>OZ035831.1:13894484-15229553 GCA_964034765.1 Knipowitschia caucasica
TGTGAGTTCCGGCATCACAAGTTGTCTGTACAAGAAATCAAAAAATCACTTTTTTGCCATATCGCCCAGCCCTACCGCTAGACATTCTCTTGAGTTATTAAAATCTCTGATAGAGGAACATAGACTGTATATATTAATGGACAGAGTCACACCTATCTCCGCCGTTCTAACTAATGGGCCAAAAAATGTGTTCTACTGGAGCAATCCAAGATGGCCGCGAGTGGTCCCGCCCACAAGAAAATTGTGAAAAAACGCATCTGCGCATGCATCAGCTAGCGCAGCTTCATTCATTTGAACGAGAGACTTCAAAAATTCACAGCAAGTAAACTAGAGTGGACCAAAAAAATCCACCCCCCTCAGCATTGACACACATGTGAAACGGAGCTTTGGGCCAAGAGCCAACTTTTGGTCCATCCTGTAAAGACGTTTTTGAGAGGTCTGCCAATGCTATCTGTTAGCATTGGCTAATTCTACTTCTGGGTCCACCCCCATCGGCCCGGGGTGGTATTGCAAGCATGTCAGTGCACGTCATTTTGGCCACTTTTGAGCTGGGACCCTCCCCCACTGTAGAGGAATGAGTAAATATGAAATGTTTCTCCTCATTTTAGTCTCATCTGATTTAAAAGCGTCCTCTTCACCTACTGCTTATGTAGGGTTTACGCTATTAGCGCTAGTTTTTTTTGGTCTGTTCTATATCTGGGGGAATTATATTCTTGACATGGATTTTATTACATGGCTCATTTTCAATGATAGCTGCAGCTTTGAATGTAGCTCTTCATAGCCTTTACCAATAGGAAAAGTGGAGGAAAAACGAGTGAATATGATTTCTAAAGGTATTGCAAGCCACACTATTCGATATTAGGAGCATTATTCTGGCCTGGGGTGAATTATCATGTGGTCTTGTGGAAGGTCAGTGGGCTGAAATTGTAACGCAGCTCGTTGGAAACATTAGGAGGAGAAATGCTGCGTCAGGCTGTAGTCTATTGAGTCTTTGGAAACAGCATTGAAATTTATAAGCGTGAAAAAGTGCTGCAGGCAGGTACGGCAGAGCGTGTGGGGGGCAAAGAGCACCTCGCGCAGCACTACTGTAACGGCAATAATGATACAGTATATTACATGCATGCGAAAGCCAGATGAGGGCCTGGTTAGTACTGTGATGGGAGACTTCTGGGAACACCAGGTGCCACAGTGGGCTGCTGCAGTGACAAACTGTTGTTGTGTTCTTAGGCAAGACACTTCACCCACATTGCCTAGAATGATCTGATGTGTGTGTGAATGGCTGGTGGTGGTCGGAGGGGCTGACGGTGGCTCATTTCTGTCAGTGTGCCCCAGGGCAGCTCTGACCATAAGTAGTAGTTTATCACCTCTTTGTATGTACTGAAAGAATACTGACATGTTAGACTGACATACTATACACTCAGCATGGTGGCTGAGTGGATAGCACTCTCACCTCTCAGCAAGAAGGTCCTGGGTTCAAATCCTGGTCGGACCAGGGTCTTTCTGAGTGGAGTTTGCATGTTCTCCCCGTGTCTGCGTAGGTTTCCTCCGGGTACTCCGGTTTCCCCTACCACTAAAAACATGTACAATAGGTCTGGCATGCGCCTCCTGTACTGGCCCCTCCCATCTCTGTGTGGAGTGAGAGGACAATTGCCCTAAAAATAACAATTGTAAACCGCTTTGTGACTCTGGTCTATGAAAGGCGGTATAAAAATAAAGATTTCTTACTTACTACTTACTTACTAAACTTGGCTAAGTCACGGATTGCATATTAGGAGAAAAAAACTTAATTCTGAAAAATTAAATAATGTAAGTGTAGTAGTTCTAAGTACTAGGACAGTTATATGTACAAGGAATCTCTAGCTTGCCTTAGTAACTGTCTTAGCAACACGTTTGCACCTGTGTCTTCATATAAAAAAACAAAATATAAAGTCTGACATAAAGTGGTGCGTTGCCAGGCCTTTTCTACACAAACACTCTGTTTTCAAGGTTGTTACACAATGACTAAACTTCAAAGATTGACATTGTTTTAGGATTATGAAAGAAAGTTTTCAGTTCTACTGAGTGCTTTTTCTCCAGTTTTTTTCTTTACCTTTACAGTTGACAGCTGGCGTTCTGAAAGATTCTACAAATCTATCAGAGTGCATAACAGGAATATTCTGTACCGAGTGTGACATCACCAAAACATTAGCCTTAATGTGTGAGAAGCTGTTGTGAACATACGCTAGCTGGAGCCAATTTCTTTCTACTGGCAGTTTTTGGTGGCGGTAGCTTCACGCCAAAACAGGGGCAGATGTGTTGCTCAGATGGTTGCTAAGGCAAGTTGGAGTTTCCCTTGCAAATACTGGCATCTGATCCATTAATACTTGAATCTATCTGGATTTGCAATGAAAATATCAAACACTAGGTACACAGAGAGTGCTAAACCATAGATTATTTTCAGGTAAGTGTGACAAAACAGTTCCTGGTCTAGAATCAGTAGACCAAACAATCGTCGTTGATGTGTTCGAGGCATGTTAGTGAGAAATCAATGTCACACAAAACACTTGGACAATGAAAACAGTTCACTTTAAGTTTTTTGCACCCAAATTATGTATACATTTGGTAAAAATCTTGATATTCCACCCAGTGGCTACTCCATCTCCACTGCAGTGACCTAAAGTGCTGTTGAATTTTAATACTATTGTTGGCTATTTTTAGAATGATCTATTTATTTGTTTTGTATGGATGGATGTGTTTCTGCTGCTACTGGACAACTGAATTTCTCCTAGGGGGGGATCAATAAAGTATCTGTCTATCTATCTCTCGATCCATGCCAGTCGTTGGCAGGAGATCAGGACTTGCGGGTGGCCTCACAAACACAACATAGAGACGTGTGGAGGCGCACTGCCGGCCAGTAGGACAGATGCGGCCATGCATCCACAGAGTACAATGAGGAGAATGTGGGCTCGCTCAAGGTCATGGCGTTATTCAGGACCGCCTTCACGCTGCCGCAGTGCGTCCTTTTCAGTGCATCGTGTGTGAATACAAATAAAAATGGGATTTTCAGGACGCATTGTATATCACATAAAGCATTTCTCACTGAGACGGTAAAGTGTTTTCACCTCCAGACTGGGCCATTCTGAGTGGGGTTTGCATGTTCTCCTTGTATCTGTGTAGGTTTTCTCCATTTGCTCCGGTTTCCCCTACGACAGAAACAAGTACAATATGCCTGAATGTGATGAGAGAGTAAGGATGGGGATGGGGAGGCTTTGATGCACTAGAGTGTTTTGCGTCTCACTTTGTCATTACTGTGCGTGGGGAGAATGGAAATGACTGGTAAAACAAGAATTGTAAAGTGCTGTGTGACCTCGGTCTGTAAAATGTGCTATAAAAGTGAAAATTACTTACTTATTTAAAGCTCTTTGAGATTTTTTAAACCTCAGATTTAAAACCATTGATTTTGGTTGAGTAGTTTTGAGAAGTGGAAGAAAAACCTGAGTGCTTAAGAAGACACAATCATGTTACCCTGACAACAGTATCACCGTATTGACTGTCTCATTATTTTAAAAAAGCAATAAATTGAGATCCTCATGTCGCAGCCTCAGTCACAGCATTCAGTGTAATTAATTTAACTTTACGAAGCTGTTGATTCCTCAACAATACATCAGAGAATCAAACAGTTTGGACATAGGAAATGCAATAATAATAATCTGTAAATTCTGTCTTCTTAGTAGAATTAAAAGTATTGGGTTCTTCTATACCAGACAATATAAGGTTTTGTGATGTTATTACCTTGACATTATTGTAATCTATAATAATCTGTAAATACTTCTGAACCAAGTGCAATTATAGCTCCTGAGTTTTTTTTAATTTTATTTCATTCTATTTTACTTACTATTTTAATATTATAATCTATTACCTTAAATGTATGTTAATGTTAAACTCTGATTTGTGCAATCTGAGTGTTCTCATTTCCTTCTTTTCTCTGCCGTAAAGTGCGCAATGATGACCCTGAAATGTCCTTGCTTTGGGACAAATAAAGGTATATCTGATAATTTCTTATATTATCTAATCTTAATAGATAACTTTTGAAAAAGTTACACAGTGGCTTAAAAATTCATGTCTCACTCTAAATCTAGACAAGACTGTATTCGTGTATTTCAAAATTCGTAAAATTCCCAATTTTCCAAGCATTTTAATTGATGGACAAAAAATTGCAATTGCTGAAAAGGTAAAGTATTTAGGAGTCATATTGGATCCAAATTTAGGGTTTAAAAAATACTTAAAGAAATTATCAAATGCAGTTAAATTTAACATTTCGACAAATTAGAAATTCAGTAACAACAGAGGCCTCAGGAGCCCATCTTAATGCAATGATTGTTCCCCATTTTCTTTATTATATGACAAGTTGGTCTCAAGCTACTAAATCTGTCCTGAGGCCACTTGAGTCACTATATAAAAACTCATTAAAAATCCACGATAAAAAAGCAGACGTTTCCATCACTGTCACATCCTTACAAAACATAAAATCTTAAGCTTTGATAACTTAATTAAACACACAAATCTTATCTGTATAAGATCCTGCATGACACCGCTGCTCCTCCACTGAAAGAGTTCATCTTTTTAAGCTCAAACATAACAACACGAGCCACGTGATCCACTGAGCGCGGCGAGTGTAGGATCCTCAAACGCAGGACAGCTTTTGGAAACTCTTTTTCCCGTGTGACCACTCGTCAGTGGAACATGCTGCCCACAGAGCTGATAGCAAGCACAAATTCTTACATGTTCTCACGCCTTTTAAATAAATGGTTATTATCAAACCAAACTTGCACTGTTCGCGTGTGAGAGAGGGGGAGGGAGAGAGAGGAGGTGGGGGGAAGTGAGTATGTGTGTTTGACCTGTATAAATGAGCGATATGAATGTGAGGTTTTAACAAATTGTGCATGTGAAGACTTGTATTTTGACCAAATGTAAACTGTACATCCATGAATGTCTGTTATTTTTTATGTAATACCATAACATCAGCCTGCCCAGGGACTGCATGTGGAAATAAGCTCTTGAGCTATAACCTGGTACAATGCATCTTTCCCTTTGAGGTTAATGTTTATTGTACACTGTCCCTGTCATCTTCATAAATAAACTAAACTAAACTAAACTAAATAACAAACACATTAGGAGCCATTGGTTCGTAGGGAGCGGGTTGACCACTGACCATAAATGTCCTCCTGCATTGGCAAGGAACAGCAATCACAATTTATATTTTTTGGGAATTAGTCTCTCACTCCACACAGAGATGGGAGCGGGGACACCAGTTCAGGAGGCGCATGCCAGATCAATTGTACATCTTTTTACTTGTAGGGAAAACCGGAGTACCCAGAGGAAACCTACGCAGACACAGGGAGAACATGCAAACTCCACTCAGAAAGGCACAGTTCCGACCGGGATTCGAACCCAGGACTTTCTTGCTGAGAAGCGAGAGTGCTATCCACTCAGCCACCATGGCACAGTCCCATCCTCAGCCTCAGCCCTCAGTAGCTGTACTGAGGTACAGCTACCCGACTGCCCGACGATCGTATAATTACTTAGGACACGGGCCGGGCTCGGGCACTTTTATTTATTCATTTTCAGAGCGGCAGATTATATTTACGAACACATCTACTGAATATAGCGCTCATTTGCGTTCTCAGGACTAAATGTCCTTTAAACCTTCCATATACCAGGACTAAATGTCCTATAAACAATATTTATAGACATTTATCAACACATATGGAACTTGGTCATCTGCCCTTTATGGACCAATACAAAGAGTTTGAATTGTTTGATTCTCTGTGTTGGCGAATTCAACGGTTGTGTAAAATCTCTGTTGTGATTCACGGCAATACGAGGATAAATTTAACTGAATTGAAGTACCATACTTGTTTCCAGGACCATATTTTGGGAAGCAATGCTCTAAGAATTGCACACAACTACTAAGCATTACACTTTTCAGTTGTAGGCAATGAGAGCTGCTTGGCTGAACAAGGTGGTTTGTTTCCTTTTGAACAGCTTTGTGAAACATTGATGCATTTTTGTGAGTTGGAAAATTGAGTAAAGCCAGATTTGATGGTTTGGACTGGACTGTATTCGCTTCACTTTGACATAATTACATATCACAATAGACACACAGCAGGGTGGTGCTAAATCAGAGAGATTTGGGTGCTCTTTTCAAAGACCATTCAAAGCAAATGCAGCATGTTCCACAGAGTCAAGCGTTCGATTTTCTCCCTGCAATTTTTTTAAGTCGGACAAAAAAATGTGGATAACATACTTTCCAATTAATGAGAATAGTTTGTTTTTCTGATAAAAAGGCCAGGGTAATGAGTTTTTGTGTTGTTTTCTAAGCAATGCCCTAATTTTTTGATTCCAATATGGCTAAAGCTGGGTTGAGCTGGATATTAGTGTTGAGCAATTGGCAAAAGTAGTTTCTCACATTATTACAAGGCATTTTCTTCTCTGGGCATTGCCATAATTGGTGCATAAGAGAACCGTGACCTAAAGTTGTTTTTTTGTTATTGTATTAGCTTGTACCTGACCTGCTCCAGACCTGTTTTAAACCTTCCATATACCATTATAAAAGCTACAGCAGAGAAATGTAAACAGTGCAGAGACAAAGCTCCTTCCCCGGTAGAGGAGTCAGTCGCAGTGTGCTTAAGCTTCCACTCGTGTGGAGCCGTGATAAATACAATTCGAGCGGAAGCCGATGTCTCCGTGCAGCCCCCAAGATGGATGTCCCCCGCACTACATAAAGCCAAATAGTTTATCTGCAGCATAACAACGTGAAACTTGTAAACGCCTGCGCCATTATTCTCACGGTGAATGTGTAGGCACGCACGTCACATTCATTGGGTTCACGAGTCTATTACGCATTCAGAAAGGAAAGGAAATGGTGTGGAGATGTGACGCTATCCGGAGCCTTAAGGCCCTGGTAAAAGAACGTATATTTATCTCAATGTTTGAAAAGAGCGTCATTGTCAAATTATTGTCCTTATTGACATGTTTTACATGGGGAACCTCTCCACTGTGATTGAGTCAGCTGTAGGTCTGCGATTATTATTACTATTCTTAATTCTACATAGGTGTATGGGTCTTCATATGTATAGATTGTGATGGGACATTTCAGCACTCAATTTCTAAGATTGCTGACCATTCTCTCAGTCATGAGACTGTCGTGACATCTGGGAAGACAATAGGGATCCTCATGTTAGAACAGCACCTATATCATGAGACTGCAACATGAAAGTCCCGTGAATGTATGGTTGTTAAAGTCTATCTTGTGACTCTCCTAAATACTCACTTCTTGATGTGTTAAGGGTCATTCTGCTTTTCCATCTTGTCAGAGACCCGGGCTAGTTTTAGTCTGTAATTGGTATTATTCTGTTTGTATACATTAAACCTTCTTTCTTATATCCAAGCAGAGTCTGAGCTTCCATTCACTATCACTGTTTGTGCGAGAGGAAAACCCAATTGGGCCACATAGATTATTTACCACACAGCACTTTAGCTTTTTACTAAAACTACTGCCAAATTAACCTGTGTACAGTGTACAAGGCAGGCCTGGAGATTGTATCTGTTCAGGTTACAATAATAACCTAATAAAGCCAAGGACTCGGGATGCAGTTTAGACTTGTGGTTCATGTGTGCACAGGGAATCAATCAATCAATCAAATTTTATTTATGAAGCGCTTTTCATACAGAAAATGCAACACAAAGTGCTTTACAGTTTGGTTAAAAACAATCCCGCCCATTGGGGGGGCGGTGCTAAACATTCAAACTGAAAAACCTTGCAGAAAAGGGTATAGCTCCTTTAAGAACGCACGCGCAGACAAACACACACACAAGCGCGCACACACTCTCATACACACGCTCTCACGGATGCTCTCTCACACACACACACCAGGAAAACATTAAAACCATGAAGAGAGACGTCGCAGGGTGCAGATGTAACCAGCTGAAGAAGCGACATCCAAGGAGCCGTCTGCACCAGGAGCAGAGAGCCGCCTGCAGCCACAGGGGACGATACAGGACCCAGAGGAGACACGAGGCCGAGGCCCCAGGCCCCCACCAGGTCAAGAGTCAGACCCCCGCAGCCACAGCTGACCACTGCTCCCAGTGCAGAGGGCTCCTCCAGAGGAAACCCTGGGATACTTAAAACAATACAATAAAAAAGTTAAACATTAAAATGTGAGACTAAAAGGAAATAGAATATATAAAGTGGAATAATAAATACTAGTCAAAAGCTAATCTAAAAAGGTGTGTCTTGAGCCTGCTTTTAAATTTATGAACGTTCTCTGCGGCCCTGAGCTCCTCTGACAGACTGTTCCAGAGACGGGGGCCGTAGTGCTGGAAAGATGCCTCTCTGAGTGTGTGTCCTGACTTTGGGAATGGTTAGGAGTCTGTGGCCGAAGGAGCGCAGGGTCCGGGAAGGTTCATAGGATAAAAGCAATTCTGAAAGATAAGAAGGCCAAAGACCATTA
The DNA here is from genome assembly GCA_964034765.1 of Knipowitschia caucasica. Lineage (NCBI taxonomy): Eukaryota > Metazoa > Chordata > Actinopteri > Gobiiformes > Gobiidae > Knipowitschia > Knipowitschia caucasica. The sequence continues at coordinate 13,902,977 of OZ035831.1, forward strand.
AGACATTTTAAAACAAGTAAAATAACCTTAAAATCTATCCTGAAACACATGGGGAGCTAATGCAGCAATTTTAAAACCGGTGTAATGTGGTCCCGCCCCCTGGTCTTAGTCAAGACAAGTGCTGCTGAGTTTTGGAGTAATTGAAGACCTGAAATGACTACCCATTACCACTGGGGCGACAGTGGCTTCTGTATCAAAAGCAGCGCTCAATAGAACCAACACGATCACCTTGTTAGAATCATCGAGGAAATCAGTGAGGGAACTCACTTTGGGCGGGGTACACAAGCCACTGTTTTACTGGAGGCCTTTTGTGTTATTATGGTAGTATTAACAATGTATAATAGAAATGTAAATTGCAAAACATTTTAAATGTGATGATCCAGGCCACTCAACATATATGGACATTTATCAACACTTATGGATCAATACAAATGTGTTTTCTGTTCTATTTCTTGTCTTTGAACTGTTTAATTCTCTGATCTGTGTTGGCAAATTCAACGGTTGTGTAAAGTCCTCAGAGATAACTTCCGTTGTGATTTAGGGCTATACAAGAATATATTTAATTTAGAACTGCAACTAACGATTATTTTGATAATCGATTAATCTGTCGATTATTTCTTCAATTAATCGATTAATCGGATAAAAAACCCTTTATTAAAAAACGTGGCCATGGATCAACACAAAGAAACAAACAAATGTATGCTATGCAGTACAAAAGTAAAGTGCTCAAAAACAGATATTGTTTTTTTAACAGGACCTGAGCAGTCACAACAATAAATAAATTATAAATAATATAAAATAAAAATCACAAAACAGGATTTGTTTTAACATTAAAACTTGTTCAACACTTGCTAAGTAAAGTGAAGGTAAAGTGCACATAATCGGGTATTGTCGTTTAACGGGACCTGAGCAGTCAGAACAATAAATTGTATGAAATAAAAATCACAAAACAGGATTGGTTTTAACATTAAAACTTGTTCAACACTTGCTAAGTAAAAGTTATCAGAGTGGCACAGACGCACACACTCCCTCACTGTCTTTCTTCAGGAACTTTGAATTGCAGTTCAAAAATGTTAGCATGTCTACATGCTCCTGGCTAAGGCTGGCTCTCTTTTTGGAAGCTATGTTGCCTGCTGCAGAAAACAGCCGCTCAGATGGTGTCGAGGTGCCAGGGATGCATAGGACTTGGCCAGCGTAGCTAACATGGGGTATCTGTCAATGTCAACCTTCCACCACAGTAATGGGTTTTCGTCCTTGGCAAGGTTCTCCAAAGTATGTGAGGACTTCGTTCCTCACCTGGGTGTGGACATCCTCCACTTTGCTTTCTCTGCCCTCTTCTTCACCATCAGAACCAAGGAGTGCATCAAGTAGAGTGGCATGTGTTGATTGAGTGGCTGTAGTATCGGTGGAGGTGACACTGCAACTGCCATGCTGGTCGTGCACATTCATCTGCCTTCTCTCTTCAAGTGCCATTGTTTGCACTTTAGATTGAACATGTAGGACTTCGTTGGGTGAAAGAAACTTCAGTTTCCTAAACCTCGGGTCAAGGGCTGCTGCAATAATCACTGTGTTTGATGCTGTATCTGAGAAAGCAGTCTCTCTTTTCCATCGCTCCTGCAGATGCTCTATAGCAGTGAGTTGGAAAGCCTGCAGTGGGGCTGACTCGAAGGCAGCACTCTGGGTGGACTTCAAGAGTCCCTTCACAAGTGGAGGTATTGCTGAAATTGTCACATATTTCTGTCCACTCATGAACACAGTGGCACATTCAAAAGGCTTGAGGCCTGTTGAGTCCACTGGTCTGGTTTCAAATCCAGGTACCTTTTTCCTGTCTGTGCGACAGAGCTTTCAGACAGTGTTGCCGTTATGGGCCACCTTTGCTCAAGCAGTCGGCTAATCATATAGAATGTGCTATTCCACCTTGTGCTTACATCTTGAACTAGGCTGTGCTCAGGTGTGGCCATTTGTTGTTGTTTCCCTCTTAGTTTACCGCTGGCTAGCTCGCTTTTCTTAAAATATTCTACAAGACATCTTGCTGCCCCGATAGCTTTTTCAATGCTTGGACGCTTCTTCAGTGCAGCATTGATCACAAGTTGCAAGGTATGACCAGTACAACGCACAGAGGACCACCCATGCTTCTTCTCCAATATGTTTGCAGCCGCCACAATGTTGGCACCATTGTCATGGACTAAGGCAATGATTTTAATAGGAGGAATTTCAAACCTGGCCACTACCTGTTCCAACCACTCTGCGATGTTAGATGCAGTATGTCTTTCCTGCAGTGGCATGGTGGTGAGGCAGACTGACTTTATGTCCCAGTCATCCGTGATATAATGGCACGTAGCGCCAAGGTAGGCTTCAGTGGCTACACTTGTCCATATACAGTATCTGAGGTGAGAGCAAGTTTGCTGTTGGTGGTGTTTAGTGCAGTCTTCACTTCCTTGAATGTTTCTTCATATTTTCTCTCCATGAGCTTCATGAAATGGGTCCTTGAGGGAAGAGTGTAACCAGGGTTCAAGGCGCGGATCATTGTAGCGAAGCCGTCATCTTCTACCATTGATAGAGGCCTCATGCCAGTGACGAGCATGTAGAGGATAAAGAAGCATGTTCCCATAAAGAAGCCTCTCATGGTTTGCTGTTTTTTTCTGGAATCAGAAAGATAGTCTAAGTATATATATTAGCACACTTATTTAACTCAACACAACACATGCCTTGGTGTTTTAGTTTACCTTTAGTTATGTAAAGGTAAGTAACCCCAAAGAGCAATTACAGACAAGACGCATTTGTTTAATTAAGTCATTTTTAGGGTAATTGTACGTTGTTGAGTATATACTCACAAACATACAATTACCCTATAATTGTTCCTGCAATCTGTCCTGCCTCACTTCTCACTCGTACAGTCCAGTACATTGAGCTTATTTCAGAACAGTAATACTTGAAGCTTATTCATTAAATTATTACCATCATTGTAGTAAGTGCAAGTTGAGTTTATTTATACACCACATTAAAACACAGCTTAAACTGACTAAGTGCTATACAAAAACAACATTAAAAAGGAATAAAAAGTAAACACACACACATAAAACGATATGGGACGAAGCACAGAATATATACAGATTGAAAAGTTAATAGGCAAAAAAGACAAGCGAGTAAAAAACGTGCGAGGCTAACTACAGTAGGTCCCATTCCGTTTTGTCGCCTTTCACGCGTGAATCACACGAGACTCACGTGTGATTCACGCGTCTTTTATTTTCCCCCCTCCCAGTGACGTTGCAATGACCAAAACAACCACCAGGTGGCACTTGTGAGCAGGGTTAAAACAACTTATTTTACCATCATTGGCGAGTTTCTGTGAGGCGCATTTGCAGGCCAGGCGAGGGACCTTTCCAGTCTGTTGAAAGGTGTCATGGTCTTCTCCACAGTCACCTCAGATCATGGCTTTCTTACACGTTCTAGCGGAGAGAAATAAAATATTATTAGCAATATACACTCCCAGGGTGAGGACCATTGGCGAGTTTCTGAAGGTTCTCCGCTTGAAGTTTCTTTTAGAGCCCGTCCCGTCTACTGCTCTCCCTGTCGCACAGAAAATAAAACAAATAAAAATACAAGTGGCCATTAGGGGAAAAAAATCATACATATTTTAATAATATCAGAATTACCTTCAGGCTCAATTTGTATCTGGTCGAGGCTCTTTCCTTCGAATTCCGTCACTCTTCCCTGCTCCATGGCCATCAACACTTTGCTGATTTTGGCCAGCTCCAGTGTCCCCTCTGGTAGTCTGTAATATTGCCTGTGGATGCGAATGTCATGGCCGAGGAAGTTGGCAAGTTATGTCCATCTCATTCTCTTTCATATTGAGAACTGTTAGCACATAGTAGCTATGGCTTTCTAAGTTTGGTTGAGGATAGCATCTCTGGATGCACCGCACCACATTCTTTGGCTACCTGGCGTAGGGAGTCTGATCCCCTGATGTGGGTGTCTGCGCCCGGGCGGGAAAAGAAGTATGGGTTATGGTCAGAGATGGAACAGGCCCTTCTGTTCTCCACCAGCACCTCCATCGAAGCAATCATTTCAGGAGTCAAAAGAACCGGCACTTTCCGACTTCTTTTCCCTTTAATTTCAATGCGTTGAAAATGCTGACACAGCTTTTTCTCAAGTTGGGACAGTCCCAGAGCAATGTCAGAATTGGATCCCAGTCTTACTTCTTAAGGTAAAGGCTGTCAGTGGGCATCTTGAAACCTCACCTTCCTTCTCGATTGAAAAAATGATGACCTCACAAAGAGTCAAAACTGCCAGTTTAGACCAATGCTTAGACGTTGGCTCACTTATTAGGGTTTGCACATATTCAGGTCGACATAAACCTCAATATGTGCATGCATGGCTCTAACGTCCTCAGTCAGAGGGAGCAGGTCCGGGAGTGTTCCACTTGGCTTGCCGGAGGGTCTGTAGGGGCAGCAGAAGAAACACAGACGTCCCACCTCTTCTCAAAAAGCAGCCGGCTTCGTTGGAGGTTTTTAATAAATAGTTCATCAACACAATGCTCCATTTTTGAGTCACATTCAAGAATATCTGCTAGCTTTCTGAGGCTATGGCCGAGTTTGAGGGCCAAGGATGGAGTCTTGTATTGATTTGTTTCCTCATCATATCCAGCCACAGACCTGACTGCATCAATCACATGGTTAAAGTTGGAAGGAATAAAGAAATCCTTAATTGTTTTCAGTTTCCCTGCGGTTTTTGCTTCGTTAATTAACCTACCGACTTCTCTCATTTTCTGCCTAATGTAATCATGCTTTGTCTTATCATGCCCGTGTTTTAAGTACAGGTGCTCTCCGAGTCTCAGAATCCCCTTTTCTGCTTTGACAACACCCGTGACCTCATCCTGATGCATTGCCGAAATTAAAGACCACAGCTTTTTGCTGATGCCCTCCGGTACAGGCTGGGCTAGGGAGCAGAGGGACTGGACCCTACTTCTACCTGGTTTAGCCTGGGCATCTTTCTGTGAAAGCCGGCACCTGGCCACATGCTCCACAGCGACTTTCGCTTAAGCAATGCCCCACAGTCTATACAGTGCAAAAACTCACTGGATTTAACTGGGAATTTGGCTGTTTAGCTGGGACTAAAGTTCCAATGCCGGCCTTTAAAACCTCAAAATTGTGCTCACGGTTTCCACTATTCCTGATCAAATCAAACTGAAGTTTACGTGCTTTAGATTTCACAGGTAGAGCCAATGCTCTGGCTACGTCACTTTCATTTCCATGTTTTTCTAGTCAAATGACGGGACATTTTGTGGCAGGACATTGAACAGTAGAGGCAGAAGTGTCTCTTGCTGTAATACTCGCCCCCCCATTTTTCTTCTTTTGCAGCTGCATGATATAACAATCTTATTTGCCTTTGGTTCGTCACTTTCCGAGTCTTGAAGAAAAGTGTTTTTGATTTTTCTTTTTCCATACTTTTTTACAGGTTTCTTCTTGACAGTTAAATCGTCAGAATACCTGAGTCGACTTCATCAATTAGGGACTCTTGACTAAGCTGCACAAACAACAAATAATTTGTAATCATTCTATATAACAATTTGAAGTCATGACTTGTAGTCAGCACTTACCAGTGGTTTGTAAGCGTGCGCTTCAGTGTGCTCCTCCATGATTTCTTGCAGCCTAATGAACCACACACTTGCACCTTTTTCTAGCCTGACACCTGATTTCCTCTGTTGTGCTGCTCCATGATTGGCTCCAGCCTGCTGGACTGAAATTGCCCCAGTGTGCCCCTCCTTGATATCCCGCAACCCACCACCAGGGTTCCGACACATAACACACTTTTTTCAGGAAAGTAAACCTCCAGGGGTCCTTTCCATATTTTTACAGAGACTGCATAAGGACCGTTAGAAAAGCATTACCCATTGATTATTAAGCTTGGACCAGTGGGGTCCGGTGTTCGGGCCCCACCACGTAAAACCAGTCCCCATGACGTGAGTGGAATCTCAGGTTATGGAACCCACCAGGAGTTGAAAACAAGTGCACACACACACACACACACACACACACCACACACACACACACACACACACACACACACACACACACACACACACACACAAAACACACACACACACACACACACACACACACACACACACACACACACACACACACTTTGTTGACTGTCATTGTTTGGACGGCAATTACGAATGCCACTGCCATCTTTTTAAAAAAATATACATACAAATATATCTATACTGTTGGTGATTGGCATGAATGAGATCGCACTATTTGCAACAACAAGGAAGGCTCGGATCACTCTATATCCGCAAAACAGGACGATCCGTGGCTCCATCTCCCGGTGGAGGGCGGACCATGACGGGAAAGATAATGTCTGACTTACACCATCAGCAAACTCGATATGTGTCAAAGATATACAGCGCCATCGAGGTGGTGCCGAGGCAATGTTCCATCCAACGCCATCTTACCCCTGACACACCGGGCAGAGAGCGGCCCGCCCCGTGATACGCTGCGGCCAATAGACGGAAGCCCACAGACTACACGCTGCACTGACGCCCTCCATAGACAGGACTAATGAATGAACAAGCCAGGGATTTTGTCTATTACTGACATTTTACTGAATTTTCTGCTCAAAAAAAAATAAAACCCAAGAGCAATGATGAGGAGGATATTCATTTTACAGACTTCATCAACATACATATTTTATTTATTTATTTTAAACATTATTAATCTGACACAGGAGAAATTTACAAGTCACATTTGGCAAGGATAGGAAAACCCTCAAGATTGTGCAAAAAGTAAGAAAATGTCACATTTCATGCAGGACATAATATGTACTAAAAGTGCAATTAGAAAGTGGATCAAGAAACTGTCAATAGAAGTTTTATCAGACCTTAATGCAGTGACTTAAATGACTTGTTGTAGCATCCTGATACAAGTATGTGTATATATAATAATATATATATATATATACTTAATATATATATATATATAAAAGACTGTATTAACTGTACAGGTTTTTTAGTGTGAGTATGTGCTATACTTTTAGACAAGGCAAGTTGGTTTCGCACTGTTCATACAGGAAATAAGTGCTGACATAATGAAAGGAAAACAAAGCAATAACAACATACAGTACAATCAGAATAGCAAAGATACAATCCGGGATTTGTAAGCTCAGCCTAACGAGAACTGTTTTATTAACCTGGATATGAATATGTCAGAGAAGAAGCCAGTCTAACATTTTCAGGAAGAAAATCTGAAGGTTGTCTTCACGCAGTAGTTCTGACCAGTCCCTGTGGCCTCCTCAAGACTGAGTAGGTTCGTATGCAACGAACATGTCACAGATGTACTTAGGTTCAAAGCCTTGGAGAAACTTTAAAGTTCTTCTTCAATAATTCATTTATCGTTTGTGCTGTGTGCTCCTCATTCCTACTGTTTCTGAAACCTGCGATGCAACACTGAAAGTCCTCACTGTGGGACCAATGGAGGATTGATTCATAAATCCGTTGATGACACAAATCGTGTTCTTTAAAAGCACTACAGGTGTAAACATAATCTCAAAATCTGGATATAATGTGGATTACTGTCATTATTCGGCCACGAGGCTCGCTGAAGAACACATGATACAGATGGACTTTATTTATTTTATTTTATAATGTTTATTTGACAGTTTCAAAGACGGCACTAAGGAAAATTACTTTTTTGTAAAACAAAAAATAGGATTTAATGATGTGGAAAAAAACAATCTGAACTGAAAAATGTATATTAAATTAAAGGCAAAAGGATGTTCTAAGATTACGCTGCTCTGCATTACTTACTATCCAAAAACAAATAAAGGCAAAGTCAATCAAAGAGTGTTAGGTCTGTTTCAGGGAGAAAAGGAGTATTTTACAAATGCAGTAAGAGTTTTATCGCTCACATGCAGAGTTTCAAGGCCAGAGAGAGGATATGATAAAACACTTTTCTATACATTTACAAATTTCCTATCATTTTGCAAACACAAACTTTGGATATGAAAGAGTAGTTATGACAATAACGGAAGGCAACCCCAAGATGGCATTCTCCCATAAAGTGCAACAATGTTTAAAGTTGAAGGCCATACTCAACACAGCCTTGAAGCGATTTTGGGTGAAAAGAACAGAAGTGTTAAAATATCTGCTAAAAGACCGAACTAAGCCCCAATTATCATTAAAAATCTTTTAAGACTGTCTCAAAATGTGTTTCTTCTTTCAGCCAGAAGGTTTGTTTTAAGAGATTACCAACCTTCATTTCGTCACGTTTGCAGAAATTATCTTCAAATCACTAAAGCAGAAAGACTTTGGAGTAAGATGTAATCACAAAATATCATGATAGTCGATTGCCATACGATTACAAGAAACACATACATTTTTAAACGCTCGTGTCTGTGCTGATATTTCACCCCTCCTCTGTTTATACAATCACTTGTTACTACACCCCTGGTTCGGAAAAGCTAAACTATTAATTTTATAGATGAGTTAAATTAAACAAGGACATAACGTTACAATACAGGGTAGAATTTACTCGTTGCCATTTTAAATAAGGCATGCACAGTTTACAACAAACAATGTGGTCTACCCTGCAGACTGCAGCCAAGGACCGTGTATTAGGATGGACTGACGCCGTTTGAACTTAAGCTAGCTGGGACCCAATTTTCCTTAATGGTTATTTGATCCCAATTGCATTAAGCCCCTAGTGCAATAACAAAGGCAGACATGTTGCTAGGATGGTTGCTAAGGCAAGCTGACTTTTTTATCCCCCCAGAACGATCGGTCAATCCTTATTACGCCTCATATCTACATTCTAAGACGAATCAAAATATAAACTCCAGAGCAGCGCTAAACCACAATTGGGACACTAACGTTTACCGAGCTGTTAGGAGTATTAAACATTTCAGTATAAGTTGATAAAGCCAGAGCGATTGGAGAGCAAAACTTGTCCCATGAGCACGTCCACAAAGGGCTACATTGAGCTGCGGGTTAGCATAGTCTATCTATATACAGTCCATGGCTGCAGCTCGGCCTGAGGCTCAGGTATCATCTTAAACTGAGGCTTAGTAGAGACCCAAATTGGATATCACTGGCAAATACAAAGGCAACAATTCGTCCCTCATCATAAAAACAGTTAAGGATTCATTTGTTCATGTTATAACCCTTTTGTCCAAGATATGCCATGTTTTTTTTAAATCAGACAGAAAAAAGTCTATTTTTTTTCTCACAATAGTCCCCACCAAACTTCTGGCCCGTCTCATTTACCACAGAAAACTAGGCCAATTTAGGGCCTGTGCAGACTTTCTATTGTGTTCTAACGCTTTTAAGAAAATGCACAACTGAGAGTGTTGAAAACCGACATTGCACAATGATCATTAATTTCATCCACTGCCGGGTAAAGTGCTGAAACCCTTTAAAATATACTCACTCTCCCATAAGAACAATCTAGACAATTAAGCCTTTGACCGTTGTTGGCGGACTCTCGTAACCTCACATTATCAGTGAAGGCCTTAAGTCTCCTCTGGGTCACTGCAGGGCACCATTGACTCCCAGGAGACTTTCGATTCCCAGATACCCCAGAAGGATCTCACTGTCGGCGATGAGACAGGCTCAGAATGTCCTCGCCAGGCAGGAGACCAGAGGTGAAGCGGACTTTGTTCATGGTCAAACATAGGTCCTTCAATATTTGGACAATTTGTTTGCTGCAAAACAAGAAAAAATACATATTTTTGGGATAATTCAAATCAACGCGTTATTGTATAGCCCTAAATGATCAACCAACAAAACTCTGTCTCTTTCTGTTCTGTTTCTGTGTATGATTGCTGTGCTGTTATTGTGTGTCGAATACTCGTACAGAACATCAGCTGGAGTACAAAGAACACAAGACAACAAAATTATCTAAAATAAATAAACTAAACTATAGATGAGAAACGAAAAGGGTATAGAAGAGGGAAATGCAATAATAACAACACATAGAAGCCTTTAAAAGTACTTAAATATCCCTGGATCATCACTGTCCCTTAGACCCTTCAACATGGTTTTTTTGTTATCTTATCTTTCTTCTTGTTTGTGTGTCTTGCTTTTTATTGTCCCTAAAAAACAACAAAAAACAATACTTGACCAATCCTGGAGCGTCTCAACAAAGCCCATGAAACAGGAACATGGATGAGATAAGGACTTATTTATTGATGAGTATACTCACATCAACCTGCATTTCTGTAAAACCACACACCTTAAAAATGGTGCAACTCACTTTGGTTTGGATGGAAGAATTGAAGCTAAGTAATAAGTAAGCGTATCTGTATAGAGCATTTCACCCAGACCAGCGATCTAAAACGCTCCACACATTAAAACACCTAAAATACACATTCAAGTCAGATTTTAAAAACAAAAACAGCAGAAAGAACAGAGCCTAGAACATGAGGCGAGAAAGCTATCAAAACAGCGGTTTGGATGGAAGAATTGAAGCAAGTTGTGATTTGTAGATTTGTCTGTATGAGTTCTCGGGGGGAGCGGCGGTGTCCATGGTGGCGTATGTGGGCAGGCTGGTTACCGCGGTAACTGTTAAAAGGCTGATATACAGTCCAGTTAAAAGTGACAGTAATCCTGTTGTGGCACAACCTGTTAAAATCCGCTTAATCCATCAGTTGTTACGAATAAAAACAGTAATAAAAGCTTAGTTTAAAAAATAAATCCAAAAAGTGTGCAGTTCAAAAAAGGCTCCAAACAAATGCGTCATGTCAAGAGTTTGCGCCGAACGGGCAGGTCATAGTTTGGCAATGGCGAAAAATGCGATAGTAAAGTAATCTGGTCTGGTTCTATCAAGAAATTGAAGCTGGAGCAAAGGTAATGTTTAGCAAAAGTAATCGCTGGCAAAAATTGTGGCGCTACTCCCCACGGGCTCCGTTAGCGGCAAAGGAGATGGCTAGGCTAAATGCTAACGACTCACTCGGGCGCACTACAAACGTCACAGTAAACTCAGATCCAATTGTTTCAATCTGCAAAAGGAGTTAACCCTCCCACCTGTTCACGGAGCTCAATGGAGCACCTCCAGACCTTAGTACGAATACTATGGTGTGGTACGACCAGGTTAGGTCCAGCCCAGTTGAGATCCAATTAGGTTGTATTTGGCCCCCGGACCAAAATTAGTTTGACACCCCTGTTCTAAAGGGAGCCTTTGATGTAGAGAATGTAGAGTAAGTTTTAAAACTGTAGAGTAAGTAAGTTTCAAAAGTGTATAGTAAGTAATTGTTTTATTTAAATAGTGCATTTCACAGACCAAGATCACCAAAAGAGCTTCACAATGTTTTTGGAATAAAGATATGTTTTTGGAATAAAGATATGTTTCCGTTCATGGTAAAGAAAGTCAATTTGATTATTGTGTATATTTTTTGTGGTAGGAGCACTGGAGCAGTCGGAGGAAACCTACACAGACATAGGAAGAACATGAGAAGAACAGAGAGGTCCTGATGTATCCATCTTTAAATATGGAATATTCTTGGAATATCGGTCGGTTATCACAGACTTTGTCGACTGGTGTGAGCGCAACCACTTGTGCTTGAACACCAGTAAGACCAAGGAGATGGTAATCGACTTCAGGAGAAAACCACTTTCCCACACGCTGCTGAACATCCAGGGGGAGGACATTGAGCTGGTGGACAGCTTCAAGTACCTGGGTGTTCACATTAACAATAAACTGGACTGGTCCCATAATACAAACACAAGAAGGGCCAAAGTCGCCTCTTCCTTCTGAGGAGGCTGAGGTCCTTCGGAGTGAGCAGGCCTCTGCTCAGGACTTTTTATGACTCTGTGGTAGCTTCTGCCATTTACTACGCTGCCGTGTGTTGGGCCCCGGGCAGCACAGAGCGGGACAGAAACAGACTGAACAAGCTGGTCAGGAGAGCCAGCTCCACTCTGGGCTGCTCCCTGGACTCTGTGGAGGAGGTGAGGGATAGGAGGGTGCGAGTCAAAGTCACCTCCGTCATGGACAATACCTCCCACTCACTGCACAGGACTGTAGAGGAGCTGAGGAGCTCCTTCAGTGGAAGACTGAGGCACCCTCAGTGTAGGAAGGAGCGCTACCGCAGGGCCTTTATCCCCACCGCTGTCAGACTGTACAATAAGTCACTTTAAATGATCACTGTGTGAAAACCTGCACTACTATTGACACTGTTTCTAATTGACACTTGTCACTTTTCTTGTACATAATTATTGTCACTTTTATTGTACATACAGTGCCTTGCGAAAGTATTCGGCCCCCTTGAACCTTTCAACATTTCAGGCTTCAAACAAAGATATAAAAATTAAATTTTGTGTCAAGAATCAACAACAAGTGGGACACAATCGTGAAGTGGAACGAAATTTATTGGATAATTTAAACTTTTTTAACAAAAAAAAAACTGAAAAGTGGGGCGTGCAATATTATTTGGCCCCCTTGCGCTAATACTTTGTAGCGCCACCTTTTGCTGCAATCACAGCTGCAAGTCGTTTGGGGTATGTCTCTATCAGTTTTGCACATCGAGAGACTGGAATTCTTGCCCATTCTTCCTTCCTCGAGCTCAGTGAGGTTGGATAAAGAGCGTTTGTGAACAGCAGTCTTCAGCTTTTTCCACAGATTCTCGATTGGATTCAGGTCTGGACTTTGACTTGGCCATTCTAACACCTGGATACGTCTATGTGTGAACCATTCCATTGTAGATTTGGCTTTATCTTTTGGATCATTGTCCTGTTGGAAGATAAATCTCCGTCCCAGTCTCAGGTCTTTTGCAGACTCCAACAGGTTTTCTTCCAGAATGGTTCTGTATTTGGCTCCATCCATCTTCCCATCAATTTTAGCCATCTTCCCTGTCCCTGCTGAAGAAAAGCAGGCCCAAAGCATGATGCTGCCACCACCATGTTTGACAGTGGGGATGGTGTGTTCAGGGTGATGAGCTGTGTTGCTTTTACGCCAAACATATCGTTTTGCATTGTGGCCAAAAAGTTCGATTTTGGTTTCATCTGACCAGAGCACCTTCTTCCACATGTTTGGTGTGTCTCCCAGGTGGCTTGTGGCAAACTTTAAACGAGACTTTTTATGGATATCTTTGAGAAATGGCTTTCTTCTTGCCACTCTTCCATAAAGGCCAGATTTGTGCAGTGCACGACTGATTGTTGTCCTATGGACAGACTCTCCCACCTCAGCTGTAGTTATCTGCAGTTCATCCAGAGTGATCATGGGCCTCTTGGCTGCATCTCTGATCAGTCTTCTCCTTGTTTGAGATGAAAGTTTGGAGGGACGGCCGGGTCTTGGTAGATTTGCAGTGGTCTGATACTTCTTCCATTTCAATATAATTGCTTGCACAGTGCTCCTTGAGATGTTTAAAGCTTGGGAAATCTTTTTGTATCCAAATCCGGCTTTAAGCTTCTCCACAACAGTATCCCGGACCTGCCTGGTGTGTTCCTTTGTCTTCATGGTTCTCTCTGTGCTTTAAACAGAACCCTGAGACTATCAAAGAGCAGGTGCATTTACACGGAGACTTGATTACACACAGGTGCATTCTATTTATCATCATCAGTCATTTAGGACAACATTGGATCATTCAAAGATCCTCACTGAACTTCTGGACTGAGTTTGCTGCACTGAAAGTAAAGGGGCCGATTAATATTGCACGCCCCACTTTTCAGTTTTTTATTTGTTAAAAAAGTTTAAATCATCCAATAAATGTCTTTCCACTTCACGATTGTGTCCCACTTGTTGATTCATGACAAAAAATTAAAATGTTATATCTTTATGTTTGAAGCCTGAAATGTGGCAAAATGTTGAAAGGTTCAAAGGGGCCGAATACTTTCGCAAGGCACTGTATATCCTGCATGTAACATGTTTGCACATTTCCTCCTTTTGCACAATCTGAGTGTCTCTATCCATGCCAAATGTGACATGTAAATTTCTCCTCTGTGAGATAAATACAGCACATCTTATCTTATCTTATTTATGTTCTTTTCTTCCCGTTTATGTTATTTATGTTCTTATGTACCTGTGACAAAGGTGTCTGCCAAATCATGTCAGGTAATTAAGCAGTACTAGCTTCTTTACACTTTTATCTTATTAGAAGAACATTTTAAGCCTTGATGTTTGCCTTCATTCTTAACCATAGCTAGAAGCTGCCTGTTTCTTCCTCTTCCAAAAGATAAGGCAAGGCAAGGCAAGTTTATTTATATAGCACAATTCATACACAAGGCAATTCAAAGTGCTGAACAAAACAAGAAAGCATTAAAATCATAAATTATCACAGAACATTAAAAAGAAAGATAAAAATATAAAATCCCTCAGTTGTATGCACAGTTAAACAGAACTGTCTTTAACCTGGTTTTAAACATTGTCAGAGAGGAGGCCTGTCTCACATCTTCAGGAAGACTGTTCCAGATTTTAGTAGCATGAATCTGAAAAGCAGCCTCCCCATGTTTAGTTCTGACTCTGGGCACTAACAGGAGTCCAGTCCCTGTGCTCCTCAGAGTCCGGGCTGGTTCATATGGGACTAACATGTCACTAATATATTTTGGTGCGAGGCTATGGAGAGACTTGTACACAAGCAGAGCTGTTTTAAAGTCTATTCTCTGAGCCACAGGAAGCCAGTGCAGAGACCTGAGAACTGGACTAATGTGGTCGTACTTCCTGGTTCTAGTCAGGACTCGAGCTGCTGCATTTTGAATGTACTGCAGCTGTTTTACAGCCTGTTTGGACAGACCTGTGAGCAGGCCATTGCAGTAGTCTAACCTACTGGAGACAAATGCATGGATAAGAATCTCCAGGTCTGCTTTAGACACTATGTTTTTGATCCTGGCAATGTTTTTTAGATGGTAAAAAGCTGCTGATGTTACTGATTTGATGTGGCTATTAAAATTTAAGTCTGAGTCCAGTATTACCCCTAGATTTCTGACCTTGTTTGAAGGTTTTAGGGAGAGAGACTGTAGGTGACAGATGACGCTCTCTCTTTGTTTCTGGGGACCAAAGACAATCATTTCAGTTTTGTCTGCGTTTAGCTGAAGGAAGTTGTTTTGCATCCACTCACTGATCTGTTGGATACAGTGAAGGAGTGAGTCCACTGGTCCATGTTCTCCTGCAGTCAGTGAGACATAAATCTGAGTGTCGTCTGCATAGTTATGATAGGAAACTTTGTTTCTGCGTATTAACTGACCTAACGGCAGCATGTAGAGATTGAACAGAAGAGGTCCCAGGATCGACCCCTGTGGGACTCCACAGGTCAGGGCCATATGATCTGAGACACAGTTTCCAATCTCCACAAAGTACTTCCTGTCTTCAAGGTAAGACCTAAACCAACTTAGGGCGGTGCCAGTGACGCCAACCCAGTCCTCTAGTCTCTGTAAGAGGATCTCATGGTCGACGGTGTCAAAGGCAGCACTTAGATCTAACAAGATTAAGATTGAGACTTTGCCTGCGTCAGTGTTCAGCCGGATATCGTTTGTAACCTTAACGAGAGCAGTCTCAGTGCTGTGGTGGGGTCTAAAGCCGGACTGAAACATATCAAATGAGTTGTTGATTATAAGAAATCTAGTAAGCTGTAGGTAGACAACTTTCTCAAGGACCTTCCCCATAAATGGCAGATTTGAGATGGGACGATAGTTGTTAAGTACCGTAGCATCGAGACTGCTCTTTTTTAGCAGGGGCCTGATGACTGCAGTTTTCAGGGCCTTTGGGAATATTCCAGAATGAAGGGACATGTTTACTATCTGTGTGAGTGAAGGTAACAGACTGCTCAGAACAGACTTCAGAAATCTAGTGGGTAGTACATCCAAGCTGCATGTGGAGGAGCTCAAACTGGAGATTATCTCTTGGACAGTTTTATCATTTACAGGTGCAAAGTTAGTTAGCTCAGAGAGCCTTTCTGGCTGTTGGATGGTTATCTGTGGATTGGAGACAATGGCGTTTTTGATGCCTTGAACCTTGTCATTGAAAAAATTAGCAAACTCATTGCATTTATGTTTGGAAGTAAGCTCTAATGGCATTTGAACAGGGGGGGGATATTGTGTGGCCTTTTGCAGCTTTTCCTCCCCTTAGCTCCTGCCTCCCTCAAGAGACGTGTCATTGAGTTCCTCTGAAAGCCTTTGCATCCAACCTCCACTGGATAAAGATGGTGGTTTTCCAGCTATTCTCTCAGCACTCAGCTGCCAGCTAAGCATACTTGACTTTCTTCTGCTCAAAGGCAGCCACAATCTCTCCCTCTGATGTTACTGTGAGTTTGATGAGGTGCACTGCTCTTGCTTTTGTGGACCTCATGACATGGGGACGGAGATGGTTGATGGTAATTTCTCCCGAGAACCACATATGCTGCTGATGCATAAAGGAGCAAAGGGCAGCGCTATTGTCACTGTGGGACAAATAAAGGTTCTTGTTTCTTAAATGGTACGACTGAATATGAACGTTTGACTCGTCTCTTTTACAACATTGTTCTAAATCAATAGATATTTCAAATGTACTAAATGTAATAATGACTTATCTTTGTGTTAGATTCTCAATATGCAGCAGTAAAATTAAGGTCAGGGGATGTAATTAAAAAAATGTGGATCAGGGTTTATTTTACCCTGTCCTCAAACGGCCTTGTGGCTAAAGGTTTTAATTCCAATAAAGCAGCAAAGCACCAGACTACACTCATGTTCTCATTTTTCTCAGTCTTCAGGTTTACTGCATTCTATAGCTATTCACTTGACAATGAGGCTATTTAGTTCTTTCTAGCATTCCGATGGCAACATTTTCCATCCAACCCAATTATTAACATGTAATATATGTCTAATATTGCAAACGTATCGTTACCATAGACCATTAATGAGGGGTGGGCTGACGTGCACTGACATCACACATACAGTTTGCTGAATGCGAAAGAGGAAATATTAACATAAACCAGCTGGAGCCAATTTCCTCATGAACATTTTTTCCAACAAGGGTAAGTTTTGAAGGCATCTGATTTTCCATCCTTATGTGACTTATATGACTGATATCTGGGTTAACAAAAATCAAAAATACAAGTATCAAGATCAGTTTATTGCAACGCACGTCAATAGGAGCCAGAGTTGGAGCAAAACTAGAAGGTTAGCATTGTCCATCTCTATACATTCTATGGTTTAACCTTTCACAATATGCATACGTTCACCTTAATTAGGTAATGACTCTTAAAGCATAATTTGTATGTATTTGTGTAGCTCTCTGAGGCCCCGGCCACACGTAGGCGGGTATCTGCTCAACCGCAGATATTTTTCTTCGTTTGCACCTGTCATCCACATAACAACGCATCAAACACAAATATATAAAGTGGAGATTTTTGAAAACTCTTTTTATGCATTTGCGTATAGACAGAGATAAACAGAGTTTTGCGTTTTCGCACAATATGTGCCAAAACAACAACAAACAAAACATGCGACCTCTGATCCCTGAAGAAACATGGATCTTTCTGCCTTAAAAACTGTTCACAGCTGCAAGCGGTTCGCAGCAGCGAACATCCTCGATCATCAGAGAGCAGCAAAGTGGTCACGCACACTCGAAAACAACCAAAACAGGAGCTAAACCAGGATTAAACCAGGACTGAGGACGGGGGTCAGTGCTTATGAACATATGTCTTTATCCTGAGTTTCTTCTGTGACTATAAAAGCGCCTCTACAGAAGCTCCTCCCACTTCTGTGTTTTTCCCCAACGTAAGACAGGACGTCAGAGGACGCACATGTTCGGTGGATGCAAAATATTTTATAAACGGAGGGGGGAAAATATTTGTTTTTTAAAAATACCTGGCTACGTGTGGACATGGCCTGAGGCCCATCTAAAATTGAGTATGGGTTAATTTAATGTTATCTACTATTTTGATCAGGTCAGTCAATTGATGCTAACATAATCTAGCCTGGTTAGGAGTGATTGTGGCCAGGTGTGCTTTTGTTGTTGTGATCGTGCATGCACCTAGTGTTGTGAAACGTGTCAATAAATGCTTAAAACGGACTGTTTCGTCTTGGTTCATTTGAGAGTGCAACATCTCCACTTGTCAGTTGTTTGCACATTCATCTAAAATGGTAAAGGCAACAGTCTTGTTGAATCCCTCTTCTTATTTCCCCCGCTGAAAGTGATCCAATTTCATATTTTAATCAAGCATGCCGTGAAAATCAGAAGTGCGTTCAATTCAATATCACTTTTTGTTCTCCTCGGAAATCTCTTTCAATGTGATGCTGAATGCATTTCACTCATGTAATTTTAAAGACACAATCAGCCATCAGCACGAGAATATCTGCAATTTAGCCTTTGGATCCAATCCCACTCAACCCTCATAAGCCATAACAAGTATTGAATATGTTAGGTGTCATTTGATACAAAATCACCTCGTCTGACAGGCAGGCTAAATTAAATTTTCTCAGTATTTACAGCAGTCATCAATCAAGCCATAGGATTTTGAATTCAACTCAATACGTATGTAGATTAGGCAAGAACAAGTCAAGAAAGCAATACATTTCAAAGTCCATCCATTCTCTTCCTCTTTATGAGCTGAGAGGAGAGATATAGTCCCTCCAGTGTGTCCTGGGTCCGCGCCTAGTCTCCTCCCGGTGTGACACCTAAGAGGGATCTGAATCAGATGCCCGAGCTACCTCAGCTGCACTTCTAACGTTTTCAGGGATATTCCAGATTTTAACTACATATACAGTACAGACCAAAAGTTTGGATACACCTTCTCATTCAAAGAGTTTTTAAAATGTGGATGACTCTTAACTTCCTACTTCTCAACCCGGAGAAGACAGAAGTGATCCTAATCGGTCCGAAGCGCCTGCGTGACTCCCTTACTAACCAGAGAACTCTCCTTCAAGGCTTATATAAGCCAAGCAACTAAAACGGCGTACTTCCACTTACGGAACATCGCTAAAATTAGGAATTTCCTTCCTAAAAGTGACTTATTCACGCGTTTGTCACCTCAAGACTTGACTACTGTAACGCTTTACTGGCAGCGTTCCCTAAAGCCTCTTTGAAGAGCTTCCAGCTCGTTCAGAATACAGCAGCTAGGATCTTAACAGGTACCAAAAGGAGGGAGCACATAACTCCGGTGTTAAAATCACTCCACTGGCTCCCTGTGGAGTACAAAATAAATAAATAAAGAATAAAATCCTTCTCTTAACATATAAAGCCATAAATGGCTTGGCTTCTTTCTATCTCCAAGACACGTTAGTGTCATATCAACCAAGTCGAGCGTTGCGCTGACAAAACGCCAGACGTCTGGTGGTTCCTAAGGTCTCAAAAATCACTGTTGGCGGCAGAGCATTTAGCTCCAAGCTCCTTTACTGTGGAATCAGCTTCCCATTTATGTTAAGGAAGCAGATACGGTCTCCACATTCAAGGCCAGGCTTAAAGCACTCTACTTTAATTTAGCATATAATTAGGTAATATATAATATATGGTGTATATATTATATATATATGCTGTATTATGTTATATATTATGTTATATATTATACAATATATGTACTATGTTATGTATTGTGTTATGTTGTATATTATGTTATATATTATGCTGTATGTTATGTTATGTATTATATATGATATATATGGTATGTATGGTATATATGATATATATGATATATAATACATAATTAGGTTTACCTGGATCGGTTTGCACACCTGGTGTGCAGTCCATGAATCTGGTGCTGTAGCCTAGCCTAGCCTAGCCGTGGCTGCTGCTGTCTCACCTCCTTTCAGATACGCTCTCTTTATTCAAGGCTAAGTTTAAAACAGTCCTCTTTAGTTTAGCATATGGCTAGGAAGGTAAGACTCAGGGAAGGCTAAACTCCTCAGACTGTCAGTCAAGCTGCATATGGAGTCAGTTTGCTGGGAGAAGTATGGTAACTTGAGCACTATCCTTTCCTCCTTCCTACTTTACCTGTTTAGCATTATTAGGATTTTGACTGTTGTTTGTTCATTGCTATTCACCTGTTGTCCCATTGTCTGTTTCATGGTACGATGACGGGATCTCTGAGCCTGGCCTCCTCCATCTACACCTGCGGACTGCCCCTCCCGACCCGCCTGGGAGTGCTTCAGTCCTGCACCGGACCTGTCCACGTGCAGTGGCCACTGGTCCACGTTCTGTAGCTAGCTTAGGTCCTAGATCATTAGCCTGTCCGTCCGGAGGAGCGGATCCCTTTCTCAAATGGGTCTCCCTCCCGGTGGGTTTCCCTAGTTCTCCCCAAGGTTTCTCACTTTTTCCCACTGGGTTTTTTAAGAGTTTTTCCTTGTCGATGCAGGAGGGTCTTGTTGGACAGTTAGTGTCCAACAGAAAGGATTGGTGATGATCAGGACACTTTCGCATTCTACAACATGTATGGACATTTTCTTCTGTGTGTGCTTTATATTCTTCATGTGTTTTAACTGTTGATTCTCTGATCTGTGTTGGTGATTTCAATGGTTTTGTTAAGTCCTCTGAGATGACTTCTGTTGTGACCTAGGGCTATACAAGAATAAATTGTATTGTATTGTGTATTTTATTTTCATGATTATGAAAATTGTAAATTTACACTAAAGGCATCAAAATTATGTACGTACTAACAAAAAGTATGAAACAACTGAAACTATGTCTTATATTCTCAGTTCTTCAAAGTAGCCACAGTTTGCTCCTTTTACTGCTTCACACACTCTTGGCATTCTCTTGATGAGCTTCAAGAGGTAGTCTCCTAAAATGGTCTTCCAACTATCTTGAAGGAGTTCCCAGAGATGCTTAGCACTTGTTGGCCCTTTCGCCTTCACTCCAGCTGTGGTCCAGCTCACCCCAAAACCATCTGGATTGGGTTCAGGTCCGGTGACTGTGGAGGCCGGGTCATCTGGCCCAGCACCCACCACTCCCCTTATTGGTCAAATAGCCGTTACACAGCCTGGATCCTTATTGGCCAAATAGCCCTTACATAGCCTGGATGTGGATAAGTCAATAGTCATGAAAATCAAGGAAATTAATTGAATCAGAGAAAGTGTGAAATTTTATTTATAGAGCACCTTTCACAGATAAAAATCACAAAGTGCTGTACAAGGTAAAAGCAGATATGTATATACAATAGAAATAAGACAGAAATAGAAAATAACATAAAAGCAAGAAATTAACCAAAAGCTGCACTAAAAAGAAGTGTCTTTAGTCCATTTTTAAAAGCATCAGCAGAGTTGACCACACGGAGGGACAGAGGCAAAGCGTTCCACAGTCTGGGGGCCACGGACTGGAAGGAACGGTCCCCCCGGGGTCTTGGGTGTCTGCCTCCCCAAGTAATGTCCTGACTCACATACTCTGAACTTGTTTCAGAATGATGAATTGCATTGTACTCTGTGAGAGTTTGGGATTTTTAAAAAAGACGTAAGATAACTTTAAACTTCTCCACTGCTCCATCCCTGACCTCTTTGGGGTGCTCCTTGGCCTTCATGATGCTGTTTAGGGACCAAAACACTCCAAGTATAGCTCTGAGGACTGCTGTAATACTACTGAGAGCAGATTACACACAGACTGGCTTATTTCATTATTCGGGCAGAATGTGACAAATCAGCAGAAAAGCTGTATGAATAAAAACAAACCCTCTTACCTATCCTTCGGTGTCCTCCCTCTTTTTTTCATTGACCTACACATTTAAATTTCTAAATGTTTAGTCTCCTGTAACAGCACAAGCGCCTGCTCATAACTGCTGACTCAGGAGCCTCCTCTCCCAGTCTCTCTTTCTGTGTGTGGCCGCAGAGCCTATAAAGAACCAATTAAAAGCAGACGTTCGCCGGTTTCTCGGCTGCCTTCGCGTGTCGCCCCAGATAAGGCCCTCAAACGGAAACGCAATTTCTCTGCAGCTCAGTGTGTGTGCGGGAAACGGGAGGCTGAACAAAGTGCCAGCGCCAAAACAAACGCTCTTAATTCAAACCATCACACATTGATCGCACACAAAGAGACGATGAGGGCGCTTTGTCTGACGGAGAAGCCAATAATGCAATAAATGCTTCCCGTTCTGATGCTGTCATATAGACCAGAGATGGGGGGGTCGATGTGGGAACAAAATAACCTCTAAATCAGCAATAATTAGAAAAGATTGTGAAAGAAACCATCAAAAACAGCATGGGATTTTGCTGATATTGTCATCTGTTGGGGTGTAGTGGATTAATGGAGTTGCGAGGCAGTTAAAATGACACTAGGACTCCCAGAAAATTGAAACTTCCTGAAACCTACTTAAAACCAATGGTATTCTGAGAAATATATATCATAATGTTTAGTTTTCCTCTGGTTTTAATAAAGTTCATTCATTCATAAGGGTTTTACCTTTTACTTAGTTTTAGAGTTAGGGTTAAATAAGTGCAAATTTTGAACAACAAAAAACAACTGGAAATACAGCTGTCCTTTACAGTTATGAAAGCTGCAGCAGTGCTCGGACCCAAAACAAACAGCTTTTATATCTTTGGGATTGCACTTTACTGACAACCGTAAAAATATGTCAACACAAGAAGAATGATGGAGTCAGAAATTTGAGGTAATAATAATAATTCATTTTATTTCATGGCGCCTTTCATGACACCCAACGACGCCTTACAACATAATAAAAACATCACGCACCATATTAAAAGTACAGAATAGACATTACAAATAATAGACACATATATACATCAGAAGGTCTCACTCTATTACATCGTGCAGACCAGATGCACTGCCTTTAGTTTTATAGCAAAAAACCAAGTGTTGAGACTTATTTGCTGACAGGCCTATGACGCAATGTCAGAGGCCAGTTGCTTTAGACCTCACAAAATCATGCTTTCAACGCTCACTTTCTCTTTAGATTCATGAGATTGATAAATTGAAAATATACTCTTCTAAAACACTAAAGAAGTGACTCTCCTCCTCAGCATTTTAAATTGTGGTGCTAAAATGTCCCATACCCACTCTGTTCCTGAGAAACTTGAACAAGATTGTCCGTTGATAAATGCTACTTCCTATGGGCCCAATCCATTTGTCTTGGTTTCAATTTGCCCCCACGGCTTCCCGCCCGGTAACAGCGGCCGCAGAACACGGCCGGGTTGAAATGTTAGCATTACATTGGGAGATATAGTAAAAGCGCGCGTCGTTCTGCTACGGCCCTCTGGGGGAACAGTGTTTGAACAAGATTGGCAATCTGTGATGTGTCCACACGGAGCAAATGGAGGGTCATCGGTGATGGATTTTAAACACACTATGGTTGGGGTTACATACCAGCCACGGATCAATAAGTCAGTGGCAGAAATGTCCTTAAAGCATTGAGAGCTTTCATTCTCACAATGTTTTGGTAGAACGGTTATACCAAAACTTCTATTGAAAAGAGAAATATCTTATTTACTTCTTGGTTGCTGATGAAAAGAGGCAACATTCTTCCGTCCTTGCAAACTCAGTAATAGAGCATTTCAAAGTATTCTACGAATTCAAGATTCATTACGTGAAAAGAAATTGTGAATACTTTTGACCCTGAGCTTGATCTTTAAAAATCATACAAGTGAAATACTGTATCTTCTCACAAACTGAATGCCACAACTGAATAACAATTTCTTTCATTGTTTCCTTGGTGAGTATAAGTTGTTGTTAAATCCTTCCGCGTTGATCAGGAAGTGTCCAAACATTTATGGTAAAGGAGCAACTTTCATTCACCAAAATTGTCCAGGGACTGACAACACACTTTGACTGGATTCATGCTGTTCTGAGCTTTAGAATGAGGTATGACATGTCTATCTAAAGGGTCGTTTCCACGGGCCCGACTCTACTCTACTCGACTCGACTCTCCCCGGTTTGCGGACGTTTCCACCGGCTCGCTTTAGCCGCGACCCGTTACTTTTTTGGTAACGGCTTTAGACCTGGCTCTAGTCGGGCCGAGCAGATACTGTAACCCCAGCAACGTCGGCGAACGCTGGTGATGAACGCTGCTGATGTCAGAAAAAAGCAGACGCCTTTTCTCTGGCATCTCTAACATTTATAATAAATACATAAATATAACATTCATAATGAAGATGCTTTCAAATAATTTAGCAAGCTGTAAACCATTTATGTTTTAACTCCACACGGCTCCTCCCCTGCCAAACTTCTCTCTGCTCTCTTCTCCGCAAACCACCACAATGAGGAAAAGGGAATATTCACTCAATCTATTTTGAATGTTACACAATATTAATATAGGCTAAGCACGCGTAGCATCTGTAGCCTGTGTAATTACAATAGACTGTAAATAATAAATATATATATAATAAAGGTATAGGCCAAATTTGCTCGCAAACTACAAGGGGTAGTTGGAATTTAGGTTTCAAACAATATGGTTCAAACGCACGCACGCACACGCACTCAAGCACACACATACAAACACACAGGCCCTCATTTAGGAAACTTGCCTAGAAAAAGGTGTACATTTTGGGTGTATATTCCATTTACACAAGATCCAACGTGGGATTTATGAACGTGAGATCCGCACAGATCTGAGCGTACGCAGCTGCGGGTGTTGATAAATGCCGCGGCTGAATACGAACGTATTTATGAAAGTCACGCCTAGAATTATGCAGCAATCGCCTGTTTCACGCCCCGTCTTTGCAACAGGTCAGCAGGAAGTCGGCCAAAAAGACTAAAAATAAATAGACGCTATATATTCAGCTGCGTTTTGAACAAATTTGCCAAAATATTTTGATACATTATAGAAATCTCTCTTGAATTGTAGAAGTGAATAAATATAGATTGAATGAATGAACGAATTCATATTATGCAGCGGTGACTCTCATCAATGAAGTGTCTGCAGCGTCTTGGACGCAGCCTGGCTCGGGGTAGAAGTGTGCATTGAAGCGCTGTACACTTGAGAGAGAAACTTCTGAATGACAGCACATTTGAGGAGTTATGTGGCCGACCTCTCACGGCACTCGCTGCGCACTCTGGACAGGGCAGTGAGACATTTGGAGTGAGCAATAGTCCATCGGTGCTGGGGTGTGTGTCTGTGTGAGGCAAATCTAATGGAAAAACACATTGCTTTAGATGTGAATGAGGAAACACAGACAGCCGTGTGTAATTACGCAGCGCAGAGCCTGCCACAGCAATAGCTGGGTCACACATCCCTGTCGCGTAAAGTGTATTTGTATAGACCCTTTCACTGTCCAGGATCACAAAGCGCTTCACATTTAAAAAACATGCAGATCAAAATACTACACACACAAGTCAGATTTAATAAAGGGTCCTCATCATGAGCTGTGATTTATTCAAAGTTTGCGTGTTTCCATTAGACTTTTTCTGACGCGCAAATTCAAATTTTGAAACATGATGCTCAATGAAAACACAGCTTATAATT
The DNA here is from genome assembly GCA_964034765.1 of Knipowitschia caucasica. Classification (NCBI taxonomy): domain Eukaryota; kingdom Metazoa; phylum Chordata; class Actinopteri; order Gobiiformes; family Gobiidae; genus Knipowitschia; species Knipowitschia caucasica. The sequence continues at coordinate 13,928,279 of OZ035831.1, forward strand.
TTGCCAGAGGGAATATGCTTATTATTGTCCATATCTTAAATTTCATGCGTGTTTTGGCGTGTTGTGCCGAAGGTTGAGATCAGCGTATAGATTTACTCCACCTCTAGACCTGGCGTATATTTTTTGCGTATTGTACGCTCACGTCCAGATTGTTAAATGCGTACGCCTCATTTACCCTGATTTGGCCGTACGCAGTTTCATACATGAGGCCCTGTGTCTCACACAGGCCTGGAGTTTTCCTCATCAGTGCGAGGCGAGCCTGGCCTGGCCGCGCTCTCCTCCTCTGGAACCTACGGGCCCGGGCCTCTGGCTAATTTACCTCACCAAGTTCAAGCTGAACTTTCTTAAAACTAAAATTAAAAAGGCTACTCCGTTGTGAATGTCAATCTTTAAGAGGAGGAATAGCATGCTGTTCTCGGGGAACGAGCTTTGCGCATGGGTTTCGGGATGTTTGATATGATCATGAAACTTATTGGACAAAATTGTTCAGCCAATAAACAGAACTATATTTGAAGCAACGAACCTGATGACGCTCAGGCGGTTACATTTTCTAAAAACATTAGAACGCAACATTTTAGCAATAGTGTGTGTATAGAAATAACAATATTTGAATTATGTCTTTTAATACAAAAGGCAAATGACTTGAGAGGCGAGGAACAAATTTGAGTAGGCCAAGATAAAAACTGGTAAAAACTACCCAGGCCTATACCTGGCGCCGCGGCCGGCTTAGAAGGCCTGGGATGCCCACAGCGTCATCAGTCTACGCGGCTCTGTGTGGATCACACGTCTCTCTTCGGCTCTCTTCGAGCTGGAGCTATGGCTGGAGCATTTTGAGGGTTTTAAAGCAGGAGTCAGGAAGGTGGCGATCTTACGGGTGTTTGTGATTTTTTGGTTTAACAGCCTCCCTGTTAAACTTTATATATATAATTATATATAGGGATCAGGAGCTTTATGACCCGACCCACCCGCACCCGACATGACTCATATTTTTGAGGCATCCAACCCGCCCGAAACTGCGGGTTGACCGCGGCTTTCGGGCCGATCATCACTACCCTTTAGGTAACACGTTGCCATAGATACACAGGGCCGATGGAAACGCTCTCAAACCGAGTCGAGTCGTGCCGAGTCGAGTTGAGGCGAGTAGAGTCGGGCCCGTGGAAACAGCCCAAAAGTCAGGGGTGTCAAACCGGTTCCAGAAAGGGCCCGCTGTCCCAATGTCTGTTCAATGTCGCGACAACAGGACCTCTGAACCTGGCCTCCCCCATCTACACCTGTGGACTGCCCTGCCTAACCCGCCTGGGAGCTGCTTCAGTCCTGCACCGGACCTGTCCATGTTCTGCAGCCGCTGCGTGGCCCTGGTTCACGTTCTGTAGCTTATGTCCTGAATCTATAGCCCGTCCGTCCGAGTTGAACGAATCCCTCTCTCAATGTAGGTCTCCCTGAGGTTTCTCACTTTTTTGCCACTGGGTTTTTTGAGTTTTTCCTTGCTGATGCAGGAGGGTCTGTTGGAAAGTTAGTGTCTGACAAAAAGGACTGTGGTGATGATCCAGGACACTTTAACATTCTACAAGATGTATGGACATTTATTGACATGTGTTCTATGTTCTTTTTAACACCCATCGGCGTTCCGTTTTTGTTTTTAAAATGTTCAACCGGCAATAACAGATGCATTTTGAACACTAATCCCCAAAAGCTAAAGTATGTCATTTTAAAGCTTATTTTCTTATCTACAATTATATATAAGTGTCAGCAATATCAGACATTGCATTCAAAAGATATAATACATAATATGGGAACAAAATGAATCAGCTCCGAAAAAGTTTCTTACCATTTTCCGTGTACTACATAAATAAAACAGCTCTCCTCCCAGCTTCCTGTGGCTTATTCTCTCCATAACTGTCCATGAAATACGAAAATCCACTTGTGTTTCCCAAAGTATAATCCATTGTGGAGAAATCATCCAAAAACGAGCATTTATTTTTAGCGAGAAAAAAAAATTGAAACAGCATGGACGCTGCTTTTCACTGTTTGCGGACATGCAGCTTGCATACCCTGCACAAACAGGGTATGCTTGTGTTCCTCACCTTGTTAGCTACAAAATGAGACTATCCCCGAAGAGATAGGTGCTTGATTTCGTTCGCTACGTCTCTGTGAATAAAACAAGCGACTCCCTTTTACGCACGGCCACTTTCTGTTTGTTGTTAGCTGGGCAGGGAGGGGGACGTGGTAGAGCCGAATGAATGACATGGCCGTGTAGCCAATGAGGAAAGCTTTCTAGTGATGGGTGGGACTTGTTGGAGTTCTGTTGGAATGGTCACATACGAAGCGTGTGTAAAGGGAAAAAGACGCTCGTGGGAGACTAGCGCTCATAAGTCTACCACTTTTACGCAGCGTATTTGCACTACTTTGTTGGCTTTTTTTCTACCAAAATCATGCCAAAATCGAAGGAAAAGACCACACAGAGGTTCACACGGGATGAAGCACTTGCTCTGATTTTTGATTCATCATCAGAGGACAGCGAATTCGACGTAAATCAACAGGAAATGTTCGAAGATGGAATGGATCCATTGTTAGATGGGTAAGAAAAACTAATGAAAACATTGTTTTTACCTTGAATACTAAAGCTTATGTTATATGATATAATTCATCTTTGCAAAAAAAATAATACATAATTATAATTTATTATAATACATGCTTTATTACCAATTAGTAATGAATTCTATTTTTATTGGAGAATAAAGACAAAATAATAAACAGGAAAACAATTTTACGTAAAATAATTCATTATTGTGCATAATAATGTAGAAAGGAAAATTCTACTTTGTGAATACAGTGTAATCTAACTTCTTTTCAAACAAGGTACAAGTTATCAGTCATATAGATATACATAAACATATGTATTGTGCAGGTTCAAAATAAATAGATACACAATTGGATAAAAAAAACTAGCATAATATTATCAATATTGCTAATTGTTTAGATAAACGCAAGTGTTTGTGCTATATTTTTTTCATAGAACCCGTGCAGACAGTGGAGATGAGTGGGAACCTCTAGAAAAGTTGAAGTTGGGATCAGCTCAGGCAACTTCACACACATCCCCCCAATTCACACCTTTACCTAACACCTCTGAGGATGCTCCAACAACTTCTACAACAGTTAGAAGAGGGAGGGGGAGAGCAAGAGGCAGAGGTAACCCTAAACAAGCAGCTGTTTCTCCCTCTCTGCATCATGGACATTCAGAACACTGGAGAAATGTTGAAGAACTGGACACTGTTCCCAGACAATTTCCATTCCAACCTGCAAGAGAACCTGGAACCCAGACCAGGAGTAGACAAGATTCAACGGTCATGGATTTCTTCAGGATGTTCTTCACAGATATTATTCTGGCTACACTGCTGGATAATATGAACGCATTTGGCTGCCACAAAAATGAAAATTGGACTGAAGTTACCCTGACAGACTTTTATTCCTTCTTGTCGGTGGTCATTTATATGGGAATTGTCAAGCTTCCTACAATAAATTCTTACTGGAGACAGCACAACTTATACAATATTCCCTTTCCTTCTGCTGCCATTTCGAGAAACAAGTTCTTGCGTATGTGCCAGTCACTGCACCTGTGTTCGATGGAGAACGATGCACACAACCAGGCACTGAGAGGCACTCCGGACTATGACAGATTAGCAAAAATAAGGCCTCTGTATGAACAGATAGTCACAACCTGCAAAGACAATTTTCACCCAAGCATGAACATTTCAATTGATGAAAGGATGGTGGCCTCAAAAGCCAGAATTGGTCTCAAACAGTATATCAAAAATAAGCCCACCAAGTGGGGATATAAACTGTTTGTACTTGCTGACTCAGGAAGTGGCAGGAAGTGGTATCGCACACTGTTTTTCCACTTTCTGGACATTGCAATTTTGAACTCATTCATATTGTTCAACACAACCCACGCGGACAACAAACTGAGCCAACTACAGTTTCGAGAGGAACTAATTTCTCAGTTGGATCAGCATGGAAGTCCTTCAACATCTACAAATACTCCACAAACTCAGGATCCCACCGTGTCACACATCCCTGAGTATTTCAATAAGGGGGATATAGACAAAGCAACTGCAGCCACAGTTGGCAGGAGGCACTGTATAATGTGCCACATGAGGACGCCGGTGGGATGTAAGACGTGCACAGTTCCTCTGTGTTTTGTGCCCACCAGGAACTGCTATCACCAATGGCACGAAGACAGGGGACTAGTCTAAAACGCGTGTCTTCATTTTTTTTGTAAATAGTTTGGTTTTTACACTTTGCACATATTGTTTGCACTAAAATATTATGCAATTTTTTCTAGTTTTGTTTGTACTTTTTGCGCTACAATTTGATGCCATTTTTTCTAGTTTTGTTGGTACTCTTTGCACATATTGTTTGCACTAAAGTTTTTTGGTTTTATATACTTTCTTTATACAAAATAAACAGTGTTCATTCAATTTGTTGTATTTTGTATTTCTATATGCATTTACAGTACAAAAAAATAAGGTTTTTAGGCTTATAAACACATTAACTGTGCCAAATTGGTTCCGAATGGCACTACTTCAAGAAAAAAGAGAGTCTGCATAAAAACTATAACAGCTAGAAGTCTGAAACTTTAGACAGTTGTTGCCAACAACACAATGACCACAGGGTTTGAATATTGTGAGCATACAATGAAGTATGCCTTTGTTAGGGCATTTAGAAATAGATCTTTTTAGGCGAGGCTAAAAAAACAGGCATTTTTTCCAAACTTCAGAGGATGCAGAGTGAAATAGGAATGACATACATTATTTTAGTTTATATTTACATAAACTAGAAGGCTCTAGCTTTAAAATGATGCATCACACAAGCATGTGAGATGTAAGATGTGTTTTTAAATAAGCAAAGACATTTGGGTATGCCCAACCATTGTGCACGAGCCAAAATGAGGCGGGTGTTGATTCTCTGATCTGTGTTGGTGATTTTCAATGGTTTTGTTACACTGCATGAAAAGTGTGATTTTCGTCTCTTTTTGGCCCTGTATATTACTGTGAAACTTCTGGGATTCGGCTGTTGACGGTAGTTTGTTGTCCCCTCCTCCCTCCTCCACAGGAGGCTTTAACATGTAAATGGCAATGCTGTGAGCTATACAAATGCTAATCGGGTGGAGGGGGAGCACAACTTTCCAGTGAAAGTGTAAGTGCTCATCAAAGGATATATGTATGTACAGTACAGACCAAAAGTTTGGATTTTTTATTTTTTTTCATGACTATGAACATTGTAGATTCACACTGAAGGCATCAAAACTGAATTATGTACATACCTAAAAGAAAAGGTAATCAACTGAAAATATGTGTTATATTCTCGGTTCAAAGTAGCACCATATATATATATATATATATATATATGCATATATACATACACACAAACGGCTGTTGGTGTTATCATCACTCTCTAGATCCATGCTCTCTTTACACACTGTAAAAAATGTCAGTGAAATGTACTGAAAATGTCCGTAAAATGGTGACTGAAAAAAACTAAGTTGAAAAACCCTCAAACTCAGTTTAATTAACAGTAATGTTCAGTTGGAAGTTTTACTATCCAAGATAGTTACTTTTAGAGAAAATGTATGTTAAAATTATAACATTGCTTTGTAGTTTCAACACATAAAAACTGCAAAACAAAAAACAAGCAAATACAGTCAAATGTACATCAAGAGTCTATTACTAAAGAAATTAAAATACTTGAAACTAATGTTTACAAGTAATTAACTTATTAGTTAACCATGACTCCTGTTTGTCATTAATCATAACCCATTCACGAAATAACCATTCCACGAAAAATTGGTACAAACTCAATGTATGAGTAAATGTGTGATATAGTGAAGAAGAAGAAGAAGACTGAAACTGCAATTAAAATGTTCATTATTATTAATCACTACATTAACACCAACAAGAACAACGTTTGGTTTTTTTGTATAAATTTCTCCATGTGTGTAGAGTGCTTCTTGTGTTTCTTTTCTGAGTTTAAATGACTAAAATAAATACATTTAAATAATCTGTTTAATCTTTTAACCAAATAAAGCTTTTGTAACTTTGGGAAGGGGAGTGATTAATTAATAGTGTATTTACGCGTGCAACAACAATAATTTTCCATGCAAAATATAAATCTGTATATTATTTTCAGACTGGACTCCTTGATTTGTAGAAGACGTTTTATTTTCCGATAATCAACTATCGTGAGAGTTTAGACACATGCGGAGTCAACGCTGTGTACGTCAGTCCCCGGATCAGTGCTGTGTGCAACTTTCACACGACACTGGACAGAGAGCGTGAGTGTGCGTTGGTGAAGAAGAGAAGCATTCGTTCGAGAAGCCGATAACACGGGTAAGATAATTTATCTTGATACAGAACAGAAGAAGGACATTTAGTTTTTCTGAAATGTGTCCGTTGTCCGGCAGCTAGTTTCAGTATCGTGCTGCTTAGCCGTGGCTAGCTAGAAGAGCTAACGCTAGTTAGCATCGAGCATTTCACCACTGTGTGATGCTGTGACATGAAACTGGACTGCATTTACGGTGTTGCATTTCACACGTAGACAAAATCTTGCCATTCTGGCATAAACATCTCATAAAACAATTAAGCTGATATCCGGTTATTTTCAGAACCATACGTTTGGCACGTGTTTAGCCGAACGTGCTAACCAGAAGAGCGCAACTTGAGCACGTGCGGGCTGAGGAGAGGCTCTGTGGCTGTTTGGAATACAGGTAAGATATTCATTTGATTAGTTTAAAATCTGCACTAAACAGGCATTGTTTGAAGGGAATGTGTTTGCCAAGATGATTACTTGTCGGTTTTGTATTGATCAGAAAGGGAAAAGGCTCCTGCGCTACATGATTTGCTTTAATTTGTCCATTCTTTGAACCCATTTCTATATTGATGCTAAGGAGTTAATGCTCTGCCTGGTGAAATGTCATTTTACTTGTATTTAACTCGTTTTGTTTCTCCTTGAAGGACAATCCTGTTAATCTGTAAACCGGTTTATGCTGAGTGTGGATCGTATGATTGTCCAGGACAACGTTGGCTCCTTTGTGTCGGCCATTTCCATGATGTTTGGGAGTTATTATTGCTTAAACATCCATTATCCAATACAACTGGCCTCAACTCTGGAGTTTCTGCAGAGGTATATGCCTTTTTGTATATTAACCTCTTAACCCCCACCTGATCAAACTACATTTTCTCCAGTTTGGTTTTACCCAAATCTAAAATTGGATAAAAGCACAACAAAGAAATCCACAAAAGCTCAACATAATAGAAACATGTATCTTTTTTCAGTTTTTGTTGCTGTTCTTTTTTCCCCAGAAGGTATTACATTTGGGTAAAATCAAACTGGAGAAAATGCAGCACAAGTGTTGATCCACAAGATCAACACTTGATTCAGACACATGCGCTGTAGTTAGAGGACCTCCATAAGTATTCAGTGAATCCTACATGTGTTCATTTTGTAATGTGGGAGGAAACATGTAAGCAGCTGGGACTTTAAGGAATAGGCCACCGTTTTTACACACTGACATATGCTCTGTCATGCAAACTGAGCACAAACACAGCCCACAGACTGTATGTTCCAAATCAGCTCCCGTTAGAAGCTCCCAAACTCCTCCACGTGTTCCCTATTTAAATACAGTTACGTGACGTGTTACACTACCAAGTATAGTAATAATACGAGGAGCACTACGTCCATGCACTAACTCCCAAGACTTCTCTCCCGCTCACTTCCGTCAATAGCAGCGTGAGCGGGAGAGAAGTCTTGGGAGTTAGTGCGTGGACGTAGCGCTCATTGTGCTCCTCGTATTATTACGCCTCACAATATAGTGCCCCTTTTTATCCGCTGAGAAAATCGACATGTTACATTTCTGTGTTACTGTACTTGGTAGTGTAACACGTCATGTAACTTTATTTAAATAGGGAACACGTGGAAGAGTTTGGTAGCTTCTAACGGGAGCTGATTTGTTACTATACAGTCTGTGGAAGAGGCTGCGTTTGTGCTCCGTTTGCATGACAGAGCACATGGACACAGACCAGACAGGTACATATCAACTAGTCTAAGGTAAGAACATATGTCAGTGTGTAAACACGGTGGCCTATTCCTTTAACCCATGACCTGTGTTTGACTGCTTAGCTCTGCACCACTGTGATGCAGAGCTAAGCAGTTTGTATTGCAGCACATTTGTATTTTAAATGTAATTTTTTTTTAAATATATTTCAGGTGTTTTTTTCTCCATCAACCCAGAGAAGGGAACCAAAGTGGAGAAAAGCAAAACCAAACGTCTTAATGTGAACCCCAGAGTCCTTACCTTGATTCAAGAACTTTCAGATCATGAGTGGTGTAATGTCTGAATATGGACTGAAATAAGTAAGGTTTGTAGGCTGCGATGGAGTTTTATATTGTTGTGACGTTCAATGTTTCAAATTTGTTCTTCAGCTCTTAAATTAAGCTTAAACCCACATTTATTTTCTGTTAAAGGAATAGTTAAGTTTTTCCTTACTGAAATGTTCTTACCTTAGGTTAGCCCAGCTGATGTGTACCTTTTGCTCTTTGTGTCACATCTGAGACATTTGAAGCTAGCGAGCTCTGCCATGTTTATTCTATTTTTAAATTCAGTGATGTGAAGTGTAGTTACACAGAATTTAAACATATTGATTTTCTAAGCGGAATAAAAATAACTTATGTTGTGAGGCGGAATAATACGAGGAGTACTTCCACACACAACGCTTCAAAGACTTCTCTCATGCTCACTTCAATCAATAAAAGGAAAAAATGGAAATTAATAACTGCTTGACCCCAGTCTGAGCTAGTCACGCTGTTTTTTTATTTCTATAGTTTATTGACTGAAGTGGGCGGGAGAGAAGTCTTTAGGAGTTGTACGCGATACAAGTGCCCCTTATATTATTCGGCCACACAACATGGGTCCTCCTTTTTATCTGCATAAAAAATCAACTTAGTTTAAATTCTAAATGGCTTGCGTAATGGCTTGGATCAGATTGCATCATACAAGCCAAAAAAGGCCTTTTGTTTTAATTATTTTTGGATGGAGATAAGCATTAGTGGCATTAGTGGAGATAAGCATTAGTGTTTTACAGTGAAATATTTTGACATTTGTTTAAAACGGTCTTAGTATTGACTTTTGGCACTGTAGTGTTGTCACTGAATATACAGTAAAGTTTAATTTTCATTTATTTTGTGAAATGACTCATTTAATGCAACTTTTAGTTAAAGCAGCAGTAAGCGATTTGGTCGTTTCCGGCAGTTTCTTCTGCTTGAGCGAGTTAGTAGCCCCGCCCCCGTCCCCTCGTCACACCACATGAACGCGCATCGTCTTGGTGATGGCAGCAGCAGATTCATCTCCGTCGGGTCTACTCGTAAGTATATTAACAAACTCTGGGAGTGAAATATTAGCATAGAATAGCTCAGTTGTAACCTAGCTATAACACTGGAAGCAGCTTGGTGTTAGCTAGGATAGCATCACTAAGAAAGAGATAAAAACAATCCAGTCTTTTATAGAATAATACTGCTTTTATAGTTGGCACACTGATAACTGTTGTGATAAACATAATGTTGCAGATTGCAGTGTGACGTGTCTCAACATTATGCACTGTAACATCTGTTACAGTGCATATGTATTAGATGAATGTAATGCATATACATTACAACAACAAAGCTTTACATGAAGGTTATTTAAAGTAATACATTACTGCTTTCCTCACAATTTGTATATTTGGAGTTCTTTATAGACAACACTGTAGTAATGTATTATGTGAAAGTAAAGCTGCATCTCACTGGAAGCTGCCTTCTCAATGTCACAAAATAAAGATACATTTATTGATGTAATCAACATCTGTATTATGTGCTTATTGTTCAGAGAATGAAGACAAAATCAAAGTGTATCAGAGCTGTACAGTGAGATGTGGGACTGAAAAACAATTCCAGTAAAGCTTGTCCGAAACGCAAAAGTACTGTCATAACTAATTACGTTACACTATTACACTGTAATGAAACTCACCACTTTGAAAGCGAAGCTACAAGTAACAGAATATATAAAGTCATTTGTCATAACGGTTCTTTCAGGAAGCACTGAACGCCCTCTGTCCAGAGAAGCTGATGACCAGATCCTCCCAGACCTTTCCCTGGTGCCTCTGTGAAAGGTGCCAACAGACATTGAAAACGTGCTTTCCTCAGCGGCCCCCATGGTGCACGTCCTCAGCGGCCCCCATGGTGCACGTCCACTCTGCAGTTCTGAAATATGTTTGTAGTTGTACTATTTCAAAATAAAAAAAAATACATTCACCTCTTTCAATGTGCTTTGTTTTATAGTAGGAAAACAAATACAGTCTGTAACGAGTCTAAGAAACTTTATTATGTAAAAGAAGATTTGAAGTTATAGCCGGAAAAATATACACAATGTCCCTACTAAGACAAGTAATTACAAGTGATGGTAAGGCAACGTTTGTGTTATCACTTTTTGCTCAAATGAATAACACTGTTATTATCCAGGTCCTTATCCATCGCTGCTGCAGCGAACACTATCAGAGATATCTAACAAAATGTTAATCTTTATGTTGTAGCTTGTTTGAACACATTTCCTCAAAATAATTCATAAGCAGCCACGCACACACAGCCACAAGCACACACAAGCACACACAGTCACAAGCACACACAGTCACAAGCACACACAGCCACAAGCACACACAGCCACAAGCACACACAGCCACAAGCACACACAGCCACAAGCACACACAGCCACAAGCACACACAGTCACAAGCACACACAGTCACAAGCACAGTCACACACAGTCACAAACAGTCACAAGCACACACAGCCACAAGCACACACAGCCACAAGCACACACAGCCACAAGCACACACAGTCACACGCACACACAGCCACAAGCACACACAGTCACAAGCACACACAGTCACACACAGTCACACACAGTCACAAGCACACACAGTCACACACAGTCACACGCACACACAGTCACACGCACAGACAGCCACGCTTCAGGGGCCGAGGTTGTAGGAACTGGAGTCTTCCTCTGGCAGAGATTTTCCTTTGAAACATAATAGAAGAGACATCAGTTTTATCTACTCAAATATGACTGATATATTAATCATCAATAACATCAGTATTTATTGATCACCAGGAGTGGCCCCTGATTCACAGGATCCTTGTACATGTTTATTTGGACTGTGAGAGACTGTGCATTGTGAGAGAAAGACACTTACATCGGCTGTTTTGGGAGTCGAGTGATTATCTCACTCCTCTTGATTGTTGAAGAAACTCAGCGACAGTTTTGTTCAACACTGACTCCTGGAACATGATCGATATTCATTTTGGACCTCAGGGCAGCAACACAACTGTAGGGATGAACGACACACACATCACAACATCATTATCATAATCACTGCGTCCCATATATGCATTCACAACAACCTACATGACAAATGTGGGGTGTAAAGTCTTCCTCAGGAGATGACAATGGCCATTCTTCTAATTATGGAAGCAAAGTCTTGTCTTCCCAGTCAATACTAGAGAAAGAAGAGGTCAGCAGAAAAGTATCTAGTCGATATGGAATTGTTTTTTTTTTAATAGTTATTTAACTTGCATTATGGAGGCTGTTGAACTCTTGTACTTTGAAGACCTCATTCCAATTGATTTAGGCCATACTGGAAAAGATACAGAGAAAAGAATGCAATGAAGACATGTAAATTATTACAATGTCTATATTATATCATGCTCATAATTTATTTGGTAGTAGTCAGCAAGACTTTTCTTACTTATTCTCAATACATAATAATAAAAATGTATGTAGTGGTCACGGAAGTTAGATTTGAGGTAAAGAGATATTGTTTTTATAACAATAAAACTAATATACAGAGTGCAAGTTGAAAAACTTAGTCATTGAAGAATGAAATGCAGACCTACATATATATATAGTGCAAGCAACTATGTTTATTGGCAAAAACAAACGATTCATACAGATCAGAAGTGTTCGTAGCAGCCACATCATATTCACAACTACAGACAGCTAATGCTAACAGCGAACGCTAATGCTAACAGCGAACGCTAATGCTAACAGCGAACGCTAATGCTAACAGCGAACGCTAATGCTAACAGCGAACGCTAATGCTAACAGCTAACGCTAATGCTAACAGCTAACGCTAATGCTAACACCACTTCACGGGGGAACTCTGGTGATATGGTCATTTAATTTTGTACATGTGGGGAACTAATAATTGACCGGAGTTTATGGATGGCAGAGGCTGGGCTAAGGCTTCGATGTTCTGTTGTCTGTTGTCGTTTCTCAAAGCCAGGGGTGCTCACACTTTTTCAGCATGCGAGCTACTTATAAAAGGATCAAGTCAAAATGATCCACCTACTACAAAAATGCAAATCATATATTTATTTCAAAAAATATTCTTTATACCTACAATGTATGTTTATGTACATGCAAAAGTGCATGAGCCAATATAGCACAACACAACACAATTATCTATGTACATTTTTTGTCATTACCCGAGTTTACTCTGATGACTTGCACTGAATTGAATCGGCCAGGGAGGCATAGTCCGGAAAATTGGTGGTAACTCGCTGACAAGTTTGTCGTTGTTTAGCTTTCCTGCACTGAGCGCGGTTGTTTGCGCATGTGCAGTCACCTAAGTGTCAGTAAAACATTACTGAGTAAAACATTACTGAGTAAAACACAGATGTCATTTGACTGTGGTGCCATGTCCATGTGCCATGCCTGTTTTTTTTAAATCCAAATATTTCCCCTCCTCAGTTTATAAAATAATTTGCATCCACACATGTGCGTTATCAATCACATTCGTAACATTCCAAACATGTGCGTCTCTTACGTCCTGTCCTGCGTTGGGGAAAAACACGGAAGTGGGCGGAGCTTTGATGCAGACGCCGGTAACGGCACTTTTACAGTCATAGAAGACACTCAGAGTAAAGACGTATGTTTACAAGCACTGACCCCGTCCTCAGCCCTGGTTTAGTCCTGGTTTAGTCCTGGTTTAGTCCTGGTTTAGTCCTGGTTTGGTTGTTTTCGAGCGTGAGTCCCCGCGATCACTTTGCTGCTCTCTGATGTGGAGCGCTGCTGCGAGCATCTCACAGCGAACAGTTTTTAAGGTAGTATATCCATGCTTCAGTGATCAGAGGAATTTAGGGGGTACTGTGGCGTGCGAGAACGCAAAACTCCGGTTATCTCTGTCTACACACAAATGCATTAACGGAGTTTTCAAAAATCTCCACTTTGCCCGGAGTTTTTTGCATATATTTGTTTAGAATGTGTAATTTTTTATTTATTTAATGCGATCTACCAATACTACCTTTGCGATCGACTGGTAGATCGCGATCGACGTATTGAGCACCCCTGCTCAAAGCTAACCCAAAGTAATGCGCAGTTATTGCCACAAAATGCGGCCGTATTTCTACAACAGCTGGGGATTTTTAACTAGCTAACTTGGTGAAAACCCGCATTACAGTCTCAGGCAACAATATGTATAAATAAAACAACTACTACTGCCACTACTGAGTAACATGCTCACCTGTTCAGTCGGAGAGAGGAATCCACGGAGCTAGAGGTCGCCAACATGAATGCAGATGGTCACCATGTTGCTCCTACTAATTGTCGTTCCTCTGTTTCTGGCGTTTTGCCTGTATTTAATAAATCCATGGTATTTAGTCTGCAGCAGCGCTGGAGGCGGCTTTTCCTTCTACGCCATGTTTGTTTTGAAGAGTGCGCGTGCACACACGGGAGAAACCCCTTATAAGGCGTGCTCTCTCGTCATTGGATAAGCGCATAGGATGTGAGGTTTTTTTATTAAATAGGTGGGAGAAGACTGGAAGGACTGAGAGATCCGTGTTTAGGTACAAACACTCTATATAAGTGATGGCTATTGGAATATATCAATATTTAAGACGTATATTAACACCCAAAAATCGCTTACTGCTGCTTTAAGCAATGTTGAAAGTGCAATATTTTTCAGGGAAATGTCAAAGTACATACAAAACATTAAACTTTTAAACTGTACTGAAAAAGATTGTTTAATAACAAGGTGGTAACTTATAAAAAGCATAGTAAACCTGTACATTTAGCTGAAAAAGATCGTTTTAATAATTAGGTGGTTATGTATAAAAAGCGTAGTAAACATGTACTTTTTACTGTAAAAACTAGTTTTAATAACGGGGTGGTTTAATAACGGGGTGGTTTTGGTAAATATACAGAAAAAAACCTGTTTAAATACAGTTGTATTATGTAAAATATACAGGTAATTCTGAAGGAGAATCCTCTGTGGCAGTCACAAGGAGATCCAATCAGGACATGTGTGAGAAGGACACAGCAAAAGAGGTACTGCTGCATTTTGTATCATACGATTTTTGGTACAATTGTAGATTGTCATTTTACATTTTCCACGTGTTTGTAGATGGTGGAACTGCAGGAAAATCCTGGTGACCGAGAGATCCTTAAAGATTATAATTCTGTGAGATCACTAAGTCACCGCTCTCGAAGACAACTTGTCGACCTTCTCGTCAGTGACATGAGTGAAACACATGGGTATGTTGTATCCCTCAGTTATTACTCAAAAGTTCCTTCTTACAAGTGGAAGGATATTTACTCAAAATAAAATGAAATCACTTGAAAGACCTTTCACAATAATCACGTAACAATTCAGTTTCTCTCAGCACTGTTATTGATTCCCCATTGTAAGATAAATAGTACTGATCTCTTTTATAAATGACCTAGGTAGATGTTCTCCTGTAGATTATCTCTTGGTTTGGTCCCCGTGAAAATATGTACTTGTAGATACTATTAATTTAGCCTTTTTATGTAACCATGAAGTCCCTTGACCATGACTGTTTTTCTTTCCTTAGACAAATGCCTTCCCGAAAACAAAAAAAGCTATGCTCTTAGAATTATCACACTTTCTTCATTGAAGGATCCATTTTCTCAAAAAGGTTATGTAAGTATTGTTAATGTATCCATGGAAATTGAATTTGGTTTACCTACACATGTTTTGTGTCGGTAATGGATATGTATAGATACCAATCATAACTGTACACTTTGTTTTCAGACTAATCTCTCCTCGTAATGAGACGGTGACCTCCTATTTGCTTAACACAATATCTGCAATACAATGTGAACAATAAGTCCACATTTCCACCATGTTGATAAAGACGACATTGTGTGTAAGTGTTTTACTGTTTCTTCCTTGTTTGACGTTACTGTGACTTGCGTTTGATTTTTATTCATATCACTCTTTTGATTGTTTTCTAGCGGCCTGTAAGACTTATTATGAGACGGTTCGCAGGAGCCATCAATATGCCAAGCCAGAAAACTCATTGAGGGCGGATGTGGCGAAGAGTTCAGCTCAGAGTCGAGCGAGAAGAAAGAGGGTAAGACTAAACTGCATCGCACAGTAAGGCAAGGGAGGTTTATTTGTGTAGCACAATTCATACACAAGGAAACTCAAAGTGCTGAGAAAAAGAAAGCATTAAATAATCACAGTACATTAACCAAGATAAATATAAATTCCCTCAGTTGTAGCACAGCTAAAGTGAGACAGGCCTCCTCTCTGACAATGTTTAAAACCAGGTTAAAAACAGTTCTGTTTAGCTGTGCTACAACTGAGGGATTTTATATTTATCTTTTTTAATGTACTGTGATTATTTATTTTAATGCTTTCTTTTTTTGCTCAGCACTTCAAGTTGCCTTGTGTATGAATTGTGCTAGACAAATAAACTTGCCTTGCCATCGTACTTCCTGGTTCTGGTCAGGACTTGAGCTGCTGCATTTTGAATGTTCTGCAGCTGTTGTTACAGTAGTCTAACCTACTGGAGACAAATGCATGGATAAGAATCTCCAGGTCTGCTTTAGACACTATGTTTTTGATCCTGGCAATGTTTAGATGGGAAAAAAGATTTGATGTGGCTAATAATATTTACTGATTCTTTCAGCTGGTGGAATCGAGACTGAGTGTGCTAGAAAGTGACAAAGTGGAACTCTGGAAGTCCGCCACGGTAGACCTAATGTCTAATGAAGAAGGCGTTGTGGACGGTGTCTCTGGGTGGATTGTCTTTTCGAAAGCCGGAGTTTTCTGAACTCTGTGTCAAGCTGCAGTCCTGGTTAGAGGAAGTACAGAGCCACGCACATTAAGCGTCTATCTAGAACCCTGCCAAATTACAACCCAGAGGAGGCTATTTGGACAGTTCAGAGTTGTAATTTTTTAATTACCTATGTGTGAGCATAAAGCTGTGTGTGTGTGTGTGTTTTAATAAAGCTTTCTTTGTATGAACATATTCCTGGAAAATTTTAATTTCCTCTATAAATAATATGAATAAATATATATTTATTCATATTATTTATAAATTATGAGGCAGGGTGACCAATAGTGACAGATCTGCTAGCCAATCCCGAGAGATTATATTTATTTGAAAGTAGTGATTTCATCCAATGGGGAGTAAGCTACCAATGGGGAGTAATCCCACGTGGGCTGGCCACATGTGATTTTTCAGCCAATCACGAGTTTGAAAGTAGTGGTATCCACCAATGCTGAATAGCAGCCTGGCCAGCCGCTGCATTCATATGCTAATTAGGGCCATTAGCACTCGGCCGGCTGCAGTGTTTCGCTGCATTCATATGCAAAGTAGGTACATTACGGATGGGGCAGTTTGGAGGACAGGGCACCCTAACTGCGCCTTTTGAAAACTGCCTGAGATACCCGAAAAAGAGCGTGATTTCCTGCCGTTTAGTGTGACGAAAATCTAACTTTTCATGCAGTGTTAAGTCCTCTGAGATGACTACAGTTGTGATTTAGGGCTATACAAGAATACATTGTATTGTATTGTATTGTATAATTGTGTGGCTGGTTTGACACCCCCGATCTAAGTTGACGGAATGACCAAATTTTACTAACCAGATATGTAATACAAGGCCTATATGTATAGCACAGTTCATACACAAGGCAATTCAAAGTGCTGAACAAAACAAGAAACATTGAAATCATAAATAATCACAGTACATAAAAATCGGTTGTTTGCACAGCTAAAAATTATTTTCGCTATAAAACTATATATTCTCAACATAAAGGTGGAATAGATACAGTACATGAGCATGTGTAAGGAAAGTATACGTATTTAGACCATGTTTCATAAAGGTTGAGGCCACTTTTGCTTTACTTAGGTTAGGCAAACCAGTCGAATGACAACAAATGTGAAGTGACCCCATGCGCAAAACGCAGCCGCTTGTCCAACTCACGGGAGATGTTGCAGACCCAAAATAGCTCCTAGCTCTTCATGGAAGGTGTCATTTGAAAGATAAGGAGCTAAGGAACACGTGGATAGCAGTAACGTTTTTTCTAAAAGTGATTCATTTTTTGACTATTTCTGCAGAATGGATTATACTTTGGGAAATACAAGTGGATATTCTTTGAGAAAGAGCTATAGGAGGCCGGGAGGAGAGCTGATTTATTTATGCAGCACAAGCCCAAAGGTAAAACACTTTTTCGGAATTGATTTATTTTGTGCCCACATTATGTGTTATATCTTTTAAATGCAAAGTCTGATGTAGTTTACACTTGTATATAAATGTAGATAAGAAAATAAACTTTAATATGATATACAGCTTTTGGGGTTTGGTGTTAGAAATACATCTGCTATTGCCAGCAGAACATTTTAAAAATAAAAATTGCGGGGTTGATGTTTTTATTCAACCATTGGTTTTATAAACAGTTCAGATGTTAACAAGGTGTTGAGATGTAGGGATATTCCACCAGCAGTGTTTTCATCCTGTGACTAAATTATAAAAAGACCTGAAACGTGAATTTAGCTTCCTCCACACGAGCAAGAACTTTAGACCAAAACATAAGCAGCTTATGCGGAAATTCAGACTGGAGGACTTTTATCTGCACCTGTAGACTATCTGCACCTGTAGACAATCTGCACCTGTAGACTATCTGCACCTGTGGACTGGTCTCCCACGGCCTGGATTTGTGGGCTGCACTCCCCTCCACACAAGGGAATCTCCTCTGTCCTCCGACACACAACCTCGTGTGGTGTCCATGTTTTAATTTGATGTTTGCGTTCTTTTTCAGAGACTTCTGGTGAAATGGAACTCTGACTGTCTCTGACAGCAAAAAAATCACACGCCATCGTTTCTCCTGCTTCACCTCCATCACCTCCTGCTTCACTGCGGATTTACACTATGAACTCCAACAAGCATATTTTCATGTTTTATTCAATCATCAGTCATGAATAGTTAGAACAGTGGGCTCTGCATCTCTGAAGTCGATGGGCAGCAGGAGGAGGAGCAGCAGCAGCAGCAGAGTCCTGGGCGTCTGCCTCTGACACGGCAGTCTATTCTACAGTGTGCGCTTCATAGAGGAGCCTGGAAAGAAAAAAATTAAAAAATCAAACTTGTTGGTTTTATTATGATTTAGTTTTTTGTGTCTGAAGTGTAAAGAGTCATGAAAAGTGAGGTATTATTTAAACAAGCACATATTTGTCAGCAGTACTTATACTTCTAATTGAATACATTAAACTCTAATCTGATTAGTAGCAGTCTGTTGCTTTTCAAGACTTCAAAAAGAGCAGTTTCAGGCATCTCCTGTGTTCAACTCATTTTTACTGATGTTCGTTATTATTATAGATCCATGGATGTTCCTCTCTCATCAGCAAACACACGTTATTACATTTATGCCTGATACAAATTACTTGTAAGTGATGCACAAACGAGGGCCATAGCAAATAAATCAATCATATATCATTTATCGCACATATGTGCCTTGTTTACAAAAAATATCACTTTGTAAAAACGAATGATTACTGCCAATACAATTGTTTTAACAGAGAAAGTTTGTGACAAAAGCCTCGTCTTTGGGGTTTCAGAATTAAGATTGTGAGAGCTCCACAAATTGTACAATGTGTCCCCGCGCTTAGACGCTCTCTTCTCGGCTTCAGCACTACCCAACCCTCGCTGTCAGCACCGGAAGAATAGTCCGACAATGTTCTACTTTATCACCAAACAGACCTCTGATATGGCAATAGAGGGTGGTATTTCTCGCCTCAAATGTTATTCAAATGTAATTTTATGTCCTAGTTCTGGACGCGCGTGACGCACCTCCAGAACGCTCTGTGACAGCGTCTGCCAGAATCTGTCACAAGCGTCCAAAAGCGATTTTGACGCCCCATACTGTAAGTCCTTGTTGTACAGTCTGAGTCCTGGATCTACAGCCTTTTCATTTGTGGGAGAAAATCGTGCTGGCAATGTGGACCTCCCCAAGGTTTGTCCTTTTTTTCCCCACTGGGCTTTACTGAGTTGTTCCTTGCAGATGCAGGAGGGTCTAAGAAGAGTGATTATCTGAGACATTTAAGGACATTCAGTGATTGCTCACTATCTGTCATGCTGAGTCCAATGTGTCTTAACGGTCTGATCATGCAGCTACAATAGATTCTTGCAAATTTGCTGTTCCAAAGCTAGCTGTGCTTCATCTGAAAGGTATTTAGAGCTAGGATTTTTCTTTTTTTTCTGGTAGGAGATGGCAACCAGGTTTTAGATGCTCTGATACATGGATCCTCTAAACTGTATTCAAAATGTATGGTAATGTATCCATCTACTTTTATTTTACTGTTTTACAACAACCTGCTCAGGCACTGCAGGTGTAAATTAGCACTGCTGCTACAACCTGGTACAATGCATCTCTCCGTTTTGCTAATTAAACTAGTTTATTGTAATTGTCCCTGTAAACAAAAAAAAAATTATACCATACCATAATTTATTTAAATGAGAAAAAAGTTTAAGGGAAACAGAGAAAATATTTTTACAATGTGAATAAATAACTTTTAAAATGTTTATTTGTATGGCATTTTTCAAACACAAGGCAACTCATAGTGCTTAAAAAAAAAGATAGAAACAATCACACAAGGCATTAAAATCATAAATAATCACAGACCAATAAAAAGACATCTGTTTTTACCTGAATTTGAACATTGTCAGAGTAGAAGTCTGTCTCACATTTTCAGGAAGACTGTTCAAGATTTTAGCTGCATAGATCGTTCTATATTTTCCATGGAGGAAACACAGAAAAATAGCTCAAAAAAGAGGATAGGGAATATAGGAACAAAGGCTGTCATTGAACCAAACAAACTAACTGTCTCAACTGAGTACAAAATGAAGTCCAGCACATGGGAGATCACGAAGGCCCTGCCCACACAAAGTAAGAGCAATAATACTTCACCAATCCAGTGTATCATTCATACAAAGCTGGCATTTTTGGGGCGGGGCCTGGGAGTACTTTTCTGGTTTCCGATGATAGCAATACTCATGATCTAGTGATAGCGACCACCTTCAACGTTGTCAGTGAAATTTTGAGAATGAATGTTTTTCTAATGTGTAATGCCATATCTCACAATTCTCTCATTATAAGTGTTAAAATTGACTATTTGTGGAATGTTTCATAGATCAACATGTTGAAGGAAGTCATCTTGTATGGTAAAGTATGATTTTTATTTTTCCAGGGACAGTGTTAGCAGGAGTGCTAATTCACACCTGTAATCCCTTTCCGCCATCAGGGTCGAAACCTGGACCAAAGCTCAAATAAATGAAACGCTAACTTCAATATCTCCAGTAATACAGTAGATCTATGTGTTAGCTTTAGTTTAAGGTCCAGCCTGAGTCTTGGATCTACTGCCTGTCTATCTCTCTCAATATGTACCTCCCCAAGGTTTCTCACATTTTTCAAATTGGGTTTTATTTGAGTCGCTCCTTGCCAATGCAGAAGGGTCTGAGGACAGTGATGGTCTAGGACATTTAAGGACATTTACCGTATTAACACTTCTGGGCAGTAGTTATCCCACTCCCTTTGAACCAAAGGCTCCAAAATGTAGTTCTAGTATGCACACAATTCATGTAAATACAGCACTAGTTGCACAAAAATTCATATCCAGTGGAATTATCCACAATACAAATGATCACAATGTAAAAACAGTTTGCAACATTCATCATTTTATATTCTTGTACCTCTGGACACATATTGATAACCTGCACCACTAAACATCCCATTGTCTGTATTTATACATTGTCATTATATGAAAAAAAAAATCTGAATGCATGTTTGACTATTTCATTACTTTTTTGCACCATATACCAAAGCATATTCCTAGTTTGTGATTTCCTGTGACTAAATGGCAATAAAAGCATTCTGATACTTATTCTATAGTTTGAACTCATTATTAAACAGTGTATAAAGCAACCAATCAACACCTCAGAAGTGCTGAGAAAAGTGCACTGATTACATCAGCATGTGCAGTGCCGTTCATACACTAATGTTGTTTAATGAAACTCAGGTCTTTGCACTGGCTCCTGTGGCGCAGAGAATAGACTTTAAAGCAGCTCTGCTTCTCTACAAGTCTCTCCATGGCCTCACACCCAAGTACATTTGTGACATGTTAGTGCCATATGAACCATGAACCAACTCAGACTCTGTGGGCACGGTCACATAGGTTTTTACAAGCGAACTGGGCCAAGTGGCCCGGATCGTCGCCACAGGGGTGTGAAAACGGCCCGCGGTCACATGAACGTGTCCTCTGAATCGTGCCAGCGTAACTTTGCTGTAGTACGACGCCCGGTCCAGCTGAGTTTCCACTTCTTTTCCTGTTTACATTCTACTACTGCAGCTAACAGGCCAGAGCATGCAACGCTTTGTTTGCATCAGAGCAATGTGAACAAGTGTGAGATGTCTTTCCCCAAAATGCAGCGGTGGGACACGTGTGTGTTGTCTGTGTCTGTGTGTGTGTGTGTTGTCTGTGTGTGTGGGAGCGCCGTGGACACGGGAGCACGCCTTTATAGTAACGAGCGTAAAGCGTTGAGAATGAATGAATGAGAATCAAAGACAGGAAAGTGTGGCGTACGAGCAGAGCTACCGTAGTCGGAGGACATAAAGTGTGTTTGTGTGTGAGTGTGTGTGTGTGTGTGTTCTGGCGATTAAATAAAGACTGATGTATGAATGTCTGAAGTGCTTTTGCAATAGCACCACAATGAGAGCGAGGGTCAGAACAAAAGAGAGTTATTCCTGTAGGAAACGCTTTTCTTTGGCCTTGCAGCGCAGCCACACACCTCCCTCGACCACGGTCCGGGGGCTTTTATGAAAGGTTTAACACAAGCAGAGAATACGAAAATGCCATAGGAAGACGTAATGTGACGCACAATATCAAGTCCCCACCACACCTCATCCCCCACTCTCCACCACCCGCCACACTGACCCCCCTCATCCGCGCTGCAAAGCATGCTCAGGCCCACGTCTTTAATCGAGCCTGGGCGCGGTTGCTGCAATCGTGCCCAGGCTCGATAGCCGCGGTCACATAGCACCTAAAGCCCGGATCTAATCCCTAAACGGGCATGTGACCGCAGCCTTAGGAGCACAGGGACTGGCCTCCTGCTGGTGACTCTGAGGAGCGCAGGGACTGGCCTCCTGCTGGTGACTCTGAGGAGCGCAGGGACTGGCCTCCTGCTTGAGCCCAGATACAGAACTAAACATAGAGACACAACATTTCAGATGTATGCAGCTAATATCTGGAACAGCTTTCCTGAAAATGTTAGATAGGCTTCTAATATGCTCAAATCCAGGTTAAAAACAATTGCATACAAGTGACGGATTTACCTTCACTCAATTTGATGTAATGTGATTGATTTTAATGTTAATGTTTAATTTCTTGTTTTGCCAAGCACTTTGAGTTTATTTATTATTTGTTTATTTATTTTATTTATTTATTTGGGTTTTAAAGGAGGTACAATGCATATCAATGAACATTTAACAAATGTAAATATGCCAGATTATAGCCTTTCCATCTGCAGACCCCGTGGCAGGTTGATTACAGAAGAACATAAAAACAAATGTAACAATACAAATCATGCAAAGAATACAATGTACACAAGACTATATACAGGACATGTACAAGGACAGCTGAACACGTACAAACATGTGAGACAGAACAATTGACAGAAAGACTTGAGACATTGTATTGCACATCTTCCATATGCACGATTCCCTACTGCACTGTTCCCTATTGCACTGTTCCCTACTGCACTGTTCCCTATTGCACTGTTGCCTATTGCACTGTTGCCTATTGCACTGTTCCCTACTGCACTGTTGCCTATTGCACTGTTCCCTATTGCACTGTTCCCTATTGCACTGTTCCCTATTGCAGGGGTTCCCAAAGTTTTTAGCCCGCGACCCCCATCATAAATGCCCTGCTAACCCTAACCCCCGCACATTAAAAGTGGGCGGCCGCTTTCTGCTGTTACTTTATGCGGTTCATCCCCGCGGCTTCTCTTTCCAAAGTTACTGTCAGTAAAGGCATAAACCGGCCACCCGCTTTTAATGTGCGGACCTCTTTACCTTTGACTCCGAAAAGCCGGGCCTCTTTAACGCTCTGTTCTACCGCTGCCCTCTCTCCCTCCTCTGCCCTCTCTCCCTCTCTTCGCACCATCAGCCTGACCCCTGATACAAGTGACTTTTCTCTCCCTCCGGGTTTTTCTGTTGTGGATATTAAGCACGTTTCTTTTTAAAGCAGGTATTATTTATTTGTAGCCTCCAAACACCTTTAGTTTTAGCAAACAACAGCAGGACACGCTTTGTCGCTGCGCATGATGTGAGCTGTGTTACGTGATGATTTTGATTGACGCTGCAATGACTGGGACAAAATTACTAACGTTATTAAAATATATTATAGTCTCCAAACACAATTTAACAAGTAGTCCTTTTGAATCAAATCAAATGCTAAATAAATATTTAAGGACTTTATATTTGCTCAAAAAAAAAAATCTTTTTTTTTTGTTTGTGTGGAAATCATCTTGCGACCCCCCCAGGGGTTCCCGCGACCCCCCGGGGGGTCGGGACCCTCACTTTGGGAACCACTGCCCTACTGCACTGTTGCCTTCTGCACTGTTCCCTATTGCACTGTTGCCTACTGCACCGCCAAAGTTGCACACTGGCGCGGGTCAGAACTACATTGGAGCTTACATTAACACACACATACATATACACACACACATACATATACACACACACACATACATGTATTGTACACACACACATACCGGTCTGTCACGCTCCTCTGTGTCACGGAGCCCAAAGGATCCTCGCAAATACACGGCTCCAGTAAAACCACATGGAACATGTTTGTGCTCATGGTCCTTGTCATTAGATCAGCTCCACACACATCTCTTGTATTTAAACTCTAGCGGAGACCTGCGAGACGCGGCTCGTCACTCGCTGCTCTGACCATGTGGACGAGCCGTTGTTTGCTGCTAAAAAGCTGTAACCCGCAGCACAGAAGTATGGGAAGATTAAAAAGCAGTTCACTGTGTGCAAAGGTGCCGAAGTCGTTGCGGGTTTTGGCGCCGCTGTCTCGGCTCTGATCCAGTAGAACGCGTAGCTGCTTATGAAAGTACGCGGCTCGAAATGGCTGTTATTTCAAAGAACGTGGAATATTTAATACTACGCAGTTAACCGGTTTCAACTGGTTAATGAGGCTCGGTGGTCGGTCATGAAAATTCATCGTTTTTTACATCCCTAATGTGGATGAAGTGCCTTGCCTAAGGACACAACAGCAGTTTGGCGCTTTACAGCCACAGCCGCCCCATTGTGCCCCAGAAGTCTCCCGTCCCAGTACTTACCAGGCCCTGCCGTGCTCTGCTTCAGAGGTCTGACAGGATCTGGCTTTCAAGTATACAAGTATGGTCATGTACTGCATGATTATCCCAAATACTATCTACACACTCAGTTCACTGTATCTTCTCTCCTGGCTCCCCTTGCGTTTCAACATTCCCTCTGTTGACAAAGTGACTACCGGCCAAATCTGGGCTGATGGATTGGGCAGGAGTACAGGGGGCAGATGGTGATAGATGGGAGGGTCCTGAAAGCATTCCTCTCCTGTCCTCGGCATCTGGACGTCCCGCTGTAGCTGTGCACACCTCCAAAGGCCACAAAACGTAGCAACTATCAAAGTCACTGACCAAGTCTCCTCTACATGACAGCAAGGAGCAGACGGAAAACGGATGGGAGGGCAGATGTGCAGCAACTACCTGAAGAATAGTCAAAGCTGGTACCAAAATCCAGATCATGTTTAAAAAGTGAACTTGTTTTATATACTGTATTTGTACTTTAGGAAATATGTATGACTGTTGTTTATGTGAGGTGAGCCACACACACAGTATGTTCTGAGAAACAAAACAGATCCTGGAGTATGAGTCCAGATGGCGTAAACAAGAGAAGAGCTCCTAACAAAGCGCAGACGTGTTATATTCACCACAGCGGGATGACTGGTGACCTGTGACAGTGTGGAGAGGGCTTTTTCTAACGCAGCACACATATTTAACACGTTTTATTCAGTGAGAAGTTTGTGGTTGAAGAAAACAGTATTTTTCCAAACATGGAAAATACCAATGCAGCCTCTCCTTCATACAAAATTACACGGTCCAATCAGACAGATTTAATCCATGTCTCCTGTAAGAAGACCTGAACCACAACATCTTCAAACTTGCTCCAGGGGATTCAAAAAGGGTTCATTTTGTCTTGAGTTAAAATGCTTTATTGTGGTTATATAAGGTGTCTGTATATATTGATGTGTTCAAGGGCAGATCTCATACATACATAGAAATGTTTCAGCCATATATTCAGCGATAATGAATATACTATGGCTGAAACATTTCTTTACCAAAACACAAGAAATGCAGTTTTTATAGAAACTGCAACACCCAACATCATATTTGATTCTGAAATACAAGGAAAAGGATGGTATTATATGGCTCCATAAGATGCCTCTTTGGAAACATGTCATCGTTTTATTGATAATTAATTTGCGTGCATAGACTTTGATGGTTTAGTCATTGCGGGTGATTCTAATATACATGTGGATAATGTTCATGACCGAAATGAAAGCTGGGTTCTGTACTTAAAACCTTTGTTTGAGTGGTCACAGCCGTGGCGAACAATGTTTTTATTTATTTACCTGGTGTTGCCATTAGTGGATGCAGTGCCTTGCGAAAGTATTCGGCACCCTTGAACCTTTCAACATTTTGCCACATTTCAGGCTTCAAACATAAAGATATAAAAATTACATTTTTTGTCAAGAATCAGCAACAAGTGGGACACAATCGTGAAGTGGAACGAAATTTATTGGATAATTTAAAAATTTTAACAAATAAAAAACTGAAAAGTGG
The DNA here is from genome assembly GCA_964034765.1 of Knipowitschia caucasica. Taxonomy (NCBI): domain Eukaryota; kingdom Metazoa; phylum Chordata; class Actinopteri; order Gobiiformes; family Gobiidae; genus Knipowitschia; species Knipowitschia caucasica. The sequence continues at coordinate 13,954,558 of OZ035831.1, forward strand.
GGCGTGAAATATTATTCGGCCCCCTTGCGCTAATACTTTGTAGCGACACCTTTTGCTGAAATTACAGCTGCAAGTCGCTTGGGGTATGTCTCTATCAGTTTTGCACATCGAGAGACTGGAATTCTTTCCCATTCTTCCTTGCAAAACAGCTGGAGCTCAGTGAGGTTGGATGGAGAGCGTTTGTGAACAGCAGTCTTCAGCTCTTTCCACAGATTCTCGATTGGATTCAGGTCTGGACTTTGACTTGGCCATTCTAACACCTGGATCCGTCTATTTGTGAACCATTCCATTGTAGATTTGGCTTTATCTTTTGGATCATTGTCCTGTTGGAAGATAAATCTCCATCCCAGTCTGAGGTCTTTTGCAGACTCCAACAGGTTTTCTTCCAGAATGGTCCTGTATTTGGCTCCATCCATCTTCCCATCAATTTTAGCCATCTTCCCTGTCCCTGCTGAAGAAAAGCAGGCCCAAACCATGATGCTGCCACCACCATGTTTGACAGTGGGGATGGTGTGTTCAGGGTGATGAGCTGTGTTGCTTTTACGCCAAACATATCGTTTTGCATTGTGGCCAAAAAGTTCGATTTTGGTTTCATCTGACCAGAGCACCTTCTTCCACATGTTTGGTGTGTCTCCCAGGTGGCTTGTGGCAAACTTTAAACAAGACTTTTTATGGATATCTTTGAGAAATGGCTTTCTTCTTGCCACTCTTCCATAAAGGCCAGATTTGTGATTGTTGTCCTATGGACAGACTCTCCCACCTCAGCTGTAGTTATCTGCAGTTCACCCAGAGTGATCATGGGCCTCTTGGCTGCATCTCTGATCAGTCTTCTCCTTTTTTGAGATGAAAGTTTGGAGGGACGGCCGGGTCTTGGTAGATTTGCAGTGGTCTGATACTCCTTCCATTTCAATATAATTGCTTGCACAGTGCTCCTTGAGATGTTTAAAGCTTGGGAAATCTTTTGGCATCCAAATCCGGCTTTAAACTTCTCCACAACAGTATCTCGGACCTGCCTGGTGTGTTCCTTTGTCTTCATGGTTCTCTCTGCGCTTTAAACAGAACCCTGAGACTATCAAAGAGCAGGTGCATTTATACGGAGACTTGATTACACACAGGTGCATTCTATTTATCATCATCAGTCATTTAGGACAACATTGGATCGTTCAAAGATCCTCACTGAACTTCTGGAGTGAGTTTGCTGCACTGAAAGTAAAGGGGCCGAATAATATTGCACGCCCCACTTTTCAGTTTTTTATTTGTTAAAAAAGTTTAAATTATCCAATACATTTTGCTCCACTTCACGATTGTGTCCCACTTGTTGTTGATTGATGACAAAAAATTAAAATGGTATATCTTTATGTTTGAAGCCTGAAATGTGGCAAAATGTTGAACGGTTCAAGGGGGCCGAATACTTTCGCAAGGCACTGTATATATGGCTAGGCTGAAGTGATGCCCCGCTTGGCTGTAGCAGTAGCTGTAACTCTGGTGTCATCCATGGCTGTTGATTATCAAGGACAGAGATTTTCTTCCATAATGTAACTGTGACAATGTGCAGTGGGATTCTTCTAGATCTAGTCACACAGCACACTCATATTTGACCATTTTTATTCAGTGAAATGGAAAAGCAAGTATTTTTTATCATATAAACTAATCAGCGATAGCAGAGAGCACATTCCTGACCTGCTAATTACAAAGGGGATTCATTCAAATGTAAATTAGTTTGATGTTGCTCTGTCAGATCACTTCTGTGTATGTGTTAACGTATGTTGCTAGTAAACCACCAGTGAATGCTGCAGTTGTTTAAGAAGACCCATAAATGAAAAAATGGATTGCATTTTGTCACCTCCAGTGTTTTGAATGATCTGTACACCATCATCCCTGTGAAGGTTAAAATAGAAAAAAATAGTCCATGACGCAGAACGCGTCATGGACAAAAGCTGACTCAATCAGGGCACAGAAGCGAGAGTTCTGGGGGCCGAGCAAAAAATGGTGCAAGTCCAACCTCCAGCTTAATTATGAGATAATGAAAAATAAGCTGTGCAAGTTTCATTGGGTGCTACGTAGAACAAGAGGAATATATTTTTTTTCTGAAATTATTGAAGACTGCATTAACAACTTACATTTTTTATCAACAGTTTATAGATTAACAAACCCCCCTGTTCAGTTGCCATGAGAACTAACTTCTAAATGTAATGAGTTTGCATAACAGTCAGATCCCGTCAGACCTCTGAAGCTAAGCAGGGCAGGGCCTGGCTATTACTGTGATAGGAGACCACTGGGAACGCCAGGTGCCACAGTGAGGCGGCTGTGGCTGTAAAGTGCCGAACTGTTTGTTGCATCCTAAGTCAAGACACTTCATCAACATTGTCCAGAATGGTTGGTGGTAGTCGGAGGAGCCGATGGCATATAGTGGTTGCCTCATTTCTGTCAGTGTGCCCCATGGCAGCTATGGCTACATTAGGAGTTTTTCACCACTTTGTATGAAGTGAAAGAGTAATGGCTGTATTAAACTGATGGATTATTGTTAATAAAACTTAAATGCCATGAAGTCTGCACCAGTAGAGGCTAAAACTGTCAAAGAGATCATCTCCAGTCTGATCTCCTCCACATGCAGCCTGCATGTTACTAACCTTCTACAGCACTGTCATCCCCAACCAGGCATGGTCTGATTCACAGTTACATCTTCTGAAACAGAAATGAGTAATTGGATATAGATCTCTGAATCAGGCCAGTTGAATTTGCTTCAGTGGATGAGGATTGACCAGGAGACTCAGTGTTCCATCCCAGTGCTGTATCCACTCACCCACAATGAATACATCTAAAACCAAGGCGTTAGAACTCAGAATTTTTCCAAGGCTCATAATGCCCAAGCACAAACCTTTGGTCTGGTTGCTGTGTGGGTCCAGTGAGCAAGACAAGCTGAAGTGAATGGTTGGACATGAAGCCTCTAAGACTCTCTTCATCTTGTATTTTTACATTTAAGTGCTATTGTGTCATGAGACCAAGATGTAAAGAGAGAATCCAGTCATTTTTCAAAACAAATGAGAGGTAAACAGATAATTAAAAAGTACTGGCGTCTTTAAATCTGTTGTCCTTTTAATAGACCCTTCTAAGCATAATACAAAGCATCATTCAAATTTGGATAATCAAAAAAGTGAATTTCGTCTTGTACCAGGCTGTCATTCCGTCTGGAGATTGAGGATCACTGATGAAGAGTGCGTTGGATATTTCTGAAAATTAACATGTTCAAAAAAATACATACCATGCTGAAGAGTTAATTTTCCCGGTGGATTGACCTTCTCCACCTGCTCCCACTGATGTCTGCTGTCGTTGTGTCCTTGGGCAAGACACTTAACCCCACTTTGCCTGAAGCCCTTGCTGAAAGATCTGCCATCCTGTGGACTCAGCACCTGTAAATGGATCAGTGAGGCGCTTTTGGTTGGCAGCTGTTTGCCAACCCTCTGACCCAGAAATGGACAGAATGTTGATTTGTGAAAATATGTCATATTGTATTCCATATTATTTGTTATTGGCAGTACTTTTGAAAGTATTTGCTCAAGAATGGGTGAAATGTGGTTTGTATAGGACTAAAATATGTCTGACTTTTTTATAGCCCACTTGGTAAAGAGCAGATGTAAGTAAGTATTTTCAATACTTTTCTATTGTCACTTGTGTTCTGTTTTTAGCAAAGAAACTGTTATCATCATCATTGCTTATACAGGCCGATCTGAGTGCTGCGGCTGCTCATTATACAAATGCACTTTTGTGTGATCTGTGGGGGACAGGGAGTAATTGGGGTTATGGGGAGGTGGTCCTGGTGCAGATGTCTCATTGGATTTGAGCCCCAGCATCTGCCCAGTCCCCACACAGTCTGTGGCCCTTTTCCCTACAATGTCACTTGCTGATTTTACTTTTATATCACATCAGTTTGCCTTTACATTTCATTCCCATCTGGTGTATAAATGAAATAGGGAGAGAAAATTCAACTCATTATTGAAAGAGACCGAGAAAAAAGCCTACACATTCTTGAGCTATAACTGAAACATAAGAGAAACTTGAGTCATTACCAATGGGGGCGGGTCTCGGCTCAAAAATGTCCTTGTGCACGTGCGCAGACATGCTTGCAATCATGGCGTACCTGGAAACAGAAATATCCATTGAATTCTAATGACGTCTTTTATTCTCTTGAAAACGTCTGATGATTCAACAGTCTGAGGATAACAGCTTGAAAGCAGAGCATTTAGACAAACAGGGCAGGGGGACATGTTTAAGTATATTTTTGCCAGAAGTTCTTGATTAGTAATAAATAACAATAATAAATGTGTGTTCAACAAGCGATATATATATATGGATATATATAATATATATATAACCAATATATTCATTGTGGTGTAAACCCAGGGCAATAGTAGTTTGTACAAGTAGTCACATTTTCAGAAGTGAAGCAACTATTTGTGCAAACACCAGAATCATACGAGCCACTGTGGATGAAATGTCTTGCCTAACAACACAACAACAGTTTGGCACTATACAGCCACCCCAGTGTGGAACCTGGTGTTCCCAGAGGTCTCCCATCACAGTACCAAGCAGGCCCTGCCATTCATAGCTTCTGATATCAAAAGTCTGGTATCAAGCTTACACATGTTCTAAGAATATACTAAGAACTATTCAAAGAATAATAAACATTTTTTTTCAAATAAAAAATAGACACTCATCAGACTAATACAAGGCAATGTGGGTGAAGTGCCCTGCCTAAGGACACAACAACAGTTTGGCACTCGTAGTGTGGCAGCCGGTATTCCCAGACGTCTCCCATCACAGTACTAACCAGGCCCTGTCCGGTTTAGCTTCTGGGATCTCACGAGATCTGACTTTGCCAGCAGGTAATGACAGAGATGGGTAGCTGAAGTTGGCTAAATGACACAGTGAACTATGATCTCTATGGTGCTTTGGGTGATCATGGCTGGAGGATTTTACCTCTGGGGCCTGTTTTGGGTGGTTGGAATCCGGAGCACCTGAAGGAAACCCACAAAGCAAACAACATCTCTTTAGAATTTGCTCTCCTTTTCCATCTTTACGCAGCACAAACTAAAGCACACGGTTCTTCAGTTCAACAAGCTTCTCCACTTTTGCTGCTTTTGTCCCCACTTCATCTCAACGCAATCTCAGTCCATAACCAGTGATTTTGTGCTCTACAGCAGAATCAATGGTTGATGACTGCCATTTAAATTGCACCAGCTCTTATGCAGCGGCCTCTTTGAATAGAAATAAATGTAGCTCGGGACTTCCGGGTAGCGAGCGACCACGATGGATGACTAGTTAAGCGCTCCCGACAGCAAAGTTGGTAAAATCCCCCCCAATTCAAGACCACCGTGCCTTGTTACTCGAATTTAGACTGGAATGCGTGGGGGTGTGAAGACTAGAAGTCGTAGAAAACGAGAACCGCAACAAAACGGGCAGAAAATGGCAGAAACGGAACAAGGTGATGGAGCAGAAAATGTTAGCTCGATGCTAAGAGCTATAAAGACGGATCTGCAAGAGTTCCGCGTTGAAAACAAGAATGACTTTCGGAACATGAAAGAGGAGCTGAGAAACGACATGAAAGCTGAGCTGGCGTTGCTGAAAGGTGAAGTTTATCAAAGTATATCTGAAAATACTGAGAAGGCTAACGCTCTCGAGATCAAGCTAGCTGAAGCGGAGGCACGTATCGCGGACGCGGAGAAATTGAACGCAGCCATGAAGGATGCATTGACGAAAGTGATGAAAAACCAAATGATTGTGCAAAGTAAGCTGACGGACATTGAAGGGAGGTCAAGAAGAAATAACATTTGGATATATGGTGTCAAAGAAGGATCAGAAAGTGATTCGATGCTACAGTTCATGGACGGATTGCTGAAGAAAACACTTTCACTGCCACAGGACATGAATCTGCGAATGCAGCGAGCCCACAGAGCACTGACCCGAAAGCCAGAAGGAGATGCGCCACCCAGGTCAATAATCATAAACTTTCAGGAATACACACTCAAAGAAGATATCTTGAAAAGGGCCTGGGCACAAAGAATAATGCATGATGGGCAGCGCATATCATTCGACCACGATTACGCGACAGACGTGGTGCAGAAGCGCAGAGAATATGGAAACATTAAGCGGGCTTTGAAAGAGAAAAGCGTTCGTTTCCAAACGCCGCTGGATAAAATACGAATACACTGGGACACGGGAGCACGTACCTACGGCAGCGCGCGGGAAGCGGCAATCGAGATGAGAAGAAGAGGATACGTGGTGCCGGTACCGGAGCGTAACCCAGCGGAGCTGAGTCCTGAACTGGAGCGTTTGTCTCAAGCTACGGAGTGGCAGAGAACCGGCATATAACAAGTTGAGAGGGCTGCGAAAGGGATGGATAAGGACGCTCCTTTCACGGTGAGAGAGGAGATTGTCTTCCTGCTCAATGGTGTGAATCTATTTAACCGACTTCAATCTATTCTAAATCACTTGCTGTGGGGTGAAGGTAACGTTACGTTGGACTCTGGATGCGTGAGACACGTCTCACATCCTGTGAGGGGCCTTCTGTGAAGAGATTTTCCCCTCAGCCTTCCAACCGGGACATGGGGTGTAAAGGATTCACCCCAATTTGGGAGTCCTATTTTTCCTTTTATTTTTATTTGACAGACTGTTTTTGGCCAAATGTTCAGGTCACTGTTACTTTTAGTTGTCTGGTAAGTTTAACATTTCCACTGTGCAGATATTATGCCTTTTAACAATATAAAACTGGTTTCTTTGAATGTAAATGGTTTAAATAATCCAATCAAACGAAGTAAAGTTTTGGCTAAACTAAGAAAAGAAAATGCTCAAATTATTTTCATGCAGGAGACTCACTTGCCTTCACACGAGCATGAAAAACTAAAGAGATTTGGCTACAAAAACATGTATTATAGCTCATATAAACAAAGTCAAAAAAGAGGAGTAGCCATTTTGATTGCAAACACAGTTCAGTTTGAAATGTATAAAGAGGTAGCGGATAAAGAGGGTAGGTATGTGCTGATTAAGGGTAAATTGGAGAACAAACTCATCACATTGGTTAATATCTATGCTCCACCAGAAAGTAATTCAAGTTTTCTTAAAATGGTATTCAACATAGTTGCACGGGAGTCTGAAGGTTTGGTGTTGTGTGGAGGGGACTTCAATGTCGTGTTGAACCGCAGTATTGATACAACTAGCATTAAAAAATCTAAACATCGTATGACAAATGTAATGAATACAATAATACAGGAATTGGGAATGATTGACATTTGGAGGACACTTAATCCGCATGTTAGAGACTATACACATTATTCTGCTGCTCATGCAGTTTACTCAAGAATTGACTACTTCTTAATTAATGCAGAGGAAGCTCACAATGTCACAGACTGCAAGATTGGTGTGACAGATGTTTCGGATCATAGTATGATTAGTTTGGAAATTAATCTAAATAACAGGAAAATAAATACAGCATGGAGGCTTAATGTGGGTATTTTGAACCGGGAGGAGTATGTTAAAAAGATTAAGGAGGAAATTCTGGAGTACATAGAACACAATGATACGGGGGACGTGAACCCAGTGATTCTTTGGGATGCTCTGAAGGCAGTATTACGAGGGAAACTAATTGCTCTCACAGCTGCACAAAAACGAGATAGGCTTGCTACCTATAAGAACAAGACCAAAATACTTAAAACCTTGGAGGAAGAACATAAACTAACTGGCAATCAAAGCATTTTACAAAAAATAATAAATATTAGGAAAGAAATAGATGAAATTCTTGGAGTAGAAGTAGAAAGGAAAGCAAGATTTACCAAACAAACCTATTATGAATCTGGCCCAAAAGCAGCTAAAATGTTAGCAAGACGTCTGCGTAAACAACAAGCATCAATGGCTATTAACAAAATAAGAAATATTAATAACAATAGATTACACAATACACCATACGAGATAGAAAATGAGTTCAAGAAATATTATGTAGGGTTGTATTCTCAACCACCAGCTGCTGATAGTGAAACAATCAGGACCTTTCTTGAGTCGCTGGATCTGCCTTCAATAGGAGAAAACCAAAATAATACAATTACATCACAGATCACAGACAAAGAACTAGAAGTTGCTATTAGCAAGCAAAAAAATTGTAAGTCACCAGGTAGCGATGGTTTTCAGTCTGAATTTTATCAATCAATCAATCAATCAACTTTATTTGTATGGCGCCTTTCCAACACAAGGCCACTCAAAGCGCCTCACAACCCACATAATATCACACAAATCAGAGACATCGATAAATACATTAAAAACAGAATAAAATCACAAATAATGGAAAAAAAAAAAAAAAAAAAAAAAAAAACTTAAAATATTAAAAGCACACACGGGATTAAAATAATAAATAACCACAATGCATTAAAAAAAAAAAGAGTATGTATCAATAAAATCCTTCAGCCGTATGCACAGCTAAAAAGAACAGTTTTTAGCCCTGATTTAAAAATTGCCAGAGTAGATGCTAGCCTCACATCTTCAGGAAGATTGTTCCAGATTTTAGCTCCATAAATCTCAAACGCTGCCTCCCCATGTTTAGTTCTGACTCTTGGAACCAGTAAGAGGCTACCTCCTGTGCTCCTCAGAGTCCGGGTCGGTTCATATGGGACTAACAAGTCGCTTAAGTACCCTGGTGCGAGGCCATGGAGAGACTTGTACACAAGCAGTGCTGCTTTGAAGTCTATTCTCTGAGCCACAGGAAGCCAGTGCAGAGACCTGAGAACTGGACTAATGTGGTCATATTTCCTGGTCCTGGTCAGGACTCGAGCTGCAGCATTTTGGACATACTGCAGTTGTTTTACAGCCTGTTTGGAGAGACCTGTGAGCAGGCCATTGCAGTAGTCTAACCTACTGGAGACAAATGCATGGATGAGAATCTCCAGATCTGATTTAGACACTATGTTTCTAATTTTGGCAATGTTTTTCAGATGGTAAAATGCTGCTGATGTTACTGATTTGATATGACTGTTAAAATTTAAGTCTGAGTCCATTATAACTCCTAGGTTTCTGACCTTGCCTACAGGTTCCAGGGAGAGAGACTGGAGGTGACGAATAACGCTCTCTCTCTTTGTTTCTGAGGACCAAAGACAATCAATTCTGTTTTGTCTGCGTTTAGCTGAAGGAAGTTATTTTGCATCCAATCACTAATCTGTTGAGTACAGTGAAGGAGTGATTCCACTGGTCCATGTTCTCCTGCAGTAAGTGAGACATAAATTTGAGTGTCATCAGCGTAATTGTGGTAGGATACATTGTTGGAGCGTATTAACTGACCTAACGGCAGCATGTAAATATTGAACAGAAGAGGCCCCAGAATTGATCCCTGTGGCACTCCGCAGGTCAGAGCCATATGATCTGAGACACAGTTTCCTATCTGAACCAAGTATTTCCTGTCTTCTAGGTAAGACCTAAGCCAACTTAGGGCAGTCCCAGTGACACCCACCCAGTGCTCTAGTCTCTGCATGAGGATCTCGTGGTCGACTGTGTCGAACGCAGCACTCAGATCCAACATTACTAAAACTGTGACTTTTCCTGTGTCGGTGTTAAGTCGGATGTCATTTGTAACCTTCACTAGTGCAGTCTCAGTGCTGTGATTGGCTCTAAAGCCGGACTGGAGCGCATCAAACGAACTATTAGTTACTAAGAATTCTGTAAGTTGTTGGTAAGCAACTTTTTCCAGAATTTTTCCCATAAACGGCAGATTTGAAATGGGGCGATAATTCTTAAGAACTGTGGCATCTAGACTCCTCTTTTTTAGGAGGGGTCTGATGACTGCCGTTTTCAGGGCCATTGGAAATGTTCCAGATGAGAAAGACATGTTCACTATTTGTGTGAGCAAAGGTAAAAGACTGCTCAAAACAGACTTAAAAAATTTAGTGGGTAGTACATCCAGGCTACATGTGGAGGAACTAAGGCTAGAGACAACATCTTGGACAGTTTCATTATCTGTTGGTGCAAAGTGCGATAGCTCAAACAGCCTCACCGGCTGTTGTAATGTTATTTCTGCCTTGGAGGTGATGGCGTTTTTGATGCTCTGAACCTTGTCATTGAAAAATTGTGCAAACTCATTACATTTAGATTCTGAAGCAAATTCGAATGGCAGCTGAACAGGGGGGTTTGTTAATCCGTTAACTGTTGAAAACATAAGTCGTAGATTATTATTGCAGCCATCAATGGTTTTAGAAAAATAAATTTCTCTTGTTCTACGTAGCACCCTGTTAAACTTGCACAACTCATTTTTGAAGATATCATGATCAACCTGGAGATTGGATTTTCGCCACTTCCGCTCGGCCCTACGGCACTCTCTCTTCTGTACCATGACTGAGTCCATTTTAGTCCAGGGGGCCTTTGGCTTATTTGTAATCATTTTAACCTTCACAGGAGCGATGATGTCCAGAACATTTATAACATTGGCGGTGACAGAGTTAAACAATTCGTCAACAGTAGAACACAATGTGTTCTCAAAGTTTATCATTCCCATGAATAGTTCGGTTGTGTTTTCATTTATGTGTCTGTGTCTGACAATTGCAGATTCAGATATATATGGTTGTTTACTATCAAAACACATGTCAAAAAATACACAGAAGTGATCTGACAGAGCCACGTCAACCACATTTACATTTAAAATATTAACCCCCTTTGTAACCAGCAGGTCTAGAGTGTGCCCTTTGCTGTGGGTGGGGCCACTCACGTGCTGAGTGAGACCAAATGTTTCAAGTACAGAACTCAGCTCTTTTGCATTTTTGTCATTGCCATTATCCACATGAATATTAAAATCACCTGTAATCACTAAACTATCAAAATCGGTGCAAACTGAAAGCAACTCAGTGAAATTATCAAAGAAATTGTGACAAGACTGCGGTGGCTTGTACAGGACAATGATAAGAATAGAAGGAGATTGTTTTTGTTCTATTTTAAAAGAAATATACTCAAATGATAGAAAATTTCCAAGGAGAATTCTATGAGAGATAATACGATCTCTAAATAATGCAGCAATGCCTCCCCCCCTTTTATTTTCTCGTATTTCAGATTCAAATTTGAAGTTTGGTGGCGTTGCTTCTATTAAAACCGCATTACCTGTACTCTGGTCAAGCCAAGTTTCAGTCAGAAACATAAAATCAAGATCATAAGAACGGATAAAATTATTAATTAAAAATGATTTGTTGCACAGTGATCTGACATTAAGCATAGCAATTTTAAAATTAATATCAGTAACAGTGGGTTTAGTTAATTGATTTTTACAAGGAGCAGGAATTAGATTTGAATGTCTAACTGCTGTCCTTCTGTTATGATTTTGTTTTCCATTCAAATAAAAACATTTTTTGAAACTGATGCGAGGAACACACACAGTTTCTATTTGTCTAACATGTGAACGCTTTTGCTGTGTAAGTCCCGGATTCAGGACGGCATTGCTTCGTTGTTTAGAGCAGGAGGCAGCACGGTTCAGAGGCGAGACTGTTATTTCACTGCCAGACGGAAAGGGGTCAGTGTTTGCACCACAGTACTCACCCGGTGCTGGTGAGCAGGAGAAGAAGGAGGAGGGTGGTGGTGGTGGGGGCTCCGATGTAAACAAACATGTATAAGGTGTTTAGAGAAGAATTAAAGCCTCTCCTTTTAGCATGTTTTAATTGGACTCTTAAAGAGGGCATAGCCCCACCATCTTGGGGAGAAGCCATCATCACAATCTTACCTAAAGAAGGGAAGGATAAGGAGCATTGCAAAAATTATAGACCTATTTCCCTTCTTAATGTTGACTATAAAATCTATGCCTCAATTATAAGCAAAAGATTGGAAACATTTGCACCAGACTTGATAGAAGTAGACCAAACTGGCTTCATAAAGGGGCGCCAGACGCAAGATAATATAAGAAGAGCCCTACACATTATTGATAATTCTCAAAAATCCAACCTTGGCACACTGATAATTAGTCTGGACCAGGAAAAAGCATTTGACAGTGTTAGTTGGCTATATCTGTATGAAGTATTAACCAAGTTTGGTTTCAATGACAAGGCCATCCAGTGTATTAAGGCGCTCTACCACAACCCTACAGCTAGAATAAAAGTAAACGGGAGCCTAACAGATAGAAGAACATTACAAAGGGGAACCAGACAGGGCTGCGTTCTCTCGCCAATTCTGTTTTCACTGTACGTGGAGCCCCTAGCACAAGCAGTGAGGCAAAGTCCAGATCTGGAGGGTGTCACACTTTCAGGACAGCGACACATTATTGGCCTTTTTGCTGATGATGTCATAATTTTCCTTCGGAATCCCGAATGTGGTCTTCCTAGTTTAATGCATTTATTCCAATCATATGAACACCTGTCAGGCTACAAAATAAATATAGCCAAGACACAAATTCTAGCATTTAACTACGTGCCTTCCCAAGATATTAGAGATCAATATAAATTAAAATGGAATTCAAACACTTTAAAATATTTAGGTATAATATTGACAAAGTCACTCTTAACGATGTTTGTAACAAACTATGGGAAAATAGAAGAGGAAATTAAAAAAGATTTAGACCGTTGGTGTACTTTGCCCACAAGTTTCTACTCTCGAATACAAATAATAAAGATGAACGTCCTACCAAGATTGTTATACTTATTTCAGGCTCTCCCACTTCCTGTACCACCAAACAAATTCAAATTATGGGATCGAATGATCTCAAGATTTATATGGAATGGCAAAAAGCCGAGAATAAAGTACACAACATTGCAGCTCCCAAAATCGAAAGGAGGGATGGCTCTGCCCAACCTAAGAGAGTACTTTTATGCAGCCCAGCTCAGACCCCTGGCATGTTGGTGCAGACCAGACTATGAAGCAAGGTGGAAGGACATTGAAAAAGAAATTGAGGGTTACAAAGTCCAAATCTTTATTGCTGACAAAGGGCTAACATTAAGTCATAAGAATAAGATGAATCAAATAGTTAAATTTACTCTGGAAACATGGCACAGTTTAATAGAAAAATATAAATGTAAAGATGAATGCTTTCTACTTAAGTGGTTTAGGTATGACAAAAAGTTTAAACCAGGGCGACTTGATCAATCATTTCAACAATGGGAGCTTAAGGGGATTACTGCAATCTGCACCCTTTTGAAAAATGGAAAACTAATGAGTTTTGAACAGGTTAAGGCAAAATATGGCTTAGAAAATAAAGACTTTTTTAGGTATTTGCAAGTACGGGACTACTATACAAAACATTCTAGGCCCACAATATTTAATGAAACACTTGGCATAATTGGGGTGATAATGAGCTTCTATGGACAAAAAACAACAAAGGCCATTTCTGCATTTTATAGTTCTCTGGGGGATGCTCGGAAAGATTCAACTTTATATATAAAAAAAAAATGGGAGGCGGAGTTGGGGATAGTTGTAGCAGATGATGAATGGTTCCGGATGTGTGAAATACACCACAGTACAACTAACTCGTTGATGTGGAGGGAGTTTTGCTGGAAGAATTTGACACGTTTTTTTATTACACCTCAAATTAAAAGCAGGCAGATTTCCATCTCACAGGAATGTTGGAGATTGTGTGGAGAAATGGAGGCTAATCATTCACACATATTCTGGAATTGTACCAAATTGGGGAGATATTGGGATCAAATAAAAACAACCATAAAAGATATACTGGGCTATGAAATTCCGGGCGGTTGCCTTGTGCTATACCTAGGTAATATACAGAAGGTGGTAGGGAAAGAGGACATTTATTTGACAAAAAATATTCTTGCTGCAGCTAAAAAGGCAATTACAAAAGTTTGGCTACAGCCAGAACCACCTACACAACAAGACTGGATCCGGATCGTGGAAAGCATTTCCGTTATGGAAAAAATTACATATAATCTTAGGCTAGAGGGACAGAAGTACAATGAGCAATGGGAAAAATGGAAGGTGTTCAATGAAGCCAGGTTAGTTTCATGAAAATGCATTATTGAATTAGGCTTGTATTTGGCACGTACTGTATGGTTATATACATTGTGACAGGGTTACCAGACTTTAAGTTCCTTTTGTTTTTGTTTTTTGTTTGTTTATGAACCAATTTCATTACCATGATTGCTTTCAATCCTTGAAACCTTTGTTTGTATGCTTTGTAAATGTTCTTGAAAAATGAAAAATAAAGAGTATTAAAAAAAGAAATAAATGTAGCTCCGAAAATTATGTTTCAGAAGACATTATTGAAAGGATAATGCATATGTCTATATAATCTGTTAGGGTTTCTCAAATTGTTGTGTGTGAACACTCTGGTGGCACTGTTGCGCGGCGGTTAGCACTTGTGCTTCATAGCAGTGAGGTCTTGGGTTCAATTCCCCCTCCAGCCAGGGCCTTTCATTATTTCCCTGTGTCTGTGAAAGTTTCCTCAAGGTGCTCCAGTTTCCTCTACCACTAAAGTCATGAAGTGAATGTTATATGAAAGTGGTTGGAGTTCTTAATGAATTCAGTCATTCCACTGTGTCATTAGTATGACATGTCCACAATTATTCACGTTTGACGGTCCAAACTGCACTTGTGGACTGTCTTGCCCGACCCAGTCCTGCACAGCATGCCCTTGGTGCTCAGAATACAGCCGGATCTACAGAGTCCCGGATCCATAGCCCGTTCGTCAGTGGACATGGATCACTCACTCAATGTGGGCCTCCCTAAGATTTTTCTCACTGGGTTTATTTTTTGTTGTTCCTTGTTAATGTAGTATGGTCTAAAGGACAGTGGTGATGATCCATTTAACGACATTCTTGGACATCTACCACTCATGGACCATTAGCTATTTATACACATATTGATATATCTTTTGTTTCATTTACTGTGTGTGAACTGTTTAATTAATAATAATAACGATGCATCAGTTTTATATAGTGGTTTATTGGACACTCAAAGACGCTGCTTTTCATTATTCTTTTCACTGCATACATCGGTTGATAACCGGTATGTGCCATTGGCCCCTCCGACCACCATCAACCATTCATGCATCCATTCTCCCATCAGGCCCTGCCCTGCACAGCTTCAAACGTCTGAAGGGATCTGGCTGTCCCATGCAAGTATGATAATGATGCACCATGTAAAAATATTATAATTATTACTGTTATTTATAATATCCTTTAATAAGAACACAGCGGTACGTAGAAATGAAAAAAGGACAGGAACAGACAAAAACAAAGACCTCATATTCCTAATGGGCTCCAACCCCCAGTGTTCATAGTCATCACAATATTGTCTATTTCTTCCTATTCTTAATTTACAAATAAAATAAAACATTGCTTTCAGTCTGACGCATTGACCCAAGGCTACAGACCTGCACAAAAGATTGAATTGAAAACAGTTGTGGTACTTCCAATCAATCAAAACAAAACTTTCCATCAACTGCATGCTATGAACCGTGGACAAGCTCTCTCACCTATATCGTGCTAAAATTTCTCGTCATCCAACCTTTCCGCTGTTTGCCTGCAGCAAAGACTTCATTGAGTGAAAAAGCACTACTAAAGCAACGGCCTTGGCTTCTGGATTTTTTGCTGTTTCATTGGAACCATCCATAAACCTAAAGGAGCATAAGTGTGATTTTTACTTTCCTCTGGCACCAAAGTGATTCTCCCGGGAGTCGTAGATTACCTCTTAATGTTCCTTAAAACAAACAGCGGCAGCAATGATGTGGGAGCGGGAAGAGCGCAGGGTATTGGTGATTGGAGGAGATGGATAGAGCTCTACTATGTATTTACCAGCAACAAAGTGAACAAACAAGAAGTGAGGTGAGGCCGACACTGCCTCTGAGAAGTAATGTTGAAATATGGAACGCATTACAAAGAGTTATAAGGACTTCAGAGTTTGTTCAATTCTTTTCTAAGCCTTCTGTCAGGCTCAGTGATAATATGTCAGCTTCACTACATGGAACTACTTTGGACTGTTGTTGAAAAAAGGTAGTTTCCACCAGCCTTATACTTGGCCATACTATACTCAACTTGGCTCTACTCCGATTTGGAGTGTTTCCACCGGCACCGTTTAACCGGTACCAGGCACCTTTTAGTACCTGCTTAGCCCTGGTACTATCCAGGCCGAGCTGGTACTAAAGAGTAAACTGCCAGTGATTGGCCAGCTTGGTGCTGGAAGCCAAGGGTACCAAGCCATAGTTACTCGGATACTGGTTTGTCGTAGGGCAGTTTCTGGGATATTGTACCAGATACTAAAGTGCAATGGAATAACAACCAGGTAGAGTGGAGCCAAGTAGAGTACAGGAGACTAGAGTAGAGCTGAGTAGAGTAGAATAGAGTAGATCTTAGCAGAGAAAAGAGTAGGGCCAAATAGAGCTGGTGGAAACAGGTCTAAAATACACTTGATCAATTATGAGTGTTCTTGTGCAGTAATGATGATAAGGGGGCAGATTGACAGCAAATGAACCCAAAAAAATCTGAGTCACTTGCGGTGGAGGCTGAAGGACTGGTTCCTGAAGTCACACATGGTGAAGGTCCGTTAGATCGAGTCTGGTTGTTGTCGTCCTGCCTTTGAATGTCGAAATATTTGTTACACCACCCATGCCGCACTGTGTGTTCAAGGAAACAGCGGTTTTTGTTTCAAAATCTATTCTGTCATGAATAGAGCTGTTTTTTGGCTTTTTAAACAAATACCTTGTAATTATTTTTGGTTATTTTGAGTCAAATAATGTCCTATTCAATCATTTAGACTGTGCCTTGTTAGAATATTCAAAAGTAAGTTTAAAAAAACAATGGCCTTCCTTGATATTTGAACATTATTTCATGTTCTAAAAGGTTAAATATCATACATACAAACATTCTCAAAATCACGTTCAGGGCCAAGAAAAACTAGACTTCACCATTAAAAGATGGGATCCGGTGACTCTGTTAAAAACATCGCAACAGGGCTTCTGAGGCTTTCCCCCATCTCTGTCACTGTGGCGACGTCATTATTCCTCCACAGAAGCGGCCCTCTGTATCTGCATGATTAGAGATTAGCTTTGACAGGCATATTCATCTTGTGCTCGTCTGATATGTATCCAGAAGCACCGCACGACCATTGGGTTTGGCCCAAGGCGAGCTTCCATTCCCGCCTTCAACATGATTGATAATGTTTAATGAATTATAATAATAAGTATTTTTTTCATTTCGTTTTTATTATATTGCCCACTGTGTGGTTCCAAGGGCGCTCAATGTTTGTCCTTGTTTTTCTTGTGTTGCGTCATCAAAGTGTAATACCTACGCAACAGAACAACAAATTCTCAGACTCGAAGGACAAGGACAAAGTTTGACACATGGGTTTATCAGAGCTGCTTTAGCTGTTTCCACCAGCCCCACTTGGCCCTACACTGCTCTACTCTACCCCTATGTTAGGAGTGTGTCCAACTGCCAAGATTAACCGGCACCAGGCACTGTTTTAGTACCTGCTTGGCCCTGGTTCTATTCAGGCCAAGCTCGTACTAAAGGCCAGTACGCTGCTGGAAGCCATTGTCCCCAAGGAATTTCCCTGCGTACGGTTTGTTATTTGTAGCTTGCTGGGAAACAGATACTAAAGCATAATGGAAACACAACCAGTTTATGGAATTCTGAAAGTTAAACAATGCTATTTACAACTGCACAGCTTTTATTGCAACATGATTCATATAATAATGGTGTTTCTATTAAACATGTTAATCCATGTATTTTCTGCTTAAAGTTAACAGAATCATGATTCAACATAATGCATAGTTTAGTGATGCCACCTGCAGGTGAAAGCCAGATCCTGTCAGACCTCTGATGCCAAACTGTTGTTGTGTCCTTAGGCAAGACACTTCATGCAGATTATTTTTGTGTGTGCGTGGATGATAGATAGTGGTCAGAGAGGTCAATGGCACAAACTGGTATCATTGCGTATGGAATTAATGATTACATGCCATGAGCATTTAAGGTACTTCACATGGAGAAATGGAGTTCCAAATCTTTTTTACTGCAGCCAGGGACTCTATAGTGCTATTCCAAGGGTAAAAGTTTGAACTGCTTCCTTGGGGGTTGGTCCAAAGAATCAATGATGGAAGTGGCCTAGTAAGTGCTGTCCTGGCTGAGCCGATGTTCTCCCTGCCTTATCAAAGGTAGGACTAAGGTAGGAAATGCTAAAAGTGTAATTTTGTGTTAGCTTCCCCTTTAAAAGGGCAAAAATGGCTCTGTGCATGACATCATTGTCTGAGGATTTATCTTTATATCCGTTTTTGATGTTGAAACCTGCTAAAAGCTCTTTTTGCATGTGGAACTCATTCAGTCCTACAGATCTAAATGTCTCTTCATCTCCAATGTCCTTTTTCAATTCTATCCAATTCTCTTTGCAGAAGCCCAGTACCATCCCACACTCTGTGTACAAACAGTTGTGAAAATACTATGATGCACCACGCATCCCATCTGCCAAATAAAAGCGACACAAGCTAATGCTTTGCTAAACGCTCCACCGTACACCAACAACTGCGGAGCGACGTGCATAATCGGCCGCAGAGATGTAATTGTAATGAGTTGGCGCTTGACGTCTTTATTGTCAGCTGAAGGTTTTAGTGGATGGACGTGCAGCGCGGCAACAGCTGGCAACCTGCACATTTCCAAACTGCGGAAACAATTAAAAAGAGGATTGCAGTTGCGTTAATGTGCAATATTGCTCTTCCCAATGTGCTCGCAAAAATAAGTGGAAAGATTGAATTTTCTGATTGTGTTGCATCCATGAAATTCTGGTCGATGCAACAGAAATAAGTGACCATCTGTGCCTCAGGGATGCACAACATTGATTCCCTAAACTCTAACCCGCTATGCTATAGTTATAACATGTTTAGAATTTCTACATCAATCTAAAACTATTGAGTACAAGGGTCAGGTCTACAGATTTCTATGTTGACTATTGACCATCCATGCTAATAACAGGAATAGTCTTAATCTGGGGTGCTGACATTGCTGTTTTAATCACAGCCAATCCTGACAAAATCACAAAGACAAAAGGCATTGTTCCTGCAATTTTATTCTTGGTTGCATTCCGAGGAGAAGTGATTTCCAAACCAGAGAGAAGGCAGAAAGCTGCTCTCTCTTTGGTTTCAAAATCAGATCTCCCCAGACCAGGCTCAAACTTCTTTTTTGCTAGGCTGTAAGCCCAGCCTCCTTTCATACATACAGTTTAAAGCAGCACCTTTGGTATTTAGCATATCAATAGTACAGAACAGGAGAACTGACAGAGACAATGGCATTCCCACAAGGCCCTCTTCGTCCAGACTGGCCGTACCCAACAGTGAATTCAATAAATATTTTAGCCACATGTGATTGACTAAAATTATACCTTAAATAACATTCCAATGACAGATGCCCAAATTCTATCCAGTCAGGATCTGCTTTTAACATTAAGGCATTGGTAATACACAGCATTGTTTTGTTCACTTCACTTCACATGTCATTATTCTTTCACTCCATTAGCCTCACAACTACTGTAGCCACAGCAGCCCTGGGGCACACTCTCTGAAGCGAAGCAAGGAGTATGTGCAATCAGTACCTCTGACCACATTGATTCAAGATGGTACTCTATTAAAATCAATGGCTTGTGCTCAATAGCGGATGGGACAGCCATGGGGACCGAAAGACCAGTGTAACTCGCCCATATTTGGACATCCTCTGGTCCTCCCGGTTCTGCGCAGTGGACAAGCTCCTATGACACGTTGCACCTAAGACGTGTGTGTGGCTTTTATGCACGAGCACAGAGTGGGAACCAAACAAGCAGAGTTTGTGTAGATTTTTATAATCATATGTAAGAAAAAAGTTTAAGATGACAAGGGACACTAAAATACCCACAAAATCTGACTTTTATGAAAGCTTTATGTTCTCTGTCAGCTGAGGTCAAGCTGTTTTAGTTTACATTTAGTTCTATGGAATATTTTTAGTACACATAAATTTAGTCGCTAGCAATACCTCCATCCATCCATCCATCTTCTACCCTTTAATCCATTTCTGGGTCAGGGGGGTGGCAGTCAGAGATGCCACCCAAGTCTCATAGCACCAGCCCAATAGCAACAAACCCAAGCTAGCAATACCTTTATTCAGATATTATTGTAGATCCACGGCTGCAACTCCTCCCCGCCTGTTCATTTCTTCAGTCCTGCGCAGCACTGCCATTTTTATTTTGAGTCTTGAGTCCTTTACAGAGAAAAGGACAGTGATGATCCAGGACAATTATTAACAATTATGGACTGTGGCCATCACGCTCCCTTTGGACCAATGGCCTGCATTTCCTGTGTTTGACCTGATAGATTTTCTGATGTGCTTTTGGCAAATTGAAAACTTTGTGAAGTCCTCGAAGACGACTGCTGCTGTGAATTGTTTGCCTTGCAATAAATCAAAGATAAACATCAAATGCCAAAGTAAATATTCCAAGGATCAAATTTAAGGGATAGAATGAGCACACACATAATTCATTTTACATGTTCTTTAAGAGTTTTCAACCAATAAATCTTATCATCAGATTTTCACATTTTCTTTGTGCAGGACCAGAGTTTGGAGACTGTAGATAGGAGGGTACGTGGAGAGTGCGCTCAAAGTACTCGTGCTGATAATGGATGAGCTCAGCTGCAGACGCACAATGGAGCGCCGAGTAAAAGCCGCTATATTTAGAAAGAAAGAGGGGTTTTGAAAGGATGGTCGAGTGCGCAGGCTTTACAATAGGAGTCGGCTTTAACCCAGTCAAACAGCACTTGATCTCAGGTGAGATGCGATGGGGCAAAGAGCTCAGTTCCTCAGTCAGCGGGAGGGACGGCTGGTCCACATAATGCTATCTGTGGAGCAACAAAAGAGACTCTCTTTAGCAACTTTGTGTCACTGCATTTGAACCTTTTTCTCCCCCAACCTGGACCTGAGGACTGGTCACCTCAGGCCAGAGTCTGAGGACTTCCCTCGTTGACCTCTGCAAGCCTGAGTAACTAGTGCTCAACAGACTTGAACCCAGTCCATCTACAGTCTAACTCAAATACATCAGAGGCCAAAAAACAAGCCAAGGGCCAGACTGGTTCAATGTTTATTAAATCATAATAAAATAATTGTATATAACCTATTGAACAAAGACCGAACACCGTGTACAACATTTTATTTAATGATTAAATTCTCATAGAAAAAAAAAAAAACCTTCCTTCAAAGAGAAAACACATCACACAACACGTTCTGAACATTAAATTAATAATCCAATATTTTGACATGGCTCTGTGCGGGCTGGTCCTAATATTAATAAAATATCATCCCGGGGGCCATGATAATTCAGTCGCGGGCTGGATCTGTCCCTCAGGCCTTGACTTTGACACCCATGATCTACAGCCCCACTCCTGGTTTTACAGAACTGAGCCGCCATGCCGCCGCTTGTCTTTCACAGTAAGAAGGTTCCCCCCCAAAGAAAAGTGAGAAACTTTGGGGAGCAACACATTGAGAGAGGGATCCGCTCCCACATACGGCCAGGGTGTAGATCCAGAAAAGAGGCTGTGCGGTGCAGGACTGAGGAGGCAGCCTATGAGTCTGAGCCAGGCGACTAGTTCACAAGTGCAGAGTTTTAATAGTTCAATAAAACTATTGCAGGTAGATTGATTCAGTTATACCAATCAGCGAAAATGATGAAATCTTTCTTGAATATCTATGGCTCTGAATCAACCTAAATGACCTTGATTCAACAGAGCTTTGAGCTTTGTGCATGGATTTCTCTAAAATACTCTCTCAGCACGTGAAGTATTAGCATTAACACTACAACTATTTCAAATCAAGAGCTTTGATGGATGTGCAGCAACTGAGTATTGATTTCCCTCTGTGAAAGTGTCATGTGTGATGAATGGACACGATCGGTTGAAGACGTGGCTGACACTGCCTGCTTTACTGCGCTCTTTATGTCCATCATCTCTTGTTTTAGACCCAGAACATAAAATATCATAGACAAGCTATTCTTTTCCAATTTTGAACTGTAGAAAATATAAGCGCGTCTGCTTCTTTTGCTATGAAACTGAAGCATCAATTATCAATTCAACCACGGAGACTGTATTTGCCTTCAGTCACACAGTCTGTGCTCTATTTTGCATAGAATATCGACTGTTTACAGTTAAACCGTGCTGTTAAGACTAATTCAATTACCCTCTTTACCCTTTTCACTGTATCTGGTATTTCCACCAATGAAGTGTGCAACCACAGCTAAATGTATGTGTTCCCAGTGCATGGGAAGAAGGGCCCTGGTCTCATGTGGAAAAAATAAATTTAATTTTAAACATGTAACGTACGGTATTCCATATGATTAACAATATTGTGTCCAAACAAAATATTTAATTAGAGAGATTTTTTCCCCCATTTTCCATTATCAACCCGACCGACCAGTTGTAAGCTGTAGAGTTGCCACAGGACGCGTCATCAGCCTACGTCAGCAGCCGCGGACTGCTATGAAAACATTAGCATTGTGGTTTCACAGGCGCAGTTGACTGCTTAAACTAAACTTTGCACAAAACTTTGACTCTTAAAACCCACATGTGACAAAACGGGACCATCAACATCTCGCCTCAAATTGCATTAAAAGTGACATTTGTGTCTTAATTCGTTCGTATTTTAACTTTTAAAGAAATTCACGGTCCGCCATCTTGGTTTGCTTTGGCTGCCGTGAGACGCGCATGCGCAGGTTTGCATTGTGTTGTAATCACACTTTATATGTTCATTAATGTGTATTGTCTCTATCAAATAAATATTCAAATAATTCAATATAATAATGGGCCGCAACCAAAGAGCCTCATTCAGAACACTAATTTAGCTGAAAGTAAAGAGTCAAGCTGCGTTCACACCTTAAACGCACCTTCAGAGCATTTATAATTTCTGAGCTTTCATTCATTCTTTCATTTTCTGCCTATTAGTCCAGGTCTGGGTCAGGGGGGTGGCACCCAATGCTCATAGCACCAGTCCCTCGCTGATCCTCTGCAGGTGGTGGGTCCACAGGAACATGGCTGCTACATTAGTGGTGCTACAGCCTTGGTGTTTCAGCGGGAGTTTCAGGCAATGTGGGGTTAAGTGTCTTGCCCAAGGACACAACGACAGTAGACAATAGTGGGAGCAGTTGGAGTAGGTCCCATGGTGGGTTTGAACCATGACCTTCAGGCCGAAAGGCTCTACCAACTGAGCTACTGTCGCCCCAATTTCTAACTTTTTTGTAAAAATCAACCTTATGAGTTTAGCAAACACCAATGCATTGACCAGAGATGCCACATGTGTTGTGGAAAACTCTTCAGTGTCCTCCTCTCCCTGCTCTGACTGGCTTCTGGTCCCAGCTCCACGGTGTACTCTCTGATTGGTTGCACGTGTCTTTGGCCCTCAATGTGCTTAACGTGCCACAGAACTTGCTCCAACTCTGATGAGCTCTCTTTTCTAAGTTGATTAGTTCGCATTGTCCAACAACAGCCATTGTAATTATGACTGTTGCACTTGGGTATTTCACTGCTGGTTGTCCTTATTTACGTGCTTGAGGCACGATGGGGACGATGGCTGTAAATTGGGGACAATTGGCTGTATGTTAGGGATAGGGTGCAACCTTACGGCTAAAACACAGGAGCAATGAACTGCAACAGGGAGTAGCGATGTCAATTGTATATTTTCAGAATGTGTCCTCTGACTGAACTGTGCTCCCATAAGCGGCAAACTCTCTTCTTGTCTGGTGTGTTTCATCTCAGCTCGTGGAAAATATGTCTCTTCCAAAACGGTTGTCTATCCATCCGTAGGATGTTTTATACGGGATTAAATCTTCCTATCAGCCTTGTGATCTTGTAATGTTTGTTTCTTGTGAAAGGTCCAGGTCTGATGTGTGGAAAGGCCAGCCCCCTTCCTTAAAAACAAGGTATTATTTGGCAATGTACCAAAAAATAAGAAAAGATAAGAACTTCCCATTAAAAAAAACAAAAAACGTCTCAATAATATTGATTTAAAATGTAAATGCATTTATGTTTAGTTTACCTTTTTTAATTACTGGTTAAACAACTGTTTCGACTACTGTCTATTCTCGATCCAACTGCTCGGCTCTGGAAGGGCCTCTTTCTCTGGTCTTTCTGGTCTTTCTCTCTGACCCCTCTCTGATTCCTCTTTGGTCTCTCTGTGGTCTTTCTCTATGGTCTCTTTGTATGGTCTCTCTCTGGTCTCTCTGGGTTTGTCTTTCTTGTTGTGATAATATATATTATAATGACATTTATACTGACTTGTATTGTTTAAGACCGACTATGCATGACTTGATAAACATCATTTTTTGAAAAGTACACTACAAATGAAGATGTATAATGATAATTTTATCTTCATTTTCTGTCTCTCAGCTGTCCTGGGAATGTGTCAGGATTCCTCCGGATGAGCTGGTGGATAGGGGGTAGTGTCTCTGGTTAGACTGCCGCCCCAGAGAACTAAGAGCAGATAAAGCGAAAGAAAATGGATGGATGGATACTATAATGATGACAGTAGTAATGATAATGATAACAACAATGATAATAACAATGATAATATTAACCCTCTAGGCGCCACGGTCGACTTAAGTCGACAAGCTGCGGTACTGTTAAAAACGGCCGAGTGTGACCAACTGAGTGTCAAAATTCATTCATACTCCCTGCCACTAGTTGGCAGACATGTCAGACTACCTCCCTGGCCCCAAAAAACGTCATGCTCCTATACAAAATATTCGAGCAAGACCGCGTTGAACCAGTGCAGAAATCATAGCGAAGCGAATGCAGCTGCGGGGCAGCCTGCAAGTGTTGTACCGCACCAAACACTAACTTTAGACACTTTGCACAGGGTCTGCAGTGGGAACAGTGTTTCTCAGAGTAAGGCCAAGTCATCGGGAGGTTTGGAGACAGGTTAGATTTGCGGAGAACAAGCCTGGAACTCGGGTCGGGGCGCCGCGCCGCGACCTCCAGCCTCCGCTCAAGTTTCCGCCAAAGTCTCCGCTAAAAGTGCTTCCCACATATGTGTTTTCATGCCTCACGTAATCACCGGGACAGTAATGTGTTGGAGAAGCTTTGTCTTGTGTGTGTTAGACGAGAGAGAGATCAGGGGAGATGAGAGAGAGAGAGTGGGGGAGACAGCTGCAGCAGCAGGGTCGCGGTGACGCGCGCGTCTGGGCAGACTGCTCACAGCAGCATCATGATTTGTATTTTTTACTATTTTCATGAACATTTACAATGTTACAGTGTGTGCTCTGTGTGTGTTCATGTTCTAGTGATAAATATATGTCTGTCAGTTAGAAAAATACAAATATTGTATGAAAATTCTAAAATCCACTATTTCTAACGCCAAATGACGTCATAATATGCAAATTAGATGGGGGGATTTATTCTCTACATACACTTTGGACCATCCTTTATATTTTTCTAATTTACAGAAAGCCTTTATCTCTTATCACTTTTAAGTTATAGCCTTTTGAAATTAAGATGTCAAAATCGAGCGTTTTGGAAAAAAACCTCTGGCGCTTAAAGGGTTAATGATAATAATAATGCAATGGTTTTACATAGTGCTTTTTTGAACTTTTAAAGATGCTTTACATGTCATTATTCATTCACTGTCCATACACAGTGGTGATACATTATTACTGTAGCCACAGCTGCCCCGGGCACACTGCCAGAAGCGAGGCAACCAGTGTGCGCCCCAGAGTGTCGGCCCCTCTGATCACCAACAATTATCCTTGCCGACACACATCAGACTCATTCTTGGAAATGTGGGTTGAATGTCTTGCCTAAGGACACAACAGCAGTTTGGCACTTTACAGCTGGAGCCACCAGTCACTGTGGCACTTGGTTTTCCCAGATGTCTTTCATCACAGTACTAACCAGGCCCTGCCCTGCTTAGCTTAATTAGTCTGACAGGATCTGGCTTTTACCTGCAGGTATGGCAACATACACAGAATATGTTTTCGTCTGACCAACATAGACCACAGAAGGAGATCAAAGATATAAAGTTATTATCTGGAATAACTTACATCATATGTTAATGAAAGCAGAAGGTAATGACCATAGGCGATGATAAATTAATGCAAAGAAATGCAGAACAGACTGCCTCCATCTGTTGTCCATGATATCGGGGGAGGTCAAACAATGCAACCATATTTAATGTTGTCAAATTAAACTATTCAGATGTTGCTTGCAAAGTTTTTGTCATTTCCATATGCCAAGAAGTGTAGTTAATATACAGTGTGTTGAAAAAGTATTCAATCCCGATTAACTTTTCCTCATTTTTTCTCACAACCAATATGGATCTTTTATGAGACTTTCTGTGCAATTATTTTCAAACTGCGCTCGTCATTACAACAATCCGTTGGTAGGCAGTACTTTTTCACTGGTTGTGGTGGTTAACTGAAGGTCAAAGCAAGCCTATCTAGTGGTGCTATTGAGGGGAACTGCTGTAATATATCCATGTGAACGCTGTGAAGCTCTGGCTGTGTTGCTTACGCTGTCAACCAAGTGTGAAACAGCGTGTCTCTTCTGCTGAGAAACGATCCTAGATATTTTGTCATGTTCCTCACAACCACAAACATCAAGATTTTTCATTGGACTATTTTGTGATAGAACACCACAAAATGACAATCGAGAAGTGAAAGAAAAATTATGTATTTGTGTTATCATCAGAGGCAGTTTTTTGTGTGCAAGTATTCCGCCACCCTTTATTGATGACAATGCATGCTCAAAAGCCAATCTAACTTTAACTCTAACTTCTAACTTAACCTTAAATTGAGTCCAGCTGGGTGTATTCCAATCCCTGCTGTTTTATGATAGCCTCAGATGACCCAGAGTGTATTGGTCAAATTCAAGGGACAGCCCTGAGAGGTCAGGGATGAAGTAGAAAAGTGTAAAGAACATTAAAGGGAAGGTATACAAAGACTTCCCATGCGTTGGACCGGACACGGTTCGCCATGCCTCGACTGGGGTGACCAACAAAGACTTTATTATGCTGAAGTTTGAGATTTTAGACTTGCTTCTAAGTTACGCTAAAGATAGAGAGTTTTTTTATTCCTACTGTTCTGTAACTGGTGCTGCAACACTGACATTTCCCCAGTGTGGGACTTGATCAGGAAAAAGCCTGAGTTAGGACCACAGCATGTGTCTTGAGTTGTCCCTGGTTTTGTGCCATCCATATTCATGTGTGCTTTTTCAGAATTCATGATGGTAATATGCAGAATTTGAATAGGTTTTGGTCAGTGTCCCTCCTTTCTCTTTT
Source organism: Knipowitschia caucasica (assembly GCA_964034765.1). Classification (NCBI taxonomy): domain Eukaryota; kingdom Metazoa; phylum Chordata; class Actinopteri; order Gobiiformes; family Gobiidae; genus Knipowitschia; species Knipowitschia caucasica. The sequence continues at coordinate 13,981,776 of OZ035831.1, forward strand.
AGACCATCTGCATGTTCCACCATCCAAATCCATTAGGAAACGCTTAGGGTTGGATTTCAAGAAAAGTTCACACAAATGGACATCAGATCCAGCCAGTGGAGGTTCCATGTGAAGCCGAACCAACAGTACTCTTGCATTATGTATAAAGAAACATACTAAGCAATTAACAAGAACAGTGGAGTCCTTCTTTGGGACTTAGATAGATAGATACTTTATTGATCCCCCATAGGAGAAATTCAGGTGTCCAGCAGCAGAAGACTCTTTTCTTGTTGTAGTACAGTTAGTCAGGTTAGTCAGGTTCAGATGTTTTAGGTATTTGTATGGTTGTTTGATCTATGGTATAGAACCTCTACTTCAACCTCGCAACCTTTATAAAAGGGTCTTAAAGCTGGGTTCCACACTCTAAAATAGTACATTGTGTTTGTCTATATGTGGCAAGGTGGAGGAGTGCTACGAGCTCTTAAAATAATGACAAATTAAATAAAAGAAAGAAAAACCAGCAACGCCAGGGCAGAGTGCCCAAAATAAAATAAAAAGCGCTCTAAGGCGCACAAGTTTGTAATCATAATTGAGAGGCATAGACAGACATAGGTTACTCTGATTTATTATGTTTAGTTCGTTAAGTTTCACATTTCCTGTCGATGGACTCAGGAGCACAGGTGAACACAAAACAGAGAACATGGAGAAACAGCGGTGGGCCGCGGTGTGGCCAGTCCTCAACCTATGGATTACAGTGGAGTTAGCTTGACAACCACAATGCTGTAGTGTGCAGCTAAAACCTACTTTTATACAGCCAACGCTGCGCGCGCACTCTTGACGAGCGGCGGTTTACAGGCCCAGACCCACAGCCGGCTACGACGCACTCGGACCCCAGCAACGAGGGCGGCCAGACGCCGAAGCGACAACACAGCATAGCCATATACAAAAGCAGGACCTGCAGGGCACAATGCCACACCGCAGCACTACAACAACAATTAACATTAGTGGCTGAAATGTACAAATATTAGACTCAAGGGCTGGCGGCAACGACACACACAGGAGACGGAAGTGCAGAGGTAAACAAAAGACGTAAATCTAGGCTATTTATACTGGCCGTAGGCGCCCTCTACTGGACAGAAATACGGTGGCCAAGTCCAGCTTGCCACATATGTAAATTAACAAATTAGTCCAAATCTCAGTAGAAAACAAAATCTTTTGCATGTCACTATTTGACGATTTGGGCAGATTGCTGATTGGCTGAGTGAGGGTGGTCCTCTCATTTTCACTTTTCTGTGTAAAAAAACTGAAGCAAACTGTTTTGTGAAAGAAAACTATTGGCGACATAATTTTTTTGTTTTAGATCAGAAAATTAAGTAACCTGACTTTCAACTTTGTAAAGATTTCCTCTCTCCAGGACTATAAGTGAGAATATGAGACCTCACGATTACACAGGTTACTTGTGTTGGTAAATGTGAAACGACAGTCGGTTTGTGCCGAGACTCGAGACTTGTTGTATTTTTAGAAATGTATGCCTCCGGTGGTTATAAGATGTGACGAATACTTCTCCACTGGTGCGTTAATATTTTAGGCACATGTACAGCTGATGCGTAGCATCGAAGTGTAGCTAGGAGAAAATCTTTGGCCTATTTTTCATTTGAAACAAAAACACCACACGGCTGTCGTTAGCACGTTTGGCAACACATATTGTGTGACCTACATACTGTACTGTTGTAAGAAAAAAATTGGAAGATAGATTTTCTGGTCATATTTTTGGGGCTCTAAATCTCTGCCATCCAACAGAAAATAATAAATGCATCAGGTTTGATAGTGCTTTTTTTGACTGTCAAAGACACTTCTTATTGATGCGATAAACAATGCAATAAAGTCCTACTGTAGCCACAGCTGTCCTTGGCCACACTGACAATAAAGAGGCAACTAGTAAGTGCCCTCAGCCCCTTGCGACCATCAGCAACCATTGGTGCACACACCAGACTCATTCTAGGCAATGTGGGTGAAGTAGTAGTAGCAGTAGTAGTAGTAAGTCAATTTTATTTATATACCGCCTTTCACAGACCAGAGTCACAAAGCAGTTTACAATTGTGGGCATTTGTCCTCTCACTCCACACAGAGATGGGAGTGATGTTGACAGTATAGAGGCGGATGCCAGACCTATTGTTTTTAGTGGTAAGGGAGTACCCGGAGGAAACCTACATAGACACGGGGAGAACATGCAAACTCCACTCAGAAAGGCACTGTTCCGATTGGGATTCGAACCCAGATCCTTCTTGCTGAGAAGCGAGAGTGCCCTTTAGGCAAGACACTTCTTTAGGCAAGAAGTGTCTTGCCTAAAGACACAACAACAGTAGGGAAGTTTACAACCGCCCTACTGTGGCACATGCTGTTTTCAGAGGCCTCCCGTCACAATAATAATCAGGCCCTGTCCTGCTTTGAACTGTGATGGAATCCTTTAGATAAGTTCTCAGTTTTACTTTTAAACCATTACGGCCGGACACACCTGGTAAAACAGACCTGTAAAACCTATGGCCGACTTTAGAACCATCCTCCAAAACTCCTCCAGAAGTATTGATATCTCAGCCTCTGTAGCAGATAGAAACATAATTTCAAAAGAACGCAGTGTATTATTATAAACCTTCAGTAGAATAAAACTAAAAATATACAACTTCCACACAAAGGTAATAAAACAACCACACAAAAAAACTAAGACTAACACATGTTTCTCAATACAATAAGTCAAAAAGAGTTTGGCAATAAAGTGGCACTAGTGGAAAAAAATATGTTGTGGTTTGTTTTGTTTGATTTGTTAAAAACATTTTATTTTTGTGCACAAATAACATGCATTGTCAATGCAAGCGAAAATTTAGGTAGCTGAGCTTTAATTCAGTGAGTTTTGGCTGCGCTTCGTGAGGAGACTTGGGGGCGACGGGGAAGAGACATGTGGGAGAGACAGAGGAGACGGGCAAGACCTGCGTGTGCAACAAGCTGGGGATGGTCCTGATCGCACGTGTATGATTCTGTCTGCGCGTCTATGGTCCGCGGTACATGACCACGTTACAGATGCGCGTTCGCTGAGCTGTGTCAAAGTGGCCACAGTTGCTCCCGGGGTCAGAGAGGAGGATATGAATTCCGTTCAAGTACGTAACGCAAACAGCCCGCGGTCACACATTTCACAGAAATGATTTTCAGCAAGAAAAAGTCGGAATCTGTGGATCCGCAGATAATTCTCATCCCTGGTTTATCCTGATGCATTTCCTTGGTCAAGAAAATTGATCAATAAAGTGAATAAGTAAAAAAAAAGACGTGTCCGCTTTCCCGGGCCTTAAAGGTAGAAGTGCGCAAAAGCGCACAGGAATGCGTTCCCGGCCTCAATAGGTTAAAGGAAACATACACATACAGTACATCAGCTTTTTACACAATGTTCCATATCAGAAACAGACACTGAGCGTCACCACACGATATTCAGGAAACCAGGAAAACCAGGAATCAGCTGCTCCTTCTCTCCAAATGCTCCCCTTTCCAACTCACTCTGACGTCATGGCCAGTTCCAATCCCAGAGGTTTTCTTGAGCTCTAGTGGGTCTCTGTAGAATTAGTTTCTCGGTGTAGAGAACGGCACACTGGCCTGGACATGGCCCTTTCCATCACAGTGATCCATCCTGGAGCAGCTCCTTTTGCCGCCGTGACACAATGGGACTGATTAAAAAGACTGGCTGAAAATTGATGGCCGTCTAATTCTGTGCCTGCTCCAAGTCTGGATTCTACCTCAACCACTGACCTTCTTCACATAATTCACTCGACATGGCTGCCCAAATGGTTTTCATATCATGATGTCCACTAGTGTGTTGAAAGTGTGTCTGACCAATGGCTCTATGCAAATGGACAATTCAATTTCAATTGAATTTATTCTTGTATAGCCCTACATCACAACACATGTCATCTCAGAGGACTTTAAGGTCCTATATCACGCTTTTATTCATGTTTCACACTCAATCCTATACACATGTGTGATATTAATGTGTATGATACACCACACAGGTGTAACGCAGGTGTCAATTTGACAAACTATTATCTTGAGTTGATTTTTATCTTTGAGTGTGACGTCACTGCGTTTGAGACGTTTACCCAATCCGTGTTCGATATAGTCCGCTATGCCGGAAGTATCAGTACTTGCGAGAGCAGAGCGTGCTTTGGATGTGCTGCGGGTACGGTAACGTTTTTAACCATCAAAATCATGTATAACTGTCATGAAACTTACTGTCATTCATTTAATATGCAGGAGCCGACTGCCTTTCTCTCATGCGTTACGAAACTGCCGCGTATGTCAGAGTTTACACGCGGAATTGGTGAGTTGAGCTAACTTCAGAATCCTCCATTCATTTGTATTGAGTGCGTTAGCTTAGCATTTCCCATTGGCTTTCATAGTAAAGTTAGCATTGTGGTTTTGCCAAGTCTCTTCACTGTTTAAAGTTATCGGTGTTGTCTAAGAGTCATGACAACCTACACATACTGTTTACTTATAATGTATACAAGTGTTAAAGAGTAACAAACTACTTTAATGGTGGTTTTTAGCCTATATTGTATGTTTACTAGTTGCATTTGTGGAGCACAGCTGCAGCTAGTGAGACACTTACTACATGCACACTCTGAGTTGAGTGAGTGTACAAGACACTGGTTTACATATTGATTGATATTTATAGAATGATTAATTGAGATTTATGAATTATTAATAATTATTAATTATTGAACATGTGATTAACTGAATGTTTTCTGCTTGTATTCAAAGTTATATGTGAAGCTTTGACATGTAGTTGCATTTGATTATATGAAAGTATTTTTATAGAAGCTGTATTTATACAAGAGTTTATGTGTACACAAGTTATTGATTTCCATGGTCCTGTTGTTCAGGCATGTGATGGCGAGCTAGAGTCCACTGGAACTGAACCTCTCTGATTCTGGACCCTGAAGGAGTTCCTCCTCCACCACTGGTCCTGGGCTGGTAGGAGGCTCCCGCAGCCTATAATTGAACTCTTGCACACAGCACTTTATTGGGATCCTTACAACTGAGTCATATCTCAACACTACTCCTTGGACACTACCCATTCCTTCCGAAACCCATCGATCCCACTCAGTGTTGGAGAATCCCAACTCTGGGATTACTTGTGTTGAACTTGGACTTGGATGCACTCGCACTTTACAGAACTTAAAGTCGCGTATTTGCACACCAGTTCCTTGAATACCCGAGAGTACTTGAACTTCTGAGTCCACTAGAACGTTGTTTATTTTTGTATTGTAAATATATCTTTGCTCGAGTATTGCATCATTATGAATGGCCATTCAATGTTTTTCACTGTCTATATTGTTATTCACTGTCACTGTATATAATTATCTAATACATGGTGCAAACCAACGGTATATACAGTTTCTGCCTCCTCTCTCCCAGAGTCGTTCCAGAGTTTCTGATACTAGCCTAAATCTATCTCTTTTCCTAGTTAGCATTTTGAGATAACAAACTAAAGTACATTACTACATTACTTATATATCCAGCTACTAGTTCTTATTAGCTATTGGGTAACGTATATGCTACATAATTTTTGGCGAGCTAGCCAGGAGAGAGGTTGGTAGAATCGTGTTGAATAAATTGTGTATTGAGACAGTGGTGCAACAAAACAAAGAACATGGATGTGTTTGAGAAACTTGGCATAACTATTCCCAATGCTGTTATTGTAGACTGTGCCACTAAAACAGAGACCGACGAAGAAGTAATCGAGTTCTTGAGTAGGTTTGGCTCTATATCGAAACCAGTTTTAATTGATGAACCTGCGTCAGTGTTTGATCGTAACCTTGTTATTGAATTTTCTTACAATACTGCTCTTGTCGCGTTACGTCCCAAATTACCGTACATCCTTGATAGTAGCGATGGCACCACTTCGTATACAATTTCTGAGCTTGCGGCGAGTTGCGCTGATGAAGTAGAAAAACAGCAGACCAGTAAATATTTGTCAGAGTTGCAAACCCTGGCGAAACGTACCGGGAAGAGTTACGCAACTGTTCTGCAGGACGTAATGTCTCTACTTGGCCATTCCATCACGGAGCTTGGTCCGGCTCCGGCGGCGAGTGCGATGACGTCGGATGTGGAGCTGCCATCTTTCTCACGGGGTGCCACACAGGATGGTCCTGATCCCACGACCAGGCCCAGTGAAGCATTACCTCGCATGCAACAAACGTTTTCACGTCCAGCCATGTCTGAGTTAAATCCACCAGAAGTGCAACGCTATGTTGTTGAACACATTGTTAAAAATGAAGATAATGCACTCTTACATTTATCTACACAAAAATTGAGAGTTTTTTCTGGACGGACGCCTCGACCACAAAATGAAACAGACTATGAAACTTGGAGATCCACTGTTGATCTAATGCTTAATGATCCCTCTATCTCCGATTTACAGAGATCTCGGAAGATATTTGAGAATCTTTTACCCCCTGCCGCCGACATGGTGAAGCATCTTAAGTCTGAAACGCCACCGGCTGTGTACATCCATATTCTTGACTCTGCTTATGGTACGGTGCAAGATGGTGACGAGCTTTACGCCAAGTTCATGGATACTTTTCAAGACTCTGGAGAAAAGCCATCTTCTTATCTTCAACGATTACAAGTAGCGCTAGGGTTGGCAGTGAAGAGGGGAGGCATTCCATACGCTGAAGTCAATAAACATCTTCTCAACCAGTTCTGTAGAGGCTGTTGGGATAACACACTAATATCCGAACTCCAGCTCAAGCAACGAAAGTCTAACCCTCCATCTTTTGCTGACCTGCTGCTACTGCTTCGTACAGAGGAAGATCGGGAGGCTGCCAAGGTCCAAAGAATGAAGCAACATTTAGGCCCAGTCAAAGCCAAAGCCATATCCCATTACCAGTATACACACACAAGTGAAAGACAACCCGAAGTAGCCACGCTTGAGCAACTGTCAAAACAAATATCGGACATACAGAGACAATTGGCTTCATTGACCGCCAACCAATCCCAGTTGCACAAGTCCCCTGCAGTTAGGGCCGGTCCTGGCATTAGTTCGGGTGAAGGTCGGGGGGTGGGCAAGCCAGAAAGAAACCCACCTTCTGTGCCTAAGCCTGGCTATTGTTTTAGGTGTGGCGAAGAAGGCCATATTAGACCACAATGCGATAACCCCCCAAACTCTGCCCTTGTTGCCGTAAAACGAAAACAATTTGAAGAGAAGAAAGGCAAGTGGGGAAAATCCAAAGCATTCCACCAGTCTTTAAACTAAGTGAAGTTTCTGTTAAGGGGCGAATGGAAACTGTGGACCAAAAATGTCCCAAGACTAGTCAACCCGTTATCTGCAAAGAACACTCATCAAATTCAAAGTTTTACTTACCAAAAGGGCTCATCGGATCCAAGTGCACGAGTGAAGTTTTCATAGCGGGTCAAGTCTGTCATTGCTTACTCGATACAGGATCGCAAGTGACCACTGTGCCAGTCTCATTTTACAACAAGTATCTGTCCCGCCAGACGTTGAAACCATTGTATGACCTACTTCAAGTAGAGGGCGCTGCAGGTCAAACCGTTCCTTACCTGGGGTACATCGAAATGAACATTCGTTTTCCAAAAGACTTTATCGGAATTGACACTGATGTATTAACACTTGCACTCGTTGTCCCAGATTTTTCATCTGAGGTTTCATCGCAAGTGCTCATTGGAATGAATACACTGGAGCCATTGTATGATGAATACATGGAAAGTGAACATGCCAGCTTCCAGCCAGCAGCACATGGTTACAAAGCAGTGCTGCAATTACTCCAGTTGAGGCACCATCACAACCAGTTGGGTGGTGAAGGGGTTATAAGGCTTTCCAGCAAGACTCCAGTAATAATTCCCGCTGGTCGTACTGTAACTGTTGAGGGTTCTATACATGCAATCTCTCCGCCACAGGGCTGTACTGTGCTTATTGAACACCCCACAATTCCACTGGCAGGAGGATTGTGTGTCACTAGCTGTCTCATCTCTGTTCAACAAAACTCACATAGAGTTCCAGTTATTCTGAGGAATGAATCAGAGCATGATGTGTCAATCCCACCCATGAGTCCCATTGCTGTTCTCGTGTTGACTCCCCAAATCTTGTCACATGCTGTTTCAACCCAAGTCGATGAAAGAACCACTTCCCACATCCAACCCAACTTTGGATATTCTCCATTATCTGAGGAATGGAAGGAAAGGATTACAAGAACGTTGAACAAAATCCCTGAAGTTTTTGCACATCATGATCTTGATTTTGGGAGAACTGACAAAATTAAACACAGCATAAAGTTAAACGATGAGACTCCATTCAAGCAACGTCCAAGACCCATACATCCACAAGATATTGAGGCCGTACGGAAACACTTACGTGATCTCCTCCAAGCTGAAGTAATTCGGGAGTCTGAGTCCCCATTTGCGTCTCCAATTGTTGTTGTGCGCAAAAAGAATGGTGATGTCCGGTTATGCATCGATTATAGAAAACTGAACCTTCAAACAATAAAAGATGCCTACGCTGTTCCAAATCTGGAAGAGTCGTTCTCTGCATTAACTGGTTCCAAGTGGTTTAGTGTGTTGGACCTCAAGTCCGGCTACTACCAAATCGAAATGGCAGAGGCAGACAAAGCAAAAACGGCGTTCGTAACTCCCTTAGGATTTTGGGAGTTCAACCGCATGCCGCAAGGCGTTACCAATGCTCCTTCCACGTTTCAGCGTCTTATGGAGAAATGTATGGCTGATCTTAACTTAAAGCAAGTTCTTGTGTTTTTAGATGATTTGATTGTGTTCTCTAGTACGTTAGAGGAACATGAAGAGAGGCTAATGCGTGTTCTCAACAGGCTGAAAGAATACGGTCTTAAACTATCCCTAGAGAAATGTAAATTCTTTCAGACTTCAGTTCGATACCTTGGACATGTGGTGTCTGAAAATGGAGTTGAGACCGACCCCGATAAACTCATTGCCCTGAAATCTTGGCCAGTTCCAAAGCGACTAAAGGAGTTGAAGTCTTTCCTTGGCTTTGCCGGATATTATAGGCGCTTTATCTGCGGTTATGCAGCCATCGCTAAGCCACTCAATGACTTGACGAGAGGCTATGGCCTGAACCGTAAAGCAGAGAAGAAGGCTACCGCCAAAAGTGCCCAAGACTTCAATCGGCCATTTGGAGAAAAATGGACGCCAGAGTGCCAACATGCTTTTGAAGAGCTAATCACCAAGCTTGCACCTGTCCTTGGGTTTGCTGACCCGCAGAGACCGTATATATTGCACACGGATGCGAGTGCTGTTGGGCTTGGTGCCGCGCTTTATCAGGAGCAGGAGGGTCATCTTAGGGTAATTGCTTATGCCAGCCGAGGACTCTCGCTAAGTGAGTCAAGGTACCCGGCCCATAAACTTGAATTTCTGGCGTTGAAATGGTCTATTTCATTTCATCAGTTAGCATTTTGAGATAACAAACTAAAGTACATTACTACATTACTTATATATCCAGCTACTAGTTCTTATTAGCTATTGGGTAACGTATATGCTACACAACAATCAAAGCTTGTGAGATTAGAGCCATCTCTTGTATAGAGGTGACGTCACCTCGACTCAAACGAGCTGATCCAGAGAAGAGTCTGCTCCTCTGCCTGTGAGCCCGCCTCCCCCCGCCCGCACGCTGACGTAGCATCACGCTTTTATCGTTTATCACCTGTACTTAGTAATTTCATACATAAGAATAAACTTTTTCCAACAATGACAATCCGTCACATCGAGCCCTATGTCCTCGATGCACAATCAGACCCTAGTTATTTAGTTTACAGAAGTATACAGCGAGTTAGCGTCACTACTTACAGATCGAGGGGGTCCGAGTTACCTTTACCTTTTTACCTTGGGAATAACGTGTTTCCAGATCAGCTTTTGAGTAAGTCGAGTTCCATTGTCCCTGTAGTTCTGGAACAGTCTCAGTGAAGTGTCGCAGATGAACCGGTATTATAATAGATCCATGAGATGAACAGATGAAAAAAAGTCGAGCCGCTTTCTTCCTCTTAGGGCCAAATAGTGTGTCACATATTTACACCCATAACACACTTCATTCAAGTTGACATGATCCTAACACTTTTAGTAGCTGACAAAAGCATAAAAACAGCAGCTCTATGTGGTGTCCGCGAGACCAGACCACAGACGCTGGACTCGGGAGCCGGAGCCTGTGCGCTCTGATTCGCTGTTTTGATCCGTCAATCACCTCCAGCGGGCTTTTAATTTATTTTTATTTTTATTATTTTTGACAAAAAACAGCATACTAATTGTGTATTGTTTACCCCGTTTTGACAAAAGTATTTAACAACTATTTTAAATACAAAGCAAACGGGGTCATGCGCGTCATCAGTGTGGTTTTCGTCACTGAAGTGGACCCGAGCGTTTCTGTGCCTCACGCTGGGGAAGGAGACAGATTGCTCTCTTACAAAAGATTGACAGAATCAATGAATAAACTACAGTGGGCTTGTGTATGAAGGCCAAATAGCATTGTAATCATGTTTAAAGCAGAGAAAAGTCAAAAACCGTGATATGGGCCCTTTAACAAAACCGTTGAAATCGTCAACACAGATCAGAGAATCAACAATAAGCCTAAAAAAACATAGAACACATAGGTATTGGTCAATAGGGAGAGACCAATGTCCACGAATGTTCATATATGTCATTACATGTTGTAGAATGTTAAAGTATCCTGGATCATCACCTCAGTCCTTCTTGTTAGACACTAAATGTCCAACAGACCCTCTTGCATCGGCAAGGAAAAACTCTAAAACCGAGTGGAAGAAAAGTGAGAAACCTTGGGGAGATCCAAATTGAGAGAGGGATCCGCTCCCACGGACGGACGGGCTATAGATCCAGGACCTAAGCTACAGAACGAGGGCCAAGGCCACGCAGCGTCCGCAGAACGTGGACATGTGCGGTGCAGGACCGAAGCAACTTCCAGGTTGGAAGGGAGTGCAACCCACAAGGCGGGTCGGGCAGGGCAGAGGTCCCGTTGTCGAACCATGAAACAGAAAATGGGACAACGGGTGAATGGCAATGAATAATAATGCAGACGAAGTAGGAAGAAGGAGAGGATAGTGCTCAAGTTACAATACTTCTCCCAGAAAACTGACTCCATACACAGCTTGACTGACAATATAAGATTTTTAGATTACCTATCTGACCATATGCTAAATTGAAGAGGACTGTTTTGAGCCTGGCCTTGAATGAGAGGCCAGAGACTATACTTTCAAATTTTCCGTATATACAGCTTAGAGAAATGAAAATGACAGCCACCTTTTTTGACGCGCTTACAGTAGGAGCAGTGTGTTTGTCTTTCAGTGCGCACGTGTCATACATCGTGTTTGTTGTACAGCTTTGAAATAAATAATTTCCAGTTTGAAAAGTGCCTTACTTAATTTATATTTTTTTGTTTTTCTAACCCTTAAGATGCTATGTTGTTACCCAGTCTAATCCATTTCTGTCTCTCCCCGACTCTCCCAACAAAAAAATCCCCGCCCCCCCTCTCCAAAAATAGTTCCGACGTCCATGCGCGCATAAGCCTGTATTTTATTTATTCATAAACCAGGGAAAACAATACACAACAGATATACTTTTTGTTTAAAAAAATAATGAAAATAATGATAATACTATAATCCAGGAGGTGATTGACAAATCAAAACAGCAAATCACAGTATGTGTGTGGTTTGGTCCCGCGGATACCACATGGAGCTATACTGTTTTTCTGCTTTTGACAGCAACTAAAAGTGTTAAGATCATGTCAACTTGGAAAAAATTTGATTTTAGTGTAAATGTGTGACACACTATTTGGCCCGAAGAGGAAGAATACGGCTCGACTTTTTTCACGGGGATCTGCCTCTGTTTGAATGAATCTGTTCATCTGCGACACTTCACTGAGACTGTTCCAGAACAACTGTTACCATGAAACTGGACTTACTCAAAAGCTGATCTGGAACCAGTGTTATATCCACAATAAAAGACGCTAGCACGGAGCCCTAATCTATAAGTACAGTGACGCTAACTTGCCGTATACTTCTGTAAACTAAATAATTAGGGTCTGATTGTTCATCGAGGACATAGGGCTCAATGTTATGGATTGTCATTGTAGGAAAAAGTTTATTCACAGATCTGAAATGACTATGTACTGGAGATAAACAACTCGCTGCGTGAGGCTACGTCCCCATGCGGGCGGTGGGAGGCGGGCTCACGGACAGAGGAGCAGCCTCCTCTCTGGATCAGCCTGTTTGAGTCAAGGTGACGTCACGTCTATGCAAGACGGCTATAATCTCACAAGTTTTGAGTGTTGTATGGTGTATCACTCAGAATATTATCACACGTGCATAGGATGGACTGTGAAACATGAAGAAAAGCGTAATATGGAACCTTTAACATAAACATTGAATGATATCATTTCAACTGACTAACAAAATCAGCATCAGCAGCCTCACAACCAGCAGGGAAAGAAAATACACACGGGGGAAGTCAGGGAAGCTTGCTCCCGCTTTTCTATTGTTGTCTGCTTTGGTGATGACATGGGCCATTCAGTGCCGCTTGCAGGTATATTTCATATATGTTCCTCAACACATTCTCTACCTCCAAAGAGTCCATCTGTACGCGGCTCTTAGGGAGACAATGTGACAGAGGCGCTTCAACAAACCCAATTACTGGCCCACGCACACACAAACTCACACACAAACACGCACACACACACACACACACATACACATCACACACACACTTCAGGAAGAAACAGCTCAAGTCGTTCCAGCTCCACGCGGCCCGCGGTTCATGAGGCTACACAAAGCCCCGTTTCAAGGTCTGTGGGAAATTGAGTGGAATTGATGGTATCCCTTCCTTCTTTCCCTCACCTCCGCAGCCTTGAAAGCTTTTGTACGCCAACGGCCTCCACGCCTGTTACGTCTGCAGTTTTCAACATAAAAAACATGGTTATTATGAAGGCGCCCAACGCTCCAGCCATCGCTATCGGCATAAACATAGAGGGCTTTGTTAGTGCGTCTGCAATCATCGGTGGTTAAAGTAGTAGTTAAAGTAACGACTCTAGCTGAATGTGTATGTAATTGGAAGTGTGTGGTTGAATAAGGCCACTGAGATGTGTCCATAAAAAAAGTAATTAACAATCCTATAAGGGAAATTTGATTTGAAAGTCACTCCCTCACACACTGATATCAGGAACATCTGGTACAAACACCCCTCGCTCCTTCTGTCCAAATGCTCCCGATACACAGAAACACCTTTGTTGAGCATTTAGGTCAAATGATCCAGCATACTTTTAACATATAACCACCGTTTTTCTATTAAATTCAATTAAATTAGGGCTGCAACAACGAATCGATAATATAAATAAAAATCGATTATTAAAAGCGTTGGCAACGAATTTGGTTATCGATTCGTTGTGTCGCGCGATTAATACGTCACCGAGCGCGCAAGAGTTGGGCGCATTCTTGTAGTTCTATGGTTGAGCGGACGGACGCACGTGCACCACAGAACTACACAACACTGTATGCACACTGCCGTAAAACTCCACAGAAGAGCAGAGTGTGGCGAAGGTGGTCATTTTTAATACAGTCTATGGTAGAGGCATATTGATAGAGCGGAGCTGGTGTTTTTTTAAACATGGCTGAGGCGGAGACAACTGTTTGAACGAAGTTGTTTAAAGTTTGGGAGCATTTCACGCTACATAAGTCTAGAAAGTGTGTTGTTTGCAAGCTTTGCAAAAGTGAGATGGCGTGGCACGGGAGCACCACGGTGATGATACAGCACCTGAAACGTAAACATACTGGATCCATTGATGAGGAATCGAGCTCAACAGCAGGGTAAGTCATTACAGAATACTACGTCTATTCAGTTTTCAAGTGAATAGACTTGAAAATTATACAACCTGACAATGAAACTAACGTTAGCGTTAGCTTGTTAAAGACGAGGAGAGGTCTAGTGGTGGTATACAGTAGGTCCCATTCCGTTTTGTCGTCTTCATTCACGCTTCTCGGGAATCACGCAGCTGCGTGAAAAATAGTACATCTTAGTCCGCTTTAGCTCTTCCAGCGACTTAGACCGTCACAAGAGCTACACATCACTGTGTTGACCTAACAGCCAATCAGGTTCAGAGCAGCGGCAAAGTCCGCCTCCATTTACACTCATCTGTCTTTTGAAAACCGGACCGGAGCGAGGCTGCCCCATGGATCTGGGCTGCCCGCGTCAACAAAATAAGGTAACTATTATAATACTAGAAACTTGCAATGGCTGAAGCCATTGCGATTGACTGCGGAACAGATCTAATGTGGAATTTAGCTGAAAAATCCTTTGAAACTCCTGAAGTATTTGAAGCTCCTGATATCCTTTAAACTGTTATCCTTTATACTGGTTTACATGTAAAAACCCCTATTAAGTTGCATTATACTGGTTTACATGGAAAAATCCCCATTAAGTTGCATTATACTGGTTTACATGTAAAAAACCCTATTAAGTTGCATTATACTGGTTTACATGGAAAAATCCCTATTAAGTTGCATTATACTGGTTTACATGTAAAAACCCCTATTAAGTTCCATTATACTGGTTTACATGTAAAAACCCCTATTAAGTTCCATTATACTGGTTTACATGTAAAAAACCCTATTAAGTTCCATTATACTGGTTTACATGTAAAAAAAAAACCCTATTAAGTTGCATTATACTGGTTTACATGTAAAAACCCATATTAAGTTGCATTATACTGGTTTACATGGAAAAATCCCCATTAAGTTGCATTATACTGGTTTACATGAAAAAAACCCTATTAAGTGGCATTATACTGGTTTACATGAAAAAAACCCTATTAAGTTGCATTATACTGGTTTACATGGAAAAATCCCTATTAAGTTGCATTATACTGGTTTACATGGAAAAATCCCTATTAAGTTGCATTATACTGGTTTACATGGAAAAAACCCTATTAAGTTGCATTATACTGGTTTACATGTAAAAACCCCTATTAAGTTGCATTATACTGGTTTACATGGAAAAATCCCCATTAAGTTGCATTATACTGGTTTACATGGAAAAATCCCTATTAAGTTGCATTATACTGGTTTACATGGAAAAATCCCTATTAAGTTGCATTATACTGGTTTACATGTAAAAACCCCTATTAAGTTGCATTATACTGGTTTACATGGAAAAATCCACAATTAAGTTGCATTATACTGGTTTACATGAAAAAAACCCTATTAAGTTGCATTATACTGGTTTACATGAAAAAAACCCTATTAAGTTGCATTATACTGGTTTACATGGAAAAATCCCTATTAAGTTGCATTGTACTGGTTTACATGGAAAAACCCCTATTAAGTTCCATTATACTGGTTTACATGTAAAAAAAAAACCCTATTAAGTTGCATTATACTGGTTTACATGGAAAAATCCCCATTAAGTTGCATTATACTGGTTTACATGAAAAAAAAACCCTATTAAGTTGCATTATACTGGTTTACATGAAAAAAACCCTATTAAGTTGCATTATACTGGTTTACATGGAAAAATCCCTATTAAGTTGCATAATACTGGTTTACATGGAAAAATCTCCATTAAGTTGCATTATACTGGTTTACATGAAAAAAACCCTATTAAGTTGCATTATACTGGTTTACATGGTTTGCTGAAGTCCTTGAAACTGCTGAAGTCCTTGAAACTGTTGAAGTCCTTGAAACTCTTGAAATCTTGAAACTGCTGAAATCCTTGAAACTGTTGAATCCTTGAAACTGTTGAATCCTTGAAACTGTAGAAATGTCTGAAAGAGCTGAAGTCCTATTAAAATGCATGGGCCTATTAAAATGCATTGCAGAATTCTCAATGCAGATTTTTGTCCCGATTGCGGAAAAACCGGAAATCGCTGAAGTCCCAAAAGTAATAGCAATTAATCTCCCAAACATGTGGAACGTTTTGATGTAATAACTTGTGGAAATTGTTGAAAATGTGAAAGCTGTGAAAACGTGTCAAAAAAAATGACGGAATATACAAAACCAATGGTTGAAATACAAAATCTGAGGTGAAGAACAGTGGCTGGTTGGAGACTGCGGAAGGTTCCGCAACCCGATGCATGATAGCTGTCAAGTGGTTAGTCTGGGAGAGACTGGTTTGCCTTAGTCAGGTCACAGCATGTTACATATCGGTGAGTTATGTCGCAACGCTTTTCTTGGATCAGAAGCGATCAATTAAAGTCATGTATGTCTATCATTCCTTCATAGTATTTAATGCGTTGGTTCCTTGAAATCGTTTTCTATTATTACTTGAAAGTGCTGTGATATAGTGCTTGAATTTGTCCTCAAAGCTGTACAAACCTTGTTTACATTGTTGATAATTCTCTTTCCTGCTATTTCTCGATAGTGCATTATTTAATTTTGATCGTGTGGTACTATAAAAGTGCGATGGATAATTATAACTAATTAAAATTTTATTAAAATAATTTTTTAATGATGGATCAAATGTATGAGGAGAGGGCCTTTCTCTGTGGGAGGAGTAGGGATTTTGCATGTCCACTCTTTCCTTTATAAAAATATCTTGTAAAAAAAATAGTATATATATACATAATTGATAATGTGTAATTAGTGTAATGGCAAGGGAGAGCCTTGTGGCATGGTCAAAAGCTGTGGAAAGTAAATGTTTTATGTTTTGTCCCTTTTAATTTCCCAGCATATATGACTGACCATTCCACCCTTGGACTCCTGTCACTGCATCCATAAGCAGCGTTTGCATTTTTGATTTAAGGCAAGGTTTACCAGCCTGACTAAAACAGTTGCACAACACAATAGGTCAGCGACGATTTCCTATCTGAATGATTCTGTGCCCAGATTCCCAGCACGTATTAGTTATTAACCTCATCAGCTTGGCATAAAGGTTCTCGCATACAGGGACACAGGCAGGAGACAAAGGGCCAATGCACCAAAGCCGGAATACCGTTTACTTTTTCATTCAAATGTTCAGATGGAAAAAATAACATGGGAACACATTTTCTCTGTGAAGGTCTGCACAAGGAAACAGAGGGTAAAATATAAGGGGGATTAGAAATTTTGTGTTTGCTCTGGACTGTCATGATTGCCTTGAGAAAAAAGTATTTTTTTTTTTCCCGGAAAACAGGAAATTAAAGAATTCTATATTTAAAAAAAAAGGGACGTGATCACAAACTGTTTCACGCTTTAGACAGAGGTTTAAGTCACTGATCACAGGGGTATTATTGAGTGCTGTTTTTTATTGTTATAACATTGCGTGACAGGAAAATTAGGGTTATACTGATCATAATATATTGATGTTCAAATATCGTATCAACCTATAGGCTTGTCTAAGTCTCAATGGCGCAAGGCAGGTGTCACAATAAATTAGTTCGATGTCTGTAACAGGCGGATGTGCTACACTTAGATGTAGACTTAGACAGACTTTATTGATCCACAAAGGAAATTGGTTTGTACAGTAGCTGGCATAGTATTCACAAAATTAATCAATCAATCAATCAAAGTTTATTTGTAGAGCGCCTTTCATACACAGGGCAACACAAAGCGCTTCACAGTCCACATCACAAATCATCACATAAAACAAACACCAGAATCACAATTAAAACATTAAAATCACACAAAAGATTAAAACACAATTAAAACATTAAAAAAAAGATTAAAACACATTAAAAGAATAAAACCATTAAAAAACCAAAACTTTCAAAATTACACAAGAAATTTAAAAAAAAAATAAATAAATGACAGCAGTGCATTAGAAATGGAGATAAAATCCTTCAGTTGTATGCACAGGCAAACAGAACAGTCTTTAACCTGGATTTGAACATTGACAGAGTAGACGCCCTCCCTCACATTTTCAGGGAGATTGTTCCAGATTCTTAGCTGCATGGATCTGAAACGCAGCCTCCCATGTTTGGTTCTCACTCTGGGCACCAGCAGGAGGCCAGTCCCTGTGCTCCTCAGAGTCCGGGCTGGTTCATATGACACCAACATGTCACTAATGTATTCTGGTGCAAGGCCATGGAGAGACTTGTACACAAGCAGAGCGTTTTAAAATCTATTCTTTGAGCCACAGGAAGCCAGTGCAGAGACCTGAGGACCGGACTAATATGGTCATACTTCCTGGTTCCTGTCAGGACTCTAGCTGCTGCATTTTGGATGTACTGCAGCTGCTTACAGGTCTGTTTGGACAGACCTGTAAGCAGGCCATTGCAGTAGTCTAGCCTGCTGGAGACAAATGCATGGACAAGAATCTCCAAGTCTGCCCTGGACACTATATTTCTAACTTTGGCAATGTTCTTCAGATGGTAAAAGCTGTTGATGTTATTGATTTTATGTGGCTATTGAAAATTTAGGTCTGAGTCCAGTATTACCCCAAATTTCTGACCTTGTCTGAAGGAAGTAGGGAGAGAGACTGAAGTTGACAAATGACGCCCTCTCTTTGTTTCTGGGGACCAAAGACAATGATTTCGGTTTTGTCTGCCATTTTGCTGGAGGAAATTATTTTGCATCAGTCACTGATCTGTTGGATACAGTGAAGGAGCAAATCCAGTGGTCCATGTTCTCCTGCAGTCAGTGAGACATAGATCTGAGTGTCGTCGCGTACTTGTGGTAGGACACTTGTTTCTTTGTATTAACTGACCTAACGGCTGCATGTGAGATTAAATAGGAGAGGTCCCAGGAGCGACCCCTGTGGTACTCCACAGGTCAGGGCCACATCTTCTGAGACGCTAGTCTCCAATCTCCACAGAGTATCTTCCTATCCTCCAGGTAAGACCTAACCCAGTCTAGGCTGTGCCAGTGACACCAACGCCAGTCCTCCAGTCTCTGCATGAGGGATCATCCTGGTCGACCCGTGTCGAACGCGCCCTCTAAGTTCTACATGGACCAAAAACTGTGACTTTCCTGCATCAGTGTGAAAGTCGGAATGTGTTCGTGTTGTTGGGGCTACCTTCACTAGCGCGTTCAGTGCTGTGGTGGGGTCTCAACACCAAGACTGGAACATATCAAAAGAATTATAAATTGTTACAACATTCAGTAAGTGTGTGGGAGGCCGCTTTTTCAAGCAATTTTTCCAATGAATGGCAGATTCGATAAGGGGCGATCATTTTGAAGTCCCGCAGGATCCCAGAATGCTCTTTTTTAGGAGAGGTCTTAGACTGCTGTTTTTAGGGCCATAGGAAATGTTCTGACGACAGAGGGACATGTTTACTATTTGTGTCAGTGAAGGTAACAAATGCTCAGGACGGACTTCAGAAATTTAGAGGGCCAATAATATATCCAGGCTACATGTGGAGGAGATCAGACTCTTGATTATCTTTTTGACAGTTTCAGTATACAACAGGTGCAAGTGAGTTAGCTCAAAAAGCTTCTCTGGCTGTTGCATTGTTATACGTGCTGTGGAGGTGATAGTGTTTTTGATTCCTTGTACTTTGTCATCCGAAAAATGTTGCGAACTCATTACATCCTAGATTTAGATGAAAAAGGGTGGGGTGGGGTCTAGGGGCGGCAACTTTACAAGGGGGTTAGTTAATCTACCAAATGTTGAAAAACATAACACGAAAATTGTTACTGCAACCTCCAATATGTCAGAAAATACATTTCTCTTGTTCTAAGTAGAACACGGTTAAATTCACCAACTCATCTTTAAAGATTTCATAATCGCCCTGGAAATTGGATCTTTCGCCACTCCGTTGGCCTTCGTTCGGCCCTCCGGCCTTAGTCCACTCTTGCTTCTGCAATGCCCTTGACCGACTGGTCTGCCTTATAGTCCATGGGGCCTTTTTCTTACTGGTAACCAATTGTAAATTATTTTGCAAAACCGTCACAGGACAAAGCAATGGCGTCCATGAGTGTGCCCTGCTGTGGGTGGGGCCTACTCACGTGCTGAATGAAACAAAGGGGTCAATACAGAAGCCAGTCCTTTACATTTCTGTCATCAACTTTATCAACTTGTACATTAAAATCAACTGTAATAAATCTAAAACTTCAAAATCTGTGCACACGAATGGAAAGTAGTTCAGTAAAATGGTCAATAAACTGCAACATGGACTGGGTGGCCTGTAAGGACAATGTAAAGAGTAGAAGATTGCTTTTGTTCCATTTTAAAAGAAATATACTCAAACGATGAAAAATTCCAAGGGGCAATTATGGGAGACAAGTGCTTCTGAAAAACTGCAGATATGCCTACCACCTTTTGTTTTCTCGTATTTCGGATTCGAATTTAAATTGGGTGGTGTTGCTTCTATTAGAACTGCATTTCCTGTATTTTGGTCCAGCTTGTTTCAGCCATAAAGCATAAAATCAAGATATAAGAAGAACTGATAAAATTATTATTAAAAATGATTTGTTACATAAGAGAGCTGACATTAAGCATAGCAAGTTTAAAATATCGTCAGAGCGATTAATGTGGTGATTGATTTCTACAGGGAAACAGATATTAGATGCAAAGTTGGCTGTCTACTGCTGTCTGTTTTGATTTCGTTTTTTAGAATTTTAAAAACATTTTTTGAGTTGGTGCGAGGAACACGACACAGTCTCCTTGGCTAAATGTGGAAAAACCTTGTTGTTAGTTCTTTGCCCAGAGGTCAGAAGGGTGTCAGCACAGTTCAGTGTTTGACTGGTCTAATGCACTGGCCAGACGGACAGGGAGCAGTGTTTGCACGTTGTACTCACCCGGTGCTGTGGAGCAGGAGGGGGGGAGTGCGGGGGGGTGCGAGGGGATCTAGATGTAAAACAGTCACGCCCCCTCGGGGAACGCTGAGCAACATGACGAATGTAGTCCTCAACAGGTGCTTACCGTATCTGTTTGGGGTTGTAATCCGGTCTGGCGATAGGATTCGTATCGTTTCCAGAAAAGGGTCAAAGTTATTACAAGACAAGTTAAAAGAGCAGCATGTAGCCTGGATCCAATATGCAGGCCACAACACGATGTAGAGGCAGTCACTTCGGTTTACAGTCGGATTGGACCAGAATAAAAACAGATAACCGGAGGATTGAAGGAGGTTGGAACAGATCCATATATGTTTCTTAGTGACTTCTGACTGCTGAAGTTTCATGTCGTTAATTCCCACAGGCACGACTACCTTGGAAACGGTATCAGCAGGGACTGAAGAGAGGGGGACGTATGAGCCGGTTGGTACAGTAGCTCCGGGAATTCAGCGAGTGTTCAGGTTGAAAAGAGCGGACGTGTCTTCACGATGGAATCTCCAATAATCAGAGTGGTCGGGGAAAGGGTGGAGTGGACGCGGCCTCGTGAAGGAGCTCGGTGGACGGAACCAGCGGGTCACCGAAGCAGGACCCGAGCTCTTGAGGCGCTGAACACATGGAGAGGAGGAGCGGGGGTGCTGACCTCTCGCTACAGGCGACCACGCTGTGTGCTCGGGGACGTGGAGCGGTGAGTGGGGCTGGCTCTGGGCGCTGTGCTGACCGGGTGGAGGTGAGCGGTGGTGTTGTGGCATCGCTACCCAGTCTGAGGCTGCTGCACTGGGGTCAAAGAAGGGAACAGGCCAACATGGCTGGTGGAGTTCTTTCGCTGGAGGACTGCTTCCTTTTGGAGATGTTTTCCTCGTAATGGACTTGGGTCCTCGAGCAGTAGAGTACGCTGCAGTGTCCAGGGATTTGATGAGGGGGGGCGGGATGTCAGTGGAGAGGGATGCTTAGCGGTTTGCCAGACTCAGGACATGGGCCCCGGCGCAGGATGGCTCATCAGGAATCCGCTGGCTCGTTATTTGGAACCGGGCGCTTAGGTGTTAGAACAGGAGGGTCCGGAAAGCTGACGGATCGCTCCACACGACAGTGTCACAATATGCAGCGCTCAGTTGACTAGCCGTGGAATGCTGCCCACCAGCGGACTTCAAAAAGTTGGGACAACTAGAGATTGTTTCCATTCAATCTGCGTGCTGGACGAAGGACTTCTTTTTCGTAGTTCTGCAATTGTGGCTCGGTCACGCTCTCCGGTGCTCCAGGTGAGGCGCTAATATTGTGCATGTTTGAGCCAATTTCATGACACTTTTCCATGTCCTTGTTAGCTTGTGTTAGCCTCGGTGCTTAAACTTAAGGTGGTTTCAGTCGGGACTAAGCGCTATTTGCTTGAAACCACGAATTAATAGATAAAACACTCGATATATTAAAAAACTGAACAATATAAACGTGCTAAAAAAGTTGTAAAAAGTTTACTAAAAAGGTGCACTTGGTGGCATGGTGGCTGAGTGGATAGCACTCTCGCCTCTCAAGCAAGAAGGTCCTGGGGTTCGAAGCCGGTCGGACCAGGCCTTTCTGAGTGGAGTTTGAATGTTCTCCCCGTGTCTGCGTAGGTTTCCTCCGGGTACTGGTTTACTACACACTTAAAACATGTCAATAGTTCTGGATGTGCCTCCTGTTACAGTGGCCCCGCCCATCCTGTGTGGAGTGAGAGTCAAATGCCATAATGAACAAATGTTAACCGCTTTGAGACTCAGATCGCAGTGAAAAGGGCGGTATATAATAAAATTACTAACTTACTTACTTACTGCACAGAGCAGCCTGCAGTATGCTTACCGGAAGTGTTTCACTCACTTGGCACTGGAGTAGGTGATAACAATAACATTGAAAATCAGACAATATAATGCATTGGTGTTTTATAGCGCTGTTCTGGGGACACTCAAAGACGCTTTAAATGTCATTATTCATTCACTCCATCATCGGTGGTGAATATACTACTGTCTTTTAGCCACAGCTGCCTAGGGGCACACTGACAGAAGCGAGCAACCAGTATGTTGCATCGGCCCTCGACAATCTACCAACCATTACACACACCAGACTCATTTAGGCAATGGGGTGAAGGTCTTGCTTAAGGACACAACGGCTGGTTGGCACTTTACAGCCGAAGGCCCCACTGGACCATCAGTCTGATCATTTAGTGTTATAAATCCCGTCGAATAGGGCTTATGCAACACTATCTGTGCAGCGCAATCTCTGCCAATTCCTCTCCTTGTCATTTCAGTGTGATATTCTTTACATCAAAACGACGTTATACATACATAAATTCACGGTGTTGCCAGAGGTCCAACTAGATGTGCCTCCACTCTGATGCACGACTTTCTGGTGCGCCATGCCGCTGACTGTTTTGGTTTTTTTACGATGTTTCTCGCCACCTGTCTGTTTCAGATTGGCTACACGCCGCAGTCATGGCAACGCGCTCGTCTGTCCCCGGGGGACACCACACACACAAATGAAAATCGGGCAAAACATCCAACATGTGGAAATGGTGTTGCGTAATGGAACACGTGTCCATTCGCGGGCACAGGTCGGAAGCAAGCTCTTCTTTCCCGTAGTATAGCCCCCACCAACATGAAGTCCGCACGGCCTGGGTGGGTTGCGGGGAGCGAGGGGGAACCTCCATGCTTTGGTGGCATCGGTAAAGAGGCGGGCATCTAAGTGTCCGTGAGTCGAGCGGGAAATCTAGTCCCGTCCGTCACACCAGAAATGGCCTCGTCGATCGGCAATAACTGGAGGCAGGTTCGGTCGTCAAATGGTTCTCCACCTTCGCTGTCTACCCACTCTTAGGATGCGGGAGGCAGGTCCAGCGGCATTACTATACTCCTTCTCAGAGCGAAGTGCCGGAGAGGTATCCGCTGCAGCAGCATACGCAGGCGGCGCTCTCTCTCCTCTCTTGGGAGAGAGAGAAAGGCACGCGGCACATCTAGGATCCTCAGGAAGGGCGCGTCCCAGGCAGAGGAAAACCAGGAGTGCGGTCCAGGCGGTGGAATCTTGGTCATGCAGACGCCGCACCTTCGTCGTCGAGCCTGAGGGGAGGAAGGGATCCTCGGAGTGTCAGAGAAGGGTGACGACATCCTCGGTCTTCAGTCTTACAGTTGTCATTTCGTTTTGTCATCAATCTTTCCGCTTTTAGGGAATCTCGCAGCTGCGTGAAAAATTTTACATCTTTAACGCCACAAGGTGGCAGGTTAAGTCCGCTTTAGCTCTGCCAAGCGACTTGTAAACGCTCAGGTAAAGACTGCGTGCAAACCTGTTTTGCCTAGTGACGCAACATTGTGCGCAGAACTAAAAAAATGGTTCTTGTTATGACTTCAAATCATTATACAAAACAAAGACTAAAACGAGGATTTATATGGGAGCCTCGTTGAACAATTGAGGACTAAACTGATAAAAAGTTCACGTGTGATGCAGAATGTTCTAGTTTGAGTCGTTCTTCACAGTGTTCATTTGTGTGAATGGTGGTCTAGTGGTCTAGACTGTGCACTTACGAGGCACGAACCCGGTTCGATTTCCAGGCTATGTCCTTTTTGTATTTTTTGCATGTTATCACGTTCTATGACAGATTGCTCTTAAAAACGGTAAAAGATTGAAGGTCAAGACGGTTTTTGCTTATTATAGCTTAATTGTAATAATAATCATTTAAGACCTCATGTACCCCAATGTGAATAATGTTAGTCTCTTTTTGATGTGAACTTTAAACATGTTGTCTAAAATATAGGGAATACATAAATTGAAGTGATATCCTTTGAGCAAACCCTGAGTGATAGTGAAAGAATACGTTCCAACATCCATTCTTCCACTCCTATTTTGGACATCAATTGCTTATTTATTTTTGCATAAACTATGTATAATACATTGCTTTTTATTTTAGCGTCCGCCAAAGCTATTTTCTCTCGGAATCTCTGATGTTCATATATTTCAGACTTTTCGCAGCATAAAACAAACGCGCAGGGCTTGTAACGACACACACACACAGAACGTACGCGCAGCACACACGCACAGCACATGCGCGCGCTACTGGGGGAAGCAAAAGCATGGCAGAGAGCCCTGGAGCCGCCGCGGTGGAGGAGGACCATGATAAGGACTCTCAAGTGTTGGTACCGATGGCCATAACTCCAAAAGTACGTCACTCTAGTCGAGAATGAGCGAAAAGAAAAATATGTTTTCAGATTGCTACGCTTTGGTGTTTTTTGGTGTTTTGGGCTATTGTTCAATAAATATCTAATTAAAATTTAACATTTATCTGACTGACGTTTATCTCAAATAAGAGATAGCTTTATTAATCTCACACAGGAGAAATTTACATGTCAATTTTAGCATGGATAAAACACTCAAGTTTTGTGCATTTGTTTGGAGCCTTTTTTGAACTGCACACTTTTTGGATTTATTTTTTAAACTAAGCTTTTATTACTGTTTTTTATTCGTAACAACTGATGGTTGGTTAGTTTTGCGCTTTAAGCGGATTTTAACAGGTTGTGCCACAACAGGATTACTGTCCACTGGACTGTATATCAGCCTTTTAACAGTTACGCTGTACCCAGCCTGCCCACATACGCCACCCATGGACACCGCCGCTCCCCCGAGAATCAGACAAATCTACAAATCACAACTTGCTTCAATTCTTCCATCCAAACCAGTAAACGCAATGTTACGCACAACTATCCACAGAACTCATACATAAAGAGAAACCTGGAACTCATGGACATCTCATTCAAGCAGTCACAGCAAATATCCCTCTCCTACTTAGACGTTCACCGCTACCACACTCCACGACACTGCTCTTTGGGCTACCCCGGCTCACCTCACGTTCCTCCTGTCCCTCCCCCGGTGCTCGTCCCTCCTCTACGGTCCCGGAGCCTGCTGCCCATACCCAGAGCGGCGCGGAGCAGAAGCCTGGAGACCACAGAACGTCCACAGTGTCCTCACGTCGCAGGTTGGTGGAGGAGGCTGTGCGCAGACGCTCGGGGAGCTTCCCACGCTCTAAAACAGCGCGGGGCTCCCCGGGTGTCACGCAGGACCAACTGCGGGAAGCCCCGGGGGGATCTCTGTGCCCTAACGTGGCGCAGGATACCTCCGGGAGCGCTGTCCCTGCTGTGGGAGGGTCCGTGTGCTCTGACGCGGAGGGAATCCCCAGAGGCGCTGCACAGAGCAGGTCCTATGCTGAGGTGGCCGCGGGGGGGTCTCTGCGCTACATCACGGCGCAGAGTCCTCCCGTGGACGCTGCCTCGCCCGCGGGGGGGTGTCTGCGCTCCATTACGGCGCGGACTCTTCCCGTGGACGCTGCCTCACTCGCGGGGGGGTCTCTGCGCTGTTGCACGGCGAGGAGTTCCCCCGCAGATGCCACCTCGCCTCCTGGTGGATCCCCCCGCCCGGTGCGCGGCCCTCCCACATTCGCCCACACTACCACCACCACCAACCCGGCCACAGTGGAGTCAGTTCGGTCTCCGGATCCTCCACCCTGCTCCACAGCCGCTCGTGGCGGCTCCGCTCCGGGCACCCCCCAAGGCTCTCCTGTCCCCTGCTCTCCACCAGGTCCCACCCCAGTCACACCCTCCCCTCCGCGGCCTCTGTTTGCACCAACCACGCTCCTGGTGGGGGATTCTATTATCAGACACTGCAAGTTTTTTAATGCCATCACACACTGTTTTTCTGGAGCCACAGTCCCCACCATCCTCATTAAACTACCCTCACTTATTCAGACAGCACCCTCCACAATAACCCGGATCATAATTCATGTCGGCACAAATGACGCTTCACTCCGCCAATCCGAGACCACAAAACGCCATTTTAAGGATCTTTTTAACCTTTTATCAAACTCAGGGAAAACTGTTTTTATCTCCGGTCCTCTGCCCACTATGAACCGCGGCAGGGAGCGTTTTAGCAGGATTTTATCACTCAACACCTGGCTCAATCAAACATCACTCCATCACAACTTTGGTTTTTATAGACAATTTTAATCTGTTCTGGAACCGCTACCCCTTCTTCACACCCGACGGACTTCACATCAACCCACTTGGCAACCGGTACCTGATCTCCAACATCACCCACGCAGTCCAATCCCATCCTACATACCTCTGACAACCCACCCCCACATCCCACATCCCTCCTGCCCGTCTGTGCCCCAGCATCAACCCCTGCTCTCTTCCCCAGCACAAAATTACAGTTTTGTCCAGACCCCGCCCCTACAGACCGTCCATACCCAGGAAACCGTCCTTCACCAACCTCATCACTGTTTCCCCCTGCCCTCTCTCATCCTCTGCTCCCCCCACTTCGAACTATGGACTCCCCATCAACAATAACAACCCATCTACCATCAGGTTTGCCCTTTTAAATGTACGCTCCCTTTTAAATAAGACTTTTACTGTTAATGATTTGATTTTAGAACACGAGCTGGATGGTATGTTTTTAACTGAGACCTGGCTGGGTCCGGATGCTCCGGCTGTTCTTACAGAGGCCTCCCCCCCCCAATTTTAACTTTGCTTTTAAAACAAGAGAAGGAAAGAGAGGTGGCGGCACAGCCTCAATATGCAGTAACACCCTGGCCACCAAACCTATTGTTTTTAACCAATACTCAAGTTTTGAGTATCACTCTCTTGTTTTTAGCAACCCCAAAATTTTAACAGTAATTATTTATAGGCCACCTAAAAAGTGCAGCCTTTTTATTATTGAATTCTCAGCGTTTTTATCACAGTTACACAATTCTTACAATATGATAATTTTAACCGGTGATTTTAACATACACATTGACAATCCCTCTGACAATTTTACCCTAGATTTCTTAGATGTTCTTAATTACATGGATTTTACCCAACACGTCAGACAGCCAACACACAACAGGGGACGCACCCTCGACCTGGTCATTACCTATGGCCTGACTGCGGATGTGTCCTCTGTTGTCGACTTGGCTGTCTCGGACCACTACTGTGTGTTTTTTAACATCACTGGTTTTATACAGCGTGAGACCTCTGTGAGAACCGTGAGGAAGCGACATCTAACCCCTGAAGTGGCTGCAAATTTTATCGACATCCTAAACAACACTCCCCACTTGGTTTTACCTGCCCCCTGTGATTTTATAGCAAATGATTTTAACAGTAGACTTAGTTCTGCGTTGGATCAGGTGGCTCCTTTAAAAACAAAAATCATAAAAACAAAATCTGCACCCCCATGGAGAAATGAAGAAGTACGCAAAATGAAACAAGAGTGCAGGGTGGCAGAACGGAGATGGAGGAAAAATAAAACAACAGTCAACTACGAAATATATAAAAACAATCAAAAAGCATACAATTACACAATTAGAAATCATAAGAACAAATACTTTGCAAATCTAATCAGCCAGAACAAAAATACTCCAAAAATCCTTTTTTCAACCATCGACACCATTTTAAACCCTGATTTTAGCATGTCTCTTTTAACCCCCACAGACTCCCTCTGTGAGGATTTTGCAGTCCACTTCACGGGGAAGATAAATACAATCAGATGTAACATTTTATCCAACCGCACTACTGTTTTTAACACATCTGATTGTTTGTCTTCGCCAGAGGAAACACTGGACAGTTTTGTCCTGGTTGATGCTGAGATGCTTGATAAAGTTTTCTCCTCAGTGAGGCCCACCACATGTCTTTTAGATCCAGTCCCCACTCCATTTTTTAAGTCATTTTATGAATCTTTTAGAGAGGAGCTTTTAAACCTGATGAATTGCTCTCTTCAGACTGGGGTCTTTCCTGCAGCCTTCAAAGCGGCTGTGGTGAGACCCCTTCTGAAGAAGAGCAATTTAGATTTTAATGATTTTAACAACTACAGACCGGTATCCAACTTACCATTTTTAAGCAAAATTTTAGAAAAACTTGTTTTTACCCAGCTCAATGCCTTTTTAGATCAGCAGCAAATTTTAGAGAAATTTCAATCAGGTTTTAGGGTGAACCACAGCACAGAGACTGCTCTTTTAAAGATTTTAAACGATCTTAGACTAAGTTATGATTTCAAAAAGGTGACTGTGTTGGTTCTACTGGATCTTAGCGCTGCCTTTGATACAGTAGACCACACAATTCTTTTATCACGCCTACAACACCTCGGCCTCTCTGGTGCTGTCCACAAATGGTTCACTTCTTATTTAACAGACAGATCCTTCATGGTAAGTTTGGATACCTGCTCCTCTCAGGTCCATAAAATCACATGTGGTGTGCCCCAGGGTTCCATTTTAGGTCCAGTCCTTTTTAACCTGTACATGCTCCCTCTTGGCGGTGTCGTCAGGAGACATGGAATTAACTTCCACAGTTATGCAGATGATACTCAGCTGTACATCTCCATGTCTCCTGATGACACCAGGCCAATGGATGCTCTTTTTAACTGCATTTTAGACCTGAAATCCTGGATGGCAGAAAACTTTCTCCAGCTTAACCAGGACAAAACTGAGGTTTTAGTCATCGGTCCTGAGGCCCAGAGAGAGAAACTTTTATCAAAACTCCAATCACACTCTTTTAATCCATCATCACAAGTGAAAAATCTGGGCGTAATCTTTGACTCTGAGCTGACTTTTATTCCTCACATCAAGAGTATCACAAAAATAGGTTTTTATCATCTAAAGAACATCGCCAGAGTCCGCCCCATTCTCTCTCGGGGCAACACGGAGACGCTGATGCATGCTTTTATCACCAGTCGCATTGACTATTGTAATGCCCTGCTCTCTGGTCTTCCCAAAAAGAACATTGCAAGTCTTCAATTACTCCAAAACTCGGCCGCACGTGTCCTGACTAAGACCAGGGGGCGGGACCACATTACACCGGTTTTAAAATCGCTGCATTGGCTCCCCGTGTGTTTCAGAATCGATTTTAAGGTTCTTTTAATGGTTTTTAAATGTCTTAATGGTCTTGGGCCTTCTTATCTTTCAGATTTGCTTTTATCCTATGAACCTTCCCGGCCCCTGCGCTCCTCCGGCAGCAGACTCCTAACCATCCCCAAAGTCAGGACACACACTCACGGTGAGGCATCTTTCCAGCACTACGGCCCCCGTCTCTGGAACAGTCTGCCGGAGGAGCTCAGGGCCGCAGAGAACGTTCATATTTTTAAAAGTAGGCTCAAGACGCACCTTTTTAGAGTAGCTTTTGATTAGTTTTTATTATTCCATTCTATTTATCTTTTATTATTTATTATTTATTATATTGCTATTGCTATTATTCATGTATTGTGTGTTCCTTTTAGTCTCACATTTTAGTGTTTTACTTATTGTATTGTTTTTAGTATACCCAGTGTTTCCTCTGGAGGAGCCCTCTGCACCGGGAGCAGTGGTCGGTGTGGCTGCGGGGGTCGGACTCTTGGGCCTGGTGGGGGCCTGGGGCCTCGGTTTCATGTCTCCTCTGGGTCCTGTGTCGTCCCCTGTGGCTACAGGCGGCTCTCTGCTCCTGGTGCAGACGGCTCCTTGGATGACGCTTTTTCAGCTGGTTGCATCTGAACCCTGCCAAGTCTCTCATCATGTTTTTATTGTTTTACTGGGTGTGTGTGTGTGTGTGTGTGTGTGTGTGTGTGTGTGTGTGTGTGTGTGTGTGTGTGTGTGTGTGTGTGTGTGTGTGTATGAGTGTTCATGAGCGCGTGTGTGTGTGTTTGTCTGTGGTTTGGGGGGGGTCTGTTGGGTGGTCTGGGGGAGGGGTCTTGGGTCGGCGGGATTGTTTTTAACCAATCTGTAAAGCACTTTGTGTTGCATCTTATGTATGAAAAGCGCTTTATAAATAAAATTTGATTGATTGATTGATTGATTGACATCACCCACGACTACAACACTCTCCTTCCGCGCTCGCTGTTTGGTCAGTCGAAATTCAACCGATTGTAATCTCTAACACAGGGACTAGACCCAGACGTTATATGCAGTGAAATGATGATTGAGCGGAGTGTACGGATGGCTAAAGCCAGGCTAGGCCACACCAGAAGATGCTCTACAAAAATACCGAAAAATGGTACAAAGTCCAAGTTTTTCTGCACATAAACACATTTATTTAAAACTTTAACACTGTCCTTTAATACTCACTCAGTTTTGACAGTAAATCTTTTACAAACTTAAATGTGACAGTGAGTTTTTCATAGTGCAAATAATGTAATGTATTCACAATATTACATTGTAAATGGCATTTCACAATATTTATATTAATATTTGTATGTTAGCTTTGTTTTATGGCTCATTACAGATAAAACTTGCTCAAAGGTAAAGTAGGTAGATAGAAAAAAGCACTTTAACACAGCACCTCAACTTAACTATCTTCATTGTGGTAAGGTCCGTGGTTATGTTATCACAGAGAAAGCATTAAACTGACCATAATTCAGTTGAAATGAACAAATCACCTTCCATAACGTGATCCATTCTTAACGACTGCAGCACAGTGTCTCCGTGTAAAATACAGTCAAATATCCAAAAATCATCACTTCCATTTGCGGCTTTGTCACAACACCTGCCTTTACCATCGGTACCAGGCTGAGAGCGCAAGACCAGTCCACACTGTCCAACGCACCAGCAGCACCAGCAACAGCACCGCTCAAATCTCCTCTGTGATAGTTTCAGTAACACCACAAATGAATATGCGACATCAGTAACATCAGTCTCTTATCAAAGGCAACATGAAGTTGGAGACAGCGTGTGGTTTCTCAGACCATGTCTGCAGCCTGTATGAGAGATTTAACCAACTCTCTCTCGATGTGCGGCTGCGATGCTAATGCCATGTTGTTAGCATAGGTAGCTTGTCTTTACAGCAGCATCACTGACCTCTCGCTCTGGGCACAAACAAAATGGTGTTTCTTCAGGACCAGACACGTTTATATTCTGTCTGCTCAAAGTGCCGTATTTTTCGCCGAGTCCAGCACTGCCACTTGTTGTGTTAGGATTTAAGCAGACAGAGACGGATCGTGGTGTGCCAAACTCTGGAAGTTTATTTAAGTTTCTCTCAAGTTCCACTAGTTTACTCTGTTTCTTTCCCTCAGACAGAATAAAGGCAGTACACAGTTTATATAGTCATTGTCACGTCACACATCGAAAGACATACGTGTCACAAAGAGACAGTCACATCATAGTCATAACATGGAGTCCTTGTAGAGTCCTTGTACAGTCCTGCACGTAGGCCATATTGCTATCTAATACTAATAGTTGCATGAAACCAAGCATAGTTTCATTCACCTCCGCAAACAAATAAGAATTACTCTTTCTTAATTACGTTTTTGACATTTTGCCGAGGGTGTCACAGAACACCCTCTGGTGGAGCCACTACAGACTCACTCGACTCACTGCTGAGCTCGGGCCGCATGAATGACACCCCTGCTTTAGAACAAAGCTGGGGTACCTAACATGCATTCCACACAAAAAATAATAATGTATCGAAATCCATGTTGCTCTCAAAAATTTGGTTCTATCACTATCTATTTTTGTATTAGCAGTGAGGTGAATTATTTTAATTTTTTTTCTAAAGATGTGACAACATATGTGCATGTAAAATCTAGTGTTGGTAGCAAACCAGGAACTCGTGACATGATTTTCATGACATGGTTCATTTGTTGCAGTTTGAAAGTTATTTTCCTGAGCTTAGAAAAGCCTGAATCCATTAGACTAGTCAAAATCTGTGAAAAGCGTGTTCAACAATTTAGCCCTTTCATTTAGCCTAGAAATATTATTTTCATAACAGGCTGTTGTGCACCTGTTTATATTAAGTAGAATAACAACATTTCTGAAGCCATGTCGTCGTACACTGTCCATATAGCTTACTGCCAACAAAGTTCTCTAAGCTTCAAAGTATCGCTGCTGGTCTCACCTTGGTATTTCCTCGTCTCCAGAGCTCCCACGGGGCCCGGCTTTATTTTGTGGATGAGTTTTTGAGGGGACAGTCTGGCAGATGGGAACACAATAAGACAGAGCCAAATATTGAAGTAAAATACATGGTGTGGAGCCAGTCCTGAGGTCATCTGTCTGCAGCCGGATATTTAGGATGTTGAGAGTCCAAGCGACGTGCGCTGAATTTCAATGGCCAAAGTGTAAAGTGAATTTATTCGAGCTTGGTACTGATATAAAACCATTGAAGTGACCAGTTAATTAGTTCTGGTTTTGTAATCATTTTACATTTCATTCACTTGTTAGTATATTGGTTGATTATTTGAAGGACTTTGAAATAAATTGTACAAAAAAAAACTTAAAAGGATTCTCAACTTCATTGCGGCTTTACATTTTCTAAAGTTGTGTCAGGTTGGGTGCAAGGACAATGGTCATGATCCAGAACTCCCAACACTCAACAACATTTATGGACAGTTATCAACATTTATGATATTTTGTCATCTCCCCCTTATGGACCAAGACCAATGTGTTTTTTATCATTGCATTTGTTTGAACTGTTTGATTCTCTGATCTGTGTTGGCAAATTCAACGGTTGTGTAAAGTCCTTCAAGATAACTACTGTTGTGATTTGGGGTATACAAGAATACGTTTTATTTAGTTGATGTTAGACCGGGAGGACCAGAGATGGTCTCCTTGATGAGACCATACACTACTGAACACAAGCTATGGATTAGAATGGGCAGATATCTTGGGTCACTGGGGCTTGAGTATTAACCCTTAAAAGACGATGCCATCGCCGACGATGGTTGCGCACATGTTTTACAAGTGATCAATTTACTCGCAAACCGTAAAAGCGAGCAACTTACTTTTTTTCTCTCCGTGAAGTACAGATTCCAGCCTTTCTGAAACGGGCTTCGGTTTACCTGTGCAATGCACGGAAGATAAACTGCGTGTGTATGAAAGTCAGTCCCCCAATCGGATTGGGGGACTCAGGGGAGGGACCCAACGGTCTAACTCAGTCCGCTGCACTCAGCACGGAATGGGCCACCGACCGGTCCGACACATCCGAAAGATAAGACCGGACGAAAGAGGAGGACGACGCCCAAGAAGCCGCACGGCAGACGTCCTCGACCGACGCCCCCCTGAGAAGGGCCGTAGAGGCCGCCATCCCACGCGTGGAATGCGACCTGAAACCCACCGGGGGGGCCAGACCCTGCGTCTGATACGCCCGCCGCACAGCCGTGGCGACCCAATGCGCCAGCCGCTGAGCCGACAGCGGGGCGCCCCTGTTCTTGGGGCCCAGACACACAAACAGCTGATCACCCGACCTGAATGACGACGTCATGGCCAGGTAATGCCTCAGCATTCTGACAGGACACAGAAGGTGCTGCCGCTCCTCCTCGGGGGAGGCATGCGGCGGCGGATGGAAAGCCCTAATCCTGATGACTCTCGACCTAAAGGCCGACGTGATGACCTTGGGGAGAAAAGCCGGATTGGGCCACAATTCCACCATGCCGTCGTCCTCTCCAAAGGACAGGCAAGACGCATGGACAGAGAGCGCACACAAATCGCCCGCCCTCTTAGCAGACGCCAACGCCAGCAAGAGGGCCGTCTTAAAGGCGATACACTCGGGACTCGCCTCTGCCGCCGGTTCAAAAGGCGGACCCGACAGCCCCCTAAGGACCACCCTGAGGTCCCAAATCGGAGGCGTTCTCTGGAGCGGGGGCCTCCTCCTGCGCGCCCCCCGCAGAAAACGTTTAACCAACGGATGAGAACGGGCTGTGAACCCCCCGAATCCGTCGTGACCCAAAGTAATGGCTGCCGCGAACACCGCCAAGGTAGCGACAGCCCTCCCCTTGTCGAGGAGCTCCTGTAGGAATCCCAGGACCCCCTCCAGCGGGCAACACCTGGGATCCCAGGAACGGGAATCGCACCAGACACTGAATAGCCTCCACCTCGTGGCGTAGGCCCTCACAGTGGACGGCGCCCTCGCTCCCTGAATGGTCTCCACCACCGCAGGGGGAAGACCCAGGTCTACGAGGCTCCGCCTCTCAGCCTCCAAGCCCAGAGCCTACGGCCGATTATCGGACATGAAAACAGGGCTCCTGCCCCCTGGACTAGAGCCCCCGGCTCGTCCGGGAGGGCCCAGGGCCCCATCACCGCCATGCCCCTCAGGAAGGGGAACCACCGGGCATGCGGACTGTCCGGAGCCACCAGGATCACCAATCTCCTCTCCTGTTCGATCCTCCGCAGCAGGACCGGCAGGAGACGCACCGGTGGGAAAGCGTACAACAGGCCGCCTGGCCATGGGTAATGAGCCAGAGCGTCCACGCCTAAAGGCGGCTCGTCCGCGGCCCTTAAGGCGAACCAGGACGGGCACTGTGCGTTCTCTGCACTGGCGAAAAGGTCGACCACTGGACGGCCGAACCTTCGCCAGACCTCCGCAGCTACCCGTGGGGCCAGGCCCCACTCGTCCTGGAGTGGGCCCCCCCTGGACATCCTGTCGGCTCCCGCGTTCCGGACCCCCGGGACGTGGCGCGCCCTGAGAGACAGGAGGTGAAGCGCCGCCCACAGCAGCGTCACCGTCGCCATGCGATGGAGAGCGGGGGACCTGGTGCCCCCCTGCCTGTTCAGATAGGAGACCACTGTGGTGTTGTCTGAGCGCACCATCACGTGTCTCCCCTGCAGCTGCGGGGCAAAGTGCAGCAGTACTCTGTGCACTGCCTCCATCTCCAGCAGGTTGATGTGACAGGCTGAGTCCGACCAGCAGCCTCCTACAGAGCTCTGGCCGAAGACCCCGCCCCATCCTTCGAGCGACGCGTCCGTGAACACCTCGACGTGAGACACGGCGCAGGCCAGAGTCACTCCGTCCCGCAATAGACCCGGAGTGAGCCAGAACCTGATGTCCGATGCTGCCCCTTTGGGAACCCAGATCAGCCTCCCCCCGTCCCGGGAGGGGTGAAGCCTGAGGCGCGAGAACCACTTCTGAAAATTTCTCATGTGGAGCAGGCCTAGCCGCACCACAGCATGAGCCGCCGCCATCATTCCCAGCAGGGACCTGAGGCGCCGAGCGGGGACTCTGGGGCCCGCCAGAACCTCCCGGGTCAGACGGGTAATATTCATCCGTCTGTCCACGGACAATGCAGCACGGAAAGTCACAGAGTCTAGCTGCAGGCCGAGATAAATCATGCGTTGGGCTGGCTGCAGCTTGCTCTTCTCCCTGTTCACCACAAAGCCCAGACGCTGTATGTGGGACAGGACCCAGTGCGTGTGGCTCACGGCCACTTCCCTGGATGAGGCCAGTATTAACCAATCGTCTATATAGGTTAATATTCTTACCCCCGCGCGTCTGATCGGCTCCAGAGCTGCTTCCACACATTTGGAAAAAGTCCGAGGCGCGAGTGCGTACCCGAAGGGTAGACGGCAGTACTCGTAATTCCTCTCTCCCACTGCGAAGCGCAGAAACCTCCTGTGTTCTGGTACTATGGGCACGTGGAAGTACGCATCTGTCAGGTCTATGGATGTCATCCAGTCTCCCTCCCTGACACACTCGAGGAGCTGCCTTGTGGACAGCATCCGAAACTGCCGTTTGGAAATGCACTCGTTTAACACGCGCAGATCCAGAATGGGACGCACCCCGCCTGACTTCTTTGGCACTAAGAAGTAAGGGGAGTACAGCCCCCTGGTGGCGTCCTGCGGGTCTACCTCCACTGCTGCGCCTCGACTCAGCAGAGAGGAGACCTCCGCTTGTAGTGCCTCTATCGATCCCCGTACCTGAGAGCGTACTGCCCGTACGCCTCGGAATGGTGGTGGTTTTCGGAAAAATTGCAGTGCGTAACCCCTGCGCAAAGTTTTCTCCAGCCAAATATCTGTCAGTAGGCCCTGCTCCCTCCAGATGCTGTAGAAGTCTGTGAGGGGCGGAACGGGAGCTGGAACACGAGACGTCACGGCCCCGCCCTCTCCTGGTGTTCCTAGCAGGGAGGGGGGGTGGCTGAAAGGGCCGGGGGGGCCCCTGCGTCACACCGTGAGCGCCGGGGGCGGTCACGTGTTCTGCAGGCCCGACGTCATAAGTACGGGACTGCTCACCACACGTGACTCGGCTGCTGTGCCCCCCCCTGGCTCTTGTCTCATGGAGGGGGGGGCGACCCCCTGGAGTGGGAAACCCCGTGTTAGCCTTGTAGCTCTGCTCACCACACGTGACTCGGCTGCTGTACCCCCCCCTGGCTCTTGCCTCATGGAGGGGGGGGCGAGCCCCTGGAGTGGGAAACCCCGTGTTAGCCTTGTAGCTCAGAGATGCTAACACGCGTTCGGCCGGAGCACACACATTATCACTCACCAGATCCCTCCGCCTGCCCTCTCTCCGGGAGGGCAAAACATGAACCCGTGAATCGGAGCCCGTGGCCCGCGTAGCACGCTGCACGCCCTTCTCTGGGGGCTGCAGGCCTAGCGGAGCCACGTTGTATGCTCGAGAAGTAACACAATCAGAATTCAGATCATTTGACATGTTACATACCCCCAAATGAGACTCAGACAGCGAGTACTGATGAAATGCCGGACGGGTATTATTGAAAGAATTCTTCCCACCCCGACCTCCTCTGCCATAGGGAGGTCGTCGGTGGGTGCGTTGGTCCCGCGAGCCTCCCGTGTGCCTGTCTGGGCCCGGGGGCCTCGACGCTGGGGAACGCTGAACCACGGAGCGTGGATATGGTCCGGGGCGCCTGCCGGGCGAGTGCTCCCTGCCTCTGTCTCGGCTCCGCGCTGGTGGGCGGGCCTCGCACCTCGTAGCTAGATGCTGGGCTAAGCTAGCAGAGTCCTTAGCTGCGGTGTCCAGCCTAGTCATCAGGGTCTGCATCTCCGGACCGAAGAGCGACGTTTGGGAGATGGGCAGGTCCAGCAGCTGCCTCTTCTCCGCCTCCCTGATGTTCGCCAGCCCCAGCCAGAGGTGTCTGGCCCCAACTTGTGCTGCTGCCATCGTGCGGCCGCCATCGACAGCTAGCGCCTGGCACATGCGCAGGATCGCCGCTGAAGTGGTCCTCGCCTGGGATAAGGTGTCTCCACTGAGCGCCTGGCCAGAAGAGAGCGACCTATCCAGGGCCCCGGTGATGAAGGCCATGTTGTTAGCCACAGCGACGACCTGAGCCGCATTGGCGTAACATCTATCGTGCATCGCCAAAGACATCCTGTCCCGCTCGGAGGGAAGGAGAGGTCTGGTGCCGGGCCACACGGATGCGGAGGGGTGCAGGGCCGCTCGAACCGAGTCCTCGATGTCCGGGACCCCGCCGGTCCAGGACCAGTCCTGCACGTTGCAGTACATGCCGTACCCCAAAGCGGGCCTCTTGGCCGCTAGGGGCTTTGGCCACTCACGTGTCGCGTAATGGACGATCGGGTCCATCCGCGGGCACAACGTGGGCTGCGCCCTCCTCCTCCCTCGAGTGGTGGCGTAACTAGAGGTGAAGTCCTCCACCCTCTGGTTCGGTTGCGGAGGCAGGGGGGCATCCATGATGGCCGCCGCCGTGGAGTAGAGCCCAGGCAGTGGTCCAGCGGGAAGCGGTCCGGCTCCGGGTTGGACACCACCTCGTCCAGCGTGAGGAGAGAGCCGACCTCCGACACCTCTCCGTCCTCGCAGTCACCCCACTCCGCGGGCACGGGTGGAAGGTCGAGGGGGGCCCAGTCAATCACAGACTCCTCGTCCTGAGAGGAGTCCGGACGGGGCGCTGTAGCGGCGAAGAACGCGCGCCTGCGTTCACTCTCCTCCCTGGGGAGAGCGAGACACGAGGCGCAGGTGGCGCTCAACGCCGCATGGCCCGAACCCAGGCACACGAAGCAGCTGGAGTGCTGGTCCTTGCGCTGGAGCTTGACCCGACAAGTCGAGCAACGACGACGTCCGACGCCGGATGGCGAAGGGGAACTCGGACGAGCATCAGAAGACATCTTTTCCTCAGGTAAATTGAAATGTAGATCTCAATCGGCGCCAGAGTGAAAGAGGGGGTACGGCCTTGTGCAGGGGCATTTATAGAGGAAGGTGGCTGGTGATTGGAGCAAATTATTTTGATCTCTCTGGCGCGTGACCTGGGGGTCACAAGTGATATCCCACTAGCGAAGTCCTAAGGGACGTAGCACCATGACGTAGAATGATATTATGTGTATATAATGTATTTGTATATATAAATTAGATGTTTTATTTATTTTTTTGTCTTAGATTGTTTTGTTTTACGTATTTTACAGCTGTGATACAGAAGCAACCACAGCCTCATAGACAAACTGCTTGAGGAAGGGCATCAGGAGTACAGCGTTTTTGGCTTTTATAGTGGAATTTTGTAAAAATTATAATAGTCACTGGTTCAATATTTTTCCCCCTTATCCCCAAGACCATAAATAACATTTCTATGGAGTCTAAAAAGTTGTTTATAGCATTTCATTGTGTTTTTTTAATACAATTTTGTGAAATTGATTTTCCGTTTCATTTTTTTCTTTGTCTTCATGATTCCATAATCATTATATAATTGATATGACAGCTCCAAAATATGAATATTCTAAAACCCCAGGTTGTACTGAAAAAAACAAAGTATACTGCTTGACTCTGCATTAAAAGATGACTGTTTTATGAGCAATTTTACACACAAACAACCAGGCGAGGAAAGTTCCCCAAAATTACTCTAGACCTAAGCTAAGTCAAACAGGCTCCAAGGGCAGGAATTTGGGGATAGCAACGACCTAGCAACCAAAGAGACAATCGGGAGTGGCATTGTCCTGTTCGCACTTTTTGGCTGAGAGTAAACTGTTGTTTGTCGTTTCTTGTAAATGTAAAAGATAAAGACAACCTATTGTCTTATACTGTGTTTTTCAACCACTGTGCCGCGGCACACTAGTGTGCCGTATGATATTGTCTGGTGTGCCGTGAGAAATTCGTCTACTTTGTCTAAAAATAGCTGCATTCGCTGTTGACGAGCGGTGACTTGTTTTGAACTGTGAGTAACCATGTAATACTTTTTCAAATCAGTAGATGGCAGCAGATAGCTAAGTACTTTGAAACTGAAAAATTGGATGCGACCACTGGCTGTAACAGGTCAGCATTGTGGCGAGAAAGGTAAAATTGGATGCGATCAACAAATGTGGGAGGGAGCGAGACAAGAGCTTTGTGGCGAGTGAGAAGTGAAAGTGATAGAGACGTTTTTGAAAATGAATTATGCCGTTTCTGAACAGGATTAACATCCTCCGCTCTGCCCCGGGGCAGCTGTGGCCGCGTTGTAGTGGTTTAACTATGAAATGTACGATTTTTGTACAACAGCTCTCGCGAACGCACTTCTGAACTGGGTACCGAGCGCAGACCGTAGTCAAGTGGACAGAACCACAGACATGCGGACCGGACAGAACCATGGACTCGCGTTCAGGACCTCCCGTGTCCCTCATCCAAAACTCCTGAATTTAAAGCTCGGATACCAAAATGTTTCCCATGCACTAACAATGCATGTTCTTTGTGTGAGTTATTATTTGACTATTTGGGCAGAGAG
The DNA here is from genome assembly GCA_964034765.1 of Knipowitschia caucasica. Taxonomy (NCBI): domain Eukaryota; kingdom Metazoa; phylum Chordata; class Actinopteri; order Gobiiformes; family Gobiidae; genus Knipowitschia; species Knipowitschia caucasica. Next base: position 14,021,882 of record OZ035831.1, read on the forward strand.
TGGATTTTCTTAGTTTTTTTCCACACAGTTAGTGCCACTTTATTCCCAAACTCTTGTTAATTGTATCGAGAAATATTAAATAAAGCTTAATTTCAAGGCCTGGACTTAAGCATTTTGATGAGAATAACTGTATATTGTGAATATAGGCTACAGAGTATACTGTATACATTATAAGATAAGATATACTTTATATATCACACAGAGTATGTACAGTATATATTTTTTTACATTAGTACTGTATACATTTTTACATTTTCTCCTGGAGGTGTGCCGCAAGATTTTTTCAGTGAAAAAAGTGTGCCTTGGCTCAAAAAAGGTTGAAAAACACTGGTCTTATATACAAAGAGACCTGTGAGTCACTATTTGACTCTTTGGGCTGAACGCTGATTTGCCAGGTGAGGGTATGCCTCTATTTTCGGTCCAAAAAAAATCTGATCTTAAGATGGCTTGTGAAAACTAGTGATAGAACCAAACTGCTTTGGCAGTAACAAACTAGTTATATGCCTTTTATGGTTAGAAATGACCTACCCCAGTGTTAAAACTTTGTAAAATATAATATACGTAATTGATGACTAATAATAAGTTGTACTTTAAAGTTTGTCTTGTTATACCCAATGATATGGTTCACTGCTGCTTTCCCCAAATGTACATAGGTCTTGTCTGGAGACGTCTCTGGGGAAGCTGTTGCCTAGAGACTGCATGCATACATTTAAGACCTTGCACCTCTGTTTGTTGCCAACAAGTGTCATCTTTTTTACCCTCAAAATGAAATCGAAATGTGGGGTCGGAAGAGAGATGAGAAAACAGCAATTGGGGCGGCCGTGGGGAAAAGGGAGATGGCTTTTCAAATGGCCTGGCCGGATTTCAACACGTTCTGAGCATTATACACTGATAAACAACAAGATTTTCTGTTGTGTGTTTAATAATTACAAAAATAGAGTACACAAGGATGTATTTTTCTGATTGTCGCAGATTCCAGTATTGTTTGTGCATAAACTTTTAAACTTTGAGTCTCATTGTCAGATACATGTTTGCGCCTGGGTAATGATGGTTAAACTCTGACAGGAGGAACTGACACTGCCCTACCTCATCTTCAGCCCAATACCTGCACTGATTTTGTTCCTAAAAAAAAGTCTTCAATAAAAAAGTAATCATTTGGACAAAATACTTGGTACCTTGTAGTGATGTGCAGGTCATCTTTTTATGCAACCCGACCCGCCCGCCCCCAAATTAAAACTCAATCCGGCCCGCCCAACCCAGACATTGCGCATTGATTTCTCAACCCGGCCCAACCCGCAGACAATAAAACTACTGTTTTGCTTATCAAAAACAAAGGACAACTCTTTTTCAAATAAAACAACGTAAACATTTTAATTGACTGAATAAATAATGGTCAATTTACAGAACGGAACGGGAAAGGCAAGCCTACACATTTTTTACATTTCCATGGGTTCTGAATCTGAACAATTAACTATTAATGTCAGGCTTATTATCGACATTTTATTTAGCTTATTTCGCTGCACTATGAAGGAAGAGAATAGAGGCCACAGTTCCAGGATTCAGTCTTTTCCTTCTACCTCCAGCACACGACCCGCAGAGCTGAAAGTTCGCTCACTGGAAGCGCTTGTGGCCTGGATGCATAAAACGGCTTTTGCCACAAGTAATAAACTTAGGTAATCACGTTGATCTTTCCAAAAAGAGAGATAATCCTTATGGCAATCTTTGAGGGAGAAATGATTGTTAATATAACACTGAACGTTGTCATCTGCCTCATACAGCTTCGCTGGTGTGTCTTCCCACTCTGGCATTCCTACAATAATAATAAATACATAAATATAGTAATCATAATGAAGATGCTTTCTAATTTAGAAAGCTGTAGTGTAAACTATTTATTTCATAATTCCACATGGCTCCTCCCCTGCCACACTTCTCTTGCTGCTCTCCATCTCCTCCGCTACCACTAAATAATAAATATATAAACTCAATCAGAAATATTCACTCAATCTATTTTGAGATGTTACACATATTAATATAGGCTAAGCACGCGTAACATCTGTAGCCCGCGTAATTACGCACCTGGTTTAGAAGGCTTCTGCTGTGATGCCAACATCGTCATCAGTCTACGCGCCTCTGTGTGGATTACACATCTTTCATCGGGCTGGAGCATTTTGAGGCTTTTAAAGCGGGGAGTCAGGAAGGTGGCGATCTTGTGGGTGTTGGTCACGATTAATTTTTCATTTAAAAATCTCCCTGCGCGGTTGCAAATGTAATCAAGGTATTCGGGACTCCCACACCGTGGCTCACAGTGCGCTTTGAGCTTACTGTACCAAAGAAGCACAGTGTTGTTTCAGGATGTTGTTAAAGACATGTGCGGCGCATGGCATCCAGGAGTAATTTTTCAGAGCAGATTTTATATTTGGCCCCTGATCTGTGACAAAACCAACCCTGGCAAGGTGCTGGGGAGACACGCCGATGTCTATTGACTCCTTGCTTATCTGGTCGTGTATGTTTGCAGCCGTTTTCTTCTCGTTGGCATTGAACTCCAAAGTAGAGATTACGCAACTCAGTAGTATCCACTCCTCAGTGATCAGGTGACATGTCAGCGCTGTATATAATCGCATATTAAATCCATCCGACCACATATCGGTAGTGATGCCAATCCCATGATAAAGCACATTGTTAATAACTTCACATAAAGCGGCCTTTTTGAGTTTGGCCTTATTCTTTGCCCTATCACAAACTGTCTGTCTGTGAGGAATCACGGAGTCTGCATCCACAGAACCATGTTTGGCTCCAATATTGATGAGTCCTTGTGCCACACTGGTGAAGCCTTTGCCTGAGACAATGTCGCAAGTCAGCGCAACAGAAATCCAAAAAATTATCTACAAGTTTGGATTTTGCTGAGAGGGGCACTTTGTTCTATATAAAGGTTGTAATCCGAGGCTGCTGTACGTGCGCAGTTGTCTTAACGTCACAGCGATGGTGAATCAGATTTGATGTAATAGTTTTGTGGCTGTCGTACCTGTACAATACCTTAAAAGTTAAGCAAATTGCATGGTCTGCAGTAGAACCATCTGGCAGAACGATTTGTCCAAAATTTCTCCCAAGCTCTTCTTGCCTTCCTTTTTCACAACTTTTGCCTCCCCTGTTTATAATTTCAATCTGGAGAGACTTTGAGGAGACAAAATGCATTTGAAGTTTTTTATTGAAAGGTAGTTTGGCGCCCTAGGCCCCGGTGCGGCGTTCAGTCAGCGAGGCTCCTGCGAGAGTGCACGCACAATCCCCCGGGACCTAGGCACCGGTGGCGGCATTCGGGCAGCAGGAAGAGGCATGATTGAGGCAGGGTGAGAAAAAGGAGGAGGAGGGGAGGCGGTGGTTTGCAAGGCTTCGAGAAGGCCGTAAAGTGGGAGTTTCTCCGCTTTTAAGCGGCTGGCCTGGCCGGCATAGGTTGGCTGGAAATGGGCGTTTGCTGTGCGATAGGCTGGGGATGCGAGGCCGGCCTGGAAGGGGTGGCTTTGGCTGACGTCTTCCAGAATTGAATTTCCGCGAGGCTGCATTTCAATCTGGAGAGACTTTGAGGAGACAAAATGCATTTGAAGTTTTTTATTGAAAGGTAGTTTGGCGCCCTAGGCCCCGGTGCGGCGTTCAGTCAGCGAGGCTCCTGCGAGAGTGCGCGCACAATCCCCAAAAGATTGTGCGTTTGATGGGGTTTTAGGCAGGCCTGGTTAGCAGGGGACAGACGAACGTGCACCGCTATATATAAAGGCAACACTATTTATAAAGGCAACACTATTTATAAATGCTCGGCTGCTGCCGCCACCAGGGAGTTTTGCAAGCTTTACGGAGATGCCAATAGACGCTGGGCTGCCAGAATGGTCGAAGTGTCCGGCCTGATGTATGAGGAGAGGGCAGATGATGACCAGCGACCCAACTGCTGAAGGGCAGAATGGGGGAGTCCCAGGGAGGCAACACTATTTATAAAGGCAACACTATTTATAAAGGCACAGCTATATATAAAGGAAACACTATTTATAAAGGCACCGCTATATATAAAGGCAACACTATTTATAAAGGCACCGCTATATATAAAGGCAACACTATTTATAAAGGCACCGCTATATATAAAGGCAACACTATTTATAAAGGCAACACTATTTACAAAGGCAACAGTATTTATAAAGGCAACACTATTTATAAAGGCAACACTATTTATAAATGCTCAGCTGCTGCCGCCACCAGGGAGTTTTGCAAGTGCTTACGGGGATGCCAATAGACGCTGGGCTGGTGGAGGATGGACAGTGTGATGGGGCGCCTGTGGTCCGAGGAATGAGGGGTGCAGTTGTGAATGCCTTTGATGACGAGTTTGATCGAATAGAGAGGAGAAAGCGGGGTTGTGACAGCGGGCCTGGAATTGGATCCCGGCGAGAAGAGAGCGAATGTAAGATCTTGTAGAGGAGATTGTCCGCACAGTGAACTATGAAGGCGCAGATGGTACATACAGAGGGCGGAATTAGGGGAATGCTGTGAGCATAGCAAAAGCGGGAGTAGACTTTTCAAGCAAAGCAGTAAGATTTCAGCGTGGAAAGTGAGAGGCCCATTTTCATGTAGGATGACGCGGAGGAGAGGAGAAGGTGAAGAGACGGTGGGACTAGTTCAGGGCGAGGGATTCCATGGCGTTGAATTGGCCGAGTGGCAGAGGCGTCGGAACTCCTGGAATTTAAACGAGAGAGACAAGCAGCAATACAGTTAGGGTGACCAGGGACGTGACGAGCAGTGATGATGAAATTATTTAGGACTGAGAGCCATGTGATGCGTCTCAGGAAGGACATGACTTGGGGAGAGGACGAACGACCTGTTAATTATTTCTACCACGTCGAGATTGTCACACATCACGGAAGTCCTTTTTCTGTGCCACGTGTGGCTCCACAGCGCGCCGGCTACGGCCACGGGATATATTTCATGGAGTGCGGAGGAGATGCTTTGAGGGAAGGAGACGGGCCAGGGCCCGGCGAACCACTGGTCCTGGAGAAACCCCCCAAAACCCACGGACGGGGCTGCGTCCGTGAAGAAACGCAGGGCATCTGAGGACAGGATGACGTCGCTGTAGAAAAGATACACCGTTCCAGCGGCTCAGCGACGGGACCAGAACGCCAGGTCGGAGCGGCACCCAGCGTTCAGGCAGACAGCATCATTGAGGGAGGGGACGGAGCCAGCGAGGGAGAGGAGTCTGGAAATAAAAGAACGACCCTGAGGGATGATATGGATGGATGGAGCCCAAGGAGGGAGAGCAGCTGACGCTTCGAAAGTGACGGAGAGGACAAGGCAGACCGGGAGAAGCGCGGATGCGCCCAAGCTTGTCCAGCGGGAGGGAGGCCTCCACGGCGCGCGTGATGAGGCGGATGCCGAGAACTCCAAAGCGGTGGCGGGGCCGGTGGTCTTCTCCTCGGAGTGAAGGAATCCGAGGGCAGAGAAGGCGAGCTTGAGCTTGCGGAGAGAGCCCCCGGAGCAGTCTGAGGGTGGGTCGACTACGAGGAAATCATCGGGGAGATGCAGGACAGAGGGGAGCCGCGCGTTATTAAGCAGAATCCGACACGGCGCCTCCGAGAGATTGTTGAACAGAGAGGGACTACTCCGGCAGCCAAAGGTGAGGCGCACGGCGAAGAAGAACTCTGACGCCACTTGACCCCTGAACAGCGCCAGTGGTCGGGGTGGACGGGCAGCAGCTCGAACGCGCCCGGGATGTCGGCCTTGGAGAGCCAGGAGCCGGGGCCGAAAGTCTTTATCAGCCTGATCGCGTGGTCCACGGTAGCGGACTGCAGGGAGAAGGGCGCTGGAGGGAAGGGGCTGTTGATGCTCGGGGCGGGCTCGGGGCGGGCCCGGAGCGGGGACAGGAGAGGACGAATATGAGACGCTTCTTCCTGGAGTGCTTGCGGGTGGCGATGCCCATCGGGTTAGAGAGAGACGGAGAGAAGGGGCCAATGACGTAGCCCACGGACACCTCCCGCGTCGGAGCCAGGAAGAGGTTGCGGGACACGAGAGACGCCGAGGGACCTAAACAGAGCTTGCAGTCCAACGTGAGGGATTTAAACAGAACTTGCAGTCCAAAGTGAGGGATTAATACTGAGAGCTTGTAGTCCAAAGAGAGGGATTAAAACTGAGAGCTTGCAGTCCAGTGTGAAGGAGTTAAACGACTTGCAGTCCAACGTGAGGGATTTAAACAGAACTTGCAGTCCAAAGTGAGGGATTAATACTGAGAGCTTGTAGTCCAAAGAGAGGGATTAAAACTGAGAGCTTGCAGTCCAGTGTGAGGGATTCAAACAGAGCCTGCAGTCCTAAGTGAGGGATTTAAAACTGAGAGCTTGTAGTCCAAGTGAGGGATTAAAACCGAGAGCTTGCAGTCCAGTGTGAGGGATTTAAACAGAGCTTGCAGTCCGAAGTGAGGGATAAATGCTGAGCTTGTAGTCCAAGATAGGGATTAAAACTGAGAGCTTGCAGTCCAGTGTGAGGGATTCAAACAGAGCCTGCAGTCCTAAGTGAGGGATTAAAACTGAGAGCTTGCAGTCCAATGTGAGGGATTCAAATTGAGAGCCGCAGGCCAAAGAGAGGGATTTAAACAGAGCTTGTAGTCCCAGAGAGGGATTCAAAGAGAGAGCCGCAGTCCAAACAGAGGGATTTAACAGAGCTTGTAGTCCAAGAGAGGGATTTAAGGAGAGCCTGCAGTCCAATGTGAGGGATTTAAACTGAGAGATTGCAGTCCAAGTGAGGGATTAAAACTGAGAGCTTGCAGTCCAATGTGAGGGATTAAAACGGAGCTTGTAGTCCGAGTGAGGGATTTAAACTTAGAGCCGCAGTCCAAGGAGGGATTTAAACAGAGCTTGTAGTCCAAGAGAGGGATTCAAAGAGAGAGCCGCAGTCCAAGAGAGAGGGATTTAAACAGAGCTTGTAGACCAATGCGAGGGCTTTAAACTGAGAGCTTGCACACCAATGCACGGGGCCAACTGAGCCTGCAGTACAAAGCGCGGGGCCAAAACCGAGCCTGCGGTACAATGCGAGGGGAATAAACCGTCCGCAGGTCAGCATACTTACCCACAACGCCAGAAGACAAGGAAAACAACGGGACCACACCGTACCGGCACGAGGAGGCAGGGATGCGCACAGCTCCCGCCGCACCGGTCCAGACCGGCCGTATGCAGCAGCAGGCCGCGACGAGACGAGCAGCGGCGAACCCGCAGAAAGAGCCCGCAAAGGAGGAGAGCGGCAAAGACCCACGGACCAGAGCACGAGACCCGCAGCAGGTGCAGCGACGCGGAGGAGGAGCAGACCACACGCAGCAAGACAGAGGACAGCAGGGACACGCACGAGTAAGCGTGAGTAGACGAAAGCGATTCCTCCAGAACGACTCTTTGCAAGGCTTCGAGAAGGCCGTAAAGTGGGAGTTTCTCCGCTTTTAAGCGGCTGGCCTGGCCGGCATAGGTTGGTTGGAAATGGGCGTTTGCTGTGCGATAGGCTGGGGATGCGAGGCCGGCCTGGAAGGGGTGGCTTTGGTTGACGTCTTCCAGAATTGAATTTCCGCGAGGCTGCATTTCTCTCTTATCAAATCCGCCATGATGCAAGTTAAGTCAACTCGGTTAAATTGCCGCTCTAAAATAGGCCTGTACGGATGCCCTTAGGCCAAATAACAACACGTATGCGCAATTTCAAAACTATAGCTAGCTAGCTAGCCTCCCATAATAATATATATATTTTATTATTACTTTAATATAAATATATATATATATATATATATTATTTTTTTTTTTAATAATGTAGCGTGCCACAGTAGTGTTCTTCTCTTCTCTCAAGTGTAGGGTTATGTGGACTGTTAAGTGCTTGCACCATGACTGAGCTAACCATGTCAATTGATATAGCCTGGTCGTACCAAAAAATTCATTTCGTACTAAGGTCTGGAGGTGCTCCATTGAGCTCCGTTTACAGATAGGAGGGGTTAACTCCTTTTGTAGATTGAAACGATTGGATCTGAGTTTACCGTGACGTATGTAGTGCACCCGAGTCTGTTGTTAGCATTTAGCATTTAGCCTAGCTATCTCCTTTGCCGCTAACGGAGCCCGTGGGAGTAGCGCCACAATTTCTTCTAGAGATTACATTTGGTAAACATTCTTATTGCTCCGGCTTCAATTTCTTGATAGAACCAGACCGGATTACTTTACTGTCGTATTTTTCGCCATTGCCAAACTACGACCTTCCCGTTCGACGCAAACTCTTGATATCACCCACAACTGACTAGAACACTCTCCTTCCGTGCTCGCTGATTTGTCGGTCGAAATTCAACCGATTGTAATCGCTAACATGGGGACCAGACCCAGACGTTACATGCAGTGAAATGATGATTGAGTGGAGTGTACGGATGGCTAAGGCCAGGCTACAATTGATAGGGTCCTTCTTTGATTTCAGTGTGCTGTGTGGTTCTAATGTAAGCTATAATAACTCTGTCCTCTTGTGGTCTTGCGGTGTATGTGGCATGAGACAAGCAAAGAAACCTCTCTTCTTGTGACTTATTTTACAACACTGTCACATTATATTATATATGCATTTTGACCCGGCCAACCCGCACCCGACATTACTCATATATTTGAGGCATCAAACCTGCCCGTACCCGTGGGGACCGCGGGTTGACCACAGGTTTTGGGCCGACCTGCGCATCACTAGTACCTTGGTGTAAAACATGAGCACAAAGTAACCGTGCCTCATTTACATATTTGTTAAAGGAAGTAGAACGAATGCAAAACTGTATGTGGTTAGAGATTCTAGCTTTTATTTCTGCGCCTAACAAAGTATTTTTTTCCCCAACAAGAAAAGTCATTATTCCATCAAAAATGTAATTTACGTTATTTATTCAATTCAATTCAATTCAATATAGTCCTACATCACAACAGTAGTTTTCTTGGAGAACAAACCGTTGAATTTGTCAGCACATCCACACATGTGGTTGAATGTTGAGTGTCCTGGATCATCACCACTGTCCTTTTAGTTAGACCCAGACAATGATCCAACAGACCCTCCTGCATCGGCAAGGAAAGGGTGACAAACGTCAGGGAGGTCCACATTGAAAGAGGGATCCGCTCCCACGGACGGAAGGGCTGTAGAACAAGTGCCAAAGCCATGCGATGCAGGACTCAGGGCTGCGTCAACATTGAAGTATGTTGGTGTCGTCTTTAATTAATTTCTTATTTGTTTATTATGAATCAAATGAACCAAATTATCATTTGATTTGATTCATAATGGAATGTGACTACTGTCACAGCAGAGGACATCAGAGCATACCCACCGCTGTGACTTAGCCACAGTCAAAACTATGTGTCTGAGTCTCAAACCCAAACCCATAGATTCCGATTCAAATGGGAAATTATCATTTTCAGTTTAACCACATTGGGATACATGTGCAACAGTCCCCAGTGTGCACCAGAACATAAATAAAACAAGCTCAAAAAGTAAATTACAAAAACAAGTACAGGTATGAAACACAGCAAAACCCTAATTCTATCCCTAACCCTAACCCTCACATAAAAAAGCTAAACATTACAGGAATAAAATAAGAAAGAAATATTACAGTAATAAATCAAGCTCAATGAGTACGTGATAATAACAAGGTCAAAAGGTATAAAACAAGCAAAATATTACAGGAATAAAACCAGCTAAAAGTACACAAACAGAGCAAGACAAATAATTATAAAAATAAAACCAGCTAAATGTATGAAAATTAAACAAGCTCAGAGCGTAGTAAAACACGGTCCAAAGACAAAGTACAGGAATAAAGCAAGCTAAACAGTACAAGAATAAAACCAGCTAAAAGTACACGAATAAGACAAGAAAAATAATAACATGAATCAAATCAGAAAAAAAGTACATGAAACAATTGTGACAGTGAAATCCATCACCAAAAACAGTGTCAATACAAATTCAAGAACATGAAAGGGCTGATAACTGATAACAGCTTGTAAAAAAACGAGATGTCCGGCATCTCAACGAAAGATATCGCACAGCAGCGCAGATCCTTACAAACCTCTGCCACTGATGCCTAACTCAACGGTTTTGTTTCGCCCTCGACTTGGCAGCTCTTTACTCGCCGCCTGCGTCTTCTTTTTGATGACTTTAGTTTGATAATTGCAGATTTTCTCCCCTTGAGTCGTCTTCCTCTGCCGGGCCCTCTGCTCAGTCAGCTCCGCCTGCAGTTTCTCCACTTGCCGCTGGCATGTGTCGCGATCGGCCGTACGGATTTTGACCTCCTCCAGAGCTTTCCTCAAAGTCCTTCGTGTCTCTTCGTACTTCTCCAGCACCTGTGCCGCTTTATCTCTAAGATCTTGGCACTCTTGACGCAGGTTCTCGATCTGTTTCGCTTGGTTATGAATTTGCTTCTCGAGAGCGCGGACCTTGGTGTTGTTCAACGTCGATACTGTGGTTGATTTTGGAGCTTTGATTTCTACAATCTCAATTCGGGAGCGCATTCTGTTCTCCAAGGAATGATGATTCTTTTGGATCATGTTCTCTTCCTTCTGCTTTTCTAAATCCTTATTCACTGCGCGGATTTGACTTTTCAGAGTGTCATTCTCTGTTTTACTGAACTCGTAATTTCGTATCCAAATATCCCGGGTTTCTTTGATTTGCCGAAGTTCCTTTTCAGAATCTTTTAACTGTTTTTCTTGGCGTTTCAAGCTGACCATATTTACTGAGATTTTCTCTTTAATTTGACTAGTTTCAGCTTTACTCTTTTGCCACTTTTCTCTGAAGGAATCTCTCTCCTCTTCAACACATTTTAATTTCTCCTCAAAGTCCTTGAGCTTGGACTTGTGTTTACGTTGTGAATTTACGTTCCTCGCGGCAATCAGCTGTTTCTTCAGTGATTCGATCTCCTCATTTTTGGCAGAGATTTGCTTTTGAGCGCGCCGCAGCTCTACTGTCAGTATTGCCGCATTTTTCTGCTGCACTGATTTCTCGTTGGAGACGTCGACCAGTTTGGTGTGTAATTTGGTGTTCCTATTGAACATGCACTGTCCCTGGGATCCACTCCTGATAGATCTTTGCAAATCGTCTTCAAGCACAAAGACTTTATGTTTGAGGGAGTTATTTAGTCCCTCTAAACGACTGCACTTGTCTCTGAGACTATTGAGCTCTGTCTTTAAGTCAGACGTGCTGCTGCTGTCTGCGCTTAGAAACGACTGTGGGCATATGTCAATCCAAGTAGAATCTGTATAGGTGTCTATATGAGATTCTGGAAATGAGTTCATAGACATGAATGAAGACATGCCTGACAGTGTGTTGGCACAGTGTCCGTATGACTGCGAGTACATCTTGGTGTCTGTTTCTCCGTTTCTCCACTTAACTCAACTCAATTCAACCCACTGGATATTTCTTCCTAACCTAAGCTTCTCTGTCTAGAGATAAGGATGATGTCACTGATGATTACATCACAAACATCGCCATGACGATGCCATGGTTACCAACCAGATTTTAGAATTTAGAACTTATTCTAGAATTTATTTAGTTCTAGAATACAAGTCAGTTCTCTAATTCTCTTTCAGTTGGCAGGCAGGCACCAATAAAACTACAAATCCAAACTTTATTGATATAATGTTTTGTCAGTATTTTTCAACTAGTAACAACTAATGACCATGATGAATGATTCAGACGCATGCTTTAAAATATGTTTGTCCAAACATAAATAAAACTGTTATGAAATGTGGCAAGGCAAATGTATTACTAAGGCACAATTAATTTTGCTTGCATGCCTGCATCTGTATTTAACGTGCTTAATGCTTTATGTAATTATAGTTTTAGTGTTAAATACACTATTTGACATGTTGTAAATTAATTGTCATTCTTTTATACATGTTTGTTATTCTCTTGTTTAGACAACCCCTTGTATTCCATCTGTTCTGACAGACTGACATTTCTTTACTAAGGTGTTTTAGGTATGTAATTTAAAACCTTCCTTTGTAACTAGTTCTGAATGGGACACAATGTGTTTCTTGTCTCTAAATCCCAGTTATGGAACAGTTCCTCTTGACCAAAGTATGTGCTCTTCAGTGTTTTTTGATTTGATTCTTTGCCCTATCACAAACTGTCTGTCTGTGAGGAATCACGGAGTCTGCATCCACAGAACCATGTTTGGCTCCAATATTGATGAGTCCTTGTGCCACACTGGTGAAGCCTTTGCCTGAGACAATGTCGCAAGTCAGCGCAACAGAAATCCACAAAATTATCTACAAGTTTGGATTTTGCTGAGAGGGGCACTTTGTTCTATATAAAGGTTGTAATCCGAGGCTGCTGTACGTGCGCAGTTGTCTTAACGTCACAGCGATGGTGAATCAGATTTGATGTACTAGTTTTGTGGCTGTCGTACCTGTACAATACCTTACAAGTTAAAGAGGTTCTCACCCCCGCTCCTCGAGGCTTACGTCACTCACATTTCCTGTTCAAATCTCCCTCCAAATGGGCGTAGCCTGGAGGACCAAAGGGGACAGGCGGGGGGGTGAATGTTGGGCGGGTCTAAGCTGTGATTGACCTTGACATCAGCATTGGCCGTGTCAATGATGGAGAGTGAACACAGCGACGCCAGCTCCACAGCTTCTGTACGGTCTTGGTAGGTGGAGGACTTCTCTCCACCGTCCTCACCGGAGGTTGAGAGAGAGGAGTTTGAAAGAGAGGAGGCAGACAGCGGTCCTCAGCCCTATCAATTTGAACCGCTAGCTCGCGAGCTAGCTGGCGCCACCGGAGGAGCCGATGCTGCGGAGGCAGCGGAGGCAACAGACCGCCACAGAATGGGGCCTGTTTCTGAATGGTATATACAGATTTGAGTGGAATAAAAAGTATGAAATGCTTGTCACATGTCTTGAAGAGCAATCATGTAGGGATCCGGACCCCGAAATGCTAATCTGTCTGAACTGAACCTTTTGACAAGAGTTATGTAGCCTAACACATTCCCATACAGTAACCCCTTATGTTGCGTTGCTTTGCTAGACATTTTTGTCTGTACATTTAATTTATGAACCCAGACCAAGATAAACTATATGTTTTGGGGTAATATAGTTATATTATAAACTCTGCCATAATAGGTGCACCTGCGGCCACTGCACCTCCCTTTCCCCAAGGGAAAACGTGTGCTGCATGGAAACCCCAAAGGTATTTTGAATAGAAATTATACCCCAATGTGCACATAAGAGACAGTAATTTAACACACGCTCAAACATCTTGGCTGCACTACAGTCTTGGCTCTGACTTATTAATTCAATTTTCGTCTGTCATAGGTAATGCACAGATGTCAGCAGGTGGGTCATGCCACCTGCATAATCCAGCACCCTGGATTTGAGCCAGTGGCTTTAAATCCGTATGTGCTCCAAGCAGTACATGCTACTTACATGCAGCTGTTTGGAGACATGCCTGAGACCATAATCAACACGTTAGTTTAGTATGATAATGTGTGAGCTCATTATTCAAAAACAAAATCCGCTTTCCATCTTTCTTTCAGCTGTTATAGATATCTTGCCTACAGGAATTTTGTCCGGTGGTGCTGGGGATACTTAGGGCTGCATATCCGTGTAGTCATCCCCTCCTGTGCTGTGAGCAGAATAAGATGCGAATTCCCAGAAGACGGAGAATACACTGGATTCCTCCCACCACTGCAATTTGTGTAGTTGAATAACGTATTGTTTTATTGTATAGTTTTTCATTTTATTTAAATTATGTTCTTCAGATAAAATTTCCTGAATATAATTGCAGTAGTTAGTTATTGGTCCATTATAACACCTTTCTTGGTATTTGAAATCATAATTGTATGCTGCACTCAATATCCAAGCGGGCAACTTTTGGAAGATGTGCTGCACCCCTAACAATAATAGTGTTTCTTGTTGCAGTGTCAGCAGTCAGGGAATGCAGTTACTACAGTGACAGCTTTGAGGTGCAAATGATCATAAAGAAAAAAAGTAATTTAATAAATAATACTTAACAGAAGAAAAATCCTTTATCTAAAATGGATAAAACACTTGCGAAGGAAGCATAAAGTAGAACTTACATTAAAAAAAAAATAATAAGTAATTGACTGTCCATTGTCCTGTTTGTCTGATCCTTCAAAATAGACACAAAGACATTATATATGAAGCAGGGTTGGTCTTGGCTCTCACAGTGTAGTCTCCATGCTTGAATTTTAGATAGATGACGATTTGCCTTTTTTAATCATAATTGAAGACACAACCTGCACCCTGAAATTAAACAACAAAATCATGAGTATACAGTATGTATCTATAAAATAACTCAAGTGAATATTAGTATTATTTACCTGGCCAGCTTTCCTTGGAATAAGGCTGCAGAATGTCCCAATATGCAAAGTGAGGTATTGCGGTCTTATTTTAATTACAGCTTTCAAAAAATGTGGTGTAAAAACAATTGGTCATTAGTCTCTCACATACTGCTGTGCCTACATGGAATCATACAGAATTACAAAGAATAATTCATTGATATGGCGAGTGTAAATATATTTATATAAATTAGATATAGGGATAAAAACTTGTAATTACATACTTGATTTTGGCCACACTCTTGCATCCACCACCAAAGGCCTGTGAAGACAGCAAGGGAACAGGTTTTTTCCTTAGCGTGGACATTCTGAATGTAATGGCCCACCGATGTCCACTTGGCCACAGCCTCGTCATCACCTGAGGACATTGATGGCGATCAGTAGAGATGGTTCATATCAATGGTTTACAACACCTTCCTTGCACCTCGTCAGTTTCTCAGTTCACCTTCTCTTGCCCAGCTCCAGAAATATTTCCAATCATTGGGACAACTATCCATCCATCCATCCATTTTCTACCCTTTAATCCATTTCTTAAGTCAGACGTGCTGCTGCTGTCTGCGCTTAGAAACGACTGTGGGCATATGTCAATCCAAGTAGAATCTGTATAGGTGTCTATATGAGATTCTGGAAATGAGTTCATAGACATGAATGAAGACATGCCTGACAGTGTGTTGGCACAGTGTCCGTATGACTGCGAGTACATCTTGGTGTCTGTTTCTCCGTTTCTCCACTTAACTCAACTCAATTCAACCCACTGGATATTTCTTCCTAACCTAAGCTTCTCTGTCTAGAGATAAGGATGATGTCACTGATGATTACATCACAAACATCGCCATGACGATGCCATGGTTACCAACCAGATTTTAGAATTTAGAACTTATTCTAGAATTTATTTAGTTCTAGAATACAAGTCAGTTCTCTAATTCTCTTTCAGTTGGCAGGCAGGCACCAATAAAACTACAAATCCAAACTTTATTGATATAATGTTTTGTCAGTATTTTTCAACTAGTAACAACTAATGACCATGATGAATGATTCAGACGCATGCTTTAAAATATGTTTGTCCAAACATAAATAAAACTGTTATGAAATGTGGCAAGGCAAATGTATTACTAAGGCACAATTAATTTTGCTTGCATGCCTGCATCTGTATTTAACGTGCTTAATGCTTTATGTAATTATAGTTTTAGTGTTAAATACACTATTTGACATGTTGTAAATTAATTGTCATTCTTTTATACATGTTTGTTATTCTCTTGTTTAGACAACCCCTTGTATTCCATCTGTTCTGACAGACTGACATTTCTTTACTAAGGTGTTTTAGGTATGTAATTTAAAACCTTCCTTTGTAACTAGTTCTGAATGGGACACAATGTGTTTCTTGTCTCTAAATCCCAGTTATGGAACAGTTCCTCTTGACCAAAGTATGTGCTCTTCAGTGTTTTTTGATTTGATTCTTTGCCCTATCACAAACTGTCTGTCTGTGAGGAATCACGGAGTCTGCATCCACAGAACCATGTTTGGCTCCAATATTGATGAGTCCTTGTGCCACACTGGTGAAGCCTTTGCCTGAGACAATGTCGCAAGTCAGCGCAACAGAAATCCACAAAATTATCTACAAGTTTGGATTTTGCTGAGAGGGGCACTTTGTTCTATATAAAGGTTGTAATCCGAGGCTGCTGTACGTGCGCAGTTGTCTTAACGTCACAGCGATGGTGAATCAGATTTGATGTACTAGTTTTGTGGCTGTCGTACCTGTACAATACCTTACAAGTTAAAGAGGTTCTCACCCCCGCTCCTCGAGGCTTACGTCACTCACATTTCCTGTTCAAATCTCCCTCCAAATGGGCGTAGCCTGGAGGACCAAAGGGGACAGGCGGGGGGGTGAATGTTGGGCGGGTCTAAGCTGTGATTGACACTTGACATCAGCATTGGCCGTGTCAATGATGGAGAGTGAACACAGCGACGCCAGCTCCACAGCTTCTGTACGGTCTTGGTAGGTGGAGGACTTCTCTCCACCGTCCTCACCGGAGGTTGAGAGAGAGGAGTTTGAAAGAGAGGAGGCAGACAGCGGTCCTCAGCCCTATCAATTTGAACCGCTAGCTCGCGAGCTAGCTGGCGCCACCGGAGGAGCCGATGCTGCGGAGGCAGCGGAGGCAACAGACCGCCACAGAATGGGGCCTGTTTCTGAATGGTATATACAGATTTGAGTGGAATAAAAAGTATGAAATGCTTGTCACATGTCTTGAAGAGCAATCATGTAGGGATCCGGACCCCGAAATGCTAATCTGTCTGAACTGAACCTTTTGACAAGAGTTATGTAGCCTAACACATTCCCATACAGTAACCCCTTATGTTGCGTTGCTTTGCTAGACATTTTTGTCTGTACATTTAATTTATGAACCCAGACCAAGATAAACTATATGTTTTGGGGTAATATAGTTATATTATAAACTCTGCCATAATAGGTGCACCTGCGGCCACTGCACCTCCCTTTCCCCAAGGGAAAACGTGTGCTGCATGGAAACCCCAAAGGTATTTTGAATAGAAATTATACCCCAATGTGCACATAAGAGACAGTAATTTAACACACGCTCAAACATCTTGGCTGCACTACAGTCTTGGCTCTGACTTATTAATTCAATTTTCGTCTGTCATAGGTAATGCACAGATGTCAGCAGGTGGGTCATGCCACCTGCATAATCCAGCACCCTGGATTTGAGCCAGTGGCTTTAAATCCGTATGTGCTCCAAGCAGTACATGCTACTTACATGCAGCTGTTTAGAGACATGCCTGAGACCATAATCAACACGTTAGTTTAGTATGATAATGTGTGAGCTCATTATTCAAAAACAAAATCCGCTTTCCATCTTTCTTTCAGCTGTTATAGATATCTTGCCTACAGGAATTTTGTCCGGTGGTGCTGGGGATACTTAGGGCTGCATATCCGTGTAGTCATCCCCTCCTGTGCTGTGAGCAGAATAAGATGCGAATTCCCAGAAGACGGAGAATACACTGGATTCCTCCCACCACTGCAATTTGTGTAGTTGAATAACGTATTGTTTTATTGTATAGTTTTTCATTTTATTTAAATTATGTTCTTCAGATAAAATTTCCTGAATATAATTGCAGTAGTTAGTTATTGGTCCATTATAACACCTTTCTTGGTATTTGAAATCATAATTGTATGCTGCACTCAATATCCAAGCGGGCAACTTTTGGAAGATGTGCTGCACCCCTAACAATAATAGTGTTTCTTGTTGCAGTGTCAGCAGTCAGGGAATGCAGTTACTACAGTGACAGCTTTGAGGTGCAAATGATCATAAAGAAAAAAAGTAATTTAATAAATAATACTTAACAGAAGAAAAATCCTTTATCTAAAATGGATAAAACACTTGCGAAGGAAGCATAAAGTAGAACTTACATTAAAAAAAAATAATAAGTAATTGACTGTCCATTGTCCTGTTTGTCTGATCCTTCAAAATAGACACAAAGACATTATATATGAAGCAGGGTTGGTCTTGGCTCTCACAGTGTAGTCTCCATGCTTGAATTTTAGATAGATGACGATTTGCCTTTTTTAATCATAATTGAAGACACAACCTGCACCCTGAAATTAAACAACAAAATCATGAGTATACAGTATGTATCTATAAAATAACTCAAGTGAATATTAGTATTATTTACCTGGCCAGCTTTCCTTGGAATAAGGCTGCAGAATGTCCCAATATGCAAAGTGAGGTATTGCGGTCTTATTTTAATTACAGCTTTCAAAAAATGTGGTGTAAAAACAATTGGTCATTAGTCTCTCACATACTGCTGTGCCTACATGGAATCATACAGAATTACAAAGAATAATTCATTGATATGGCGAGTGTAAATATATTTATATAAATTAGATATAGGGATAAAAACTTGTAATTACATACTTGATTTTGGCCACACTCTTGCATCCACCACCAAAGGCCTGTGAAGACAGCAAGGGAACAGGTTTTTTCCTTAGCGTGGACATTCTGAATGTAATGGCCCACCGATGTCCACTTGGCCACAGCCTCGTCATCACCTGAGGACATTGATGGCGATCAGTAGAGATGGTTCATATCAATGGTTTACAACACCTTCCTTGCACCTCGTCAGTTTCTCAGTTCACCTTCTCTTGCCCAGCTCCAGAAATATTTCCAATCATTGGGACAACTATCCATCCATCCATCCATTTTCTACCCTTTAATCCATTTCTTAAGTCAGACGTGCTGCTGCTGTCTGCGCTTAGAAACGACTGTGGGCATATGTCAATCCAAGTAGAATCTGTATAGGTGTCTATATGAGATTCTGGAAATGAGTTCATAGACATGAATGAAGACATGCCTGACAGTGTGTTGGCACAGTGTCCGTATGACTGCGAGTACATCTTGGTGTCTGTTTTCTCCGTTTCTCCACTTAACTCAACTCAATTCAACCCACTGGATATTTCTTCCTAACCTAAGCTTCTCTGTCTAGAGATAAGGATGATGTCACTGATGATTACATCACAAACATCGCCATGACGATGCCATGGTTACCAACCAGATTTTAGAATTTAGAACTTATTCTAGAATTTATTTAGTTCTAGAATACAAGTCAGTTCTCTAATTCTCTTTCAGTTGGCAGGCAGGCACCAATAAAACTACAAATCCAAACTTTATTGATATAATGTTTTGTCAGTATTTTTCAACTAGTAACAACTAATGACCATGATGAATGATTCAGACGCATGCTTTAAAATATGTTTGTCCAAACATAAATAAAACTGTTATGAAATGTGGCAAGGCAAATGTATTACTAAGGCACAATTAATTTTGCTTGCATGCCTGCATCTGTATTTAACGTGCTTAATGCTTTATGTAATTATAGTTTTAGTGTTAAATACACTATTTGACATGTTGTAAATTAATTGTCATTCTTTTATACATGTTTGTTATTCTCTTGTTTAGACAACCCCTTGTATTCCATCTGTTCTGACAGACTGACATTTCTTTACTAAGGTGTTTTAGGTATGTAATTTAAAACCTTCCTTTGTAACTAGTTCTGAATGGGACACAATGTGTTTCTTGTCTCTAAATCCCAGTTATGGAACAGTTCCTCTTGACCAAAGTATGTGCTCTTCAGTGTTTTTTGATTTGATTCTTTGCCCTATCACAAACTGTCTGTCTGTGAGGAATCACGGAGTCTGCATCCACAGAACCATGTTTGGCTCCAATATTGATGAGTCCTTGTGCCACACTGGTGAAGCCTTTGCCTGAGACAATGTCGCAAGTCAGCGCAACAGAAATCCACAAAATTATCTACAAGTTTGGATTTTGCTGAGAGGGGCACTTTGTTCTATATAAAGGTTGTAATCCGAGGCTGCTGTACGTGCGCAGTTGTCTTAACGTCACAGCGATGGTGAATCAGATTTGATGTACTAGTTTTGTGGCTGTCGTACTTGTACAATACCTTACAAGTTAAAGAGGTTCTCACCCCCGCTCCTCGAGGCTTACGTCACTCACATTTCCTGTTCAAATCTCCCTCCAAATGGGCGTAGCCTGGAGGACCAAAGGGGACAGGCGGGGGGGTGAATGTTGGGCGGGTCTAAGCTGTGATTGACACTTGACATCAGCATTGGCCGTGTCAATGATGGAGAGTGAACACAGCGACGCCAGCTCCACAGCTTCTGTACGGTCTTGGTAGGTGGAGGACTTCTCTCCACCGTCCTCACCGGAGGTTGAGAGAGAGGAGTTTGAAAGAGAGGAGGCAGACAGCGGTCCTCAGCCCTATCAATTTGAACCGCTAGCTCGCGAGCTAGCTGGCGCCACCGGAGGAGCCGATGCTGCGGAGGCAGCGGAGGCAACAGACCGCCACAGAATGGGGCCTGTTTCTGAATGGTATATACAGATTTGAGTGGAATAAAAAGTATGAAATGCTTGTCACATGTCTTGAAGAGCAATCATGTAGGGATCCGGACCCCGAAATGCTAATCTGTCTGAACTGAACCTTTTGACAAGAGTTATGTAGCCTAACACATTCCCATACAGTAACCCCTTATGTTGCGTTGCTTTGCTAGACATTTTTGTCTGTACATTTAATTTATGAACCCAGACCAAGATAAACTATATGTTTTGGGGTAATATAGTTATATTATAAACTCTGCCATAATAGGTGCACCTGCGGCCACTGCACCTCCCTTTCCCCAAGGGAAAACGTGTGCTGCATGGAAACCCCAAAGGTATTTTGAATAGAAATTATACCCCAATGTGCACATAAGAGACAGTAATTTAACACACGCTCAAACATCTTGGCTGCACTACAGTCTTGGCTCTGACTTATTAATTCAATTTTCGTCTGTCATAGGTAATGCACAGATGTCAGCAGGTGGGTCATGCCACCTGCATAATCCAGCACCCTGGATTTGAGCCAGTGGCTTTAAATCCGTATGTGCTCCAAGCAGTACATGCTACTTACATGCAGCTGTTTGGAGACATGCCTGAGACCATAATCAACACGTTAGTTTAGTATGATAATGTGTGAGCTCATTATTCAAAAACAAAATCCGCTTTCCATCTTTCTTTCAGCTGTTATAGATATCTTGCCTACAGGAATTTTGTCCGGTGGTGCTGGGGATACTTAGGGCTGCATATCCGTGTAGTCATCCCCTCCTGTGCTGTGAGCAGAATAAGATGCGAATTCCCAGAAGACGGAGAATACACTGGATTCCTCCCACCACTGCAATTTGTGTAGTTGAATAACGTATTGTTTTATTGTATAGTTTTTCATTTTATTTAAATTATGTTCTTCAGATAAAATTTCCTGAATATAATTGCAGTAGTTAGTTATTGGTCCATTATAACACCTTTCTTGGTATTTGAAATCATAATTGTATGCTGCACTCAATATCCAAGCGGGCAACTTTTGGAAGATGTGCTGCACCCCTAACAATAATAGTGTTTCTTGTTGCAGTGTCAGCAGTCAGGGAATGCAGTTACTACAGTGACAGCTTTGAGGTGCAAATGATCATAAAGAAAAAAAGTAATTTAATAAATAATACTTAACAGAAGAAAAATCCTTTATCTAAAATGGATAAAACACTTGCGAAGGAAGCATAAAGTAGAACTTACATTAAAAAAAAATAATAAGTAATTGACTGTCCATTGTCCTGTTTGTCTGATCCTTCAAAATAGACACAAAGACATTATATATGAAGCAGGGTTGGTCTTGGCTCTCACAGTGTAGTCTCCATGCTTGAATTTTAGATAGATGACGATTTGCCTTTTTTAATCATAATTGAAGACACAACCTGCACCCTGAAATTAAACAACAAAATCATGAGTATACAGTATGTATCTATAAAATAACTCAAGTGAATATTAGTATTATTTACCTGGCCAGCTTTCCTTGGAATAAGGCTGCAGAATGTCCCAATATGCAAAGTGAGGTATTGCGGTCTTATTTTAATTACAGCTTTCAAAAAATGTGGTGTAAAAACAATTGGTCATTAGTCTCTCACATACTGCTGTGCCTACATGGAATCATACAGAATTACAAAGAATAATTCATTGATATGGCGAGTGTAAATATATTTATATAAATTAGATATAGGGATAAAAACTTGTAATTACATACTTGATTTGGCCACACTCTTGCATCCACCACCAAAGGCCTGTGAAGACAGCAAGGGAACAGGTTTTTTCCTTAGCGTGGACATTCTGAATGTAATGGCCCACCGATGTCCACTTGGCCACAGCCTCGTCATCACCTGAGGACATTGATGGCGATCAGTAGAGATGGTTCATATCAATGGTTTACAACACCTTCCTTGCACCTCGTCAGTTTCTCAGTTCACCTTCTCTTGCCCAGCTCCAGAAATATTTCCAATCATTGGGACAACTATCCATCCATCCATCCATTTTCTACCCTTTAATCCATTTCTGGGTCAGGGGGGTGGCAATCAGAGATGCCACCCAAGTCTCATAGCACCAGCCCCTCACTGACCCTCTGCAGGTGGTGAGTCCACAGGAGGACGGCTGCTCTCTGAGTGTGAGCATTGCCTTGATCTTTCAGTGGGGGCTTTTGAGCAAAGTAGGGTTAAGTGTCTTGCCCAAGGACACAACGACAGCAGTCATCAGTGGGAGTCGGTCGAGGTGGGAATTGAACCCACGACCTTCTGGCCTCAAGGCCAATGCTCTACCAACTGAGCTACTGTCGCCCAACTAACAACTAACAAAAAATAAATATTATTTTTTACATGACACATACAATTACATCACAAGACTTTGTTTAAAGGTTAGCACAGTAGTTTATCACTATAATCTAAGTCATGTATTTGCCATACAACATGATCAAAGTCCCTACTTTCTTAAAATCTGATTGCAGTACAGGTGCATTGGTCACCTTATGTCTTATTGAAGAATCTGGACCTGTGCCTGCTCACAGCTTCCTGTTTGTCTGGCTTCTCATATTGTGCACAGAGTGGTTCAGGCACAGGGACCTTTTCAGAGTGCTCCTGATACAGGAGAGGATCCACCACCACATTTTCAAAGAGTTGAGATATCAGCTTGTCAATATAGACTGTAAAAAAAAAAAGAAATACAATTTGTCCTCACTGACTTTAACGAGTTGAACTCATGGTGTACATGTGACATACATGAGGTAGGTTTCGTCTTCAGGGCTCTCACAGTGTAGTCTCCTTTTTTGTACTTTGGGTATAAAATTGCATACCTAAGCACACCCTCTAAGGTTGTAGCCTGAGACCTGTTAGCATTTTCATTGTAATGCAAGGCAGCAACTTGCAACCTGAGAACAAAAATATATATATTTACATATATATACACAGAACATAAAATAATGTGATTCTGTAGGTATTACCGAGCCAACATTCCTTTGAAGGAGAAGCCCACGCTTTTTGGGGAGAATCTGATGATAAGATTGTGGAAGGCCTCCAGGGTTGATGTGTGGTACACAGGACTAATCTTTTCCACATCCTTCACAAAACGCGGGGCTAATAGGATGTCCGTCAGTCTCTCACACGCTGCTGTACCTAGAGTAAAGCATTTTATAGAATTACATTTGACCTTAAATCTATGTAATAGACATAAAGCACAGTCATACAAATACTGATAACAAAAGCTATACTTACTTGGGTTGAGCCACACCCTTGACCCTTCCATGTCCACTTGGCGACAGCCTCTTGTCCCGAGGTGGAGGTGGAAGCCGACCAGTACAGGTGGTTTACCACACTTTTCCTCCACAGACCCACATCTTGCATTCCTTTTTTCTTTCCCAGCTCATCCACTTTCTTCCCAATTCCTAGGTATTACAATATATATTTACTAAATGCACAATAACCATGACATAACACAGGAATCCCAAATGCATACCCTTTCCCATGTGCCATGGGTCAAAGTAGTGACGAATCTCCGGTCTTTCCTCCCGTAAAAACTTTTGCACCCCAGTGTGTCGGTCCGTCACAATGGCCTCCACATTGACACCCCACTCCTCCAGCATGGTCAGACTCCGCACAAGACCCTCCTTCTCCATGCGCACACTGTTTCCAACCTCATTGCTCTATTAATAAAAAAACAAAAAATAAATTAAAAACAAAATTACAAATTAATAATTATGTCACTAAGCAAAGACTTAGCACAAATAAAATATTCATGTTTTTATTGAATGGTATTACCTGGACTAATTGGATGTCAACAACTTTGTTACTCCTTAGATTCATCATTGTGTAACTCCCATACTTGGCTGAATGTCCTACACAAATGCAAGTTGTACATTAGCTGACTTGTATTAATACTTCCAAAAAAAGTTGATGAAATGTATTTACCAGGTGAATCAGCCCGCATGTCCCCACCCAGTGTTACGGAGCCGCTTTCAAGAGCCTCCCTGATGAGGTCATCTTGCTCCAGCTTCCACTGCCAGTTAATCGTAGGGATGAGCAGCTTTGCCTGATGCCTGTAGAAGCATCGCTCAGACAGTCCCTGAATATTGAAGGCCCCCAAGAACTGTAACATGAAAAGATCTGTTATCACCTGATATAACATTGAAATGTTTTTTAAACAATAACACCATTCCTCTGTTTTAGTAGTACCTTTGAAATCTGGCTAAATGATGAGCCGGTGAACAGCACAGCAGCACAGAGCTGTAGGTTCCCAGCTGGGATGTTGTTCACCATTGGTTGACTGGACCACTCATTGGTGTACTCACAGCGAGGACATCGCTGAGTGACCCGAAGCAGTGTACCAATAGTGATCGTGTCCACAGTACAACACCCAGTGCAGACAGGGCATCGCCTGAACAGCTCCAGCAGGTGGTCCTCATGGACGATATATTTTTTGTCCTTGTGTGGAGGGACTTCACCAGGAAGGCTATATAAAAGAAAGAGGCATATATAATCCCTCGGCTTCACATTGGCCTGGACACTAGCATGCCGTCCAATGACTGGATCAGTCTGGCAACCAATTTCTCTAGTCACTGGCTGAACACAAAATAATAAATAACATTTATCAAATGTTCACTATGGTAGAAGGATAATGTGTTAGATTTCTTTAGTGCATTTCATTGTTGTCTAATTATGATTAGTGAATATAAGCACAGATGAAGATCCCAGCACCTGAGCACACAATAACCACACAGTCCACCTGGAGTGGTCAGCCCTCTCACGTGCCACACGAGTGCAGAGCGCACACATATTCAGTTTAGCCTCACAGTAATGATAACTTTGCGTTTGCTTTATAGCTTAGCTTGTAGATGTACTCGCGTTTCACGCAGCTGTTGTCCAATATAAAAGCTGACCAATAGGTGCTGACTGAAGTTTTAGCCACTGCTTATAAGTAAAGTCAGTAAAAATCCGTCGTATTAACGGGTTCATTGCTCTCAGCAGTGCGTCTGTTTGAGCGGAAATTATTGACAGAAATGAGCGGGATAGGCTGAACCAATTTTTTCCAGCAGCCACAATCATTGCAATTATTATCAAATCCTAGACGGGTAAATTATTATTTTTCTCACTCACCTCAGATTGGCGCCCAAAACAGTCCTGTTGGCGGGGCAGCAGTGTCGGTGGGCTAAGGCTCAGTCGTGGAAGAGCAAGGGTGGGGATGGACTCACTCTTCAAACGGAGCAAACTAGCATAGCCCATTTCAACCTCCATTGAGTTGGCAAAGGAATTACGCGCAAAATGTAGTTTGCAAACTCCAGCCTGAGGATGGAGTTGCCAAACCAATTGCGCGCAAACACTGGCGCCTAATTGCTAAGTTCTTAGGAAACAAATGCAAACCTACAGAACTATGGCACCCCACTACACTACAGTTCCTCCCCATCGTAACACACAAGTACAATAAACAATATGAAATTTCACACGATATGGAACACTAAAAAGTAACACAAAGGTCCTAAGCTAAAGTCAGCTAACTAATATAACAATAAAAGCAACTAAGGACGACAACTACAATATTCAACAACAACGCTACTAACACTACACAATTATCTAAAATACAAACAGCTATGCTAATTAAAATCTCCCTAAAAGCTATAACTAATCGCAAACCTGACAATCGATGAAAATACTAATAATACTGTTATTCCTTCTCCAACTCGCTACGGGGGCGTGACCGAGACTGGGCCGTTTATATACCACAGAGCGGGGGGCTGCTGACGTCAGGTCTTGCTGCTGCGCCAGTGTTGGCGCCAGATTCAAAATTCAAATGTAGTAATACAGGTCGCCAGCAGATGGCGCCTCACAGACGGTTTTAGGCAGAAAGTTGTTCTTTCAACTAATTTGCACCAAAGTGAAAAATTATCACCAGGATATGTAGACAACACTATTGGACACTTATTTATATCGTTTATCAGCAAAAAAAAGTGGATTTGAGTGTCAGTTGTCCTTTAAGCAAATTGCATGGTCTGCAGTAGAACCATCTGGCAGAACGATTTGTCCAAATTTATCCCAAGCTCTTCTTGCCTTCCTTTTTCACAACTTTTGCCTCCCCTGTTTATAATTTCTCTCTTATCAAATCCGCCATGATGCAAGTTAAGTCAATCTCGGTTAAATTGCCGCTCTAAAATAGGCCTGTACGGATGCCCTTAGGCCAAATAATGAAACATATGCGCAATTTCAAAACTATAGCTAGCTAGCTAGCCTCCCATAATAATATATATATATAATTATTATTTATATATATATACAGTATATAATATATATATGTATAATATATATATATATGTATAATATATATTATTTTTTAATTTTTTTATTTATAATGTAGCGTGCCACTGTAGTGTTCTTCTGTTCTCTCAAGTGTAGGGTTATGTGGACTGTTAAGTGCTTGCAGCATTACTGAGCTAACCATGTCAATTGATATAGCCTGGTCGTACCAAAAATTTCATTTCGTACTAAGGTCTGGAGGTGCTCCATTGAGCTCCGTTTACAGATAGGAGGGGTTAACTCCTTTTGTAGATTGAAACGATTGGATCTGAGTTTACCGTGACGTATGTCGTGCACCCGAGTCTGTTGTTAGCATTTAGCCTAGCCATCTCCTTTGCCGCTAACGGAGCCCGTGGGGAGTAGCGCCACAATGTCTTCTAGAGATTACATTTAGTAAACATTCCTATTGCTCCGGCTTCAATTTCTTGATAGAACCAGACCGGATTACTTTACTATCGTATTTGTCGCCATTGCCAAACTACAACCTTCCCGTTCGACGCAAACTCTTGATATCACCCACAACTAACTAGAACACTCTCCTTCCGTGCTCGCTGATTTGTCGGTCGAAATTCAACCGATTGTAATCGCTAACATGGGGACCAGACCCAGACGTTACATGCAGTGAAATGATGATTGAGTGGAGTGTACGGATGGCTAAGGCCAGGCTACAATTGATAGGGTCCTTCTTTGATTTCAGTGTGCTGTGTGGTTCTAATGTAAGCTATAATAACTCTGTCCTCTTGTGGTCTTGCGGTGTATGTGGCATGAAACAAGCAAAGAAACCTCTCTTCTTGTGACTTATTTTACAACATTGTCACATTATATTATATATGCATTTTGACCCGGCCAACCCGCACCCGACATTACTCATATATTTGAGGCATCCAACCTGCCCGTACCCGCGGGGACCGCGGGTTGACCACAGGTTTTGGGCCGACCTGCGCATCACTAGTAGCTTGGTGTAAAACATGAGCACAAAGTAACCGTGCCTCATTTACATATTAGGGTAACACTTTACATTACGGGCCGGTAAGTCCATGGTACTTACAGTGGTACTTCTAGGTACTTACGGTGGTACTTACGGTGGTACTTACGGTGGTACTTACAGGGGTACTTACGGTGGTACTTACGGTGGTACTTACGGTGGTACTTACAGTGGTACTTACAGTGGTACTTACAGTGGTACTTACAGTGGTACTTCTAGGTACTTACAGTGGTACTTCTAGGTACTTACAGTGGTACTTACGGTGGTACTTACGGTGGTACTTACGGTGGTACTTACGGTGGTACTTACAGTGGTACTTCTAGGTACTTACAGTGGTACTTACGGTGGTACTTACGGTGGTACTTACGGTGGTACTTACGGTGGTACTTACGGTGGTACTTACAGGGGTACTTACGGTGGTACTTACGGTGGTACTTACGGTGGTACTTACAGTGGTACTTACAGTGGTACTTACAGTGGTACTTACAGTGGTACTTCTAGGTACTTCTAGGTACTTACAGTGGTACTTCTAGTGGTACTTCTAGGTACTTATTGTGGTACTTACAGTGGTACTTCTAGGTACTTACAGTGGTACTTAGAGGTACTTATTGTGGTACTTACAGTGGTACTTCTAGGTACTTATTGTGATAATTCTAGATACAGCTGTAACTTAGTAATTCAAGGACACTACAGTATTATTCCTATGTAGTAAATGTGGTACTTCTACATACATACATACAGAGGTCATTTGTAGGATTGTTTGACTATAAAACATAAAACAACATTATGTAAAACAAACGTCTTTATTAATATGGAATAAGTAGCACAGAAAGGACAGTATAAATACATTTAATGCATATTTCAAAACAAGTTTCAAGGACAAGGGAAACACTGCAAGAACTAGGTACCCAACCCAAGTAACAAGAATTACACATTACCAGGTACTTACCAGCCAAGTACCAGGTACTTACCAGCAAGTACCAGGTACTTACCAGCAAGTACCAGGTACTTAACAGCAAGTACCAGGTACTTACCATAGGGACTGGCCCATAATAAGACAAAGGACTTTAACATAAGTACCAGTGATAACACCAGTAATTATACAGTAAGTACCAGGTACTTACCATAGGGACTGGCCCATAATAAGACAAAGGACTTTAACATAAGTACCAGTGATAACACCAGTAATTATATAGTAAGTACCAGGTACTTACCATAGGAACTGGCCCATAATAAGACAAAGGACTTACCCATAAGTACTAGTGATACCAGTAATTATATAGTATACCATGTACTTACCAGCAAGTACCATGTACTTACCAGCAAGTACCAGGTACTTACCATAGGGACTGGCCCATAATAAGACAAAGGACTTTAACATAAGTACCAGTGATAACACCAGTAATTATATAGTAAGTACCAGGTACTTACCATAGAAACTGGCCCATAATAAGACAAAGGACTTACCCATAAGTACTAGTGATACCAGTAATTATATAGTATACCATGTACTTACCAGCAAGTACCAGGTACTTACCAGCAAGTACCAGGTACTTACCAGCAAGTACCAGGTACTTACCAGCAAGTACCAGGTACTTACCAGCAAGTACCAGGTACTTACCAGCAAGTACCAGGTACTTACCAGCAAGTACCAGGTACTTAACAGCAAGTACCAGGTACTTACCAGCAAGTACCAGGTACTTGCTGGTAAGTACATGGTATACTATATAATTACTGGTATCACTAGTACTTATGGGTAAGTCCTTTGTCTTATTACGGGCCAGTTCCTATGGTAAGTACCTGGTACTTACTATATAATTACTGGTGTTATCACTGGTACTTATGTTAAAGTCCTTTGTCTTATTACGGGCCAGTTCCTATGGTAAGTACCTGGTACTTACTATATAATTACTGGTGTTATCACTGGTACTTATGTTAAAGTCCTTTGTCTTATTACGGGCCAGTTCCTATGGTAAGTACCTGGTACTTACTATATAATTACTGGTGTTATCACTGGTACTTATGTTAAAGTCGTTTGTCTTATTACGGGCCAGTTCCTATGGTAAGTACCTGGTACTTACTATATAATTACTGGTGTTATCACTGGTACTTATGTTAAAGTCCTTTGTCTTATTACGGGCCAGTTCCTATGGTAAGTACCTGGTACTTGCTGGTAAGTACCTGGTACTTGCTGGTAAGTACCTGGTACTTGCTGGTAAGTACCTGGTACTTGCTGGTAAGTACCTGGTACTTGCTGGTAAGTACCTGGTACTTGCTGGTAAGTACCTGGTATACTATATAATTACTGGTATCACTAGTACTTATGGGTAAGTCCTTTGTCTTATTATGGGCCAGTTCCTATGGTAAGTACCTGGTACTTACTATATAATTACTGGTGTTATCACTGGTACTTATGTTAAAGTCCTTTGTCTTATTACGGGCCAGTTCCTATGGTAAGTACCTGGTACTTACTATATAATTACTGGTGTTATCACTGGTACTTATGTTAAAGTCCTTTGTCTTATTACGGGCCAGTCCCTATGGTAAGTACCTGGTACTTGCTGGTAAGTACCTGGTACTTGCTGGTAAGTACCTGGTACTGGTGCTGGTAAGTACCTGGTACTTGCTGGTAAGTACCTGGTACTTGCTGGTAAGTACCTGGTACTTGCTGGTAAGTACCTGGTACTTGCTGGTAAGTACCTGGTACTTGCTGGTAAGTACCTGGTACTTGCTGGTAAGTACCTGGTATACTATATAATTACTGGTATCACTAGTACTTATGGGTAAGTCCTTTGTCTTATTACGGGCCAGTTCCTATGGTAAGTACCTGGTACTTACTATATAATTACTGGTGTTATCACTGGTACTTATGTTAAAGTCCTTTGTCTTATTACGGGCCAGTTCCTATGGTAAGTACCTGGTACTTACTATATAATTACTGGTGTTATCACTGGTACTTATGTTAAAGTCCTTTGTCTTATTACGGGCCAGTTCCTATGGTAAGTACCTGGTACTTACTATATAATTACTGGTGTTATCACTGGTACTTATGTTAAAGTCGTTTGTCTTATTACGGGCCAGTTCCTATGGTAAGTACCTGGTACTTACTATATAATTACTGGTGTTATCACTGGTACTTATGTTAAAGTCCTTTGTCTTATTACGGGCCAGTTCCTATGGTAAGTACCTGGTACTTGCTGGTAAGTACCTGGTACTTGCTGGTAAGTACCTGGTACTTGCTGGTAAGTACCTGGTACTTGCTGGTAAGTACCTGGTACTTGCTGGTAAGTACCTGGTACTTGCTGGTAAGTACCTGGTATTTGCTGGTAAGTACCTGGTACTTGCTGGTAAGTACCTGGTATACTATATAATTACTGGTATCACTAGTACTTATGGGTAAGTCCTTTGCCTTATTATGGGCCAGTTCCTATGGTAAGTACCTGGTACTTACTATATAATTACTGGTGTTATCACTGGTACTTATGTTAAAGTCGTTTGTCTTATTACGGGCCAGTTCCTATGGTAAGTACCTGGTACTTACTATATAATTACTGGTGTTATCACTGGTACTTATGTTAAAGTCCTTTGTCTTATTACGGGCCAGTCCCTATGGTAAGTACCTGGTACTTACTATATAATTACTGGTGTTATCACTGGTACTTATGTTAAAGTCCTTTGTCTTATTACGGGCCAGTCCCTATGGTAAGTACCTGGTACTTACTATATAATTACTGGTGTTATCACTGGTACTTATGTTAAAGTCCTTTGTCTTATTACGGGCCAGTCCCTATGGTAAGTACCTGGTACTTACTATATAATTACTGGTGTTATCACTGGTACTTATGTTAAAGTCCTTTGTCTTATTACGGGCCAGTCCCTATGGTAAGTACCTGGTCCTTGCTGGTAAGTACCTGGTACTTGCTGGTAAGTACCTGGTACTTGCTGGTAAGTACCTGGTACTTGCTGGTAAGTACCTGGTACTTGCTGGTAAGTACCTGGTACTTGCCTGGTAAGTACCTGGTACTTGCCTGGTAAGTACCTGGTAAGTACCTGGTACTTGCCTGGTAAGTACCTGGTACTTGCCTGGTAAGTACCTGGTACTTGCCTGGTAAGTACCTGGTACTTGCCTGGTAAGTACTGGTACCTGGTGGTACTTGCCTGGTAAGTACCTGGTACTTGCCTGGTAAGTACCTGGTACTTGCCTGGTAAGTACCTGGTACTTGCCTGGTAAGTACCTGGTACTTGCCTGGTAAGTACCTGGTACTTGCCTGGTAAGTACCTGGTAATGTGTAATTCTTGGTACTTGGGTTGGGTACCTAGTTCTTGCAGTGTTTCCCTTGTCCTTGAAACTTGTTTTGAAATATGTATTAAATGTATTTATACTGTCCTTTCTGTGCTACTTATTCCATATTAATAAAGACGTTTGTTTTACATAATGTTGTTTTATGTTTTATAGTCAAACAATCCTACAAATGACCTCTGTATGTATGTATGTAGAAGTACCACATTTACTACATAGGAATAATACTGTAGTGTCCTTGAATTACTAAGTTACAGCTGTATCTAGAATTATCACAATAAGTACCTAGAAGTACCACTGTAAGTACCACAATAAGTACCTCTAAGTACCACAATAAGTACCACTGTAAGTACCTAGAAGTACCACTGTAAGTACCACAATAAGTACCTAGAAGTACCACTGTAAGTACCACCGTAAGTACCACCGTAAGTACCACCGTAAGTACCACCGTAAGTACCACCGTAAGTACCACCGTAAGTACCACCGTAAGTACCACCGTAAGTACCACCGTAAGTACCACCGTAAGTACCACCGTAAGTACCACTGTAAGTACCACTGTAAGTACCACCGTAAGTACCACTGTAAGTACCACTGTAAGTACCACCGTAAGTACCACCGTAAGTACCACCGTAAGTACCACCGTAAGTACCACTGTAAGTACCACCGTAAGTACCACCGTAAGTACCACTGTAAGTACCACCGTAAGTACCACCGTAAGTACCACTGTAAGTACCACCGTAAGTACCACTGTAAGTACCTAGAAGTACCACTGTAAGTACCATGGACTTACCGGCCCGTAATGTAAAGTGTTACCCATATTAGTTAAAGGAAGTAGAATAAATGCAAAACTGTATGTGGTTATAGATTCTAGAGATTCTAGCTTTACTTTCTGCGCATAACGAAGTATTTTTTTCCCCAACAAGAAAAGTCATTATTCCATCAAAAATGTATTTTACGTTATTTATTCAATTCAATTCAATACAATATAGTCCTACATCACAACAGTAGTTTTCTTGGAGAACAAACCGTTGAATTTGTCAGCACATCCACAAATGTGGTTGAATGTTGAGTGTCCTGGATCATCACCACTGTCCTTTTAGTTAGACCCAGACAAGGAACCAACAGACCCTCCTGCATCGGCAAGGAAAGGGTGACAAACGTCAGGGAGGTCCACATTGAAAGAGGGATCCGCTCCCACGGACGGAAGGGCTGTAGAACAAGGGCCAAAGCCATGCGATGTAGGACTTAGGGCTGCGTCAACATTGAAGTATGTTGGTGTCATCTTCAATTAATTTCTTATTTGTTTATTATGAATCAAATGAACCAAATTATCATTTGATTTGATTCATAATGGAATGTGACTACTGTCACAGCGGGGTCGGCCCGATGTTCCCCGGGTCCGATGTTCCCCGGGTCCGGTGTTCCCCGGGTCCGGTGTTCCCCGGGTCCGGTGGAACATCGGACCTTCCAAACGCCGGAGGGCCCGGTGTTCCCCGACTGCGGGCCTCACATGTTATTGCTGCGCGCGGATAATGGAGCAACAAGCGGCTTTCGCTCATAACTAGTCTATTTTGGGTAGGCCTGCAGATTAGTAAGTAGGCCAAATTCGCTTGCAAACTACAAGGGCTAACTGGAATTGGGGTTTCAAAGAATATGGTTCAAACGCACACACGCACGCACACGCACTCACGCGCGCACATACACACAAGCTCATTTATGAAACTTGCGTTGAAAAAGGTGTACATTTTGGGTGTATATTCCATTTACGCAATTTGCCAAAATGTTTTGATACATTAGAAAAATCCTTATTGAATTGTAGAAGTGAATAAATATAGATTTATTGAATGAATGAATTAATTCATATATATTATGCAGCGGTGGCTCTCATGAATGAAGCGTCTGCAGCGTCTTGGACTCAGCCTGGCTCGGGGTAGAAGTGCGCATTGAGGCGCTGTACACTTCAGAGAGCGTTTGCGGTCCAGATTTCACAAAGAAACTCTGGAGCCAAAACTTCTGCACATGTGGCGCGACCTCTCACGGCACTCGCTGCGCACTCTGGACAGGGCAGTGAGACGTTTGAGTGAGCAATACCATCGATGCGTTATTGGGGTGTGTGTCTGTGTGAGGCTTACACAAATCTAATGAAATAACACATTGCTTTACCAGATGTGAATGAGGAATACAAATAGCCTTGCGTAATTACGCAGCGCAGAGCCTGCCACAGCAATAGATGGGTCACACATCCCTGTTGCGTAAAGTGTATTTATATAGAGCCTTTGACTGTCCAGGATCACAAAGCGCTTCACATTTTAAAAACATACAGATCAAAATAATACACACACAAGTCAGATTTAATAGAGGGTCCTCATGAGCTGTGATTTATTCGAAGTTTGCGTGTTTCCATTAGACTTTTTCTGATGCGCAAATTCAAATTTTGAAACATGATCCTCAATGAAAACACAGCTTATAATTTTGCCAGAGGGAATATGTTTATTGTTGTACATATCTTGAATTTCATGCGTGTTGTGCCGAAGGTTGAGTTCAGCGTATAGATTTACACCACCTCCAGACCTGGCGTTTATTTTTTGCGTATTGTATGCTCACGTCCAGATAAATGCGGAAAAGTGTAATATTTTGCGTACGCCTCATTTACCCTGATTTGGCCGTACGCAGGTTTCATACATGAGGCTCACAGTGAGGCCCAAAGTGAGGCCCACAGTGAGGCCTACAGTGAGGCCCACAGTGTGTCTCACACAGGCCTAGAGTTTACCTCATCAGTGCAAGGCGAGCCAGGCCTGACCGCGCTCTCCTCCTCTGGGACCTACGGGCCCGGGCCTCTGGCTCCTCTACCTCACAAAGTTCACGCTGAACTTTCTTAAAATTAAAATGAAAAAGGCTGCTCTGTTGTGAATGCTTTGAGAGCGTTGTCAATCTTTAAGACGAGGAATAGCTGGTTGTTCTCGCTTCACGCTGTGTGATATGATATTGGACAAAATTGTTCAGCCAATAAACAGGACTATATTTGAAGCAACGTAGGAACGTGATGACGCTCAGGGGGTTATATTATTATTATTATTATTATTATTATTCCCCCCACTGTAGGAGCCAATACACTTTTCAATATTTTTGAATTCTGAGCGTTTCCAATTGTATTTAAAAATGGGAAACCTAATTAAACAATCATGAATTGAGCTTTTCTGATCTTATTTTACACTGATTCCTTTGATCATTTTTTTCTTAAAGTTCAAGTTGTAAAAATGCTATGTTTGAATTGGTTATTTACATTTTAACTGTGAGTGACACGTAAGGCGGGACAACAACAATGACGCACGCATTCTGAATAGAATAATATGTATTAATATCTCTAAAACTAAAAGAGCATATTCAAGTTTTACAACAAAAACGACGTCATATGCGTGTCCATTATGCGTAAAAGCACAGTGCCCTCAGCAAAACCACGTATTTGGAAAAACTATAGGCTAACAGATGTAGTAGCTCTAGTTTCAATCGTCCTCATTTTATTCAGTCAGACTTGTCAAAAGATGCCCATGGGAGAGCAAGGGGAGATAACATGCCCATACATGCCCAAAAATATCCTGCATAGACTCAAGCTGCGATCAGCTGAAATATGAGCACACAAAGAGCGAGAGGGAAAAAGAAAAGTAAATAGGCTTAGGCTAGTTAGTATTTTTTCTCTCACAAAAGTTGGCGCGGATCATATGCCATCTTTCGTGGAGGAGGAAACATCAAACATCAAAGGGCGCACGCGGGGAACAGCGGGACTAGCCTCGTTGTTGAAGTCCCGATGTTCCCCCACTTCTATTGGCGGGGGAACATCGGACCCGGGGAACATCGGGACTTTTTAATACGCGAAGTACCGATGTTCCCCGGGTCCGATGTTCCCCCGCCTATAGAAGTGGGGGAACATCGGACCCGGGAACATCGGGGAACATCGGACCCGGGGAACATCGGGTACGCACCCGTCACAGCAGAGGACATCAGAGCATACCCACCGCTGTGACTTAGCCACAGTCAAAACTATGTGTCTGAGTCTCAAACCCAAACCCATAGATTCCGATTCAAATGGGAAATTATCATTTTCAGTTTAACCACATTGGGATACATGTGCAACAGTCCCCAGTGTGCACCAGAACATAAATAAAACAAGCTCAAAAAGTAAATTACAAAAACAAGTACAGGTATGAAACACAGCAAAACCCTAATTCTATCCCTAACCCTAACCCTCACATAAAAAAGCTAAACATTACAGGAATAAAATAAGAAAGAAATATTACAGTAATAAATCAAGCTCAATGAGTACGTGATAATAACAAGGTCAAAAGGTATAAAACAAGCAAAATATTACAGGAATAAAACCAGCTAAAAGTACACAAACAGAGCAAGACAAATAATTATAAAAATAAAACCAGCTAAATGTACGAAAATTAAACAAGCTCAGAGCGTAGTAAAACACGGTCCAAAGACAAAGTACAGGAATAAAACAAGCTAAACAGTACAAGAATAAAACCAGCTAAAAGTACACGAATAAGACAAGAAAAATAATAACATGAATCAAATCAGAAAAAAAGTACATGCAACAATTGTGACAGTGAAATCCATCACCAAAAACAGTGTCAATACAAATTCAAGAACATGAAAGGGCTGATAACTGATAACAGCTTGTAAAAAACGAGATATCCGGCATTTCAACGAAAGATATCGCACAGCAGCGCAGATCCTTACAAACCTCTGCCACTGATGCCTAACTCAACGGTTTTGTGTCGCCCTCGACTTGGCAGCTCTTTACTCGCCGCCTGCGTCTTCTTTTTGATGACTTTAGTTTGATAATTGCAGATTTTCTCCCCTTGAGTCGTCTTCCTCTGCCGGGCCCTCTGCTCAGTCAGCTCCGCCTGCAGTTTCTCCACTTGCCGCTGGCATGTGTCGCGATCGGCCGTACGGATTTTGACCTCCTCCAGAGCTTTCCTCAAAGTCCTTCGTGTCTCTTCGTACTTCTCCAGCGCCTGTGCCGCTTTATCTCTAAGATCTTGGCACTCTTGACGCAGGTTCTCGATCTGTTTCGCTTGGTTATGAATTTGCTTCTCGAGAGCGCGGACCTTGGTGTTGTTCAACGTCGATACTGTGGTTGATTTTGGAGCTTTGATTTCTACAATCTCAATTCGGGAGCGCATTCTGTTCTCCAAGGAATGATGATTCTTTTGGATCATGTTCTCTTCCCTCTGCTTTTCTAAATCCTTATTCACTGCGCGGATTTGACTTTTCAGAGTGTCATTCTCTGTTTTACTGAACTCGTAATTTCGTATCCAAATATCCCGGGTTTCTTTGATTTGCCGAAGTTCCTTTTCAGAATCTTTTAACTGTTTTTCTTGGCGTTTCAAGCTGACCATATTTGCTGAGATTTTC
This sequence comes from Knipowitschia caucasica, assembly GCA_964034765.1. NCBI lineage: Eukaryota > Metazoa > Chordata > Actinopteri > Gobiiformes > Gobiidae > Knipowitschia > Knipowitschia caucasica. The sequence goes on from OZ035831.1 coordinate 14,059,152, forward strand.
TCTTTAATTTGACTAGTTTCAGCTTTACTCTTTTTCCACTTTTCTCTGAAGGAATCTCTCTCCTCTTCAACACATTTTAATTTCTCCTCAAAGTCCTTGAGCTTGGACTTGTGTTTACGTTGTGAATTTACGTTCCTCGCGGCAATCAGCTGTTTCTTCAGTGATTCGATCTCCTCATTTTTGGCAGAGATTTGCTTTTGAGCGCGCCGCAGCTCTACTGTCAGTATTGCCGCATTTTTCTGCTGCACTGATTTCTCGTTGGAGACGTCGACCAGTTTGGTGTGTAATTTGGTGTTCCTATTGAACATGCACTGTCCCTGGGTTCCACTCCTGATAGATCTTTGCAAATCGTCTTCAAGCACAAAGACTTTATGTTTGAGGGAGTTATTTAGTCCCTCTAAATGACTGCACTTGTCTCTGAGACTATTGAGCTCTGTCTTTAAGTCAGACGTGCTGCTGCTGTCTGCGCTTAGAAACGACTGTGGGCATATGTCAATCCAAGTAGAATCTGTATAGGTGTCTATATGAGATTCTGGAAATGAGTTCATAGACATGAATGAAGACATGCCTGACAGTGTGTTGGCACAGTGTCCGTATGACTGCGAGTACATCTTGGTGTCTGTTTCTCCGTTTCTCCACTTAACTCAACTCAATTCAACCCACTGGATATTTCTTCCTAACCTAAGCTTCTCTGTCTAGAGATAAGGATGATGTCACTGATGATTACATCACAAACATCGCCATGACGATGCCATGGTTACCAACCAGATTTTAGAATTTAGAACTTATTCTAGAATTATTATTCTAGAATAATTATTTAGTTCTAGAATACAAGTCAGTTCTCTAATTCTCTTTCAGTTGGCAGGCAGGCACCAATAAAACTACAAATCCAAACTTTATTGATATAATGTTTTGTCTGTATTTGTCAACTAGTAACAACTAATGACCATGATGAATGATTCAGACGCATGCTTTAAATATGTTTGTCCAAACATAAATAAAACTGTTATGAAATGTGGCAAGGCAAATGTATTACTAAGGCACAATTAATTTTGCTTGCATGCCTGCATCTGTATTTAACGTGCTTAATGCTTTATGTAATTATAGTTTTAGTGTTAAATACACTATTTGACATGTTGTAAATTAATTGTCATTCTTTTATACATGTTTATTATTCTCTTGTTTAGACAACCCCTTGTATTCCATCTGTTCTGACAGACAGACATTTCTTTAAGGTGTTTTAGAATGCTGGTATGTAATTTAAAACCTTCCTTTGTAACTAGTTCTGAATGGGACACAATGTGTTTCTTGTCTCTAAATCCCAGTTATGGAACGGTGCCTCTTGACCAAAGTATGTGCTCTTCAGTGTTTTTTGATTTATATACTTGTACATTTGAAATCTCATTTTTGATTTAAAACAATTTAATAAAGGAAACAAATTTTCACACTTTGTTTGTTCTCTCCTATGGCTTGATATTTCGTAGGTTGATCATGCCCCCTTAAAGGAAGGATTGTAAAAAGTTAGAGAAATAGTAGGGCTGTCAAAATTATCGCGTTAACTCACGTTAATTACATTTTTCATTAACGCGTTAAAAAATAAATAATGCATTAACGCATGTCCGAATGACCCGCCCATTTATCCATAAGAACACTCAGAATGCCGCGGACACATGCGTGTGTGAGATGGCAACAGAGCAGGTAGGCCCTCTGGGAATTCAAGTTTTAAAAGAATATGCGGGTGACCGTGGGGCTGTTGTTTGCCATCAACTGAAGTCCGCCTCCCGTCGCACATCCCGGAGGCAGCTGCGGCCAATCTGGTTGTTGTTAGCGGCTGTTAGCTAACAGTTAGCTAACAGCCGCTAACAACAACACAGCGAATGGCGCCACTGTTAGACCATACACACACAAGACTATTCTCTGCATGTGACCGGGGAAGTGTCAGTGTCTCCTCCTGAAACTAAACTAAACTAAACTTGCTAAAATAAAGCTGGGGTACGTACATTTTCGTCTTTCATTAACAGCTCATTTTGGTTGTGCCCAAAAGTAAAAGGTTGTGAATCAAACAGATTTAAGTACATTTGGTAAGAATGACAATGTGTACATTTGATAATCTCATTTAACTTCAATTGGAGTGGATTTGAAATAGAATGTTAACAATGTTAACTCACCATTACTATGCGATTAATCAACAAAAAAAATTTAATCGTTTGACAGCCCTAAGAAATAGACAAGAGTTTGGGATGATTTGTGCCAGAACTTCCAGATATTCGTGTGAATAGAGCTCTCGATCTGGAGCTCTGGATGAAAGAAGATTTTGCATAATGTGTCCTTAAAAAGCTCATCTACATAACGTCCTCTTGTACGTAACCACAACCACTTGCCCACACTTTGTCCAGTAAGTGATTCACGAGATATCTAATCACTGCTTTCTAAGTGTTCCCACTGTGCTCCCTTCCTCCACTCTGGTGTCCTTTTACCTTACCCCCAGCGTGGACTCCTCCTTGCACTTGCGACGCAGCGCCTGTGCAGAGATGGTGGAAGAATTATTACCCAGCCCATGGGCCATCCATCACGGCCGCTGCCCCGGCTATGAAATGCAGGCCACAATGACTCCTATCTGGTATGTTAGACCTCATGCTTGTGTATTTATCACTGACTGGGCCCGCACATGGGGTGATTCATTGAGCAGCTTGGAGCTGATACAACATGCTGACTACATCCCTGGGCACTGGTCTGGTGGTGGCTTCAGTCCATCTGATAATGCAGCGAAGCACTTCCTTTTCTTCTATTCATGGATTCCAGCTTTCTGTGGAGAAGGTGATATTTTGACAACTTTTCTTTAATTCAAATACTGGAATATGTCTCTTAGAATGCTTAAAGCTGGGTTACTTAGCTTTCACACCACAGAACAAAACTATTCATTATGGTTCAATGGTTTACACATATACTTTAGATCAGATTTTTCAGACCGAATGAAAAGAGAGGACCACCCACACTCAGTCAAACAGCCCTAATCAAGTGACACACAAAGCTCTTTCTTACAAGTATGTCCCATATTATGTAAAAAGAGGGGGGGGGGGGTCTGATTTATTTAAAAAAAACTTCAGGTACTGAAAATGTTTTTATACAAAATCAATCACTTTACGGAATAATAAAACGTTTCCTTTATTGTGTCTGTATTAAAAGTTTAAACTACTGTTGCTGTGTTACTGTTGTGCCTGATACAACTATTATAAGAACTATGTACTTCATCACAGCACCACGCAGCTACACAAACAACAGTTTTAACAACGAGTTAACTAAGGTTAGGGTTTGTTTAGGGCTAAGAATAGGGTAATGGTTAGGTGATGAGACCTGGATCAACTTGATATTTAGTGATATTAGATCAAGTGTAGGTGTGTAGATAGATAGAAAAATAGGTACCTTATCGATGTCCTGTGTAAAAAAAAATCAGGTGTCCAGTAGCAGCAGAAACACATACATCCAAACAAACAGAACAAATAAATAGATACATGTATTTCTTAAAATAGCTATGCTATTAAAATAGCAATAGTAATAAAATGTAACAGCACCTTAGGTTACAGCAGCAGAGGTGGTGTAGCCGCTGGGTTCAGATCATTTTCTCGCTGGGTTCGGACCAGCAGCAAGAAGCAAGAAAAATAACATTTTTAAAGCACAAAACAACAACTGTTTCAGAGCTATAGAACTTGCTGCTGTTTCCAGTGCGTTCAAAAGCGTGTATGTGTTTAGAGCCTTTATGAAATGGACAAACGATTCAACTTGTGGCTGTAAGCATCCTCATTTTGATATCCCAGATAAAACCCGTAGACTAAAACCGTAATATTTCCCATTTACCTCTCGGCAAAAATTTTTATGAACTTGTAGAGTTTACTGCTGAGCTGACCCTCTAAAACCATCTTTTCAGGGCTTGAGGTTGGAAAAGGGTGGAAGAAAACAGCATCTCCAGCTAACACAAAACTGAGGGTAGCAGAAACAACGTCACATGAGTGTGTTTATGAGCAGTACACTATGGAGAAAGAAAAGTCAAAACAATAATATAAGTGCATGAAAATGACTGTTATTGTCCTAGTCATGGTGCATGATGGTAGCCTGACTCTCGCCAGACCCATGTAGTTCGCTGCACTTCACACATGAGTCTGGTACTGAGCCATAGTGGTTGCATTTCAGAAGGCAGGGCCTTGTAAAAAAATCCTTGTATGTGATTGGATAGACCACTTGTCCGTTATCTTGAATGAAGTCTGCTCTCAACCACTCACATTGAAGCACACGGCTCCCATAGGTTGCCAAATCCCAGCAAGATTTTCCAACCCAAAATCCATGAGAATACCCCAAAAAAAACACTCAGTATGATTTTTTGGCTAAAAACGTAATATAATCAACTTGAGCTATCATGATTGTGTTTATTGTCTTTCTGTTTATTTAATACCTACAAGTCTCTTGGAAAAAAATATGAGGGAACCACCAAACCTGGCAACCCTGCTGCATAGTGTGTAAACAGGAACACTGAACCAGTGCTTCAACCAAACTTTACAGGAACATTTAACTCTTAAAACACACATATATCAACATAGAACCATCAACATCTCGCCTCAAATTGCATTAAAAGTGACATCCGTGTCTTAATTCGATCGTATTTACTCTTTTAAAAAGATTTGCGGACTTTACGTCCGCCATCTTGGATTCCTCTCGCTGCTGCATGAGAGAAGCTTGAGAAGGCAGTGCAAACCCCACGTAACACTGGCAATCCTGATTGGTCGATTAAAAAATAATCTGGGGAAGGCGTTCGCTATGGGCTCGATACCAGACCCATGTGGTTCAGCCAAACGCCTCTGGTGGAGCATGGCGGAACTACAAGGGTCTGGCAGAGCCAGTCTATGATGGTGCATGATGGCACAATTCCAAACTTGACATTTCTGATGCAGTTACTTAAAGGCTAAAGTGGGTATTCCACAACCTAACTAGCTACTTTCCTACTAGTCTGACCACCTGGTGTTCCCAGAGATCTGTCATCACAATAACCAGGCCCTGAGCTTAGCTTCTGAAATCTGACCTGGCTTTCACGAGCAGGTGGAGTTACTTTCTGTGTGTGAAGCCTCTGAGGAGCACAGGGACTGGACGGTTGGGGTCCAGATTCAGAACTAAACAAGAGAGTGGCGTTAAAGATGTTTGTTTAATTTTGTCACAGTCTTCCTGAAAATGTGCGCCAGGCTGCCACTCTGACAGTTCAAATCCAGGATTGTGCGATGAATTGTGCTATAGACATCTATTTGCTGCATCACAGTCCCCGCCCCTCCCAACACAAAACCTGTCTTTTCCAGCTATTATTCCCGCCACATGCTTTTTTCCCTGAGCTCGTCTTGGCCACTTTCCTCGCGAGTTCATTATGCACCCAATCTGTGACAGACTACATTAGTTCTACGCACTGTACAGCTGCCAGCCTGGCTAATCTAATAGTAATGTATAAATTCCTTGTGGCAGGCCAATAAAAGTGGGATTAGTTTGGTGGTGAAGTCGGGACGTGTCGGCGCTGACAGGCACGTGAACGGAGCGTTAGCATATATGCTGCTGTGGTTCGCGGGGGACACGGGCTCTTTGTAATTCCCTCGCCAGCGCCTGTCTCCCTCGTGTACGGCCAAGACTCAGGTTTGCAGAACGGGTCCTTGATTCGCTCCATGGACACAAGGAGCGCGTCTGTCACAATAGCTCAGTGGTGGAATTTAAAGGAGCTCAAAAATGATCCATGTGTTGTGTTTATGTTGGAACTTAAATGTGATCTTGAGAATAAGGAGTCTGGTATTTCATGTTTTAAAATGTGACAGAAATACTGGAAGAGAAAATATTCAAGAAGCATGGAATATGAGATGAATGAGCAACCCATTGAGTAGTAGAAGTGTGAAAGTACATTATGCTGAATTTAGATCTATATCCAATGTAGAGGAATGGAGTTGATATTAGGCAGAAAATCTCGTTATTCTTGGGATTCTTGGAAGTATGGGGCTATCACCTGCTAATGTGGCTTTTCATTTGTGCTTACTATGATGTCTTTTTGTGTAGCCCTGAGTCACATCTGCAGTCGTCTCGGAGGACTATGTCTAGAAATATATAATATATATAAATGTCAATACATGTCCTTCAAGTCCCAGATCATCATTCTCCTCCTGCATCAGCAAGTAATAAAAAAGAAAAAAAAAAGCCATGGCAGAGAGATCCGCTCCCATGGACTGATCCAGGACTGAGGCTGTAGGTCCAGAACGAGTCTGTAGATGCAGAACTGAGGTCGTAGATCCAGGACTGAGGCCGTACATCCAGGACTGAGGCCTTAGATCCAGGACTGAGGCCGTAGATCCAGGACTGAGGCCGTAGATCCAGGACTGAGGCCGCAAATCCAGGACTGAGGCCGTACATCCAGGATTGAGGCCTTTGATCCAGGACTGAGGCCGTAGATCCAGGACTGAGGCTGGATTCCAGGTTGTGGCTACATTCTGAAAATGTGGCTAAAGATTGTGGAAATACTCTTTTAGATAAGTATAACAGAAATAAGCACCATTCTATTTTCTGAGATGACCATTTATAAACTTGAATCATTGTTCTTGATCAGCTTGAAATACATTGGACTCTTTCAAGAAAATTTTTATGCAAATACTTTTTTATGAATTACTACTTTTACTGAAATACCCTACATCTTTCCAATTGTACTGTTACCAGGTGTGTTTGTACAGTTGGCATAATAAAGTAGTTTTTTTCTTCCACACTGGAACAGCAGGTTCATAGAGACCAGAACAACACAACAACAAAGCGTCAAATGGATTATGGAAATACAAAAATCCAAATCTTTTTAATATGCAGAGAATTCACTTTTCCTGTTTTTAAGGTATAAAAAGACTGTGATAAAGACAAACATGGGTAATCTTGCATTGCACGCTCAAATTGAATTAAGCGACAATGGGGCCGCGGAGTGTTTTGCCTTTATGAATTATTCAGAGGGTAATCTGACGTATATTAGTGTTTTGCTGCGGAGCGAACTCACATTTGTTTCCTGGCGCTCCGCAGCGGAAGACGTGCGATACACCATTACCGTCCAACAAAGTTATAAGTACACAGCCTTCCATATGAAAAGGATGACGAAGGAGTGCGACTGGAATGGCCAATGGGTACAGGCTCATTTTTAAAAACCACGAGGCAACACAGCATGGGCATGTAAAGGTGATAATCTACTTGTAATGTCCGCACTGGATTACCTTAGCGGGGTCACCTTCATTGCGCTAACACTAAAATGCCCTCCCAAGGTCCTGCTCACACCCTTTTTCAAACATTATTAAATGGCCAGCCTCAAGGCCTGCTCTATATTCATGACACAAAAGCGCTTGGTATCTAATGTCGGTGAATAGCCTCCATCTTGTTCCGATGAGCAGCGGTCGCCCGTCATCGCGCCGTTCCAACCGCACCGCCGCTTTTATTGATCTCTGTGCAATAAAGCGATGCAAAAGTAGTGCTGCAAATTAGATTTTTATGCTGCAGAAATATGCCGGCAGAAATTGCATTACCGCAGCACATTCATAACGTTATATGTTTTTTCTTAAACAAAGTTAGGAATTAAATCTTGGTCCTGCGGGTGTTTTTGCCAGAGTTTGCAGCTATCAACAAAAGCATCTTTAGGAGGAATGCAGTCTCCGGGGGAGTATTCATGAACGTTATTGCGATCGCATTGTCTTACCGCCAGCTCTTGGCTTTATTTGTTAAAGGACAATGTGTTAAGATGGAAGTAGCTGCTGTTTATGTTTTGTAAGCAGCAAAAAGTAAGAGAGTAAAAAAGTTTGGAAGAAATGGAAGCGTGAGTTTGCACTTTGAGTTCATGTGTAGGAAAAGTTTACCTCTGCTTTCGACAGAGACCTCTGCCAGATCTACCTTGGCCTTCTTGGCCGTGGCAACAATTCACCCATAGTGGCCGAGTTTGCTTCTTTGCAGGTCTATAGCAATACCATATCAAACGACTTATTACACTTCTGGATGTATTAAAGTTAAGGTTATTGACAGGTTAATAATAACAGTAATTACACAAATACATGTTGGGGGATCCATGTTGTTTAAAATGGGTCTGAAGCTGCCTATGGGCCTTCTCACATCAGATTCCTTATTCTTAAGATAACCACTGTGGTAAATATGATCTTTCCTAAATCAGGGCTGTCAAACTCAATTTGGTCAGAGGCGGTTTTCAAAAATAATAGCTCTCTGCGAGCCGAAAGTGTAAAAGTGTGGTTATTGGTTATCAGATTTGGTCTGCATGTTTTACATTGTGAAGATATTGTAACAAACTTACTTTAACTTAACCTTTAACTTAACCCTTCAGTTAAAAGAATTGACCAATGATTTATATTTTTAATGAAACAGTTTGCAATTGTGTTTTGCTGTTGATGACATATGTTATGGTAGTTCAAATTACTCTACCATCAATGCTGCAAGTAAAAAGAAATAATTGAAAATCCTTTCAGGGGCCACTGAAAATAGTCCGACCCTGCCTTAAATAAAGAAATGTGAATCTGCGTTTCATTATTATGGCCACAATTCAAATGTATGAATATAAAACACAGCTCATCTTCCATCCCGCGGACACACAAAACATCTGCCCTCTCTTAACTTGATCCTATCAATATTCTGTCACAAATGTGCACATGGAATTGATATATTTAGGAAATAATCAAAATTAGGTTCTTGGTTTGAAAGAGTGCTGTGATGGCCAGAATGTCCTAACTCTGCAGGTTAAACCCCAGGAGCCAATGAAGCGTGACATCGGTGCAGAATAAAGCACACAAGCTGCATTTTGACAACATCATAACAGCATGAGCGAATCTGGGTTTTTTTCTCTTTTCCTGGGTGCATCACTTCATTTAGAACCAAAAAAGAACTGTTATGGAAAAAGCACACAAAGTAAACAGATACTACACGTTTACGGTGTCTTATTATGTTATTTCACCTTGGAGAGACCCATGAGGAAACGCATTAGACTTATTAGATTTAAGCATGTTTATTGATTGAGCATGTTTGGCGCCCTAGGCCCGGGCGGGATGCTGCTGAGCACGGCGCTTGCTCGCGTGCATGATCCCCCCGGGGCCTAGGCACTGGTGACGGCAGAGGCAGTAGGCAAGCACGCTTCATGAGAGAAGGAGGAGGTGGGGCGGCGGCGGCTTGCAGACTTCAGAAGACCGGGAAGTGGGCGTCTCCGGCTTTTAACTTGCTGTCCTGGTGGTTATTGGTTGACTGGGTGTGGGCGTTGCTGGTATTGATGAGTCGAGGAAGAGCAGCCTGTGGCCTGGCAGCAGCAGCCGGGTCTACCACGGTGAACTTTCGCGAAAGCTCCATTTCACCTTGGAGAGACCCATGAGGAAACGCATTAGACTTATTAGATTTAAGCATGTTTATTGATTGAGCATGTTTGGCGCCCTAGGCCCGGGCGGGATGCTGCTGAGCACGGCGCTTGCTCGCGTGCATGATCCCCAAAAAGCGGGCCTGCGATTGGGATAGCAGGACGCACTGCGCGGGCCTGAGAGCATGAGCGAGCTGAGAACATGCGCGCACGCGCATGTTCAGCCAGCCGCTGTAGCAGAGGAATCTTTGAGCGAGCTGAGAACATGCGCGCACGCGCATGTTCAGCCAGCCGCTGTAGCAGAGGAATCTTTGAGCGAGCTGAGAACATGCGCGCACGCGCATGTTCAGCCAGCCGCTGTAGCAGAGGAATCTTTGAGCGAGCTGAGAACATGCGCGCACGCGCATGTTCAGCCAGCCGCAGCAGGGGAATCTTTGAGCGAGCTGAGAACATGCGCGCACGCGCATGTTCAGCCAGCCGCTGTAGCAGAGGAATCTTTGAGCGAGCTGAGAACATGCGCGCACGCGCATGCTCAGCCAGCCGCAGCAGGGGAATCTTTGAGCGAGCTGAGAACATGCGCGCACGCGCATGTTCAGCCAGCCGCAACAGAGGAATCTTTGAGCGAGCTGAGAATATGAGCGCACGCTCATATTCAGCCAGACGCTGAAGCAGAGGAATCTTTGACCGTTTGAGGAAAGTGCGTGCCGCCACCAGAATCTTATTGCTTACTTGCTTTGCTGGGAGCTTACGAGGAAGCCGGTAGACGTTGTGCTGCCATGATAGCGGTCGCATCTGGCCTGATGTAGGTGGAGAAGCCGAAGGGGACCAGCGCCCCAGCTGTTGCAGAGAAGAGTGGGGGAACCCCAGCGAGGTCGCGCGCGTGGCAGCGCCTATCCTGAAGGAGTGGGCTGTATAGAGCTGGGGAGACAAATTGCAGAGGAGCAGTAGGGATCTTAGCTGAGCTCTGAACCAGGTTGCTGTTATGGGAAGGTTGACTGGAGTGAGAATTAGAGGTCCGTTAAAATCTCCTTTTTGCCGCGGAGGCGAGTGTAACGCATCATGGACCTGTAGGGGCAGAGAGATGTGTCGAAGCGAGCTATATTGTGTTGCAGGCGCCTCTGATCTTTGAATGTTTGAGATGAAGGTTGAATGGTCAGGGGACATTATGTTGGGTGAGAAGAGCGACCTTTGTTTAATGCTTCCACTACGTCGAGATGATCACGCATGACAGAGATCCTCTTTCTCTGCCACGTGTGATTCCGCAGCGCGCAGGCCACGACCACTGGGAATGTCTCGTGTAGGGCAGAGGAAATGCTCCGGGGAAAGTAGCGGGCCACGGCCGGCGAACCACTGGTCCTGGAAGAATCCCCCAAAAACCCACGGAAGGGGCAGCGTCCGTGTAGAAGCGGAGACCTGTAGGGGCAGAGAGACACACCGGAGAGGGCCATTGATGTTGCAGGCGCCCTTACGCTTAGAATCTTGGGTTGGAGAGTAGATAATTAGGCCAGTAGGATAGGACGGGAAAAGCCGTGTCTCGGACCGCATTGAAGGTTGAGTGAGCAGTGGTGAAACGCTTATGCAGAGAAGCCACAGAAGGCGAGCAGAAGATGCTGCGAGGAGGGCAGACATGTACTTGGAAGATGAGCCGGAGTTCAGTGCCGCTCAGAGCCGCTGCAGGATGGGCAGCATGATGGGGAGCCTGTGATCAGAAGAGTGAAGAATACAGGTATGGATGCCTTTGATTAGGAGTCCGATTGACGGCTCAGCGCAGCTACTTGGCCAGCTGCATCTGATAGAATCAGAAGATTCAGTAGGGAGATGAAGCACGACCGCCGAAGCGACCCTGGGAGCATAGGTGCGAGTCCGGCGCAGCGCGGCATACTCAGCCGGGCTGCATCTATTAGAAGCAGGATAAGCTTCTGAGAGAGTGGGTTGCAGTAGCAGTAGCAGCAGCAGTAGCCTCAGATAATAACAGCAAACGTCCTGTATCAAGCCGCGGCAGCAGCAGTAGCAGCAGCAGCAGCAGCAGCAGCGTCCTTAGAAAATAACAGTAATAATTCTGTATCAAAGCCACAGCAGTAGAATGTTGTTGTAGCTGTTCAGGGTTTCAGTAAAAGAGATGCGAAGTGAAGAGAGATGGCAAAGTAAATGAAACAGCAGCAGCAGTAGTAGCAGCAGTAGCCGTATGAAGCAGCAGCAGTAGCAGTAGCAGTATGAAGCAGCAGCAGCTGCAGCATCCGTCGATAATAGCAGCAATAATCCTGTATCAAAGCCAGAGCAGTAGAATATTGTTGTAGCTGTTTAGTGTTTCAGTAAAAGAGATGCGAAGTGAAGAGAGATGTCAAAGTACATGAAGCAGCAGCAGCACGGCAGCAGATGCAGTATGAAGCAGCAGCGGCAGCAGTAGCAGCAGTAACGGTAGCAGCATGAAGCAGCAGCAGCAGCAGCGGTTGCAGCATCCGTAGATAATAACAGCAATAATCCTGTATCAAAGCCACAGCAGTAGAATATTGTTGAAGCTGTTTAGTGTTTCAGTAAGAGAGATGCGCAGTGAAGAGAGGTGTCAAAGTAAAGAAGCAGCAGCAGCACGGCAGCGGTAGCAGTATGAAGCAGCAGCGGCAGCAATAGCAGCAGTAGCGGCAGCAGAAGCAGCAAGCAGCAGCAGCACAATGCGATTCATACGAACAACAGACGTGTCACGCCAGCGTGCGCCGCTTGTCTCCGTGAGCCAGGTTACGTACGTGTCTGAAGAGCCGAGCCGTAGAGACAGGTGCAGCCTGGGAGCCTGCGGAGCGGCAGCGGCAGGAACAGCAGCAGCGGCACATGTAGTAGTAGGAGCAGCAGGAGCAGGCAGCAGGGACAGGCAGCAGCAGGAATAGGCAGCAGCGGGATCAGGCATCAGTAGGAACGGCAGCAGGGACCGCAGCAGCGGCGGTCAGAGAACCATGCCCACGGTTGTTTAAGAGCCTGAGGAAATAAATCAACCCGAATCCGAAACATTCCCATGCGAGAAACAGATGTCCCCTGGAGCCATCTTGCTGCTTTGGTTATGGTAGAACGCATGAACGATCACTGATCCATGCGTTCATTAGCTCCAGCTCCACTTCAAACCCATTGCATATTCACATTGGGCCCCTTTTCTTTCTGCTGCACTTTCGAAATGCAACAACTGCAGTTTAGTTACCCAGTTTAATACTAGTGACCTAGCTATTTAAATGCATGGCCCCTCCTTCCTCCTGCAGATAGACGAATTTAAATACATCATTTAACAATAGTGACTTGCGAGTAATGAGATTGATGCTGTAAAGATGGCGCCGTGCAAGAGCTCTGTGTGTGCCGTCTGGAGCACGATGGGGTAGTCTTTGCACATTTTTTCCAACGTGGTTTTACTGCAAGTGGCAGAACATGAATCTGAATTAATGCACATTGCTCCTCTTATATCCCTCAGACATTGGAGATTGATGCCATTTAAGATGCATTGTCCCTCAGTTAGCTCAACACGTGTAAAACGGAGCCTGCAGACCAAGCACGGGGCGAAGACTGACGCCTGCAGTCAAGTGCGTAGGGCAAAAACCAGCCGCCTGCAGCCTAGACTCTGGGATTAAACTGTCCGCGGTCGGCACACTCACTGTACTCACATGCCAGGAAACTTGGGAAAGCAACGGGACAACGCGGCACCGCCAGTCGGAGGCAGGGACACGCACGGTACCGCCAGACCGTCTGCGCGCGGCAGCAGACCACGAGGAACGAGCAGCACAGAACCGCGGAGGGGCCCCGCGGAGCAGCCCGCAGAAGAGCCCGCAGAGGAGGAGAGCAGTGGGGATATGCGAACCACAGCAGGTGCAGGGACGTGGAGGAGGAGCAGACCACGAGCAGCCAGACTGAGGACAGCAGGGCCACGCGCACGAGCAACACGTGAGCAGAAGCGACCCCTCCAGAACAACGCATGCATTTGCGAACAGGTGCGTTAGCGACATGCACCTTGCAGGCTTCAGAAGTTTGCAGACTTCAGAAGACCGGGAAGTGGGCGTCTCCGGCTTTTAACTTGCTGTCCTGGTGGTTATTGGTTGACTGGGTGTGGGCGTTGCTGGTATTGATGAGTCGAGGAAGAGCAGCCTGTGGCCTGGCAGCAGCAGCCGGGTCTACCACGGTGAACTTTCGCGAAAGCTCCATATGCATTTCCAATTATTCAAATTAGTTTGGTGTCTTCACAGCTTCAATAAATGTGTGGGATGACATGTATACATACTGTACATACAACAGTCTTGTTGTGCAAGTATGCAAGTTTATTTATAATTTATATTTTAATTTTTCAATGTTTTAACAGTTTATGTGTATATGATTGATCTCAGTGTTCACATCAGACTGTTCATCAAAATCTTTAAATTCATTTAGAGGTTTTTGTTTCTTGTTATCAGATTCTGATTCTGATATGCAACATGTTAAGGACTTATGGGAGGTCTGGAGATCTGCAATTGAGCTGTATATACCATGTTACACTAAATTGGCGTATTGATATATATAAAAATCAGAAAATATCCATTCATCCATTTTCTTCCGTTTCATCCGTTGCCGGGTCGCGGGGGCAGCAGTCTAAGCAGAGACGCCCATACTTCCCTATCCACACACACTTCCTCTAGCTCTTATGGGGAGACCCAAAGGCGTTTCCAGGCCAGCTGAGAGACAAAGATGCCCGAACCACCTCAACTGGTTCCTCCCGACTTGGAGAAGCAGCGGCTCTACTCCGAGCTACTACTACTACTACTACTAATTAAAAAAAACTTATGGCGCACCTCCGTGAACATATACTGCTGTTATATAAAGTCTCTGGAAGGTCTCTGGACGCTACGGAGCTGCATTATTGGAGAAGAACTTTACACAAAAAGCTGCTAGCTTAACTCCGTTAGCATCAAAGTCCGCCCCCTACTTCCGCCACTTCCGGCGGGTGCCACCGCAGGCCAGGACTTCTAGTCTGAACACCCCTGCGTCTGAAATTGAGAGAATGTGCGTCTGGTGCACGTGGCGTCAGCGTTCCAGCGTCAGCGGTTTGAACGTGCCATAAGGGGGCGCCCAGCCTCTCTGTGGGGGAAGCTCATTTTGACCGCTTGTATCCGTGATCTCGTTATTTCGGTCATTATGTGACATGTAAATTTCTCAAATGTGACATGTAAATTTCTCCTATGTGAGATAAATAAAGCACATCTTATCTTATCTTATCTTATTACCCAAAGCTCATTACCATAGGTGAGGGAGGGAACGAAGATTCACCGGTAAATCGAGAGCTTTGCCTTTTGGCTCAGCTTCACCACAGCGGTCCTATACAGCGACGCATCACTGCGCACGCTGCACCATTCCCCCTTTTATCTCACGCTCCATCCTTCCCTCACTCGTGAACAAGACCCCAAGATATTTTAACTCCTCCACTTAAGGAAGGATCCCTCCACCCACCTGGAGAGGGCAAGGAACCCTCCAGGTGCCTTATTAAATACATGTTGCACAATATTACAACAACATTGTTTTGCTATTATATATTCCATACATCTGATATTTCTGTTCTGAAAATCCACTAGTCACTTTACCGGCTGCTATTATTACTACTGTTAATTCTGGTCATATTCTCTGCTGCTTAAGTACCATAAAAACATATGTAAATACCTCCTGCTGACTACAGTGTATACTCCACTAGTGTATTATCATATAATTAAGTGCAATCAAAGCTCCAGAGTTTTACTCTTATTTTATTCAGTCTATCGCTGAAGCTGCTCTCTGGCAACAATCAAGGCTGGACTGGGACCAAAAAACGTTTTTTTTACGGTTAATTATACGGTATGCCGAAGCACATAGTGTAACGAATGTAGATAGATAGATAGATAGATACTTTATTGATCCCCTGTAGGAGAAATTCAGCTGTCCAGCAGCAGAAGACTCTTCTTTTGTTGTACAGTCAGTCAAGTTTTTTGTACAGTCTGACACCGAAGGAACAAAGGATCTCTTGAAACGTTTCGTTCGGCAGCGCAGTGATAAGAGTCTGTTGCTTCAATTACTCCTCTGAGCGGCCATAGTGCCATGCAGAGGGTGTCTGGAGTTACCCAGGATGCCCTGCATTATAGCCCTCATCCTTCTCTCCAGCACAGCTCCCACAGAGTTCACACTTCTCCCCATCACAGAGACACGTTTCCTAATTAGCCTGTCGAGCCGGTTACTGTCTCTCGGCGTCAGACTGCCGCTCCAATGTAAGCAGTATGAATATAAGCAGTTTCAACAATTTAAATAAAGTGCATTAGTCTACATTACATTACATAAGAGAGTAATAAACGTGTCACACAGTGAGGGAGATTGCCATTTCAAAAAAGTCTGAAATGCATAATATCATTAAATCTGTTTGATTTGTTCACAATATTTTACATTTGAGCACAACCAACATGAACTGTTATTGCTCGGAAAAATGTAGGTACCCCAGTTGGGTTGTGCTTCGAAGGGAGACACGGGGAAGACATGGACACTTCCTGAGGCTCCATAGTCCAATATACAATGCACTATTTATTGCGTGCACAATTTACGCACACAACAAGCAGAGAATGGTCCTGTGTGCATGTGGGTCCTGGGAACATTACGACCATGTTGCAGCTGCGCGCTTGCCGCATTGTTGTCAAAGCCGCTTACAAGTGCCCCGCGGCCATGTGCGCCACCCTTGAACATTTTTCAACAGATTTAAAAATTTCACAATAATTACTTTTTTGTTTTTATGGGCATCAAATATGGGCATCGGCCCTTCCAGCATTGCCCGGTACACCGGATGGCCAGTCCAGGCCTGGCGACAGTTATGGTCCTGCATGGACTAACACTTTGTCCAGGTCCCTCCTAACTCCCTCTGAGGATAAACAAAGCTTTTAGACAGAAGGGCCAGGGAGGACGTGTTTTTGACCCTCAAAACAACCTCAGGTTTTTGATGAAAGGACAATGTTATAAAATGTTCAAAGTGTGCTTTATACATGACCTTTAACCTCTTTACTAACACCGGCGCGCCGGCGGCTGTTTTTATGTTTTTAAATGTTCTGCTGGCAATAGCAGATGTATTTTGAACACCAAACCCCAAAAGCTGTATATCATTTTAAAGCTTATTTTCTTATCTACATTTATAATCTGATGTGGTCTACATATATATGTAAACCACATCAGACTTTGCATTTAAAAGATATAACACATAATGTGGGCACAAAATAAATCAATTCCGAAATAGTTTTTTACCTTTGGGCTTGTGCTGTACAAATAAATCAGCTCTCCTCCCAGCTTGCAATACATCATTCTCTCTGGAACAGTCCAAAGGAAAATTATATCCGCTTGTATTTCCCAAAGTAAAATCCATTCTGCAGAAATAATACAAAAATGTGCATTTATCTTTAGCGAAAAAACCGAAAAAAAATAGCACAGATGTTACTCTTTCACTTTTAACGGACTTTTAGCTTTGTTTTTCACCCAAACATCTGGTATCCACGTGTTCCTTAGCTCCTTATCTTTCAAATGAGACTACTCCCGAAAAGCTAGACCAATTTTTGGGTCTGCAAGAGGTCCCGTAAGTACAGCTTGCGCTGCTGTTTGCGCATTGAACACTGATCTTTTGTGGGGTCCCAACTTGTTTGCTTTTACTTCCGGGATTTACGATTGACATGTCCTTGTAGCCAATGAGGAACGCTTTCGAACAAGGGGTGGGACAATGGTGTCCTGTCTTATGTTGGGCCTGGACAATTGTGCGTAATGGAAGCCAAAAGACGCTCTCGAAGCTGCAATGAATTTACACTCATAAAAAAATAACTTTGACATTTAAAAAAGAAAAACACACATAGATTAGTAACTTATAAGTACCAATAATAAAAAATATAGTTTTTATGATGATTAAATGTAAGTAAAGATATTTATATATATATAAATGTGCACTACTTGATGAAAAGGAGAAACTGCATAAAAACTGTAAAACTTAGAAGTCTGAAACTTTAGACAGTTGTTGTCAACAACACAATGAACAGAGGGTTTGAATATTGTGAACTTACAATGAAGTATGCCTTTTTTAGGGCCTTTAGAAATTGAAAATGTTAGGCGAGGCTAAAAAAATTGGGTTTTTTTCCCTAACTTCAAAGGATGCAGAGGAAAATAGGGATGACAAACATTATTTTAGTGTTTTTTTTACATAAACTAGAAGGCTCTAGCTTTAAAATTATGCATCACACAAGCATGTGAGATGTAAGATGTGTTTTTAAATAAGCAAAGACATTTGGGTATGCCCAACCATTGTGCACGAGCCAAAATGAGGCGGATGTTAAGAGGTTAAAGAAAACCTTTCAAAGAGAATACAACTGTATACACTGCAACTAAAATACATCTAGACAGTGTTTAATTATGTATACAGGTATATATCAATCAATATCCCTATGTGGTGAAGTCTTATCTGCATCAGTCTTGCCACAGCGAGATTACCTCTCAAAATGGCACCATCGTGCTTACTTGTCTCTTTCACCATTGCTCCTGGCTGTTGATGTACTACCATGGTGTAAAATGCTTCAAAATGAACCGTCCCTTTCTTTTCCGCTCCACAAGAAATATTTTCCATCAATATGCTCGCAATTCCACGTTCATTCCCCACCCATCATCCACAGTGTCATATTTCAGCCGATGTGGCGTTGTGCCTTCAATCAAACATTTTTTTGTAGTTGTGCGCTCATGCTGCGACTTTACATTTGACTTCATACATATTCAATGGGCAGGAGTCGCTCTGTGTTATAAGCTTACGCCGAGGTAATGCGTTTTACTCGGAATCTCTCCATCTCGGAAAACAAACATGCAGCGTTATTACTTTAGACTCTTTCATTTGGCCGTCACATCCGGAAATTGTTCTCATGATCTATGGTAATGTGTCGGTGATTTGAAGGCACGACTTATGCGTAGCTCTTCAAGGGACATTTGTCTTTGTCGGCTTGTGCAGCTTTCTCTATGTCGTCGATCTTTGTTCGTTTGTACAGATGATTCTCCAATTAGCTGAGCACGTGTTTGCAAGCTTTGAGGACTTGGTTGGACAGAATATCTTTGAGAGAAATGTATGGAATAAAAGTCAATATTTATTAGACATATTCATACATAGACAAATTGATTTTTATTATGACAACGAGCGCCAAACATCTACATGGCTTATTGGCGTTTTTATTGGATTCCTAGGATGCAGAAGAAAGGGATTTAGATGAGACAAGAAAGCTTAGAAGAAGCGCCAAATAAGGAGTTGTTTCTCCCCATACTTGCAGATTATGAGAGCTTTAAAATGAATAAGACCACACATTTTCATAGTTCTAAACACTAAAAGATACTAAAAGTAATGTTAACTGTATCAAAATAGTGTTGGGAGAACATTGGGAGCTTCAGTCTATGTTCGCCCGTAAACTGAAACTCCCAATGAAGGATTGTCCAATGCCACAACAACGTCCCCTCATTAAAACAGAACTGGAGTTGTTCTCACTTTTAATTTTGTTGTTGCTGTTTGCTGAGGCAGGAGGTTCTAAGGCAGTGGTGCCAAAAAAGCTCCAGAAAGGTCCGGTGTTGTTGCAGGATTTCATTCCAACCAAGTAGGAGCATAACTGAAATCCTGCAGCCCCACAGGCCCTTTGAGGACTGGTTTGACACTAGTTGGTCTAAGGACAGTGATAATAAACATTTTTGCAATTTTTTCTAAAAATGACTCTTGGACATGGGTCCAAAAATGTCCACTCCCTATGGACCAAAGGCTTCTATGTACGTATATGTTATTATTGCATGGCTTGTGTGTGATTTGTTTGTTTCTTTGATCTGTTGGCAAATTGACAACTCTGAGATGACTGCTGGCGTTTTTTAGGGCTATACACGAATACATTGAATTGAATTTGAAGTTCAATTCACAAAAAAGTGCAGTATGTATAGTCCAGGCCATGCATCTGAAATCAGCCTTGACAAATCCCAATTTGACAAACTTTGCTTATGCCGCAATGTGGCTTGGTGGGATTGAAAAAACCTGTTGTAAGTACGTTTTTTCTTGAACATATGGGTTCACTGTTGGGTCAGGGAACCAAATACAGACCCAGAGGTATTCACAAAATATCGGATCGCAATAATGACACAGAAGCATGGAGACAGACCGTGAAAGACAGACAACGTACATCATCCAACTGGACAAGTCAATGCAAGTTGAACTGTGCATCCAAAAAAGGAAATTAGCTAAATAAGCAGCATTTTTCTTAACTCCTCCCGGTCGACCAAAGCTAAATAAGCAGCATTTGTAAATATTAGAGATAGTCTCGGATTGAACGGACCGCATGTGCCGCTTCCATTTGAACTCCTGTCCATCTTATATGTATATAAAAGACCTTCCTCTACAAACCACGAAGTTGAGTATTTGTTTTATTACATTTCTCTGATTCATGTCATTGCTTAAGCCACATTATGTGGGTGTTCCAGATATCTAATAACTGTGCTTATGCAGGCCCTCCGGTCACCAGAGGTTATGAGGCTGTGATCTTATAAAATCATCTAACCCCGATTTAACCTGTTTCCACAGGGTTGACAGAGAAATCTAAACCATCAATGGAACAGGGGATATATAATGGCTTCTAAAATGGTATAGCATATTCATACTGGTCCAATGGTAAAATTAACATGAGTGTGGGTTATGGTAAATGTGGCTACAAGGCTAAAAATAAAAGAATCCATATAACAAAAGCCTATATACACGCACTTACTTTAGTCGCACATGTAATACACTTACACTTTACATATAGTATAGTACTGAATATAAACTATTCATACTGGTATTGCTTATTTGTGCAAGTATAATAGCAGATTGTAATTTCTCAGATGTTTTCTTTATCCATCATACATGTTAAACCATATAACATAATTCAATTAGACTTTTATTTCACATACTAAAACGATCTCATTCAGAACAGCCCTAACTCTACACATTCCATCTGGACTACCTGCCTTCAGGCCGCACACACCGGCAAAAAAGCTATTCAAGGTTTTTTAGCCAAAGGCCGCCTGTCCATGGCCTGAAAAGCACCACTTCCCTCTGGCCTGACAAGACTTCACCAGAGCTCCTTTCATATAGAGCCTCGCCAATGAACTCTCTCCTTGGGGACATTACTATTGATAACCACGTTTCGAATCATTTAATACCATTAGGGGCTCTTTCTCCCCACACGCCGCATTGAAATGTACCCTCGCATCACGGTATTCTGAGACGCAAAGATGATCAGGGGTGATGGTGCAGTGGAGGAGCCGGAAGATTTGTTAATAAAGTTAATGGAATGAGCTCCCGGGAGAGGGCCATTTCCAGGCGTCATCGGAGTGTGTTTGAGAAAGGCCCCCGTAGAGATGACAAGTCAAACATTAGCTCAGTGGAGTGGACTATATTGGTCACGCTCGTCGGTGGAACATCCATGGACTGTGGAGTCAACATGGAAAATTTAAATAGTGATTGGACGATAGGCTGTTTGGTTGAAATCAAAGGGAGGATTTGGTCTATTGGGAATGATGGGATGCAGGAAATTCATGTGCTCTGAAAGTTTGATAATCAAGTTAGTTTTGTCAATTTGCTCTGTGAATTGAGATGTAATCACCATCAAATCTGGACTGAAGATTTGTGTTTTTTGACCTGGATTGAAATTCAGTGTCCACCTAAGACGCCGGAACACTGGAACATGTCCCAGCACCCGACACCTCTACACGTGTGTGAGATCTAAATAGTTTGATTCTATTAGTACTGTGTGTGAGCTAGGGCATTGACCTTGTGAAGTATTTAGACAAAGATGTAAACACACTCAGGGAGGTTAAATACTTCTTTGGCATAGCCTTTTTTGATCATCAAAATAAATGAAATGGCTTATAATTAATTTGGTTAAAATGTTCCTCAATTTTACACATGAAATAAAAATGTATGTACATTGAATAAAGATCCTATAATTTTTGCAGAATTATGAAATGCATTAATTAGTGTCTCAATGCAAATCACAAGCTGAATGAATACAAAACAACATAGCCTTAGCTAGAAGAACAGCAAACAGATGCCACCAAATTGCAAATGTCAACAACAAAACTACATGTCTGCAATCTGCTACAACTATGCTAATTTCAAATGCCTCTTGTCTGTTGCCACTGGCGATGATGCTCCATTTTCTATAAGTTAATCCCACAAACTTGACGCTGCAAGCGCAAAGATTCATAGGAGATCAAGTTGATATGAACCATGAGTGAGGTGTGTATACCCATGCATTGCTAAAGTACAGGACTTTAAAACTTATGATAGCTTAAAAGTATATGGGAGGATTTTCCCAAATTTTAGGAAAGAACCGCCCTCTCCTCTTTATGAACAACACTTTCTGGTCTTACTTGACGAGAATGCATCACCAGAACGATTAACAATTAGGAGGACCAATAGTCTTCATGATCCACCCGGAAGTAGAAAATCCTCCTAAATACCTTTAAAATGTGTCCGAGTGGCCGCAGACATATCTTACCAGTTACGGTGTTCTGTCAGTTTGAGCCGCTTATTGTTTTAAACTGCCTCAATTGTTTATGATGTGAAGCAAACCTGTGCATGAGTGTCTCATGGCAGCCCAAGCAAACTAAGATGTCTGTGAAAGGTTTAAAAAGTTTAAAGACGAACTTATTAAGGCACAAAAAGGCTGTTCAATAAAGTGGGTTTTAAGAAGGGATTTTAAACAACGTACTGATGGTGCTCAATGGTGGTCGTTCCAGAGCCAAGGAGCCCGGAGGATCTGGCTGCTGGGGGGGTGCACAATATGGTCTTAATTACAAGCTCAGCCACTTTTTGGCTGACTTTTTGGCTGACAATTATTTTGTCAGCCACTGGACAAGTAATATCATACTGTATCAATGTGTCAATAGTTTTATCCTAAGTATTGTTGTTGTAAAGGACGCACTTGGTGACCGAATTGAAACCTAATAAAGACTGTTTATGATACTTGGTAGTTTCAATTCTTGCAGTAGACGAGCGTACACGGATGCAAAGTTTGGCTTGTAACTTTCACCTCTTTTCAAACTTCCATCTTGAGTCATCCTTGTGTTTGAGTGAAACGGTAGAAGCCGCACCACGATCGCAGCTCTGTCAAATCCCGGCTTGAACCAGACTCGAGCTGTGTTATAATGAACGGGGGACTACTTCACTGGGGACATATGTGATCCAAATATATCCACAGAGTGAGTGAGAAGCGGCTTCATATGGCACGATTAAAAGAACACAGCTCCCAGAGACAGCACGGCACTCGACAACTCTGTGGGAATAGTCATACTGAATTTACCAAGAGCACATTTGAGTTGGAGTTGGAAATTGGATCTTTTTCTTAGTCTCTAGTTAAATGTTAAACTACATGCATAAATTACAGATTTTACTGGCTTAAAATGTCCATAAAAAGGAACAATTGTAACTATTTTAGCAGTCCAAACATTTTCCTTGCAGATGCAGGCGGGTGTAAAGCCCTGTTCCCATCAGGCCAAGCGTTGGTGGCAGGTTTACTTGCATATTGCACCAGAGACAACAAAATGGTGCCCAGAGCAGAAAACAGCCAAAACAAGAGTTAAACCTGGATTATACAAGGATGAGGACTGAACCAGGGCTGGGGGCAACAGTGGCTTATAGTTGGTAGAGCATTTGACTTTGAACCTAAGGGCCGTGGGTATAATCCTCCCACGACTTGTGTCATCTGTCATTGTTTTGTTCCTGGACAAGACACCTAACCCCACTTTTCCTGAAGCCCCCTCTGAAACACCAGGGCTGTGACGAATTGTTTCGTGGACCCACCACCTACAGGACAATCAGCAAGGGGCTGGTGTTATGAGAATTTGATGACAGCTCTGATTGTCTAACCCCGCAATCCAGAAATGGACTTAGAAAGGGGGTGAACATGAATGATGAATGAATGAATGAAACAGGCATCATATCAGGACTAAACCAGGACTATACCAGGACTAAGCAATGATAATACCAGGACAAAACCAGGATTATATCAGGACTAAACCAGGATTATATCAGGACTAAACCAGGATTATACCGGGACTGAACCAGAATCAAACCAGGAATATACAAGGAGCAGTACATTGATGTTAGTACACTCAAACCTGCTCCCTCAAACATATCTGCATCAAAGCCCGGGCACCACTTCTGCCCAGTAGGGGCAGGTCCCAGTTCTCAAAGGTCCATGAGCACGTGCGCTGCTTGCCATACCACTCAGGGCCGGCGGGGGTGCTTTTGTATGGTTGTCTTCTTTCCTCTCGAAAACGTCTTTACAGGATGGTCCAAAAGTCGGCTCTTGGCCCAACGCTATGTTCCAGATGTGTGTCAATGCTGAGGGGAGTATATTTTGTTGAACCAAAATATAGTCCCCTCGGCTTAGCCTAGTTTAGCCTTCAGAGGGCCGGCTAACACATGCGCAAATGCGTTTTTTCTTGCCCCAAAATCTGTACTGTATGAAAACAATCTTTATCTCTCAGCTTAGGTCGAGCTGTTTCAGTTTACATTAGTATACTATGGGACATATTTCTGGGTAGCCCAAGTGAATTTAGTTTATAGTACCTCGGGCACCCCCTGTGCCCATGGTTGGAACAGCTATGAGCAAGTAATACCTTATCCAGTTATTATAATGGATCCATGCTTACAGTTTACAACTGGATTATCCATATAGTCAAACCGTAATCTATTTAACTATATAATACAATCCAGCAAACTACTTTCTCGCCCTCTGACTGTTGACATGAGGTAAATTGCTGATTATACTAACGAGTGTTTTGGTAACATGTTAGCTCTACATCAAGTTCCTGGCCTTTCTTTTCTGGGAATGCAATAAATTATCACAAAACTATGTTAGTTTGGTAAGAAATACAATGTTCTCTACTGCTTTTCTTACTCCATCTTGTCTTTACCTAGTGAGCTCTCATCCTCGTGCTCTGTCCGGCCTTGAGTCCAGAGCTCCTTAAGAGACTGGCAGCTTCAAGATTGGTAAATTCAAAAGATGTTTTGAAAGCTACTTTAGGCATTGTCACAAATGTTATTGCGCTTTCTGAATGCGCACAAGATTTATTTAATCTCACTCCTTGTCTTGCAAAGTCACACATGGATGAGACCATGTCAAATCTGGTTTTACCTTGGAATATACAAAAGGACTTTTTCCAATTTTAAACTTTGAATAGATTAAGTATTGATTAACAAGACTGTTTACATGTTCTTATATTTCAGTGCAGACTTTTCTGTGGCTTAAGTGCAGCTTTGAGTTTGTGTGTTCGGCAGCTTCAGCTCAAGTATGACAAGCGAGCCAAAGCTGAACTATGTCCTTGTTCGGCTCTTTGTACAGGCCAAACAAAGTTTGTACGTCTTATGAAGTGGCCTGGTTTCATTAATTAATGAATACATTGGTTAATTAATGGTTACAGCCCTGACACTGTCTTCTCTTGATGAAAGTCCAGCTTTTCCATTCTGTCCTTGGTCGAGGCTCCATTTCAACACATGTTGAAAAAACCCAGGGTCACAGTGGAACTGTTTCTTGTTCGTTTTTTTCAGAGGTCAGTGGAACTTGTTGTTGGTCATAACAGTGTTGTGCCAGTTCACAACTTTTCTGAACTAGTTAAAGTTCAGTTCATACATGCTCAAAGTGAACAGTTCATGTACAAAGTTCACAATTTTAATTCTTAACTAGTTCAAAGTTTAGTTCATTTTACTTTTTTACTGAGATATTCAAATAAATACTATTTTTCACTACGATTTTATATATATATATATATATATATATATATATATATATATATATATATATATATTAAATGTATGTATGTATATCCTATGCGCACAGGATGTTTTGACTCCAAAACAGACAAGATTTACATGGGTTTCAATGGGAACTGAGTTGTCCCATCTCTGCCTCATAAGTACTAAAAAAATGTCATGCGCTGCAGTGCGTGTGTCTATATTTTATGTCAAATGTAAACGGCCCTGTGTCACTGACTTACCCCTTTGTTTTCATCACGGCACATGTGAGTCCAACAACCAATGATTAGTACTAGCGTACAGCGCCGCACCGTAGTAACACGGAGTCATGGTGCGTTCACAGACGGTGGAAAGCGTAGGAAATGTTAGTTTTCGGCGGAAAAAGTGCGGAGAATAGAGGAGGGAGAAACTTTCTCTCGTTGCGTTTCAAAAGAGAAAACAGATATCGCTCAGTTTTCAATGGAAAACAAATTGAGAGTGTTCAATGAACGCGTTCTTTTGAACTCGTTCACGCACAACACTGGGTCATAAAGGGTTAACTGCTTGTAAAAGTTGATGGTGCAAAACTCAAAACTATTCCACTTTTTTATCTGTGAAACCAAAGTTATGTGTCTGTTTTTCTAAAATGCAGTCAAAAAATGTGCTAAATAAAACATTAGTACTTGTCCCTCCATCTCATTTCCAGTTGTTCCACAGTTTGTTACTGAAACATTATCTTATTTCGTTTTTAAAATGTCTCAAGACATACATTCTGCAATACTTTGATCTAAATCCATTACAGTAGGTCTAATTGAAGGCACACAGTTGTAAAGAACTGTAGTTTCATTTTTGGGTAGTGAAACTCCCATGGTATAACACTTTTCATAATCATAATCAGGTGATCCACAAAAGGAAAATTAGCAGACTTTGAGGCCAGCGGTGGTAGCGGTGAACCGTTCAGACATTGTAGTGGTAGACAAAGGGCAGAGGAAAGCTGAGGTGGTGTACGTAGCAATTCCAAGCGATGGTAACATCAGAATGAGAATTTTGAGACAAAGGGCTCAGAGAGGAGTGACATCCAAGCTGCAGCTGAGTGGTTACAGCTTGGTCCTTGGAACTAGCAGATTATGTGCATATAACCCCTAAGCTAGCAAGTCTCTGGTAGAGGACCAGAGCCACACCAGAGCTCATCGCCACATGGGGTTGATTCCAAGTTCCTACTTGATTAGAAACACAAACAAAAGTGTTTTATTTTTATTTGTTATGAGCATGTTTAAAGGTGTGGCATAATCCGTTTATTTTAACTCTTGCAGAAATTATCAACTTAATAATTGTCATTTTCATCTTTTCATCTTTTTGTATTTGTTTATCCATCCATCCATCCATCCATCTTCTTCCCCTTTATCCATTTCTGGGTCAAGGGGGGTGGCAGTCAGAGCTGCACCCAATTCACTGAGCACCAGCCCCTCACTGATCTATTTGTTTAATTTAATCAAATTGTGTCTAGTTTTTGCATGTACAAATTTAATTTAACCCTGGAGTCCCAGCGATCTAACTAAAAAGGAACTGGGTAAAATATTTGCCCAGGCATATCATATACAATTCATTGTAAATATTTATATCTTGTTTTTAAATAAATACGCTGTCCTAAAAAAACCTCACTTCATGTTTTTAATGTATTGTAAGGCATGCAAGGCATGTCTTGAAGGTGTGCCATGACATAAAACAAATTTGTATTATTATTAGTTAAAGGAGCATGGAATTCCCCTAAATGCTTGTGTGATGCATAGTGTAACTAATAGGCCAATGGTTGTACTTTATCTAATTATAAGCTTGGAAAAAAGTGGTATATCAACAAAAATATGTAAAATTGCATGCCACTTGCATAGAAATATTTAATATTTTAGTATCATTCCATTCTTCAATGTAATTATTCCACATGTCCGTAACGTGGCAGTCATCTCGGAGGACTTTACAAATTTACCTACAGATCAGAGAATCGAACACAGGAAATGGAATAATAATGAAAAACATAGGACCCATAGAAGGACCCATGAAGAGCAGATGACCACTGTCAATAATTGTTAATAATTGTCCACAAATGTTCCGGATCATCATTAGGGATGTAAATCGGTGACCGGTTAACCGGTGGTTGACCGTCACAGCGTTAACCGGTCAAAGCTGTCGGTTAAAAATAAGAAAAAGCGGAGAGGGGAGGTCTCTTCATAACGCTATTTTAAGCCCTATTTGTACGATGTGACGAGCGGGTCCCTATTTAGCTGTGTGCGCCAGTGCATTAGTAGACTACGGGCGACTTTCATGGCGCACGCTCCACATATGCACGCAGCCACGCACACGCACACGCGCGCACACACACAAACACATACACACACAAACACTTTCCCCCCCTCCATACGTAACATCCACACGCATCATCTCTCCCCTCTGTTACCGCCAAAGTTCCACACTAGTGCAGGTCAGAACTACATTGGAGCTTACATTTACACACACACACACATACATGTATTGTACACACACACATACCGGTCTGTCGCGCTCCTCTGTGTCTCGCAGCCCAAAGAATCCTCGCAAATACGCGGCTTCAGTCAAACACATGAAACATGTTTGTGCTGCTGGTCCTTGTCATTAGATCAGATCCACACACATCACTTTTAAACTTTAGCGGAGACCTGCGAGACGCGGCTCGTCACTCGCTGCTCTGACCATGTGGACGAGCTGTCTTTTGCTTAAAAATGCTTTAACCCGCAGCACAGCAGAATGGGAAGATTAAAAAAGCAGTTCTCTGTGCACAAAGGTGCCGAAGCTGTTGCGGGTTTTGGCGCTGCTGTCTCAGCTCTGATCTAGTAGAACGCATAGATAAACTTATGAAAAGTACGCGGCTCGAAATGGCTGCTATTTCAAAGAACGTGGAATATTTTTAACTACGCGGTTAACCGGTTTCAACCGGTTAATGAGGCTCGGTGGTCGGTCATGAAAATGCATAGTTTTTTACATCCCTAATCATCATGACTGTCCTTAGACCCTCATGAAACAGCAAGGAACCACAAAACATTGGGGGAAAAGTGAGAAACCTCAAGAGGATCTTAACTCTATAACTCTACAAGTGAAGAAATAGTTCTTTGGTGCTCTCTGTCCCATTGGTGCATTTTGCTTCTCTATGAACACCAACTACTGTTTGTGGATTTTTAGATATTCAGAAAGGGAACACGTTTCTGCTTATCTACCCTCCATTCCACCCAGTGCCGTATTCCCCCTTCAAACAAAGTAATAAAGCCTCTAAGCTCCTAAAGTTGCATTTATGAACTTTATAAAGACGGCAAACATCATAAAAAGTATATTGGGCTGTGCAGTGTTTTTCCTTCGTTATGTAAGAACCCAAATATAGGTGAAAATCCCATCTAAGAAAACAGGCCCCCGCGCTACGACTTGCAGAGCAGCGGCATGCAATTATGTTTATTGTCTTGCATAATGGTTTACAGAAGCAATAAGGCCCTAAGAGCTCCGTCAGACAACACACACGCTTAACATTAAAACAGCGTCGGTGAATGATGATAAACATGCAGAAAGAGCCCCGCCCTCTCTTTTTAGACTTGTTTGTTGCTGTGTGTAAGGCTACAATGATCTTTCTGTCTTGTCACACAGGACTCCTCGCTGACAATGTTTAAAACCAGGTTAAAGACAGTTCTGTTTAACTGTGCATACAACTGAGGGATTTTATATTTTTATCTTTCTTTTTAATGTTCTGTGATAATTTATGATTTTAATGCTTTCTTGTTTTGTTCAGCACTTTGAATTGCCTTGTGTATGAATTGTGCTATATAAATAAACTTGCCTTGCCTTGCCTTGACTTAAGGAAAGGAAGGTTTATTTGTTTAGGAAGGAATCCCAAAATGCTAAACAAAACAAGATTGAATCTTTCAAACAAAGCATTATAATAATCACAGTACAGCACGGCTAAACAGAACTGTTTTTGACCTGGACTTCTACATTGAAGCCTGTCTAACATTTTCAGGAAAACCTTTCCAGATTTTAGCTGCATGAAGAATGCATGAAGGACGCACAAATTGCATCATTCAGATGAAAAAAATGATAAACGCTGCCTCTCCATTTACAACAGCTTCACATTAAAACTCAAGCTACAAAAACGTGTAAGGAGAAGACACAATTGTAAATTTGGAGTTTGGATTCAACATTGTTCCTCATCGAAAACAAACTTGGAATTGTTTTGAGCCATATCTACACTAATATCAGGAACTTCTGGTCCCCCCGCCCCTTCTGTCTGAATGCTATAATTCCCTTTATTAATCCATTTCTGAGCCAGGGGGGTGGCAATCAGAGCTGCCACCCAATGCTCATACCAGGACCAATTATCCTCCTGCCGGTGGTGAGTCCACGGTAGGGTTTAATCCCGGGATACGGGATTCCCGGGAAATCTGATGAAAACTATTTCCCGATTCCCGGGAAATGTTATGACGGGAAACGGGAAATGAAAGTTAAAAAAAAATACAGTGCGCTCCTATTATAAAGCACGTTTATTGTTGTTCAAAGTTCAAACATATTTCATTTACAATCAACATGTCTACAGCTGAGAGGATGGCTCCTAAATTGTGTTTTTGACAACAAATATGGGTCTTAATCGCGCTAAACCACGACTTGTAATGAGGCCAGGCTCAGGGTACGGGGCGCATGTGAGCCCAGAATTTGGTTACGTCCAATTCTATCAGAAAGCTCCTTTCTTTTTTTCCATCTGCTAAGGGCAGCAACAGGTTTGGCTAACATACATATAACACATTTTAAAATCATATAAAATGCATTTAGGGTAATGTTCTGCTTACAATGACGATAGGAATGATAAGGAAGAGAGGAGAAGGGTAAGAAGGTTGATATTAGAAATTGGATGTGCCCGAGAGTCGGCTGCAGCGAAAACACAGAGAAGTTTATGGAGGTGGCACCCGTTTTGTTTTACGCTTTAAAACTCTTTGGGCTTATTTCCAAATGGGGGATTACATATCTGCGCTCAAACTATTATATGGACTTAAACATGAAACTGGTCTGAACTGAAGTGGTCTGTGCTGTTCATTAATAACTAAGGTAAGACCCATAACACAATTGGAAATGTGCCTTTTACAAACTTTTGCGTTTTGTTTGAGCAAACAATGCGGGCCATGGAAAACATTGTGCTGTAGCCAAACTAATTGTGAATAAGCCGCTCTGTAGGTTCTGTTGATTTATATGATATATGTTCATCTGACAGGGCTGAAGTCAGTGCCTCCAAACCACACCGCACATCACTTTTCGACAAGTGGATTGCGCAGACATTTAGAATCTCATGATAGTGAAATTCCTGAAGAAAGCCCATCAACAAAACATCTGAAAACGCTATGGCTACTTTAGCAAAGCTAGCAAGTCACTTGGTGAAACACTAGTGGAGATGGCAGCTTTTGTTGGATTATATATTTGAGTGATATCATACATTACTTGGGCTAAAAACGACAGCTATTTCCCGGGATTTCCTGGGAAAGGCGTCGTCTTTTCCCGGGATTTGATACGTCTCATTTTCGGGAAAAATATTAAACCCTAGTCCACGGAAGGATGGCTGCTCCATCAGCAATGACACAGTCTTGGTCTTTCAGCGGGGGCTTCAGGCGAAGTGGAGTGAAGTGTCTTTCCCAGCGACACAATCACAGCAGACTTCAGTAGTGGAGTTGGTGTTTTGGGAGGATTGAACCATGACAATTAGGCCAAAGTCCAATGCTCTACCAACTGAGCCAAAGTCGCCCCCTCGCAAAATTGTTTTGCTAAATTAAGAACCTTTATCCGTCCCACAGTGGGAAAATTTTGATAAATGAGTTCTGGCGTACTCTACTGTGTCTTCAATTTGATTTCACCGTATTGGATTTTGACTGGAAGAGCAGAATATTTCTACTTCCACCACTAGAGAAGGGACTTTTACTTTTACTTCTCATGATCCTTTATTAATCATGAGATGAACCAGGGACAGAAAATAATTTCAGAAATAATTTTGAAGCACTGCTTTGCATGTTTGTCTCTGCGTACGTGGACTTGCTCCTGTGTGATATTTGAATCTCCAGCTCACCTGCATGTACTTGTCTGTGTCCGTGGACCAGCTCCTGCGCTGGTGGAAGCTCCTATCACACACAGAAGCCACTATTGCAGATGTCTCGCTCCTCTCATCCATCATGTATGCGTGCTTCTCCATTACAGGTTCATTTGAATGAGAGGCTGCCGGAGCCGTGGCGTTTTGGTAAAGGTCAGTGATTGAATATAGCTTCTCTCTAGAAAAGTAACCTGATTTTCAGACTCATATACCTGCGCCAGTCGCTTTGGCACATAACGCCTGAAGCAGGCTTAGTGCGCCTGCATTCCAAGTGTTGCATTAATCTTCTGCGCTGGAATAGGTGGGATTTCTCTCTGTCAATTCACACTTTTTTCTGTTGCTATTCAAAGCATTGTAACATACTCTCTTGAGTCTTGTCAACTAAGACCGGGTGCAGTTCAGATTTTTTTTTAAATTGGATTCAGAGCAGCCCTGATGTCTGGCTGAATAATATGTTATAAAAAAAATGAGTCACAAATGCAATGACCACAGCGAGCCTTCCAAAACGGCTATGACTCTGGCACTGTCTTTCTGTTCAATCTGCTTTCTGCTGCATTTCAATCGAGCCGGTGAATTCTCTGATGTACGAGTTCACAAATTCATGCGAATTGCCCTTTGGCTCCAGCCAGTCCAACAGGGTCTGAGCCTGAGTTTGGCCAATCACATGAACATTGGAATAGAATATGACTGTGTTTTTTGTGGATACAGTTGCAGGGCACAAACTGTCATATCATAAATACCACTATTCTGTTGTCACGGAATGTGAAAGAAATGTGCTTTGATCATTTGTAGACAGGAAAAATGTGTTTTCTCAACTCCATCTGACAAAGGGTGGATTTGTCAGATATTATTTGTTGAGCAATACGCTTGAGGTTTTCATCTTCCTTTCCAAACTCCTAGATTCATGTGCAGTAGAACTCATGTGTTACACACATACATCTGTTGTGAACTTGTTTTTATTATTATAACATGGAAGGAACTGTGCGACAGTGGCTCAGTTGGTAGAGCATTGGCCTTTGAGCCTGAAGGTCGTGGGTTCAAGCCCACCGTAAGACCTACTTCACGACTCCCACTGATGACTGCTGTCGTTGTGTCCTTGGGCAAGACACTTAACCCCACTTTGCCTGAAGCCCCCACTGAAAGATCTCAGCTTCTGTGGACTCACCACCTGCAGGAGGATCAGTGAGGGGCTGGTGCTCTGTGTACTGGGTGGCAGAGGTGGGACAAAGTCATTGTTTAGCAAGTCACAAGTCAGTCTCAATTCATTGCCCTCAAGTCCCGAGTCAAGTCCCGAGTCAAGACAGGCAAGTCCCGAGTCGAGTCCAAGTCAAAGGCCAACAAATCTCAAGTCAGTCCCAAGTCCTACGGTTTGACTTTCGAGTCCTCTCGAGTCTTTTCGACCGCAATTTGTTTCTTGTTGGTCCCCACGTACTTTTGTAGGCAAACAAAATAATGTTAGGAATCATTTTGCTGGTGCATTCTCGTTGGTCTCTGACCCATGGACTAACAGTTTGTTCCATGTCGTTGTCTGCTGGTAAATCAAAACTATCTACGTGATCTAATTGGATGTTGTGCCAGATTCAGGCTCAGTTACACATGCACAGACCACACATAAAATCAGAGCAGTCCGTGTCAACATACTTTTTATCTTTGGGGTTTTTAATGGGAAGTAGCAAGTGCAGCAGTGCAGCATATATGAATATGAGTATTGGGCTAGGACCTGTATCTATATAATCAGTTTAATGTCCGTAGTGGTTATTGTTCCAAAGGACTGAAGGGACCAATGGAGGGGAAGGACCCTGGCCTGTATGAACTGGACCAGCATTAGTAATATCTCATAATTACCAATATATCATTACATAATAAAATGTCTCATATAAATTAATTCAATCAGTCAAAGTACTGATTCTCATATCAATGCACCATAAACAATAGTGCAAATATTAATCTAGCTTAGTGCACATAATCAAAACAACTATCTAATGTATGCAAACTTTAGCAGGAGGAGCACAGCAAAAACATACTCATAATAATAGGCCTCGGCGCCCACACAGAAAAATATAAGAAATAGCCAACAGAGCAGCGCAGGCTAGCGCTAGTTTGACTCACCAGTTCCTCTTTAAAACACGGCACAGAGTGTGACAACTGCGTCGATTCAATTGTATGAGGCGCCTGTAGTGAAAGCATATCAATTACGGTTTGTAGAACAAAATATGACGTTAGGTCGCGATAAATACCTGCAGCTCGCTCATTTCCAGCTCCCCTAGACAACACACCCACCGGGGAATGCAGTGCACTTGTTTAGGGAAGTGTTGCTGCGCGAACTGAGGGGAACTCACGTTCGAACTCTCTCGCGAGCGCTACAACTACCGCAAGACTTTGTTTCTTCAGAGACGGCATAGATAGAAAGAGAGATGCGGAGAAAGGTAAAAATGGCCCGGGTTACGCAAGTCTTTGCAAGTCAATTGGCGCAAGTCCAAGTGAAAGTCAGAGTCATTGATGTTAAAGTCCAAGTCGAGTTGCAAGTCTTTTTACATTTGGTCAAGTCGAGTCTAAAGTCATCAAAATCATGACTCGAGTCTGACTCGAGTCCAAGTCACATGACTCGAGTCCACACCTCTGCTGGGTGGCATCTCTGGCCACCCCCCGACCCAGAAATGGATTAAGGGGAAGAAGATGGATGGATGGAAGGAACTGTGACTGTGAATCCCAATTGCACCAAATACATGAAAAAGTAAATATTTATATATGTTCTTTTTGGACTGAAAAGTTTACAATTGTCCAGAGCCGTTTAATGTCTGTAAGGATGTGTCACAAAATGTATCACTTTTACTATCTACCAAATTTGGCAGATAGCAAAGAAGCAAAATAGACTAGTAATGATTTGACAATGGTACTGAGCGATTACTGCCCGTTGTGAAAGTGAAATATGCTGAGGACATGTTGGATATGTGAAAAAACTACAAGCTAACATCTTTCCAATAGTGCACCATTATCGTCTATCTCTCCCTGATCTGTGATTGGTACAAATCCATGAAAAAATGTCAGCCCAGGTTTCCAGACTGTATGTATACGTATAAATGCATATGTTTTTAGTATCTATGCTGAATTCTTTGTTGGATACTAGTTTTAGTATTCATTTATATCTTTTATGCTCAGTGGTATAAATAAACATTACTTACTTACTTACTTACATTTCAAAAGACAACAAATTTCAGGACGACAAGGGACAGGGAAATCCGGACAAAATCATCCTTTGTGAAAGTCCTCTTTTCCGCTGAGGATGAGCTTTTTTTGTGAACATTGAGGGGAAACCTGGGGAAAACCTCCTTACAGCCCATGTAGATCTGAGTTGCAGTGCCGCGGGTGGCCCCTTGTCCATGTGGAGACCGGTTTAAGCAGCAACACCCGCCAGATAATTTAATGCATCAATTTGAATGCACCTGGTGATTTAATTTTTTGCTGGGTGATGGACTCAGGGCTCAGGTGACTTGTGCCTCAGGGCAATGTTTTTTTCTAGTTTGTCGTAAGAATGATTCTTAAACATGGGCTCCAGTTCCTCACATTGGATAGTAGGGAAAACATTTAGCTAGATTTGAATCAAAATCTCACATGTTGTGGCCAAACTGAAGGAACACATTTGCAAAGAATGTTTTTACTTATTTTTTTCAGGTTAAAAGCTTCAAAAAGACCATTGTGAGTGAATGTGTCCTATAAGTCTGGCAGACAAAAGCAACAGGACATCCTCTGCAGCGCTGCCTATCCTCCCCTTGCAATGCAGCCGCTGATTTGATTGGGCCCAGCGTGGGAAGGGGACTCCTCTGGCTTGTATGGCTTTAGTGTCTGCTGGCCAGCTGTTGAGTGGTGAAAATGGCCCCCTTTTTATGGCCGTCCTGCGGTTTTATGCACCTGGTTGCGAGCTTGGAGCTGAGTCTTTCAGATTAACTTTGGACTAATGTGTTGGAGGGGTCCCATCGCGGCAGAAAGCGGGCCCGCATGGCTTTACTGTAGCGGGACCAGATGGAAGGGAAAGGCCACCGTCTTAAGGAGTGCCAGGGTTCATTAAGAGGGCAGGGAGCGTTCACCTTCCAAACGCTTTCATTTGGCCAGAGACTCATTTCAGAGAGCTCCTTGCAACCCTCACACTGCTTTTTTATCTTTTGGTATCATGTTGGGATTTCATTTGTTAAGCAAGTACACTTAAAAACATACTGTATCTCATCGCTCCGTTATTCTGACAATGTTATATTAGTTGAGCGATTGTTATCAAAGATGTAATATTTCATTGCGATCTTATCAAGTTGGCAAATATTCGTCCTTTTAGTTTCAGATTCAGATTCTTTATTTGTCATTTGCCACATTGGAATACATTTGCAAAAGTCCCAAGTGTGCACCAGACAAGTGCATAAATCAAACAAGGTAAAAATTACAGAAATAAAACACATTTTAAAAAAAAAGTGCTCTGATTAAACTGATGAAGCTGTCAGCAAAACGAGATGTCCTGCATCTCAGCAAATTAGATCTTCTGCCAGAGGGAAGGAGCTGGAACATGGCTTTTCCAGGGTGGCCAGAAGAGATTAATGATATTAGGAGCTCTGTTTATGGGCTGTTACTTTAAAAAAGTAAATAGTAGTTACTAGTTACTTCTCCCAAAAGTAACTGATTTACTAACTGAGTTACTCCACTAGTTAATGTCCTTAGACCCTCATGAAATAGCAAGGAACCACAAAACAGTGGGGAAAAAGTGAGAAACCTCGAGGGGATCTTAACTCTATAACTCAACAAGTGAAGAAATAGTATTTTGGTTATCTCTGTCCCATTTGTGCATTTTGTCTCTCTATGAACACCAACTACTGTTTGTGGTTACCAGTTACCAGTAAAAGTAGCTATAGCTGCTTTTTCGTTTCTCGTGCCCGTAACCCCCCCTGGCCCCCACCTTGTGAGAGAGTGTTTCATAAGCCAGATGAATAGTGCACATCAACAAAGACAAGTACCTGCACAGAGGTTTGCATTTATTACAACTCAGCGTAAACGACAGCGGATGGACATACATTTTTTACCTTTAACCTCAGTGAGTTTGAAATAGTGCCAATATTTCCATCTGGAAAAGGCTGTTTTTCTGCTGGAGTCCTCCTCTCTCTCCATCTCTCTCTGTGTGCTATAAGCACTAAACACCCGTCACTGTGAAGGCGGAAACACCCACTTACCCAATTTCTCTGATTGGCTGAAGACGTAATCTTACTATACATCTGCCAATCATTCCTGAGAGGTTATCTCATCCTCCCTTCTCTCATGATAGCACTCGCACGAGTCCTATCATCAAGTTAAAAAAAAGGTCATTTTGCGATTTGAGTAACGTGCAGTAACGGGGTGTCAGCAATGATAACAGCGTTATAGTGACAGTCAAAGTAAATAGTTAGATTACTCGTTAAATATACAAATTCTCTTTCCAGAAGAGGGCACTTTTCTGTAGAACAAATATGAGACTCTATTAGTCATCTGCAACAATTACTAATAACCACTATGTATACATCATAAAGTGAACATACAGGTCATGGTGACACAGGCACGATGAATATAGACTAAACAGAGGAAATTAATTTGTGCATGTTTAAGGCAAACATTGTGAAAGGCAAATGACAAGAGATAAAGGCTGTTTTCTGCCACATGATTTAGCCGGGCTGTAACTGAAGGAATGCATGTGTGTCTTTTAAAATGAATTCTTTGGAAGATGAAAATTGCAGTTTTTGTAGACAAACTGTATGAGTTTTTGAGTAGTCCTTACAGATGCCCGAGGGTTAGCATGGGAATCTCCACGCTGCTGTGTTCAGGTCCATAACTTAAAAGTAACAGGATTCATTTAGTATCCAAAAACATTCTTCAGAGTAAAAGGAGCGAGGGTTGCATCAAAGCTGGATTACCACATTTTGTGATTGTTTGATAAATAACACACAGAAATAGTCCTGCTATTTCCATAGCAAAACAAGGAAGAGTCCTATTTGAGAGCTGTTTGGCTGAGTGAGGGTAGTCCTCTCTTTTTCACTTAATATATGATTAGAGATCCTTTATTCATTCCCTAGTGGAGAATTTGTAATGTTGCAGCACACAAAATATACAATATAAGTACCTGCTATGTTTCTTTGCTATAGCTGTAAATAATTCAATATCCATCTTTCAATACATCTATCTGTATCTATATATATATTGCAAAGTTGTAAACATATAGGGCAGGATAAGTAGATAAAGTGACATCCAGTGCACATGATTACATTACTGACTATTTACAAATGAATAACATGTACAGCCTCAGCAGCTCTCATTATCTCTTAGTACATGCTGATTTGATAAAGTGACAGAGAACAAAAATACATGTATGTAAAGAAAAGAAGGAACAAGTTACATGATGTTATTTCATAGTTCTATAGCTGTGGTTTGAAAGGACTGCAGCTTTAGTGCCTGAGTTCTTGACATTAGCCTGAATGGAGCCACGGTCTGTTTGTGTCTGAGTCGAGGTCTGTTTTTGATGAGTAAACAAAAGACGGTTCAAGATACAAGACGGTAAGAATCTCTGAAATAACACGGCGCGTCTCCCTTAAAGTCGTGGAAGTCTTTCAAATGAACTTTCTTCACATTTTAATGCGATAGTGTAACACATCCGTGCAGGTATACAAAGTGCTTTCCCCAATTAGGCGAGCGCCACACTCACCTCTCCACGTCTATGGAGCAGATGCACCTCACTAAT
Source organism: Knipowitschia caucasica (assembly GCA_964034765.1). Lineage (NCBI taxonomy): Eukaryota > Metazoa > Chordata > Actinopteri > Gobiiformes > Gobiidae > Knipowitschia > Knipowitschia caucasica. The sequence continues at coordinate 14,097,184 of OZ035831.1, forward strand.
GCTCTGACGAATGATACTTTAAGTGGCTTTTTGTTACTCCTGACGCAGTTGTCTCCAGCCCACACTGCATTAGGAGCAGCTCAGTCATTTCAAAGCCAATGATTTTCTGCAGTGTGGAAGCACTCAATAGACAGTGATATGAAGTCTGCGATGTGTTGGTATTGCCGGTCGATATCGCTGAGGTCTTTATTATTTGTGCCACAATAGACTGGTTATTATTGACGAACTGTGCAGCAGGTCAAAAATATGAGCTCTCTCCACGGCTCTATACTGGACAGCAATATAGGCCACTTCTCAAACTTATTTAAGCAAACTGCATATTATTGGGACACAGTTCTGCTTCCGGACAATATACAGCATCATATTGAGTCTGAAATGAAACAAACAATATAAGCTTAGGCAAGGCAAGTTTATTTAGATAGCATACACAAGGCAACTCAAAGTGCTGAACAAAATATGAGACAGTCCCATAAGGCATTCAAATCATAATTAATCACCATACATTAAAAAGAGTAAGGACAATCTCCCTCAGTTGTACTTTTTTAACCAAAATTAAAACTTTGTCAGAGAAAAAGCCTGTTCCAGATTTAAGAAGCATGAATCTGAAATGCAGCCTCCACATGTTTAGTTCTGATTCCGGGCACCAGCAGGAGGCCAGTCCCTGTGCTCCTTAGTGTCGGAGTTGGTTCATATTGCACTAATAGGTCACTGATGTAGTTTGGTGCGAGACCAGGGAGAGACTCAGGCAGAGCTGCTTTAAAGCTTTGAGCGCAGACTTTTGACAACACACTCTCTAGTTACCAAAAATGGAACTCCGGACACACCTCAACGGACATTCTGCTGCTCTGCTAATACATGGAAAACAAATGCGTCAAATCAGTTAATAGGTAAATTGGTGGGCCGATTCAATTCAATCTACTTTTGTGGTGGTTGATTTGTATATAAACAAGTCGAGCACAGGAAATATAATACTTACTGACACATAAAAGACATTGGTCTATGGGCGGCCCGATGACCAATGTCCTTAATGTAAAAAAAACACCTAAATGTCCCAGATCATCTCTATCCTTAGACCCTCGAACATTGGCAAGGAAAAAGTCAAACTCTGGGAGGCCCGATTGTGAGGTCTTGCAGGACGCCGGTAATTTGCCAAAATTTAGCAGATTTTATTTTGTTTATTTTGTTATGTTTGCTTCATTTTTTTCCTTCATTATTTATGCAACATATTCCACATCTTGGAAACCCAGAGCATAGTGCAGACACACAGAAGAGACGCTCCAAGGCAAAAGTTACTGGGACTTAGAAACCAGGACGTGTGCTGGGAAAATAATCTGAAATTCAACTAATATCCACATACTGATGTTTGTTAAGACAATTATTCATTGGTTTTGTTAGGCCCGAGCCCCGAACGGGGTAAGGGCCTATTGCTTTCACAATGGTGAAAACAAATGGTGGCGGTGCGTGACGGACGCGTCAGCGCCCGTCACTCACCAAAACGTGACGGTTGCGTGCGTTAACTCAAAAGCTTTAAAATGATGTATCACGTGCCATTGAAACCTATATTGTTTTTGCTCGAGACGTCGAAAAAAAAATTCCTTTTTTATTTATTAGGCCCGAGCCCCGAACGGGGTAAGGGCCTATTGCTTTCACAATGGTGAAAACAAATGGTGGCGGTGCGTGACGGACGCGTCAGCGCCCGTCACTCACCAAAATGTGGCGGTTGCGTGCGTAAACTCAAACGCTTTAAAATGATGTATCACATGCCATTGAAACCTATATTGTTTTTGCTCGAGACGTTAAAAAAAAAATTCCTTTTTTATTTATTAGGCCCGAGCCCCGAACGGGGTAAGGGCCTATTGCTTTCACAATGGTGAAAACAAATGGTGGCGGTGCGTGACGGACGCGTCAGCGCCCGTCACTCACCAAAACGTGACGGTTGCGTGCGTAAACTCGAACACTTTAAAATGATGTATCACGTGCCATTAAAACCTATATTGTTTTTGCTCGAGACGTCGAAAAAAAAAATTCCTTTTTTATTTCTTTCTTTCTTTTTTCTTCTGCACTTTGAGCCTTAATTTGACCACCTGAACATGCATGAAAAGTTGTTAAATTTTGCCCAAAAATCAGACCTGGCGAAAAATTTGATATTTTGGTGTTTATTTTTATGGGACTCAAAAAATGCCAGAACAGCGCCACCTACAACAGCCAAAATAATACCCCTATGGGAGTTCTGAAGATCAAGTTTGTTGTAGAGTCATGAAATTCGGTACACATGTTCCTCAAGTCAAGACAAGAAAAAAATATTATTATGGCTCCGCCCTCTGACAAACAGGAAGCCCATAAATTTCACTGCAAAATGGAAAAATGAACAGCAAAAGTTTTCATACATGTCGGTTGGAAAGCGACTCCTCCTCGGCCGTTTCACCGATTCGCCTCAAAATCGCTCCACATCATCTCAACACATGTACCTTCAAAATGACCTCAGGGATTTTTGATCAGTGAAACATTGTTTGAGCAGCGGAGCGGCAAAATGTGACCTTTTTTTGGCCGTTTTTGACAACATTAAATTTGCTCCCGTTTGCACAAACAAAGTCTGATTAGCACAAAACTTTAATACATTGTTCAACTCTAGGGTCTAGGTCATTTGAAAGTGAATTGATTCAAATTGACACATTAGCGCCCCCTACAGACTATTTCAAAGTTTTAGATTGGCATTTTCAAATTTATTTTTTTCAAAACGTTTGAAATTTTGCACATAAATCTGTTTTGCCCTCTTGATTCAAAAAGTCAATAGGGTCCAAGGCTTATTTTTTACCCTGTTGCCGTGGCGACGAGTAACGCTCCCCATTCATTGCAAATGTACACCTCACACAAACATCAAACCAGCCTCGGCCGTTTCACCGATTCACCTCAAAATCGCTCCACATCCTCTCAACACATATACCATCAAAATGACTTCAGGGAATTTTGATCAGTGAAACGTTGTTTGAGCAGCGGAGCGGCAAAATGTGAGGGTTTTTTTGGCCGTTTCTGACAACATTAATTTTTTTCCCGTTTGCACAAACAAAGTCTGATTTGCATTAAACTTCAATCCATTGTTCAACTCCAGGGTTTAGATCATTTGAAAGTGAAATATTTAAAATTGGCCCATTAGCGCCCCCTGCAGACTGAGTCAAAGTTTACATGGGGAGCCAAACCAGCTCTACTTATCATATTCATTACAATTTGACTTACAATCTTCTATGGCTATGGAAACAAATTACCACACGGCGGCGCCACCTCCTTTGAGAGGTGCTGCGTGGTACGGTGTGGTGCGGCGTAGTTAGGGGCGTAGTGCGGGGCGTTGTGGAGCGGCGCGTTGCGGCTTGGTGCGGGGCGGCGTGATGCGGGGCGGCGTGGTGCAGGGTGGCGGGGTGGCTTGGTGCGGGGGGTGTGCGCGGTGTGGGGAGTCGCGCGGTGCGGCGAGGGCCGTTCGACGCCGCTTGCGGCTTTAATTTATTTCTTTCTTTATTTCTTTCTTTCTTTCTTTCTTTTTTCTTCTGCACTTTGAGCCTTAATTTGACCCCCTGAACATGCATGAAAAGTTGTTAAATTTTGCCCAAAAATCAGACCTGGCGAAAAATTTGATATTTTGGTGTTTATTTTTATGGGACTCAAAAAATGCCAGAACAGCGCCACCTACAACAGCCAAAATAATACCCCTATGGGAGTTCTGAAGATCAAGTTTGTTGTAGAGTCATGAAATTCGGTATACATGTTCCTCAAGTCAAGACAAGAAAAAAATATTATTATGGCTCCGCCCTCTGACAAACAGGAAGCCCATAAATGTCACTGCAAAATGGAAAAATGAACAGCAAAAGTTTTCATACATGTCGGTTGGAAAGCGACTCCTCCTCGGCCGTTTCACCGATTCGCCTCAAAATCGCTCCACATCATCTCAACACATGTACCTTCAAAATGACCTCAGGGATTTTTGATCAGTGAAACATTGTTTGAGCAGCGGAGCGGCAAAATGTGACATTTTTTTGGCCGTTTTTGACAAGATCAAATTTGCTCCCGTTTGCACAAACAAAGTCTGATTTTCACAACACTTTAATACATTGTTCAACTCTAGGGTCTAGGTCATTTGAAAGTGAATTGATTCAAATTGACACATTAGCGCCCCCTACAGACTATTTCAAAGTTTTAGATGGGCATTTTCAAATTTATTTTTTTCAAAACGTTTGAAATTTTGCACATAAATCTGTTTTGCCCTCTTGATTCAAAAAGTCAATCGGGTCCAAGGCTTATTTTTTACCCTGTTGCCGTGGCGACGACAAACGCTCCCCATTCATTGCAAATGTACACCTCACACAAACATCAAACCAGCCTCGGCCGTTTCACCGATTCGCCTCAAAATCGCTCCACATCATCTCAACACATGTACCTTCAAAATGACTTCAGGGAATTTTGATCCGTGAAACGTTGTTTGAGCAGCGGAGCGGCAAAATGTGAGGTTTTTTTTGGCTCTTTTTCACAACATTAATTTTGCTCCTGTTTGCACAAACAAAGTCTGATTTGCGCAAAACTTTAATCCATTGTTCAATTCCAGGGTTTAGGTCAGGTTAAAGTGAAATATTGGAAATTGGCCCATTAGCGTCCCCTACAGACTGTGTCAAAGTTTACATGGGGAGCCAAACCAGCTCTACTTATCATATTCATTACAATTTGACTAACATTCTTCTATGGCTACGGAAACAAATCATCACACGGCGGTGCCACCTCCTTTTAGCGGTGCTGCGTGGTACGGTGTGGTGCGGCGTAGTGCGGGGCGTTGTGGAGCGGCGCGTTGCGGCTTGGTGCGGGGCGGCTTGGGGCGGGGCGGCTTGGTGCGGGGCGGCGTGATGCGGGACGGCGTGGTGCGGGGTGGCTTGGTGCGGGGCGGCGTGGAACGGGGTGGTGCGCGCGGTGCGGGGAGTCGCGCGGTGCGGCGAGGGCCGTTCGACGCCGCTTGCGGCTTTAATTTATTTCTTTCTTTCTTTTTTCTTCTGCACTTTGAGCCTTAATTTGACCCCCTGAACATGCATGAAAAGTTGTTAATTTTGGCCCAAAAATCAGACCTGGCGAAAAATTTGATATTTTGGTGTTTATTTTTATGGGACTCAAAAAATGACAGAACAGCGCCACCTACAACAGCCAAAATAATACCCCTATGGGACTTTTCAGAGGTCAAGTTTGTCGTAGAAACATGAGATTTTGGTACACATGTTCCTCAAGTCAAGACAAGAAAAAAATATTATTATGGCCCCGCCCTCTGACAAACAGGAAGCCCATAAATTTCACTGCAAAATGGAAAAATGAACAGCAAAAGTTTTCATACATGTCGGTTGGAAAGCGACTCCTCCTCGGCCGTTTCACCGATTTGCCTCAAAATCGCTCCACATCATCTCAACACATGTACCTTCAAAATGACCTCAGGGATTTTTGATCAGTGAAACATTGTTCGAGCAGCGGAGCGGCAAAATGTGACCTTTTTTTGGCCGTTTTTGACAACATTCAATTTGCTCCCGTTTGCACATACAAAGTCCGATTAGCACAAAACTTTAATACATTATTCAACTCTAGGGTCTAGGTCATTTGAAAGTTAAATGATTCCAATTGACTCATTAGCGCGCCCTACAGACTATTTCAAAGTTTTAGATGGGCATTTTCAAATTTAGTTTTTTCAAAATGTTTGAAATTTTGCACAAAAATCTGTTTTGCCCTCTTGATTCAAAAAGTCAATAGGGTCCAAGGCTTATTTTTTACCCTGTTGCCGTGGCGACGACAAACTCTCCCCATTCATTGCAAATGTACACCTCACACAAACATCAAACCAGCCTCGGCCGTTTCACCGATTCGCCTCAAAATCGCTCCACATCATCTCAACACATGTACCATCAAAATGACTTCAGGGAATTTTGATCAGTGAAACGTTGTTTGAGCAGCGGAGCGCCAAAAAGTGGCGTAATTTTTTTCAGTTTTTGACAATAGAAAATTTGCTTCCGTTTGCACAAACAAAGTCTGATTTGCACAAAAATTGAATCCATGGTTCAACTCTTGGGTCTAGGTCATTTGAAAGTAAAAATTATGAAATTGGCTCTATAGCGCCACCTACAACAGCCAATTTAAAAATGCCTATGGGAGGGGTTCGAGGTCAAAATTGTCGTAGAACCATCTAATTTGGAACACATGTTCCTCAAGTCAAGACATGGAAAAAATGTTATTATGGCTAAGCCCTCTGACAAACAGGAAGCCCATAAATTTCATTGCAAAATGGAAAAATGAAAACCAATCATTTTCACACATGTCGTTTGGAAAGCGACTCCTCCTCGGCCGTTTCACAGATTTGCCTGAAAATCGCTCCACATCATCTCAACACGTGTACCTTCAAAATGACTTCAGGGAATTTTTATCAGTGAAACAATGTTAGAGCATCGGAGCGGCAAATAGTGACCTCTTTTGACGATAGAAAAATAGCTCTCGTTTGCACAAACAAAGTTTGATTTGTACTAAACTTGACCCGGTTGTTCTACTCCTGGGCCTGGGTCACCTAAAGGTGTAAAATATTACATATGCTCTTTAGCGCCCCCTAAATACCGAGCTAAAGCTTTACATGGGGAGCCAAACCAACGGATCAATATCACAAATATTGGCCTATGGCTACGGAAGCAAATCATGGCGCGGCGGCGGCGCCACCTGCGGAGCGGCGAGTCACGCAGGGAGTCACGGGAAGGGGAATCGCAAGTTGCGCGGTATGGGGAATCGTAGCTGTGCCGGGAGTCGTAGCTGTGCTGGGAGTCGTAGCGGAGCGGAGAGTCGTAGAAGCGCACGGGGCAGGGAGTTGTAGCAGAGCGGGCAGTCGTAGCGGCGCGCGGTGCGGGGAGTCGTAGCGGTGCGCAGTGCTGGGAGTCGCAGCGGAGCGTGGTGCAGGAAATTGTAGCTGAGCGGGGTGTCGCAGCGGAGCGGCGAGTCGTAGCGGAGCGGGGAGTCGTAGCGGAGCGGGGAGTCGTAGCGGAGCGGGAAGGCGCGCGGTGCGTCGCGCGGTGTGGCGAGGGCCGTTCGACGCCGCTTGCGGCTTTAATTATACTTGTTCTAGCCCAGGAAAACCTGGGAAAGAACAAGTTTGCTGTTGTTTGATGTCATATTTGACCCACTGAACATGCACGAAAACTTACAAAATTTTGCCACAAGTTCTGTTCTTGCAAACACTTTATTAATTTTGTGTTCCCTAGTAAGAGACTTCAAATTTGAAGTTGTAGGGGGCGCAATTGTAGTCTAATAAAGCCACCATTTGCACATACAAAGTCCGATTTGCACCAAATTTGAATTGGTTGTTCAAATTTTGGGTTTGGGTAAACTGAAAGTGTAAAACATCAAATTGAGGCATTAGCGCCCCCTACAGAATGTCATTTTCACACATGTTGGTTGGAAAGCGACTCCTCCTCGGCCTTTTCACTGATTTGCCTTAAAATCGCTCCACATCGTCTAAACACATGTACCATCATTTTGATTTCAGCGATTTTTGATCAGTGAAACGTTGTTTGAGCAGCGAAGCGCCAAAAAGTGGCGTTTTTTTTTTTTAGTTTTTGACTATAGAAAAATGACTTCCGTTTACTCAAACAAAGTCCGATTTGCACAAAACTTGTTTTCATGGTTAAACTCTAGGGTGTAGGTCATTTGAAAGTGAAATAATTAAAATGCCAGAACAGCGCCCCCTACAACAGCCAATTTAATACTCCTATGAGAGTTTTGGAGTTCAAGTTTGCGGTAGAGCCATGAAATTTGGTACACATATTCCTCAAGGTAAGACATGAAAAAAATGTTATTATGGCCTCGCCCTCTGACAGACAGGGAGCCCATAAATTTCACTGTAAAATGGATAAATGAACAGCAATAATTTTCACACATGTCGTTTGGGAAGCGACTCCTCCTCGGCCGTTTCACAGATTCGCCTGAAAATTGCTCCACATCATTTCAACACATTTACCTTCAAAATGACTTCAGGGAATTTTTATCAGGGAAACGATGTTCGAGCAGTGGAGCGGCAAATAGTGACCTTTTTTGACAATAGAAAAATAGCTCTCGTTTGCACAAACAAAGTTTGATTTGTACTAAACTTGACCCGGTTGTTCTACTCCTGGGCCTGGGTCACCTGAAGGTGTAAAATATTACATTGGCTCTTTAGCGCCCCCTACATACCGAGCTAAAGCTTTACATGGGGAGCCAAACCAACGGATCAATATCACATACATTGGTCTATGGCTATGGTAGCAAATCATGGCGCGGCGTGGCAGCGCCACCTGCGGAGCGTCGAGTCACGCGGGGAGTCACGGAGAGGGGAATTGCGGGTTGCAGCGAGTTGCGGCGAGTTGCGCGGTACGGGGAATCGTAGCGGTGCGGGGAGTCGTAGCGGTGCGGGGAGTCGTAGTGCTGCGGGGAGTCGTAGCGCTGCGGAGAGTCGTAGCGGTGCGGGGAGTCGTAGCGGAACGGAGAGTCGTAGAAGCGCGCGGTGCAGGGAGTCGTAGCGGAGCGGGGAGTCGTAGCGGAGCGGGGAGTCGTAGCGGAGCGGGGAGTCGTAGCGGTGCAGGGAGTCGTAGCGGTGCGGGGAGTCGTAGCGGTGCGGGGAGTCGTAGCGGTGCGGGGAGTCGTAGCGGTGCGCAGTGCGGGGAGTCGTAGCGGAGCGGGGAGTCGTAGCGGTGCAGGGAGTCGTAGCGGTGCGGGGAGTCGTAGCGGTGCGGGGAGTCGTAGCGGTGCGCAGTGCGGGGAGTCGTAGCGGAGCGGGGAGTCGTAGCGGAGCGGGGAGTCGTAGCGGTGCAGGGAGTCGTAGCGGTGCGGGGAGTCGTAGCGGTGCGGGGAGTCGTAGCGGTGCGGGGAGTCGTAGCGGTGCGGGGAGTCGTAGCGGTGCGGGGAGTCGTAGCGGAGCGGGGAGTCGTAGCGGAGCGGGGAGTCGTAGCGGAGCGGCAAGGCACGTGGTGCGGGGTGTTGCGCGGTGTGGCGAGGGCCGTTTGACGCCGCTTGCGGCTTTAATTTATTTCTTTCTTTCTTTCTTTCTTTCTTTCTTTTTTCTTCTGCACTTTGAGCCTTAATTTGACCCCCTGAATATGCATGAAAAGTTGTTAAATTTTGCCCAAAAATCAGACCTGGCGAAAAATTTGATATTTTGGTGTTTATTTTTAATGGGACTCAAAAAATGCCAGAACAGCGCCACCTACAACAGCCAAAATAATACCCCTATGGGAGTTCTGAAGATGAAGTTTGTTGTAGAGTCATGAAATTCGGTACACATGTTCCTCAAGTCAAGACAAGAAAAAAATATTATTATGGCTCCGCCCTCTGACAAACAGAAGCCCATAAATGTCACTGCAAAATGGAAAAATGAACAGCAAAAGTTTTCATACATGTCGGTTGGAAAGCGACTCCTCCTCGGCCGTTTCACCGATTCGCCTCAAAATCGCTCCACATCATCTCAACACATGTACCTTCAAAATGACCTCGGGGATTTTTGATCAGTGAAAACATTGTTCGAGCAGCGGAGCGGCAAAATGTGACCTTTTTTTGGCCGTTTTTGACAACATTAAATTTGCTCCCGTTTGCACAAACAAAGTCTGATTTTCACAAAACTTTAATACATTGTTCAACTCTAGGGTCTAGGTCATTTGAAAGTTAAATGATTCAAATTGACACATTAGCGCCCCCTACAGACTATTTCAAAGTTTTAAATGGGCATTTTCAAATTTAGTTTTTTCAAAATGTTTGAAATTTTGCACATACATCTGTTTTGCCCTCTTGATTCAAAAAGTCAATTGGGTCCAAGGCTTATTTTTTACCCTGTTGCCGTGGCGACGACAAACGCTCCCCATTCATTGCAAATATACACCTCACACAAACATCAAACCAGCCTCGGCCGTTTCACCGATTCGCCTCAAAATCGCTCCACATCATCTCAACACATGTACCATCAAAATGACTTCAGGGAATTTTGATCAGTGAAACGTTGTTTGAGCAGCGGAGCGCCAAAAAGTGGCGTATTTTTTTTCAGTTTTTGACCATAGAAAAATTGCTTCCGTTTGCACAAACAAAGTCTGATTTGCACAAAACTTGAATCCATGGTTCAACTCTTGGGTCTAGGTCATTTGAAAGTTAAAATTCTGAAATTGGCTCTATAGCGCCACCTACAACAGCCATATTAAAAATGCCTATGGGAGGGGTTTGAGGTCAAAATTGTCGTAGAACCATGTAATTTGGAACACATGTTCCTTAAGTCAAGACATGGGAAAAATGTTATTATGGCTAAGCCCCCTGACAAACAGGAAGCCCATGAATTTCATTGCAAAATGGAAACATGAAAACCAATCATTTTCATAAACGTTGGTTGGAAAGCGACTCCTCCTCGGCCGTTTCACCGATTGGCCTCAAAATTGTTCCAAATCATCTCAACACATTTACCTTCATAATTACTTCAGGGAATTTTAATCAGTCAAACGTTGTTTGAGAAGCGGAACGGCAAAATGTGAGGGTTTTTTTGGCTGTTTTTGACAACATAAATTTTTTCCCCGTTTGCACAAACAAAGACTGATTTGCATTAAACTTGAATCCATTGTTCAACTCCAGGGTTTAGGTCAGGTGAAAGTGAAATATTTGAAATTGGCCCATTAGCGCCCCCTACAGACTGATTCAAAGTTTACATGGGGAGCCAAACCAGCTCTAATAATCATATTCATTACAATTTGACTAAGTTCTTCTATGGCTACGGGAACCAATCATCACACGGCGGCGCCACATCCTATGCGCGGTGCTACGTGGTACGGTGTGGTGCGGCGTAGTGCGGGGCGTTGTGGAGCGGTGCGTTGCGGCTTGGTGCGGGGCGGCTTGGTGCGGGGCGGCTTGGTGCGGGGCGGCTTGGTGCGGGGCGGCTTGGTGCGGGGCGGCTTGGTGCGGGGCGGCTTGGTGCGGGGCGGCGTGATGCGGGACGGCGTGGTGCGGGGTGGCTTGGTGCGGGGCGGCGTGGAACGGGGTGGTGCGCGCGGTGCGGGGAGTCGCGCGGTGCGGCGAGGGCCGTTTGACGCCGCTTGCGGCTTTAATTTTCACTTGTTTGCGCCTCAGTGATAAGTTCAGAGGAATACGCAGTCTTCCCATAGCTCTCAGTCCTGCTTTCTCTGCAGTTTTGGCAGCTGGAAAAGCGATCAGAATACAATTAACAAGTTTGTTATCTACGCCATCGCACTTGGAACATTTTTGGACAGTAGTCATTCCACTTCCAATGGATCAATGGCTCCTATCTGTTTGGTATGCATTTCCTGTGCTGGAACTGTGTCATACTCTGATCTGTTGTTGTTGTTTTTTTGTATTGTTATAACATTTACACTTTTTCATTTCAAAGCACTTTGTGACTCTGTGAAGAGCAATATATCCATAATGATATTATCTGTGCCCATGAGTCATTTTGGGGAACTTTCCTCGCCTGGTTTTCTTTGTGTATAATTGTTCATAAAACAGTCATCTTTTGATGCAGAGTCAAGCAGTATACTTTGTTTTTTTTCAGTACAACCTGGGGTTTTAGAATATTCATATTGTAAAGCTGTCATATGAATTATATAAAAATGATGGAATCATAAAGACAAAGAAAAAAATCAAACGGAAAATCAATTTAACAAAAATGTATTGAAAAAACACAATGAAATGCTATAAACAACTTTTTACACTGCATAGAAATGTTATTTATGGTCTTGGGGATAATGGGGGAAAAAATTGAATCTCTAACTATTATACTTTTTACAAAATTCCACTATAAAAGCAAAAAACTCTGTACTCCTGATGCCCTTCTTGAAGCAGTTTGTCTATAATGCTGGGGTTGCTTCTGTAGCACAGCTGTAAAAAACGTAAAACATAAAAAACTGAGCCAAAAAAAAAAAAAAAACATCAATTATTTATTTAATACATATATTTATATACATCATATACACATAATGTCATTTTACTGTATTTATTATCGTCTTTATCAATAATGCGCACTCTTCAGCCGGTTTTTGCAATCGCAGCTGTAGTTTCAACTGTGGGATAACAAGTAAACGCAGAGGAGTGAGACATCTCACTCTCTGACGATCTTTGGCAGTCCCCGTGTGTTTGTATCTCACAGCTGTTTGTACCTCACGGGTCATGCTTTGGACACGGACTTTCAGACAAACGTAGTTTATCCTCCGTGCATCGCACAGACAAATCAAAACTAGTTTCGGAAAGCCCTGAATATGTACTTCACAGAGGAAAAAAAAGTAAGTTGCTACGTTTTACCGTTCGCGAGTAAATTGATCATTTGTAAAACATGTGCGCGTGCATCGGCACCGATGCACGCGGGCATATAGGGTTTTAACTGCTAGTGTCCACCTTTCAACAAAGATCTGATTGGCTCATCAATATATATATAAAGTGGGAATCCCCTGAATGAAATTCTGTGGGACTTCCAGATACAGACCGACTGAATGGTAACGACGAACCAACCTGACATTGTGGTGGTAGACAAAGGGCAGAAGAAAGCCGTGGTGGTGGACATGGCAATACCAAGCGTTGGTAACAACAGTAAAAAAGAACACAAAAAGTTTGACAAATATTGCTTGAGGACTGTGGTGATGATCCAGGAAACTTTAACATTCTACAATGTATCGACATTTATCAACATTCATGGACATTGGTCTCTCCCTATGGACCAATTCATATGGGTATATTTTGTGTCTTAACTGTTGATTCTCTGATCTGTGTTGGGGATTTTGATGGTTTTGTTAAGTCCTCTGAGATGACTTCTGTCGTGATTTAGGGCTATACAAGAATAAGTTGTTGTGTTTGTTGATGTTGTTGTAAAGGTGACAGTGGTGATCGGTGCACTCGGGCAGTGACCCCGAAGCTAGAAGAGTGGTTACAGCGGATCCCCGGAACAACCTCGGACATCTCGGTCCAGAAATGTGCAGTGCTAGGAACAGCAAAGATACTGCGCAGAACCCTCAAGCTCCCAGGCCTCTGGTAGAGGACCCGAGCTTAGAGAGGGATAACCGCCTACGGAGGGCCAAAGGTGTGTGTGTTTTTTTTTACACATAATCATACACCAATGGCTAGAAATGATATACCACACCAGACAAGACCCAAGGTGTCGGGTGTGCAAAGGAGGTCCTGAGACGATCCTTTACATAACTGCAGGGTGCAAGATGCTGCCAGTGAAGGCCTACATGGAACGCCATAACCAAGTGGCTGTACCTTGGAGATGTTGCCTTGAAATAAATGTTAGACATGCCACTATGGGTAACGGTCCAGGCTCAACCCCCCTCTCCTCTCTACTTAGGCCAGTAACCACTCTACAGCTGCCCACTCCAGTAGTTTTTACTTTCTGATGAGTTGCCCAAGCATCTTGATTTTTTTTTTTTTTAAGCTAAAAACATTTCCAGGTGATGGCCATGAAACTTTCACTACCATTAAAGTATTATTTAAACTATTTCTCTTGCATATCCTCAACCAGAACCCACTAGGTCACGGCCACATTTTTTCAGATAGTTCATGTCATATTTGTAAATCCAGTTAGTGCCATGAGTAACCCTAAATAATACAAAAATAAAGAATATTTTGAAACTTTTAAAGGAACTGACCAAAAATATACATTATTTTTCTTTTCTTTTTTTACAATTTTTTGTTCTTTTTTTGAGTATGCCTGTATATTTAGACCTCCATTTCTGTTTGTGCTTCTTCACTATTAAGTCCCCCTGATAATCCAGCGGCAAGCCTTGGCCAAACTGCCTTGATTACTGGCTTTCTCGTCACACGTTGATGCATTTCCTTTTAATTAGGTTAGGTTCAAAAACAATGCACAACAACAAGCCATTTACCGCAGCCGGCCTGCAGTGATTGACCTTCTCCATCCGCTCTCATTACCAGGGTGTAATAGACCAGTGTTGGGTCAATGGTGCGTGCCGACCCACCGGCAGGTCAATGGGCCTGCCAGACGTATTGTACGTGGCTGTTTACTGCTATTGTGGTCAGCGGTGTGGATGGAAGCAAGACAAGGCCACTCTGACACTTATAGTTTAAAAAAAAAAATCAAATATGTGAGCTTTGTTTAATGAGAGAAGTCACATTGAGATTTCAAGTCCAGGTCTGTTGGACGACTGTTGGTAAACATAGTTCCTGCAGATTTTTCTATCAAAGTGATAGCTAAACACATTTTAAGAATTGTATTGAATTGACCTCCTGGCCTTAAATGTTGATATAAAATAAGTAATTTTATGAATCGTAATATTACGGGTAAGTCCCGCCTTCCCTTACCTTAGCTATAGCTCAAAATCCACAATGCCGCCCACTTTAACAAAACAAGTGATCCCAAGGGCTGTCATCCCAAGCAGTATTAGACAGCTAAAGCTGTAATGGGAATCATATCTTAAATTAAATATATATGAAATAATTAGTTCCCAATGGTTTCATCGTGACGTGGCTAGACAGGTAACAGCTTCTAGCCAACTAACTAGAACTCTGGAACTACATGAAAACATTTGAAAACAGATCATTCTGAAAACCTCTGTGCACATGTGTTAAAGCTGCACTAACTGACTTTGGGATTTTGAAGCCGCGGACTCGCTGGCCTCGCTCTTTCTCCTCCCCTCCCCGCACCCACGAAGCTATGGCCCCCCACACACACCCACTGTTGTTGACAGAGCTAGCGTCTTCCAATATAGATATTATGGATATTTGGATTTTCACGTGGATGGCGTTACCATGGATCGATAGAACCGGGAAGCGCGGAGGAACTGGACTTTGTTTTGGATGGCTGTCTCGCTGTGTAAGCAGTAACCGGTGACGAAGACACACGAAGCTTCAGGTTAGTTCCGCTGCTTGTTGTGCTAACTCAGCTGTCTACGCTAACGGACTTGCAGATTTCTCACGAAAGCGGGGCCAGTGGTCCGCTGTGATTGGTCACAATCTGCGACCCGAAACACATTCTCTTCCTTGTTTCATCAAAACTCGATCTAAAATATAATGTCACACCAGCACAAACCTGCGCTACTTTTTCTTCAAAAGGGAGTATATCCTAATGCACAGCATGGACATGGATAGCATTTTCGTAATGAATACAAAAATTAAGTCAGTTAGTGCAGCTTTAAGAATGTAAATGTATAATGTATTCTCCGAGTAACATTTAAATGTGTTGAGTGATTGATATGTGTCATTGAGCATGGCTAGCGTTGATAGCTTCTCTCACAGACAGAAGTAGTGACAGGCGCTGAAAGCTCGTTGTGACAAAGTGTACAAACTACTGTCCAGAGTAATTTTAGTATTTTACACACCTGAATTACAAGCACAGAGTGCGTTGCCAAAGGGCAGCAGTCATTATTAGTTTGAGAGGTCCGTTATGAAGATATAATGATCGGGAGAACGTTTTGAAATTACATTCAAATCAATGGAGCATTCTACTGCTGCTGTGAGGAGCTGTATGATATATTATAACTAAATATTTGAATATTTAAATTAATAATCTCTCCTCCGCATGTCTTGGCCCATTGAGCTGGCGCGTGCATGGAAAAGTAGGCGCGGCTTCAAGACCAATCAGAAAGAAGGGGGGAGGGCGCGTTGGGTCGTTTTTTGTCCATATAGTCCAGACAATCACTTTAAGGCCAGGGTGGATAATGCTGAACCAAAACTGGAGAATGGAGTTGGAAGAAGCTAATTTGGGCCCAATGCATGGACGGCAATCTGGAGCCAAATGTTCCACCAACCAACGAGTCAATCAAGAGTAGATCGTCTGGAATGATTTATACTTTTTTATTATGTTCAAGATAGAGATTATATACTTGTTTCTTTAATGCTTGAGTTAGAGTTTGTTTTATTTTAATTAGTATAATTGTTGTTCACTTATCTTGTGCTGTGTGCTCCTCATTCCTACTGTTCTATAACTTGTGATGCAACACTGAAATTAAAGGATCTCTTCATCCTAATGTTCCCAATTGCACCAAATAACTAGCCAGGACTATTTTAGGGGATAGAGTGATATTTGTAAATTCAAAAAAGGCCCATGCTGTAAAAAAAAAAATGTAATTATTTTCTACCAACAGTGGGGTAATTCAGACATGCAGGAGAGGACAAGGACACAAGGAGCACACACAATACACAGAGATAAGTAGTTGTACATGCGTCACAATATGGGCAAAAAGGATATACTGTATATGTAATCTACGAATCGCGCAAAATGGGCAGAATACATTTTAATAAAGTAGATAAAGTGACATCAGTGGACATTTTTAAAATGGCCAAGGTTTGATTACTCTCAGTTTGTAAAATCTCATTTGATAGATTAATTGGGTTTATCTCTATAAGGGCAGTAAGACTTGAAATAAGTTCAACCCTTGAGCAATCACGCTCAATAACACAATGACAAAACAGGTTTGATATTTGCAAATGCCTTTTTTCAGGGGATTCGCAAACAAATCCAAAAGCCAATTAAAATGTTCGCGACAAGTGAAACAGCAAATGCATATCATCCCTCATCAGGTCCCCTTGCAACAAGCTGTGAGAACACATATATTATCACATTTCCCCCAGTGTGAAGCTGGAGTGTTGTTTGGATCTGGTTTTGATCCCCACATGTCAGAGACATCACAGGGCTTGGATAACAGCAGCCTGGTGGTCTGCACAGCTGGGGCCCTTGAATGCTCTGTCGGGGCACGGAAAACTCCTGTCCCCTCCATTCCCTCACCCCATCCAATGCCTCTTCGCTTACTCTCGGGTTGCTCACAAACCCACCTTCCAAATCGTTTCTGGCTCGCACCTCGCGCTTTTCTGTTGACAGCGTTTGGCATGCGGTTGTGTAATTATTTACTTTACAGGGTTTTTCTTTCCATGCGTAAAAAGATCATTTGTGACTTTCGCTAATATAATCTAATGCGTCCAAGCTCCAATCCTCACCAAGAGCCTTAAAGCTAACGAATGCAGGAGCAAGCCACGGGCGACGCAAGCTAAGAATACTCTGAATACGTGCCAGAGATGACTCTTTCAAATCAACAAATTAGCAGGTGCACAATGCAAGCTCTCTCAAAACGGCAAAGAAGATAAAGAAGCTATGTTTTTTCGTGCCAGTGTTTTCTCTTGACGTTAATCCCATCAAAGGCTCCCCTGTTTTTGTTTTCCACTCTTTGAATGCTAAGATCTAGTGCGTGTGTTGCCTCCGGATAGTCACTGGAAGTATGCTTACTGGTGATTAGCCACTGAGACAAACATCTGCGAGCGTAAATACGGCTAATCCGCCTCAACGCTACGGCAGCAGTCTGGTCGCCTCTTCCTCAAGAGCAAAGACCCGACAGGAGAAGCAGTGACAGCGGCATAAAAGAGTAAGCTTATACCTTCACAGGCTTTGAATCAAAATCAGCTCGGAGGAATGGTGGAGAAACGCCTCTCTGACAAATCCATATTACATAATGGAATCAATATCATGTCTGGAACAACAAGACGCTTACATGTGAAGGCTTGATTTTCCCATGGTCTGCTTTTTTCATGTCTAGTACGTCAATAAACTGAAGTCCAATGATGTGTTTCTATTATACACTTGATGTTTTGTGCGTGGACAAAAACCTGAGCTGCATCTAAATGAATTAATAGAAAACCATCCTTCCCTATCTATATTAGTCCTCCTTGTGCCTTTGAGGCAGGAAGTAGCATCAAAAACGTCTTAAAATGGCGTTAACTTGACCAACACTGGAGCAAACGCATGTCAAATAAAGTAAAATAAAATAAAGGAGGTATTTTTAATAAATGTGATGCATGTTCAGAGAAGGTAAACTTAAAGAGCTTGAACCTGATTTATACTGAATTGGTTTATTGTATTGGTATTTAAAGCACTTTTCAAAACTTCTACCACAAGCACATCCCCTGTCTCTTCTTCAGATATGCTTCCTTTTCAATCTCATTAAGCTGAATAGTGTTCCCTGATTTAAATTTCACGGCCTTGTTGTTTCACTGAGTTTTGTGTGTGTCTAGACATCCTACAATAGTATAATATGAAAGATATCTTAAAGGGAATATCTTTGAACATTACAATAATGATAAACAGAGGCAATTATGTCACTCAAGTGAGGCTTGGCTCCTGCCTCACTGCATGCCGCTCTGTCAAATGTAAGGAAAATATAGCAACAATTCTGCAATTTTTAGTTCAGGAATATATACATTAGGCAACGTTACATGGAAGATAATAGAGTACAAATAACTTGGTAAATATAACCATGTATTATCGTTTCCATTCCACATTTTTTCTTTCCATGATTGCGGGTCATTCACTTGCCTCTCCTGAGCGCACAGTCACTGTAAAAGCCGTGAATACACTGCAAAAACAGCTGCAGAGGACACTGTGCTGAGGGACAGGAGCAGGACAAAGGGCTACGGGAAGACCGTGGTACAATCTGCGTAACAAAAGTGGCTATATAAAAAAAAAAAAGTAAAGAAGTGGCTTTGACCTGGGCTTGTGAGCGGACTCAAATATTCACATCTCTTCTTAACCAAAGAATTAAGCACCATCACAAAATAATGGTGACATTTTCACTGTAATTTCCCTGAATAGATAGGCTTTTTATTGCACAGGTTTTCCCTCCGAGTATCCTTTTATTAGTTCAATTATTGGAATGGCTCATCTGCGGCACTCCAGCTTCCATTGGTTGCTCCTGGTGATGGAATGGGCTGCTCTTCGTTGTCTACATTGGAATGGAAGTATCTATCTCCCTTTGGTAGAAACAACATCTGCAATTCTCAACAGCTACAATTTGATCAATGTTCTGATTTGGTCGGTTTAGGTGGGGCATCGACCTGATTTTTACAGTTTTTTAATACATTTTGAACAGTTTGTAGCAGTCCAGGCTTTTTCCTTACCTCCTGACACATACTTCAGAATCAGTGATGAGTTTAGATATGAGATATTAATAATAGTTATATCCAACAGTAAGGGCCATCGTGAGCGTGATGACCACTGTCAATAAATGTGCTTAAATGTCCTGGATCATCACTTTTCTTTAGCCCCTCTTGTATCGGCAAGGAACGACTCAAAAGTGAACGGACCATATTGAGAGAGGGATCCGTTCCCTCAGACACACAGTACAATGTCAAAGTCGTATGTGCTCATCGTGCATTAACAGATTCATTTATTCTAATAGCTCTTTTTCCAGATTGAAATACAATCCAACAGCAAGAATCACAAAAGTTCCAACTCACTCATAATATTATGCAAATTATTAAAGGGACATTTAAGGACAAGTAGTTTTTTATCACCCGTGTATCAATAAAAAAGCAATGTTTTCAGAAATGGCCCTTTCTATTGAGGTGCGACGTGGAGAAAATACAACTTTTAACTGAGCAGTCATGTTCACTTATGAAAGCCATATTTCTCCTTTTTTCCTCATAACGTCGGGGAGCACAAGCAGGAAATTCAACAATTCACAACGGCAGAGTGGACTGGATGCAGAAACGTCAAGTGCTTGGATTGGTCGCAGCGTCTTGTAGCTCGGAAATGACTGTGTGCAATACTGTATGAAAAAAAAGACGCTTTCATGCAACAAGATGACAGTGGGACATCAGTGTGGCTTTGTGTTGGTGTTATATACAGTGGGGGCGGGTTTCGGCTCTGCGTGCGCTGACATGCTTGCAATACCACCCCGGGCCGATGGGGGTGAACCCAGAAGAGGAATTAGCCAATGCTAACATATAACATTAGCAGACCTCTCAAAAACGTCTGTACAGGATGGACCAAAAGTTGGCTCTTGGACCAAAGCTCCGTTCCACATGTGTGTCAATGCTGAGGGGGGTGGACTTTTTTGGACCACTCTAGTTTACTCTCGTTCAAATGAATGGAGCTGCGCCAGCTGACGCATGCGCAGATGCGTTTCTTCACAATTTTCTTGTGGGCGGGACCACTCGCGGCCATTTTGGATTGCTCCAGTAGAGTAAGTAGTAAGTAAGTAAGTAAGTTTTTATTTATATACCGCCTTTTCACTGCAGATCTGAGTCTCAAAGCGGTTTACAATTGTTAATTTTGGGCATTAGTCTCTCACTCCACACAGAGATGGGAGCGGGGCCAGTACAGGAGGCGCATGCTAGAACTATTGGACATATATTTAGTGGTAGGGGAAACCGGAGTACCCGGAGGAAACCTACGCAGACACGGGGAGAACATGCAAACTCCACTCAGAAAGGCCCTGGTCCGGCCGGGATTCGAACCCAGGACCTTCTTGCTGAGAGGCGAGAGTGCTATCCACTCAGCCACCGTGCCGCCCAGAGCAAATTTTTTGGCCCATTAGTTAGAACGGCGGAGATAGGCGTGACTACGTCCGTTAATATTTAAAGTCTATGGTTATATTAAAGAAATAACATGGTGCCATGTTATTTATATTAGTATAGCTATTGTTCACTTAACTTGTACCATGTGCTCCTCTTTCCTACTGTTCTATAACTTGTGATGCAACACTGAAAATTCCCCAATGTGGGACGAATAAAGGATCTCTTAATCTTAAACGATGCCATCGCCAACGATTGATCACTTGTAAAACATGTGTGTTTTGTGAAATGATTTTCCGTTTAATTTTTTTCTTTGTCTTCATGATTCCATCATTTTTATATAATTGATATGTATACTGCTTGACTCTGCATCAAAAGATGACTGTTTTATGAGCCATTATACACAAAGAAAACCAGGCGAGGAACGTTCCCCAAAATGACCCTAGGCCTGGAGGGTTAATCTAAAAGGCACACACGTCTTAATAACATTGTTTGGCCAAAAGATTCTATTGCCTTGTGCGATTGTTTTTCTCTTATTTTGTTTAGCCCTTTGACTTGCCTTGTGTATGAACTGTGCTGTATAAATAGCAAAACTTACCTTTCCCTGTGAGTCACAATTTGCCTGTTTAGGTTGTTTATTTTAATTAAACAAAGTCACACAAACATGTCCACGGTTATTAATAAAAGCGTAACGTCTATACATTTCATGTAGGGCAAGGTAAGTTTATTTTGTAAAGCACAAATCACGCACAAGGCATCTCAAAGTACTTCAAATCATAAATAATCACAGAGCATTAAAAAGAGTGACCATAATCCTTCAGTTGTGTGCCCAGACAGAATTGTTTTTAACCTGGATTTGAACACTGTCAGAGTAAAAGCCTGTCACATTTTCAGAAAGACTGTTCCAGATTTCAGGTGTGTACATCTGAAATGCTGCCTCCCCATGCAAACCAACTCAACACCACAAATTAATCACAACACGTAATCTCTGATGTACTTTCTTCAGTTCTATTCAAAACCCAACATGCACAGTACTTGGCTGGCTTCCTTCCCGAGCCGTCCTTTTTCAGCCCTGAACATGAAAGCCTTTTTAATAACAGTTGATTGTAAAATAATTAATCTTTTCTGAGACGTCTCTTGGAAATTCCCTAATTATAAAAAGTGCTGCAAATAAAGTTGTCAGTGCCATGCTTTTGTTTTTCCCCACAGTAATTAATGGGGATATTTTGTTCGCAGAAGCGGCTCCAGGCTCCGTTTGAACACCGAAAATTGGGGGATAAATAATTATCCACCGTGACGTTCCGCACCTGACAGATTTGTGGTAAAGTCAAAATATTCAAACCATTTAAAGTTGTGCAAATCACCGCACAAGTTTATCTGTCTCGGTTCAGACATGCCTTGCAAACAATTAGGACTTCACAATAAAAGGGTTGATCAGTGAATAAATGAGAGAAAAATCCCATTAGTGGTGGGTCCAGGTGCATTGTGGGATATAAGCACAGAGTCAGTAGAAGGAATCTGGCTGTGTTTGAAGTCTGCAGGAGAAACACAGGGATGAACAACCAAATGAAGGTTCACGGTAATTAGAGGCTCGACTGTAAAAGAAAAAAACAAGTATACCAGGTATATTAAAGCTGGGGCACCTGACTTTCAATAGACAAAAAGTAGTTTGAGTTCCTGGCTCTAAATAGTCTCCCGAGTTTTCACTTGAATGTACTGTTTGTTTGGCCTTTGTCACATCTTTAGATCAAACAGAAAAGCAAAGACAGGCTTCTACAATAAACAGGTGAAAACAAAGAGGACCACCCTCACGCAGCCAATCAGTTCTCTTTCTAACAAGTTTGCAAAAAATAACATGTCTTCTAATAAAATGGTATGATGTGGTCTGATTTATTTGATTTGTTTTGGTTGTGTGTGTGGATAGGGAAGTCTGGGCCTCTCTGCTGACTGAATATGAATGGATGTGTGAATATGAATTTTGCAGAATCTTACCTCCATCCTTTTTCCTCCACTTTATCTGTAACCGGATTGTGGGGGCAACGGCCAGACTTCCCTCTCCACCCACACTTCCTCCAGCTCATCCGGGGGAATCCTGAGGCGTTCCCAGGCTAGTCCCCCATTGCCTCTCTGAGTGCAGCTTCCATGTTTTCTCTGTGTCTGCATGGATTTCCTCCGGTTGCTCCGGTTTCCCCTAGCCCTGAAAACATATACTGTACAATATATACAAAATCCTCCTGCTCCAGGCCTGACCAAGCAGAGCATCAACATCTGAAGAGGACATATTTCATAAATAGGTCGATGATAGCTGGAGTACAGAACTTTTATGTTTCATTAATAATACAAAAACATCAGACTGCAGCACTAGTAAGAAAGAGCCCTGTGACTCACTAATGGGGGCTGAGAGCTGATCTAGAGATGTGACAGACCAAAACATGCAAGGATAGGAAATAATTGGCTTTTATGACACAACTATTATTGTTTGTTTGAATAATAGGTACTCCAGCTATAGCACATGCTATATTTTGCGCACTTGAGAAAGAGCCCTGTCACTACCTGACTCTTTGGGCTGCTAGTTGATTGGTTGAGTGAGGGTGGTACTGTGTTTTTACTTTTCTGTCTGAACAAGCTGATCTTAATGTTAGGTCATAAACACATTTATGTGAAAACTAGTGATAGATAAAAAGCAATGTGACTCAGTAACTTGTGATGTAGATTTTATCACTGCAAAAAATAATGCAATATGAGGTAATATATTTTTTTTCTTAAATTGAGTACATCTAATATAGACTTGCCAATGGGACAAGTCTTAATAAGTCTTATTAATTGTTGCTTGATTTTCTCATTCAAAGGGAGATATTTCGATTTAAAACAAGATCATTTTGCTTGTACCTTTGGCAAATCATCTCAATATAATTCATAACCTTTTGCAGGGATTACACAGATCAATTTCTTTGTGGTTTGAAAGTTAGGTACCCCAGCTTTAAACACACATCACATCCTGATCAGAAGCCCAGAGTCCCCGCCCCCCCTCTCCCTCTCATTTCCCCGTAGCACTCCCCTGTATTATACTTATGGCGCCACATTACCATACAGTGCGTCGTGTTTGAGCGGCTGGGCGCGCACGCTCACATGCGGATGAATGACACTACTTACAGCGTTCTCATTACGGGCCCCGCTTTTGGTTGGAGGGCCGCGCTGAGATGCCATTTATCTTTCCAGACACCAACCGCCTTCTTATCAAAAGCATTCTGTCCCGCAGCGAGTCCACACACCCGCCGCTGTCTCACCGCTGCTTTATTCCAGCCATATCTCACGCTCTTATATGTGCGTAAAGTTTATGTGAGGAATGCCAGGTACATACGCTTTTCATATATTTAAACTGCTCAAGGTGAAATATCCGGCTACATTGGTGAATGGTGGGTGTGAAATATGCCTTACAATGAAAAGCAATTGGGTTTGTGCTTGTTCTTCCTGCGCTTGAAATAAAAGAATGACTTGGTTTCCAGTGGATAATAGGTTCAGGACCAAGCAATTATTCAATTTTAATAAAGAGTGATATTTTCCTTCCTTGGGTCTTTTACAGAAGATGTCTCCAATAAAGGATATCATCTGGAATAGACTGGAATAGATTATCACACTGAACAAAACCCCCGAATTTTGACTAAAATATCCTTTTTCCCCTCTGAGTTTTTTTGTTCCTTGATTATGCAGGATGGTCTAAGGATAGTGATCATCCGGAATACTTTAAGACATTTATGGACTTTTAATGTGTTTCATAAGTGTGGCTCCAATGTTTGTTATTATTAAATTTCCTGTGTTGGGAATTTGTTGTTTGGCAAATCAGCAACTGTGTATAGTCCTCAGAGACGACTGCTGTTTTAATTTAGAGCTATACAGAAATACCTTGAGTTGAATTTGAAGTTCTAGAGCTCATAATGAGAATACTTTCACACTGAGCGACACAACTAAGACCCTGCTCTGAACCGACCCCTGAGCCAAGGCGTGGACAGTAGTGTAAATATCTAAATATTATTGCGTGCCAATTAATATAGACACTGTTTTATGGAGTTTCAAATATGCTTACACCTGTACTGCTTACAGAGGCATCCTTCGTACATTACATAGGTAGTATATCTCATGCATTGTACTTTTGTCTGTGAGCCAGCACATGTTCATGCCATTCTATCTCTGTTATAACGAAAGTCTAGTTGTTGCTTAATACAATGGGCATAAAGCAATTAGATTTAAAAGAGGATCTTTTAACGACAAAAAAAAAACATGTGATTTATTTGTTTTTTATTTGTAATACATTTGCAAGGCTGTAATACATAAGGCTGTAACTAAATTTGAAAAATTGAAGCGCTGTGTACTTTCCAGATGCACTGTTTATCCAGTCCGATGGATAACTTAATGACTGACCAATCAGATGCCTTCATTCACTCAGAAAATCTCCAGCTAGCCCTAGCTACCATTTTAGCAACAACTTAGATTGCATCTGCCCCTGCCATAGACTTCTACACAAGCAGAGCTGCTTTACAGTCTGTTCTCTGAGCCACAGGAAGCCCAGGCAGAGACCTGAGAACTGGACTAATGCGATGGGACTTCCTAGTTCTAGACAGGACATGACACATGGAAAGAACCGGAGATTGCACTGCCCATCCATCAGAGGGGGAACTGAGGTTGTCAGCATAGTGAGAAAGACTGGTCCCAGAAAACCGTCCATTGAATTTAATGAACAAACGAATAAATGCAGGCCTCAATTTTCAGGAGTCACCGTGCTTTCTCAGTCTGAATCTTGTCAGTCTGTCATAGGGATTGTAATTAACTCCACATCTCGGCTTCTCCTTCCTTCAGCAGCTGTCTTGTGCAGTGATCTCAAACAGCGTCTTGTGGAAGCGTGCCTGGCTTCATCATCGGGCTCGTAGTTCTGCTGGAGCCTCGCTGTAGTGATGCTTTTGTTGTGCAGAATGTGTGTTCAAAGACTGCCTCAAGGCTCAACGCTCACTCGCATTCTCATCCACCAAATAACAAGAAGAATTAAACCGTTCAAGTACAACGAATCACAATCCAGTCTTTGTGCTGCTTCAAACAGGCAAGGTTACATTTTTGTCATACAAAATTAAATGGAAGATAAAAGCTTGTGGCATTGGAAACAGTTGGTGCATTTTATCAGCAGAATATGTATTAATCTTTTTTACCATGTGATGGATTTCCTTCTAAAATGTATATATTTTTGAAACATTATTAAAACGCAATATTTGTTGTTTTTTTTTGCGGCCCTCTGTAATTTTTTGTGGCCTTGTGTCTAGCCGACAAAATAAACCATACACACAAGTTCACAGTGTCATCCAGCCAACTTCTTTGTTTCACTGTACGGACATTACTTTTGATTGTATGGTGCTAATCTCACTGGTGTGCGGCACGATGGCGCAATGGTTATCACTTTTGCATCACAGCAAGAAGGTTTAATTCCACCTCCAGGCCTTTCTGTGCATGTTCCCCCCATATTTGCGTAGGTTTCCTCCGGGTGCTTCGGTTTCCCCTTCGACTAAAAACATGCATAATATCTAATAATTCTACAAGGACAAATTCCCACAACTATTGTAATGCGCTTTGAGACTCTGGTCAGTGAAAGGTGCTGTATAAATAAAGAAAAGATGATAATACAGACATGTCGTACCTCATTTTAAAGCTCCGAACCAGTCAATGAATCTGGTCAATCCATGGACAATTTAGGTGAACTAAAGTTTTTCTCTTACGAAACGGTTTGGACACTCTTGGTCTATCTCTACCAAGAGCCGTCCTGAACTTGGGCTGCAGATCTGTATCAATCCTCCCCCTGCACACACCGCTCTCTGAAACACAAACACTGCTAATCTTCCACACAATATTTTTACAGTAAACGTTCATAGTTTGGTTTTTACTTTTTATATCCATGGGATTAAAGCAGGTGCTGCTAAATAAATAAACAGACAAATCAATTGAATTTTGCTCAAAGCTGATCAGCTCCCGGCGACAAGGCCTATGAGTTAATATCCATTCCCTTTCTGAACATTATAAAAGTACACCATATTAGGTTTTAAACTTGCTGAAGACAACCTTGCTACAGCAGCTTTCATTGTGCATTCAAAGTTTGAATTGACTTCAATTAACAAAAGTTAATGGAAAATGTACTTCTGCTGCAATGTGGACGAGTCTGTTGTGCTCCATCAAACTTTGACTTGTGCCTTTAAAGCTGGGGTACCTAACTTTCAAGGTGGCAATGCAATATCTAAATAGTTCCTCCCTCTCAAAACAGTTTGGTTTGTATTTTTGGCCTCCATCACATCTTTAGATCAAAGAAAAGAAGAACAAACATCCATAATCACACAGCGTTCATCCCAAAGTGACGGCCGGGCTCGAACCCACGAACCTCTAGCTCAAAGGCCAGTGCTCCACCAACTGAGCTACTGCCGCCCTGGTATGGTATGGATCAAGGCTTTGAACGTTCTTTTTAATAAGACAAAGACTCCCGCCTTCATCAGAGGAGACACATGACCGCTGTTGTTACCGGATGTGGTATGTAGTTTTTTTCTATGTCAATTTTTTGTGTGTCAATTCTTTGATTTTGAATTGTGAGTACACGTTCTAATTTTTACTGAAATTCAATATTTTGTCATTTTTCGTTAGCTTTTTTTCTATGGTCCTGGACTGGTTTTGGACTGGTCCTGATTCAGCTTGGCCAGAGAAGAGTAAGTGCTGATCACCCAAGCATAACATTGCTAACTGTCTTTTCAACATTATAAACGTATACCACATTAGGTTTTTGCTGTATTTATAGTTGGTTTTGGCAATTAGCAAAAGTGAGTAAAGGAAAAATCTTTATAAATGACTTACTTTTAATACATCTGGTAAAAAACAAAACATTTTAGGAGAATTTTTCAGAATTCCATTGGTTTAAATGGGAGCAGTCAAAATAAGGGTTCTGGAAAAACAAGTCGTTTCATTTTACTGGGAGTCATAGTATTAAAAAACGTGTAATGTTAAACAAGGTACCCCAGCTTTAAGTGAGGGAGGAAACATGTCTTTGCCCTTACTGCTGATGTTCCAAAGCAGTAGCTTCAATTCCTCACTCTGTTGGAACAAGCCTCCATCTTTGAACAGTCTTAAAGCCGCAGTCTTGTCCCAGTGTAACTCCGGTGTCAGTATTGAGTGGCTCATAATGCGTGGCGTCCCGGGGGGCATTCAGAGCTTAATTTCTTGGAGGGAGCGCAGTGAAAATCCATAAACAAAGCCGGAGCGAGCCTTTGTCTACGGGCTGATTACTGTAGGTGGCCTCTGGAGATGCTGTAACAGATGAGAGAAGCACGTCGCGCATGCACAAGTGACAAGTGGTGATGCGTATGGATTTTCAATGAGCACCACCACATGCAGATCCAGCGCTTAGGAAGTGTGCCACCTAACAAGGAAATGTCTCACTACACAACACTAACAGCCCGCTTGTTCCAATTAATACCTCCTGCATTTGGAATATAGCAAGTCGGACATTGCTGATACAAGGTTTACAGAGCTTAGTGGCAGAATCATCAGGGGGAAATAATGTTTTCTATGGTGTTATGGGGTTAGGGAAGAGGGCGTTGAAGGTAGGTGTACCGTGCAATTGTGTGTCTATACTGGGGTTGACTGAGGTAATTTTGTAGACCAAACATTAGGAGTGAACTGACCAAGTGCTGACGTCACTACAGGGTTTGCGCAAGGCAGACAAAGCTGAATTGAACATAAGTAAGTAAGTAAGTAAGTAAAGTTTATTTATAAAGCGCTTTTCACAGATAAAAATCACAAAGTGCTGTACAGGACAGTGGGCAAATACAAACAATATAAAATACACTTACACACATTACACATTTTATGTACTTAAAAGTGACATCAGTGAGAACCCAATCAACTAAAAGCTTTCTTAAATAAATAAGTCTTCAAGCCTTTTTTGAAAGAGTCCGCAGAGTCGACCAGACGTAGGGACAGGGGCAGGGCGTTCCACAGTCTGGGGGCAACAGACTGAAAAGACCGGTCCCCTCGAGTCTTATAATGGGTTTTGGGGACCACAAGCAGGTTCTGGCCAGAGGACCGGAGAGAACGGCCAGAGGAGTACAGGCTCAAAAGGTTCAGGCTCATAAGTTAGCTGAACCAGAGAAAAGGTCTTATATGAGCATCTGTTTTGACGGCATTAGATGCATTGGTTTTACATTGCGCTTTGTTGGACACTCAAAGACGCTTCACATCTCATTATTCATTCACTCCATACAGTTGAGCAGGTCACACAATTGAATGGGCTCCTTACTCATATTATTTAAAAAAACTTTGACATTCTGATTGGCAAGACATCCTGTTAAGCCATCACCAATGTAGATAATGGTCAGAAAAAGACATACATTCCCTGGGAGACGATGTTGGTATGGGCCTTTTTTTAATTGTTATTGTTTATTCAATGAAACATACACAGTACAATGGAAGTCTCCTTTGCAGCCACATCCATTGTTAAAGTGATAGTCTGTAACTCTAAATTTTAATAATTGTATTAAATTGACCTCCTGGCCTTAAATGTTGATATAAAATAAGTCATTTTATTAATTCTAATATTACGGGTAAGTCCCGCCTTCCCTTCTCTTAGCTATAGCTCAGAATCCATGATGCCGTCAAGGTTAACCAATCAAGTCATGCCAAGGGCTGTCAATCATAGGCGCTGATGCTCGTAGCTGCTTATGCTCAGTTGTTTGTTTTTATTGGAACCTCCAAATCAAGCCTCCATTAGGCTCTGGAACTACATGAAAACTGAGCAAAGAATTCTGAACATCCGCGCTGAGTTACCCATTTATATACTGAACCTATATCCATAATCATTTATATACTGAACCTATATCCATAATCATTTATATACTGAACCTCTATCCATAATCATTTATATACAGTGATGGGAATAACGGCGTTACTTTTTTCAGTAACGAGTAATCTAACTAATTACTTTGATTGTAACTATAACGCCGTTATCATTGCCGACATCCCGTTACTGCGCGTTACTCAAGTCACACAATGAACTTTTTTTCCTTCATGATAGGATCCTGTTGTCTTGAGAGAGAGGATGAGAAAACCTCTCTGCAATTATTGGCTGATGTAAAACATATTTCATTTACAATCTGCATGTCTACAGTTGAGAGGATGGTCATAAATTGTGTTTTTGGAACAAATATGGGTCTTAATCGCACTCAACCACGGCTTGTATCACCGTGAGGCCTCAGAGGAGCGCATGTGAGCGCAGAAGTCGGCTGCATACAATTCCATCAGAAAGCTCCTTTCTCTTCCTGGTTTATCTGCTAAGGGCAGCGACAGGTTTGGCTAACATACATATAACACATTTTAAGATAAATTAAAATGCACTTAGGGTAATTTTTCAATGACTATAGGAATGATAAGAAAGAGAGGTGGGTTAGTGTAGTGTAGTGGTAAGTGTAAGACGGTTGATTTCAGAAATTGGATGCACCCGGCTGCAGCTAGCAAAACAGAGGAGTTTATGAGGACACACGCGTTTTGTTTTACTTTTTAAAACTCATTGGACTCATTTCCAAATGGAGGATTACATATCTACGCTCAAACTATTATCTGGACTTAAACACGGAACTGGTCTGAACCGAAGTGGACTGTGCAGGTCATTTATAAGGTAAGACCCATAACTCATAGTTTTGCGTTTTGTATGAACAAACAATGCGGGCATGAAACATAATTTGCTGTAGCCAAACAAATTGTCCAGTTGATTTATATGATATATATGTTCATCTGATTGGGCTGAAGTCAGTGCTTCACCGGTGTTTCCACATTCACAGTGGAGCGTGTTGGTGTTTAGTGCTTACAGCACAGAGAGAGATGGAGAGTGAACAGGACTTAAGCAGCAAAACAGCCTTTTCTAGATGGAAATATTGGCACTATTTCAAACTCACTGAGGTTAAAGGTCAACATGTGCACGTCGAGTGCACATTATGTTCCAGAACGAAACGAAAAAGTAACGCAGTAGTTACTTTTACTGGTAACTAGTTACTTTTATAGTGGAGTAACTCTGTTAGTAACTCAGTTACTTTTTGGGAGAAGTAACTAGTAACTATAACTAATTACTTTTTCAAAGTAACGTGCCCAACGCTGTTTATATACTGAGCCTATATCCATAATCATTTATATACTGAACCTATATCCATAATCATTTATATACTGAACCTATATCTATAATCAGATCCTCTGCAGATGTGTCCTATAATGTTCAATTCATGATAATAGCTACTTCTGGTTTTGCCGCTATCGCTTTTTTGTGCATTAAAACATTATTTTTTTCATGAAAACGTTAAGTAATTCTGAAAACCTCCGTGCATGTGTATTAATAATGTATAATGTGTTCTCTCATTAACATTTCAATGTGTTACAGAAACGTAGGCGTAGACCAATCAGAAAGGAAGTGGGAGGGAGCTTGCGTCGTTTTTTTAAAATCAAGTACCTCTCTCTCTCTCTTTCTGACAAACTGCAGACAATCACTTTAAAGTAGGTAGATGATGCAAGTGGATTAATATGTCATTTATTAACAATGTCCTTGTATTTTAGAGCTGAGATGGAGATCAGACATTACAGATCTACCTTTCAACTTTACTGGGACACTGTGATCCGTTCTTCTAAAAGCGTAACCCAGCAGACACATTTGAACTTTGTGTATAGGACTTATTTAACACTACATAGACTCAGTGCAAGGCAGACCCCAGCTGCATTGTGTGACATGGTGTAGTTGCTGGCACCCTTTTTCCACATGGTCTGGCAGTGTCCAGGGGTCGCTCAGTTTTGAGCAGCGGTGGCCAGCGATCTGTGCCTTCTGCATAGGTCAATCAGAGTACAATATTACATATTTTTCCCATATTTTATTTACTTGTATTATATTCATGGATGTATTATATTTTCTGGATAGGCATGGCTAGCTTAAACCTGTCTCTGCAAGGAACAGAGGAAACCTTTGGCACTGCAGCTTAATTCACATGACGGTTTAGAAATGTTCCCTATGGACCCTACCCTATGGACAGTGTTCGCAAAATGGCTTGTCAACAGCTGACAAGGAACTTTCACAAAGGTTGGATTTTGTGAAAACATTAAGTGTCCCTTGTCATTCAGAACTTTTTCTCTTTTGAAATTCAAGAGCTTTCTATAACTCTACACTTTAATGCAACCAATTTGGCTCGCTCTCATCACGCTCTAGCGCACCTCTGATCAGCATCCACCCACAGTCAGCTCTGATTACCCATGTGTTACTCTGGTCCTGCAGAAGTAGAACCACTGCACACCTACTGCACTAGACTACGAGGAAGCAGAGCTGGCCAGAATGCATCATTACCGCTAATGTTTGGAACGTCCATTGTGCGAGCATGCAGCAATGATTTGAATGAGCAGACATATTGGTGACCATTTCGTAGGGCTTGGTTCTATTCATCCATCCATTTTCTTCCCCTTAATCAAATTCTGGGTGTCAACACAGCCTTGATCTTTCAGCGGGGGCTTAAGGCAAAGTAGGGTTAAGTGTCTTGCCCAAGGACACATGACAGCAGACATCAGAGGGAGTCGGTGAAGAAGGTCTCGTGGTGGGCTCGACTGTCAGGCTCAAAGCCCAATGCTCTACCAATTGAGCCACTGAACCCAACTGACTTTGGTTAAAAACAAAACTAACAGAAAGTAGTTTTAACTCCTGTTAAATAAAAGTTCTCCTTCTGTAATAATGCCAGATGTAATATTTAATTTGAAATGTGTTTGAGCCCCTGCCTCAGCCTGTGCACACAAAGGGCCTCTTTTGTGACATCAACTGTTCTTTTTCCTTTGTCCTCAGAGTTCAGATTATTTACTAATGGTTCAAATTAATCTCTAAAAATATTGAAATTACGGGTACTAAAATTAATACAAATATTTTAACGTTATTTTATATTTAAACTGCATTGTGCTCTGCAATCAAGTGCCGGCTATCTTTTTGCAATACTCTCAGACTCCATAACCCGTTGATCCAAGGCTGGTCTCGTCTGCGCCCTCACGGTTGCTCTGAAGCTGTGATGCGTGAGGTCTTCTGAACTATCACTGCTCGACCCCTTCTCCAAACATTACTCTTCCTTAAACGCTGGGACAGCCACGGCGCAGGGGTGAAAAAACATCGGGAAAATGCCAAACGGCAAAGTGCCATTTATCATGACCAGAGGGCAGCTGTGACCACCACCGCGGAGTGGGGGCGGTGTATTTACAGTACGCCTGGTGAAACCGGAGGCATGGGAGATGTGTTTGGACTGGATAAACGCCTCCCTTAATCATTTCTGCAAGTCGCTCGATACCCGTCGTCAGTTGCAGTCGGCATGAGGGGCAGTGCAGGTCAGGTTGGCTTTGGGATTTTAAGGCTTAGGGTGGTGGTGGTGGCAAAAACAATGTCATGGACTGGAAAAGACCTGTCCATGACAAATCAATCTGAGTTTTCAATGTTCAAAGATGGCAGTGGTTGCAGCGTATATTGTGATTTCACACTAAAAAGCTGGGGTGTGTAATTTTCAAACCACAAATAATGGAACTATTTTAAAGTGATTGTCTGCAGTTTGTCAGAAAGAGAGAGGGAGAGGTACTTGATTTGAAAAGAACTACACAAGCTCCCTCCCCCTTCCTTTCTGATTGGTCTACACCTACGTTTCCCTAACACATTTAAAGACCTTATGACGGGTTTGATTTATTTAGAAATACAGTTTTAATACCATTTTATATTAGAAGAGAACTACTAAAGGTTTCAAAATCAGTTGTTGTTTTTTTTGTCTGATCCCCCCAAATCGAAATAACCCCATAGCAACGCCCTTAGAAACGAAAAAACTTCACAGCCCTTGGTGACGTCAGAACGGGTACGTTTCAACGCTGTAAGTTGTTTACAATTTGGTATTCGTTCTTTTTTCGCGGATATTCAAGATGACAAGGCGGTGTACAGCGAGTCTAAGATAAGTACTAGATGGTAACATTTCATTGTCACTGAGATAGCCCAGTGGTTGTGTCGATGGTCGCCAATCCAAACACTGGGGTTCAAATCCCACCTCGGACACTTTTTCACACTCCATCCATCCATCCATCCATCCATTTTCTACCCTTTAATCCATTTCTGGGTCAGGGGGGTGGCAGTCAGAGATGCCACCCAAGTCTCATAGCACCAGCCCCTCACTGACCCTCTGCAGGTGGTGAGTCCACAGGAGGACGGCTGCTCTCTGACTGTGAGCATAGCCTTGATCTTTCAGTGGGGGCTTTTGGGCAAAGTGGGGTTAAGTGTCTTGCCCAAGGACACAACGACAGCAGTCATCAGTGGGAGTCGATGGAGAAGGTGCAGAGGTGGGAATTGAACCCACGACCTTCTGGCCTTAAGGCCAATGCTCTACCAACTGAGCTACTTTTTCACACTCAAAACGGCAATTTATGTGTAGTGAGCAATTGTCACCTGTAGAGTGCAGTATTGTGTTGGGCATCAGCTCAGTTGGTAGAGCATTGGCCTTAAGGCCAGAAGGTTGTGGGTTCAATTCCCACCTCTGCACCTTCTCCACCGACTCCCACTGATGACTGCTATCGTTGTGACCTTGGGCAAGACACTTAACCCCACTTTGCCCAAAGCCCCCACTGAAAGATCAAGGCTATGCTCACACTCAGAGAGCAGCCGTCCTCCTGTGGACTCACCACCTGCAGAGGGTCAGTGAGGGGCTGGTGCTATGAGACTTGGGTGGCATCTCTGATTGCCACCCCCCTGACCCAGAAATGGATTAAAGGGTAGAAAATGGATGGATGGATGGATGGGCGTAACCCGCTATGACGTCACACACAGGTTAGAGCATAGACAACTTAAATTCATGAAAAACACGTTCTTTTTATAAAATATAGGATTTTTTTTGCCGGAATCTCTTTCAAATTGACATTGTCATGCAATTTTGATATCCACTATTTTTTTTTTTTAAAACCCGTCATAAGGTCTTTAACTGTTAATCAGAGAACACATTATACATTTACATTATTTATACACATAATTTTCATGAAAAAAATCATATTTCGCGGCAAACCCGGAAGTAGCTATTGATTAAAACTTTCATGTG
The DNA here is from genome assembly GCA_964034765.1 of Knipowitschia caucasica. Classification (NCBI taxonomy): domain Eukaryota; kingdom Metazoa; phylum Chordata; class Actinopteri; order Gobiiformes; family Gobiidae; genus Knipowitschia; species Knipowitschia caucasica. Next base: position 14,131,626 of record OZ035831.1, read on the forward strand.
TTTTAACTGTTGATTCTCTGACCTGTGTTGGTGATTTCAATGGTTTTGTTAAGTCCTCTGAGATGACTTCTGTTGTGACCTCGGGCTATACAAGAATAAATTGTATTGTATTGTGTAACATTATAGGACACATCTGCAGAGGATCTGATTATGGATATAGGTTCAGTATATAAATGATTATGGATATAGGTTCAGTGTATAAATGATTATGGATATAGGTTCAGTATATAAATGATTATGGATATAGGTTCAGTATATAAATGAGTAACTCAGCGCGGATGTTTAGAATTATTTGTTCAGTTTTCATGTTGTTCCAGAGCCAAATAGAGGCTTGATTCGGAGGTTCCGTGAAAACAAACAACTGACTATGAGCAGCTATGTGCATCAGCACCGATGATTGACGATTGGTTAACCTCGACGGCATTGTGGATTCTGAGCTATAGCTAAGAGAAGGGAAGGCGGGACTTACACGTAATATTAGAATTAATAAAATGACTTATTTTATATCAACATTTAAGGCCAGAAGGTCAATTTAATACAATTCTTAAAATTTGTAATTCATTTAGAGTTACATACTATCACTTTAACGTCACTTGTATGTGGAATCCTGATCCTGTCTGAGCTCTGAAGCTAAACAGGACAGGGCCTGGTTAGTATTGTGATGGGAGACCTCTGGGTACACCACATTTTGCTGTGAAGCGACTGCAAACTGAGAAACTGTTGTTGTGTCTTTAGGCAAGACACTTCAGTCTCCTGGGCCACTGCAGGGCACTACCACCGTCCTGGGTGGTCTTTGCCACCTCTCCAGCCAGGCCAGATATTTTCCATCCACAGGTTTGCAGCTCCAGTCCCAGCATTTGAAACATGACAAAAATGAGAATAAAGAAACTTGTTTAAGGGGCATCGCTCTTACTTCAAACCCTTCAGACTATTTCAATGATGAACATTTGAGTATTTTCTTTGTTTAAACATCTCACTGAGGAGAATGTAGTTTACTTGATTTATAACTCCCAAAGCTGTAAACACATGCTCTTGCACTTGTTCTCACGGCTGGAGTAACTAAATCCAACAACAAAAATATTTCCACTTTGGGCTTGATGCAGTCTGGTGTTACTCACTCAATAGCAGTAAAATGTTAAAGTTGTAATTGTATTGTCCCTGGAATGAAAAGTCGATAGAACGTGACTGGAGCAGTTATGTCAACGAGAGGCCACTGCCGTTTAAAAGCTTTTGAATGCTATTGATCTGCGTGTTTCTCCAGAGGGTCGCCGTGACAACAAAGGTGTTGATAAAAGAGGATGAGTGGCGATGTCCGCCGGCGTTATGGGACAATTCTACTGGACAACTCTCTTTCTGTCACCAGGAGAACGCAGCAGTGAGGGTCATGGGAAACAAAAAGGTTTGGATCTCATGGTAAAATCTGTTGTTTATAACATAGTGTATACAGTATAGTGTATATTAAAGCTGGGGTACCTATCTTTCAAACCACACTGAAATTAACTGCATGCATGTATCAATGTCATTAGCTCAAAAATAGTTTAGTTCTATCTCTATTCTTTACACGCATGTATTTTTGGCCTCTGTCACATCGATTAGCTTTTTAGGACAAAAAATACTGACTATTTTGGCTCTTTTTTTACGAGGATGCAAAATATTGTTTTCTTATAAGATAAAGTCAGCAGAATTAATGTCAGTTTAATTTGTTCGTTCAGTGTGTCAGTAGCACCACATTTGCATACACAAACTTAACTTAACTTTTTAGTCTGATAATATTATCGATCATTATTTCCCTAACGCCTTTCCTTCCAGCGGTTAGGGTTTAGCATGCAGCTGCTTCTTATCGCACTTGTCTCAGAAACTGCTATTTCACCACAGCCTTAAACAGCACACTCGGCACACATACACACGTATTGACCTTCACCAAACCTACACACAAACACACACACATACTGACCATCCTCATACACACAAACCCCTGCTCAAATCTGCTCTCCTCCACCATCCTACTCTCCTCCCCTTTGCTCCCCCCCCTTCTGCGTGTGTGTCTGTGTATGTATATGTATCGGTATATGTGTCTGTGTGTGTATATATGTGGCTTGTCTGTTGTAACTGTCAAAGTTGGAACAAAAGAGAAGATTGAATTATACTTTTACTCTAATGTCAATCCCAAATATACTATGAAAACAATGGCCTGCTGCTGGGACTCTGAGGACCACAAGGACTGGCCTCCTGTGGATGCCAAGAGTCAGGACTAGGCAAGGCAAGGCAAGGCAAGTTTATTTATATAGCACAATTCATACACAAGGCAATTCAAAGTGCTGAGCAAAATAAGAAAGCATTAAAATCATAAATAATCACAGAACATTAAAAAGAAAGATAAAAATATAAAATCCCTCAGTTGTATGCACAGCTAAACAGAACTGTTTTTAACCTGGTTTTAAACATTGTCAGCGAGGAGGCCTGTCTCACATCTTCAGGAAGACTTTTTTTAGCAGCATGAATCTGAAAAGCTGCCTCCCCATGTTTAGTTCTGACTCTGGGCACTAACAGGAGTCCAGTCCCTGTGCTCCTCAGAGTCCGGTCTGGTTCATATGGTACTAACATGTCACTAATATATTTTGGTGCGAGGCCATGGAGAGACTTGTACACAAGCAGAGCTGTTTTAAAGTCTATTCTCTGAGCCACAGGAAGCCAGTGCAGAGACCTGAGGACCGGACTAATATGGTCGTACTTCCTGGTTCCAGTCAGGACTCGAGCTGCTGCATTTTGAAAGTACTGCAGCTGTTTTACAGCCGGTTTGGACAGACCTGTGAGCAGGCCATTGCAGTAGTCTAACCTACTGGAGACAAATGCATGGATAAGAATCTCCAAGTCTGCTTTAGACACTATGTTTTTGATCCTGGCAATGTTTTTTAGATGGTAAAAAGCTGCTGATGTTACTGATTTGATGTGGCTATTAAAATTTAAGTCTGAGTCCAGTATTACCCCTAGATTTCTGACCTTGTTTGAAGGTTTTAGGGAGAGAGACTGTAGATGACAGATGACACTCTCTCTTTGTTTCTGGGGACCAAAGACAATCATTTCAGTTTTGTCTGTGTTTAGCTGAAGGAAGTTGTTTTGCATCCACTCACTGATCTGTTGGATACAGTGAAGGAGTGAGTCCACTGGTCCATGTTCTCCTGCAGTCAGTGAGATATAGATCTGAGTGTCGTCTGCATAGTTGTGATAGGAAACTTTGTTTCTGCGTATTAACTGACCTAACGGCAGCATGTAGAGATTGAACAGAAGAGGTCCCAGGATCGACTAAACGTCGATGTGACTAAACATATGATGCAGCATTTCAGATTTATGTAGCTAAAATCTGGAACAGTCTTCCTGAAAAAGTGAGACAGGTTTCTACTCTGACAATGTTCACTATGTTTAGCTGCGCATCCACCTGAAAGGTTGTAACTTCACTCTTTTAATGCATTGTGATAATTTATGATTCAAAATCTTTGAGTGATGGTTCCTATCTTGTTATGTTTAGCACTTTGAGTTGCCTTGTTTATCTGTGCTCAATAAATAAACTTGCCTTGACTATTCTATTCTATTCTTTTGAAAACCATGCCGTTACTCAATAAATGCGCATCAATTAAGACCTGTGACCTCAAGAGTCGCCTTTTCTGCCAGGAGTACTGTGTTCCTTCTTCATTGTCCAATTAGTTGAGAGTGAATATTTGTTTTTATCGAGTTTATTTTCTTTGTTGTTAATTATCTAGAAAATATATAGGGCTCAGGGAAGTCTTTCAATGTTTCCACAGCTATAGCTATTGTCACATTTACCGTTTGGCTGTCTCGTTATCCCTCCACATGCTCAAGTATTTTAGATATTTAGGTATTTGGCTGTGTGTTTGTGTGCGTGTGTGCGGTGTGGTTTGTGGAGCTGCACAGCCTGGAGCTTTCTGAAGTAGCACTGGCTTGACATGGGCCGGGCTCTCCATAGAACCGCGTGGGGACTGATCCAAGCGATCTTTGTATGTGTGTGTGAGAGAATGAGGGAGAGTGTGTGTGAGTCTGTGTGGACTACCAATGTGCAGACACATCTGACATCTCGGTGGTATTGCTCTATTTGTGAGAAAACCAACAGTTTTTCAGTTTTGTTTTGATAATTTAATAAACTAGATTTTTTGGTAGTCAGTGTCGTTTGGGATTTATCTGAACCACAACTTTGGAATAAATAATATTGGACCAAACTATTAAGGGATTTTAAACACACACATCCACGCGCTGGGATAATTTTTATTTGAGCTTTTGTGGAGGTTCTGTATCTGTAATTACACTATTCATGTGTTAGCATGGGCTGTGCTAAAACATACATAAACAACATGTACAATGACTTAAAGGTGATGTCAGTAACTTGAACTACAGATAACACGTTTTATCAAATTACCCTGTGGTATTTTGTAAATTAAAGCTGAAGTACCTAACATTTTGTTTCATTGCTAACCACAATAAGCTTAGAAGCATGGCAAGCCACAATGAGCTTAGAAGTTGTTTGTCCCAGAAAGAGAACAAATCAGACCACCACATACTGTCTTCATGTTGTATCTTCTGCATAGTTGTAAGAACAAGAACCTGTGAGTCACTATTTGACACTTTGTGCTGAAAGCTGATTGGTTGAGTGAGAAAAGTTATTCCAGCCTTACAGATAATTACACCTGTTTTGTCCAAGTGTTATAAAGCTCTGCTTCCACCAGCCCTACACTTTAGTACCGGCTCGGCCTGAATAGAACCAGGTCCAATATGAACTAAACAGTGTCTGGTACTGCTCAAACAGTGGAAAAACTCCCGATTGGGGTAGAGTAGGACCAAGCCCCGGCAATCCAAGATGGCACCCTATTCAAATCAGAGGCTTGTGCTCAGTAGCAAATGTGCCACTATCGGGAACGAAAGATCAGCGGAACTCGCCCATATTTTGTCATTTCTCTTGTTCTCCCAGTTCTGCACAGTGGACAAGTTCCCCAAATGCGTGTGTATGGCTCTCATGCACGTGCACAGAGGGGCACGGCATGTCCTGACCAATCAGACGCTGCTGATCAGAGCGGAGCAAGAGTGGGAGATAATCAAGCAGAGTTTGTGGCACTAAAGTGTGGATTTATAGAAAACCGAAGGATACAAGAAAAAAATAAGATCAGGATGACAAGGGACACTAAAATCCCCACAAAATCCGACCTTTATGAAGATTGTAGGTTCTTTGTCAGCTGAGGTTCTGATGTTTTACATTGATGTTTTTACAAGGAGTTCTATAGGGGATATTTCTGGGTAGCACATGTTAATTTAGTCTTGTTTAGTCTGCAGTACCTTGAGAATCCCCCTAGCACGTGGTTCCTTCAGCTCCAAGCTAGTAATACCCTATCCAGATATTATAATACAACCATGGGCAAAACTGACAGTGATTGGCCAGAGTGCTGCTGGAATCCATGGTTACCACAGCATTTCCCTGCATACTGGTTTGTTATGGGTAGGTTGTTGGACGGTACGAGATACCAAAGCTTAATGGAAACGCAACAAGGTAGAGTAGAGTAGAGCTGATGGAAACGGCTAATGTTACAACAGGGTCACATAATGAAAGACCTCTTTGCAAATGCTCTGTGAATTTGGAAAAGCAATGTTGGTTTCTTGTATCATTTGAAAAGAGCAGAATAAAGCCAATAAAGTGGGAGGGCAGTCTAAAGTCCTCTCTTACGTCTTAATCCAGGTCTGTAGTTTTTATTCCCTGGAGACTAAACCGCTATGAACCAGCTCTCCGACTCCTCACTATACTTCAAGGAGACAGATCGCCCGCCTCTGCCTTTCTGAAGCGATAACAAAGCAGGAATTTGTCTTTCAAAATTAGCTTATGCTGCCGTGAAATAACCGCGCTGGAGATCCTTTTTGATGTCTATCTCCCTTATTTCTCTCGCGGTGGCAGATAGCTATTATCATATGAAATATATATATATTTATATACACACACACGCATGCAGCAAAGCCGGGGATGAGTAATGTCGGACCGTGGGAAAAAACAAGCCATAAAAAATGCATGTGGTTTGCTTTTTTTTCATGGCATTACACCAGGAAGAAAGTCAACTCTCAAATGTACTTTTAATTAAAGAGCTTTACAAGTGAGGCATTATTAATGGGCCCTTGTGAACACGGAGGAAAAGCTGGAGCTGCAGGCAGAGCAAAGTGAATGCGACTTGGCAGCCTTCGCAACACAAAGAAAATAAAGACCTTGTGTTTACTTAATAAGCTTTTAATGCAGATGCAGTGAAGTTTATCGTGTTGCAGGTGCGCTCTGCGGGGAAGATAATGAACAGATATTGGTTGAAGGTTTGAAATATTGATGTCTGTGTTGCCCTTTTGAAGGGAATCGGGCGCTGGATTTATATAGAGCATATTTTGGGCACCCAAAGATTCTTCACGTCTCATTATTCTTTCACTCCTTACACGGTGGTGATAAACCACAACTGTAGCCACAGCTGACCAAGGGCGCATTGACAGAAAAAAGGTGGCCAGCATGTGCCATTAGCTCCTCCGAACTCCACCAATAATTCAAAGTAATGTGGGTGTCTTGCCGTTAGACACTTGACAGCCACCCCACTATGGCAACTAGCGATCCCAGAGGTCTTCCATCACTGCACTAACCAGGACCTGCCTTGCTTAGCTTCAAAGGTCTGACAAGATCTGACTTTCTTATGCAGGAGGCACCTTGGAGTTAGGCATTTAAAGGATCCAATTGTATTTTCTAGTCCCCATCTCTGGTCCACACGGTTACAGCTCCTTCACCAATGGTTTTGATGATGAGAGCGTGAGATCATCCGTTCTACGCTGGGGTGAAAAAAAAATCTCAGTGGTTGTGCTTGTGGTCAAAGTCAGCCTTTAGTTTATTATTACATTGGCGCACATTTTGGAATTATTTAAAGTTGTCTGCTGTGTATAATCTGCTACATCAGCTGTAAAGTACAAAAGCAACAGAGTGCACAGAGAAGTTCTTAAGGCTCCTCTGAAAGGCTCTGATGTCTCTGCAGAAGTGAGTACTGGTGGTGCAGTCAGAGAACAAGCAGGAGGTGTCTTATTAGTGCAATTTTATCTATTGTTGCTCACAATATAATCAGGAGGCAAAGTGCTTTATTCTTTGCGTTGTGCTCTCGCTGTCACGGCTCGACGCTCGGTGCCTGCGGCACACTGCACACTCCACAGGACTCTTAATGAATATAAAAGATCGGATTTTGGAAAAGCTGTGCTGGTCAGACCCCAGAGGACTGCTCTAGTCCAGCCTGGTCCAGTGGCCTGCACACAGCATTCTGCTTTCCACCACAGGGCCAGTCTGTGGAGTGCTTCTACTTCAGTTGTATGGACGGATAAAAAGAACTGTTTTAATCTGGATTTGAACATTGTCAAAGTAGAAGCCTGTCTGACATTTTCAGGAAGACTGTTTCAGAAGAAGTCCAATCATTTACAATATTGTACCACTGTTAAGTAGCTCTCACTTTAGATCCATATACTCTAACTGTGGATAGTTCCAAATAGATTATATCAACAAATGTACAATGTACAATGAGAACTGCTGAGCCTGTGTACATGTCATTCATCTGTAAATAGTCAATTCTGTGATCATGTGCAATGTGCAATTCTGCAATCTCAGAATGTCTATCTACTTATTATCCTTCCCTATGTGTATATAACCTTGCACTATATATACATATATAGATATATAGAGAAATATCGAAAGATTAATATTGAAGCATTTACAGCTAGCTAAGAAACATACGTACCAGCTACTTATATTGTATATTTTGTATGCTCTTACTATTGTCCTGCAACATCAAAATTTGCCCACGAATAAAGGATCTCTTATTTAATCTTATCTTAAAGAGGCTATATGGAAGTTTCACCACTTATAAAACTATACAGAATTAAGATTTCTTCCACATACATTCTCAAGCAATGGCCTGGTGCGTAGAATGAGCCCTGGCATTTTCAGCGCAATTGCCTCTACAGTATATGCCTTTAAACTTTGTTTGGGTCGAACACGTGACGTCATGCGCGTTCACGCTTAGCTGTAGCAGCGCAGCTGTATCTGTCAATACAGTCTATGGTCAATACTGAAGCTCGGTGAAGCTGCAGAGCGAGTGGTGGCTTTGGAAGGATGGATACGGTGGAGAATAACGAGAGACCGGCTTCAGGCAGCACTGAAACTCCAGCCTAGACCCAAACTAAAGTAAAGAAACAGAGAGTTTATTCGAGTAGGATGAAAAGGGACAAACTCGAGTCTGACGCTGCAGGCCACAAACGAAACATTGGAGTTTCTTTTGAGAAGTGGAAAATGCTGAGAGAATCTCTGGACAGGACTAAAGACCCACAGTTGGCATCATTTCAGCTTGAAAGGTAAGACGGTTATTTCTAAATACGTGTGCGGGAAAGTAAATGCTTTCAACACAGCAGTGTCCGTGCATCACAAGGCTATGTAGCAAAATGCTATTTCTTTTGTCAGAAACTGAGTTTTGCTGCGTTTTTAATTGTGGAAAACGCACAGAACGAGGCATGGATGTCTCCTTTTCCAAAATACCTGCCGTAATAAACCCCAGCAAGATCTCTGCGTTAGACAAAAATAACACAGCACCTAGCATTAGCTGGATATGCCACGTGAACTGAGGCAGCGGTTTGTTTACAAACAGGGCTTGTTTAGAAACACCTAAAGCACCTACAGCTTCAGCAAAGGTCTTGTTGTTTAGCTAAGAAGGAGAGGGTTACGAACGTGCCCAGTGTTTTAGGAAATACTGTGAAAACAGTGTGTAAATTACGCATTATTCTCAATTAATTTCAATGTGTACATACTTTGCACATGTGTTTACCAGAGAAAGTACTAAAATGTTATGTGTGAAGTTACATTCTTTTTAACACTGTTTTTGTCCATATAGTTTGGAACAACCAGCCTAAACTGAAACATGGGATGCATGGAGGAGATGACCAACAGATTAGAATCCAAAGACAGTATAGTTGCCGTTTGTAAGTAAGCATAGTCATTACTAAGCCCATATACAGTATATGCTTACATGCCTTTCTGTTTTAGCTGAAGGGGAGGATGGACTCTCCAGGTAATGCACAAAGCTCTTGGACATCTGATTATTATAGATTTACGAGATTTATGTTTGTTTTTCCTTATTTTCCCATTATCTTTTTTTCAAAAAGATCACTCCACTATGTGCTCTACATACACAACGATGGGGCTAGACACCATGGGCATCATCAGTGTTGTCAATGTGGACCACAGTAAAAGTGGTGCCATGGAGAAGGCAGCTTTTTATCGAAACCTTTGACAAACTCACAAAGCTCTGCACATCGCAGAGATTGTAACTGATGCTCATGTTAAAATGGACAGATCCAGAAAAGGGCAGATATCAGGGTATTATCCATTCACTCGATGTCTGGCATGCTTAAAAGATCGAACAAAGAAACATCTTGCTGTATGTCGATTTATGTTATATTGTATATAACCCAGGTCTGGTAAGACTTTTTTTTTTTTTATATATACAGTGCCTTGCGAAAGTATTTGGCCCCCTTCAACCTTTCAACATTTCACCACATTTCAGGCTTTAAACATAAAGATATAAAATTTTAATTGTTTGTCATGAATCAACAACAAGTGGGACACAATCGTGAAGTGGAACGAAATTTATTGGATAATTTTAACATTTTTAACAAATAAAAAACTGAAAAGTAAGGTGTGCTATATTATTCTGCCCCTTTACTTTCAGTGCAGCAAACTCACTCCAGAAGTTCAGTGAGGATCTTTGAATGATCCAATGTTGTCCTAAATGACTGATGATGATAAATAGAATGCACCTGTGTGTAATCAAGTCTCCGTATACATGCACCTGCTCTTTGATAGTCTCAGGGTTCTGTTTAAAGACCTTATGACGGGTTTTAAAAAAAAAAAATAGTGGATATCAAAATAGCATGACAATGTCAATTTGAAAGAGATTCCGGCAAAAAAAATCCTATATTTTATAAAAAGAACGTGTTTTTCATGAATTTAAGTTGTCTATGCTCTAACCTGTGTGTGACGTCATAGCGGGTTACGCCCATGCATTGAAAACCATGGATCTATGCCACAGGACTGCCTTTTCTCTCTTCTCTCCACTGATGCCCAACACAATACTGCCCTCTACAGGTGACAATTGCTCACTACACATAAATTGCCGTTTTGAGTGTGAAAAACTGTCCTAGGTGGGATTTGAACCCCAGTATCTGGATTGACAGTCCATCGACACAACCACTGGACTATCTTAGTGACAACGAATTGACACATTCTAGTAGTTATCTCACACTCGCTGTACACGGCCTTGTCATCTTGAATATCCGCGAAAAAAGAACGAATACCAAATTGTAAACAACTTACAGCGTTGAAACGTACCCGTTCTGACGTCACCAAGGGCTGTGAAGTTTTTTCGTTTCTAAGGGCGTTGCTATGGGGTTATTTTGATTTGGGGGGATCAGACAAAAAAAACAACAACTGATTTTGAAACCTTTAGTAGTTCTCTTCTAATATAAAATGGTATTAAAACTGTATTTCTAAATAAATCAAACCCGTCATAAGATCTTTAAAGCGCAGAGAGAACCATGAAGACAAAGGAACACACCAGGCAGGTCCGAGATACTGTTGTGGAGAAGTTTAAAGCCGGATTTGGATATAAAAAGATCTCCCAAGCTTTAAACATCTCAAGGAGCACTGTGCAAGCAATTATATTGAAATGGAAGGAGTATCAGACCACTGCAAATCTACCAAGACCCGACCGTCCCTCCAAACTTTCATCTCAAACAAGGAGAAGACTGATCAGAGATGCAGCCAAGAGGCCCATGATCACTCTGGATGAACTGCAGATAACTACAGCTGAGGTGGGAGAGTCTGTCCATAGGACAACAATCAGTCGTGCACTGCACAAATCTGGCCTTTATGGAAGAGTGGCAAGAAGAAAGCCATTTCTCAAAGATATCCATAAAAAGTCTCTTTTAAAGTTTGCCACAAGCCACCTGGGAGACACATCAAACATGTGGAAGAAGGTGCTCTGGTCAGATGAAACCAAAATCAAACTTTTTGGCCACAATAACGATATGTTTGGCGTAAAAGCAACACAGCACATCACCCTGAACACACCATCCCCACCTGAACTTCTGGAGTGAGTTTGCTGCACTAAAAGTAAAGGAGCCGAATAATATTGCACGCCCCACTTTTCAGTTTTTTATTTGTTAAAAAAGTTTAAATTATCCAATAAATTTTGTTCCACTTCACGATTGTGTCCCACTTGTTGATTCATGACAAAAAATTCAAATTTTATATGTTTATGTTTGAAGCCTGAAATGTGGCGAAATGTTGAAAGGTTCAACAGGTCCGAATACTTTCGCAAGACACTGTAATTTTGGTGTCTTCCAACAGGCTGGAATGGTTTCTGGTCAAAAGCCTATACTCGTATGGATCAAGGTCATCATTAACCATTGCTGGTATGCTTGTCAGCACACAAGCAACCGGGGAGGAGTTTATGGACTGTATGAACATTATATTAAGTCACCTGATGATGTCATTTTTTCTCTTTGTGTGGTGACATGGTTTAACTTTTTTCACACGGGCTGTAAATTCTTGTAGGACAACTTCAAAACTCAAATCTTTACAAAATCACATCCTTATGACTGCAGGGAAGAGCTTTGGGTTTAGTTATGGCGTCTATGAAGCTTGAACACTCTTCGTTGCAGTAGACAATAACACCAAAACCATCGCCCAGTGAACTATGTGAACAGGAAAGGCCAAGTATCGTAAGTCATACTTTATTGCTTACACACTGTCACACTTGATAACAAAGAAATATATTATTTCTACTGATGTGTACACTAATGATTTGTAGACATGATCGAGTCCACAGCAAAAAGTCTCAGCGTTACACTGTGAAGGAGACTAAAGACTACAGATCTATCCCAGACCAGCGCCTCAGCTCTGCTGGGGGACTTTCCAATATTTTATTTATTTATTTATTTTATTTAATTTGGACATATCAATAACATTGGATGAACCAGATGCATTGCTGTGAGTGTTATAGCACAGGTGCTAATTTTCAACACTTGTCCGCAGGGGGCTTTTACACTACAGAAGATAAAAGACATTTAAAAGAATTACAATACAATTTACACGTGAGAACAAGTCTGTCTGGATCTTAACCACTGTTTGAGCTCTCTAAATAATATAAGCAGATGATCCCAGGGCCTGGGTCCTCTGTCCAGCATCATCCCTCCTCATCAGCTGAACTGGAGCAGACAAAACTATGCAGAGGACAGGTAGTGATGGTAATCAAATGGAAAAAAAGTCTCAATGATATAAAATATATTTTTCTTTCTTTTTCAAGGACTTGACATCTGGTCCCTGAACAGAGGCTGACAGAAATCAAAGATGGACATACATTTATTTGTCAGATATACAAATACAATTTCTTTCCCAAACATTGAAATAAAAGTAAGACTTATTTCTAAAGTGGTTATGAGTTGCATTTTAGTTTTAAATTTCCCCACTGTGGGACGAATAAAGGGGGCTTCTTTATAACCAACAGGTCCTGCTCTTCTCACTCTAGCCTGGCCTCTCCTCTGGCTGCTCCTCTTCCTCCTCCTCTGCCTCCTCCTCTCCCCCATTCAAAGTCACTGCTCTCAGAAACGGAAGATTCAATTGGAATTGAGTCCCGGAAGGAAAAGCAAAAAGATTTAGATGTCACCATTCTGGAATGTATGTTTGTTCAAACTTCATCGATGTACGCCATTAAAAAAATATATATATTTACCAGAACAGCTGATCTAATAGTATTATACCTACAGACCCATAGACTGTATACAGTCTATGGGTTAAATTAGGTATTTTCCTACTTCTTGCATATTGTGTTTCGATTACGCTCACAATCATATATTCAATCCTCTTCATGCATATATTTTGACATTCTAAAACATAAAAGTGGCAAAGTAGAAACAAAATGAGAACAAATGATGCACAATACTACTACAGATTGTGCAAAACAAAAAGCTTCACCGCAGAGCCACAATCTCTCAGTTGAAACAGTTGCGGTAGATGGAGTGCAAGTCTAAAGCCTTTTACATAGTGCTGTGTTAGTCAATCATGGCGTCTCGGCTTCTCCTTGACATAAATATCATCGTTTGTTAAACGCGGGACGCTGATGCCTCCCTAATGGGCTCGCACGGGAACTTCCATAATTATGAAAGACGAGTGGACTGTTGAAACAAAGACGGTCTTGGCTGAGAAATGTGGAGGAGGTCTCAGAGTCCAGGCCAGAGTCAAATCAATTCAAAATAGTTGACCTAGTACAGACCAAAAGTTTGGACACACATTCTCATTCAATGAGTTTCCTTTCCTTTCATTACTATTGACTGTAGATTCACACCCACACTGTGTAAGGGCTATTTGACCAATTAGGACAGTAGAGGGCCAAATGACCAGTCATCAGACCTGAACCCAATCGAGATGGTTTTGGGGTGAGCTGGACCACAGCTTGAGTGAAGGCCCCCACTGTGGGACGAATAAAGGGGGCTTCTTTATAACCAACAGGTCCTGCTCTTCTCACTCTAGCCTGGCCTCTCCTCTGGCTGCTCCTCTTCCTCCTCCTCTGCCTCCTCCTCTCCCCCATTCAAAGTCACTGCTCTCAGAAACGGAAGATTCAATTGGAATTGAGTCCCGGAAGGAAAAGCAAAAAGATTTAGATGTCACCATTCTGGAATGTATGTTTGTTCAAACTTCATCGATGTACGCCATTAAAAAAATATATATATTTACCAGAACAGCTGATCTAATAGTATTATACCTACAGACCCATAGACTGTATACAGTCTATGGGTTAAATTAGGTATTTTCCTACTTCTTGCATATTGTGTTTCGATTACGCTCACAATCTCATATTCAATCCTCTTCATGCATATATTTTGACATTCTAAAACATAAAAGTGGCAAAGTAGAAACAAAATGAGAACAAATGATGCACAATACTACTACAGATTGTGCAAAACAAAAAGCTTCACCGCAGAGCCACAATCTCTCAGTTGAAACAGTTGCGGTAGATGGAGTGCAAGTCTAAAGCCTTTTACATAGTGCTGTGTTAGTCAATCATGGCGTCTCGGCTTCTCCTTGACATAAATATCATCGTTTGTTAAACGCGGGACGCTGATGCCTCCCTAATGGGCTCGCACGGGAACTTCCATAATTATGAAAGACGAGTGGACTGTTGAAACAAAGACGGTCTTGGCTGAGAAATGTGGAGGAGGTCTCAGAGTCCAGGCCAGAGTCAAATCAATTCAAAATAGTTGACCTAGTACAGACCAAAAGTTTGGACACACATTCTCATTCAATGAGTTTCCTTTCCTTTCATTACTATTGACTGTAGATTCACACCCACACTGTGTAAGGGCTATTTGACCAATTAGGACAGTAGAGGGCCAAATGACCAGTCATCAGACCTGAACCCAATCGAGATGGTTTTGGGGTGAGCTGGACCACAGCTTGAGTGAAGGCGAAAGGGCCAACAAGTGCTGAGCTTCTCTGGGAACTCCTTTAGGACTGTTGCAAGACCATTTCAGGTCACTACCTCTTGAAGCTCATCAAGAGAATGCCAAGAGTGTGCAAAGCAATAATCAGAGCAAAAGGTGCTACTTTGAAGAACCGCAAATATATGTCATATTTTCAGTTGTTTCATACTTTTTTTAGTACGTACATAATTCCACATGAGTTAATTCATAGTTTTGATGCCTTCAGTGTGAATCTACAATTTTCATAATCATGAAAATAAAAAAAAACTCTTTGAATGAGAAGGTGTGTCCAAACTTTTGGTCTGTACTGTATATTTAAGAAATTAAGACGCCCGAGCCACCGCAACTGATTCTAAGTAGATATATACGGTACAAACCCAAATATTGTCGATTTGGAGAAGTTGTCAACCATGTTCCCCAGGGTGTCCTTTGGGATGTTCTCCTGGAGTACGGGGTCCACTGCTGAGGGCCGTCCGGTCCCTATATGACCGGAGCCAGAGCTGCGTTTGCATTGCAGGCAGTGAGTCAGACCTGTTCCCGGTGCATGTTGGCCTCCACCAGGGCTGCCCTTTGTCACCAGTTCTGTCCACTGTCTTATTGGACAGAATTTCTAGGCGCAACCAGAGGCCGGAGGGAACCACGGGATTTAATCTCTGCTGTTTGCGGACGATGTTGTCCTGTTGGCTCCAACGAACCAGGACCTGCAACATGCACTAAGACAGTTTGCAGCCGAGTGTGAAGTGGCTGGGATGAGCATCAGCACCTCCAAATCTGAGGCCATGGTGCTCGAGTGGTAAAAGGTGCCTTGCTCTCTTCAGGTGGGTGGAAAGGTCCTTACTCATGTGGAGTTCAAGTATCTCGGGTCTTATTCATGAGTGAGGGAAGGATGGAGCGTGAGATGGACAGCGTGCGCAGTGATGCGGTCGCTGTATCGGACCGTTGTGGTGAAGAGGGAGCTGAGCCGAAAAGTAAAGCTATCAATTCACCGGTCAATCTTCGTTCCCTCCCTCACCTATGGTCACGAGCTTTTGGTAATGACCAAAAGAACGAGATCATGGATACAAGCGGTCGAAATGAGCTTCCTCCACAGAGTGGCTGGGCGCTCCCTTAGAGATAGGCTGAGGAGCTCAGTCACACGGGAGGAGCTTAGAGTAGAGCCGCTGCCTCTCCACGTCGAGAGGAACCAGTTGAGGTGGTTCGAGCATCTGTTCCGGATGCCTCCTGGACGCCTCCCTGGAGAGGTGTTCCAGGCACGTCCCGATTGGAGTGTGTTTGGATAAGGAACTCTGTGCGTCTCTGCTTAAAGTGCTTTCCCCGCAACCTGGCAACGAGTGAAGCGGAAGAAGATGGATGGATGGATGGACAAACCCAAATATGTATTTAGTTTTTCATGTTTTACATGTTTACAAAGTACACCCAGTTCCAGTCCCAAAAGTGTGGAAAAGTGAGAAAATTAAATTAAAGCAGGTAAGCAGCATTAGAAAATATCAGAAAGGGTCACAATTTAAGTCGTTTTTGAATATCCAGATACATTTTCATGCCATACACAAAGCTCTACTCCTTCTTGCGCAAATTATCCATCAAATTTGTTGCCAATAACAAACCATGTTGAATATTGTAGCTAGAGGAATACGTCTATTTGACGAACATACAGTACAACTCAGAGATGTCTGCTTTTGAAAATGAGTTCTTCAAAAAAATGGCTCATGTTGGTTTTATACTATAAGGACTTAAAAAGACATTTTGTCCCTGGAGTTTGCCCAAATCCCTGAATGCTGTCTTCTGTCGCCTAAAAAAAAAAGGAGAAAAAAAGCAAAAGTCTTACTGCTGTGTATTGTGCTTTGCTCATATTGAACATTTTCAGTGCTTGGGTATGTCTAAATTAAAAGGTATGAAAATAAATTTGAAGAATATGAAAAAAGCTTTTGTAGTTGTTGTTGCAAAGAACAATTTGGCTGGAAATTCTGTGTACTTTAAAACTTTTGTGAGTTAAAGCTGGGCTATGATAATTTCAATATATTTTTGCATAGCCCTAAATCACAACAATAGTCGTCTCAGAGGACAACAAGAGATCAGATAATTAATTAGTTCTAATACAGGAAAAATAATAACAAAAAAGGTTCTTAGGGAGTGGGAT
The DNA here is from genome assembly GCA_964034765.1 of Knipowitschia caucasica. NCBI lineage: Eukaryota > Metazoa > Chordata > Actinopteri > Gobiiformes > Gobiidae > Knipowitschia > Knipowitschia caucasica. The sequence goes on from OZ035831.1 coordinate 14,148,352, forward strand.
GACCACTGTCCACAAATATGAATACATGTACATACGTGTCCTTAAACGAGCTATACCCATTTCTGCAAGGTTTTTTTTTTTTTCAGTTTAAATGTTTAGCACCACCCCCCCCCCCCAACTCGCTCACAGGCCTCTCATTTTGAAAAACCCTCCTACTCTGCCCTACACTCTCCTCCCACTGAGCCATCTAGTTTTAGTTGCGATCTGATACAACAATCACTGATGAAATGGTACAAAAGCAACGCACTGCTAACAAAATATATAACTGAAAGATTGCCGTTAGTTTCGCATCCAAATGTAGTCTGAGGCGGTCCCGCATTCGCAGGTCTCTCCAGAGGATATGATGTAAGCTAGCTATGTTCACCCGGGCAAAATTTCTTCTTTGATAATTTTTTCGCTTTAGTTCCCGCTTCTCCTCCTCACTTTTGCGCCGTTTGGGCTTTTTTGCTGTATATGCAGCCACAGCCAGAGGAGGTATTGCCACTTTCTGCTCCCATGCTGCTCTTCTTTACCTGTACTGCAGACGCTAGAGGAGGTGTGGCCTGTTTGCAACAACGCTACCCCTTGTTCTGTGAGTGGAGGGAAACTAGCGTCACGCAAAGTTTCTACTCAGAACTTTTTATGGCCTGAATTCATACACAAGCTGAATCAATGAGCTCAAGTTTTCAATTGAATTACAGATGTTAATACAACTTGTATGTAGTAATACACATTTTTATGAACTCATCAGAAAATAAATCAGGTATAGTTCCTTAAAATGTCATCATAATTCTCCTGGGACCTCCTGTATTGGCGAGGAACAAAGTGAAAGGAAAAATGTGAAAAAGTACACCGAGTGAGCAATCTGTTCTCATGTTTGTGGTAGTAAATACATTTGCACACCACTGTCATCACTTTTTCTCTGAGCACAGTTCCTCATGCAGTGTAGAGCAAACACAGAGCCGGGTGCTTTATTCTGGGTCTAAACGCCTCCCTCTGGGCAAAGACGGGGCAGGAAAGCATCGGATTAGTTGATGAAACCTCCGGCTGTAGATGGGATCTCTTTTTGAATTCACAGCTCTCTGAAAAATCTATATACATTTGTCAAAATGTTTTGGTCTAATCTGGCAACAGCACGATAGATTTGGAGATGACCTTTGTGTCTCCTGTCAGCCCCTTTATGTCAGCATTACATTTGGAAATGCAAAGTAATGAGTACGTTTTAAGAAGAGCTTTGGCTGAACGATATGGGACGGGGAAGTCTGCAGGAGTCAGACCAAAACCGGGGAAAGTGAAAAACTCTGCATAAATGCGTCACAGATGTTGGCTTTGTCTGGAAAGAACAAACATTCAATAGGCAACTTTTAAGTAAGCAGTAACTTGAGCACTATCTTCTCCTCCTTCCTACTTTATCTGCTTGCATCATTAGGATTTTGACTGTTGTCTGTTCATTGCTATTCACCCGTTGTCCCATTGTCTGTTTCATTGTGCGACAACGGGACCTCTGAACCTGGCCTCCCCCATCTACACCTGCGAACTGCCCTGCACGACCTGCCTGGGAGCTGCTTCAGTCCTGCACCGGACCTGTCCACGCTCTGCGGCCGCTGCGTGGCCCTGGTCCACGTTCTGTAGCTTAGGTCCTGGATCTATAGCCCGTCCATCCGTGTCGAAGCGGATCCCTCCCTCAATGTGGATCCCCCCAAGGTTTCTCACTTTTTTTCCCACTGGGTTTTTGTGAGTTTTTCCTTGCCGATGCAAGAGGGTCTGTTGGGCAGTTAGTGTCCAACAAAAAGGACTGTAGTGATGATCCAGAACACTTTAACATTCTACAACATGTATGGGCATTTATCAACATGTGTTCTATGTTATTTTCTGTGTTTTAACTGTTGATTCTCTGATCTGTGTTGGTGATTTCAATGGTTTTGTTAAGTCCTCTGAGATGACTACTGTTGTGATTTAGGGCTATACAAGAATAATGTGTAATGTATTGTATTGTACTCAAATACGGTTCAGACCATTTACAGTAGATTCAATTAAATGTATTTGTACTTCGCTTGTACTTTTACAGCAGCAAGGTAATGAGGTGATTTTTACACTAGTATCCAAACTTTAGTTAAATACCTTAAAATTATTAATTTATTTGGCGCGTTGATCCCGGCAGTGACATTTGCAGCGAGGAGATCAATTGCTGCATAGATGATCTCAAATCCCCAGGGGTCAAGCACTGGTGGTGGCTAGAAGCATGTGTGAATGGGGCGTAGGCGGAGCAGGAGCCAGGGCAGGAGCCAGGGTAGGAGCCAGGGCAGGAGCCAGGGCAGGAGCCAGGGCAGGAGCCAGTGCAGGAGCCGGAGCCAGAGCGAGAGCCGGAGCCAGAGCGGGAGCCGGAGCCAGAGCGGGAGCCGGAGCCAGAGCGGGAGCCGGAGCCAGAGCGGGAGCCGGAGCCAGAGCGGGAGCCGGAGCCAGAGCGGGAGCCTAGAGCGGGAGCCAGACCTGCTGTCAGAGGGTTGGCAGGAGGCTGGCCGGGCTGAGTGATTGGCAGAGGCTCAAGGCTGGCAGAGCTGTGTGATTGGTTGGCCTGGATGGTGGGAGTTGCAGTCTGAATTTGCGCTTAACCCTCTATGCACATGGGTCATTTTGGGGAACTTTCCTCGCCTGGTTTTCTTTGTGTATAATTGTTCATAAAACAGTCATCTTTTGATGCAGAGTCAAGCAGTATACTTTGTTTTTTTCAGTACAACCTGGGGTTTTAGAATATTCATATTGTAAAGCTGTCATATGAATTATATAAAAATTATGGAATCATGAAGACACAGAAAAAAATCAAACGGAAAATCAATTTAACAAAAATGTATTGAAAAAAACACAATGAAATGCTATAAACTTTTTACACTTCATAGAAGTGTTATTTATGGTCTTGGGGATAATGGGGAAAAAAATTGAATCTCTAACTATTATACTTTTTACAAAATTCCACTATAAATGCAAAAAACTCTGCACTCCTGATGCCCTTCCTGAAGCAGTTTGTCTATAATGCTGGGGTTGCTTCTGTAGTACAGCTGTAAAAAACGTAAAACATAAGAAACTGAGCAAAAAAAAAAAAAAAAACATCAATTATTTATATAATACATATATTTATAATTTTTATATACATCATATACACATAATGTAATTTTACTGTATTTATTATCGTCTTTATCAATAATGCGCACTCTTCAGCCGGTTATTGCAATCGCAGCTGTAGTTTCAACTGTGGGACAACAAGTACAGACAGAGGAGTGAGAGATCGCACTCTCTGACGATCTTTGGCAGTCCCCGTGTGTTTGTATCTCACAGCTGTTTGTATCTCACGGGTCACGCTTTGGACACGGACTTTCAGACAAACGTAGTTTATCCTCCGTGCATCGCACAGACAAATCAAAACTAGTTTCGGAAAGCCCTGAATACGTACTTCACAGAGGAAAAAAAAAGTAAGTTGCTACGTTTTACCGTTCGCGAGTAAATTGATCATTTGTAAAACATGTGCGCATGCATCGGCGCCGATGCAGACGGGTTCATAGGGTTAAAGTAGAACTAGAATTTAACATGCTGCTATCCAGAATATATAACTACAATATGTGTTTATAATATTTTGGGTGTTCATTTTGACATATTCAGATGAATTATGTAAAAAAAAAACGGCTTTGAAGTCGCACTTTTTCACTTCCGCATAGAAACGCTAGGGGGCGCCAAAATGGCGGCGATGACGTAGGACGGCAGCGTACAGCAGTCTAGGCTGGAATCTGTAGGAGGTTTCACTGTCATCTGAACAAGGTATAAACATATTTTCATCAGTTTTGTACATAATAGTGTTGGGCAAGTTAGCTAACTCTACTTGATATCATAAAACATGCTAACAAGGCTAATATTCGTTTTTACATTATGCCAGTCTCACTTTGGTTGCCTTAGATTTATTTACCACAATGTACATTGTAATATCCAAAAATGCTAATCAAAATAACTTGAATTAAATAAATATTTTGCTTTTATGAACAAAAAGCTGCTGAAGTTGAAAACACAAGAGCTAACATGATAACTACATGTGATGCAATCATTGATAAAAATGCTAATTAAACCGTTAATAAGTGTTAGCATTTATGGATATTACAATGTACATTGTGATAAATAAATCTAAGGCAACCAAAGTGAGACTGGCATAATGTAAAAACGAATATTAGCCTTGTTAGCATGTTTTATGATATCAAGTAGAGTTAGCTAACTTGCCCAACTCTAGTTAGCTTGAATCTCACAAATAAGGCTAAAAGGTTAAAAGAGTTGCACACTATTATGTACAAAACTGATGAAAATATGTTTATACCTTGTTCAGATGACAGTGAAAGCTCCTACAGATTCCAGCCCAGACTGCTGTCTGCTGCTGTGAGATACCCTTCTCCTACGTCATCGCCGCCATTTTGGCTCCCCCTAGCGTTTTTTCAAAGGTGCCACTTCAAAGCCGTTTTTTTAACATAATTTATCTGAACATGTCAAAATGAACACCGGAAATATTATAAACACGTATTGTAGTTATATATTCTGGATAGCAGCATATTCAATTCTAGTACTACTTTAAGCTTCATTAATATTTACAGCCTATGGGCTCTCAACAGGATTTTTAACACCGTCAGTGTCCCTGCATGTACCCCCCCACACACACACACCCACTCTGCACCAAAAATAAATATAAATGTAATGATTAATTATACGAGTGTCATAGATTAGTATCCAGAGACTACAAATCATTCAAGATTACTTTGTCTTGAATTAAAATGTGTTTGAGGTTCCTTTGAAAGACAAGTTAGATGTATTACCTTGTTAACGTGTTTCGACTGTTGAGATGTGAAGCAATTGCAGCATGAATGGATTAAACCAGAAAAATATGGTTGGAATATCATCTCACGACATACAGAGGCTGTTTGCAACAACGAGAGGAGGATGTCTGCTGCAGTAACACACAGATATTACAGCTACAGGCGCAACATGACACAACACAGTCACAACAAAGCTAAAGCAGAAGTCATGTTAGCAAAAGGATTGAACATAATAATCTTGTCTCTCGCCCTGCCTCTCATTGCATGTGATTTTTGTCAAAGTTAAGAGTCATTATTAGGTCTTTTTATTTTTGTCTCATCTTTGTCCACATAAAGCCTTTGTTTACATTATATTGTTTGTTGGTCTAAGGATAGTGATGATCCATGATATTTAAAGCAAAAATAACACTGCTTGAGACACCACCTCAACAAAAACAAGGAAAAAGCTGCTGATTGCTCACTTGTTTTGTGGTTGGAGCAGAGCCCTTAAGGCCTTTGATGTGGCCACGTTTCTGCTGACATGGCATAAAGGGGCAGAGAGCAGAGGGGCCCTGAATACGGAAGTCGTTTGAGATCAATAAGGAGATTTCTGAAGTTGGAGTGTCATTATACATCAGGCACAAGCATGCAGTCTCTCTTTTTAAAGTCACAATCATATTGTGATGGACATAATGACACCGGGGAAAACCAAACGCAGTCTCGAGGAGGGAGTAATGAAGATGAGGTGACAGGCTGCAGTCTGTGAGGAATGAGAACACTCTTGTATGTATGAAATAGCACAGCCCTGATGATGTGATGCGTCTCCCTCAGGGACATCTCGCTCTTTCCAATCCAATAAAACATTTGCAATTTCCAAACATATTTACACAATTTGGATGGCTGAATGGGTGAACAAACAGACAGTGTGCTATTTCTCTGTTTGCCAAGGCTGGGTCTCCAAGATGTCTGCATATGAGCACTCCACGGACGTCCCAAACATTAGTAAACGACACATTTGGGGGGCTCTGGTTCTCCCGGTCTTGTGCAGTAGGTGCGCTAGTGGGCCAAAGTAACAGGTGAGCTTTCTGATTAATCAGGGCTGACGGTAGTGCTCGCTCACGTTGCTCGCTCACGTTGTTCTACTGTAGAAATACTGGTCTCTAAAGCTGTGTTCCCACTGCCGATGCATGGACATGTGTTGATGGAGGCATGGACGCACATACACTATAATTCAGCTGCATGAGTTTAGTCAATTGGACGTACTGCGTTGCGTTGGGGAAAATCGCAGGGCAGAAATGGTGGGCGGGCTTTGAGGCTGCTCTCTTATTGGTTGCCGCACTTGTGTGGAGCGAGGACGTTTATCTCCTGCTTTTGCTGCCTGCCTCCAGCCGCTGTAGCCACCTCCTCTGCCTCGATGCAACAAGGTGTCCGCTGCCCCTTACAAACGTGCATGCTGTGACGTACATGCAATTCCTAGCATGGGCGGACGTCACCATTGTCTTCGCATTGAAACTCGCCGCCTCTCATAATCCGGTGGGATATATAGCAACAGTCTTTGCAACATATTTGCCCCTTTTGTAGCACAAAGCCAAACCTGTCAGGGTAAATACCCATATAAGGAAATTGGCTCCAGCTAGCTTAAGTTCAAATCAGCCTCTTTCGCATTTGGGAAATACTATAGTAACTTTGGCCCTTGGTTGGTGCTCTCCTAATGTACGGTCAAGATTGTGTTTAAGAACCAATTTTATTGCTATTATATTTCCCACATACAGTAAAAAAAATAAAGTATTCCAAAAGCATGTCCAATAGCTCTGTACATGGTTCTTCTTGGCTAATTGAGTGTAATGTCTTTAGTTCCACCTGGTTCATGTGAAGTGTCACTCTTCACACTGGTCGACACAGCGTCTGTGAGAGCTGTATTTAAGATAAGACATAATGAGCTGAGAGGAGCAGAAGCAGAGGACTCCATTCAGTCGCTTTAGAGCCGGTGGAGGCTCTGAAAATCTACCATAGCTTACTGAAAACCTTGCAGTATTCCATTTGAAGTTTGAACTTACAAAAGAAATACTAGGTATTATTCCTGGGCATTCAAAATTATTAAGGCTATACATTTTGTCATTTCATGTATTAAATGTAGAAAATTAATTTTGTCTTCTTATGCTTAAGGCTTTATAAGTTCTTCTAATAAGACAATAAGGTAAAAAAAAAATAAAAACAAATAAGCTGGTACTGCTTAATTACCTGACAGAAGACCATAAACACAAAAGATGGATACGAGAGGCGATTGAGATCAGGAAGCGGGGAGCACGGACCATCAACAGAGACGAGGGGGCTTTCACTTTGGCTCACACTTGGGACTCACTTCTCCAGAGACCACAGCGCGGCAGGGGACGTAATCAGTCTGACGGATCTGTGAGATCTGAGAGAGACTGACCGCATCCGACAACAACAATTAATAAGAGACGCGTCACACCATAACGTGTCACCTCTGATAAGGCGGAAGTCTATCGTCGAAACATGTCAGGTAATTAAGCAGTACTAGCTTTTTTTTGCCTTATTGTCTTATTAGAAGAACTTATAAAGCCTTTGTCGTTTCATGTTTCAGAATGTCAAATAATATATTTTTTCTTTCAGTAAAACTTGGGATTTTATAATATTCATACTGTACAGCTGTCATATGAATTAAATTACATAATAAAAATGAAAATCAATGTTTACAAAAATGTATTGAAATTGCACCATTATATGTGATAAATAACTTACTGTATAGAAATGTTATTTAGGATCTTGGGGATAATAGAGAAAAAATTTGAACCCGTTACTATGATACCTTTCACAAAATTACATCATAAGTGCAAAAATACTGTACTGTAAAAAACACTTAAGCAGTTTGTCTGCAACGAGGCTGGGGTTGCTTCAGTACCAGAACTGTTAAATCCGTAAAACAAAATAAACTAAGTAAACAAATCAAAGATGAATCTAATGTATATATATAATGTATATACACAGTCACTTTTCAGCCGGCTCCCATGAGCGCTTCTGCTATTGCATCTTCTCCGCTCATCTCTTTGTGTAAAACACTTTCAAACCCAGACTCAACACAAATCACGTGTAGATCAGTGATCAAAAGCTTCAGCTGTCTCGGGTTTGCATTCTAGCAAAATTCCGCCAAAATTATTGTTCTTTTATGCATCAGTAATTGCAATCTCTGCTGTACTTTCAACTTTTGGGGGGATAAGTACACACAGGAGTGAACCATCATGCTCTCAAATGATCTTTGGTGCAGGGGGTGTGTGAGTAAAAGGCTTTACAATTGGCTGTTTTACCTCACGCAAAACCGCTCAAAGATCCGATTGGACACTGACTTCCCAATACACATAGCTATCCCTCCCTGCGTCTCACAGACAAACCTGAACTTGTTTCTTAGAGCCTAAAGTGTACAAAGAAAAAAAATAAGTAAGTCGCATGCTTATATCGTTTGTAAGTAAATTGATTACTTAAATACGTCTTTATCACGGCAGCATGCACATCACCCACGAGTCAGAAGAGGAGTTCCAGTCTTGGCGAGAACACGAGCTGTGGTCACTCTATCAGACTGTGGTGGTGGTAATGAGGGAGCAGCGTCTGCAGTCAGAGCTGTATTGGACTGTAGGGGTGAAGCCGCGTCCAAAGACAAAACTCCTAAGCTCATGTGTACAGATTGGCCGATTGTATGTGTGTTTTTTGATGACTGTGTGTTGACTGGGTGTGTTGACTGGGAGATATTCTTCTTTTTGTTTAATTAAGTTTGCAAGTAAACAGCGTCAGGGAACTATGGTAATACACTAGTCAGCTACAGTATTTAGTTTAGTTTAGTGTATGTATTGTGACAGAGACAGTGTACAATAAATGGCAGAGTAAGGATGAATGAAAATAATGGTAATAATAGATACAAAAAACAAATCAAAAATGATAAATAAATTACAGTGTGCATAGCTTGGCCAAATGAATGTATTACATCCTCCCATGTTCACTGGTTTTATGCAATTCAAACTATCACAAGACTTTCTTTAATACTTTCTTTAAAAGTTGAAATGCGTTAAGACCCAATTATATGCTGTATATTGATGAGGTGGTTTGCTTTTGTAGATAACTGTCAGCTAAATTACATATGTATAATGAAAGCTCTATGAATAACATCAAACGTGTGTGACCTTGATTTGCTTCATCGCAGGCCTGAAAAGACGACATCACTCAGTCCAACGAATGATTTACTTGAAGCTCAAATTGGAAAAACACCGTCAAGCGCTCCCTTGTGCGAGACCCACGCGCGGGCCTATTATGCATCTGCTGTACGCATCAGGAAGCGGCTCGGCGGGGGTCCGATGTATGTTAAAATATGATAATCCCTCCAGGACTTGCGCCCGGCCTCCTGCCCGCTCGCGAGGCTCGTTATCCAGCTCGAGTCAGCGGGTCACGGACGTCTCCCCGTGCGCGCCTCGTACGCAGTGCAAACAACAGCAGATGTTTGCGTGTTTGTGTGGAGGAGAAAAGAGATGTTAGGAGACGTGGTTGTTATGGTGGCGAGCTGCTGTCTGCAAAGGTAATGGGCTGTGCTTAGACGTGCGCACGGAGATCCCACATCCATAAGGACAGGCTTTACATTCCACCAGCCGTATGCTAGGAATAATCAGGACATGTGATTCTTCTCTCTCTGTGTAACTTTTCGATATGCAGCATTTTCAAGTGCCGTTTTGGCATGTTGTTTGGTTGCATAATAGAGTGATGTTGACACTAGAACTCCCCAGAGCAGTCTTTTTGACGGCTTTTAGCGTAATTACTCAGGTCATGTGCATTTGTGGTCTTCATTACTTTGTGACATTTTCTGTTTCTATGTGTAGTTAATTTCAATGCCATTATTAAAATGACAACATAAATCTTAAATTGATCTTTTATTGTTGTAATGTGTGTGTGTGTTGAAATGTGAAATGTGTCCTCCTGTGGACTCACCACCCGCAGGAGGACTAGTGAAAATTCAGAAAATTGGGTGGCAGCTCAATGCCCTCCCCCATGCTTATGTATAATGTAGAACACTTGCCGAACTATTAACTGCACCTGTAAATAAACTGCACTAGCCATGTTTAAAAAGTATGTTTTTGTTCACACATAGGCCACACTTGAAAATAAGGTTTTTGTGCTTTACTGTAACAACCAATAAAAAAACGCCTTGAGGGAATCAATGAGAAAACTACTCTGGGCATGTGTATGAAGCCAAATAATACTGTAATCAAGTTAAACCAGAGAAAAGTCAAAAAGCGTAATATTGGTCCTTTAAACATACTCTTATTTACGGTGTGACATTTACATTTTGCGTTTTGTCTTCACTACAATTATGTATCACACAACAAATGTTTGGTGTTGGCCAGTTTGTACATATAGGCTTTTGATTCTTTTGTTGTTTCTAAAACAAAACATTCAAACAAAGTCAACAAAAAGCCTCACACACTAAACCTGCTTCAATATTCCAGTTGAACAATCATTTCCAAAACAACAATTTGCCGATGGATGATTTGGATGCGCTCAGAACATGAGAACAAAGACCTTCGCAGCTGTAACCGCTCTCCAGTCAAGAGGCCTGCGCTGCACTCAACTCAAACTGTTTTTTATTTTAGTTTTTGCACATTCCAAACAAAAGCACGATCACTTGGTGTTGTGCGCCCGGCTGGAGGTACTTATTCAAAATGCACTCACTGTCATTTTCAATAAAACGGCGGCAAGAGGTGAATCCTTTGCCAAGTGTCCTGAAGTACATGGTGTGCGGGCTGTTTTCTGTTGCGAACATGACTCCTTCAAACGAACAAGTTAAAGGACATGTGTTATGAAGAATAAACTTCAGAACATATAATAATCGTTACAACATTGTTTGCTCATTAAAAACAGAACTGTTTGTTGACTTGAGCTCACAGGCTCAAATAGGTATCCTCACTTCTCTCTCACCCTTGACACTGGATTTGTGAACCCCCAAATTCAACGTCCTGTGCTCCGCTCCCATCAAGCCGAGGGTCTCCAAGATGTCTGTCCATTCAAACCAGCGGCCTGTGCTCATTGACTTCTACTCGCTCCATGGACGTCCCAAACACTAGCTGAAGTGACGCATTCTGGCCTGCTCTGGTTCTCCCGGTCTGTGCTGTGGTTCATGCAAGCGTATGTGAGCATTCTGACCAATCAGAGCGGAGCTTGAGCAGGATGAGTGCGAGCGAGTGTGAGTTCATATAAAACCGATGGCTTGACATGGGACACTAAAATCAGCCAAAATCCAACCACTGTGAAAGCTGTAGTTTCCCTGCCAGCTAAGGGCAAGCCGTTTTAGTGCACACTGAGGTCTAGGGGTCTAATACCACCCCTCGTCAATGAATTAAAGCCCAAAACTATTGACACATGAAAAGCCATACAAGTGAAAAAAATTAATAAACAAATAAAATTCTATGTATTTTGGTGTAGGCCTCATTCACAACAGCAGTAGTCTGATTGAAAACGGCAGTCGTCTGGGAGGACTTCACAAAACTGTCCATTCACCAACACCAGATCAGAGAATCAATGCAATAATACACACATGTAATGTTTGCATCTCCATTGTAAGCAGTGTTGTGTAAGTTACTAAATGTTACTAGAATGTATCTTGTTTAGTTACATCCGATTACAGTAACTTATTACTTGTAATTGACTTACACCCATCACTAATTGTATTATTAGTGAGAATAAATCCATACAAACATGTTGGGATTTGCACACAGATATCAATTCTAACTTTGAATGGAGGAATACAAGTTCTCCTATTTCTACAATAATCTTACAATAACCCTAAATGTTTGTTCTAATAACACGTTAATTTAAGAGTTTAGTTTTATGATGTTGAATAACGCGACCTTCACATGACTATTTTCAAACGTTCATCTGCCGTTTCCAATTACACTGCAGAAAAAACAATAAACTATCTTCCAAATATCACGCTTTGACTATTTGCCAAATGCCAATCAGATCCTGGGCCCGCAGCCAACCGAGCGACAGCGCCGCAGCAGTCTCAGGCACGTTGTCAGAAAATAAATGTCTTAAAATACTAAAATTGTGAAAGTAATATTGGCAAGAAAAAGTTCTGGAAATCTGACACTACTGGTTTTAGTTTGAAATAACAAAAGCACAGCAATGAGATTGTGGTCAGTGTCACAGCCAAAGTGAACCAGACGTCCTTTAAAGGTCGCTTATTACGTGTATTCTCCTGTCTGAGTAACTTTGTACCGGCAAAAAGCTGAACTGTTATCCAGGCTTTGTACAGATCCTTGAAAGTCGGGAAAATGGTTTTCAAGATTTCAAATGTGCTTGAATTTGAACAGTGTGCTTGAAAATTCTTGATTTTTTCAAATTTTACAGTGTTAATATAACATCAGGACTATAGGTTGGTGGGCGTTATTCTATTCGTTAAGTTATTTCTATTCTACAACATGAATAGTAACTAACGCTTGGCTAGCCAACAGATACATTTAGCTTAAGGGTGCCTAAAGTAACTTTTGCTTGAGGTTTATAGTTTAAAAGTGATATTATCCTACATCTGTCCTTCTCAAATATTGGGGCACGCCCCCTACTCTGCGTTCCATGTTCTGATACCCGGCGCAATTGTGGTTGCTCTGTGAATGACCGCGGTTCCCGCCTCTAGTGACTGTGAGCCGTTTTGACAACAGAATCCATAATGTAGGTGCAAGTGATGTCAATGGAAATGAATGAATTACATTTGTAAGTAAGTAAGTAAGTAATGTTTATTTATATAGCGCATTTTACAGACCAAGGTCACCCAAAGCGCTTTACAATGTTCAGAGTCAGATATTGTTCCAATCATTCCAGACAGATTCCAGATTTGGTTTATTTTTTGTGTTATTTGTTTTATTCACACACATAACAAACTTCTGCCCAACAACTGTGTTTCCAAACTTTAGAGCATGGATTGCAGTCTCAGTTTGAATTTCACACAAATTCAAATGTAGCGCTTTGGGCTGGTCACAGCGATTAGCCCACATCACATGGGCGTCTGGGGATGCTGTAATTGAATGGCGTCTATCTCAACTCCAAAATCAGGTCACAATTTTTATGATTTTTTTCCCTTCCCAAATCTTCCCTGGCTGCATGTAGACGAGAGCAAAGCGACACATCAGCAGCTAGGAAGTGACAGGAAAGCAACGGTTATTATGAGAAAATAAAGTTGCGGTTTAGAGAATGTGTTTACTGGCCCATTTTCACAAAAGAAAGAAAAACGGCTTATCGGGAAAATTCCTGGGTATCGACCCACATATAATGAGGTAAATTTGAAGACAGTAGAATATGCAAGCCTAATGGAAAATGCTTATTCCAGTTGTGGCTTGCTGTGGGGAAATGTCTATCATATTGATTGCTAAAGGGCTGCACTAGTAATAGTAATACTTACAAATCGGCTTATACTACTGTTACTACCTGGTTTGTTTCAGTTTTATCATCATCGGCTCTTGTGCTGTCCTCAGTGAGAAAACAATGCCCTAGAAAATATTTTTAAAGGCACATTTTGATGGTTTTTCCTAACATGACCAGCCCTGGGTCATTTAGAACCTTTTAGACCCAATTTAGGATCTACTTGGGTCTACTTCAAATCGCTGTGGTGGGTCATTCTGACCAGAAGGAAGCACTAACATGGACAGTACAGTGTTCCATTTGGATTGCAGGTATTAGTATGCATTCAATAATTCAAAAAGTCCATTCTTAATTATGCACTTTATCAAGTTACTACTACTGCTCCTACAACAATTAGTACCAGACTGGGAATCCCCAGTCTGCACAAGACGATGGACGAGAGACAGACAATGATGATACTGTACACTAATGGACAGATGCTTGTAGCTTGTTCACAGATCCAACATGGCGCGGTAGAAGCCTCTTCCCTAATGTTTCACTTGCCAAAAACCACAGTAATCGTCGGCACCATTGTGGAAACATCATAACTCTTTTCAAATTTTTCCATTCTCGTTGAATCTCTGTTGTGAGACATATCGTTCTCCTGTAGATTTCATATGATTGTTGCATACATACAGACACATATGACACCATATTTTCACCACGGACTCTTCTTGCGTTAAGGGTCCCGGGTTTTCTATGAAGTAATAAATGTCTCCTAGCAGATCTGTGTCATGACAGAGGCGAGTCTGACCAATATTTTTGTCGTCATCTCAGGTCTAATACTGGCTTTGCATTTCAGTTTGGTTTCATGGTTGTCTTTATATCTCCTCTGATTTGTGCGTTTCGCCCACTAAGTCTTATAACCCTTAAATGGGCAAGCACATATAAAAACTTTGGAAAAATAATTAATTGCTATTTTCTAATGTTTCTAGGCTAAAATAACACAATTTCATGATTTTTTTCAGAATATGAACTTTATTTTTCATTTTAAAGTTTGTATCTCCCAGGATACATTGCCCGTTTAGGGTAAAAATTTAACATTTTCAAATATTTCATTTGTAAACTTTTAAAACATATTATAAGCAATCAATTAGTTACTTTTTTCATGTCTTGTAAACAAAGTTTAAAAAAGTGGGGGAAAAACTGAACACAAGTCATTGGAAACAAATCTAACTTTGAATAAACAACGAGCTACTAACACTGGCCAGTGGAAGCTGTGGAAACAGTTGCGAGGGTTTTAGCCTGTGACAATACAAAGCCTCACTTTGCACTTCTGACACACGATGGAGGTCTGTCCATCCTGGCACATCCTGCATCGGCCTTTCACTGACATGATAGGGAAGTGGTCAATCCTGTCATATATCATATCATCTACAGGCCTGGGGACTTTTGGCTGTTTGATTACTCTTGGTGGTGTGTTGTCTTCGTTTCCTTTGGAGGGGCGACCCCTTTTTTGCTTTTCAGGGTAGATGAGTCCTTTGGCAACATCCAACCTAAAGACCTTCAGGCAATGATGTTTCTGACCCAGTTGGGCTGCATCACGACGATGGAGAAGCCAGGCATTATTGACAGCAATGTCAACCATCTGCCAAAATATGGCCAGGTACCATCGATGTGACTTGGCTGGAGTGCGATAGAGGGCAATCATCATATCAGCCAAATCTACTCCTCCCATGTGAGTGTTGTACTCAGATACAATCTTCGGGCATGGCACGCTTATCTTCTTCTTTTCCTCTTTGGAGTAGCGTCTCACTTGGCCAACTGGGCTGACAGAAGCACAGGAGCTCACCAAGGTGACAGTTTTGTTGTCTGCCCATTTGACCATAGCAAGCTTTGCATCGTTGTCTACACGAAAGTCAAAGCTGCCTCTTCCTCTTCGTAGGAGGTCTCGATCTTCTTCCAATGTGCAACCCATCAAGCGGTTCTTTCGAATGGTACCCAAACTTCTGAGGCCCATAGACTCCTTTAGATGAGTTATCAATCTCAGGGATGTGAAAAAGTTGTCAAAGTAGACAACGCAGTTGGAGGGATTTCTGATGGTTCTGCACAGCTGCAGAACCACATTTCCACATAACCCAAACTCTTTGTCTAGAGAAGCACCATCAAATGTAGACTTCCCTGTGTAAACCATGAAGTCATACACAAAGCCAGACACACCAGCTCGCACAAAGATCTTGAAACCCCATTTCTTGGGTTTGCTGGGTAGATACTGCCGCAGACTTCCAGCTTTTTTGCCTTTGTATGGTACCATCATTTCATCAATTGAGAATTGGTTTTCACTCTCAATTTCCATACACTGCCCCCTCATGTGGTCAAGTACAGGCCTTATTTTCACCAGGCGATCTTCACTGGAATCAGAGCTCATGTTATCTTGAAAGTGGAGCATCCTGGACAAACATTTATACCTCTTGAGTGGCATGACATCTGCTACTTTGTCATATCTAGTATCTGTTGCCCAGTAGTTTTCCACTGCAGGCATTTTCACTACACCCATCATCAACTTCATTCCAATGAATGCTTTGATTTCAGAAGCATCAGTGTTGATGCTACTTCCAATGAGCTGACATGAATACAAGTTCGTCTGGTGAGCAATGGTCCCAAAGATGTCCTCATCAAAGAATTTGGAGAAGTATGTTAATGGCGTGGATAGCTCATCTGGTGTAGTGAAGCAACTTGGTGTAGCAGTAGACTGGTGCTCAAATTTAGTTTTTCTCCACCTATTGAAAAGGAAAAAAATATCTGTGAAAAAATAGGCACCCCCTTCCCCCAATCACCAATACAAACCACCAAAATCTTTATATTTTTAAACTCCTGTGTGTGTGTGTGTGTGTGTGTGTGTGTGCGCGTATGTTAGTGTGTGTGCGCATGTTCGTGCGTGTGTACATGCATTCCTGCGTGTGCGAGTGAGAGAGACTAACACACATGACCATACAACACATCATGTTTTGCTGCAGACAGATGCTGTACGTACAATATCTACGCCAAAATAGTTGGATCTTTTACATAACAATTCACTATACTACTCTAATCATTACCTGAACATCCTCCCTCTTTTACTGTGGTTTGCTCCCTCTTCTGCCTCATCGTCACTGCTGCTGCTGCTGCAGTCCTGACACTGGCCCTCTGTATACAATTCATCTTCCTCATCTTCACTGGTTCCCTCATCTTCATCTGAATCAGATGAACCATCAGGTGGCAACACAACAGATGCCACCTCTCTCTTTCTTGTACCATAGAAAGTACTGGTAGAAATTCCCTGAAAACATATGTACGCAGGTAAATTAATTAAAGTATATCTGAGAGTGATTATGCCTGTTTATATACCCCTATCTGGGCAACGTATCCCCCAGGATACAGACATTCAATGCCTGTTTATCAAAGTTGTGTAAATGTAATTCATTATTTTTCAACAAGAATACATATAATTATCCTTAAAGAACAATATTTTCAAAAACAAATCCCCCCAAAACATAATTAACAAGAAAAATAACAACACTTACCTCATGCCCAGTGTCTCTGTCCATGTAGGCAGCCATTTTAGAGTGTGACATAAATGTATCAATTTAGTTTTGAATGCTGCAAAAAAGTCACATGACCTGGGTACTTGACCCATCCCCCCTTAAGACTTTCTCATGATATTTAGTGCAGATACTTAATGCCCCTCCCCCCTACAGCCTGCCAAATGTCTGTATCTCCCAGGACACAGAAACCATTTAGTACTCGTCGTAGCCATGTCTTCTTGTCACTCAGCGAGAGCCGTATGCGCACGAGGATGTAAACAAAGATCCTCCTATAAATGACTCTGGATGATCGTAAACCACACCTCTCCTACAATAAAATTAACAAAGTTGCAAAACTAAACATTCACATGATAATTAGTCTGGTGTTAGCCAGGGTATAATTATTATTGCTGATTCACCAACCACATCAGACAAAGGCATGATTAACAAACAATGATCTGCAGACATTAAAATGTATTTACTGCATGCTGTACATGAAATGTAGTTATGTAGTTCCACCTTTTTTCCAAATACATTCTTATTAGACGTTGTGTATTTTTCAACAAAAAAAAGTTCTCATTTTGTCTCTCATAGTTGAGACATACATATGGTGAAAGTTACAGGCATCTCTCGTCTTTTTAAGTGGTAATAAGTAATAATTGGTGGCTGACTAGACTTTTTTTCCCCACTGCGGGAAACTTTGTATACTTTAGTTACACACGTTTAACTGATGTGTATAAAGCCACTGTTTTGAGCAGCGGTTCGCAGCACACCTGTCCACAGGGAGGTCCTCACGGAGAGTGAACAGCCAGTTTATTTGCCACACGAATAAATTTGCACCGTGCAATTCTACATATTTGTGTGGTTTTAAGCAGCCGATATTGTAGGAAGATACAACTGTTCTAATCAATCTGATCTAAATTGACTTGTTGGATGTGTAAAGTTTGAATCAAACAGAACAGAAGCACACATATTTCAGGTGAGGAGGTGAGTTTCTACGAGTTATTTAAATATTCTCGTCCACATGTAGGGTGATTTGTCCCAGGCATTTGACCCCTCCTTAAATGCCGGTAGGGCTCCTATCCGGACCTAGGACCTTCTTGGTTAGGGTTAGGATGGGGTGAGCTTTTTTCGCCAGGGTTTGGGCTGTTGCATAAAGTTGTCCTTCTAAAAAAATATGTTTGTGTGGATGAAAGCTTGGCATGGTCCATTATAAAAGTGGTCCACTATGATGTGATACCCTGCACTGTGAGTCAGATGTTCAAAATGTTCCTTTCTTCCTTATGGTGAAAAGCTGACATACTGTAGGTCCAAACAACACGCAAACCTTTCCTGCTGTCATTCCGGGTCGATACGGCATTTCAACACAGATTTGCAGAGAGTATACATTATTCCCTCTTCAGTTTTTTCTGACAAACCAACAGACACATAATTAGGTATGAATATATTTATTGCAGCAATTGGCCCCCGGCAGAAATACTGCATGACGTCTGCAAACATGCCGGCTTTCAACTGGAGAGGCAAAGGAAGCTGTACATGAAGGTATTCCACTGATGAGGTGGTGACAGGGAGGAGGAGGGTTGTAGCATAAACAGTCACTTGATGCTGTAGGAATGCGGGGCTTTGTTTATACGCAGCCGTGAAATTATTTGGACTTTAGCACGATCTTCAATCTTCCAGTATGAATAGCAGAATTTAACAAATTTTTCACTTTTCAATAATAGAAAGTCATGCCATAAAAACACAACCCTCAAACTGCTAGTCTTTCCAATACTTGCGGTCAGTTTGCACCTATCCCTCCCTCACCTGTGTCTGTGTGTGTGCGTGTGTGTGCGTGTGTGTGTCTGTGCGTGTGTGTGTTGGCGCGCGTCTGGCTCCATTCTCCTCGCTCTGCCATTGGTCCTCCGCACGCTCCAGGCTCGTGTGCGCGCAAAGGAGACCAGCCACCACATCTGAACTCCGCGCACAAACGCACGGCAGCATCTCCAAGTGGAGAGACACACGCGCCGCTGTTACGGGGCCGAGATGCACCGCGCGTAAAGACCGCACACAGGACCCAGAGACCGGGCTGCGGGAGAGAGCGACATCCGTGGAGCTGTGGTTGTAGGGGACCAGCCGGGATGGGGGCTCTCGTAAAGGGACATTACTACTTCGCCGCGCCGGGCTGCTTGCTGCTGATCCAATGCGCGGTGATCGTGTTCTCCAGAGGTAAGCGAATACAGTCTTTGTGGATCGATCTGTCATAAAGCGAGACGGTTCATCCTCTTTGTACTTTGCATTGTGAACAAAGCTGGAAGACGCATCGCTGTTTTAACATGTGCACAGTTTGATTTGAAGCTCGTTATAATAAATAAAGTTACATTAGAACAACAGTGGTTATAGTTGTGCAGGCATAACCAAACCAAGGCGCACACAGTTCAGAAGAGCACCCAAACAGACAAAGAAATCTCAAGGTTCTCTTTCCTGTTTTTTTATTTTTTATTTTTTATCTTTAGCTCGTTTTTGCTGGCTGATTTGAATATGTGCTGGTGCCAAAGCTGTGCACAAAGATGCCTCTATGTCGGCACGCCTGTGAAAGCAACAGGCATGTCCACGCACCCATTTTTTGTATCACTTACTTTTCCCTCGATTGGATGCATTTCATATTTCCACAGCGCATCCCTGGAAACGCACGGCTTTTACGCGCGCCTGCCATAGCTGGAAACGAAAACAAATGGTGTGAGAATGATGATTTGCCATGTGCGAGATGTGTAAGCGTTTTGCTGCTTTTGTACAATGCCATATGTTGAATTGAGAATCGAGGTTATGCATATTTCATACGCCGGGGAAAATTGGTTCGTTATTATGGGATGGCTGGGCTGTGTGTAAAAAGAAAGAGGAATTGCTTGTGGAGGATTTGGTTGAATTTAATATTTTGTGAAGCAGAAATGGTTGGGATGAGGGATGGATTACTTTTTTTGTGTTGGAGAATTGTGCTTGGTATTTTTGCGTCATATCCACTGTACTGTGTTTTGTGAATAATTTGTTTTCAGTTGCAATTTCTATCCCACGTATTGCTTATCTCAGAGCTCAGTCCTTGTATTATCCATGTGTGATTGGTGGTGGTCCATATAAGGACGTCGTATGGTTTGATTCAGGCGGGGTCCTTCGGTCTAGAGTTTGCATGCTGTCCCCCGTGTCTGCTCTATGTTTCCTCCGTGCACTCCGGTTTCCCCTACAACTGAAAACCTGTACAATAGATTACGTGCCTCCTGTATGGTGACCCCGCTTCCATCTCTGTGTGTGGAATGAGAGGACAAAGGCCCACAACACTTAAAATGTGCTTTGTCTGTGAAATGCGTCATATAATATACATATTTTAATTGGATCGATAACAATAATATCTTTGTAATCTGGTCAACTGCGCGCCTTATTAAAGATTGAGGACCCGATTTTCTAAGGGTGCAAAAAATACAATCTTTTATCTATTTAAATGCCTAGCGCAGCTTTAGAGCGACTTTTTGCAGACTGATGCGACAGATGGGAGGACCGCCTTCCCTCAGCATTCGGCTCTTCATTAGTTATGTTTTGACTGAATGAATGTTGAAGAAAATACAGCTTCATTCTAAGGGTAACATTAATTAACACCATCTTTAAAGGTGATAAGCGCTGAGAATGTAAGATTGAATGGTTGTTTCATTCTAGTGTCGGTATTTATGAGTCACGGTTAAATGGTTATTTCTTAATAAGCAAACACATTCTGTAGCCGCTACTTCCATACTCAATCATTAGAATCAATTCAATTTTGCAAAGTATTTGTGTATTTCTCTAAATCACAGTAGAGGCAATGCAATAATAACAAACATAGAAGCATGGAGCCGGATGACCACTGTCTAAAAACTCATGAATCAAGTTTTGCCGATTACCGATTTACCTCCTCTGGTCCATAAATGACCACGTATGTTCAATATATTTTAATCTTTGATGTTAGATCAGAGATGATTAGCCAAAAATGACAGATAGTACAGTTGTAAAACAGGCATGGAATATTACGAAACAATATAATGCAGTGTTTTTCAACCAGTGGGCCGTTGTATGTAAGTGTGCCATGAGACGTTGTTTGAAATGATCCATTATCAGATTAAAAAGACTTTTTCATGACAGCCCTTTGATGAGAATGAATGCGTTCCATAAGATTGCAGAATATAATTTATGTATCAGTTTTAGCTGGTGTGTCATGTGATTTTTTTCAATGGAAAGGTGTGTCATGGCTCAAAAACTTTGAAGAACTCTGGTATAAGGAGTGCTGAATGGATGTAAAAATATGAGAATGAAGCAGGCCAAGTGCTCTTTGAAGGTGGTGGGTGGATACCTTACAGCAAACCCATTAGCCTAACCTCAAGCCTTTATTAGAACATGGTGTATAATATAAAAACTCACTAACACGTTTCAGCAACTTGCCCTCCTCTGGGTGCATGCATACACAGGTGCAGACTTAGCTTTTTAAAGGGTGGGGCTTTTTTACCTTAACCTTCGGAGTGAGTTGGAGTTCAAGCAGATGAAATTGTATTTGCAAAATGGACTTATTGAGGTAGCAGATGTGGCTACTGTAGTAGTTTATCACTGCGTGTATGGAATGAATGAATATTGACATGTGAAGTGTCTTTGAGTGTCCAAAAAAGCGCTATATAAAACCCATATTTTATTATTTTCATTTACATTTGGTGGATCTGAATATGCCTGAATGACGGTTGCTTTTTAGATCCTGAACCCTATAGATTCTAAGCTTTAAATAATGTGGCGTAACATATTAGCAGAGGTGAAGTTTGGAGGTAGTAACTTTCAGATGATTAAAAAAAAACTGTAAAATCGAGAAAAATTACCAAGGTCTGGCAAGACTCGAACATAAATTGGTCTTTCCTTATTCCGCAGCCGGTTTCCCGTGGCTCTTGGTCAGAGGTACAGAGGTCCATAAGCAGCTGGAAACAGATTGAGGTCATCTGGACTCCACTGACCGCTGCTGCTGCCGTTTGCTGGACGAGTGTCCATAAGGATCATTTCTGTGTTTAGGAAATGTGTGCTACAAGCAAAAAGGACAGTCACAAATGCATGATCGCCTTTTGTCCATTTATCTTGGCAATTTGGTCATGAGCTATAAAAACCACTGTTTTTTTCCCCCTCAATATTAGTTAAGTTAGTAGTCACAGAAGCAGCAACAGTTACAGCAGCAAAAAGTGTGCAAGAGAAGGTGATGAGGTAAAAACTTTTTTTCAACTAAACTGCTTGAATTTTACATTTATTTTCTTTGAGAGATGACTGAAATATGAGGAGCTTAACCATCGTAAGAAGTCCAAAAAGAGCTACTGAAACGATTGTCTATATTACCTGATACCAATTTCTTTACTTTCCCAAATGCTGTGATGTCAACTACAAATCAAGGATTCAAGTCAATTAGACTTATAATTTGTACATCCTTAAATCACAACAGCAGTCGTCTCGGAGGACTTTACACTTTTGCCAACAGCAGCTCAGAGAATCAAACAGTTTCAACTCAGGAAATACAATAATAACAAACACATAGGAGCCATTGATCCATAGTGCAATACTGTCCTTAGGCATCAGCAAGGAGTCACTCAAACACAAAAGCATTGATCTTGAGGAAAAGGCAAGGCAAGTTTATTTGTATAACACAGTTCATACACAAGGCATCTCAAATGGCTTAACAAGGCAAGAAAAGAGGCATTAAACTCACACAAGGCATTAAAATGATAATTAATAAGGTGAAGGTAGAAGCCTGTCTCACATTTTCAGGAAGACTACTCCAGATTTTAGCTGAATAAATCTGAAATGCTGCCTCCCCATGTTTAGTCCTGAATCTGGGCACTAGCAGGAGGCCAGTCCCTGTGCTCCTCAGAGTCCGAGGAGGATGTACATTGGTGCGAGGCCATTGACTTGTATTCAAGCAGAGCTGTTTCGAAGTCGATTCTCTCAGCCAAAAAGTCACATTGATCAATCTCAATATTTTGATTGATGATTAATTCCATCTTTTTATTTTTTATTTGACTCATACTCATATTCATGCAGCGGCAAACACTGAGGTAATTAATCCAAACATTATGAAAGGCAAATTAAGAGACCGACTGTTTGTCCCTCGCTTCTTTCTAGCGAGTTTAGGAGACAGAAGAACAAGTTCATCTTCAGCCCCATGATTTATGAAAATGATGAGGGAACACGTCTTGCGGTCTCACAGCAAGAAGGTCCTGGGTTTAATTACATTTGCAGGCCTTTCTTTGTTGAGTGTGCATGTTCTCCCCTTGTCTGCTTAACTAAAAGTGACAACGTATTTATCACACAGTAGTCTCTTGCTTATTGCAGGAGTTACATTCTAAAAAAAATAATCTGCTATAAGCTCCTGCTGTATGTTAGAAGTCTCACATACACTTTTCTAACCACTTGAACTTTCTTTTGCTGAAGTGCGATCGCAGAGGTGTCAAATCTGTTCATTGTAGGTCTGAGCACTGCTGCAGCCGTCAAAAGCTGTGCAGTTGCAGAAGACACCACACGGGGGTTCAGGAGGAGGATTGAGGGCTACGAGAAGAGCGTGGTAGTCTCCTGAACTGATCACCGCAGTCCAGACAAGCCACAAAAGTTTTCTTCTAACTTGATATAAATCCAACTGTCGTGTTATACAAGCGATTCATATATTGCTGGAGTTTACAAGCAGCTCAGGAGAAGCACGCTGTTAATAATGAGGTCGCAAAAGCCGACTAACCCCTTGGGGCAGTACCATAACTCGCCACTGGTTATATTTAAAATTACTTCTGCAACTGATAAAACCTGGATCCCTCCTTGACGAATAAGAGATTACGCCAACATGGTCATTATATAACTGGAGCACTCCAAATTAAATGTGTTTTTAATGTTGTGTAGACCTCCCACGCCAGGATGAGCAGAGAATACCAAGTCTAAATACATTGGCTGCATTTTTTCAATAGTAGTATCAAGTTCACTTTGCATACAGAGGGAGCGTGTGGCTATAGTTTTCATGCAGAGAATAGGATACAAGCTGCACAAGAACATGCATAGTAAAAGGACACATTAAGCAGTTTTTATTTTTACCTTAACTCATTTCAAAAGAGTGTTTTGTCATTTACAGCTCTTTTCATAAAGCAGTATACTGGTGTGACTCAGCAGTACTAACTGCAAAAATAATAAGCCTATTTTTTCTGTCACAACTTTTGCAGTATTTTCATTTACATTTTTTTAAGGTCGAATGTAAAAGTAAGAACAGTTCGGTGAGGCTATAGGAGCAGTCTGAAAGTCCATCATAATATAAGGAGGCATAAAGTATATATAGCTGTTCTGCTGACCGCTGCTCTTTTGAAATAAATGACTGCACTATCTATAATGTATCAAGGTGAAAGAATTCTTTATCTCGCTAAAGAGGAACTTGTCCTCTGCATTTGACCCGCCATATACAGTAATAATAGTACACATACTATTGAGTATACGCTCTTCTCTTGTTTGCTACAGTTATAATGACACCTGTGGGTTTTTGTCATTCATGAGGCCAAACTGTTCAGGAAGTGTCCATGGTGTTCTCCTCATATCCTTCAGAATCACAAATCATGTTATTTCCATTGTGAGTAACAAGAAGTTACAAACTAGGAAATTGCTTTGGCTCTCAGTGCAAACAATTTAGGGGTAAAATAAGGAAGTGAGTAAGGTGTGCGCATAAATATAAGATATACATAATGTTTCATAAAATTACTACTATATGGCTCACTCCACACTAAACTGTGTCATTGGTCGATCTAACTTCAAGCAACAATAAAATGATAAATGTATGAACTAAAAATGTTTGTACCTAAACATTTTTAATACTATGTAGTAGTATATATATATATATATATATATGTAGTAGTATATATATATATATATATATATATATATATATATATATATATATATATATATATATATATATATATATATATATATATATATATATATATATATATATATATATATATATATATATATATATATATATATATATATATATATATATATATATATATATATATATATATATATATATATATATATATATATATATATATATATATATATATATATATATTTAATATATATATATATATATATATATATATATATATATATATATATATATATTATATATATATATATATATATATATATATTATATATATATATATATATATATATATATATATATGTATATATATATATAGACACAATAGTACACACAATAGACATTTAGCAATACAGTTAAAGAGACGTGGTATAAAGTGGTGGTCATATCACTATAAAAGTTCATGAGAGAGCCTTAGCGCCCACTGTCCTCGGAGCACAACATGCTACCAACGGGGAGAAGGCTGCGCGTCCAACCGCAAAGCAGAAAATATATCCCAAATACAAGGAAATTTAGAAATGCCAAAAGTGTTCATTCATTCATTCATCCCCATCCCTCTTGTCCATAGTTAAATACGGCCAGTTAAAAACGACCAGGTTATTATTCTTAGATTTTTCTTGACAATAGCAAGGCTCCCATAGAAAGGCTACTCTGTGTGTGTAAGAAATGTTGTGGATAAAGAAGTGACAGAAAATAAATGAAAAAAATAATAAATATGGACAGAGGAAATTGGTTCTTCTGCATTTCCCTACATGCTATTGACTGTTGTTAACATTATAGGTGACAATTTTATCTATCCATCTATCACCTAAAAGCAGCCATGTCCTGTTCCATCTGGGTGTCGCCCGGCCCATTGTCTATTTGTTCTCCTTTGTCTTAAGTCACAGCTCTTACGTTTGTCATTTTGTGTGCTCTTACATCCGTGTGACATTTAGAAATGTCTCAACCCTTTCTGAAAGATTAATCATTGTGCATCATTTGTGTTCATTTTCTCTCCTAAACATGCCATTGAGAACATTTGCTTTTGGCATTCCACTGATTAGAATGTGAAATCATTTCTTAAAGCTGGGGTATCTAACTTTCAACCCGCACAAAATAAACCAGGTCATACAATCTTATCAATCACTAGTTTTTTCAGTCTCTTTCACTTTTCTCTGTGGGAAAAGCTGGTCGAAAGAGTGAACCAACCAATTAGCACTCAGCCCAAAGAATCAAATAGTGGCCACACCTGCATGTGAAAGTAAGATCCTGTGAGACCTCTGAAGGTAAGTTGGGTAGGACCTGGTTAGTACTGTGAACGAAGACCTCAGAGAACACTCAGAGAAAACTAGGTGCCACATTAGGGCGGCTGTAGCTGTGGTTGTGGTTGTGGTGCTAAACTGTTGTTGTGTCCTTGCTCAAGACAGTTCACCCACATTGCCTAGAATGAGTCTTAAGTGTGTGTGTGTGTGGTGGCACATACTGGTTTTCTCGCTTCTATCAGTGTGCCCCAGGGCAGCTGTGGTAGTTTATCACCACCGTGTATGGAGTGAACTAATAATGACATGTGAACTGTCCAAAAATTATGTATTATTATTACTTTCAGGTAAGAAGGTAGTATGGATATGGACATACATACTGTACATACTCGATACAAGGCAGAGTATGTGCTTGGTCATATTAGAAGTCTAAGAATATGCCGAAAAACCAGTTTAAAAACAGAGTATTCGGGCCGAAGAGGTGTGGTGTTTGTATTGATTTGTGCCAGAAGTGTGTCTCATTGTAGAGCGGCTGGAGCTGAAAACGAGAAGAAAGATGTGAGGGAACAATGTTGTGAAATGGTTAAAGTCTCAGAAATGAAAAGACCATTTTGTACAATACGTCGCCTTTAACTTTCTCCCATGACCCGACAATCTCAGTCCATCTCGAAAAAGCGATCGACTCTAGCGACATCATTCCACTCCGCTGTGCAATCATCAAGCCGTGTGTCCACTCCGCTCTGCTGCCCTGTCCTGGCCTGCACTGCGGACATGTGCTTCAGGATCAGCAGAGGAGGCTGCAAGGACGTCTCACGAGAGGGGTCACAAACTCGGCATCCCGGGCGAGGAATGGGGGCCCCGGGGGACGTTTAAAAGGCTTAGCAGTCACCGCGGAAGAACATGGCCACACACAGAGCCGGCTGCTGCTTTCGAGCTGCCACAGGGCCTGGTTACTCAAAGAGGATGTGAGGTCACTGTGTCTGCCATGAAAGGGAGTAATATGATGTAATGAGTGTGTGCATTTGAATAGTTAATATGCACAAACAGATCAGGAGGGTCTAGGGACAGTAATGATACTGGACAATGATTAACATTTCTGGACAGTGGTCACTCGCTCCCTTTGAACAAACGGCTCCTGTGTTTTTGTTATTATTGCATTTCGTGTGTTTGAACTGTTTGATTCTCTGATGAATGCAACAATGCTCTGTTATTTGGGCTGGGGGATTTTAGGAGTTCCGTAGTACACTGCTCCAGCCCCTTCCCACCGGTGTTTTGACGTCCCATTCTGTTCGAAGTGATAGGGTGTCAATCAGATCCATAAGCCCCTCCTCCACCAATCACACATTTGAAAAACACGAGCAGGGAAAAAGAGCATGTCGACTTCAACAAAACAACAGAAGCAGACTGGGCCTGTCAGCGAGAATTACTATATCGACCCATCGTTCAATACATGACAGCAGGGACAGGATATTATAGCTCAATATTTGTAATCTGAAGATTTTCTTTACATTATGGAAAGCTTTTTTCATTTTCATACAGTAACATTTGAGTTGTAGGATTTATATGCATTCGGTGGATAGTCGGCCCTCTGCTTTGCTAAGCTATTGTAGTTTTGACTACTTGTTTCACAGAATGTAGAAAGGCAATTTTTTTCAAATTTCTGCCATTTATCTGTGTTGTCAGTCCCCGGATAAAAATCTTTTATACGTTCCGCAGTGGAGAAATTTCAATGTTGCATCACCAGTGCAACAGAACTGTAGGAATGAGTAGGTGCATAATGAGGACATGAGTACAAAAACTCGAAGAAGCAAAAATAAGAAGCAAGTACAAAGTACTGTGTATTCTAGTGCAAGAAATATGTAGTTGCATGTTTACATTTGTACATGTTAGCAGCAGTATGTTTACATCTGTACATGTTAGCAGCAGTATGTTTACATCTGTGCATGTTAGCAGCAGTATGTTTACATCTGTGCATGTTAGCAGCAGTATGTTTACATCTGTGCATGTTAGCAGCATTAGGGGATGAGACAAAGTGACAAATTAGAGCACCAGTAACACGTGGTTCAATATTGCACATTCTGACATTATTAAGTGCTTTTCATTGACAAGATTTAAAAGCACCAATAAGCAAATTACGCACTGTAAAACACATAAAAAGCTATTTAAAAACAACAAGTCCCTGGTGAGAAGGTAAACATTTATACAGCAAATGTTACAGCTTACATGAACCGAGGAAAATGCCGTTTTTTTTCAGCTGGACCTGGACACCTGGTGAACTAAAGGGACCCTCTTACTAATAAAATGTTTGGACACCCATGGTATAGAGCAATGTTGCACGGATGCTCCTCTAACAACCAATCAGCACCAGCTCTGTAATAAATGAGGAATGACTTTCAGATTCATAATGAAGTCCTCCTCACCGATGCACAAAGGCTGCACTCGCACATGCAGCGCGCCCCTAACTGTCTTTTGATGAGCGCGTTGTTGATTTGTCCGGGCGTGCAGGTGAATTTATTTAGACGCCTGAGCTGATTAATTTATGTGATGTGTGTTTTAGCGGGCGGACGCCAGGCACATGATGAGCCGGGGGATTAGTCGCTGTTTGACTTTGGATTGTCTGCGATGCTAGCTTCATTTTAATGCGCTCCGACGCTCCCCTCTCCTAATTCTGCCTTTCATAAATATGCGATGGGATTGGGTTTGCTAATATCTGCCGGCTGTAGAGACGTACTCCTCACTGTGTATAGGCGAAGGCCGGGGCGGGTATGTTTCACACTAAGGAAATATATGTGGAATTACTCGCACATGAAACGTGACCGCGCTTTCAAACGTGTGGTCCCGCGTGTCACCGCTAATGATACATGCAAGTTCTGTGACGGAAGGGCAGCAGGCTCTGGGATGGAAGCCTCATCACAACCCGAGGAGAGGCCACAGCTTGTCCCCATGATTGTGTCTGAATGTTTCAAATGATTAGCCTTGAACTCAAGCACTAAATAAATGTACACACAGATAATCTGCAAAAGTAAGGGGTGAAAAAAAACGTCTTTACTGGATGGACCAAAAGTTGGCTCTTGGCCCAAAGCTCCGTTCCACATGTGTGTCAATGCTGAGGGGGGTGGATTTTTTTGGTCCACTCTAGTTTACTCGCGGTGAATTTTTGAAGTCTCTCGTTCAAATGAATGGAGCTGCGCCGGCTGACGCATGCGCAGATGCGTTTCTTCACAATTTTCTTGTGGGCGGGACCACTCGCGGCCATCTTGGATTGCTCCATGAAAGCTCTTTTCATGGCCAACTCCTATGAACGGCGGAGATAGGCGTGACTCTGTCCGTTAATATATACAGTCTATGGTCAGCGCGTGTCATTTTGGCCACTTTTGAGCCGGGACCTGCCCCCACTGGCTAAAACTGGTTAAAATAAATTTAATGAATGCCAACTGATGCAAGTAAACAGTGTGTTGTTATGGTAATGAACACTTACTCCAAGCTGAGATTGCTCTGATCTAGTCTAGAACCAGTCTAGGCTTGAGATAATTTCATAAACATAATACATTGCTATATATTTAAAATAGATACAGAAAAAGATTGAAAATTTAAGCGGAGTAATCACACTTCCAAAATGAAAACTGTTAAATTGACTGCGCTGGGGGTTCTATGGTGTTAATCAGGAGGTGATGATGACGCAACCGTCCCAGAATCATTGTAGAGACACAGTAACTACAGAGCAATTTTTCAGATCTTTCCACTGGTTTTGTGCTTTTAGACTCCCAAAACGCTGGCTTTGTATGAATAGTCTCACTCTGGTCTCTCAAGGCTCAAATGCAGAGGACATACCAATTAAAATCTTTTTTTTGCCATCATTCTCTCCAGTGAACGTTGATTTTTATTTTTTTGTGTGGCTGTTGTGGAGTGGTAACATATTCTAAAGTCTCTGAGCAGCCGCATTTACTTACTCTAACAAATTCAGTCAGAACACCACCTGGGACATTCAAATCGCCTAGTTCATTTCAGAGATTATTTTTGCTGTGTATAGCTCTTTCCTGTACACCCGAAAAAGGTCAAATGTGTTATTTCCCCTTCCGGCAAAGTAAAGCAGGCCTATATTCCCCTATGGCCCATCTGAAAAATGAATCACCAGCCCGTGTGAGACGACAGTGCACCCTCCAACGCCCCGATTTCCATTTAAATGAAGCCAAATGACTGTACATTGGGAGATGATTTACAGTGATGATGAGGGTAATAAAAGCTGAGCTCCTTATTCTTCTGTGAGGGCGGCGGTTCGAGCTGGAGAGTGCTGTCATACGGAAACTTCAGATTTTTCTCTTGCCGCTTTATGCAGCACGTGACTCATGCCGCCGCTGAAAGAACGTCAGTGAACAGATCGGTCAAACCTGCTGAAGAACCAGCTCCAAAGTGCTTTTATGAGCACCAGAACTCCCAGAGCAGTCAATTTGACGGCTTATAGTTTTCATGAAAATGTTTGGTCTCCATAACTTTTCTGGAGCTATACTGTATGTATGTTTCTACGTATGTCATTATATTATCAAATTATTTATTTATTTTAAATGTGAGCAGTAATTTAACTCACAGAACAGTAATTTTGACTGCTCCATTAAGGTGAATTTAACAATAATTCTCCAAAGTGCTGGTTTTGGGCAGGTCCTGGGCGGGTTATGGTCCCATCAGAAAAGTACTAGTTACCACAGCAATTATTTGCAACAGTTAGATAGCCTCTAAACAAACATTATTAGCAGTATTTCAAGTTATATTAATCAGATAGTATTTATTAAAAATTAGTAAAGATAAAAACATTGAACACTATTGATTTGATTGAAAGCTGTCAAAATGACTGCTCAAAGAGTTCTAGTAGTTTCAGAAATTTTGGAGTCCTAGTGTTAGTTGCATTTGTCTTTGGAATGTTTTAAACCTCGTCTTTAGACCCACCTTTATTCTCTGGGACTTCAGGGAAATCCTTGAAGTTGCAGCTCAATGTTTTTAGGCTCTAAAGCCCCTCACCGCACACTTAATACACGTTGATAACCATGAGTGATCACAGAGATATCAAACCTGTTGGTTGTAGGTCTGAGCGCTGCTGCAGCTGTCAAAAGGTGTGTCAATATCTGTGCATCCAATCTGTTGAGATGTATGTCCCATTGTTATTTAAAACTTCCAAAAAGTCCATACACGTTTGAATGACTCTGTTTTCATCCACATGTTACAAAGGTCTCTTGAGGAGTTAAGTGGTATGACATGTCCAAAATACAACCTTTATGAAAGCTGTCAGCTGAGGACATGCAAATTTAAGATGCAGTACCTCGGGTGGCCCCTTGTTCATGTGGAGATGGGTCAAAGCAATTCCCTCCGGATCATATAAAACATTTCTCACAGCAGAGGTCTGAATAACAGGTGTAAAGTTAGTATGGAGTTCAGTAGACTTTCTGTCTTGTCGCAGATGCAGTGTGATTCATGCAAGCTCATAACGTCACATGTGAGCGCCCGGGTTCATCAACCCGAAAGCTTTAACAGAGTTACGCATCAGCCCCGCGGCCGCCACGGCGAGCTCTCCGGTCCACGTGCCCGCACTCCAATACCTCTCACATAATACTCTGCCGTTTTTATCCTCTTTCACCAGAGTGTGCCATCAGTAACTGTCACATTATAATGAAACGGCTTTGATGTATTCTGCTTGTCAAATAGAGATGTGGAAAACGCCAGGCCGTGTAAGCGAAAAACGTGAGCAAAAGTGACAGAGCCGAGGCCATTAGCTGAAAGCATGCAGCTTTGGGATGGATGTGGAAGCATATTCAAACACGCAACAGTAATTTTGTGTGTTGTGAAGGGTAACCGCCAGAGGTCACGCTTTTTCCACTTTTCAAATGTGGAATGATCACAATCCAGGTTTGGCTGTGTATGGGGTCCATGAGAGGTACTGCTAGGGGTGCATTACGTTTGACTTCTCTCCGTTTTTATCTGTTAGAGTTGTTTTCTTACACCTGAGCGGCTCTTTACTACATGTCCACTCAAGATACAGCATGAAGATAGAATTTATCTGGCCTTTAATTCCTCTGTGGATGTATCTTATCTATATATTACACACACATATACATATATATAAAACAAATCATTTTCATCTTTTGCCCTCCGCAGGCAATTATCCCTCTATAAGCTCGGGCCTGGGAGCTTGAGGGTTCTGCGCAGTATCTTCCAGTGCCAGCTGTTCTTAGCACTGCACATTTCTGGACCGAGATTTCCAAGGTTGTTCCAAGGATCTGCTGTAACCACTCCTCCAGCTTTGGGATCACTGCTAACCTTGCCTGCAAGCTGAATTCTCGCGGTATTTGTGAGTTCACAAACACTCA
Source organism: Knipowitschia caucasica (assembly GCA_964034765.1). NCBI lineage: Eukaryota > Metazoa > Chordata > Actinopteri > Gobiiformes > Gobiidae > Knipowitschia > Knipowitschia caucasica. The sequence continues at coordinate 14,180,638 of OZ035831.1, forward strand.
AGAATACATCTTGTCCCGCTCCCGCCAACCTTGTTCGAGTCGAACAACTAGGTGTTCAAGCCAATCACGCGCCAGTCTGGGGGTTTAGGGTGGGATTTCGGGGTTTGACGAAAGCAAGAAGTGCCGGGCCAATGCAAAACAAACATGGCTACGCAGGAGGACGGACGCGTAGCTGAGGCTATCAAGTCAGTTTTAGCAGAATCTCCAATTTCTTTTTTGAAAGATGAACAGCGAGAGGCGCTTTGTGCATTTCTGGACGGCAAAGATGTGCATTTTTACCTACGGGTTTTGGTAGGCGGGCACACAGCGTCACTTTGCCCAATCAGCTTGAAGTATTCTGCTGCTTATCCCTCCTTTCCCCGAAAGGATTTTCCTACAGAAGTACCAGATTGATATTGTGGACAGTGGCGGAGCCAGACTTTTAAACAAAGGGTGGCCAGGGGGTGGCAAGGTTTTTTTTAAGGGGTCCACATTTATACTATTCAAAATTTTATTTCACACAAAAACTGGCTAAACGATACATTTTAATCTTAATCTTATGTTTATTTTTTATATATAGTGAACTGAGAGCACACTTGGAAACTACAAAGCAAAAAAGTGTATTTAAACAGTAGTTTGAACAAAAAAAGTGCAAAATGACATCATTCAAACATTGCATTTCATTTTTCTTTTAACAAATTTAGCAAATTCCTGTGGTTCTGGTGTAAAGCAGCAAAGATGTTGACAAACTCCATATTGAGCCCTGAGCCCTCCTTGACCCTACACTGAGGATACCAAGATGACTCAATCATCTGCCATAGTTCTGAGATGGTTTTTAATAAGATTTAGAGCAGAGAAACTTCTTTCACAAGATGCAGTACTGACAGGTATTTAAAAGATCTTTGCAAGCCTCAAAAGCTCATGAAACACTTTCCAAACGTTCCAAAAGGACAAGGAAGTCCATTCTCTAATCCATTTTTTCCTCCCAAAAAGCCGCCTAGTTTGACGTACCTCATGCTTAACGTCCTCTATATCTGACTGAAAGGTTCTGCCAAATGAAAACAGGGGTTCTTCTTTCAAAAATGTTTTGGGGTCAAGCGACTGCACTCCATCCATAATCTTAGCTTTTTTTTTCTTTTTTTTGTGTGTGAAAAAACACTCTCTCTAATTCTGCCAATAGTCAATCCTACACCTGTCTGCGACTCCCTCTCATCCTCTGAAACTGAATTCTATAAGCTATACTTTAATACAACACAACAAATTCCTCATCATCTCAAAACAGGCCTTTTCTTGACAAAAAAAGATGCAATGTTTCCTCCTTTTCTTTTAATGTTTACACTAAAGGGAAGAGGGCGATGATACATGGGCAATTATTAATGGAGAATACACACGCATGCACACCCGCACGCATAAACACGCACGCACACAGGCACACAGGCGCACAGACACACGATGGCACACACAGGCACGCACACACACACACTAAATGTACTACAAACTGAACAAGTAATGCGCTGCAGTACGTGTGTCTATACTTTGTGTCAAATGTAAACGGTTGGCTCTGCGTCGCTAACTTACCTCTTTGTTTTCATCACGACTTGGGCACATGTGTGAGTCCAACAACCCAAAACATTAGCATACAGCACTGGCTCCACACGGAGTCAGGGTGCGTTCACAGACGGGGGAAACCGTTGGAATTTTTAGTTTTTGGCTGAAAAAGTGCGGAAGATTCTCAAGATTAACAATATTACATTGCCGTCTTCCGAGGGGGGCACTGGGGGTGGCAAGGGTATTTTTAGAGGTGGCAGTGGCCACCCTGGCTACCCCTCTGGCTCTGCCACTGATTGTGGAGAACGTATTAGAGTTCTACACAATCATCAATCTGGCTCTTGCCAGGTTAGATCACTGCCCCGAGTGCTCCGATCACCACGGGCACTACTGTGACCTTTACCCTCCAGACCCTCTCCAGCTCCTCTCTGAGCCCTTGGTATTTCTCAAGCTTTTTGCGTTCTTTTGTTTCCATTGCTTGGAATTGCTATGTCCATCACCACGGCTTTCTTCTACCCTTTGTCTACCACCACAATGTCAGGTTTGTTTGCCATTACCATTCAGTCGGTCTGTATCTGGAAGTCCCACAGAATCTTTGCATGCTCATTTCCCACTTAGACCTTGTGGTTTCCAGCCAATACCCTGCACAGATGTTTCTGTACACTAGGCCAGCCACTTGGTTATGGCGTTCCATGTAGGCCTTCCCTGCCAGCATCTTGCACCCTGCAGTTATGTGTTGGATCGTCTCAGGTGTCTCTTTACACAACCGACACCTTGGGTCTTGTCTGGTGAGGTATATCTGGGCCTCTATCGCTCTGGTGCTCAGGGCCTGTTCCTGTGCAGCCATGATGAGTGCCTCTCTGCTGTCCTGTAGGCCAGCCCTTTCTAGCCATTGGTAGGACTTCTTGAGATCAGCCACTTCTGCTATGCTCTGGTGGTACATGCCGTGTAGGGACTGGTCCTCCCATGATGGGCTCTCCTCCAGCACCTCCTCATCTCGCCACTGTCCGAGACATTCACTGAGTACGTCATCTGTTTTGGCCTTCTCCATAGTAATGGAGTTTGGATGTTTCGTCCTCGGTTGTTTTCGTCCTGGACAGTGGCTCTCACACTCACTAGTCTTAAGCCTTCTTCTTTATGGCTTACGTACAATCTCAGGGTGCTAAGCATCTCTGGGAACTCCTTCAAGACTGATGGAAGACCATTTCAGGTCACTACCGCTTGAAGCTCATCAAGAGAAGTAAGTAAGTAATCTTTATTCATATTTCAGCCTTTCACAGATAGTCACGAAGCAATTTACAATTGTGGGCATTTGTCCTCACACTCCACACAGAGATTGGATTGAGGTCGCCTACAGGAGGCGCATGCCAGACCTATAGTACATGTTTTTAGCGGTAGGGCAAACCGGAGTACCAGGAGGAAACTCCACTTAGAAAGGCCCTGTTCCAACCGGGATTTGAACCCAGGTCCATCTTGCTGAGATGCGAGAGTGCCACTCAGCCACCGTGCCACCATGAGTGGGTGAAGCAGTCTTCAGAGCAAAAGGTGGCTACTTTGAAGAACCTAGAATATAAGACATATTTTCAGTTGTTTCATACTTTTCTTTTTAGTACGTACATATTTCCACATGAGTTAATTCATAGTTTTGATGCCTTCAGTGTGAATCAACAATTTTCACAATCATGAAAATAAATGACTCTTTGAATGAGAAAGTGTGTCCAAACTTTTGGTCTGTACTGTATATATATATATATATATATATATACACACGAAACAGAATTTATGTGAATGGGTTTTGTTGTTGCAGTTGTTGAGAGTGTCAGCCTGGGCTATAGCTTTAACTTGACGTGTGCTCAGAATAAACAGATTTAATGTCCAGACTTAGGGATAACGGAAAAATGTCGTTTTAATGGAGGCACAGGTTTCATGGTTCCAAACAAACAGTTTCAATTCCACATCCAATCCAGTTTTCCACAAAATAGCACAGTCAAAAATCTATTGGGCCTAAACCCAGGTCAGCTTCCACATTACACTCACGGGAACTTTCCTTTACCTGCCCCCTCTCAAACACACAAAATAAAGCATAGGTGCCGACCAAAACAAAATAATTAACTTAGAATTAGCATTTTCTTAATGGGAAATAAAATGGCCTTTACATGATTCTTGTTTCAGTCTTCCCCATAATATATATTTCAAACCAAATCTGTTAAATGTACACATGCAGTGATTATTTATCATGGGTGTGTTAAATTAAATGAGGTACAGTTTAATTTAAAATATACACCACCGAAGATAGGCCTGAAGTGTACATAACCATAACCTTAAGGCTTTGTGATTTTAGCAACTTTTCTTCCTAGATTACTCTGTATTTGGATCCATCCACCTCCCCTTCAACTCTGATACTCTTCCCTTCTGAAGAAAATCAACCTCAGTATCACACACGTTGATTTTGTGCATTTAATAACAGGCCATTAATAACCCTACCTTTCATTAGTTACCCTGAAATGTATGTTTTTGCTTTTGTCTCCCGCTTTGTGCTGATGTTTGGTATAACCCTCATAATAACGCAAAATACACATCTCTCATCACTGCTTTTTATCTGGAGCCTGTGGTGTCTCCCGCGGTCACTACTTTCCACGGCGAGTCTGTTTTTCTGCTCTTGTGCTAGAACTCCCCAGAGAGGAGAGGAGTCTAGGGATTTGAATGCGGGAGGCCAGCAGTTCATTGTGCCAGATAGTCGGAGCGGGAAGAAGCCCAATTGAGAAAAGAGCCTGTTTGTATCGAAGACTGTTGAACTGTTTTGCGTCAGATGAAAATGAATAATGTTTTTTACAGGGGGCTGTGTGTAAGGTTAAATGTAGAGCAGCGGCGGCACGTCAAAGGAATCACCCGGCTTCACATGGCTTGCCTTTAAAGCACACGCACAGTGCAAAAATCCTCTTTTGAATTTTCAAACACTTTGTCCCTCAGCAAAACAAAAACCTGGAGTTGTGTTTAGCTTCGCTTAAGGTAATATGGAAAGCCCTTTGAGCCAGAAGTTCGTGGGTTCGAGCCCGACTTTCACCATTGACTCCCACTGTCTGCTGTCGTTGTGTCTTTGGCAAGACACTTAACCTCTGGGAACACCAGCCATAGTGGGGCGGCTGCGGCTGTAAAGTGCCAAACTGCTGTTGTGCCCTTAGGCAAGACACTTTACCCCCATTGCCCAGAATGAGTCTGGTGTGTGTGTGAATGGTTGTTGGTGGTCGGAGGGGCCGATGGCACATACTGGTTGCCTTGCTTCTGTCAGTGTGCCCCAGGGCAGCTGTGGCTACAGTTGTAGTTTATCACCACCGTGTATGGAGTGAATGAATAATGACATGTGAAGCGTCTTTGAGTGTCCAAAAAAGCGCTATATAAAACCGATGCATTATTATTATTATTATTATTACCAACTGAGCCAGTGTCGCCCGGAAATCAATTGTAATTATAAGTACTTTATTACACTGTAAAAGTTCAAACTACGAAATATTATAAATCTATTAAGGACGAGTGGCAGACAAAATCTGAAAGATGACTGACCCAAGAAACCCTCACCAGGTTTTACTGCTCTAACACATGCTTGCCTCTCCACAGATCAACTCTGCAACTCAAGTTTCTAGAAACCCGTGATGCTGTGTTTTAAAACCACATTTAAGGAAGACACTATAAGTCAGTCGAGACTTTAATAAGTGTAAGAACATATGCGTTTCATATCTTGTGCAGCGAATATGCATACATGGATTATTTATATGCAATGAATAATAAAGCAGTGTTTTCCGACAGATAACAGCGCTCTCCTCCCAGGCGAACATCGGTAAAAGCGCCAAAAACCTCATGAATATTCACCATTATTAATTGTACATCATCTGCATTTAAGTCAAGTTGCTTATACGCAGTTATGGAGACATGTGGTAATTAATCACAATATGAGCTTATGTGTGTGACGTTCTCTCTGGAGCAGGGGAAAAGCAGCCGTTCATACCACATTGATTAGTGGTAAACCAAGCCATAAGCAGGACTGAACCAGGTTTGAGGAGAGACTGAAACAGGACTGAAACAGGTTTGACGTGGGGCAGAGAATCAGGGAATAAACAGGGACAACCAAATAAACTGTTGCCAAGGGTCTCCAAGATGTTTGTCCATTGTTTGCTCAAACCTGTCATGCAGACCAGTCCTTCCCCATGATGCATTGCGCCTTTACAGTGGCGAAGGTTGAGCTGATCCAATTTGCCCGCAGGAGGAAAATTTATAAGATATAATTTCGGATTTGGCACTGTGACCCTGGCAGAATACTGCATGACAGCTCTAGGTCCTGGAGGTGGTGGCTGAGGAGAGGGGCAGAGGCCATGATGGGGAGGAGGAGAGTTGTGGCACAACATGAAGCTTGATGCTGAAGCAAAGTATTGTTTTAAATATGTGTGATTGTCTCTGGAAACCGTTTTGTGTGCAGTGAGAGAGTACACACACTTTAGTCATTGGACTTAACCAGGAGTGTCTGTTGAGTAAGGGTGGGAACCTAAGGGTACCTCACGATACGATACAAAACGCGATACAAAGCTCACAATAACAATTATATCACAATATGACGATTATCAATATATTGGTCAGCAATATACCATATGCCAATATATGGCATACATAAAATTGAAAAATGTTAAGTGAAAAAATACACTTTATTTCATGATAAATGGAATTTAGATGTGTAATGTAGCCATATATTAAGCACTGATATTAATTTAAAAAAACTATATATATATATATATATATATATATATATATATATATATATATATATATATTTTTTTTTTTTTTTTTTCAAAATCGATACTTGGCAAATGCATATCGATAATCAATCGCAGGAGAAAGTAACGCGATATATCGAAAAATCAATATATCGTCACACTCCTACTGGATAAAAAGTTGGTCTGCAACATGGTGTTTTGGCTGATGTGAATTGCAAAAGGCATTTTTATAGGTGTCGCTCTTTCATAATGGTGTTTACACCTTCTGTGTGCCAAAAAATTAAAGTTTTATATAGAAGGTGCTCTACAAATAGTTAATACCTCAACCCTACAAACAGGTTTGATATCTCTGTGATGATCGCAGGTCAGAAGTTGTGAGTTCAGGTAGTTAGAAAAGTGTGTAAAGTGTGTGGCGAGGGGTTTCACAGCCTTAAAACAAACAGCTGCTACTTCACAGATTTTGCTTAATGAAAGATATTTTTAGAAAGTAACCCCCATGATAAGATGTACATGTCTTTTTCTGTATGTTTGGACTTTGCATTGTCCAAATTAAAAAAAAAAGTTCTGGGTAGGGCTGGGCGATATGGCAAAAAAAAAAAATCTCAGATTTTTTCACACCAAATCCAATTTTCGATTTTAATCGATTTATTTTTTTCTATTTAAAAACAAACTACAACTGACAAAGAAATAGATTTTCCTTTATGCAGTTTAATCTAAATCCCCATGGAGCATAAGTGTAACAGGAATTAAGCCTTAAAACATGCTTGTAAACGAGATGGCTCTGTAAACAGTGAAAATGTAGCTTAACAGTTTTATAATAACTTAACTTACAATGACACTATGCACCTTCAAAATAACTTAAATCACACAAACAAGGCCCATCGCAAATATATCAATCCTATTAAACACATGCATTATTTACATGAAATATCACATTTTTAAAACTGATTACTCAAAATAGAAATGTTGTAACAGACAGTCTTTTCCAAAAGCCTCCTCGGGTTTTCATGCTTGTTCTTTCAACTGTGCCTGAGTAACTGTGCTGTAGTACAACGCTCGGTCCAGCTGGTGGCGCTAATACTAACTTCAGTGACTCCCGCATTGTGCGAGCTTCCTGTTTACATTCTGATGCTGTAGCTAACAGCTACTGTAGCAGCTACTGTAGCAGCTACTGTAGCTAACAGACAGCGGGGAACACGTTTGTATCAGAGCAATGAGAACAATGTGTGAGACGTGTCTTTCCCCAAAGTGCAGCGGCTCAGTGGGACACGAGTGTGTGCGCGCCACGGACACGGGAGTGCGCTTTGGAATAACGAGCGTGAGAGAGAGTGAAAGATGTGGCGTACGAACATAGCGACCGGAGCCTGCGTGCGTGTGTGTGTGTGTTCTGGCGATTACATAAAGTCTGATTCTTGAACGTTTGAAGTGTTATTGCAACAGCACCAACTGTGAGAGCGAGCATCAGGCCAGAGGGAGACTGTTAGCATTAGGTTAGCTTCAAAATGACTGCTCAACACCATAGACCCGCGGTTAGCGCGTTAGCGCTGTAGTTCTGCGCTGGAGAAAATAAAAATCGAATTTTTTTAAAAAAACGTAAAACTCGAATTAATGATTAAAATCGATTAATCGCCCAGCCCTAGTTCTGGGACTTGAACAAATGGGGTTGACAAATTGGCTGGTCTGTGATGTCTTTGGTTGTGTTCGTATTAAATGCAGTTGAACCAAGCGGTGGGGTTCATGAAGGTTTTATCTGCGTCGGTGTGGTCATAACGTGTGTTTGGAGGAGGCCGGCTGCAGTGCTGCTCTTATTAGTGTTTACAGATGGTGTGTGCCAGATGAGCTTTTTACAAGGCTGCTTTTATGTCCGCCAGTGTCCTTCTATCACCAAGGAACACAAAAGATCCTTTCAAAGAATGCAATCCACCACGCTTCATGATGCATAGTGTAGGAGCGCCTGATAATATTATAGGTTTTATTTTCCATTGATTTGTGAGGTTATATAATTCTTTTAACGTCTGCAGATGAAACCATGACCAATTCTGTTGGTAGGGCTCATATCTCGATTTACAAAGACAATATAACAATGTATAAACACGAGGATCACGAAGAGTGCTAAACCACAGATTTTTAAAGCCTATAATGATGAGTGAGAGGAGTTTACTTCAGTCAGTAGGAGCCAGAGGGAGAAAAACTTTGTCCAAGGAGGGTTAGTATTGTCCATCTATATACAGTCTATGGTAGCGGAAGAGCACTGTATTTACACCCTTAGAACAATTCATCCTCTGCATTTGACCCTGATGCTGCTAAGGCTTTCGTCAGGAGCAGTGGTCGCCATAGTACAGCGCCCGGGAACTCAAGATGTTGATGCTTAGCTTGGTGAGGACATTGACAAGAAACAAGAAATAGTGCTATCCACTCAGCCACTGCCCTACATGTTTCTAAAACCTTCACAGATATAAGATTATTTGCTTCTGACCTTCTCTTATTCCATTAAACAGCAACTGTGTCCATTTGTTGTACTTTATAAATGATTTCGTTTTCTAAAACCATGTTATATATGAAGGTCGAGCTAAAGCGTTACAATTCTTCTTAAATCTAATTCTAACTTTATTTTAACACTAGGACTCCCAGACTTCTGGAAATACTAGAACTCCCAGACATGTCATTTTGACTCCTGCAATTCAAATCAGGTTTTCCATCAAATGTACTAAAAGTAAGTAATTTATTATGTCCTTAACAAGTTAATATACATTGAAATACAGCAAAAAAAAAGTTCCAATTCCAACTGCCGCAAGTGTATTGCTATGGTAACTAGCTATTTCAAATGAATGGATTTGAAAAGGGGAACTCACATTTATAAAAAATAATGACATTCAAATAATGTACATAAAGTACACCAAGAATGACTCACGAAGTTATGAACACCAAGAATGTGCAAAGTATTTACACTTCCAAAACTAAAAGCCGTCAAATTGACTGCTCTGGGCGTCCTAGTGTTAAAAATATCCTTATTTCTGATTGCACTTGCATCAAATGAGCGGCTCTTGTGCTGAAGGACATGAGTGGCAGCATGACAGCAGGGCGTGGGGACCCATAGGGACCACGCAGCTTGGCAGTCTTATAGATCACAGAGAGGCTCCAGACCTCGTGTACAGCTCTGAGGCCCCGATCAGCTGTCCACAGGCATGGGCTCCACTGACACATGGAGCCAGACAGAGAGAGTCTTGTAAAAGTTGTAACGAACAAATCAGACTACAACACGTTGCTTTCGTCTTATTAAAAAACATTATATCGAGTGCTTACTTTGGGCGGAGAGCTGATTGGCTGAGTGTGGGTGGTTCTCCTTTTTTCACCCACAACTGTGTGAAAAAACTTCTCTAACAAAGTGACAAAAGCCAAAAATACATTATGAAAAACTTGTCAACCATATTTCCCAGCTTAACTGTGTTACTATATGTTTTTTATGTCATTTAGGCTAAACTTAGAGAGGTGGATGGACACCAATTGGAATTGGCTCATTGTGAGGAGAAGACAAGGAGAGGAACCCATGGATACTAGTTATTGGTTTGTCCAAGTTTGGTTCCTCACTGTTCACCTTTCCTGGCTTTACTTCTCCCAAGTTTTGTGTGTGTGATTTTTTGTGTATTCTCCAACAACATATACAACATCCTATAATGGCTATAGTATAACATGACAATTACCAACCTGGTGTGGAGTTTTACAGCATTCAAATATATAGATACTACTAATTTTGCTTATTGTTATTTTTAAAATGTAGTACGTAAACGAGTATTTTGTTACGTCTATTTTGAACAAAATATTCATATGAGTATGATTGGGTTTGGAGATTCATTTTAGGTATTTGTATTTTTCTTTCTAAATAAAATTATTACAGTTGAATTTAACATTTGTCTTTTGGGGACAAATCAATATATCGATCAATATTTATTTGTAAAGCACATTCAAAAACAGCCTAGGCTTACAGACAAAACTAATTCTCAACAATCTTTAGAGAGAAAAATCTTTTATAATCAGGTATACACCAGAGAATACCTGTAAACTCTTTCACACCTCAAGGACGGCAGCGGGCGCCATGTTAGCGTGAGCGCGCGGCTTTGCAGACTCCAATCTCAATCACAAACATCATTACTGCACAAAGGAGGTTGACTCAGGCCTAACGCACGCTAACAAAACACCATTTGTCATGCACGGATTAGTCTGCACAATTAGCTCCAGTCATCACAGGGAAATAACACAATTTCTGATTTATGTATAGTCTCTGCTGTTCCTGTAAAGTTTGACCGTCTTTAAAGCTATTAGGGATTTATGGAGATTTTACTCAAAGTCCCACCTCTTGTTTTGCACAGGATCCACACTTTTACATGATGTAATGCAAACTGTGTGTCGCTATCACACAGCAGCAGTGTGGTTTCACAGGAGCAGTTGACTACTCGAACCAAACTTTACACGAAACTTTTACACAGTTCACAACTTTGTGTCCGCCATCTTGGATTGCTTCGGCTGCCGTGAAACGCGCATGCACAGGTCTTCATTACATCATAAACAGCTGAGGCAGCTCAACTCGACAGAACACCGGTTCTCTCTTGTTAACCTAATCTCTCATCAACCCCCTCTGATATTTTTTGCATTTACAGCTCTACTACCAAAATCACAAAGGAAGCTCCTATCGACTGCACATCTGCAGCCGGCCATAAGTGCTGAGCACAATGAGTATCTATTACATTTTGAATTGATAGAAACGCTTTTTTTTTTTTTTTAAAGCACAGAGAACTGGGAAACAAACACAGAGAATTGGGTTGAATTGATATGAGGCCAAATGAATTCAATGACTCTGAATGTGCTCTTTACACAGCACAATAGAGTAAAAGTAACTGTGCTACAAAACTATGTACTATATTGATGAGTTATTGAACGGGAATTTGACATGAATTTATTTGTATAATATTAGATATGTTGCCATACCTGCATGTGAAACCCAGAACCCGTGAGACCTCTAACGCCTGGTCAGTACTATGAATCCTGGATGACCGCCAGAGGGCGGTGCATAGCACTGAATGTTCACTGCGAATGCCCTCTGGCGGTAGGGAGGGATGAAATAGAACCTCAGGGAACACCAGGTGCCACAGTGTAGCAGTTGTGGCTGTGAAGTGCCAAACTGTTGTTGTGTCCTTAGACAAGACACTTAACCCACATTGCCTAGAATGAGTTTGATGTGTGTGTGATTGGATACACACAGACTGGTTGCCTCGCTTCTCTCAGTGTGTCCCAAGGAAGCTGTGGCTACAGTTGTAGTTTGTCACCACTGTGTATGGAGTGAAAGAAAGATACAGTACATGAAACCAATACATTATCATTATTTTTATTATTAGCACCTTCAAGCCCCTCCTTGGCGCCGCCGACGCTGACATGACTTTAAAGGAAATGTTCTTCTATTAATCACCCAGTAAGACACGTCTCTGTAAACCATGTTCTTTGTCGCAATGACAATACGAAAAGGTCATATTTCCATTGTACCAGTTTAATAATAAAACAGGGGAGACAACCGTTTTTAGCAGTTGGCAACTGTTGCCTTGCTCACTCTTAACTTCACCACACAGCAGCTGGAGAAAACATCCTTTTTCATAGATTCTTTCATCAATGACTAATGTAAGATTGCGTTTATATTTCATGCGATTCTTCAGATGATATGAACATGATGCAAATTGCCAATCTTAATAATATATGTAGGGAATTGTCTCTGTGCTGTTTTATTTGCTCCTGTGCTTTGAGTGCTGCGGGAAGTGCGTTGTGGAAGACATTGACAGTGACAGGCCAATCAAAGCCATCTCACACTGACAAGCAACAGTTCAATTTCATTCAAACAACCATCTTATTTGCTCCAACACAGCGACATGCACTTGAACAAATGGAACGCTTCTGATGTTATTACAAGACTATGGGGTGGCTTTCCCTTCTTGTAAAGATAGACAAATCATTTTAAAAGTAAATATTATGCAAGCAATATTATGTTTGAGCTTGGACTGCCATCTACTGCGTCAGATACTTTAAAGATAACAAGTTTTCTGACAAGATTAACAAATCCAATATGTAAGTGATGGAAAGCTGATTTGAATGTATTCATGGGCTGATTATATACTGTATAGACTGTGTATAGATGGATAATTCTAAATCGCTAGGTCAACAAAGCCCAATGGGGAGGGCACATGGATGAAATTGTGATTCAACTTGCTCTTACTCTTTTTGAATGACTTGGAAATAAGCTCCTCTCTATTTGTGTCACAATCATTATTTTGGACTTTAAAAATCTATGGTTTAGGGATCTCTATGTTTTTATTTTGTCTTTGTAAATTTGGATTTGAGCCATATTGGGATTGACCAGTTAGATGACTTCAACAACACCTCTGCCCCTGCTACAGCTATTGCCTCTTCCGCATTCGTCAGCACTTGGTCAGTGTACTCGAAATACACGGTCTTTGGCTGATATCCACCCTAATGTTATGTTTGGACAAGGACTGCACAATTTTTTGCAAACATTTATGATTCACTTAGTGCACCACGAGCCAATTTTGATGCGAAATATATCAACATTGAAGCATTTACAGCAAACCAAGAAACATGGAAGCTACTTGTATTGTATGTTTTGTGTTTTCCCTGTGTGCTCTTACTGCTGTCCTGTATGTGCGCTGCAACATTGAAATTTCTCCACTGTGAAACGAATAAAGGTTCCCTTATTTTGACACATATAACCCTTCTTTGTGATGTATATGAAGGCCTCTTATTTTCTTTGTGATCTAATCCTCTTTGAGATGTTTTCTGAGACATCTAAGCTGTGCAAACCTGTCTGAAACATTAAAATCTTGAATAATCACAGGTCATACTCACCAAAAGTTGATCTTAACTTGGAGGGAAAACAACGTGTTAGCTGGAGATTGGTCACAGTTCATTTGAGCAGTTTTTGAATTAAGGAAGTCTGTCTTGGGCTCGAAATGTCTCTAACAATATTTTACAGCCACATGCTTTTCCCGCACATATTCTATCACACTTGATTTTCTCAGCATCTCGATAAGCCTCCCCTTCCTCTGCTTGACACCACGCACGGCGACAGCTTCGCAATGACAAGGCCGCGGCCGTGTTGACTTGTTGATCCTCCCTCCTCATCACATCATCTTTTCCGTGTCGGCAGCAAAGCGTAACCTCATCGCATCTAAAATGTAATTAATCTGCTCCGCCGTGGCTGTGGCTGATTGATCAGAGTGGAACGTGCTACTTCCTGCAAATTAAGAATTCACTTAGCGCTGAAGGAGCAGTCAAGTATGCTCCAGTATCTGATGGAGTTCTGGAGCCGGTCTGTTGGGGCTGCGTCAACAGGGGTTTGAGCTGGAGAGGGTGAGGAGGGTGGAGAGGGTGAGGAGGGTATAAAGGGTGAGAATGGTAAAGAGGGTGAGAAGGGTAGAGTGGGTGGATAGGGTGAAGATGTTGGAAAGGGTGAACAGGATAGATAGATAGATACTTTATTGATCCCTCATTGGAGAAATTCAAGTGCCCTGTAGCAGCTAAAATAAATAAATAAAATGTATCATTCTAAAAAGCTAACAATAGTAATAACAAGCAACAGCCCTTTAGGTCACAGCAGCAGAGGTGGAGTAGCCTCCGGGTGGAGCAGGACAGGTCACAAGGTGGAGTAGCCGCATTTTTCAAAAAGTCAGTGTTCCTCCAGTGGATTCTCGCCTGATCCGCTTGGTTGGACCATGAATCCACTCCGCTCCGATCTGGACCAGTGTAAAACCATGAACACTGAACTGCATCAACATCTCAGGTAGAAAAAAGACAAACATAAATTGTAAAGCACGAGGCAACTGTTTCGGAGCTACTTAGGACTTAGGACTTAGGACCTTCATAAGTAAACGGTTGACAGGGTGAGGAGGGTAAAGAGAGTGAGGAGAGTAGAGAAGACATTCATTTTAACATTCAAGAACCAATTTAACAATTGTCCCAAAACCATTGTTCCTTGTGGGGGTTCTGTTTTTAAAAAAACAGAAAAAACGTTTTAAGGCTGTAAAATCCCTCACCACACACTTTGTACACTTTTCTAACCATCTGATCCCACGACTACTGATGTGCGCTCACAGAGATGTTTTCATTCATTGCGTTAAAAAAATTAACACATTGACGCATTTACGGAATGACCCGCCCATGCATCTTATGAAAACACTTCAAGAATTCAAGTTTAAAAAGAAAATGCGCGTGACGGCACTGGTTGGTGTTTGCTATGAACTGAACGGGAGTCTGCATCCTCCGTGGCCGCAGCGTTCTGACCCGGGGCAGCTGCGGCTGCTCTGGACAGAGGTTCCCGCCAGTCACTTTGACAACAAGACGGCGAACGGCGCACAGGACTATTCTCTGCTTGTTGTGTGCGTGTCTTTGCGTAACCTGTGCATAATCTGTGCATATAATTCACCTCTGAAGCTGGACTACGGACCCTCAGTCTCCTCCGTGTCTTTTCCCGAAGCACACAGTTCGGGAAAATCAGTTCATGTTGGTTGTGCCCAAAAGTAAACTGTTGTGAGCAAATCAAACAGAATTAATAACATTCTACATTTCAGACTGTTTTGAAATGTCCCTCATCTGTAACAAACAATAGTTTTGGTCTGAGTCTACTAGAGAAAGACAGAATGTTAATAATGTTAATTCCATTTTATATGGATTTAATGTTGTTATAAAAAACAAATACAGTACATATGTACACTATGTTGTCATTATCTTTCCATTCAAACAACCATTTACAGAAAAATATGGCATACTTTTGCCTCTAGCTGGCAAAGCGATTAATTACAATTAATACATTTTTAAGCTGTAATTAACTCGATTAAAAATTTTAATCGTTTGACAGCCCTAGTTTTTATACATTAGTCAAATGTTTCCGAAGTGATGCCCTTGATGGAATGAGCTGCGGAAGTTTGTTACATATTTTCAGATGTCCACATTTGATTAGTAGACCTAATGATTACTTCCATTTTTTAAAGGTTTTTTTCTCAAGTTTTATGCTTAGAAAGAAATTGACGGAAATAATAACTTCCGGTACCCATTTCATCTAAATTTGTATTGATAATTTTTCAAAACATTATAGTTATAACCTTTTAAAATCCAGATTCTGTTATTGACACTTTACTGTGAACAAACATTTAAAAGAGTTGAGGTGGTTTGGAAAATGTGTAACGTCAGTGGTGAGTTTGACAACATTATTTCTGCTTCACAGATTTTGCTTATTGCAGGTTATGTCATAGTCCCCATGATAAACAAGGGACCACTGATCCCAAAGAACACATTGGCCCCTTTTTGGCAATTTGTGTTTGTGTACTCCAATCTTATGAAATGTTTCTGGTATTAATCTGTGAAAAATCTCTAATCAGAATGGTGAACCTGACAGCAACAAGGAGTGAAAAAGTCATTTTATTTCAATAGCTGTTTAACCTGCAATCTAAAACAATGACATGCTTGAGCAAATATTCTGTTGAAAAACTGAACCCGAATAATGCATAAATCTAGTTATATAACATTCCGATGGCACATACTGGTTGCCTCGCTTCGGTCAGTGTGCCCCAGGGCAGCTGTGGCTACAGTAGTTTATCACCACCGTGTATGGAGTGAAAGAATAATGACATGTGAAGCGTCTTTGAGTGTCCAAAAAAGCGCTATATAAAACCGATGCAATATTATTCCAAACAGGTTTTGCATGCCCCTATCTTGTCCAAAGCCCGACTGTCACTATACTGCCACTGTTTGCGCCTCACTCCTGTGCGCGCCACCGAACCAATTTGAAAAGTGTCTCCGGGACGCGATAATTGAGTGTCAGCCGCATTAATATACATGGCTGACCTCCAGGCCTCCGCGGCTCAAACGGACAATTGCCGGAGCAGGTCGCCGTCACGAGCAGGTGTCCGTGATTAGCTCAGCCCGTTTAAATGTCAGCCAGATCTAACAGCGCGGCGAAAAAGGCTTTGGAGACGCAGAGGGGCTGAGGCCAACACTTCTACAGGCTGAGGCTGTTGTTTGGGAATGCCATGATTGGGTGGTTGGGAATAAATAATATTTTTTGAAGCATCATCATCTATTTCCCTTCCAACTATTAGAGATATGCAATCTTTCAGTTTTTTGAGTTACAACTACAGGTTAAGCAAGACTTTTTTTCCCTCAGTCACCATCACCTGCAACCAATCTTATTGGGCCTCATTGAGCAAGCGAGTTAGCATGGTTTCTCTGCTATTGTGTGAGGTGTTACCAGGGTCTTTAATGTAATGCTAATGTGAGAAAGATTTGATAAAGATGCTTCCTTACATCCCAGGCTGTATAAATGCATTTTTGGTATGCTGTTCTGCCCACATGGCATGGGGTTGTGCAGATATAAATGCCAGAGCTCGGCCTTGTCTTGATAAATGTCATTTCATAACATGTGGTCTATCATCTATGACACACCAAACTTGTAGCAATAGTTCATCTACTGCATGTGCAAACAGTCAATGGTTGTGAATGGTATAATTTGTTTGCACATTGCCAATTCTGCATGTAAAAGGAAGATCCCGTCAGACATCTGAATATACTGTAAGCAGGACAGGGCCTAAAACCGTGATGATTAGTACTGTGATGAGAGATCTCAGAGAACACCAATTATCACAGTGAGGCGGCTATTCCAAACCTACACTTTTCCCACATTGCCTAGAATGAGTCTGGTGTGTGTGAATGTTTGGCCTTGTGAAGCATCTTTGAGAGTCTAAAAAGCGCAATGAAAAAACTAAGTATTATTATTATTATTAAAGGTTATATTTTTGTATTATTAGGCAGTAAAGGGCTCTGTCATGTCCTACCATATGTGTCATGTTGTGCCATTTTCATCCTGTAAGATTTTCAGATGCTTACAAAACGGCAAGACATTTCCTTATCGTGTCCTTTCAGCAGTGCGTTTCTGCGTTGGTTTCCACCTTGTATCCAACCTTCTTCCTCCTATTCTTTGAATATCACTCACTCCAAGCAGCGTTTTAGATTGACAAATGCTCCAAACGTTCCCGTGTGCGGTCGCGGCCGCCGCCCAGCCAAGGGTAATATGGAGATACATCCCGAAATGTCACCGCAGCACAGACAGCGCTCTACGACGTGGCCATGCGTTCCCACATATTTCACCAAAGAACTGTTCGCAGGAAAATGAGGAGCTCGCGTTCTGATGGTGACGGACAGCTGCTGCTACAGCAGTAAAAGTGATCGACATCCGCAGAGCCTTCTTTATCGGAGGCTTTATTTGGGGGGGAGCAATTGTGCTCTCCCTGTAGTTTGAACTTGTGTAGGATCCGGCAAGCAAGCTGTTAATAGGCTCAATATAAGTACTGTGCCTATCACCAAGTAAAGAACACATTTTACTGAGAAAGCATGTCATTTCAAGACACACCAACAGAGATATGAAAACTGAAACATACAAGGTTGATTGAATAGAGATGTGTGTTGTACTAAATGATAGTTTGTCCCAAGTTTGATTTGTGAAGATAGTTGTAATGTTTATTATGATATATGCCTGGAATGGATGTCTCAAATTCTCCATGGTCTGTTATGTCTGGACCAGGCAATACTGTGTAGTTGCCCTTGTACATAAATGGATGAATAAGAAAAGATATTCTTGATATTTTGTTTTTGGATCGTTACAGGTTGCAGTATGCACAGTCTGACATATACATAGGATTATGCAACAATTCTTGATATACTGTATATCAAATTGACATAAAGGGAAACTAGGAAATGATTTTGTGGTTTATGACTGTAAGGAGCTTGTACAGCTGTTTACAGGTCATGAGCTGTTCACATACGAAGATAAGAGACAACACAACCAACACAACCGCACACTCCATCCTCCATCACGGCCCGTCTCTCTGACATGATGCGTTTAGTCCATGAATTTTGCATGGAGCTCTGTTTGTCTTTTGTCTCGGGCTGCTCCGCCTCGGGCATACTCCCACTCTCGCTGCTTTGATGCTAAAAAGGCTCTTGTTTCAAACTCATTTGGCTTTTGATACAATCTCACAGGTCAAAGGTCGGCTCTACGGAGGTTCAGGCAGCGTCAACTTTGAGGCCAACGCTCTATCTGCTGTGGTTTACTCATGCCCACACACAAAACACTCACACACACTCACAAACACACACACACATACAAAACACACGCACAAACATACACACACACCCTCAAAAGTGAGATGTTGTGTAATCTTAATGCCGAATCTCAGTAGCTAAGCATTGAAGGACCTGGTTTTTGTTCTGATGAGAGACCGCTTTGATACTAGGGTCCACGTTTTTTCTTCATCAAGTTGTGCCATACATATACACTTATCTTGCTATATGACACTGTGACATGTGTAGATAATGTATTCGGGGCTTACACTACGAGCACTACAAGGGAGAGAATGAAGATGGGATGAAATCTCAATCCCCCAGGACCCAGACGCCACAGTGTAGTCAGTGAAGCCAGCAGAGATGATCTTGTGTACCTGTCAGGGAGGTGCAGCGGCTTGGGTCTCTGAAATGTACTCTGAACTCTAGTTACATTTTAGACAAGTATTATGGTCTGGGGAAATCATCTGCAAAAGAATGATGACATGAGACTTCAGAACCTGCTCACATCTGCATTAGGCTGTGGTCATTTGTCTGCAGTAGTAGAAGTGGTGAGTGGTGTTGTCCTGGGGCAGTGGGAGCAGTGCTGAGCTCGAACGTCTGCCGCTGCTGCAGGTGCTCGATGATTCACTCCAAAGTCTGCTGACGTAAGAGCTGCTCCAGATGACCGCTGTCCAAACACATTTAGGGAGCGGCCTGTGACTAAACGCCTCACTTGCTTTGGGAAAGGGGCATAATGGAGACTGAAATCCTAGTCTTTGTGGAAACATGTGGCTTAGGGCTACAGCTTTTTAATTTGACTAATAACACAGAACGTTTATATTCATAGCACAGTTCATACACAAGGCTTAACAAAGTGCTTAAACATGAACAAGATAAATTGTAAATTTATCTAAATTCTACAATATTTTTTTGAACATTCCTGTCTTAATCTCACATTTTCAGGAAGATTTTAGCTCCATACATTGGAAATGCTGCCTCCCCATGTTTAGTCCTGACTGGTCACCAGCAGGAGACCAGTCCCTGTGCTTCTCAGACTCCCAGCAGGAGGCAAGTCCCTGTGCTCCTCAGTCTGAGTTGGTTCATATTGCACAAACATGTCACAGATACACTTTCTCACTGTCCTTTCTGAGGACCTGGATGCATTACTTGGATCAACTTAAAGGACAACTCACCCTCAAATCCACTTTTTTTTGCTGATAAACGGTATAAATGAGTGTCCAATAGTGTTGTCTACATATCCTGGTCATAATCTTGTCACTTTGGTGCAAATTAGTTGAAAGTTAGACTTTCTGCCTAAAACCGTCTGTGAGGCGCCATCTGCTGGCGACCTGTATTAATACATTTGAATTTTGAATCTGGCGCCAACACTGGCACAGAAGTTGGACCTGACGTCTGCAAGTTGGACCTGACGTCAGCAGCCCCCCGCCCAGAGCAATGTAAACGGCCCAGTCTCGTTCACGTCCCCTTTAGTCCTCCAGGCTACGCCCATTTAGAGGAAGATTTGAACAGGAAATGTGAGTAACGTAAGCTCCGAGGAGCGGGGGTGAGAACCACTTTAAGTATTTTACTACACTATAAGAGGATAGTTTTAAATGAATATTTTTTCATCCCATTTGGGATGCTTAAATGCACTGGACATACTGTGCCTGTGTGCATTTTGTGGCAGAATAAATGTTGTAGTGTTGGCCAATACAAAACTAATTTTATTGAATTTAATCAAAAACTACAAAAAATTCTGGAATAAAAAGGACTGATTCACACGATGTTTTTGACATATGACATGTTATACAGTATATTGTTGTAAGAAGGAGCCAATCAGCTCTCAACCAAATTATTTTTGCGAATTACTCCAGTCAAAATTTAGATTCCCAATATCTTGTATGTTTCTGTGAGTGACCAGGTTTAAAATAAAATAAAATGATCTGACTGACTTCTAACATAGAATGACTTCTAACTCCCCTGTTCTCGTATGTTCATATGTTTTCTACTGAAGAAATAAATACACATTCAACAAATGTGTATTTGAAATAAGTAAATGTTCCTTTTCACACAGCTGCTAAGACAGATGCCCTGAACTCAATCTTACATGAATAAAACAATTAAAACCCTAGTCTGAAGGATGAGACGTTTTCACTCGTGCACAGGAGACTTGGGCAACGGAAATGTTTTTGTTGTATCTTGCCATCGATCCACTGCCGCCAGCAAAGTCAATACTGGACTTTTTGATTTGACTGCTCTGAGAACTACAGCTCTGCTTAAGCAAAGCAGCAGCAGTGATGTGTGTGTGTGGACACATGCTCTACAGCTTTTCTTCATTTTTAATGCCGGGGGTTCTTTATTACCCATTATTTTTTACCAATAACATGCAGTTTGTCTTACAGGAAGTGTATTTTTCATAGCAGAGTTCATACACAAGGCAATAGAATAATTAAAAGCACAATGAAACAAGATTCAGTCAAACCTGGACAATTGAATATTGTCAGAGTAGCAGCCTGTCTCAAAAATTCAGGAAGACTATTCCAGATTTTAGCTAAATGACTGTGCTCCCCAGAGTCTGAGTTGGTTCTTCTGGCACTATCATATCACACATGCTCTTTACGAAGTCAGGGAGAGACTTGTGATGTCAGTTATGACATTTGTATTTGTGACAATTTTCAGAACTAATCTCTGTAACTTTATGCAAACGTAAGTCAGCCTTTGCTGTGAGTCAGAATAAAACTACATCATATCACCTTTATTTATAAAGGACGTATTGGAAATCAACATCAACTGGAACAAATACTGAACTCTGAAAGAGGCATTTGAGAACATTATTTTCATCAAACTTGAGCACTTAATATTCACTTTTACACTGCAATGCTTTAAATAGTACAAACAACACATGTGTTTAACTGTTTATTATCGTGGCAAAATATTAAAAATATAATATTTTCTATGTACGACTAACATGACAAAATGTGCAAGAATACAAAGTGTATCAAGACTTTTGCAAGGCACTGGATTGTGACATAATTTTGGAAAGGTATTACAGTTGACTCTGTACTGTAGATAATAATATTCCTGTATATTGCCATGTATTGCTGTTTTCAAGACATGCAATAAAAAACGACTCCGGAGTACAAAGATGACAAACAAAGGATTCCTGCAATATATAAATAAATATATAGATAAAAAAATCTTATTACGTTAGCTTCTACACCGGCCTTTCTTCCACTCACATCTCAATGTAAAAATAAACCTATCCAATTTCACATGGACACATTGTGAGCCGCACACGCACAAATGAAAATGCTAATGAGTTAAATAATCGCCATTTCTAACTGTCTATTGTCAAAACAGTGTTTCCACTGAAGCAGGCGGTCCCGTGCTCCGCGTTCATTTGCATTGACGGGCTGACAGCTGTAATTCTTGAGCGTTTGACAGCCTTCGTCGCGGTTAATTTCTTCCATAAAGACTTGGGGAAGGAGCCGCAAGTGGTTTTGAGTTGAGAAGGCGTCACAGAAACGCTGCATTTGAATGTTCAGGGAAAAAAATAAGCGTAGTTGATGATGGAGCTTTAGAAATGAATGGACTTACAAAAGAATGACACATGTTTTTTACAAGAAAAACATTATATCGGGGGTACCTTTCTCATCTAAATTAGACTTTCTAAACATATAGTATACTGAAATCTCGTTACAATTACAAAGTTTCTCAGAAATATTAAAGATTTTGACAAAATCTCCACGTCGAGAGGAACCAGTTGAGGTGGCTCGGGCATCTATTCCGGATGCCTCCTGGACACCTCCCTGGGGAGGTGTTCCGGGCACGTCCCACCGGGAGGAGGCCCCGGGGAAGACCCAGGACACGCTGGAGGGACTATGTCTCCCAGCTGGCCTGGGAACGCCTTGGGGTTCCCCCAGACGAGCTGGAGGAAGTGTGTGTGGATAGGGAAGTCTGGGCGTCGCTGCTTAGACTACTGCCCCCGCGACCCGGCAACGGATGAAGCAAAAGAAAACGGACGGACGGACAAAATCATGCATCGGCCATCAGTGCCTGACAGTGCAAAAGTATTCATACACTTTGAATTATTGCACATTTGTCATTGAATATACTAGAAAAATGTGTCCTCTCTATTTGACCCAGCCTTCACAATCTCAAGGGGCTCTGTCGTCGCAGTAACAGGGGGCCCATCTCCAGACATTGATGTTCTTGGTCAGGTCCAGAGCTGGAGGATTTGGCCTATTGGGAAAACCATAGAACCTGGATGAAACCTACATAGATACGGAAAGAACATGCAAACTCCACTCACAAAGGCCCTGTTCCGACTAGAACCCGACCTTGCTGAGAAGCGAGAGTGCATGCTTACCACTCACATAATATAATTTGTTTTTAATATTTTGTGTGTATATATACGTATATACTATATATATATATATATATATATATATATATATATATATATATATATATTTTAGGGCTGTCAAAATTATCGCGTCAATGCTTGTTAATTCATTATTTTCATTAATCGCGACAGCGGTTGCGGACACCGGTTGCAGACAGCGGTTGCAGACAGCGGTTGCAGACAGCGGTTGCAGACAGCGGTTCCCACAGCCGCTGGAATGCCGCTGTAACGTGATCCAAGACCATACACGGCACAGAACTCTTCTCTGCTTGCTCTGTGAGTGTCTTTGCGTAACCTGGGCACGCAATAAACATACCACTGAAGCTGGACTATGGAGCCTCCGGAAGTGTCCGTGTCTCCTCCCGAAGCTCATTTAAACTCGCTAAATTAAAGATTGGGTATGTAAATGTTCCACTGCATTTACAGTTCATGTTGGTTTCACCCAAAAGTAAAATGTTGTGAGCAAATAAAACAGATTTGATGACTCAGACTGTGTTGAAATGTCCCTCATCCCTGTAACAAACAATAGTTTTGGTCTGAGTCACTACAGAAAAACAGAATGTTAATAATGTTAATGCCATTTTTTCTGGATTTATTATTATAATAAACAAAATACACTGTCAACTATCTTTCCATTCAAACAACCATTTACAGAAAAATATGGCATATTTTTGCCGTTAGATCACAATGCGATTGATTAATTTTCAAATTGGAATTAACTTGGTTAAAAATGTAAATTGTTTGAATATATATATATATATATACACACATGTATGTATATGTTAATGTATATATATGTTTGCTAATTGAAGAAAAAATCAAATACTGAAAAGTGGGGTTTGAACAAGTAGCAAGCATATCTTCCAAGATTGTATACATTGACTTTGTCATATTGTAAAAGTATAAGCAAAACCACAACAATCAGAACACAATTATGTCATAATTTGAATATTGTTTGTGTGTGTGGACTCTCATGTTATCTCTCCTCCGCCCCACCTTTTCGCTCTCTCCTCCTCTTGTTCGGCATTGATGTTATTATTACTCCTACTTTAAACCAGTATGGGTAAAGGTCTCCAGATTGTTCACCTGAACATCCGAAGCCTTCTTCCTAAAATTGATCATTTAAGAGCTTGGATTGCTTACAATCATCCATCTATTATTACTTTATCTGAAACGTGGCTCTCCAAAAGTGTTACTGATAATGATATTAGGCTTGACAATTACACACTGTATAGAGCCGATAGGCGTTCAAGAGGAGGTGGAGTTGCAACTTATGTTTCTTCTCATCTTAAATCTCAACTCACTGTCCCATCTGATCCACCAACACTTTATGAAGGTCTATTTATAACTGTTACTTTACATGAACACAAACAATTAACTGTTGGAACTATTTATAGACCCCCAAATTCCCCAAAATCGGAATCACTTAAAAATATACTCTCCACTCTTTCCTCTTTAAATAGTAATAATAATAATGAGCTAATATTAATGGGTGACTTCAATATCAACTGGCTTGACTCATCCACATTTACTGAAAGGAATATGTTTGACTCTGTAAATCTCACCCAACTTATTACAGAACCTACAAGAGTGACTCCTAAATCAAAATCCCTCTTGGATTGGGCTCTCGTCTCTCATCCCAACAGGTTCAGCCAGTCTGGAATTCTCCCAGACAGCTTTAGTGACCACTCCATGATATACTGTATTTGGAAAATTTCAAAACCTCGTCTTCCACCTAAAATCATTAAAATCCGTCAAACAAGAACCTTCAATAGTGACTTTTTTTATCAATGATTTACAGCAGATAAACTGGAACAGATTTTACTTAATCCCTTATGCAGAAGATGCCTGGAATTTTCTTTACTCTGAACTTAAGCGTATCATTGATAAACATGCTCCCTGGATCACAATAAAAGTAAAAGGCACTCACTTACCATGGATCAGTGGTGACCTTATTCATTTATATAAGCAGAGAGACAGGGCATGGAGAGTTTATCACCATACCAAGCTTGCGTCGGATTGGGAGAAATACAGACAGTTAAGAAATGTATGCACAACTCAAACCAGAAACTCCAAATCAGATTATTACTCAAACAGCCTGTCAAACAACTTCAGGAATCCAAGTCAATTCTGGAAAAAGATGAACAATCTACTTGGTAAATCTAATAAAAACACTATTAATATGACTATTAACAATGAAATTACAAATGATCCCACTGCTATTGCCAATGCTTTCAGTCTGCACTTCTCCCAATCTCCTCACGTTCATCCTCCTTTCCATTCAGCTGCTTCTGACCAATACACCCAACCATGCAGCAGTTCTTTTTTATTTGCAGAAATTAGTCCCTCTGATGTCGAAAGGGCTATAGGAGAACTGTCTTTCAACAGCAGTGCTGGTCTAGATGGCATTGAAAGTAAATTTATTAAAATAGGCTCTTCTGTCTTATCAGCTCCCTTGGCTGCACTCTTTAACCTTTCTCTTTCTACAAACACTGTCCCTCTCTCCTGGAAATGTGCCAAAGTAATTCCACTATATAAATCTGGTGACCCCGAGAATATCAACAACTACCGACCCATTTCAATAATCAATAGTATCGTCAAAGTCTTTGAAAAAAATATTTTTAACCAGCTCTCTAACTATCTAACTGACAATGAACTTTTATCCCAAAATCAATCTGGCTTCAGAAAACACTTCTCCACAACCACTGCCCTTCTAAAATTAACAAATTATATATTTTCAAGTTTTGACAAAAGTTTTTATACAGGCGCATTATTTCTTGATTTGACCAAAGCTTTTGATTTGGTTGATCACTACTTACTTTTGGATAAACTTCACAATCTGGGTCTATCTAGATCTGCTTTACTTTGGTTCAATTCCTACCTTCACTCTCGACAACAGTGTGTGTCCTTTGGGGGTAGCCAGTCAAATCTCGCAGGCATAGACAAAGGTGTTCCACAAGGTTCCTCTTTGGGCCCTTTACTTTTTTCTATTTTCATTAACGACCTCCCGAGCATCTGTTCTAACTGTGACATCCAGTTATATGCAGATGACACTATTATTTACTGTTCAAAACCTAACGTCTCTGACATCAGCAACTCCCTGCAAAATGATTTTGATTTAGTTCAACACTGGCTCTTGTCCAATAAACTAATTTTAAATACAACCAAATCATATGCCATGCTTTTTCAGAAGACAAACAAACACTTACCTGAGCTCAACCTTCACTTTTTAGATTTGTCTCCTGTGAAATGTGTGGATGAGTTCAAATACCTCGGCCTTTGGCTGGATTCCACCCTTTCTTTTAAAACTCATATTCATAAGACAGTCAATAAATTAAACTATTCTTTAAAAACTTTATATTGTTCAATCAACTGCTTTAATGTTTCTGTCAGGAAAAGACTTGTTTCTCAGTTATTACTTCCCATCCTTGATTATGCCGATATTGTTTATCAAAATACAACCGCCACATGTCTCTATCCCCTCAATACTGTCTACAACAGTCTGTGTAGGTTCGCTCTGCGCTGCCCCTACAGGACACACCACTGTGACATGTTTCTCCAACTGTCCTGGTCCTCACTGCCTGCACGTCGACACTCTCACTGGTTGTTTTTCATTTTCAAATGTAATTATTTTAATTATCCCACATACCTAAAACAATATCTTACACCTTTTAGTTCCACTTACAGTCTTCGTCACACTAACACTGAAATTCTTTTCTTCCACACCCCCCGTGTTAAAAAAGAAATAGGAAAACATGCTTTTCATTACAAAGCCCCAACGGACTGGAACCTTCTTCCACCTACCATTCGCTCCCTGACCTCCTTTCCTTTGTTTAAGAACGCTGTGTTACAGCATTTTAAAACTGTCTGTAATTGCTTCTGATGTGTCTTCTATTGTATTGTGTTTCCATTAGTATTATAATGTATTTATTTTGTGCTGTACTTTACTGTAGTTATAGGGGGAGTGGGTAACCTCTGAGAGCTGAGTGTGTGTGTGTGTGAGTGAATGTGCTGAGCTTTTGTCCTGTTTTTTTTTTTTTTTTTTTTTGTGTTTGTTTAATGTAATAATTTTGTTTTGCATATAATTGACTGTTGCTGCTGTACTGTTATTTTTGAATCTGTTTTTGAGGACCCCCTCGGAAACGAGATGTTTCATCTCAAGGGGTTATTCCTCTTAATAAATGTTAATAATAATTGTGAGTTTGGGCTGAGAGCTGATTGGTTGAATGAGGGTGGTCCTGACTTTTTCACTTTTCTGTCGGAAAAATCTGATGTAAAGATGTGATAGGGGTTAAAAAAACATGCATGTGAAAACTAGTGATAGATTTTGATTGCAACTCTGCGGTTTGAAAGTTGGGTCCCCAAGCTTTAATGGCTGTCTTCTTGTGACAACCCGACAGTGCAGTGTGCAGATCTATGTCTTAAGCACAAGCAGCTCAAGGATTACACCCAATGACACAGATTTACGGCTGTAAACGGAGATCCCATCGTCTAATCCATTACTCCTCTTTAGTCGCACCAGTGTTTGCCGACAGCTTTTTCTTGGTAATTTTAGCATCTAGACACTCTATTCTGGTCTTTCCCTGTGGCACCAGCAGACTGGGAGAGTTCAATCGTCAGATATTATGCTAATTTATGGCTTGATAATTTTGTTTTGAGAAGGACTGAAACAAGTTGTGTGAATGTGAAAAAGAGTTTTTATCATTGGGATAATTCTGGTCTGTTCAGAAATGTATTCTGCTTATTGCTTCAGTGAATAGGCCTTAAGGGTCACTTGAAATGCCTATCAGGACATTTAAGACCTGTTTTCATCAGCCACACTTGGCCCACTCGACTCTTCCATAGTTTTGCCAGAATGCCGCTGGAAGACATGCTTACCAAGGAATTTCCCCGTATACCGGTTTGCTGTGGGTAGGTCACTAGATTGTACTAGCCTACAGTACACAGTAGAGTATTGATGGCTCTTATAATTTGTGTAATTTTAACAGCTCAAGACATAATTGTACATCCTCATTCAAAACTCACATTGGAAAGTTATTGTGATTACAATAATCGAAAAGAAAAGTATGATGTGTGTAGGATGAAAGTAGATGGGATTCTCAGATATAGGGGACATTTTTACCAAATAAAATCAATTCAAGACCACAAATCATGTGCAGTATTTGTTGTTTGTTAGATATCTGGAAAAACTGCATAGAATATCGTCTACAGGCTGTGTTTAACTATGAAATATACTGTAGATGCAATCATCACACGCGCTCAGGCTTTGGTGTTGTTGTAGCTGTATGATAGAAGATTGAAGTCCCATTCCCAGCTGTACTGTTGCACACACAGGTGAAGGCTTTATAGTAATAGTGATTTTTACTTGTGCTGTTGCCGTTTCCTCCGGAGCTCAGAATAAATAGAAACAGTCCATCACGGCGCTAAACCCTGAGTAATTAGTGGCCCAAGGCTGCAGCAGAAAGCAGAGGAGACGCCGAACAGAAGGAGCCGCACCCTTTACTTTCAGTTTGCTGTGTTTGGAAATGGATGCATGTGTGGAAGAGGTTACAGGTGATGTGAACAAGAGGAATAAAAAACATAGAAAAAACGCATCTGCGCATGCGTCAGCCGGCGTGAGCCCCATTCATTTAGCAAGTGCCTTCAAAAATTCACAACAACTAAACTAGACTGGTCCAAAGAAATTCACTCCCCTCAGCATTGACACACACGTGGAACGGAGCTTTGGGCCAAGAGCGTGGAGCTAATCTCACTGGTAAAGTAATAATAATATTAATCCACGTTTTAGAGAGGTGAGAAGATGCTATATGTTAGCATTGGCTAATTCTTATTCCGGGTCCACCCCCATCGGCCCGGGGTGGTATTGCAAGCATGTCAGCGCACGTCATTTTGGCCACTTTTGAGCCGGGACCCGCCCCCACTGGGTTCACATAACAGGACAAGAGCGAGGTTGGCACGCACATCCAAATCTGAGTAGCGGGCAAAAAGTCGAATAAATTAGATGAACAAAATTGAGATGACTCTGCACAGCTTTAGCTCCCAAGGAATAGTTTTATTTCCACCACAAGACGTGACATTTCAGGCAAAAAACTACCCCTCATCAGACATGACAGAACAGTCACATGATACCTGACACCAGAAGAATACATACATATATATACATTTCAACTGAAGTCATGATGCAACTTGACACCAAGTTGCATCATGACTTGTATCATGAAAAGATGCAAGGATACAGAAGGAGGTGTTTTTAGTACAGGACTTTTACCTCGGACCCATTGCTTCACTCCCCATCAAGGTTTTTGGAATGTGTTTATCTCTGTTTGGAGCTGCTTAAAGTAGTGATATTGGTTCTTATGTGAATGCAATTTCAAATGCAGTCATTTCCTTCCGTTATGCCTCTTGAGACTTTCCATCACAATTCCATCATAATGTGTCTGACATTTATCTTGTGTTTGTACTTTCCATTGACATGATAATTGTCCAGTACAGCTCCTATTGAAAAGGGCCCTCCACACAATGCCTTTCCATTTGTGTGACGTGGTGGCAGCTCTAATCAATGCTTTGATGCATTAATTACAATTTGTTCTGATCCATTTTGCCCTGGAACATCAGGGGTTCACTTCATGGAAATGTTCATAATTGCCGCCTGTTTGTCATTCTGAAAAGCCTGCTGTCGCTTATAAAAGCTTTTTTATTTCTTGTATTTATAAAATTATATTTTAAAGTATAGCTTAAAGTAAATGTCACTTCAAAATTTGTAGAGCCCGACCTGCCCATGTTTCAAGTGCTTCTTGATTGAAGCCATTGGTCCAACTATTCTTCACCAAGTTTTACTGGTGCTGGAGAAACTTTTTTTGAATATATCTACCATTTAATTTTTCTAAAGTCGATTTTCCATTGAGTTTTGTGCAGGCAATTTGACAATAGAAAAAACAATGACCCAATTTGACATAACAATGACTAAAAGCTTGACTAACAGATGTTCACTGGAATTAAGTGATGTTTTCCAAAGCGGTTGCTGTTAAATCACAGCAGCAGACGTTTCAAAGGACTTTAAAAAGTTGTTGATTCATCAACAACAGATCAAAGAATCGAAAAATGTGACCACAGGAATTGCAAACACATAGGAGCCAGGGACTAGATAGACTAGATCTGCACAACGGTAAAGAACTTCATGGACTTTCTCCAACATAGTCGTACACGCTCTGGGCCATCTGCTCCGGTGTACACAGTTGCTCTTCCGCTCGCCGCCTCTGACAATCGACCAACTGGCGGAAAACTAATTGCCTTGCAGCGCCGCGCGCTAACCTTGGGTAATTTAACACATGGGGCTATAGCTTGAAGGAGGCGCGTGGCTAGCGTCCCCGGCCTATCTTTCCTTGCATCGGTCCCCTGTAGCCTCTTATTGATAGTTCTGTGTCATTTGCTTGGCGATCGCTCGGAAGAATGCGGTAATTGAAGCTCCATTTGCAGCAGTGGCAGAATCAATGGGGGAATAGGCAAGCTCATGGTTTACATTTAATGTTATGGACAAGCACGCATTTCATTAAAAGGGGAAATGGTTGGGACAATCTGTTGTTTTTGTTGTAAAAGCAGCACATTTTACAATAATTCTAACTGCATGTATGTGACATCAATATTCCTCGGTCTTTACATGACTGGTACTCACTGGAACAGATTGCCAACCTCAAAGCCTGTCTTAAGAAAGAACTATGATTGATTGCTCTATATTTGCATTTTGTTTGAACAATTGATATAATCTTGTTTTCTGTGATGGCCCTTTAAAATAGTACAACAAAATAATAACCACTTTTAAACAGTGGCTCAGTTGGTAAAGCATTAGTGGGTCGTGGGTTCCCCCCACGACCGATGTCAGCTACTCTCACGGAAGTCTGCTGTCATTGTGTCCCTGGGCAAGACACTTCGATATTGCCCGAAGCCCCCACTGAAAAACCAAGGCCGTATCTTCATCGAAGCAGCAGGAGGATCGGCGAGGGGCCGGTGCTGTGTGATTTGGGTGGCAGCTCTGATTGCCACCCCTCCAACCCGGAAATGGAATAATAAAGGGGATGAAAATGACATGACATGACATTTTTATATACTGTACATGATTGTGTTTTAGTAATGGGCCTGGGAAAACTAGTTGTCTGTTCCATCAAACAGACAAGTAGTTTTCATCAAACAGACAACTAGTTTTCCCGGGGCCCATAGCGAATCCATTGCCAATGAGCTAAATAAGCAAATACACCATTCATAATAAATAAACTTGACATTAGAAAATAAGCATCATTGATGTTATTTTTTGTAAATAAATCTTACCAAGATTTAGATTTTTTCAGAGTGTGACTGAACTCCACAGCCAATCCCAATCCCTAATGGAGTGCCCACCACTCTGTGGAGGACCTCATTTCAACTGCATGTTAAATTGGTTCTGTGGCATGTTATGGCCAATATTCTGAAGCCTATTTTTAACTATAGTGCATATTTGTTTCATGTCCATGGGCAAGACATATTGTCGCATGTTAAAATTCCTTCATTAGAATGATACTTCATTTTGGCTAAATTCTCTGAAGAAATGTATTGAAAATGATAACAATTCCATCATTTACATAATGTTCAAACAGCAACCGATTTGTCCTTGAACATCTTAAAACGGATTTATAATGAGTCGATTAATGCTTTCTTCAAACATCAAAGTGTCACTCAAAAGCTGCAATTTCCATAAACACAGCTTTTCCAATTCATCAGAAATCCTGACCTGGTGGTGGTGCATTGGGTGCAGAAAGCAGCCGAAGGGGAAATCAAAGTTTCATCAGTGCATTTGCGTCGGTGGGCTTTACTTAAAATTCATTTCTCAGATGTGTGGTCATATCTATCCCAGATGACAGCTCCAAGTCAAACTTTTAATGCACTTTTTGATCTCAGGGCTTTATGTTCTGACGAATAGTAGTGGCACTAATAGTAGTGCGCTCTGGTGATGTTTAACTTTGATCTGAAACGGCGGCTGCGATCACATCTGTGGCAGAGGAACTCAGCAACAAGCTTCCCTCCTTCTGACTAGGGGTGTCCCGATAACGTGTAGATCAGGGGTGTTCTAACTCTTGGGTAAGAGGGCCATTTTAGTTCCAGACTTGCCCAACGGCTGAGAACATGGATTATAAAAAAAGTTCTGACTGGGCCCTGGCTGTTCTGAGCTTTAAAATGATTTATGATATGTTCATTTTGATTCACAGCACAGCTACTTTAGAACCATACAATTTAGTGTCACAATCAAAAACAAAAGTTAGTATATTAAACAAATAATGTGAACGACTGGATTCCAAACTTCACAAGGAGGTACAGCATTACTATATTTGTGGAGCTGAAGTTGGCTGGAGGACACTGTGAAAGTACCTCAATAGTTTGTTAGCGGAAGAGGGCCTCATAAAATGACACAACAGTTTTGGAAATGCCTGGTATAGATGCTGACAGCAGTTGTTTCCCTTTAACCCATTAAGGCGTGCATCGCCTGGTAAAACCGACTTCAGAACCACCCTCCAAAACCTGAAGTTTTCCTGAAATTCAACGTCTACTAAATGATTGATATCTCGGCCTCTGTAGCAGATAGAAACATAATTTCAAAAGAATTTGAGAGCTGACACTTGTGGCTTTCAATAAGAATGCAGTGTATTATTATAAAACTTCAGTAGAAGAATATACAACTTCCACACAGGGAAGGTAATAAAACAACCAACAACAATGTGAGACTAACACATGTTTATCAATGCAAGAAGTCAAAAAGAGTTTGGCAATTAAGTGGCACTAACTATGTGGAAAAAAATATAAAAAACTCTCAGCCCAAAAAGTCAAATAATGACTCACAAGGCTCTTTCTAAAGTAAGCAAAATAAACAAAACACGACTATTTTGGTTTGTTCTGTTTGATTTGGTCACAACATTTAATTTGTTTTGCCCAAAAAATTGTCAATGCAAGCGAAAATTTAGGTAGCTGAGCTTTATTTTTCAGTCAGTCTTGGCTGCGCTTCGTCAGGAGACTTCGGGGAGACGAGGGAGAGACATGGGGGACAGACAAGGGAGGGAGCTTGTTGCACGTGCGGGTCTTGCCCGTCTCCTCCGTCTCTCCCTCGGTCCTGATCGTGCGTCTATGGTCCGCGCTCGGTACAAGACCCCTGTGGCTGTGCGTTCGCTGAGCTGTCAAAGCAGCCACTGTTGCTCCCGGGGTCAGAGCGGAGGATCCCGTTCGGAATTTCCGCAGATAATTCTCATCACAGGTTTATCTTGATACATTTCATAGGTTCAGAGAATTGATCAATGAAGAGAATAGGTCAAAAAAAGAAAAAAAGACGGGTCCGCTTTCCCGGCCTTAAAGGTAGAAGTGCGCAACAGCGCTCCCGGCTTGAAAGGGAGAAACGCGGAAATGCGTTCGCGGCCTCAATGGGTTAAAAAGACAAAAAGTGTTTTCTCCGCGGGTTACTGCGCCCATCATGTTGACGCCATGAACCTTTCCAGCATTTGTTCTGAGTCCCCTGAAGTTTTTTTATTTCTTTATTTTTTGAACCCTCACCACACGTCGGCAGACCGATGTATAAAGGTGGACCAGCTCTTAAGGCTGGAGTAAAATAAAATACGATTAGATGAATTTTTTTTGTTCCTCAGTGGGGAAATTTCAATGTTAAATTGTTATATTTATCTTTCCTTCATTTAATAAATTCCATACATTTTGTGGTTTGTTTTCATGGATAATTAGTTCTTCTTCCATTGGATTGTGTGACCACAACTTTGCACATTTAGTTTGTAACACAAGAACACAACCTGACTGTTTTACGATACATTTCACCACAAGTTCCACAAAAAACGAGGGCTGAAAATATTTCCGTGGGGCCATGATGTTGAGTGTGATTTTGGGGCTGTTATTTGGAAAGAACGGCGTGGACAGTCTCAACGATGATCACACCATTATGGGAACATGTATTCTCCACGCGATCTCTGATGGAGGATTCCCACAGTGCGCCACATCCGACATTTTACCAAAGAAATAGTGGGATTGTATGTGGGTGGGTTTGTGCCAGACCATTTGATTCCATGATGTGTTTTCATCTGATAGAAAAGGAGAGATGCCTGTTGTTTTAGCCTCCAACAATAAAAAAGTCATTAGAAGGCAATAGAGCGGTTATGAACAATTAAAACAGCCGTCAAAGGTTTAAAAAGAAGAGACAATGTAGGAATGAGGTGTAATGCAGAAATAAGTGTTGAGTGAGGCTTTTAGAGTTAGTACCGAATTTGTGTCCACCGTCCTGTTTCCCCCTTTGTCTTCTCTCTCACAGCTACATTAGCGTCATATGAGATTTTGTGACACAAGCAAAAACCAATTTATATAGAACAAGAA
Organism: Knipowitschia caucasica; assembly: GCA_964034765.1. Taxonomy (NCBI): domain Eukaryota; kingdom Metazoa; phylum Chordata; class Actinopteri; order Gobiiformes; family Gobiidae; genus Knipowitschia; species Knipowitschia caucasica. Next base: position 14,214,871 of record OZ035831.1, read on the forward strand.
CTTGACTACGGTGGAGCTGAAGTTGGCTGGATGACACTGCAAAACTGCTTCAATGGCCACATAAGAGCCACATCACATTACATAGCCTTAGTTTGGACAGGGTTAGTTTATCCAGTCAGATGATGCATGGAACGGCATAAATCTCAAACAAGTCATTTGCCAAACGCTATATTCTCAAGATTGTGATTAAGAGCCAAAACAGGCACAAATGATGCACAAGATTTCCTCAAATTCGTGTTATAGTGAAACAACAAGCCCAATATCAAACCTATGAATCAGAGAACATTACCCGCCATACTATAACCTGCCCACTTCCACAGCCTCCAATACAATTAGTTTAGCACTTAAGCCTGACTTGAGGAAACTTTTCAGATAGACTGTTTTTCCTTCAATGATCCATATCGGCCCCGCTCCCCGCTCCATCTGTGCACGTTTTAGTCGGCTGTGTTTTGAGTCGAGCAGGAGTAATAGCTTTTTACCGTCCCAGCGGCTGCAGCAGAAGTGAATGTAAATACGGCGAAATGACTTCACCGCAGAACAGCCGAGGTGAGAAGTAATAAGGAGCAATGCGATCAGCGGGGAGAACAAAACGCACTCATTACATATATTTCCAGCTGCACATTACGCAGCCACGAGGGGTAAATGAAAAACTGATTATCCTTCTTGTCTTTAGTGTTGTTTTATTTCCATGATGGATATATGTGCAGAAATGTAAAATGTATGTTCATTCAAATAGTTATGAATTTTATTATAGATGAACAGTTAGGTTGTCTTATAGTATGGAGCGGTTATATTTAACTGATATGTTCAAACATGCTTTGTGGTTTGCATTCATAAAAATTGTTTTGTAACTTCAGGCCGGTACACAGCTTTCCACATTTAGTTTGTAATACCATAAGACAACTCGACTTTAACTTGGCTTGAAAGAATATCAGAAAGATGGTGGAATGAGGCGGTTTGTTGGAGTCTTCACTTTTAACATGTGTTTTAAAAGTAATTTCACCACAAGTCCGACAAAAACGAGAGCTGAAATTATGTCCGCAGGGCCAAGAGCTGCAGCCAAGTGTAATTTTGGGGATGTTATTTGGAAGGAACGGCTTGGACTGTCTCAACGATGATAAGAGCGGACACAGGGAGAGCATGCAAACACCACACAGTTGCTTTTTTTCTTAAGAGTAGAACGTAAATTAGGATTCCTAATTGTTTGGCATTGTGCTTCTGTCTGATCTCATCTATGACACCTAATCATCAGTGGAAATCTCAATTGACCCAATGGGCTATATGCAAGGGGAGGCGTGACGTCATTTCTTTTAAACAAATAACGGCTTGTTTACTTCCTGTCTCTGCTAGTGCTATGGCACTGTGATGAGTTGTAGGGACAATATTTAGTAATTAGATTGATACATTCAGCTGTGAGACTGACCCAAAAGTGTTGACGTGCTTTCTCTCTGAGGAATATCTTTGACTGTGGCCAAGATTAGTTAACTTTATAAAAGCACAATGACAGCACAATCAAAGAGCACTGCTGGGTCCCAAAAATGCCCAGAATCCTCACAGTTTAATTCATGCTTGAGCAATATTTCGGAAACTTGTGTAAACATCTATTGAACTCCTGTAAAACAAAACAAAAATGTAATAACGTGACCCTCAAGGAAACATGGGTGCAGCATTTACTATAAACGCTTCCTAAAGAAACTGCTTCCTAGCCATTGCAGTAAATGGTCTCTTTCTAATGAATGCAGAAGATAACTGTTCTTGATCATTCCAAACCGAGCCCTATGTCTGCAAGGGCTGTTTGCTCAGATCATTGGCCTGTGCTCATTGGAACATGCTCGCACCATGGACATCCCAAACATTAGCAGAAATGACGTGTTCTGGCCAGCTCTGGTTCTCCTTCCACTGGACCAGAGTAACAAGTGAGCGTTCTGACCAATCAGAGCGCCGCTGATCAAAGCGAGATAAGAGCGAGCCTGGTTTGTGGCATAAAAGTGTGGCACGGGACAGAAGAATTACCTCAGAATGAGACCATTGAGAAAGCTGTAGGCTCCCTGTCAGATGTGGATGAGTTGTTTTAGTTAACATTAAGGTCTTTAAGGGTATTCTCCTTATAGCCCATGTGAATTCAAGCTGCAGTGGTGGCCTCTTGTCTATGTGGAGACGGATTTATGCAGCAATATCCTATCCTTATAATATAATACATCCTTGTTCTAAAGATGGAAAACAACTATTTTGTCCTCCATCAGTATGTGCAGATCTCCCAATGTTGCTGCTAATCAATCATAAACCCAAACCCCGTGGACACACACCACAAAACACTGCCTCTAAATGCTATGTTTTGCTCTTAGCTTTTCTGTAATAAATGACGTCTGGTGCTGATGAATGTAATGTTTGTGCTCTATAATGGCCCTAGTAATCAGAGTGGGCCTGCCATCCATCATGCTTGGGTTCCAGGTGCCCCGTGTGAGTCCTGCTCGCCCCTGCGTTTGCCGGAACTCTGGGTGGCACCGTCCTGAGTGGCAGCCGTGATGGATACCCCACTCTTATCAGGACGTGCTGCTCTGCCCTGTCCGCTAGGAACCCGTATATAGGACATGTATTAATGGACTAAAGATTGGATGTAATGAAGCTGAAATGTATTTTATGTACTACAGAGATGCATACATGTAGACCCAATCACAGCCTGGTTTATACAGGACAAATACAGGACAGTAAACAGCTGCTGAGAAACATGCTTGTGTTGTGTCACAATCATTTCATGCAAGTCTGCAGAATGTTGGAGGACACCTGGATTTCTTTTGGTGACTTTGCAATTCCAGTTACATCTCAGGCTCAATAGGGAAACATAATTAAAAAGGCAATTGTGAAGTAAATGTTCACTACATAGGGAGATTTTACCAAAAGACCCACGTCCAGTTTTGATTTATGGTGAAATCACAAAGAACTGGAGTAAGCTGCTAACTGGCTACATAAACGAACTCTGTGATCTACTGAGCGTGCACGGCAGAAGGCGACGCATAAGGCGGGCTGAGCAGCCTGATTGAAAAAAAATTGGTTTGTGTCACTCTTTCACTGTATTGCACATCATCAACATACCTATTGAACCAAACGCATCCTTGTTTTGGACACAGGCTCAAAAGTCCTATAAATGATGATTTGAAGCCATTGTTTGCAAAAAAATACAGTTGAGGTCAGTTTATGTGGAGTACAATGACTGAAACCTTTGATTAATAGACATAGAGCTCCTCAAGAGTCAAACTGAGCACCATTCTACTTTGCTGCCACTCCGCCTACTCGGGAGTCTTTCTCGTCAAATGTTGCATTGCTTTATGCATATGCCTTATTATTATTATTGTTATTATTCCTTACGCAACACAGTATAACATAGTGGTTACAAACATGTAAATGCCACTTCAGGTATGACTCTGAACAGGCCATTTCTCAAACCACAGAACAACTGCATTGTTCCCTTCCTTTTTTGGCCACTTCAGCGTGTTGCAGCCATTCTCCATTGTATCTCAACCGTTGCAGACGAACCATCTTTCTAAATTCTTACCTCCAGCACAAGCACAGTCCAAGCCCCAACAAGCAAAGCAATTTCTACCCATAGAGCCTATTCATTGCATTGCTGAGAACCTCACTGGACAACAATCATAATTTATTAAAGAGAGCAATTATCTGTTTAAGCACATAATAAGCTCCGATGCATAAAAGTGTAGACGGTGTAAAAGTGTGAGGTTGGTTTGCTGTAAGAGAGATATGATGCATTATGGTGACGGCGGCTTTTCTCCTGACAGCGGCCTGTTATTAGCTGCAGATAGGGCTGGATAGTGCTGGTCTGGTGATTTTTGTCTCTGACGTAGCACATCACACCGTACTGCAGACATGTTCAGTGCTCCTCTGGGACCTCTGCTGAAAGATTAGAATCAAGCTTCCCTCGCGAGAAGTTCAGCACTATTTGGCGGTTTGTTTTGGGCTGCTGTGATATTCAATCTTGGATTTTTGAACGGATGCGCTGCATAGTTTCCTTATCTAAGGCTGATCCCGTCCACACACTGGAGATACTGTATGTCACTCATCCAGCTATTGGCTGCAACCTCTAGGCTCCGCCCTGTGGCCTGAAACACAGTAGGCCCAAAAGAGGGGAGGTTCATTTAAGTGAATATTATTTACACTTTATAAATAAGGAGCCATATTATTATAGAATATAAGGATATCTGTAGGCTTTTGGATGTACGTATTGTGCTAACTCATTATGATGAATATGATAATATAAATATGGTGATACAATCCCTCCAGACTTCTCAGCATGTGTTCCATTGTTTTGGTGTTGCCACTTGAAGCAAATGCGAAAACTCCACAGAAAGAAATTGTGTTTTTAATTGATTTGCAGAATGTAAATGACTTACTCAACGTAACAAAATCCTGTGTAACTGTTGTGCCCAAACATTGCTTAAACTGTGCAGCAATTGTATTAGTAATAGCAGCTCCAAATGTGAGTGCAACGACTACACAACTCTTGCCCCAGCATGTATACTGAGAAAAGAGTGGTTTGATCCTGTATGTATTCTGAGACAAGAGTTGTCTGCATGTATACTGAGACAAGAGTTGTCTGCATGTATACTGAGACAAGAGTAGTCTGATCCTGTATGTATACTGAGACAAGAGTAGTCTGAACCTGTATGTATACTGAGATCTTCTCTGGTCTGCACCCCTAACTGGCCTTATGATCAAAGCAAAAGTTTCCCAGCTGTAATCCCTCCGTCCTCCAGCTCTCCTTCCACAGTGTCCCGTGGCTCAAGCGAGGGGGGGGTGGGGGTTTTGGCGCTGACAGGACTAGGGTGTGGTGGTGCTGATACATGGGACAACTCAGCCCCCCCCCCAGCTCAACGCTTCATCTCGGGCCACGGCAGCTGCTAGCCGGGGGGCACGTGTACAGCGCCGTGTGGCTAATGTGTGTGTCAAAGCGCCCCTGCCTGAAGCGTGCCACAGGGGGCGCTCTGTCAGGTTCAGGCCCGGAGCAGCAGGACAGACTTCAGACTTGTCCTTTTCAAGAGCAGGGGGCTTGTACGGTTTCCTGGGGGCAGACATGTCAAAGGTGTGTAGGTGTGTAGTGTAGGAGATGACATCCGATATAAAGTGTGCAGACAGAAAATGTCGTTTTTTTCTCAAATTTTCATTTTTATTTTTTTAGAACAATTAATACACAAAGTGCTTAACAAAACAGAACAGATAGAAAAAATCATACAAGGTAATAGATGTAAATGTATAATTATTATTTCATTTCTAATTTTTTTTATTCACAGTGCATTTAAAAGATTGTATGTATTGTATGCATAGCTTAAAGACCAGTGTAGAAGACTGCCCCCAACTAGCGCCTGGCCAGTAGGGGGCAGTTAAACTTTACAACACAACACGCGTGACTTCAGTATATTCACTTCCTAAACAACATCCTCCTTTGTCTGCCGCAAAGTGAAAGAATGTACCAACACCATTCTGCATTTATCAGAAGCAGCGAAAATGGAAACTGAAACTAGAGATTTGCATGGTTTAGTTTTGACGGAGTAGATTTGCTCCTCAGTGTTGCATCGACGCACACGTAGCATTAGTTGACCCGCCGCCATTGTTGTTTACGTTTGTTATCAGCTACTGCGGGAAAGTGGTGAGGTCATTGCAGCAGAGAGTTCACACTTTTTTCTTCACATGGCTGTGAAAAAGCCCCCAGCTGAGCAGCGTATTTGTTCTGTTCCACTCTGGAGGCTGTTTCTCAACGCTAGCGTTTTCACCCCCCTGAAACACTGTGTAAAGGTTGATGTTTTATTATTAATAGAAAATGTTTCATTTTGACACTTCCTGTCTCAACCGAAAGTCAAGTGGCTCGCGCAACATCAGACGGAGAAACATTACAGTGTATGGACGTTACAAACAAACAGACGGTCTCGTAGTCAATGGTCTAAACAGAGCCAATATGGTATAAAATAAACAACAACAAAGTTTAGCAACAGTTGAGATAGAGGGAACAAGGTATGGATTGATTTGATTTGTGTGACAATTGTGAAGTTTCTTTAAATGTGTAAAATAATAGTAATTGTGATATAACGGTTAACAATGTAATTGATGCTAGATAGTAGATGGACAAAATTGTAAGATGATTCTCATTTCTGTTCTAGCTCTTAAGTCGGTTTTATGAATATATGGAAGGACAAAATAAACTTCATTTTAACCATCAGCTCTGGCTTCAACTACACACTCAACTGGACGCTACACACTGTCTTCATGTAAACAAAAGGCCAATCAGATACCCAACTCTTATCGTATTACTGTTGCAACGTCTCTGTGTAAACAGCACATAAATCACACATAGTTGGCTTTTTCAAGTAAATGAAACAATTTTTGAAACATAATACAATACAATTTATTCTTGGTTAGCCCGAGGTCACAACAGAAGTTATCTCAAAGGACTTAACAAAACCATTGAAATCACCAACACAGGTCAGAGAATCAACAGTTAAAACACATGAAAAATATAAAGCACACACAGAAGTAAATGTCCATACATGTTGTAGAATGCTAAAGTGTATTGATCATCACCAATCCTTTCTGTTGGACACTAACTGCATCGACCCTCCTGCATCGACAAGGAAAAACTCTTAAAAAACCCAGTGGGAAAAAGTGAGAAACCTTGGGGAGAACTAGGGAAACCCACAGGGAGGGAGACCCATTTGAGAAAGGGATCCGCTCCTCCGGACGGACAGGCTAATGATCTAGGACCTAAGCTAGCTACAGAACGTGGACCAGTGGCCGCTGAACGTGGACAGGTCCGGTGCAGGACTGAAGCACTCCCAGGCGGGTCGGGCGGGGCAGTCCGCAGGTGCAGATGGAGGAGGCCAGGCTCAGAGATCCCGTCATCGTACCATGAAACAGACAATGGGACAACGGGTGAATAGCAATGAACAAACTACAGTCAAAATCCTAATAATACTAAACAGAGAAAGTAGGAAGGAGGAGAGGATAGTGCTCAAGTTACCATACTTCTCCCAGCAAACTGACTCCATATGCAGCTTGACTGACAGTCTGAGGAGTTTAGCCTTCCCTGAGTCTTACCTTCCTAGCCATATGCTAAACTAAAGAGGACTGTTTTAAACCTAGCCTTGAATAAAGAGATTCATGGATTGCACACCAGGTGTGCAAACCGATCAAGGCAAACCTAATTATATATTATATATCATATATATCACATATACCATACATATTATATATAATACATAACATAACATACAGCATAATATATAACATAATACACAACATAACACAATACACAACATAATATATAACCTAATATATAATATGTACATGTTGCTTATCCTAGTCTTGTAACAGACATCCAGTCTTCATGACAAAGCAAGATGAGCTAAGTTTATTTGTATAGCACAGCTTTTACGCAAGGCAACTACGTGCTTAACAAAACAAGAAAAGAAACATTAGAATCACACCAGGCATTGAAATCATAAATAATCACAGAATATTAAAGACAGTGAAGATACAATCCGTCAGTTTAATGGACGGCGAAATAGAATTGGAACATTGTCACATTTGTAGCCCGAGTAGGCCCAAGTGGAGTGGAAGGACAAATCCCACTTTGTCACACTTACAAAAAACATGAAGTCCATTTATAAACAAAACACAAGTGGTGAATACTTGTGTACTTTATATAAACCTATTGTTGGCTCTGTGGAAAGGGCTGAGCCCACTAATTTATCATTTATGGCTTTAACACAGTTCACTGTTTGACTTAATGAGGTAGACATTATTTCAACATTTGCAGTAAACACTCACTAATTAATATAATATGGGCCAATTCAGCCAGAAGCTTTATAGGACCAACAGAAATTGATCTGAGACACCACAGTAGTTTTGATAGCTCTGTTCTCATCAAGGCTGTAAAAAGGAAATAACAGTACAGTGGTCCCTGGTTTATTGTTCTATAAATAACCCATCAATAAACAAAATCCACAAAGTAGCAGCTCTATGTTTTAGCACTGTAAATCACAGAAACCACAGACTTTTTTCCCCTTTCTAACCGGAACGCACACATTTTTGAAGTGCAATCAACAAAGATGTCAAAAATGTTCCTTGTAGGTCTGAGGTCTCTTTCTAAGCCCTGTTTTTGGTAGGTGCTATACAAATAAATATGTACTATAAAAGATTGTTCAATACACTGTATTAAAAAACAGCTCTCAACCAGAGCATAAAAGTTTTCTTCTGACCTTAAATAATGGCAACTCTCATATTATACTATCGGTTTTCTGATGTTGTTGGAGTTTACACGCAACGCACTTTTTTACTAAAGTGCGTAACATTGCACACACAAAAATCCTCAAAAAGCGAGCCTGAGGATCTACAGTACTGTTGGCAAACTATTCAGTAAAAGATGACTAAGGGTACACTATACTGCTGGTAATTGGCTTTAGTGGTTGTGTGAGGCAATTTACATGTATAGTCAAATCCACTTCTTTTCCATTTTCAAAAAATTTTTTGGCTCTTTGCCTTGAAGAATGGACAGCTTTACCACCAGAGGGTAAACAACCTCTTTCAGAAGTACGACAGAAGACTTCGAGCTGTCATAGAAGTTAAAGGGGCATCAGACGCTCCAGAGAACTGGGGGGTGGATTTTAACCTCATTATCAATTTGGAAATGATAAACAGCTTTATTTTACAAGAAATAGCTTTACACATCCTCTAACAATGATTGGGGGTATACAGGTTTGAATCAAGTGTTTGCAGATTAATACTTAAAGCTGCACTAACTGACTTTATTTTTGTATTCATTACAAAAATGCTATCCATGTCCATGCAGTGCATTGGGATATACGACCTTTTGAAGAAAAAGTAGCTTAGGTTTGTGCTGGCGTGACATTATATTTTAGATCGAGTTTTGATGAAACAAGGAAGAGAATGTGTTTCGGGTCGCAGATTGTGACCAATCACAGCGGACCACTAGCCCCCACTTTCGTGAGAAATCTACAGGTCCGTTAGCACAGACAGCTGAGTTAGCACAACAAGCGGCGGAGGCTAACCTGAAGCTTCCGTGTCTTCGTCACCGGTTACTGCTTACACAGCTAAACAGCCATCCAAAAGAAAGTCCCGTTCCTCCGCGCTTCCCGGTTCTATCGTTCTATGGTCACGCCATCCACGCTCAAATGTACAATACATGGATCTATCCATATTGGGAGACGCTAGCTCCGTAAACAACAGTGGGTGTGCCGTAGTGGGGGGTGATAGCTTCGTGGGTGCGGGGAGGGGAGGAGAAAGAGCGAGGCCAGCGAGTCCGCTGCTTCAAAATCCCAAAGTCAGTTAGTGCAGCTTTAATACTTCTATTAATAATAATAATAGAGATGCATATCATTTCCCCATTTCCACCAGCCCTACTCTACTGTTCTCTTATAGGCTCTACTCTACCTGTTTGTGTTTTCATTAAACTTTAGTATCTGGTACCATATCCTAGTAACCTACCCACAACAATACAGCAGCCCTCTGGCCAATCTCCACCAGTTAGAACATTTTAGTACCAACACAGCCTGGGTAGAACAGGATTCAGGCAGGTCCTAAAAAAAACCTGGTACCGTTTCAACAGGGCCAGTGGAAACGCTCCCAATTGGGATCAAGAAGAGCCAAGAGCTATTCTCTTATCTTTCTCTCCACTCTCCATTCGTTTTGGCAGGTTTTTTTTCTGTCTTGACTTTTACCGACTCTCTCCTTTTCTGCACCCTTCTAATATTTGCTGCTGTAGCGTTTATTGCGGCGGCGGCGGCTCCTGCCACATTCCCCCTATACACATTAACATTGCGCTTGATTCATCCCTGTTTGTTCCTTTGTGTCGCTAAAGTGCATGACGCGGAGCCGGCAGGGGGCCACGTTATTGTTTTGCCTCTGAATTCTATTTCAGAGAGGCATGCTGCGAAGCGCTCGAGCAATGAGACGTTGGAGCAGAGATGGGCCCAATGCCAACGCGCACACATCGTTTCATTAGACTAATATTCCTCCTGTGCATTATGGACTCACACAGACTGATGGTTGTCGTTTTGAGGGACACGTTCGTTTTAGGCCAGGTGTGCAACTCAGACTGTGGTCTGGTGCATTAGCTTGTTTTTTTCCCATGTATATGAACAGCTTTTGTTGGTATGATTCTTAAAAGCAGCAGACAATGTGGTTCTATGTTCTTTATACTGGTATGGAACATACCCTAACTCCTGTTTTGGCTTCCAGTTTTAAAGCTGGAATAGCTAACTTTCAAACTTATTCATATTTCTCTGGTTATTAGACATGCCTTTTGCTTTGCTCAAAGCCTTCAGCTTACAGAAAAAAGCGTCTATTTTAAGGATTTTTTTGAGTGATAAAAGCACCTTGTAAGATATTACCAGAATATTGACATATTTATTCTTTGGTACTAACACACATTTAAATACATATTTAAAGTTTTGTGCAAGCCACGTATGTTTAAAAGAGAAACATGTAAAAATCTGGCAAAAAGTGACATTGAAACCTCTACCCATGGATCTATTATATTAACTGGATAGGGTATTACTAGCTTGTAGCTGAATAACTCACGTGCTCGGGGGATTCTCGCGGTACTGCAGACTGAACCAGACTAAATTCACGTGGGCTACCCAGAAATTTTCCCCATAGGACTCAATGCATATTAAAACAGCTCAACCTCAGCTGACAGAGAACCTACAGCTTTAATAAAGATCGGATTTTGTGGGGATTTTAGTGTCCCTTGTCATCCTGAACTTTTTTACTTCTTAAATCCTTCGGTTTTGTTTAAATCCACACTTTACTGCCACAAACTCTGCTCGTCTGGCTCTCGCTCTAACTCCCGCTCTGATGAACTGCTCTGATTGGTCAGAGCGCTGCCGAGCCCCTCTGTGCATGTGCGTGAGACCCGGTGTGAGACCATCACACGCGAGGTTGGCGCAATGCATTATGGGAGATCATCCACTGCGCAGAACCGGGAGGACCAGACGATGCCCAAATACAGGCGAGTTTCCCAGAGATCTTTGCGAGTTCCAGGCGACTTCCGCTAATCTTTCAGCCCCCATGCCGTCACAAAGCACCACTGAGCACAACCATTCATTTGAATAGGGCGCCATCTTGGTTGCCAGATATGCAGACAAACCCAGCTGGGACCATAGTATATGAATGGACAAGAGTTTTGTCAACAACAAATCTATAACCAACACGTTTTTCACAAAGGCCCAATAGAAATCCTGGTTTTATTCCTTGTTTCGTCATTAATGATTTGAGAATCATAACGAGATCACTTTTAGTTCTGCGGCCACATGTTACTTTACCAGTGAGATTAGCTCGACACGGTGAGTTCTGGTAACCCGGATCACAGACTTTCTGATTGGCAAAACGGTGCAAGACAAGATTTGTGGCTTGTAGAGCTAATTTTGAAATTCAAATATTTCGGCTGAAATCCAGTTCAGCAGTTCAAGAAGTCTTCGAAAAGAGCACGGTTGATTAATGCCTTTTTACATATTAGGGCCATTTATTGAGGACTTGACATTGCTACTTTAATTGAGAAGGAGGTAAGGGTAAGGCTCGCCTCCCGCGGCACGATATACATCAATTTTTGTAAGCCTTTCAAATACTAAATGTTAGTGTCCTCAGAGCTCCTTGCGCTATTTCAATTCTGCAACCTGCGTTCTATTTGTGAGATCAATAACGTGTATCTTATCTTATTTATGTACAAAGTTCATTTTATTTTAAAATGTAACTGCAACAAATAAACAGGTGCTGTAGTTCCAACAGTTTGCTTCTCTCACTAGTTTAGAAAATAATTTTGGGCCTGAGTCACATCTTTAGATCATCTTTTTCAGACAAAAAAAATTGAAACACTGAGTGGGCCTGGAGCCAGCACTCAGACAGAGGAGCTTTTCATTAGTCTAATATTTCTCCTGTGTGCGTTGGCCGTTCCATTTGGCTCTCCGGTCGCTCACCACAGAGCCATCGAAGTGCGCGCTGATGGGGAGACCTCCTGACCCAGCCTTTTAAATGATATGAAAGAGTCCCAGGGTGCGCAATGAAAAGACATGGATTTATGACAATGCCTTCCGCTGCCCACCACATGAAACATCCTCCGATAGCTTTGTTTAACTGCAGAGATTGGAGCCACTTTTGCTCAAGTATTCTGCTCTGGTGGAAGGATTCATCTGATGCCTGCATTGAGTAAGATTCTGCAATAATCTACAAATACAAAATTACTTGAATAGATGCCCAGTGATTTTGGCATGGTGATGGGTAGGGGATTAAAGCTGCACTTACAATAGAGACTCATCTATCTCAGTTCAGTTTGTTTATTGAAGTACACACAGTCTCAAAATCTAAGGCTTATAACGCCAACCCTTTAGTATACGTTTTAAACAAAATGCTGCTACACACAAATCAACAAATTACATTTAATCATATGACATGTTGATAATTTTCTGTTCTCAGCTTCAAAATGACCACCCCCACTCAGCCAGTCATCTCTTTAAGCAGAGAGTCAAATAGTGACTAACAGGGCTCTTTCTTACAAGATTGCAACAGATCAAATGTTTTATTTAGTAAAAGAAAAGTTATGGTATCAAAGCTTTTAAGCCAGAGTTTAAAGCTGCTTAGGAAGACAGAAGTTTGCCATTGAAACATATCAAGGAAATAGCATTGCTATAACTTACATTTGTCTGATTTAGAATAACCAAAAAACCTAATCTACTAAAACAAGATGAACCCTCCTAAACAAGTTATCAAGACATACACTATACACAAGTAGTTTGACACATTTGACACAGTCTGTACAAATTCTTACTTTAAAAACACACATAAATCACATCATATTATGAACAATAGGAGTGTGCACCTCCCTCCAAAACCATGCAGCGCTCGTCATCTCAGTAGCCATCGTGCTGAAGCTCTGAAGTAAAAACATCAACATAAAAAACATTGCTGGACAGCTGCAAATGGAATTATTCTACATTCATGCACAATTTTATCCTGTAATCTGTGATCTGCAACATGTGCAATTATTTATGGATACTGGTCATCCCGCTCCTATGAACCAACGGCTCCAATGTGTTTGTTCTTACTGCATTTCCTGCGTGGTCAGACTGTTCGATTCTCTGATCCGTTAGTGATTGTTGTTGTGATTTATGGATATATACAAATATACTGAATTGAATGAATCTTCTGTCAGAGCAGAGTTCTGGCATAGAAAACATGAGTATTCCACTTGTGATGCAGCGTGCGTATACTCCCTGTGTTGTCCATCATGCGGTCCAGCTGATGAAGCCTGCTTTGTCCTAATGGTGTTTGCGGTGTGGAGATTGGACTGCGGTTTTCCAAAGATCCCCTTAGCTCCTGCGTGGCGCGTCCAGTCCAGGAAAAACGAGCCTAAATTACAACCCAGCAGAGCATATTTAGTTACCCATCATCTCCATTAGTTTACCTAGGCCATTAAACACACCTCAGCAGCACGGCAGACGGATGGGCCTGTCTGCAGCTCGTCTTCAGCCAGCAGGCCTGCGGCGAGGCTTTTGCAAAAAGTCGGTTGGGAGGTCAGTGCGGGGGGAGCTGGAATAGGTCTAGTCTATAGTGACGGCTAACTTTTCACTGCTTTAAAACCAGTTGTTCTGGTTGTTTTGTACTTCTCACACACATTGAGTGAAGACCGGATTCTTTATCGTGTCCAGTTCAGTTTGTTTGGTCAGACTCATGAGCACTGATTGAGGTATGAAATTACAGTCCATTTGACAAAACTGGATTGAGCCATTTAACAATAATACATTAGTCAATTAACCCCTCATTGCCTGAATCCCCCGCTGAAAAATCAAGGCTGTATCGTCACTGACAGAGCAGCCATTCTCCTGTGGACTCACCACCTGCAGGAGGATCAGTAAGAAATAAAAAGCACAGTGTGGCCTTTTTGAAACATGTTGTGTCTACCATATACTGCAAAGAATATGAATAAGATGAAAAAAAAAATCACTTTTGCAGCGGAACGATGAGAATCTCCTCCTCTGCAGTCTTTAAACGGGTAGTATCATTTCACTTGGATCCTGTAGAGCCAGGGGACTTAAGCAGATCTGTGCGCAGAGATCTCCCCGGCCTGGGGGATTGGACAGTAGCCTTGTGTCTTTAGGTGGAGATCCCTATCCCGCTAATTGATTCTGCTGGAGTCTTTAGATCCGGAGCCAGGCAGCGTGCAGGCGAGAAGGGGAGAGTATTCACCAGTCCATTAGCAGCTCTGTTTCAGATTAGTGATAAAGACAAAAGAAATGTGCCTAACGTGTGCATAAGCCCTGAAGATATCTGAGCTGCAGCTACTTAGGTCAATTACACCTTTCTAAATGGATTTGGACTGATTGGAATCAATATTTACAATATCATTGTATGTATCAAATGCATCAAACAGATTTTGATGGTTTAGATCAGGGGTCATCAACTATATTTTTCAGAGGGCCAGAATTTGACCAGACAATCTCCTCGGGAGCCAGATTCCCAAAAATAAAATTATATCAGATTAAGGTATTTGCCATTTGCAGTAAAACCACATTGGAATACATTTGCAGAAGTCCCCAGTGTGCAGTAGACAAATACGATAAGATAAAATAAGATAAGATAGAGCTCACACAGGATAAATTTACATGTCACAGCTGGCATGGATAGAATCACTCAAGATTTGTGCAAAGAAAGAAGTGTGCAAACATGCAAAGTAAAAAAAAAACATATATAGTCTTTTCAGGATCTGTTATGTACATAAAAAAATGGCAATAAAGAAACAGTGGCAATAGTATTGCAGGTTTTCATTCCTAGTGCAAGTGACTTAAAGTGACTTATTGTACAGTCTGACAGCGGTGGGGATAAAGGCCCTGGGTAATGCTCTTTTTCATTCTTCTTCTCCTCTACAGTCCTGTGCAGTGGGTGGGAGGTGTTGTTCATGATGGAGGTGGCTTTGACTAGTACCCTCCTGTCCCTCACCTCCTCCACAGAGTCCAGGGAGCAGCCCAGAGTGGAGCTGGCCCTCCTGACCAGCTTGTTCAGTCTGCTCTTGTCCTGCTCTGTGCTGCCCGGGGCCCAGCACACGGCAGCGTAGTGTATGGCAAAGGCTACCACAGAGTCATAAAAAGTTCTGAGCAGAGGCCTGCTCACTCCGAAGGACCTCAGCCTCCTCAGAAGGAAGAGGTGGCTCTGGCCCTTCTTATACAGTGCATTGGTATTATGGGACCAGTCCAGTTTATTGTTAATGTGAACACCCAGGTACTTGAAGCTGTCCTCCCCCTGGATTTTCAGCAGCATATGGGAAAGTACATTAATAAAACAAAATTCAAAGTACAAAAATAAAACAAACAAAAGAGGAAACAATTGATGATATGAAGTGACTTGTTTAAACTGATAACAGCTTGTGGCAAAAAGCTGTTAGCAAAAACGAAATGTCCTGCATCTCAATGAACAATGTCTTCTGCCAGGGGGAAGAAGCTGGAACATGGTTTTTCCAGGGACCAGAAGAGTCACTGGTTATTATTTAAGAACAATCACAAAAATGTTGCAAAACAGGATAATCCCAAAGAAAGTTAGAGCGATAATGATAATCATGTACACAAATAAGTGAAATAAAATAAAATATGCTGTATATATATTATTTTTTACCCCTCACAATTGAACACCAATTAATGACCAGTGGTTTAGATGGTTTTCATAGTGTTTGCCAAATGCAGAAGAAGCCAATTTAATCAAGATTAGCTAGTTTCCTTTGTTCCAACAAAATGGAAAAAATGGCAGACGTGTTGCTAACATGGTTGGCCAGTCAAGCAGAACTTTCTCTTGTAAATGAAAGCATCAAAATGATTGATCAGACAATATCTCAATATAAACAGCAGGATCACAAAGAACAAGAAAATGGTGAGTGTGACACAAACAGTTTCTGAGAAAGAGGAGTAAACTTTTTACATGTAAATCTATAGAAGCCAGAGTAAATTAGAAAAAACTTCATCGGGCTTTGTTGCATTTGGGGGTTGGCATTATCAGTCTATCTACTACAGTCAATTGGTCAAATGTATCAAACAAATCTCCAGTTTGATCACTTTGAAGCCATTACAGGTCTACATATCGACTACTGGAAGTAATTATAAGCGTTTGTGTCAGGTTGATGATGTCACAGTGCTAGCGAGCTTCTGAAAAGGACCGTTGGAGATAATACTTTGTTCTCTTATTTTGAAAATAACGTTTTCAAATGGATTATGAAGCAATTTGTTTGGTTGGTAAAATGTAAATAACTTACTTGACTCACTTATTAAAAGCAAAAAAAATGAGACATATGATTCCAAAAGGACGTAAAAGTGCACACACACATCCAGCGCATCGCTAAGACGAATGAACAGCAGCATAATAGAGTCTTTGTTCTCAGGGAACAGGGCGATTACGTCCCATATATTACATTAATGCCGTGCCGACACAGTGTCCCGCTACAGCCCAACTATTCAAACAAACGTCTTGTAAAAGTAATTATTTCGCCCTCTCCTCCCGCAACATTTACTACATTTAAAACACGGCCCGGCAAATAAATGAAGCCGCATATAATGACCTTGAGGCTGGCGCGCGCCACAGTCCTGTAGTGTTACATCTTCAAAGGCCCTTGGGCGGATAGAAGCTGTTTTATTTTCGTTAAATCCATCATGGCCCGCACATCAGCCTGTCATCTTCCCCACGTCACATGCGGGAGTGTACACCATGTGTAACTGTTACCTGCAATGTGGCGCGTTGTTCGTCTTGTGCGAGGTGTGTGCGCCTGATTGCTAAGCAGAAGGCAGGCTGCGGACGCAAAGGGGCGAGCCGTGGGAGTGTGTTTTTGCTTAATGAAAAAGAAAGTTTGTCCAACTTTTTGACAAGAAGAATCAAGGTTTTTAACACTTACCCTAACACTGAAACTACTAAAACTCCCAGAGCAGTCATTTTGACGGCACAAATCAATGGACTTCTGATACTAATTATATTTTCCACCAGTTTTATTAAGAGCAAGTCATTTATAAGGTTTTTCCTTTGCTCACAAAAAAACAAAAAAAACAAATATGACTTCAAATACAGAAAACACAGTTTGGTGAAAGGCTATATGCTCCCAGCCGGAGTGTTGTTATGGTAACTAGCACTTGCTTGTCACTTGCCCAAGCTAAACCAGAATGTATGTTGTGGTCTGATATGTGAACAGCCAGGTCTCGTCTGACCTCTGAAGCTACGCAGGGCAGGGCCTGGTTAGTACTGTGATGGGTGATCTCTGCAGGGTAAGACACTTCACCCGCCTGTGTGAATGGTTGGTGGTGGTCGGAGGGGCTGATGGCCCATACTCGTTGCCTTGTTTCTGCCCAGGGCAGCTGTGGCTACAGTAGTACTTTAGAACATCTAGCCTTGGAAGTACAATCAAAATAACTTATGTTACATTTAGGAATCCATGTGACTAACAGCCGCGGCTGGTTTATTTGCGTCCTTCTGAAATGGTGCGTGCCTGTTCACTGCTGATTGTTGAAAGGTGCGATTTTAACATCATCCACCGGCCGCTCTCCGCACAACTCCAATTAGCATATGGTAATTAGTTCTGGACAATTGGCCTCCTGGATGGTTTCATTACAAAGTGTGGCGCTGGGATCTCGTTAGCTGATGTTCAGAGAGCGGAGTGAGCGGTGTCCCTCTGGTGGAGCCATCGCTGCGGCGCCGAGGGCCAACGGCTCTACCATCTGCAGGCGAGGTGTCCAGGACTGTCTGTGGCAGCACTCTCTCCTACTGCTGCTACTGCTACTTATTTATTTACCTTATTACTCATTTTAATCATGAAGATACTTATTCAAAGTAGTCCAAACATATAAAGGAGGAGTTTGAGTTTTTTTTAAATAAAACAATTAATGATAAAGATCTGGTATTAATGTCAATTTATTTATGACATTAAATGTGAGACTATGCAATTTACATGTATGACATTTTCTGTAATTTCCTCTTAAATACCTTACAACATGAATCATTGCTGCCATTTTACAAGTGCATCAGCTGTCAATGCGGAAGTCACTCCATAGACATGACCTGTAAGCTGACTTGCCGTGTTTCAACAATCTAAAAACAAGTACTGAATAATTTTCCCGAAAAATCTTTAATTATGCTGATGTGCACCTCAGAAATGCGCAACAGTGTTTACAAACTGCTCGCTGCTCCCCAAGCGTGTAATTCTTCGTGTGGTAATGATTGATTGTGATCACCTTGATAAGCAGAACAAGAACGTGTTGTAAAAAATAAATAAATAATTGAGGGATGCTAATTTGAAAGAAGTCAGACGGAATAGCTGGGAACTCCCCGGATGGCTCCAGCACCTGTCAGAGATGGGAGAGGCTGCCAGCTGCACGCGGAGAGGGGGTGGGGGGTTGGTGTCGACAGCGGATCTTATCAGCCACAGTCCGGTTTGACGTTACACTTCCCTGCCCCGCTTCTCCCTGGACTCCAGTAAAAGCGCTGACAGCTCCAGGACAACTAGCAGATGTAGGAAAAGTGAAAAAAAGACATCATTTGGCGTTGTTTGTGGATTGGCCATAGAATATGGGGAAATGGAATGGGAAAACTAAATATTTATGTAACTAGTACAGCACTGTCGTTAGTCATCATCATATCTTTAGTCAGACTCTCAGACTCTAGGCCCACACTAAGAACAAGAGACACAGACAGACACCAATAGACAAGCGTTGCATAAACGAATACAAACAAGCTATAAGACAGCTATATCAGTGTTTCCATAAAGGAGACTAGTACCAGCAGGACAAGACCGGGTTCACAAGCGCCACCACTGAAGAGTTCTCAGAGTCATTGAAGCAACAAATACATTTAGAATCACAAAGTAAGTCCAGTCTGGCAGAACAGCAGACTGGACTTACTGTATCATGAACTTTAAGCTTCTAAAGGTCTATACGTTGTATCTATCTATCTATCTTTGTATCTATCTATTTATGTCATGCACCTGTGCAAAAATCTGATAATGCGCTGTGTCCATTTATCAAGTCACTTGAGCCTAGAGCCTGTTAACATTTACTGTAGTATCACATGCTGCTATCAAGTACAATAGCAGGGGTGGACTGGCCATTGGGCATACTGGGCAATGCCCGAAGGGCCGATACCCATATTTGGGCCAATCTGTGAGGCTCACAGGTTGGCCCAATAACACAATAAGATATTTTTGAGAAATGTGTAAATCTGTTAAGAAATGTTCGAGGGGGGCGCGCATGACCGTGGGGCACTTGCTGTTGATTGCTGTGAAACAGTCTGCGTCTTTCTTGTGTGTCTTCCCAAAGCGCAAATAAACTCGCTAAATTAAAGCTGGGGTACGTACATTTTCCTCTTGCATTAACAGTTCATGTCCAAAAGTAAAATGTTGTGAACAAATCAAACAGATTTTATGACAGCCATTGGCTAACATTCTACATTCCAGACTTCTTTGAAATGTCCCATTCTCATCCCTGTAACAAACAATATGATGCTATGTCCGTCTCCCTCACTCTGTAGTGACATGTTTATTAATCTCAATGTAGATCATTGCACTTTATTATAATTGTTTAAACTGCATATATCCTGAGCCTCTACAGTATGTGCTTGCGCATACTGTAAAAATAACCGTATGAAAATAAATGGCCGGACTGTCAATGTGGCAAAAATGCCCGGGCCTTTTTTTGGTCCCAGTCCAGCCCTGTACAATAGTATCACATGTTGCTAACATGTACAATAATATCACATGCTGATAACATGTACAATAGTATCACATGCTGCTAACATGTACAGTAGTATCACATGCTGCTAACATGTACAATAGTATCACATGCTGCTAACATGTACAATAGTATCACATGCTGCTAATATGTACAATAGTATCACATGCTGCTAACATGTACAGTAGTATCACATGCTACTAACATGTACGATAGCATTACATGCTAACATGTACAGTATTATCAAATACTAATATACAACATGCAGTAGTAGTCAATGCTTCTAAAATGTACACTAGTTTCATCACTGTGAATTCAAACACTGCAAATTATTTATTTCTGCAATGTTCAATTATCTTATCATGTGTTGTGTGCTCCTCATTCCTACAGCTCTGTACCTGTGATGCAACACTGACATTTCCCCACTGCGAGGCAAATAAAGATGATCTTAATCTGAATGACTAATTACAATATGTGTTGATTGAAAGTGAAACGGTTGTGGAACCTTGGGCGCAACACTTGTTGCCGCCGCCTCACTCTCTCACACATGAATATCCTCCCATCTCATATTCCACAGCCAACACATCCGCAGGCCAATTAGTGGTAGGTGTGTACCGAGGTGCTGTTTCGCATGAGAAGCCGTGGTTAAATAAATACAATAGAGTATGTGTGTAACTGTAGCCGCTTTGGAAATGCTGCAGTGATTTAGCTGATCAGTTTAGCTCATTAAGGATCTCGCGGCTTGTAAAGACTCTACTAAATCTGTTGCTATGGAGATGCCTTTGCCGCAATCACAAGCAATTAAAACTGTAAAGAGGAAGCGTTGCCGCAGCTCACATATAGATGGCGCCGTGGCAAGAGCTCTGGTGTGTGTCGCCTTCTCTGTCTGGCGCACACCGGGGTAGTCTTGCACAGTTTTTCCAATGTGGTTTTACTGCAAATGGCAAATAAATGAATCTGAATCTGATATCTCCCGATTGGTGATTGACAAACGAGGCTAACTCATACTGCTCTGTGATGGTTAAGGCTATAGTTATTATGAAGTACGTATTTGCAGAACAGTGTTGTCAAATCAAACCAAACATGGTAAACCAATCCCATACAAAGTAGTTGCATAACATCATTGTTTTAAAACTGAGATCTCAGACTTAAGACAACATAGATAATGTGTTTTAAAAACTTGTCTCCCCTTTTTGTGAAATTCTTTGATCAATGTTAGGCCCCACATTAAACTTGTGCATACACAGCAAGGCAAGAAGAACACAAAACATACATAATGTGTTATCTAAAGATATATTTACTAAATTAAAAACTGTGCTTGTCACTTTTTGCTGACTACTCAAAATGACTTTGTATATAAAGCTAGGCCGTATATTAGCTGTAGACTGACTGAGTGCTAGCCTGGCCTTAGCCATCCGTACACTCCGTTCAATCATCATTTCACTGCATGTAACGTCTGGGTCTAGTCCCTATGTTAGCGATTACAATCGGTTGATTGAATTTCGACCGACCATTCAGAGAGCGCGGAAGGCAGGTGTTGTAGTTAGTTGTGGGTGATGTCAAGAGTTTGCGTCGAACGGGAAGGTTGTGATTGGACAATGGCAAAAAATGTGATCGTAAAGTAATCCGGTCTGGTCCTATCAAGAAATTGAAGCCGGAGCAAGGGCATTGTTTACCAAATGTAATCGCTGGAAAAAATTGTGGCGCTACTCCCCACGGGCTCTGTTAGCGGCAAAGGAGATGGCTAGGCTAAATGCTAACGACAGACTCGCGCGCACTACACACGTCACGGTAAACTCAGATCCAATCGTTTCAATCTGCAAAAGGAGTTAAACCCTCCCACCTGTTCACGGAGCTCAATGGAGCACCTCCAGACCTTAGTACGAAATGTAATTTGTACTATGGTGTGGTACAACCAGGCTAACTGAGTCTTGAAGTCACCTGAAGATGGTTTGAACATAAGCTCACCTGAGGCAATTTCCTTTATATGGGCATTTGTACAGACAGTGTTGGATCAGTGGGGGCGGGTCCCGGCTCAAAAGTGGCCAAAATGACGTCTGCTGACATGCTTGCAATACCACCCCGGGCCGATGGGGGTGGACCCAGAAGAAGAATTAGCCAATGCTAACTTATAGCGTTGGCAGACTTCTCAAAAACGTCTGTACAGGATGGTCCAAAAGTTGGCTCTTGGCCCAAAGCTCCGTTCCACATGTGTGTCAATGCTGAGGGGGGTGAATTTTTTTGGTCCACTCTAGTTTACTCGATGTAAATTTTTGAAGTCTCTCGTTCAAATGAATTTTCTTGTGGGCGGGACAACTCGCTGCCATTTTGGATTGCTCCAGTAGAGCACATTTTTTGACCCATTAGTTAGAACGGCGGAGATAGGCGTGACTCTGTCCGTAAATATATACAGTCTATGTGTTGGATTGACATTTTATTGAAGGCATCTGATAGAAACAGCTCAAAACCATGTTTTCTAAAGCACAAAACAGTGAATGTGACACAAACGGTTACTGATGTAAAGAAGTTTACTTTGCCATCATTTGGTCCTGAGTTTCTAGGCCTGAGAACTGGACAAATGTGATCATACTTCCTGGTTCTAGTCAGGACTCGAGCTGCTGCATTTTGAATGTACTGCAGCTGTTTTACAGCCTGTTTGGACAGACCTGTGAGCAGGCCATTGCAGTAGTCTAACCTACTGGAGACAAATGCATGGATAAGAATCTCCAAGTCTGCTTTAGACACTCTGTTTTTGATCCTAGCAATGTTTTTTAGATGGTAAAAAGCTGCTGATGTTACTTATTTGATGCGGCTATTGAAATTTAGATCTGAGTCCAGTATTACCCCTAGATTTCTGACCTGGTTTGAAGGTTTTAGTGAGAGGGACTGGAGGTGACAGAAGTGTCCGCAATGTGTCCTTCTCAATAATACCGTATTTTTCCAACGATAACCTGTACCTGATTATAAGCTGCAGGTTCTAATTTTTAGAAAGACATTTTATTTTGTTTCATGTATGTACATTGTAATATTGAAAAATGTAGCTCAAAACAGCAGTCACTGACTGCTGTCAGTTCTTTATCGTCCAGTACCAAGCAAAGAGATAAGGAGCAACATCTACCATTACTCTGTTCACTTCCATGTGTATTCGAAAAAACAATATATTGCATGGGATATATACACAGATGTTGTAAGTGAAGACTTTTAAACTGTATTTAATTACAAATAGCTTTTTTTCTCACTGTGCCGCTCCCGCCGGTAAGAAACTTTTTACTTCTGTAAAAGTTTCTTACCTTTCGTCTTCTGCTGCTTGAACAAATTAGACTTTCCCCATCCTTGCCTAGTCTCTTTCTCTCCGTAACTGTCCATTGAACAAGAATATCCACTTGTATTTTCCAAAGTATAATCCATTCTGCAGAAATAATCCAAAAATACGCTCCGAAAGAGGTTCAGACTGCTTTTTTACATTTCGCCAAGTTTGAGCTTTGTTTACCCACAAACATCATATCTACGTGTTCCCTGACTCGTTAGCTTCAAAATGAGAGGTTCCTTGAAAAAATAGGAGCAGGTTTCTGTCCGCAGTACCCTTATGAAAAAGACGTGCCGCATGCTTTTGCACAGGGTCCGTTTGGGTTTGTTGTTAGCTACACGGCTAGCGCAATGTGCCAATAAAAGAGCTTTCTATTGATGGGTGGGATTGACAGGAACCCCTGTTAATTTTCACCGTAAAAGCGTGCGTAAAGACGCTGTGTTGTTGCAGCGCATATTTTATATGCATTTACACTACTAAAAATTTTTTTTTTTTTTAAATGTAATAAAAAATGACACAGATTAGTACCTTATGAGTACCAAAACTAAAAAATATGGGTTTTATGATGAAGAAATGTCAGTAAAGCAATTTTGTGCCAAATTGGTTCCGAATGGCACTACTTGATAAAAAAAGAGAAACTCGTCAACTATAAAACTTAGAAGTCTGAAACTTTAGACAGTTGTTGTCAACAACACAATGACTAGAGTTTGAATATTGTCTTCTTCCAGTGAAGTCTGCCTTTTTTAGGGCATTTATATTTTTGGGTATGCCAAACTTTTGTGCACGAGCCAAAACAGATGCAGGAGTTTAAGAGGTTAAATATACCGTTCGATTGTATCGGTATTGCACAAGGATCTCTTAGCTTATTATCATCAAGTATGATGATTATTAGAGATGCACCGATCCGATACTGGTATCGATATCGGCGCAGATACAAGAAAAAATACTGGATTGGATATCTGCGTAGAGAGCGGCGCCGTGCTGCTGATCCATTTTCTCTTTATTTTTTTTCTTCTTTTTATTTATATATATTTTTTAATACATACCAAGTACGGCACAATGTCTTAAAATACATTGTGCATAATGTACATATACGTATAAAATTAATTAATTAAAAGTTATTTATCAGATCTCACGCGTACACGTCACTTCCTCGTGGCGCTCTGCAACAACTACAACACGAAAGTCAGTTTGGGCTCGCAGCCCCATCGACCATTTGGAACCCCGGTACATGCCGTCGCCAAATACATTTAAATTTGGAGAGACGTGAAACAAGAAGCTTTTGAGTATTTTATTGGGAGGAGGTTTGGCGCCCCAGGCCCCGGTGCGGCCTTCAGATCGGAGGGGCTCTGCGATGGAGCGTGCCAATCCCCCGGGACCTAGGCACTGGTGGCGGCATTTGGCAGCGGGAAGCAGATTGAAGGCGGATTGAAGGCAGGGTGAAGAGGAGGAGGAGGGGAGGCGGTGGTTGCAGGCTTCGAGAAGGCAGAGAGTGGGAGTTTCTCCGCTTTTAAGCGGCTTGCCTGGCCGGTGCGGTGATTGGAAGGGGCGTTTGCAGCGCGATAGGCTGGGGATGAGAACCGGCCTGGAGGGGTTACCTTTGGCTGACGTCTACCAAATTGAACTTTCGCTGGCTGCATTTCAATTTGGAGAGACGTGAAACAAGAAGCTTTTGAGTATTTTATTGGGAGGAGGTTTGGCGCCCTAGGCCCCGGTGCGGCCTTCAGATCGGAGGGGCTCTGCGATGGAGCGTGCCAATCCCCAAAAAGGTTGTGAGTTGATGGAGTTTTGCAGCCTGGTTTGGAGGGGACAGACGTCGAGACTACTCTATGCTGTGACCGCTATCGCTATATACTGTGACCGCTATCGCTATATACTGTGACCGCTATCGCTATACACTGTGACCGCTATCGCTATATACTGTGACCGCTGTCGCTATATACTGTGACCGCTATCACTATATACTGTGACCGCTATCTACTGTGACCAAACTTGCGGATACTCAGCTGCTGCCGCCACCAGAAAGTTTAGTGAGCGTTTTAAGAAGATGCCAAAAGCCGCTGGGCTGCCAGGATGGTAGAAGTGTCAGGCCTGATGTATGAGGAGAGGGCCGATGATGACCAGCGGGCCAGCTGCTGGAGGGCGGAATGGGGGAGCCCCAGTGACGCGGCGCGCATGGCGGCGCCTATCCGGAAGAAGTGGGCTGTGTAGAAATGGGGAGACATGTTACGAAGCAGCAGTACGGACTTGAGTTGGGCTCTGAACCAGTTGGAGGACATGGGGAGGTTATCGGGGGTAAGAAATAACGGTCCGTTGAGATCTCCTTTCCGAGAGCGGAGGCGAGTGTAATGCATCATGGATCTGTAAGGACAGGGAGAAGAGTCAGACCGAGCTATAACTATATTACGAGCGCCTTTGCGTTTGGAATGCTTGATGTGAAGGTTGAAGTAGTCGGGATAGTAAGACAGGTCGGAGAAGGCAATGTCTCGGGCTGCATTGAAGGTGGTGTGGGGGTTAGTGAATTCGCTTATGCGTAAGAAGCCCATTTTCATGTAGGATGCAGCGGAGGAGAGAAGGTGAAGAGACGGAGGGACTAGGCCGGGGCGAGGGATTCCGTGCAGGGGATCTGGCATGGCGATGGATAGGCAGAAGGGCAGAGGCGTCAGAACTCCTGGAATTTAAAGCGAGAGAGAGAGTCAGCAAGACAGTTAAGGTGACGAGGGACGTGACGAGCAGTGATGATAAATTGTTCGAGACTGAGAGCCATGTGATGCGTCTAAGGAGGGTGTGATTTGGGGAGAGGATGAACGACTTCTGTTAATTATTTCAATGGCGTCGAGGTTGTCGCACGTCACTGAAATCCTTTTCCTATGCCACGTATGGTTCCGCAGCACGCGGGCTCCGGTCACGGGATATATCTCGTGGAGCGCGGAGGAGATGCTTCGAGGGAAGCGTCGGGCCGGGGCCCGGCGAGCCACTGGTCCTGGAAAACCCCCAAAACCCACGGACGGGGCTGCGTCCGTGAAGAACCGCGGGGCATCTGAGACAGGATGATGTCACTGTAAAAAAAAAAAAATAAAAAAAAAGAGATACACCATCCCAGCGGCTCTGCACCAGGACCGGAACGCCAGGTCGGAGCAGCGCCCCGCGTCCGGGCAGACGTGTCATCGAGGGAGGAGACGGAGCCGGCGAGGGAAGGAGTCTGGAGTTAAAAGAACGACCTTGGGGAACGATACAGACGGCATAAAGAAGATGCCCGAGGAGGGAGAGCAAGGACGCCTCGAAGTGACGGGAAGGCCGGGGCAGACCGGGAGAAAGCGCGGATGCGTTCGAGCTTGTCCAGCGGGAGGGAGGCCTCCATGGCGCGTGTGTCGAGGCGGATGCCGAGAAACTCCAGAGCGTTGGCGGGGCCTGTGGGCTTCCCGGAGTGGAGGTATCCGAGGGCAGAGAAGGCGGGCCTGAGCTTGCGGAGAGAGCCCCCGGAGCAGTCTGAGGGTGGGTCGACTATGAGGGAATCATCGGGGAGATGGAGACAGGGGGGAGCCGCGCAAAATTAAGCAGAATCCGACACGGCGCCTCCGAGAGATTGTTGAACGAGAGGGACTACTCCGGCAGTCGAAGGTGAGGCGCACTGCGAAGAACTCCGACGCCACTTGACCCCTGAACAGCGCCAGTGGTCGGGGTGGATGGCAGCAGTTTGAACGCGACCGGGATGACGGCCTTGGAGAGCCAGGAGCCGGGGCCGAAAGTCTTTATCAGCCTGATCGCGTGGTCCACGGTAGCGGACTGCAGGGAGAAGGGCGCTGGAGGGAAGGGGCTGTGGATGCTCGGGCGGGCCCGGAGCGGGGACAGGAGAGGACGAGTATGAGACGCTTCTTCCTGGAGTGCTTGCGGGTGGCGATGCCCATCGGGTTAGAGCGAGACGGAGAGAAGGGGCCAATGACGTAGCCCACGGACACCTCCCGCGCCCGAGCCGCGTGCCGGCTTGGGGCTCACGGAGAGCCGGGAAGAGGTTGCGGGACACGAGACGCCGAGGGACCTAAACAGAGCTTGCAGTCTAATGTGAGGGATTTAAATAGAGCTTGCAGTCCAAAGTGAGGTATTAAAACTGAGCCCGCAGTCCAAGTGAGGCGTTTAACGGAGAGCCTGCAGTCCGGTGCGAGGGAGTTAAACGACCTGTAGTCCGAGGTGAGGGAGTTAAACGATGGGAGGGATCCAACAGAGCCTGCAGTTTTTTTTTATTTTTTTTATTTATATATTTATATTTATTTATATTTATATTTATTCACATTTACATTTATTTATATTTATTTATTTTTATATATGAGCGTTCCAGATACGAGCAGTACCATATATGCAGTTCCAATATGAGCAGTTCCATATAAGCAGTTCCGTGTACAAGCCGTTCCATATATAAGCAGTTCCATATATAGCAGTTCCATATATAGCAGTCCCATATATAGCAGTCCCATATATAGCAGTTCCCTATATAGCAGTTCCATATATAAGCAGTTCCATATATAGCAGTTCCATATATAAGCAGTTCCATATATATAGCAGTTCCGCATGAAGCAGTTCCGGGTACGGTATAACAGCTCCAGATATAAGCAGTTCCAGATATAACAGATCCGTGCGGGATTAACCTGGGAGCTCGCAGTCCAATGTGAGGGATTCAATTTGGGAGCCGCAGTCCAGAGGGATTTAAACGGGGCTTGCAGTCCAAAGAGAGGGATTTAAACAGAGCTCGTAGTCCAGAGGGATTTAAGAGAGCCTGCAGGCCAAAGTGAGGGATTAAAACTGAGAGCGCGCAGTCCAATGTAAGGGATTAAACTGAGGTCTTGCAGTCCAAGTGAGGAATAACGGAGCTTGCAGTCAGAGTGAAGGATTTAAACGGAGCTTGGTTAAGAGAGCCTGCAGAACAATGCGAGGGCTTTAAACTGAAGCTTGCCCACCATGCACGGGGCCAACTGAGCCTGCAGTACAATGCGAGGGGAAAAACCGTCCGCAGATCTCATACTTACCCACAACGCCAGAAGACAAGGGACAACACAACGGGACCACGCCGTACCACACGAGGAGGCAGGGATGCGCACAGCCCCCACCGCACCGGGCCAGACCGGCCGTATGCAGCAGCAGGCCGCAACGAGACGAGCAGCGGCGAACCCGCAGAAAGAGCCCGCAAAGGAGGAGAGCGGCAAAGACCCACGGACCACAGCACGAGACCCGCAGCAGGTGCAGCCACAGGAGGAGCAGACCACACGCAGCAAGACAGAGGACAGCAGGGACACGCACGAGTAAGCGTGAGTAGACAAAAGCGATTCCTCCAGAACGATTCATGCAAGGCTTCGAGAAGGCAGAGAGTGGGAGTTTCTCCGCTTTTAAGCGGCTTGCCTGGCCGGTGCGGTGATTGGAAGGGGCGTTTGCAGCGCGATAGGCTGGGGATGAGAACCGGCCTGGAGGGGTTACCTTTGGCTGACGTCTACCAAATTGAATCTGAAATCCAGTTAAAGCTACGGTACTATTATTTATTTACATTTTCATGCAGC
Organism: Knipowitschia caucasica; assembly: GCA_964034765.1. Classification (NCBI taxonomy): domain Eukaryota; kingdom Metazoa; phylum Chordata; class Actinopteri; order Gobiiformes; family Gobiidae; genus Knipowitschia; species Knipowitschia caucasica. The sequence goes on from OZ035831.1 coordinate 14,243,490, forward strand.
GTGTTTTAAGTGTTTTTTTATTCAAACACATTTAATATAAGTGAATTTATATTCAATAAATGTATAAGGTATAATACAATGTTGGAATGTTTAATGTGAACATTGAGCAGCTCTTTATAGTTGCAGTATTGCACATTTATTTTGAATCAATTTTTATCTGGAAAGTTAAGCGCGTTAGTTCATCCACTGCTTTTGCAGTTACTTCAACAAAGAGTTCAATTACTAAATACATTTTAGTTTGATAATTTCCGGTATCGGTCAATATCGGTATCTGCAGATACCCATAGCTCTGGTATCGGTATCGGTAGTAAAAAAGCTGGATAGGTGCATCTCTAATAATTATCATTATCACAATTTTAGTATTCTCCATGTTGACAAATAACTGATTGACATATCATACAATTCTAACCCTAACCCAATTTGACCTCTGTGAACTACTTATCAATTCTGTTGGTCTACAATTACTTGGCAAAATGTTTTTGGCACCATAGAAAATAAGCTGCACCTCACTATAAGCTGCAGCAGTCAAAGTGAGGGAAAAATCTGCGCCTTATCATCCAAAATTGAAACATGAATGACAGAGTTTTTTAAGAACTCTCGCTTTCAAAGCCAAGGGCAGTTTTTGGTGTGGAAATACAAAAATATGATAAGAAAAATGTCTCATTAGTATTTCCCCAACGGGGGACTAACTGCAGCAGCAAACCACACCTTGTGCATTTTGACAGTTCCTGTAAAGTATAGTGTGGAGCATGCTGTGTTCCATGTGATGTTCCAGTCCAAGGATCAGATGTGTGCGAGCGCTGACCACAGCTGGGGTCGGAGCTGGTGCTGGCCAATAGATCAAAGTAGCCCCAGAGGACAGGGCTACGGCACACACTGACACAAACACCAATTTATCTGCATAAAATGTGTTTTTGTGTCTAGTGTGTATGTGTGTGTATGTCTCTGTGTAGTTTACGGGGTGTGTGTGCGGCGTGTGTATGTATACTGTATATGTGTGTGTGGTGTGTATGTATGCTGTTTATGTGTGTGGTGTGTCTGTGTATGTGTGTTTGTTCGCCTGTGTGTATGGGGTGTGCAGACGTATGAGGTTGGTAATGTAATCTGACAATGTGCGGCTGTTTCTGAGGCTCGTGTTTGTGTTTTGTGTAGGCGGATCGGTTGCAATATTGTATTACATTTTTTAGGACCTTTTAGAGTGATTGCCATGAAACGAAAAAAAAAATGTTTTTTTGATGTATGGATCAACAAAGCAAATACATCCTTTCAAACATTTCTCTTGGATTGATTCCAGATCAGACTCCTATAGACTACAAAGCACCGGTGTCCATAATGTATTGCTTGAATTTACACCACAATGCTAAAAGTATCAATCATTATATATTTTGTTCATTTCTAAATTGTTAAGTTCCTGTCAGAGAAAGCAAGATACTGAAACATCTCCATGTGAAACAAAAGCAGTCCTTCATTTTTACTAGTTTCTGACTTGATTTGAACATTTTAGGGAGAAAAAAACTCTCTCTGGCGACCAAACACAATTACACTTTTGTCTCAATGAATCACATAGTTGAGACAAGATTATAATCTAATCTTGTCTGTAATCGATTAGCTGGTTTTAGCCCGACTATTAATTTTACAAAAGTCCTCTTTCTAATTATGGCACACGTCTTGTATCACACAAGCAGGACCCTGCATGGGTACCCCCTTAGTGGATCTGTGATGGGGGTCCGTGGGGTCCACATCCTACACTCTAAATGAGATGGTCTGGGATCTCACCAAAGCCCACCCAACTTTGATGTTTCACTTAAAGAATATATTAGAACCAAAAAAAGCAGGCAAAAAGGATCTCCCAGTAGAAAAACATTATGCTAATCTATAAAATATTAATCAAGCCCAACGGGTTAATTCCTTCTGCTTTATCAACCCTATTCTTTTTTCTGTCATGATGGGGAGAAAAATGAGCACAGAACTGTCCTTCTTCGCACCACGGAAAGTTTGCAAAATCCGCCGCCATTGAAAACTAATTAGTACGATCCACCATAGAGGCTCACTCTCGTCAACGCTTTTCATTTTGAGGAAAACAAGGAATTGTCACACGCTGACGGCTTTGTTTTGACAGAATAAGGAAGAGATTCAGTCCAATTGGTGATTCTGCAATATTATGATTCATCTTGGTTCTTTTTAATATGACTCAGCAAATATTTAGAATGTGAAATATTTTCTCATGTGGAAAATGTATGGAAACAAATGAATACTGGATGATAATGATGAGTAGGAGTGTATAAAACTTTTAGAAGGAGGGCCACTTAACTTCACCGGTCTTACCCAGGAGCCGACAACATGGCTTGTAAAATGTTTTGAGCTTTAAAATGAGGTATGACCTGTCCATATGGATTCACATTTGAATGGGTGGGCGAATTGTTGGCTTTTTTAATTTCTGGATTCAGCATGCTCTTAGCTTTGCAACAAGCTATAGCATGCCTTCTGTATATTGGCATAGCTTAAGTTGGCTGGATGGCTAGTATACCTTGTGTTTAGTATGTGGTCCTTTGACATTGTGATCATAAAGCTGTAATTTGGCTGTTTAGACCTTTGATCTAAAAGTGATAAACATGTTCATTTGATGATAGACAGGAATTTACATTGTGGAATCTATTCCGCACATAATTGAACCACTCTGTAAAGGACACCAAAAATCATATTTTTGGTGTCCTTTATGTCATAGTCTGAAGTTTCAAAATAAGGCAGCAAGTTGGTATACAAGTTTGTATGCAGTGCTTTTTGAAAGAAGGGGGCATCTTACTTGCCAATTTCCAGCCGAGGTTCATGAATGTGGATATGTTTGTTCATGAGGGAACAAGTACAACATTATAACTTGATGAAAAAAGAACATTTTGCTGAATCCGTGTCCTTTACATTTTGGTCTGAATTGATATTACCTCTGTGGTTTGGCACAAACTATGAACCTTACTGTAAAACCTACATTCAGAATACTGCTGAAGTCAATGCAAGTTCTTACAGATGTCATAATGCTAAAATGCTGCAGACTTTGCGCGACCACAATCAAGCCATAACATTTTGCTTTCCCCGTGACGGATCGGCCACAGAATCAAAGCCAAAGCCACACTGCTCCGGTTTGATTGCATTCCCGTCAAACCTGGGAGTAATTATTGCTTCGATCGCTGCAGTCTCACTCCGTCTCCTCTGCCTTGATAAGCCAAGTGTAACAAATTCTTTCTGCTATATCTTCCCATTATCCTCATTTGCTGGTTCGCCGGTGCCGTAAGCTATGAAATAAGGCGCGCCCTGGACCCCCGCTGAACCGGCTTTACTCATTGAACAACATTGTATCGAGCGGGGTCCAAAGTGGAGAGAGAAAAAAACTGGGCGTCACCTGGCGGCTGGCCGTATTGCTTCAGTTCTGGTTCACTGTGCTAGAAAATGGAACAGGGAGCTCAAATACAAAGGATTGCGAATTGGCGACCGTCGCGCTGACCGGCTTCTGCAAACTGAATATACACACCAACAAGTTACGGATGGCTGCGCATAGCAAAGGGAGGTAAACACGGAAGGGCCCAAATGCTACACGTCGAGATTGTTCCAACAATAACGCGAGGGTATAGGGAAAATAAACCAGGTTCATATGGAATGCTGACTGGCAGCTTCGCAAGCATTTATTTTACTGCTATAGACGCGGGCAGATGGTGGTTATACGGCGGAAATATGTCCAGATGTACCGTTGCATTTAAATACATAAAACATGCTTGAAATGTTTGTTTACCAGAGCACCGTGCCAAGAGTTCTATGAAAAAGGATTTAAGTGAAATACTTTAAAGGAGAATGGTGTCTATGCATGTTTTCTGATCTTTAGCTTGATCTTGAGAATATTTGAAGAATCAAATGTATGGATAAAGATGGAAAAGAGGTATTTACAGCTAAAATGGTAAAATGTTGACATTTACATAACGGTTTTGTACCTTTTCAAGACTCTCTCAAAGTGCTTCACATCGAGGAATCAATCGAGCAGTTGGACTTTACGTAAGTCCAACTGCTCGTAAGGACTTTACCCTGGAAAAGCCAAACTCATGCATTTATTTAGTTGTGTGCTCATAGCACATGCAGTATATGTATATTGTCCATACATGCATGCACTCATTTTATGTATTGTGTTCCTAATTTTGCTTGGGAAAGCTAAAGTTTACCGCTCAAATCATCTGATTGGATAACATATGGCTCATATTTAGCAATATCATAACTATGAACAACAGTATCATAGTAAGCGTTAAAATACAGATTTTGTAAGCCCACAATGGTGATTGTGACACAAACGGTTAGTGAGAGAAAGGAGTTTACTATTCAATGTAAGTCAATTGGATCCAGAGGGAGCTGGACCAAAACTCCGTTCACGAGCACTTCCCTATTGGGCTTTATTGAGCTTGAGGGTTAGCATCTATATAGCGCCTATGGTTACCACAAGGCTAAAATCTCTCCCTATAGTAGAGTACTTAGGACAAACTCAAGATACATTTTCAGCAGGCGATTGCATAAATTGTTAATTACAGCAGTATCTGATGTTTTGTTCTGCTTGTCGGGCCTTGCACACACGCGCCCAAATTATATTCCCCTCATTTAGGCTGCGATTATGCCGATTAGCCACGCGCGATGAAGCTGGGAGGAGGGCCTGGTGCGTGGTCATTAGACAGGACACTCAGGCCGGCGCACCGGTTGTTTGCCGAAGTACCGTGCAGCAATGGGGATATTTCAATGTTAATGAATCCGCTGTGAAGGGAATCTTGCACAAAAGCATTAGAAGTAAATGTTGGCCAGTCTCCAGTGAGCGATTCCTTTGAAGCATGAAGGAGGGAAATAGTGAGCTATTTTCTGTGGACAAAACAAAGGGCACACATTAAAGAAGAAATATGATGCGAGAGGAGTGTTCATGTTGGCACTTTAACACGAGAATCCATATCGTGAAAATATTTATGTTTTTGAACACATTTATTTTTATGAGAGCTGATTTTTGGGGACGATGTGTTTTCTTGGCCTTTTTCTTCTAATCACCGCTTTGTGTTGGGCCAAAAATTGGAACTATAAAGATGCTGGTTCTGGACTGGTTCTGGGTGGATTCAGCTTGTTCCCCCAGCAGAGAAGGCAAGTGCTAGTGACCATTGCTGCACACTTTTTACTTGCCATCAGTTAACATTTAGTAGCCTTCAAACAAGTCTTTTTATTTGCTATATTTCAAGTTATATATTAAACGCTTTTATTACAAGTGTGTAACGGTACAAAGTATACACACGTCTTTAGTCTTAATAAAACTGGTAAAAAACTAACTTTTTTGGGAATATTCCAAAATTTCATTGATTTGAATGGGAGCCAAAACGTCTGCCCCGGGAGTTTCAGTAGTTTCAGAATTTAGTGAGTCCTTGCGTTAAATAAACGTTTAAATAGAGAGACGGATATGGTCCGGTTTTTAAAATTAATATGAAAGGATCTTGCGTAACATAAAAATGAGAGGTTCCTTCTCCTTGTCTTTACGTAAACACAGGGTTGTATGTATTGACACCATATGACTGATCGCAGTTGGAATGCTCCCATCCATCACGCCATATTCCAGGCTGCATTGCTGTAGGGAAGCAAGGCGCCGTCTGCGATATTTCACAGATTCTAAATGGGGGCGCTCATTGGAGGCAGCATGGGTCATTAGTTTGCTGCAAATATCCAAGACACTTCCCCAGCCTCCCATTCTATTCTGGGCCTAATGCCTCTCACCGCACTTTACGGTAATTCTCTGTAATGTAATTGGGCGTTGATGTAGTGATTCGGACTGATTTAATGAACTGTCAAAATGCAAATACATTCAAGTAAAGGAAAAAAAAAATTATCTTGACAGAAGAGGGATTAGCTCAATACTTGACATTCATTTTGTTCACGATCAGGAAAGATGCCATTTGGGCTGAGGAAATTGCTGCAAAGAGATTAGTGGTGAATGGGTTCTAATGCGTTCTTGCTTCACAATCAAAGATTAAATGAGTTTTTTTGTCCCTTCGTTGCATGGTGATTGGACAGGTTTTGGCAATGGCCTGTAGGGTCCAGGTCTTTGTTTTGAAGTTGACACGGTAGGGTAGAGGAAGTGAGGGCGGGTCTCGGCTCCAAAAGGTCCATAAGCATGTGCGCTGACATGCTTGCAATACCACTCCGGGTCGGTGGGGGTAGACCCTGAATAAGAAATACCCAATGCCTTTGTATGGCATCTTCTTTCCTCTCAAACACGTCTTTACAAATGTCGGCTCTTGGCCCTACCTAGATGTTTTTCAATCCTGTATATTGTTTGGACCAGTTTAGTTTAGCCTTTGTGGACTTCAGAAGGCACTTGTCAAACGAATGGCCTCGCGGCCATTTTGAAAAAGCCCTCAGAAGGCAAAGATGTTGGCACATTAGTTTCAACAGCGGAGATAAGCGTAACTACGTCTGTTAATATTTACAGACTATGGGTAGAGGTAAGCTGATGCTAGAGTGTTATGTACCATTATGTAATACTCGTACTGCAGTATTTTCAGAATTAAAAATATTAATAATGCATCAGTTGTATACAGTGCTTTTTTGGAATTCCTTGGGACCAAATTTGAGGGGAAAAAGTAGTAGTAGTGGTTGGTAGTGGTAGAAAGAAGGAAACATAATAATAATGCATTGTTTTTATTTTTTGGTCGCTTCACACTGCATTTTTCATTCACTCCATATATGGTGGTGATGAACTACAACTGTAGCCGCAGCTGCCCTGGTGCACACTGACAGAAGCGAGGCAACCAGTCCAGCATGTGCCATTGACCCCTCTGGCGGGTGGTGCAGTTGTATAGCGATCCGACGTTTGATTCCACCACCATGTTCGGGTAGGTTTCCTCCAGGTGCTCTGGTTTCTCCTCACACTAAAGACATGTACAACAGGTCTGAATGTTTCAAGTGAACAGATTGTGTGACTTCTTACTTCTGTCATCTGTCGCAGGTTAGGATACGATATCATTTAATAAAGCATAATGGAAACGCAACCAGGTGAAGTAGGCTGGATGGCATGCAAACTTATGGTTATGTTCTCTGCTTTGGGCTAGTTTTGGCACGATCTTTTACAGTGATCAATAATAACGTTTGTAAAACATGTACTAAGTGTATGCAGTGCAGTAAAAAGAAATACATTAAAAAAACAGGCAAATCAGTTGGTAAAGAAGATTCCATACTTTTGAATGAGTTTATCATAAGTTGGACCACAACAGGCTGTCCGAGAAAACATAATTTGCATACCAACAAGATACAATAAAAAACTTGCGAGTTGGGCTGAGACCTGAATAACAGACGGCCACCTTCATTTACTTTCCAGTGTGAAAACCTGATCTAAAGACGTGACAGAGGCCAATCATACATGCATTTGAAAACTAGTGATAGAAGCAAGGAACTCCAGTAGTTAAAAGGGTTCAGTTACATCGTTCCATTATTAGTGGTTTGAAAGTTGGGTATTCCAGCTTGAACAGCATGATTGGATAACAGCAGTGATTTTGTTATGAAATGAGAGGCCTAAGTCTAGGATTAGCCATGTTGTTTTTTCCCGATAAGCGGTTTATAACAGCATCCTCCAGGAGCATACTGACGTGGCCAATCTCAAACAGATTTCAACCAGAGAGGCAACGGCTCCCATCATCCATCACCCGCAGCTGTTTGGAAACGCACACACACCTTTTGGATTGATCGCTGTGATGGCATAATGGATTTCAGCAGGGTGCGACTGACATTCGGAATATGGGCCCCATACACGCGCCCCGGGGCCCTCATATCCGACCAGATATAGGGGGCCAGCAGCTAACATTGACTTCTGATGTGAAAAAATAACACTAGAAAATGACTTTTTCACCCAGGGAAAAAGCACATGACATTCACTTATTTGTGTTGGCCATGCAAAGAGGTGGACGTATGGATTTCCAAGTCAATATTTAGTTAGAATGTTTGGTTAGTGACGTTTGTGACAATAGTAATGGAGATAACTAGTGATTTCAGAGCGTGTTATGTGATATGGATGCATGAGACGTTTGGGATCATCTGTCTGTATTTATCCTGGTGAATAGTTTTCTTCACTGACCAATGCCTGTTTTCATATTTTTTTATTTGCACTTTATTTCAAATGATCTGTAGCTAAATGGACAGAATTTTGATTGAATCTTATGATATCTTTTGAAATATTGAACAATCAGAGACCCGCACATTGTGAATAGAAGTTGGGGGGGTTTCTTGGGGTTGGGCGTCATCAGGTTTGTAAGAATGGCATTAAACTTAAAAGCTGATGCTACTGATGTGTTTTTTTTATTCAAGTTTTATTCAAGCTTTTGATATGAATACAATCTTTCAGAATGCTGCATGATCCTGAGATACCTCATATACCTGTTCATCTGGGCCAAACCACAGAGCTTTTAAGTAGAGATGTGACAGAAAGTATGATACAAACTGTTACTAAGCGAGAGGAGTTTACTTTTCGCTTCTGCCGATTCATGAGGGTTCTGCACATTTTTGCTTATTTAACTTGATAACTTGTTTAGCTCCAACTCCCAAACTCTGTCTGTGAGCACTTCTCTTTTGGGCTTTATTCTATGCCTCCCACGCCTCTTTCATTTGTGAACAAGAGACTTCTGAACACTACCCTCTTCCCTCCCTGACCCCATTGCGTGGACAATAACCACATCCACCAACAATAGCTCGGAACTGGACCTTTCTGTATTCATTCTGTTTCTATCTTTATGTACTGTATCTGTTGTTGTGCTGCTCCATCTCTGGTCTCTCCGGTCTCTTTCTCTAGTCTCTGTGCACTCTGCGTTTCTGCATTCATTCTGTCGCTATCTAAATGTATCTGTTACTGTGCTGCTCCTTCTCTGGTCTCTCACTAGTCAACCGCTCCAGCCTCTCTCTGGTCTCTCTGTACACACTCTCTGATCTCTCTCAATCTGCTCTCTAATGTGGAATAAAGTTGTACTATGTTCATCCTGAGCATCAGATAAGGGCAAAATGTGTTGATGTTGACTGTATTGTGTTGAATCATTTGAAAATATATTTAATTGAGAGAGAGAGAGATTACATTTTAAATGTATTGTACCTCAAACAGATACTCAGCCCTAGAAGAAAGTCCCATTCCCTGTGCTCCTCAGAGTCCAAGTTGGTTCATATGGCACTAACATGTCACAGGTGTACTTTGGTGTGAGGCCATGGAAAGAATTGTGCACAATCAGAGCTGCCACAGGAAGTTCTGTCCAGTTACTTTTACAAATCTCCCCAAACCTTAGATGAGACAATAGTAGTTGTACTATATCCCAGGACTGTGAGTATACGCCTCAGTTGTTGGCTGGTTTGCCTTTTAATTTGTTTTATTTCTCAACTCAGCGCACAGATATCTCCAGGCTTCTCCGCATAATAATGAATTTTTTACTTCTAAATTATATGAACCAAATGTGGCTCCAGCGCATGTGACCAGTACTGCAGTTTTGAAAGGGGGGTGCACGAAAGCAGAAGGAAATCTGGTACAGGGCACTTCTCTCAGGCTGGAGGCGTGAGAACAACACGTGGAAAAATGTGTCAAACAGTAGAAGCTGACTTTCTCAATATCATGTTTGTTTCAAGAAATGTGAAAATTATCTTTCTTTCTATTACAATTAGAGCTGCAATTAACGAATATTTTAATAGTTGATTAATCTGTTGATTATTTCTTTGATTAATCATTGAATAGGATAAAACATTTTTTTTATTCTTTATTCCAAAACGTGGCCATGCACCAACACAAAAAACATACAAATGTATACTATGCAGTATCTGCCAAATATTGGCTTCTAAAAAAAAAAGTAAAGTGAACAAAAAGAGGTCTTTTTTTTGTTTAAAAGGGACTCGAGCAGACAGAACTATAAATAAATGAAAAAAGAAAAATACAAAATGCAGGACTTTTTTTTCTACTTGTTCTCTTGTTCTCAACACTTGTTAACACTAGGACCGCCGCGTTCTAAACATACCTTGCACCGCCCCCTGCGGTCAGTTGACCGCTATGTATTTTGCGCTGATACAGCCTTTTGCCAAATTGATTGTTCACTAAACCAGAACTTGATGTTGCAAAGGAATCGTGATCATAATGAAACTGTGTAAATTATTTGTCTAAATATGCTAAGTAATTGTAATTCTAGCCGAAATAAAAGGCTAAGACGACACATTGTGCGTGTACTGATCCATCAAGATTACGATGACTTTTCAGGCTAGATTTATTTTGTAACTTTGCAAACACCTAAAAGGTTGGTCACTATATGTTATATTTGACTCAGTAACAATATGTAAATTCAAACAATATAAATGATAGTTTAGAAAAGCACGGGACCATAACGTCTTCGCGCTGCTATATGCGTCTACTTCTTACGTCATCTCCAGACTGTTTTCTCTTTAGAGGCCGAAATCACCGTGGGAAACATTATCTAGATAATAATAATATTATTCGTATTGACACAAGATCATCAGCTAGGCTACCATCGTCAATGTAAAATCTTCAATTTTACACGGGACACGTTAGAAAGACAAATATATGTATATATATATTTGTATTTATTTGAGACAAGCAGTGCTCTTTATGCTCAGAACAAAATTATAATCATTGCCTTGCAGTGCGCGCTGTGCAGAATAACACACAGTGTTATCTGGATGAAATAAGAATTATATCCTTATTGATATATGAGGGCCGCTTCTGCCCCACAGTCGCTCTCCTCCTGCAGTGTCCGCGGGTGACGAGCACTCTGATCTGCACTCTGCCTTGATAGTTCATCGAATTGTTCTATTTTATTACGATATTGTATTCTGCTTTATTGCCTTCTTGTATGTATAAATATAATAATGTAATTGATGATGAATGAAAAGGCAGAATGGAGCGACAGCGCGCACACAGACACCTGCGTATGGCTGGCATTACACACGCTCATGTGCGTTATTGCTTCTGGACTTGTTACAACACTGCTGTCCGTGCCGTGAATGCACCGTGGGTTTACGTTCAGATTTAGAATATTATAGGTGTTCTCCCCGCTGTCACTTTCTACCTCAAAATGTGACATCTCTCACCTCCGTCAGACTGTTCTCATTCAATGTCTTGAAGCACTGTCAGGGCTTCATACCGTGTACTTGCAGCTCTATTCATTTTGTACTCCTCTCTCTCCCAAATAATAATAAAAAAGTCCCTTTAGAGTCTAATGACAACATATTGATACATTTTTATAAGGCGCGAAAAACCCCCGGGAAAGGTTACTATAACAACAGTCGCCCCTGCGCCATGTATCTCATGGGGAAGCAGAAAGGGCTGTGGTTTAGAAAAGTTAAAATGCGTGTAAATCTTGTTTTCTTTACTTTTTCCAAAACCAAAACACAACAAAATATAAACAACAAGTACCTAGAAAAAGTCATAAAATTTCAACTTCTGGCGTTTTGTTTTGAATACACTAATTAGAATAATTATGTGAGTGACGGTCAGTTGACCGCTAGGGGCGCTCCTAGTGTTAAGTAAAAGTGATCTTGAGTGGTACTCTCAGATGCACATTCACAGACATGTATGTCTGAGCGTGAAAAGTTTTTATGCAAAGTCAATGGTGATGTCCATGTGAGAAATTGCATGGACATAACGGCACGCGCGTTTATCCCGCAACGGGGCAGCAGCGGTGGGTACAGCAGTGTATGGTACAGCGGCGAGATGTATGCAGCGAAACCAGGAGATGAACATACTCGCTCCACACACGTGCTGCTACCAATCAGAGAGCAATGGAGGACATGGCCTTTGTGAACATACGTACTGTATGTCTTCACCCTGAGCTGACATTCTACTGTGACTGTAAATAAGTGTTGCTGACTTGTTTGGCAATGAGGAAGTACCAGCGTTAGCATCAAAGCCCGCCCACCACTTCCGTCCCACAGTTTTCCCCAACGCAGTAAAGTACAGCAGCAGTTCAGCAGACTAAACTCATGCAGCTGATATTTAGTGAAAGTGCGTACATGCCTCCATCTACGCATGTGGAGGCATCGGCGGGCTGTACAAGAATGCGCCTAACTCACGTGAGCTCCGAGACCGCAATGTAGTGGGTGACGTATTAATTGCGCAACACAACGAATCGATAATGAACTTTTAATAATCAATTTTTATCGATTTAATCGATTTGATGTTGCAGCCCTAGTTGCAATCACCTTCGTCATATAATAATTTGAAGTTCATGACCTATTTATCAGTTTGCTTATTGTTTTTTGTAATCAGCCACCAACTTATTTTTATCATACTTCCCCTATAGAAATGTTAAAACTAATTTTAAAGTATGCAATTGTTGTTGTCAATGTCACAAGAAATAGTCAGGGTTTAAAAAACATGGATTTGAGAACTGTTTTAAAATGCATGTCCTAGTGACATGGATTTCAACAGGGCTTAAAATCCAGAACAATTACAGCTCTGGCAAAAAAATAATAATCTGTGTTTCTTCTGCTGCTCTGGTGGTTGTAGCCACCCTGATGCGTTCATGTGTTAAAACGTCCAAAAGAACTGTGAGTCTGCATTTGCAAATCATTAAGAACTCCTAAAACCAGACAATGGATTCTCTTAATGATAGTGTTTGTTATAATGGAGTGAAGGACTATTAGACAGCGGAGACCAGACTGTAACCAGCAGTAGAGACCAGACTGAGACCAGCAGTAAGTAGTAGTAGTAATCTTTATTTATATAACGCCTTTTCACTGCACATCGGAGTCTCAAAGCGGTTTACGATTGTGATTTTTGGGAGTGGGGGTGCCAGTACAGGAGGCACATGCCAGACCTATTGTACATATTTTTAGTGGTAGGGGAAACCGGAGCACCCGGAGGAAACCTACGCAGACACAGGGAGAACATGCAAACTCCACTCAGAAAGGCACTGGTCCAACCGGGATTCGAACCCAGGACCTTCTTGCTGAGAGGCGAGAGTGCTATCCACTCAGCCACCGCGAGTAGAGTCCAGACCGAGACCAGCAGTAGAGACCAGACTGACACCAGCAGCAGAGACCAGTGTGAGACAAGATTGAGGCAGAAGAGTTGTGTGGCAACCAATCAGAGAGCAGGACAATGGTACTGAAGGAGACTGACTCTCAGGCTGAACCAGGATTATACCAGTACTAAACCAGGACTAAACCAGGATTTTACTAGGGCTAAACCAGGACTTTAATAATGCAAGCTTCCAAAACGAGCTTCAAAAACTATACCTCCCATTCAGCTCCTGGTTTGGAGATTGTTTTAATGAATATGTGGAACATAAAACTCTCCATGTATGACTGGGTGTAACATGAGTTCTTTTTGTAAATGCAAGCCGCCAAATTTAGAATCAGCTGAAGGTGCTGGATTGAAAGGAGGACTTTTGCCAAAATCCTCTCATGACAGCCAATCAGATCAACCTTGTGTCACTGGGAAAGACACCACACAGTTGTCCCGCTGTAGGAGATGAGCTCTGAGGTGATATGCAGGCTGAGATTTCAAAGCTTTATATTGTGCTGTATACAAGCCCTGGGTGACAGTCAGCCGGCACAAAACCCAGGGAAATGCCAATAATAAATTGCTCGGGGGCCATAATAAAATACAGTCTAAATAAATAAGCTGCACAGATATTAATATAGCCAGAAGTCTGCGCTGTAAGCCGGGTTAGTGACATTTCGTGGAGCCGGGGAGTGTTTAAAGCTGCGCTCAATTCCATTTATTGCAAGAGAAATGATGGTTGGGCTGTTGGGGTGTATGTGGGGTGTAAATCGCACGACTGAGTTTGATTTTCAATGTAGGACCGCAAAGCTTTTATTTGTAATTTTTTTGACAATTTATTTTAATTTGTCTATGTGTTGCATTACTTGTGCAAACAGCATACCAACACATTTCATGCTGTTTATGATGTATGAACAGTGATTATCCATATGGACACATGTTACACCCTGGCTCTCTATACAGTAGAGACCAAGACTTTGGACACACTTTCTCATTCAATGAGTTTCCTTTCTTTTCATGACAATTGACTGTAGATTCACATCCAGGCTGCATAAGGGCTATTTGACCAATAAGGAGAGTGGTGGGTGCTGGGCCAGGTGACCTGGCCTCCAGTCACCGGACCTGAACCCAATCCAGATGGTTTTGGGGTGAGCTGGACCACAGAGTCAAGGCAAAAGGGCCAACAAGTGCCATGCATCTCTGGGAACTCCTTCAAGACTGTTAGAAGACAATTTCAGGAGACTACCTCTTAAAGCTCATCAAGAGAATGCTGTTGTCAAAAAAGATTTGACTGACGTGTTCAGAATTTGATACAGAAATAAGGCCAAGAATGCAGGAGTTAAAAATAGAACATTTAATTCTCTTTACAATTAAATATCGATACAAAACCCTTGGAGCCATTAATTCTCTAAAACTAACCCTATGCTCAGCCATCCTAAACTTTCCCTCCAGGCCTGAAAATGTGCAGAGAACATGCAGGCGCTCTGCCATGTTCTCTGTCTCTATCCCTGCTCTCTTCTTTCCCAGACTGTCCTATCCCCCCTTTTATCAACATGTCCGATGACGTCACATGGTCTGAGACTGGTCTGGACCCTGGTCCTGGTCTTGGTCCTCCATATCAGCCTGAGCAAACAATGCCCCCCCCCCCCCGTGCGGCGCCTGATTGTGTTGGACTTTGCTTTCTGCCAAAAGGGGGAGAGAGCCCTGCTTATACTTTGAGTCAATAATTGTCTGGTTTTGTAAGCTGGTCCTCCTTTATGATTCCCGTACTATCTTGTGTCCTTGGGGTTTTTCCTGAGTGCACAGAGGTCTTTTTTGGCTATGATGTTCAAATGGTCAAATATTGTCACATCTGTATAGTGTATATTTAAAATATGCAACAATGCCAAGAGTGTGTGAAGCAGTAATCAGAGCAAAAGATGGCTACTTTGAAGAACCTAGAATATAAGACATATTTTCAGTTGTTTCATACTTTTTTTTTAGCACGTACCTAATTCCACATGAGTTAATTCATAGTTTTGATGCCTTCAGTGTGAATCTACAATTTTCATAATCATGAAAATAAAAAACTCTTTGAATGAGAAGGTGTGTCTAAATTGTGTTCTGTACTGCATATATATAGGCATCTAAGTTCCACTAGGCTTCCAGCGGCAAAGTGGAGGCAGGCTGGAAAACCTGAAACCGTAACATAGAATAACACATAACAACAAATGGCTCCGATATGTTTGTTATGATTGCATTTCCTGTGTTGGAACTGTTTGATTCTCTGTTGAGGAGCAGACAACTCTGTAAAGTCCCCCGAGATTACTGCTGTTGTGATGCAGGGCCTAAGAAATAGATTGAATTCAATTGATTTTGAAAAAGGTGCGCTTGGACAGATAGGGCGGGGGGAGAAAGTGTACCAAGTTGTGCCAGAACTTCTAATTATTAGCATGGATGGAGTTAAAAACGTCAGACAAATGACAGTAAAGAGAACATTTATCATTTAAGGCAATGGGAAATAACAGAGGCTACAATGCTGCACAGGCCAATTATTGCTTAGCCCCTTATTCAGTCACAAAACATTATCTCGCTTCTCGACAATTGCATTTTCTCCTCCATGTTGTTAATCTGCACATCAGGGGTTGTGTTTGTATGTGCGGTCCCCACAGACTGTGGCTAAAATTAGCATCCATCTGGGTACATGTCAACGCGCATGGCTCAGCGGACAAGCACGGCGACACGCTCCGATGCTGGTGCAAAACACAGCAGGAAGTTTGGATCCACCGTCAGTCTCTGGGGAGGCAGAGTGGTGCTTTACTCAGGTGATGTGAGGAGGCTGATGATGAAGACGAGCTATTCTGACCTTTTACAAAAACCAATCAGCATCATTTGTGTTCATTCTGCCCCTTCTCTCCACGATGGTGACTGTTTACTTTAATGATTCATGTTTTTGAATGTTAAGTCATTACTTAAAAGGTCCCACAATCGCTCTTCTTAATTTTTACACTTCTCTTGTATAGATGGATAGATAGATATGTAATTTATCCCCCATAGGAGAAATTCAGGTCTCCACTAGCAACAGAATCATACAAACAAAACAAATAAATAGATAATTATCAAAAATAGCTAGCAATACTATTGAAATTCAACAGCACTTTAGGTCACAGCAACAGAGGTCTCACACTCCTGTTGTTATTGACAACTCCCAGGTGCAGATCGTAGAGGAGTGCAAGTTCCTGGGTTTAACTCTGTCTAACGACCTGAAATGGGACAAAAATACTAACCGGGTCGTTAAGAAAGCTCGTCAGCGTCTCTTCTTTTTGCGGAAACTTAGAGAATTTACCACTAACTCTAAGATTCTGTTTAACTTTTATCGCTGCACCATTGAGAGTTTACTTGTTGGTTCTGTGTCTGTGTGGTTTGGAAACATCACAGATAAAGAAAAGAGAGCTTTAAACAAGGTGCTCCGCTCTGCAAAGAGGACTGTGGGCTGTGAGCTTCCTGTTCTGGAGGTTCTTTATAAATCCAGACTTTTAAACAGAGCTCTTAAAATCATCAATGACTCTTCTGGCCACCCTGGGAAAGCCATGTTCCAGCTTCTTCCCTCTGGCAGAAGATATCGGTCGCTGAGATGCAGGACATCTCGCTATGCTAACAGCTTCTTTCCACAGGCTGTTAGGTGCCTAAACAGAGCACTTTAATTCCTGCTTTTACCCCTTGTATCGTTTTTGTTGATCGGTGCCACAGTGTCAGCTGTTTTTTTATTCTTTTATTTTCAGTGTATGTGTATTTTATATTACATTGTATCGCGCTCTTTATTCTGTCGGTGCACACAGAGTACCTTTTTTGCAAATGTATTCCAATGTAGTTTTTATACTGCACATGGCTAATAAAATGAATCTGAATCTGAATCAGAGGTTGTGTAGCCGCTTGGTTCGGACCATTTTCTCTGCTCTAGTCCAAAGTGAGATGCTGAAGGATTTGTTTGTTCATTTTTTAAGTTAGCAATCCTCCACTAGACTTTTTCCTGATCCGCTTGTTTGGTACCATGAATCCTCTCCGCTCCGGTCTGTATCAGTGCAAAACCATGAAAACTGTTCTGCAGCAACAGGTAGAAAAAAGCAAGACTTGTAAAGCAATAATTGTAAAGCACAAAACAACAACTGTTCCAGAGCAACACAGGACTTGCTGTCGTTTCCAAAGCATTCAAAACTAGATGTCACCTCATTTGAAACAGCTGGATCTGTGTTTCTTCACATGTGAAGGTTTTGGGATTTAAAACACATGTGTGAATTTTAAAATCAGCTTTTTTACACAGAAAAGTAAAAGTGAGAGAACCACCCTCACTCAATCAGCTCAGAGCCCAGTGAGCAAAAATAAATAAAAATGACTCAAAGGGCTCTTTCTTATGCATGTGTGTAACATGCTTTTGGTTAAAATGGCAAAACAGCATGTTGTAGCTTAATTTGTTCACAACATTTTACTTTTTCAAGACTAGGAACAAACAACAGATTGTGTATTATTTTATTTATTAATCAGTTATTTATTAAACTAAAACAAACTGGGTCTGGTTGAAACATATGTTAATTTGTACACATACTTAATGGAAAATCAATATATGTAATTATCTGTTCTAGCCAATGCTGTTTAATTTATAATATCTTTGGGGAGGTGGTCTATTAAAACCTTGTGGTCTTTTCACTCTCTCCTTCGTATTGATATCATACTACGATATGAACTCTGTCTTTCCCCAAATGGCACACAACCAGCCTCACCCATCCACATGTCAAAGTCCATTGTTTCCTCACCCTGTATCCGCCTCATCGTCACCTCTACTTCGTCTCTCACAGCGACGGGGATATGTTTCACAATGCCTCGGCTCTGAGACGTCACTTTAATCATCTCCTCATGCATATGGTCCCATCACACTAGCGTAATGCTTCACACACTTTAAATCACCCAGGTAGAATTGAATTATCTTGTGAGATGAGATGATACCGAATTTTCATTAAGTGACTCCATTTAAGGAGTGTATAGGCCTACCGCTGCCGCTTTGTTCAGAGTGGCCTGGCGCAGAGTACTTCCACAGCTTCTGTCTTTGTGCTCAGAGATGGAAGATTGTGCTTGAACGGCCAAATAATGCTTCACAGGCTTGATACTATGTGCAAAAGAAAGTTGTATTTTGGCCTAATTTGGCAGAATATAGTTGTTTTATTTGTATGAGAATGAGTCTAGTGAGTTCGTGAATGTTTGGTGTTGGGCTGTGGGCACTTCACTTCTTTCAGTGTGCCCCAGGGCAGCTGTAGCTACAGCAGTAGTTAGTCACCACCGTGTATAGAGTGAAAGAATAATGACCTGAAGCGTCTTGAA
Source organism: Knipowitschia caucasica (assembly GCA_964034765.1). Lineage (NCBI taxonomy): Eukaryota > Metazoa > Chordata > Actinopteri > Gobiiformes > Gobiidae > Knipowitschia > Knipowitschia caucasica. The sequence goes on from OZ035831.1 coordinate 14,261,875, forward strand.
GTGTCCAAAAAATCGGAATACAAAACCGATACAATACAATAATTGTTATTTACATATTTTAAGTTAAGTGGTAATTTTAGTTCGGCAGTTTTAAATGCCAACGGCACATAGACTTCTTCAGCCTTGCACTGAACAGCCCGAGTCCTGGATCTCTGTGTCCTGTCCCTCTGTCTCTCAATTTTGGGAGAGAGGAGTACATTTGGAACTCAATATTGGTGAATTGGGAGATCCCAATTCACTAATTGGGATCCCAATTGGAGTATTGGTGACAAATCTTGGCATCCTAGTTTTCTCACATTTTCTACTCGAGGTTTTTGAGTCGTTTCTGCCAATTCATGAGGGTTCTGCACATTTATGCTTATTTAACTTGTTAACTTGTTTTGCACCATGAGCACAAGTAAATTACTAGTTTGTGACTTCCTGTTTCTTACAATGGCAGTAATGGCAAAATAAATCACATTCTGATTAAAAAAAATTTGTGGGCAGTGGTCAGTTATCCGCTTCCTGTGTGTTTTTTGAACTGTTTCATTCTTTGATCTGTTGTTGGTGAATCCACATTTTTGTAAAGTCCTCTGAGACCACTGCTGTTTGGATTTAGGACTTTCAAAATATACATTGATTTCAACTGGAACCCCCACACAACACCACGCACACACAGTCAGCGTAGAGACGTCGGGGACCGCCTCTTCCCGGAGCTTGTCAGGCGGCAGATGGTACAGAGGTGCCATTTTGACAACAGGTGTCAGGAAGTGAAAGCGACGGCGAAAGCAGTTTAGATTCTGTAGTGCAAATTGCATGCTTGAAAAAAAGCGAAAGAAAATGCATAATGTGTCTGCTGCAGGTGATTTCCTCTGAGCTTTGACGTCTCCAAGCAAAGACACCGTTCTGCACAGTTCCCAGAGCGCGGCGAGGATTATAAAGGAAAGCAAGCCGATCAGAAATAGAAAGGAAATACTTGTGTAGCTTTAACTTTGCAGTTCAGGTTTTGCATTGTGCTGATGTTCTCCACAGGCTGAAAGTGATAGCCTTACAGTGTGTACAAGATGGTTACAGTTGAAGTGCCATCCATCCATTTTCTTCCCCTTAATCCATTCCTGGGTCGGGGGGTGGCAGTCAGAGATACCATCCAAGTCAGAGCACCACACAGTCCAGAGTTGAAGTGGATGTAGTTAAAGCAGTTGCTCCTCATTTTTATATTTATATCGTATTTTGGCTTTCCCAGAAGAATGTTTTGGAATTGTTTTTATGTTATTATAGTGTCATTGTCATTGTTTTAGTGTAATTGTTGCATACTTGTAAGAACGAGCTGAGAGAGGGTGGTCCTCCATGTTTCACTTGGCTCTACTCTATCTGGTTGCATTTCCATTAGACTTTAGTAAGTAAGTAAGTAATCTTTATTTATATACCGCTTGCTGACAGGGGACACTCCAGCTTTCTTAAAGGTCCCTTGCAATTTGTAACCTTTTTCTTTTGAAATCCATGGGTTTTCTATAAATCCACACACATCTAGTTCTCGCCTGGTCTAGTCAGCGCATGTACAGGTGGGTCGGTGCGGTGTCCTTCAAAACACTAAGGGTGTATTCAAACCTGAAAAGTCCTTTGCTCGGCTTGCTTGATCCAAATCAAAAGCGGACCAAACTTTTTTTCTTTTGCTCCGGTTTGTATTCAGACTGTCCTTTTTGCAAGTGAACTTTTTTATATAAACATATTGGCGCTCCTATTGGACAGCGAGAGCTCACGGAGGATAGACGCGGAACTGGCAGAAAACATTGAGGGCTAGATTATGTGCAGCATGTCTGCTCTGCCTGTGTTTGCTCTTTTCAGTTTCTGTCTGCGGCGGCTTGTTAAGCCCAAAAAATGCGCACATATCTTGGAGTTGTGTCGGATCGACACCGGTTATAACCAGACCTGATTCGACTTGGACCAGAATTTCGTTTGGAAGCGGACCGAGACCACCTAAAAAAGTGGGTCTCGGTTCAGTTCTTTGGTCCGGACCAGGATTCATTTGTGTGTATTCAGACCTGCATAAAAGTTTCGGATCAGAGTTCCAAACGAATCCTGGTCCGTTTAAAGTGGAGCAAATGTGCAGGTCTGAATACACCCTAAGACAGAAGCAAAAATTGGTCTGTTTCCAAGTAAAACACCTTTGGCTGCACTTCACCTGCGGCTGTTATCGCAGCCCCGTACTCATTTAAAATAATTACGGAAGTTGAACTACTATTATCTCAAAACTATTAATTACAACTAACCACTTTTGTGCTCTCCAACCAGTTTTTAAAATCCCTTTGAGTCATTTACGCTGATAACACAGAGCCATTACCCAACAATCATATCCTATAATGAATGGTGAAGATGGAAAGGCAACAACTGAACAGAGACCACATTGCTCATTCAAACTTGGGAGTTATTGCCAGAAGCAGCAGCAATATGTGAGCTACTGCATACAAAGGCTTATGTCATATTAATTCCTGATAATTGTCTGCAGTTATTAAGAGACAGGACCCATGCCGCCTGCTTCTAATTGTCTTGGCTTAATTACCATCGGATAGCTTTGTGCAATCGGGATGGACATGATAAAGGCGCGGCTGGGCTGGGGAATAAGATGCTGGAGGCGATGGAGAGAGCCCTATCAGCCTGGTTCAATGCAGAATGAGAAATGCAGCGGTTACATGTGGAGTGGAGCTGTAGGTGTACGGCTGCAGCTCAATAGGTTTTAAAATGCAATGTCTTGAGAATCTCTCGAGAAAGAATGGGATTCCGGTGTTTAAAACTCACGCATCGGCACGGTGGCTGAGTGGATAGCACTCTCGCCTCTCAGCAAGCAGGTCCTGGGTTTGAATCCCGGTCGGACCTGGGCCTTTCTGAGTGGAGTTTGCATGTTCTCCCCGTGTCTGCGTAGGTTTCCTCCGGGTACTCCGGTTTCCCCTACCACTAAAAATATGTCCAATAGTTCTAGCATGCGCCTCCTGTACTGGCCCCTCCCATCTCTGTGTGGAGTGAGAGACAAATGCCCCTAATTAACAATTGTAAACCGCTTTGAGACTCAGATCTTCAGTGAAAAGGCGGTATATAAATAAAAGATTACTTACTTACTTACTTACATCTGATTTGTTAGGCCTTACAACATGCCTTGGAATCATGGTGTGCTAAGTCTGCTTCAAATAAATATGTTCTTAGGATTGGTCAACAGCGCCGTCAGCCATTGGAATAAAAATTGCTGCCGTACAATTGCGTTTTTGGTTTGCAATCACGCACTTTGTTCACTTTGAGCATTTGATTTTCACACATTTCACACATATTGTTCAAACCAGATGCTGTACATTTTCCAAGTCACTTTTACTTCACCTAGCAACAACAATTGACAAACATTGACACATATGTGGGGGAGGGTCTGCTTTATCACAATGATGCCAATGAGTGAGTTGCCAAATATTTAGTTTTCTTATTATGGCTTTTCCCTGTGCTCTTAAATGCATCTGTGGGCCTCGTCTCAGCAGGATATGCATTGTTAATAGTTAACAAAATAAGAAAATGGAGCGTCTTGCTGGGATACTGGTAATGACAACAAGAAAGAATTATGTTTCCTTCACATACATTAATAAAATAATAATTGGGTGTCAATCCATCCATCCATCCATTTTCTACCCTTTAATCCATTTCTGGTTCAGGGGGGTGGCAATCAGAGATGCCACCCAAGTCTCATAGCACCAGCCCCTCACTGATCCTCTGCAGGTGGTGAGTCCACAGGAGGACGGCTGCTCTCTGAGTGTGAGCATAGCCTTGATCTTTCAGTGGGGGCTTTTGGGCAAAGTGGGGTTAAGTGTCTTGCCCAAGGACACAACGACAGCAGTCATCAGTGGGAGTCGGTGGAGAAGGTGGAGAGGTTCGAATTGAACCCACGACCTTCAGGCCTTAAGGCCAATGCTCTACCAACTGAGCTACTGTCGCCCCAATTGGGTGTCTAATCCTTAAATTAGACAAATTTCTAAATACGTTGCGGGCTTACTAACCAAGTGGTTGATGATGGCCAGGGGCAGGAATTGCCGGATGGAAATGATACCAAAAAACTGGCTTGGTAGAGCATTTGCCTTTGAGCCTGAAGGTCATGGATCCACCACGAGACCCTCTCCACCGACTCTGTGTCCTGGGCAAGACACTTAACCCCACTTTGCCTGAAGCCCACCCTGGAAGATCAGGGCTATGCCAGCAGCCATCCTCCTGTGGACCGCCTAAACGAGGATTAGTGAGGGGCTGGTGCTATGTGTACCGGGTGGCATCTCTGGCCACCCCCCGACACAGACATGGATTAAGAGGTAGAAAATGAAAGGATGGATCTGTTACCTCTTTTGATCAGCTTTTTCAGACACAACATGGAAAAATAGAGGACCACCCTTTCTCAGCTCAGAGAGAGAAAGCTCTCAGCCAAAAGTGTCAAATAGTGACTCACTAATAAAATAACATGTTTTCTGAAGATTTTTGTTGTTTGAATTTTTCACATTTTACTTCCACAATTCTTTCTGTGGGACAAACAACATTCAATATTTAAGGAAAAAAATAATACATTGATCCCCCCACAAACTCTGCTCAGATCACAGATTAATCAATTAAGAATCAATTTGATGTTGGTGTTATTCAAGATGAAACGCTAAAGTAAAAGGTGGTGTCTCCAGAATACATGGATTGCTTTAAAAAAGATGTGTGACTGTGACGTCTCTCAGGATCGAATGTTCATTGCTTTCTCATCCAAAGTTCTTTGGATTGTTGTCTCTTCAAATTATTTCATTCCAATCACAAAACCATTCTATCAAGTCCCTTCCAACATTTTTAACTGAATTTGTCCCACATCTCGCATTTTACCATTTAATTTAACCTTCCATTTGTGCTTTGAATAACATACTTCTAAGCACTTTTTTATTTCGCAGCTCTGACAAAAGCTGCAGTATTCATTCCAGCTTTCTATGTTCACTACTGCTACATGTTTTTGGAAACTCTCGCTCTCTTCTTTTGAGTATTTTTCCGCGTTTCCCAAACCCACTTTGCCTCCCACAGTAACCGAACACGCACCCCTATTAACCCGCCTTCCTACCGCTCCCGGTGGAGGAGCTGTGGAGCCTGGGTGCCAGTCAAACTGAAGGGAGCATCAAGATCATTAAAGTTTCATTTCCCAGCTCACGCACAAGTCGTGTGAACGTGATACTCTAAATGGGCTTTTCCTGTCACCCAAATTCTGCCACTGCCGAGTCCGGTGTTTATGAGTTGGCTATATGCGCGGCTGTGTCATGTCTGGAATATGAAAAGGTGACATTTCCAGACGGCGTACATATTGGGTCTCGACACTGCTCTATGCGCAGTCAAAAAAAGTTCAAGTATGAGCTGTCAGCACCAGATATTGTTGTGTCTTCTACTTTGTCTGAATGCAGTGCAATGCTGTGTGCATTGCTTTAGCTTTCTATTCACTGTAGACTGAAAACTGATTTTTCCATAAAAAATACAGATGATGTCATCTATCCATTTCAGCAATTTTCCCCCATGACCCATGAAGTGTGCGTAGATTTCCACATCTACGCACACTTCATCCAGCTCATCTAAGTCCAGCTGAGAGCTCGGCGTTTCTGCTCAGAATCCCGGCAATGGATAAAGTAAAAGAAAATGAATGGACAGTACATGTGCATGCTTTTCTGTAGTGCACGACTGGCCCAGAAAAAAAAAATATTACAAACATTAAGTGTGGAATCTGTGTTTGTGTATGTTGTATGTGTGACTAATTAAAGCCTGTTCATTCGACATGATTTCAGTTTGTACCTTAATTTACATCAAATCTATAGAGCGCTGGCAGCTCTGTCTCCATATTACTAATGTATCAAAAATACATTAGTGACATAAAAAAAAAATCATCTGTAGTCACTGGGCCACAGTTTGTGATTGACATGCTGGATGTGATAAGTGTGTGTTGATTTCAATATCCAAACTTATTGAACTGATTTAATGATGCAGTATGTTCTACAGGTAGCAACATCCACAGGCTATTTGCTCTTTCCAAAGAACCACAACATATATCCCTAAAACACAAAGGAAGTGCAGTAGTGCAGTCATAAAACTGTAGGGCTAACTCCAATGCCTGAGGGCTTCCCCAACTTCATATGGGTAGTGGATGGATTGTGCAGTACACCTGCGCAATCCATCCACCCATTCTCTTCCTCTGGGTTGGGGGGTTGCAGTCAGAGCTGCACCCAATTCACAGAACATCAGCCCCACACTGATTGTCTGGCAGGTGGTGAGGTATCAGAAGGGCGGCTGCTCTAGTCTGAGCTGCCTTGATCTGTCAACGACACACCTGACCCAATACTTCCCATTTTGGCTGTATTATTACAAAATACATTTAGCAGATATATAATAAGCTCAAAGAAACGTATAGGTTTCTGTGGTTTTATTCTTCCCTGAGCCGATAACAACCTATTCAACTTCTGATTTCTTGCCAGTATATATATATATGTATATATATATATATATATATGTATATATGCGACAGTAGCTCAGTTGGTAGAGCATTGGCCGTTAGGCCTGAAGGTCGTGGGTTCATTTCCCACCTTGACACCTTCTCCACCGACTCCCACTGATGTCTGCTGTCGTTGTGACCTTGGGCAAGACACTTAACCCCACTTTGCCCAAAGCCCCCGCTGAGAGATCATGGCTATGCTCACATTGACAGAGCAGCCATCCTCCTGTGGACTCACCACCTGCAGAGGATCAGTGAGGGGCTGGAGCTCTGTGACTTGGGTGGCATCTCTGACTGCCACCCCCCCGACCCAGAAATAGATTAAGGGGTAGAAAATGGATGGATGGATGGATCAATACTATATTTGCATCTAATCTGCATTCATATTTTGCACATTTCTCAGACCAAGGTCACACACAATAATAGTTCAATAGCATTATAACCAGTGTAGTTACAACCTTTTACTTGTTCAATAATCAAGCTCTGCATATTCCAGCAACCTCAGAGATGGTGACAGCAGTTTTAGCCTCACTGTGTATTTATGATGGAGGCAGTAAAGACAGACGTGCTCTTGGCGACAGAACACACATAGACCTCAAGCATTAAGGCCATGTCATCCTTCATCAGAGGTAGCAGTGGCACACATGCTCCTGATCCAGTACTCAAACAAAGCCAAGATCGTCCGCTGATACTGAAGCAGATATCAGGCCGTACATCTCTTTTGTCTGGACTGATGTAGCACTTGTTGGTTGGATTGTGCTGTAGATGTGTTGGATAAAAGCCTTGTACACACGTCACCAATGTCCCTCACACCAGCGATCCACAACCGTCTTAGTGCCATGGACCAGGCAGACCGGCAAATTCACAGGATTAATACTGTTTGTCACATGCTTGTGAATTTAATGTTCTCTTTTTTTACTGTGATGGGGCAGGCCGTGTCTTCATTTAATATTTTCCTAGTTTCTGATGTTCAGCAGCTCTGCATGTTTTCTGCTTAGCCGATCAGACAAATGTGGCTTGTTCGTTGTGCGCTCTGGTTCATTTCTTGTTTCTTGTTATCGGCTTTTGGACTCAGCTTGTGCTGTTTGCGCTCTGTCCAGGGACCTCTGCACAGTCCTTGCTCCTTCAGTCATCGTGGTTTGAACTTAACTCGATCACGCTCTTGTCTCCGTTCTTCTAGTCTCTTTTTAAAGCTACACACAAGCTCCATCCTTTCTCTTTATACCACGGTTTTTAAACTTCATTACCAACTGACGCACAACACCTTCTGCCTCAAGCACATGTCTATGGGAGGTGCACACTGCTTTTCTCCCCCCTACTTTTTCATTTTAGCACAATCAATTCAGTGCACCTAAATACTTACATGTATTTGTGTATACACATACAACAGATCAGAAGTTCAAACAGTTCGACCACAGGAAATACAATAAAAACACACACATAGCAGCGGTATGACCAACGTCCATAAATGTTAATACATGTGCAGAAATTTCCCGGATCATCTACAACTATTGTGTCTCGTGACCAAGACCTGAGGAGAAAATCCAGTATTTTAAAGAAATATAGCATGACTTATACTCAAACAGTATAATCACAGACATAATTCTTTCCTTACAACCCTGGAACCAGCAGTTGGGGTCCACTGCCTTACACACAATACATGGATATATATGTTACACTGTACAAGCCATCGCAAATGTTTCATCAAAATACATTTGGTCTATTCCGTCTTAAGTGGCCCTAACGTATGCGCAGAGCCCTCCGCCGCAATTTTCACCCGATTTTTCTTCTGAGCACTTCATCACTTCAGCTGTATTATTTAACTCCAATCACATACCAATTTGACATTCTCTGGCCACTGGGCGCGCACCATATTACCATACAGATTGAAGCTGATTTCTGGTGCTTAAGTTTTTTTTTTGCACAGGAGGGAGGGCTGCTTTGGAATGCGTGGTGATCAGCTTAAGGATGTAGCGAGGGGGGTTTCACCCAGTAGGTGAAGTCAAGCCTTCGCTGTCAGAGGTTGACGTGGGCAGAAATGTGGACAGAGGTTCAATGATTGGCTGGTGATAACTGTGCGGTGAGTCCAAGTAAGTAAAGATGCATGGAATTAGAAGTGTGTTCACATTATACAATTTAATGATGCCATGATTCAGACAGTGGGCAGGGTCCTTTAAGAAGAAGAAGAAAAAGTTATTTGTTATTATTACTCGTCCCATAGTGGGGAAATTTCAGTTTGATGAATAAACATATACACATCAAGGCATGCAGTGAACATCACCTCCACGCTCCTTATAGGCAAAGTGGGTTAAGTGTCTTGCCCAAAGACACAACGACAGCATAGGTCAGTGGAGTCGGTGGAGAAGGTTTTGCGGTGGGCTCGAACCCACGACCTTCAGGCTAAAACAGATTTTCTGTTTTGTTTTGGCAAGAATTTGACCTGTCTCTAGTAAACAGATGTTGAAACTTCACCAATATTTGCAATCAACCAAAACATATATATATATAAATACACACCCATTATAAAAAACACATTTCATGCCTTTTTTGTTGTGGTTACTGTTTAGCCACAAATGTAATACATTCATGTGCCCTTATTTTTACAATTCCAAATCATATCATATTGAATGTTTGTATAAATGTTGAGGACATGCTTTTATCATTGCTGTATTCTTGCATCACTCCTCTCCTCCTCTATTTGTGTATCAAGTTCAAGATTACTCAAATAATCCATACATATAACTTAAAGTAGTACACACAGCTTAAAGAAAGAAAAGCTGTTTTGTCGTTTCTCCATCGGAGTAAAGGGCACATAGACATATTTTTCAGCCAGTCCTCCTACTTAAAAAGATTAGAGATGCCTGTAATTTCATCAAACCATCATAAGTATACCTCAACTCTGAAAGACAAAATTTATAAAAGCATATACATCCAGATAATTATTTAGTCAATAACAAAATTCTATCTCTACACTGCGTTTTTACACACTGTTGCTGGTATTTTGGCCCATTCCACCATGTTGATCTTCTAGAGCAGTGAGGTTTTAGGGCTTTTGCTGGGTATCACAGACATTCAACATCAGGACAATCAACTCATCTGCACATGTTCACTCAAGAATATACCATACTATCGCACAGTCCTCAAAGTCTTACAAACCAACATACCAAGAAAACGTTGCAGTTAAAAACAGTATTTACATAATAAACAATAAGGTACATGCGTTGCACCTGCTATAGACTATTCTGAAGTTATTTTTTGAGCAGAGAAACAGAAGCTGGAACAAAATAAAGAAAAGTTTAAAATCTCTAAAATAAAAACCACAGATGAAAAACTGTGTAGCATCTGCACCATTCTGATTCCCAACACGTTAATTGCACAGGCTACATACAGTTCTTTGAAAGTCTGATCTCCCAAACTCTGAAAATATTCTGTTTTTGTGCTCTATCAAAATGCTGCCCTTTGAGAGCAGCATTCCACATACTGTCCAATTCAATAGTAGAATTTATTTTGTAATTATTGTTCAAGGACGTTTTGTTTTGCAGATTCTTCTGTTTTCAACCTTGCCAGCTTGAAGGGAAATTGAATTTTGATTAAGTCGAAACAAATAGCTTTTTCTCTCTGTACCAAAATTGATAAAACAAGAGTAGACATAATTGTTTTGAACTGTATTATTTTATTTTAATGGGCTCAAGCAAAGTGTTCATTATGCAACAGTATTCCCACTACATATCAATCAGAGCTTGGAGCAGTTAGACATGAGGCAGTGTGTCTGTGTCGTAAATGATTGGATTGATGAACAGTCAAATCTTGAGCCAATGGATTTCATTAAGGGAGACATAATATGCAGAAATCTCACAGTTTCACAATATTGTTATTTATTATACACCAGGAGCGTATGGCTTCTGGTCACATACAAGTTTTTAGATCTCACAAACCCTGCATACAGCTCATTTTCTGCACCCAACCTTAACTCACACCTGGGTCACACCTCTGTTTGACCCTCTTAGAACCATAGACCCTCTGACCATATAAGGAAATGACCCTTATTGTCATTTCAACTACTCTTTTAGTTCTTCATCCCCTGTTTTGTTTTTGTATGTTTATGCTGGATTGTTTATTTCTTCACGTGACACTTACCCACTGACCAAACATAGACTACGATGAATCAGATCATGACGTCATGAACTTTGAGAACTGTGCTGCCTTAAAGTGATTGTCTGGAGTTTGTCAGAAAGAGAGACAGAGAGGTACTTGATTTGAAAAAACAACGCAAGCTCCCTCCCCCTTCCTTTCTGATTGGTCTACACCTACGTTTCTGCAACACTTTTAAATGTTAAATGTTGATCAGAGAACACATTATACATATACATTATTAATACACATGCACGGAGGTTTTCAGAATTATTTGTTAACGTTTTAATGAAACAAATGATGTTTTAATGCACAAAAAAAGCGATGGCGGCAAACCCGGAACAAGCTATTATCATGAACTGCACATTATAGGACACATCTTCAGAAGAGCTGATTATGGATATAGGTCCAGTATATACATAAGCACCTCAGCGCGGATGTTCAGAATTCTTTGTTCAGTTTCCGTGTAGTTTCAGAGCCTAATAGAGGCTTGATTCGGAGGTTCCGCGAATACAAACAACTGAGCATGAGCAGCTACGAGCATCAGCGCCGATGATTGACAGCCCTTGGCATGACTTGATTGGTTAACGTGGACGGCATCGTGGATTCTGAGCTATAGCTAAGAGAAGGGAAGGCGGGACTTACCCGTAATATTAGAATTCATAAAATGACTTATTTTATATCAACATTTCGGGGGCGGTGCCGATGGAGCTACAAGAAGGGGGACCGGAGGGTGTGTTCCAATTATCGTGGGATCGCACTCCTCAGCCTCCCTGGTAAGGTTTACTCCAAGGTACTGGAGAGGAGGTTACGGCCGATGGTCAAATCTCGGATTCAGGAGGAGCAGTGTGGTTTTCGTCCCGGCCGCGGAACACTGGACCAGCTCTATACTTTCCATCGGATACTCGAGGGTTCATGGGAGTTCGCCCAACCTGTCCACATGTGCTTTGTGGATTTGGAGAAGGCGTTCGACCGTGTTCCCCGGGGTGTACTTTGGGGGGTTCTCCGGGAGTACGGGGTCCGGGGTCCTCTGCTGAGGGCTGTTCGGTCCCTGTATGACCGGAGCCAGAGCTGTGTTCGCATCGCCGGCAGTAAGTCAGACCTGTTCCCGGTGCATGTTGGCCTCCGCCAGGGCTGCCCTTTGTCACCGGTTCTGTTCACTGTATTTGTGGACAGAATTTCTAGGCGCAGCCAGGGGCCGGAGGGGGTCCGGTTCGGGGACCACAGGATTTCATCTCTGCTGTTTGCGGACGATGTTGTCCTGTTGGCTCCAACGAACCAGGACCTGCAGCATGCACTGGAGCGGTTTGCAGCCGAGTGTGAAGCGGCTGGGATGAGAATCAGCACCTCCAAATCCGAGAACATGGTGCTCGACCGGAAAAAGGTGCCTTGCTCTCTTCAGGTGGGTGGAGAGGTCCTTCCTCAAGTGGAGGAGTTCACGTATCTCGGGGTCTTGTTCACGAGTGAGGGAAGGATGGAGCGTGAGATTGACAGGCGGATCGGTGCAGCTTGCGCAGTGATGCGGTCGCTGTATCGGACCGTTGTGGTGAAGAGGGAGCTGAGCCGAAAGGCAAAGCTCTCAATTTACCGGTCAATCTTCGTTCCCTCCCTCACCTATGGTCATGAGCTTTGGGTAATGACCGAAAGAACGAGATCGCGGATACAAGCGGTCGAAATGAGCTTCCTCCGCAGAGTGGCTGGGCACTCCCTTAGAGATAGGGTGAGGAGCTCAGTCACACGGGAGGAGCTCAGAGTAGAGCCGCTGCTACTCCATGTCGAGAGGAACCAGTTGAGGTGGCTCGGACATCTGTTCCGGATGCCTCCTGGACGCCTCCCTGGGGAGGTGTTCGGGGCACGTCCCACCGGGAGGAGGCCCCGGGGAAGACCCAGGACACGCTGGAGGGACTATGTCTCTCAGCTGGCCTGGGAACGCCTTGGGGTCCCCCCGGACGAGCTGGAGGAAGTGTGTGTGGATAGGGAAGTCTGGGCGTCTCTGCTTAGACTGCTGCCCCCGCGAACCGGCAACGGATGAAGCGGAAGAAAACGGACGGACGGACGGACATTTAAGGCCAGGAGGTCAATTTAACACATTTCCTAAAATTTGTAATTAATTTAGAGTTACAGACTATCAATTTAATGAACAAAGGTATTTCCTCTGAATTTTTATTATAATTTGCAATGTACAATGTCATTTCCATGAAGAACACTGCCCAGATTTGAAATAGATTAAATTCAATAAGAAATAATTTTATTTTTGTGGTGATATCTTTTGGAGCTGCTTCAAAACGTGCCCAGCGCCACACACTGGTTAATGTCAAATCACCCCTTAAAACACAACATGCATTTTTTAACCTCGACATGCTACACCTGCTATTTGTCTTCTTATCCCAACACAATGCAATCTCTGTCAGCATTAGCATATTTCAGATAGGAAGTCCCCTCAGACCCGGCCGCTAACCCTGCCAGTGTCGCTCTATTCAATCCCCTGCATTGTGCAGCGTGTTCCCCTTAATTGAATTTGATAGCGACTCTATATCACGCTGTATAGAACAGTCACTCCAGCTCACCTTGACATAAAAAGCGGCGCGATGTCTCCCGGTGGGAATGGCCCCTCCGCGTTGGCGTTGTATTGTCCTGTGCATTGGTAATGGCAAGAATAATGACCGGGGTGGAGAGTTTGGAAGTAATGGAATCAATGTTGGTGATTGATATCGATGCATATAGTGTTGGTTTGAAGCGTAAGGTTTACAGGACCTCAAGACACTTGAGAACAAGGAACTATAGCCACCGTATATATTACACTAGCCAATGGGGATCTAAATAAAAATAAGTAAACATTATAAGAGGACATATTATGATCATAAGGATTTTTCCCCATTTGATTATAATTTTGCTGCTGATCCCGCTCTAGTCCATTTTTAACTGAGCAATGAGATTTTAATTTTAAAAAATCGTTAAATTTTGTAATCAAAAACTTTGCAGTAAGTCAAATTATACTATGACACTTGTGTATAGTTGAATATGATTTGGACTCAAAATTACAAAAATAACACGCAAAAATAAATAAATCCCCAACATGTTTGTATAGGGTTCTGTATTTATAAAATTTTCAATGAACAAAACACTATGTGCAGCCTTGAAAAAAATGGCTGCGTATTGCAGTTCCTATATTAAAGCTGCACTAACTGATTTTATTTTTGTATTCATTACAAAAAAGCTATCCATGTCCGTGCAGTGCATTGGGATATTCGTCCTTTTGAAGAAAAAGTAGCGCAGATTTGGGCTGGCGTGACATTATATTTTAGATCGAGTTTTGATGAAACAAGGAAGAGAATGTGTTTCGGGTCGCAGATTGTGACCAACAGCGGACCACTGACCCCCACTTTCGTGAGAAATCTACAGGTCCGTTAGCACAGACAGCTGAGTTAGCACAACAAGTGGCGGAGCTAACCTGAAGCTTCGTGTGTCTTCGTCACCGGTTACTGCTTACACAGCGAGACAGCCATCCAAAAGAAAGTCCCGTTCCTCCGCGCTTCCCGGTTCTATCGTTCTATGGTCACGCCATCCACGTGCAAATCCATGTCCATGTATTTATCGATATTGGGAGACACTAGCTCCGTCCCAACAGTGGGTGTGTGTGGGGGGCGATAGCTTCGTGGGTGCGGGGAGGGGAGCAGAAAGAGAGAGGCCAGCGGGTCTGCGGCTTCAAAATCCCAAAGTCAGTTAGTGCAGCTTTAAAAGCTTGAATGCCACTCGTAAAAAAATAAAAACAAACATATCCTAATCCTTTCCATTGAATTGCTTGTGGCTTGGCTATCTTTTTATGTTTAAAATATGCACATAATTACATCTCCTTTTTTAGTGAAATGTTGAGACAATGACCCCAAGCTCCGCTGTTTTACTTGTTTTAATGCAGACACTTTGGTTTCAGTATCACACTTAAATGGCATGTCTGGTTTTGTTTGATGCTGCTAGTCTCAGCTTATGTGTCATGTAGAGCTGGGATCAGTGGTCTTAGCTAGTGTGACATGTATTATTTGAGATTACAGAATAACATACTTTACATACTTTAATAACATCCATCTATCTATGTATCTATCTAGATATAGCATGTCAGCGCACATCATTTTGGACATTTTGAGCCGGGAACCGCCCCCACTGCTGTACACCCTTGGGTGCCTGCCCCACCCTTTTTAATATGACTTCCTGGTGCTGCTCTTATATTTGCTTGATGAAGGCAAAACCCCAAAACGTTGCACTTCCAATACATTATTTTTAATTTGCAAGTGAGTCTGTGTGCGGTAATCATTCTCTATAAATCCAGATATGAGCCATGAAAGGATTGATCAATCAAATTTCATTCACAGGGAAAACTCTAGCTTGCCTTAGCAACCATCTTAGCAACAAGTCTGCCCCTGTCACAATGTGAAGCTACAACAAATACCCATCCAAATAAAATTAGCTCACGCAGCTTATGTTCAGATTGGATTCTTTCAGATCAGCAAACGCTATAGTCAGTCAAGCTATGTGCGAGGGGGCATCCAACAATATCTACCCTTCCACTGTTAGACCAGGATAACTTTTCCTATGCCTCTCTGAGGCTGAGCCGACATTCCTGTCTGAAAAGTTCAAATGTACTTGTCAGAGGAACAAAGAACAGTGCTCCAACAGTGGGCCAGCAAATACCTTGGTATTTGATGTGGGGTCGTGTGGCGATCGGGGGGGGGGGTACCAATGGAGTGGCAAACCGGAATGGTGGTCCCTCTCTACAAGAAGGGGGACTGAAGGGTGTGTTCAAATTATTGTGGGATCACACTCTTCAGCCTCCCCGGTAAGGTCTACTCTAAGGTACTGTAGAAGAGACTACGACCGAAGGTCGAATCTCGGATTCAGGAGAATCGCCAAACCTGTCCACAAGTGCCTTGTGGACTTGGAGAAGGCATTCAACCGTGTTCCCCGGGGTGTCCTTTGTGGGGTTATCGAGAGTAAGGGGTCCGGGGTCCTCTGCTGATGGCCGTCCGGTCCCTGTATGACAGGAGCCAGACCTGCGTTTGCATTGCCGGCAGTAAGTCAGACCTGTTCCCGGTGCATGTCAGCCTCCGCCAAGGCTGCCCTTTGTCACTGGTTCTGCTCACTATCTTTATGGACAGAATTTGTAGGTGCAGCCAGGGGCCGGTTTGGGGACCACAAGATTCCATCTCTGCTGTTTGCAGACAATGTTCAAAATCCGAGGCCATGGTGCTCGACCGGAAAAAGGTGCCTTGCCCTCTCCAGGTGGGTGGAGAAGTCCTTCCTCAAGTGGAGAAGTTCAAGTATCTCGGAGTCTCGTTCATGAGTGAGGGAAGGATGAAGCATGAGATTGAAAGGCGGATCGGTGCAGCGTGCGCAGTGATGCGGTCGCTGTATCGGGCCGTTATGGCCAGCTGAGTCTCTCAGCAGCAGTCTCTGCTTAGACTGCTGCCCCCGCGACCCGGCAACAGATGAAGCGGAAGAAAATGGATGGATGGATGGATGGATGGATTTGATGTCAGATCTATAATAATTCGGGGATCAATGCCATTTCATTTTCAATATGATTGGGTTCAAAATGAAACAAACAACGTGCACTTAAGCGCAAAATTTTTACATCCAAATAAGACATTGTGTTTGTGTTAATATAATAATAATAATGATAATATTTTGGACACTCAGAGACGCTTCACGTGACATTATTAATTAATTCCACACATGGTGGTGATAGGCTAGACTGCAGCCTCAGCTGCCCTGGGGAACATAGACAGAAGCGAGGCAACCCTCTGAACATAACTGTCCAGGCACACACCAACCAGGACCTGTCCTGGAAAGCTTCAGAGGTCTTACAAATTAAAGCAATCTATTTCTGTTCCTCCTACTTCTTTCTTTGAATAATTTCTCGCAATTGCTAACCTTCCTACTGGTTTCATATATTGTGCTATTATGCTAAAAAAAAACTTGTGGGAAAGCAGTCATCTGTCCTTAATTAATCCATAACATTGCACCCTGTGCCACGTCATAAAGCTTTAATTAAAAAGGTATATTGCTTTTCTTTGTCCTCAATCCTACACACTGCATCCCCACTCGATGTATTATAAGTGTTTACTTAAAGGGCCCTCTCCAATCACCCGTCTCCTTGCTTTTATGTGAACGGCGGTCACAATAACCGCTTCAGTATTGGGAATGGCGGCCGCGGCGAGGGACCTTCACAAGTGGCCTGCTAATTAGCCGCAGCGCCTCATTTTGTGCCGCCGACGCTGCGGAGATAGCAGCGCGTGGAGTGGAAGTGAAATGGAGAATTGCCCATTAGACGTGAACGGGAGCGTGGCCACAACACCACTCATTCGCCGCATAATCGCGGCCTTTTCTATGTCAATTACAATCCGGAGCACAGGTCTGAAGAGTAGCAAAGATGGACGAACAGAGGAAATGCCTAATGAGGTTACTTGTGTGGTCCTTTATGTGTGGCTAATGACAGAGATATTTGTAGTGAGGCTTCAGGTTAATAAGGAAGCGAAATATGTTGTTTTTAAGTATATAATGAAACCATTGCATTTTTTTATAATATTAAATAATTTCTCACAGGGTCATTATGCAATGTGAAGAAATAAAAGTTGATATTTTTGTATATCTTCCCTGTGTGAAGGATTGGTGTGAACCACAAAATACAATCTTGTGGTTAAATCTGGACACAGTTAATACATAAAAATTATTTATTTGTTTGGCGCAATGACCCCGGCAGTAACACTTGCAGCAATGAGATCGATTGCAGCTGAAGATGATCTCAGATCCCCCGGGGTCAAACACTGGTGGTGGCTAGAGTATGGTGTGAATGGGGCTTAGGCGGAGCAGGAGCCAGGGAAGGAGCCTAGAGCGAGAGCCAGAGCGGGAGCCAAGAGCGGGAGCCTAGAGCGGGAGCCTAGAGCGGGAGCCTAGAGCGGGAGCCTAGAGCGGGAGCCTAGAGCGGGAGCCTAGAGCGGGAGCCAGAGGAGGTGCTGGGGAGGTGGTGGGTGTTTAAGAGCTCCAGGAAGCGCAGCTTGTCGGGAAGTGGCTGCCTTTTAAACTGCCCGCTTGCTTGTGAGAGGGTTGGCAGGAGGCTGGCAGAGCTGTGTGATTGGTTGGCTTGGAAGGGAGAATTTGCACTCGGTCTTTCAGTCTGAACCTGCGCATTCAGCTTCATGACTAATGAACACTGCCAACCTGATCTCACGTGTCATGCGTCCGTGCAACATCCTTAACTAATATCAGAATGTGCAATAACCACATGTTACTGTCACTTAACTAACTCAATGTGTCCCAGAGCCTCATGCTGCTAATGTACAGATGTAAACATACTGCTGCTATGTACAGTTACTTACATGTGACTACACAGTACTTTATACTTGCCTCTTATATTGCCAAATGTAAACATTTTATAATTATTTACAATGTTAAAGATAGAAATTTTATATTTTATTTAAAGATTTTGTTTTAGTATAGTTATTGTTCACTTATCTTGTGCTCTGTGCTCCTCATTCCTACTGTTCTGTAACTTGTGATGCAACACTGAAATTTGAATTTCCTCACTGTGCGACAAATAAAGGACCTCTTAATCTTAATCTTCATCTTTCCATCACAGTTGTCTCTTGAATGGGTTTTTTTCAATTATTTGGAACATTTTCTCTGCTGAAGATCCCCCACACCAACCAATCAAAAGTAAAGGCCACTGGGTCAAGGTCAAATATAGATGACTTTAGACTGTAGATGTCTTTGGATGTTTGCTCCCGTGGACGGAGAAGCTGTAGATCCAGGACTGAGGCAGTAGGCCTGTGACTTAGGCTGTAGATCCAGGACTGAGGCTTTAGATTTAGGACACAGGCTCAAGATCAAGGTCTGAGGCTGTAGATCCAGGACTGAGGCTGTAGATCCAGGACTGAGGCTGTAGACCCAGGACTGAGGCAGTAGATCCAGGACTGAGGCAGTAGATCCAGGACTGAGGCAGTAGATCCAGGACTGAGGCAGTAGATCCAGGACTGAGGCTGTAGATCCAGGACTGAGGCTGTAGATCCAGGACTGAGGCAGTAGATCCAGGACTGAGACAGTAGATCCAGGACTCAGGCAGTAGATTCAGGACTCTGACTAACCAGGAGGAATGCACTCAAAAACATATTATTACACTTTTTGTCTTTTCTATGCTTTCAACATTCTAAGAGTGCTATTTGGCCTTCATACAAAAAGCCCAAAGTCCTTTTTTCATTGATTCCCTCAAGCACTCAAGAGAGTGATATATCTGAAGAGGCAGCACAAGAAGTGGGTCCACATCTATGACGTGCAAAACATTAATTCTTCCAAAATAATATCAAAACAGTGAAAACAAAATATTATTAATATGCTGTAAGCTGTCCAAAAAAATAAAAAAATTCAGCAATTTGACTGGGGGAGAAATTATAATAGCAAATCAGCGCGCACAGACTCTCCTGGGTCCATTCCTATGGTCCCACGTTCATCAAGGACCTATACTGTTTTTTCTGCTATTGTCAGTGACGAGAATTGAGACAGCAATTCATGTCAACTTGGAGAAAATGTGTTTTTGGGTGCAAATATGTGATAATAGTATTTGGTCTAAAAAATAAAGACAAAGATTGCTGTGAATGTGGCTTTTTACGGGGATCTGCCTCTGAAATCTGCAATACTGCTCCAGAACTACGATTACCATGAAATTTGACTTACTCAAAAGCTGATCTGGAAACCTGTTATTCCCATGATCTGTAAGTACAATGCAGCTAAATAAATTGGGTCTGATTCTGGTTCAAGGACATAGGTCTCTATTTGACAGATTGCCAAAAGTTTTTCTGGTTTGAAATGACTGTGTACTGGTAAAAGCTGAACAGTTAAGTTCACTAAGTAACTGTGTCAAAGTCAAAAACAAAAGACAAATAGACACAAATATTGGAATGTGGCAGCATGTCGGCTTAATGAGGCGCATATCTCCAGAGCGGGGTGCGTTCTCGAGCACGCGGCTCCACAGTGGCTCCTCTCTCAATGCAAAGTGCTGATGCTGCAGCTCAGGCCCATCTCATCCACTGTGCCCTCAATCTCTCCTGATCAAGAATGTGTGTGAAAGCTGCAAACTTGTGCACTTTCCCAAAGCCCTGAAGGCAAGAGGTGGAGCTCAGGAGGCCGTGGAGGAACTGGTCCCAGGGATAGAGTAATAGTGTAAGGCCCCCTCCTCCCCTTTTTACCAGTTACAATTTTCCATTACAAACCATAATTATTAGAGCAAGATTTTGTAATGCTTAACAACTGGGATTTGCTAAATTGTGCTGTTTCTTGTGTCTATTGTTCAGTTCATTTATCTTCAAATTATTATTTTTTGTATAATCACAGAATAATTACAAGGGGGACATATTGAACAGCCAGTAGTAAATTAGAAACAGCAAACCATTTGTTTTGCTATAATGGTAACTATTTTCATTCACATTCAAACACAACATGGTTTATATTCCTTGTTCACACATTAAAGATTAGCACAATTAAATTCCATAAAAAAAAAAAAAATTGTATCGCCCTAAATTTAAACAGCAGTCAAGAACCAAACAGTTCGAAAACAATACATGGAAACACATAGAAGCCATTGGTTCATAAGGGGTGGATGAACACTGTCATGAATGTTAATACTGTAACTTCTCTTAAATGTCTTGAAATGTCCCAGATCATCATTGTCCTTAAACCCTCCTGCATCAGCACGGGAAAAAAAACAAAAAACACCTGGAAATAATTGAAAAACTCAAAGGAGGCTATCCTCATAGCAGAATCTGTTTCCATAAATAAGTGGGCTTTGCAGTTGATTTAATGTTCCAAGTCTCAGGCGGTGGGGCACCTGTTGTGTATGGAGTGAAAGAATAATGACATGTAAAGCGTCTTTGAGTGTCCAAAAAAGCGCTATATAAAACCGATGCATTATTATTATATCCTCTCTGGAAGATCGAGATGTCAAAATTGTTCATCTTCTCATCCTAGCCCTGCCGTTCTTTGTCCTTGAGAAGTCTTCGGTTCATTTGACGTGGTCTGGAGCACCGCAGGAGCCCTTGAAAGTCAATCGGGTTCCCGGCCAAGACTCTGGTCGGCTCTGGCTCCCAGCTCAATCTCCCAGGCTATTTTTATCCCCGAAGCTGATGGATCAAGTGGCTCTGATCACGCTACACCTGGCTTGCAGCAGAGAGGAAAACTCCGGGCCCCATACATCACTATGTCAGACAGCGGGATGGCCTAGAGGGGGTGGTCCGGGGGGGTCCAGATGTGCACAGAGGTCAGCTCAGGACCATCGAGCGGAAGAATCACAGGGAGGGAGTGAAAAGGTTGCTGGATTGTAGGTCAAGTGTGATGTGTGCCTGAATGATCAATTATCTGACCGTAAAATAAGTTTATACATTGTGTTTAGGGACAATGGTCTTGTCTGAGTTTTTAACAATGTTTGAACTTTCTTTCGCATCCAGAACAGAGCTAGGGTTGTTTTTGGCCTTATACACGCTAACATGAGAATCTACAATGTTGTTCCCCCACCGTTTCTGTTTCACATCTAGCCTTTGTTAGCCTCTCAACAAATGTTTGCTTGATTTCAAGTTATATAAACTTCATTTTTTAACTTATTAAAAGTGAGTAAGGTTAAAGACCAACGACTTACTTTTAAGTGGTGGAAAACTAACTTTTTGGCGGAATCTTTCAGAATTTAGATTTGAACGAGGAGCTAGTTCTTGTAGTCTCAGAATTCTAAAGTTGTGAAAAGTTGATGTGGCCTATTCTCTTTTGAAAACAAATATTGTGATTAAAGCAGTGCAGTAGAAGAGTTCCACTCGCAAAGTCCCATGTCATCACTTTCTGAAGTACTTTCCCCTGACTCCACTGACACATCAGCCTCGTTATCGAGACAGAAGGCAAGTCTTTCACCAAAATCCACCTTCCGAACCCTGACACCAAAGGGCACATTCCTCCCCCTTCTCTCCAGCTGAACATGACATCGGCAAAGTCTCTCATGTTTCGCAGTGACCGCTGACATCTCGTATTTACCCAGTCCTTTTTCTCTCCCTGTGCTCATTGAAGTTTGACGGGGGAGGCCACCAAACAGGTCTGTGCAGAGATCACAGAGGTGTCCAGGGGCATCAGCTGTTTGCGGAGCGGCCTCTCGCAAAGCAATGGCCGACGAGTCGACAGATGGGTGAGAAAGCGTGAGGAGAAAGAGAAGCTGTCGCTCCTAATTGGGTCACAGGTGGACGGACACTTTCGGAGGGTACTAGTTGTATGGACAGGGCTGAGGTGGCCTGTAACGCACTCAGAAGGCCATGCCAAGGAACTGCCCGAAGGATTGATATATTTAAACATCATTCAATTTTTCTTTCTTGTGTATTTAGCATTTCCAAACACTGGAAGTACTTTAGCTTTTATAATGTTTAAGACCACAACAAAGTAACGGTTATTATAACAGAGTTGTTTTAGAAAGAATACTGTGCAAAATTCTCAATCTCGAGAAGTGCAAAGTTTGTAATGAAAATAATAATGTTTTATCTAGCGCTTTTTTGGGTAGTCAAAGACACTTCAAACTTAATTATGAATTCCCTCCATACACATTGGTAATAAACAACGACTGTAGCCCCAGCTGCCCTGGAGCACTCTGACAGAAGCAAGGCAACCATTATGAGCCATCGACCTCTCTCACCACCACCTAACATTCACGCTCACACCCAACTCATTTGGCAATAAGGACGAAAGACACAGTTTGCCACTTTACAGCAGCACCCATCCCTCTATGGTACCTGGTGTTCCCAGAGGTCTCCCAACACAGTAGGCTACGAGTAGTAATCAGGCCCTGCCTTTCTTATTTTCAGAGGTTTGACTGGATCTGGCTCCCATATGCAGGTGTAGAGTGGTACCCCAAAGACTTTCTGCTGTGATTACAGAAAAAGTTGCATATCATAATTCTCAGGCTTTTGAATGCACCTGTATATTAACCAAATATAGTACATGTTGTACATATATTAACAAATAACAGTACATTTTTTAACGTTTATGGATATGGGTCCTCCCCCTCTGAGACAACTGCTATTGTGATTTAGGGTAATGGAGTGTCAGCGCCCTCTGCATCGTTCACCTACAGGAAGCTGGAATGTGTGTGTGTGAACGTCTGCTCTGCCAATTGCCTCCAGAGGGTTCTCTAACTGAAAATAAAGTATGGTCTTATAGGTCTAGAACTAAGGCAGTGATTTTGCTAAATGATTTTGCTTTCGCAAAAACAGCATGTCTCTTACTTGGCACATGGCACATGGAACACCTGTCAAACCAGCCGTAAGCCATGGTATATGACGTAAGCTAATGAGTGTCTGTGTTTTCTCTTTCCCCATGTCTCGCTGCCTGATCCTGTCATCCATCTACAACTTTAGGTGAGTAATATTTTCAGTTTTGACTTGTGCAGGTGGAAGTGGCAGTGACTGACAGCAGGATGGATTTGTGCTTTGTGGGCTTGTGATAATGTCGTGTTCACAAATTTAGGTTTTTAAGATAAATTGGTGATCAGTCACACTTGTTTGTGCTTTATTTTTCTCAGTGCTAATGTTGTAAAATATAGGATTATTCTCATATTGTATTATAATTGTTGTCGCATCGCCCAGGCCTAGTCAGCATCTAACTATTTTTTTTAGTGTTGTTGTTTTTGTTCAAATGAAAAGTGAAATATGTTTATTTCTGGATAAATTGATGCAACTTCCCATGTTTGACACGTGAACCAACTCGGACTCTAAGGAGCACAGGGACTGGCCTCCTGCTGGTGTTAGTGAACAAAACATGGGAAGGCAGTCTTGACAATGTTAAAATACAGTTTTTATGTATATTCTTGTAGCAGCATTTGCATCTCTGGTTTTGTAGATATTAAATAGACACTTATTAATTTAAAGTGCTGACAAAGCTCCCTTGACACCGACAGATGGAAACAGCCTCCCCTCCCCACCTGGGACCCTCCCACGTGGGGAGGGGAGGCTGCAGTCCGGGTAGGGGAGACCAGTCCACAGTGCTGACCATTGCCAAGGCTCTATCCTTTCCCGGTTACAGCAGAGCAGGGCTGGCCTCCATACTCACTCCATTACTATCCCGCCTGTATTCCCAGTGGCACAATGCTGAGGTCACATTATCTACTCACCTTGTAGTTCACCTGCTCGGCTTCGTCCAATAAAGCTTTATCAACCTCCTCCAGGGGCATGCGTTGTCCCCTCTGTTGTTTTAAGCCGTGATGTATTGACCTAATAATGTAGCCGGCCAACTTAAAACACACTTTATACATTGTCCGTGGCCGCACTGGCCCCAGGTGGATCCGGGGCGCTGCATATTATTGAAAGTGTAGACAGCGCGCCCCGAGGGGTTCGCTGCTTTGCGACCATGGACAACATTTCTCCACATTAAAAGTATTTGCCATTGTTTGACGTGGGCATATTGGATTCTGATCTAAAGAGATACAATGCAAGCTTACCCCTTGGGTGTGTGCTTTGTAAAAAGGCACTTTTACAGTTTTTTCTGCAGTTGTAAATTGTGTGCAAGCCAAGTTCATACATGTATAGCACAGTTCATACACAAGGCAACTGAAAACATGATTAGAAACATTAAAATCACACGTGGTCAAAAATCATGACTATGGATTTAAAGAGTGAAGAAACAGGCCTTGAACCTGCGATTTGATTATTTGTGTAGATTCTTTTTCTTACACATTGCCGTCTGATTTGTTATGTATATTGAGGCTTCTAAGCTTATTTAGAGGCCCCAGCAAGTGAGTCCTCCGTGAGAGAGAGAGGACATTTTAGGAAAGAACTGCCCAGTCCACTTTGTAAACAAAACTCTCTGGTCTTATTTGACGAGCACGTATCTACAGGATGATTGACAATTGGGAGGCCTAAAGTCTTGATAATCCACCCAGCAGTAGAAAATCCTCCTGTATGCTTTTAAGATGGTTGTGTATACCAAAACTGGAGCTAACGTCATAGTAGTTGATATTTGGTGTTATACAGTAAGTGCAGCAGACCTCAAAACTAATGTTTGTTGAATTTGATATGCAATTTGTGATTGCACGTAGACATTTAGGCACAATCATTAATCTTTATGAATAGTGGTCATAGTTTGTTGGCAAACTGACAACTTTATGTGCTCCGATACGACTTTTGTTATTCAGGGATATTGAACTGAATTGTTTATCAAAAAAGTGAATTTAGCTGTAAAGTGTATTTTTTGCGCTTTGTTTCTTAGTCAGCAGGAAGTATGTATGTACTACTCCATGGCAAGGCAAGTTTATTTGTATAGCACAATTCATACACAAGGCAACTCAAAGTGCTGAACAAAATAAGAAAGCATTAAAATCATAAATAATCACAGAACATTCAAAAGAAAGCTAAAAATATAAAATCCCTCAGTTCTATGCACAGCTAAACAGAACTGTCTTTAACCTGGTTTTAAACATTGTCAGAGAGGAGGCCTGTCTCACATCTTCAGGAAGACTGTTCCATCACGTGTTGAAATGCAAAATACACATAATTAGTAAATTCATAAGTGAAGAGTGAGGGTGGTCTATTTTGCTTTTCTGTATGAAATTCAGAAAAGACCAGATATGGAGAAAAATATCAGACCGTGCAAAACAAAATACCAAATCAAGCAAATCACATGAAGTACATTGTTCTGTTGTTCAGTATGAGCAGATGTAGCTCTTGTGTGCCTTTATATCCCTGTTCTGAACCATATTCAATATGTAAATTTCGATTGTAATTAACTTGGGGGTGCGGTGCAAACAAGCTTTTGCTTCAGCCCACTCCTTTTGTGCAGTATTAATACTGTTCAAATAAATAAATAAATAAATAAATAAATAAATAAAAAATAAAAACATTATAAAGGTGTAGTTATTACTGTGACTGATGTCTCTCCTGTAACCCGGAGTAAATATGATATATGTTCCAAATTCTGTCTCATATGTAAAATAGAAACAGGAACTCATTTCCATTTACTGCAGACCTGTCCTCTAATTGCTTCTTTCTGGTCTTCAGTTGTTCAGGAGATTGAAAATTGATCGGCGCTAAGTTACCAATGGACCCTAAGTTGTGTCTTCTTAGGCTAAACAATTGTAAAAGGAGCTGATGCAATGTCAAGGACTACCTGCCTACCTCAACTCTCTGCGGTGGAAAACTCTTAAAGATACTGCCACATCAAAGACTGTTTAATGTTCTGAAAGTATCACAGGACACTTTTGTTGAGGATTGGACTCCTCTTAAGGACTATCTTGGATGTGAATGGCAGACCCTAATATAGCCAAAGATGAGACAAGTAACTGTAAGAAACCCCCCGTACCTATTCAAGGACAGTCTGGACTCTCTCTGTTGTTACTTTGCTGTGTTTTCTTTGTCAGAAATCTTTAATGAACCTTTACTTACGCATTCAATCTTTTTCCTTTTTTTTCCTGCTGTTTTACGTTATGTTGTTATTATTTTTTTATTCATCCCTTTCTGTGATGTGTTAAAAAAAACTGACAAATGACGTGACAAAGGCCAGAAATACAAGATAGACTTTATTGATCGCACACTGGAGAAATTTTACATGTCACATTTGGCATATAGGATCACTCAGATTGTGCAAAAGACAGAAGTGTGGAAACATTCTGTCTTTTCAGTGACATTTGTTTACTGTTTTATTTGTTTTATTTTTGTCTTTTAATGTTGTTTTATGTCTGTATTTGTCTGTGCACACTGGAGACTTTTGCTAATGTATTCCAATGTGGTGTTTTTACTGCAAATGGCAAATAAACTGAATCTGAATCTGAATCTGAACATTAAAATCACACATGTTTCCAAAAAACTATAAATATAGATATAAATATAAATATACAGGCATGAGTGATTTATTTGGAACATTTCACACTGATAATCCCCAAATGACTGTAGCTTGGTGCCTTCACAACCAGGACTGCGGCTCGCGCAGAGACACCTTGATGAATGCCTCCACGCATCTGCCACCATTATTTGAGAGCGCTTCAGTAAAATCGATGTTGTTTTCTTAGAGCTGCCCGCGGCAAGAATATTCACGCACGCTTTATTTACCTCTTTATGCGCGGCCATCTTCAGCCCCGCGCAGAACAGACTTATGAATTAACTGCTGCATCCAACACTGGATCCTAATAACCTCCAAATGCCACTCCGCCGGCCACATCCTGTGCAGTTCTCCTGGACTGATCAATAAGAGGAGAGGAAGGAGGGCTGAGTCCGTGCAACGTTTAGATATGTATTTTTAATTTTAAAGAGTATTTTGAATATGCATATTATAAAAGAGAAAACATATTTGAAATTAAATTATTCAAAAGGAATATAGGTAGAACTAAACTTATCTAACACAAACTTTCATAATACAATTGTACAATACAATTGCAGCACAACCTGGAGATGAAAGCCAGATTCTGTCAGATTTCTGAAGCTAAGCAAGGCATGGTCTGATGAGTGCTGTGATGGAAGACCTCTGGGAACACCAAGTGCCATAGTGGGTCGGCTGTGGCTGTAAAGCAACAGTTTTTCAAAAGGAGCCAATGACCCAATCTGGTTGCCAAGTTTCTAACAGTCTACCCCAGGGCAGTTTTGACTACAGTAACTACTTGAAGTGTATTAAGTGAGTGAATAATGACATACGAAGTGTTTTATTAGTCCAAAAAAGCAAGCAGGAGAGTACAAAATCCAGCAAGAGCTCAATTGTGCCACCGGAAATGGGAACGTTTTTGTGGAAGTAGGAATGGATATCTACGGACATCATCACCTGGAGACAATTTTAGAAGCATAAAAGTTCACCAACGTCAGATTGTTCTGGAATCTACTCGGCCCGGCTAGAACCAGGGCCAAGCCGTTGCAAAAAAATGTATTAGCTGCCCAGAGAAAAAAAAATGAAATAACACATTTCCAAAAGGCTGAGTGCACATGATTCAAAACATGAACAATTACTGTACTGTGTCAACACCTCCAACGTCTGGTCATAGCAAAGATGGTCATACATACTGTACATGATGTATCCGCACCTCCGCTGCTCCATCCTCCTCTACCCCGCCTCTGCACCCCACCTCTGGGCTACCAATACTGGGCTGCATGGAGCCAGTGTCCTGCAAGCGAGGCACCAGCACGGGAATATGAGGCCCCCTGTTATTGTGTGTGTGTATGTGTGTGTTTCTGTGTGTGTCTCCGTGTGTCTGTGTGTCCAAGGCTCATGACCAGAGGTTGTAGTGGTCCTTTTTACTGAACTTTCACGGTTCCACCATTTGTTTCACATCAAATGTATGGACAACCTCTGCTGCTCTTTGAATGGTAACATAACATTCAAAGTAAAACTAATACCATAAACAATGACCCAGTGAATTACATCCAAATATGTTTTTCTCATTGAATACACTATAACCTTCTGTAATCTTCGTTCTGCTGTGGTGGAATGCATGTCTTTCTTTTGAAGCTTTCCAACTAAAATGGGGATTCTTTGTGGCGCCTTTTTAAAGCATTAGAATAATGCAATTGCCTTTATTATACAAGCCAAGTCCATGTTCACCCTAAATGAAAAATGTGACCTCTACCAACAGTTATTTTGTTGGTTTTGTACTGTTAAGTGGATTCATAAATCAAAATGGTTATTTTCTGTCCTCTGGATTATGACCTTGTGTAGTGCAGGTATCTTTCATGTATCCTCCTTCGAACATTTTACAACCTTAACCTGTACAAATGTTAACGTGCCTCAAAATATCTCTTTAGGTTGCTTTTGGTCTCTTTAGAAAGAAGTGCTTCTTTAGACTTAGGGCCACCAATACAAAAAGCGCTCTAATTTCCAAGCACAAATTATGCATAATGTTACATTGCGTAACACGCAAACTGGGTAACATTTAGATAAAGCTTAATGCCAAACGTCAAAACACAAAAAATATGATGAAATACATCCAACTAAAGACTTTCTCTCAAAACGGTTTGTTTGTACAGCAGTGACTAACCTGCAATAAATGACATTGAAAAGGTACCGTAAATTCCGGACTATAAGCCGCAGCTTTTTTCACTCACTTTGACTCCTGCAACTACTAGTAAGGTGCAGCTTAATTTATTTTTATTTTATTTTTCTGTGGCACCAAAAACAGTGACTTATGTCCCAGGTTTTGATCTATATGTTTCAATATCATAACGTGCGTGCGGCTTTTAATCTGGTGCAGCTCATACAAAATTCAATTTCTTTCAAAAAATTAGAGCCTGCAGTTAATATCCAGGTACTGATTATAGTCTAAAAAATAAATAATATAAGTCGCAATATATTTTAAGGCTGTAAAACCCCTCATCAAACACATTTATACACTTTTCTAACCACCTGAACTCACAACTACTGAAGAGCAAAGTGAGATTGCGGAGACATCAAGCCTGTTCGTTGTAGGTCCGAGCACTGCCACAAAGAAACTGAAAACTTGAACTGGGCCCTGTGTTTTTCTAACAATATAAAAATGCCCTTGTAAACATTACAGAACACATAGAATATCACACAAAGCCGATTGAATGCAGTATATCAAGCGTGCCTTAATGCAATTTACCCAATTTAAAACCTGACTTTAAAACAACCTTCTGTTATTCGCTGTTGATACAAAACATGTTGATTGTATCTCCGTGACAATTACAGCCTTACATGTTTTGCATTCATAATTCCCACAAAGGGATCTTTCCGTCCGTGCCAAGTGAATTCTAAAGCCTCTAATTATCATCTTTTCTTTACATTTCTTGCATGTGCTGCTCATTTCATTTGCTAATCAGTGCACATTTAGCCTTATTACTGAGACAAAAGCCAGAAGTGCTGCGTTGCAAGTTTCTCACAGTATACAGGATGCGTGGCTCTAACCACATGGGACTCGGAAGCGATGCATTCTGTATCGCTTCATTAGCGGACGGGAGTTAAACGGCATTCGAGCGGTTTTTGTGGTTCGAAGATCAGTGAGGGGAATGATGTCAGCGCTGACACTGACTTTTTTCCAACAGATTTCAAAGTCATGGAGAAGCACGGATGCGATGGAAATATATTTAGGCAGGTTTATTAATATTTGGACATGATTTGAATATATTTGGACTGTACAGAGGTACGGTCGCCGTTGAAATCGCCAACACTAGTCACTGTTATGCACACAAGCGGCAAAAGTTTTCTTCTGACTTTAAAATAACGCAACTGTCATGTTATACTAGCGGTTATATGATGTTTTGTATGTTGTTGTTGGGGTATAAACCCAGTGCATGAGAAGTTGTAGAAAAAAAAGATGCAAAATGTATATATAATCTGAATATTAAGTATAGCACAACTCTATACTTTTAAAATGTTTTGTTTCATACAGAATCAGTATAAAATACTGTACTGCTGCTACTGGACACCAAAATTTCTCCTACGGGGATTACTAAAGTATCTATCTCTCTATCTAACTCTGACTACAGTATCTCTTTTGAATGCACTGGAAAACAACTGCAAGCCCTTCGTAGTTCTGAAACAGTTGTTGTTTTGTGCTTTACAGTTGTTATTTGTCTTGCTTTTTTCTACCTGAGATGTTGCTGCAGTACAGTGTTCATGGTTTTGCACTGGTCCAGAACAGAGCAGAGAGGATTCAGGGTCCAAACCAAGTGGATCAAGTGAAAATCCACTGGAGGAATGCTAACTTTTTGAAAAATGCTAATGAAGCATTTAGCATTATACTTTGGACTAGAGCAGAGAAATGGTCAGAACCAAGCGGTTACTCCACCTCTGCTGCTGTGACCCGTCCTGCTCCACCCAGAGGCTACTCCACCTCTGCTGCTGTGACCTTGCTTATTGTTACTATTGTTAGCTTTATAGAATGATCACATTTATTTTTTTCTGCTACAGGACACCTGAATTTCTCCTATGGGGATCAATAAAGTATCTATCTATCTATCCATCTAACTATCTAGTGCAACAATAGTAGCATAGTAGTCATTAGCCCTGAGGGTTCAAATGTTCACAGTGTACATGTTGCAGCATGAGGTTTCTGGGCTAAAGTGACATAAGTAAAGTTACCATATTGCCCCATATTGCACATTCTAACATTATTTCAAATTATTGCACAGAGTAATGATTTTTGCGATCAGGTCGGCAGTGTTGATTATTCCTGATTGTTCATTGTACAGTCAGACAGTAGAAGGAAGGAAAGACCTGCAGAATCTTTCCTTCACACAGCGAGGGTGGATCAGTCTGTCACTGAAACTGGTCTCTTGAGCAGACAAGAGAGTGTCCTGCAGAGGGTGACTATGGAGTTTGGGTGTGTATGTGTGTGCAAAATAAACACTGAAAGCTTATGACTGCAAATTGTACAACTGCTTTTGACTTAAGCACCATCTTTCTTTGCCGTTTGTGAACTCCCCATGCCTTCTCATCCAAAATGCACTGTTAAAAACACTGTTATTGCAATTATTTTTGAAGTCCGACAGAGTCCCAGAGCTAAGATCGAACACTTTCCTTTTATTCTTTGCCTCACACCTCCTGCGAATCCACCCTGCTCTTTTGTATCTTCCAAAACTAAACCAATTTGCAGTTTCTCCAAACTCTGTGAAACAGAACACCTGAACAAGTCCACATGGAGAGTGATTGTCCCTAGTTGAAACCAGGAGAGCAAATTCCTATTAAAAGTGGAAATATTTCAAAATTGGAAGCCAGCTGCTCCTGTTTGCTCCAATCTATAAATTATGGAGCACGTTTGTTCAATTCGTCTGCCTCACGAAGAAAAGAAAACTGGTGGATTGTGACTCTTCCTGTCAATTTGGAAGTCTTAAATCGTATTGACGGACAGGCATTGGATTTCTGATGGCAGATGTGGTATTTGGGGTTGTGAGCTCATTAGCTTGGGATGTCCGGTGACACTGAAGCCTGGATATGCAGCTCTGCAATACCTCAACATGCGATCGATATCAGCTGGAGACTTAGAGCTTATAATTGTAAATATGCAACCGTCTTTCCTTTGCTGAATTCATGGCCTTGCTGTGGAGTGAAATCTTGGCTTTAAGTAAGTAAGTAATTTATATATCGTCTTTTCACTGCAGATCTGAGTCTCAAAGCGGTTTACAATTGTTATTTTTGGGAATTTGTCCTCTCACTCCACACAGAGATGGGAGCGGGGGCGCCAGTACAGGAGGCGCATGCCAGACCTATTGTACAGATTTTTAGTGGTAGGGGAAACCGGAGTATCCGGAGAAAAACCTACGCAGACACGGGAAGAACCCAGGACCTTCTTGCTGAGAGGCGAGAGTGCTATCCACTCAGCCACCGGGCCGCTTTAAATTAAGAAGTCATTATTAGAGTTGTATGATTTTGACCAGTTAACAATAGCACAATTCTGCCCATCATCAAACACAGACCTGCAGTTGTTTTCAGCTCCATTATTGAGGATGGAGCTTCAATTTATCTTCCTGTCTACGTTGCCACCCTCATCTATGGTTATGAGCTTTGGGTTGGACCCAAAGGACAAGATTGCGATTATTGCTGGGTTCTCAGCCACAAGAAGGTGCTCGGAGTAGAGCCGCTGCTTCTAAATGTTGAGAGATGTCTTTCAGCTGACTAGGAAACACCTCAGGAATCCCCAGAATGGGCTAAAGGAGGTCTGGGCATTTCTGCAGTGACCAAATAACGACTGAAGCAGAAGATGGTTGAACTTTTGACCCACCCCGCCCCCGCTTCCCCAATTTTGTTATTTCACATAATACAGACTTCATGTGTTTCTCTGCACTCCCAGTTAAACCAGAGCCCATTACATGCTAATTAAGAAACATGTCATTGAGCCAAACTCTTATTACCGCTGGGCTGTGATCACTTTCATTACATTAGCATGCCATATGAGCTCACTGAAAACCACCACCCACCATTAGCATATGCTCCGGTTACTCTGGTCTAGTATATAGCATACACAAAGGCTTGTTTGTATGATTGATTTATTGAATGTGCAAAAAATAAATCATCTGGCATGCTTCATGTTCACAAAAAAATAATGAAATTAAAACACAATTTCCTCCAATAATTTGCCAAATGACATGTTCATTTCAAATGACAATTGTGATACCACGCCTCATTGTTTCTTGTTGTTAGCATAGCAACATACTTGAAAGCACGGGGAGCTCAGTGGCTGAGTGCTAACCACTCCGTGAGTGGTTAGCACTCTCGCTTCTCAGCAAGATGGTCTTGAGTTCAAATCACTGTGTTTTCCAGATGTAGTGTTCCGAGTGGATGCCATGTGAAATGTGGTTCAGGGGAAAGCCAGATGCAGACCTCTGAAGCTCAGCAGGGCAAGGCCTGGTTAGTACTGGGATGGGAAATTTCTGGGAGCACCAGGTAACACAGCGGGGCGCACTTCCCCTACAGTGCCACTCTGGTGTGTGAGTGAAAGGTTGGTGGAGGTCGGAGGGACGGATGGCACATACTGGTCATTTCTACCAGTGTGCCCCAGGGCAGCTGTGGCCACAGTAGTAGTGTATCACCACTGTGTATGGAGTGGATGAGAAAGGCTCTGACAACTACAGTAAGTTTCCAAAAAGCGCCGCATAAAACCTTTACAAAATTATTATTCCTTTACAGGATGTTGTTTGACATTTAAAATTCCCAAAACTGATTTGGAAGCGATACTTTTGTTTTAAAAGGCAGGAAACGGCTCTGTCCTAAACTTTGAATAGGGTCACAAATTGAAGTAATCCATATCTTTGAGCTTTATACAGCTAGATAGATACATAGATTTTCAGGATGCTAAAGGCTTAAAAGCAAAAATCTAATAGTTTCCCTTTGCTGAGATTGGATTTGTTCGCTTACTTCCATCTTAAGGTCACCATCAGAAGTACAACAAAGCAAATGTTATGCCCCAATTCTTGAAAGGAGCCGATTGGTTTCAAATCATATTGGTAATCTCTTAGTGAGAGCGAGTGATCTAGAAAGGCAATGCTATAAATTACTTCCCTTTGTGATGAATTAAAAACATCCCAAACCCGATTCGAAGACATAAATTAGTCAAACTATTTCCCCAACTTGGGATGACCCAGTTCAGCGCACATTCATCACTGGCACTGCACAGAAACAATCCGCCTGTCTTTATTCTAATATGACATACTCGCTCGAAGAAATGTACACTGGCAGCAGGAGGAGGCACAGCAGAAGGAGCAGTATCAGCCGGAACAGCAGAGGCAGGAGGAGGAACAGCAGGTAGTAGTATCAGCAGGAGGAGCAACAGGGGCAGAAGCAGCAGCTGTAGAAGAAATCAGCAGCAGTTAGAGAAGCAGAGGAAGGGCCGGCAGAAGTAGGAGAATCAACAGCAACAGTATTAGTATTATCAGCAGCTGGAGGAGCAGGGAAAGCAGCAG
Source organism: Knipowitschia caucasica (assembly GCA_964034765.1). Lineage (NCBI taxonomy): Eukaryota > Metazoa > Chordata > Actinopteri > Gobiiformes > Gobiidae > Knipowitschia > Knipowitschia caucasica. The sequence continues at coordinate 14,295,895 of OZ035831.1, forward strand.
GTGGAGACGGGCAGAAGCGCCAGAATCAGCAGTAGCATCAACACCAACAGTAGTTGTAGTATGCGTATCAGCAGCAGGAGGAGCAGAAGTAGCAGTAGTAGTATCAGCAGAGGCAGTAGCAGACTGTGTAAGCAATGTCTAGCACAGTCTGATAGCGCCATATTGTTGGAAAAGATGTTGCTTTGCAGAGTGTTGTCGCTCTCCACTCGTTTCTTTTGGATTTTTATGTAGTTGTCTTTTCTTACAGTATGTGCATATCTATGGACTTTATGTCTCCCATCACAGTACTACTGGCACTGGCAGGGCAGACTGCTTAGCATCTAAGATCTGACAGTTGTGTTATGTCAAATATCAGATATTTTTTCTGCTTCTAGTATCCTTGTTTGTACATTTATGTCACAAACTAAGACATGCAAGGCGTACATTCTTAATATTTTGCTTAAGTGTTTATGATTGAGCAGAATCGCATGCTTTTCAAACCAACCCTTCGGCTCACATACTGTGGAGCCCCATACCACCGTGCCCTCTGTGCCATACTCTTGGCCCTTGTTTAACTTGCCAATGAGTGCACGGCTTTCAACTCCGTCAGATCTGGGCCGGCGTGCTCCCCAATTCTCTGGCTCTGCATAAGCAAGCGCGCATCAGGAAATACTTCAAACGCACACCGCAGGGATAGAGACATGACGCACGCTGCCAAACATCCTTGTAGACTTTCTTGTTTCAGTCCAGCAAAGTCTTGTAGAATGTGGACACCCCGAGCTCAGCGCACACTGAGAGAGGAGAATGGAGGGTTGGCGAGCGAACAGTGGCTGTCTGCATGGGGGATTGGCCCGCAGAGATGAGTTTGCAGTTGTTCAAAGACAAGAGGCTTTGACCAGGGAGAGAAGGATGTTTAGTCACAGAGGAAAGAGTAAACTCTAACTTTTAAACTGCTCACTAAGTCACATGAGTTATTAAAGATGTGGGTTGAGATTGCGTCAATTTTAGAAGTGCAAAATGAACTGTCTGTGTTAAATCACAGAAAATTAAAAGGCGTTATTTAGTCTTGACAAAAATATATCAGGGGCAAAAGTGGCTCAGTTGGTAGAGCATTGGCCTTTGGACCTGAAGGTCATGGGTTTGATCCCCCCACAAGACCTACTCCAACTACTCCCATTCAAGTCTGCTGTCGTTGTGTCCTTGGGCAAGGACACAACGACAGATAGATAGATAATTTATTGATCTCCGCAGGAGAAATTCAGGTGTCCAGTAGCAGCAAAAATAAAAAATAAAACTGATCATTCTAAAAAGCTAACAATAGTAATAATCAGCAACAGCCCTTCAGGCAACAGAGATGGATTAGCCTCTGGGTGGATCAGGACAGGTCACGAGATGGAGTAGCCGCTTGGTTCTTACCATTTTCTCTGCTCTAGTCCAAAGTATAATGTTAAATGCTTCATTAGAATTTTTCAAAAAAGTTAGCATTTCTCCAGTGGATTTTCACTTGATCCGCTTGGTTTGGACCAAGAATCCTCTCTGCTCCCCTCTGGACCAGTGTAAAACCATGAACACTGTACTGCAGCAAGGTAGAAAAAATCAAGAAAAACAACAACTGTTTCAAAGCTACTAAGGACTTGCAGTCATTTTCCAGCGCATTCAAAAGTTAAAATGTAGTCTTATTCAACCAAAAGCCACTAGAAAATAGCAGCACTTTGTAAACATATCGTTAAAGTGCAATACAAATAAAAATCTATTATTTTTATTTTTTTATCCTTTTAATTATCCGGTAAAACTACTTAATTCAATTCTGTTCAATTTATCTGTGTATAGCCCTAAATCACAACAGCAGTCGTTTCAAATTACACTACAAAGTTTTCGATTCCTCAACAACAGACCAGGACAGGCCAAAATAACCAACACATTGGAGCTATTGATCCCTAGGGAGCAGGGTAACCACTGCCCATCAATGTTAATAAATATGCTTTATTCTGGATTATCACTGTTCTCAGACCCTCCTGCACCAAAGAACCAAAGAACGACTGATAAAAACCCTGAGGGAAACAGTGAGACACCTTGGGGAGGCCCATGTTGAGAGAAAGATCCACTACCATGGACAGAAAAACTCTAGATACAGGACTGCAGGATGAGGAGTGAAGCTGGGAAACAAGGAATGATGCTGTGTGGTGTAGGACTAGGAGGTTCCAGATAGGGTGTCACCATCATGCCATGAAACATAAAATGGGACACCGGGGGAATAGCAATGAACAGATTACAGCTGAAGTCAAATGCTGTACAGCTGCGAACATACGTTATTGAAATATTGACGTGTTGTTCACTTTGAATGGACGAGGTAGAACAATTATTGTCAAAATATACCATGAACAGTTTGCACAGTCTATATATAAGGGATGTAAGAGAAGGCCTGTTAACAAAAGTAATGGGTTGTCAAAATGTCTATCTTGGGCCTCTTGTTTGGGACCACGCAGCTATAAGAGCCATTGCAACCCATTTCCCTCAAATAAAAGCTGGCACGCTGTCATGAGAAGACCATAACAATCTGCTTCCACTCTCCATGTTTAACCTCTCGAGTATTTTGGTCTGCTCTTATTACTTTGGTCCACCGGGGGAATGTCGAATGGCTAACAGGTTTCACGGAGACTTGACGTTACGGCTATGGCGTCTAGGGGAGCTAGCAGCACATAATGAGCAGGACGTGGGGACGCTAATTCTAATAAATGGCCTCCTCTATGGTTCTCCTTAGCTGTCATTTAAATGAAGTAGAAGCTTGGGCGAGCCTAACAGTTCCAATATTTTTATTGAGGCCGGCCCCGTTTTAAGAGCCATCTTTGGCTGTCACCGAGCCTGGAGAAATCCTATGGGGATCTGGAGCAGCCTTAAGCACTGGTTTGAGACAGACATTGTGCATTGGTGCGTGGCTGCCACTCCGCGTGATGCTAAGTGGTGAGCTAACCTGGTGAGAAGGTCAAGGATGACAGTTTGAAGCTTGGAATTGTTGCGGCGGAAATGGGAGAATGGTGCAGTGTGGAAGAGCGCAGAGCAGACAGGTCTATGGGTGGGAAAGGAGTGTTTGAACCGAAAGTGGAAATTACACACTTGTTCGGGGAGAATGTGCAGTATCTGTTTTGGTTATGTATTTTTAATTCTTTATTTAGGGTTTTTCATGAGACAGATACAAAAAACACAGAACATTGAAGAACAGAGAGTGACCGAAAAAGAAAATTCCATGCGTCTTCTTCAAAATAATAGTATAAAAATATTCTACATTTAGAGAATGAAATTTGGTCTCTTGTGTTTTGGTTATTTAAAAGTCAAAAGTTAGGGACAAACAATCGGTTATGCATGTGGTTTAAAACAGCTTCACATTGATACAGTTTTGAAAAGGGGTTGATGCAGGGACTATTTTTATCCTCATCCATTCAACATACAATAATACAGTGCTCCTATGTCTTCTTAACAGCTTGATTTTATTTATTTGTTAAACAAAAAAGTATTAGTCCTTCTTTCTCATCTTATTCAGACGTAATTAAACCCCCATGCTAACTTTACAAGACCCTTTAAGATTAATCTCAGCTCGCCCCAAAGCCAATCATAGCACAGGGGAGGTGGGCCCAAAGACGTGTCGCCGATGTGGGAATTGGTTATTTGCCTAGTGTGGGAATTGGTTATTTGCCTAATGTTTCTTCTTTTTGCTAAAACATTTAGTTAACTCTTTCAAAAATCTGATGGAGATCAGACAAAAGCTGAAAGACAAATAGAGACTTATTGAAATTGATCGCACGCAAGAAAAGTAAGCAAGCACAACGCTGCGAAATGTTTGTTGAAAGCATCTCGCTGTATAGAAAGTTTCCTGGAATAATCACGTTAGACTATGACTATGTTACACACAAAAGGTATGCAATTGTTTTGTTTTGCTTCCTTCTTTTACTTATTGTCAAGGACATTTTCGTCACTTTTTAATCATACTTATGGGAGCTATTCAAGAAAACATAATGTAATACTAGCTTGTATTGTTGTAGTTTCATTATATTTACATCACCTTTTCTGCTTTGGACCTCTGCGTTCTCATTCCACTCCCAGGAAGATTTGGTGAAGGACAGACAATGTTGCAATGTTTATGTAAAGCCTCATTCCACTGATGATAACTCAGAAGTTTCATGTTTGGCAGGACGAAAAAATAAAACAACTGCTTAACTTGCTTTAAAGCGTGGTTTGGACGAATTTGAAGTTAAAAGACACGTTCATTTGTGCTGAATTGGTTTCAGACGACAACAATCGCGTGGAAAGACTTTGGAGTTACCTATGAAAACAAACATCCACGAGAAGCTCTGAAAGCACTTGGCGGTTTCATCATAAAAGCTCCGGTGTTTCGCTTCTCCTGGATAAAAAAACCTTGAGAGAAGTGAGTTCTCAGCCAAAAATAAATCATCTCAAAGTCGTTGTTGGCAAAAGTTATCTCTTCAAGAGTCACTAGTGAATGTGGTGCAGGTGTTATGCATCACTCTGGCTTAATGTTAATCTGGTACTATCTTTTTTCAAATGACTCAAAGCCTGCGGTTTATGAGGCAAACTGTGTATTTTAAAAGGCGGAAATTAGATGTTTGTTAGATGAGCTAAAGGACTTTTCAATGGAAGTCATTAAGAGCCGTAGTGAGTTCGAGCAAACCTTTGAACATGAGCAATTCCATTTAAGGATACAGCTTGGGCGTCAAGAACGGTTCCCATTGTGTTAATGTGAACAGCAGAGAGATACGAGGAAGTGCCCTGACTTGTGTATATGTGATTAGGTGAATCAGAACAGAGATTATGGGCTTCTTGATTTAATCTGCTTCCATTGTTACTTTAACACATTAAAACTTGAGTTTGGCCAATGTGTAATAATATTTCTAAATGTTGCTGGTGCGCTTAATCAGGTTACCAGATATGCAGACGAATCCAGCTGGGACCATGATAGCTGAATAGACAAGAGTTTTGTCAACAACAAATCCTTAACCCTTAGATCCACAAGTGACTAGACCCTACACTCTTCCATAAGTGGGTCAAAAATTACCCGTATTAGAATCAATGCGTTTTTATGGCATTTTTGTGATTTCAATTAAGGATAATCACTTGTATAACATTTTGTTTTATATTTGGAATCACGCAAGAATGATTTCATGTTTGAAATCTTTCACTTTATAACATTTTTGAAAAAGAAAATTACCCAGAACAACAATTGAAAAATGTGAACATCCATTTTGTGTGTGTGTGGGTGTGTGTCTGTGTGCGTGTGCTTGTGTGTATGTGTGTGTTTGCTTTTGTGTATGTGTGTGTGATTCAGGGAAGCAATATCAATCATGTTGTACCACAGCACTATGGGCCACCTCTGTGTTTGGTACTTGCAGGTGTAGGTGCCAACCAGTGTGGGCGGGTCCCGGCTCAAAAGTATCCATGTGCACATGCGCTGACATACTTGCAATCCTACCCCGGTCCGGTGGGGGTGTATCCAGAAAAAAAATATCCAATGCTCTTGTATTTGGAAACAAGACACCGTTTACAATATGGTCCAAAAGTCAGCTCTTTTTCCAAAATGACGCTCCGGATGCTGTCAATGCTGACAGGAGTATATGTTTTTGGACCAGTCTAGTTTAGAGGCTGTGGACTTCAGAATGCACTTGTCAAATGAATGGGGCTGGTGATGTCTAACGCATGCACACATGTGTTTTTTCACATTTTTCCATCTATTGCTTAGGGATACATGCATCACAAACCCAGAAAACCCCCAGTCTGTACTTGGCGGGCTTGCTTGGCATGTAATTCTTACAAGTATTAGCTCTTGTTGTGTAAAATAATCTTCCTGAGGAGTGACACTTCTGGTATTGTCTGTGTAATTCACAGTTGATTTATTCTTGACAGCCACAGTTGATAAGATTTAAAGATTTCCATTGGATTCCATAGAGAATGCATGCTGGTCATTTTTGACCCACTTGTGGAAGCTTGGGGTAGCAATACACAAACTAACATTTCTTAAAATATATAATAAGTAAGTCAAAAATGTAAATGGCATTATATCAAAAACATGTTTTTTGAGAAATACCTGGAATATGAAATGATAAAACATTTTTATTATGAAGATATTTCAAGAAAACGACCTCACCGGGTCATTTTTGACCCACTTATGCATCTAAGGGTAACACATCCCAATGGAAATCCTCGTTTTATACCTTGTTTTGTCATTGATGATTTGAGAATCATATCAAGATTGTTTTTAACACCGCGGCCTGACTTACTTTACTTTACTTACTTTACCAGTGAGATTAGACGCAGCGAGTTTTGGAAACCTTGATCACACAGACTTTCTGATTGGTAAAACGGTGGAGGGAGGGACATTGAAATAAAAACAATAACAAGATTTACAGGCTTTAAATTACTGTTATCCGTTACTGTAAATAACTATTGGAAAAGAGCATGGTTTATTAATACCTTTTGACACATTAGGGCCATTGAATGAGGACTTGACATGAAAGTCTCACATATTGCTACTATGTAAGATTTAAACACGTTATCCAAGATTGTTCATCATAATGCATTGTGTGTGTACATACGTTAGATTTGTCTGTAATATTTTTTTTTCAACACTTAAATCAGTCTTGCATCTTCCACTCAAAACTCTTGGCTCACGTTCAGACCAGAAAATATATAATCATCCAGTAATTTGAGAGGATCTCCGCTGGCCCCAGTTCAGGCCTGGGTTAACTTTTAAATCCGTCTCCTTGTTCATAAAGCGTTCCACAGTCTGGCGCCTGCATACATCTCTGACCTGCTGTAGGATCTTTATGCACAGATTCAGATTCTCTGATTTTTCTGTCCCTTTAGTGAACCTCAAGAATTCAGCTTTCTTCCTTTATCCTCCTTGTAAATAGAAGGGTCTGTCTGCCACGATATAAAGTCCAACACTGAGCTATTTAGGACTAAACTAAGGAGTCGCTAGTTAGACATCAATCACCTTAATGTTGGAGATTATAAAATGTCTTATCAATTATCAATGCAACTTTTTTGCATCCTTGAAAGCTATATATACACGTAACATGTCTGGTTTCTGAGCTGCGAGTTAGTTATGCTGTGCTTTATGTAGAGTCTTTTTCACTAAATCTATGTTTTCAGTTAAGATCCCACTTTTGCTGAACATGCCCCGGTCTCGTCTCAAAACTCGTGGAAACCGAGCCTTTTCTGTTGCTGTAAACAGAAAGAGGTAAAGAATAGAGAATAGAGTAAGGTATAATTAAAATCAGCATACACTTCTAAGGAATACAATTTAAAATAGAATTATTACGATTACAGTTACTTTAATACAATATACAAGTGCACATGGTGCACACAATATGTGGTGAGCAGTGCAATAAGTTGACAGCGGTAAAGTCACGTTAAAATTGGGAGTAAAGTGACTTAATAAAGGACAGTAAGCTGACTTAATAAGGGGCCTTAAGGTGACTTTTTAAGGACGGGGGGACAGTAAATGAGTGTTCAAGAGTCCAACAGCAGAGGGGAAAAAACTATTCTTATGGCGGGAGGTTTTGGTCCTGATGGACCGTAGCCTCCTGCCCGAAGGGAGAGGTTGGAACAGTCCATGAGACGGAGTGGCATGGGTCGGCTGTGATACGACCAGCCCGGCTTCGAGCTCAGGCGACGTACAGGTCCTGCAGCGCTGTAGTCTCTGCTTGTCCCTGACTGTGGCTCCAGCGAACCACACGGTGATGGAGGAGGTGAGGATGGACTCGATGATGGCCGTGTAGAACTGCACCAACATCTGTGCAGGCAGCTTGGCTTTCCTGAGCTGCCGCAGGAAGTACATCCTCTGCTGGGCCTTCTTGATGAGGGAGCTGATGATCGGCTCCCACTTGAGGTCCTGGGTGATGGTGGTGCCCAGGAAATGAAAGGACTCCACAGAAGTGATGGAGTCATCAGGGAGGGCGGGGGATGGAGGACTGTGCTCTTCCTGAAGTCCACAATCATCTCCCCTGTCTCCTGGGCATTCAGCTCCAGGTTGTTACCACTGCACCAGGACACCAGCCGGTCCACCTCCCTCCTGTGAGGGACTCATTGTTGTTGGAGATGAGTCCAATGAGGGTGGTGTCGTCCGTGAACTTGATGTGCTTCACAGGGTCCTGGCTGGAGGTGCAGTGGTTGGTGTACAGGGAGAAGAGCAGGGGAGAAAGAACACAGCCCTGTGTGGCTCCTGTATTTATAATCCAAGAGTCCGAGACATTCTTCCCCAGGCGCACTCGCTGCTTCCTGTCCGTCAGGAAGTCAGTGATCCACCTGCAGGTGGAATCGGGCACGTTGAGCTGGGAGAGCTTGTCCTGGAGCAGGGATGGCAGGATTGTGTTGAAGGCAGAGCTGAAGTCCACAAACAGGATCCTGGCATAGGAAGTCCGGGTGCTGTAGGATGTGGTGGAGGGCCAGGTTAATGGCGTCGTCTACAGATCTGTTAGCTCTGTAGGCGAACTGCAGAGGGCCCAGGAGGGGGGAGGTGAAGGACTTGAGGTGAGGAAGGACCAGGCGCTCAAATGACTTCATGACTACAGATGTCAGAGCCACCGGTCTGTAGTCATTAAGTCCAGTGATCCTGGGCTTCTTAGGAACAGGGACTATGACTGAGGATTTTAAGCAGGCCGGGACATGGCAAGACTCCAGCGACTTTACATGCATGTGTATGTATTTTATGCTGTTTTATTTTTTATTTTTTATCTTTTGTGCCTGTAAAGCACTTTGGGCAGCTGGTGTTGTAAATCTGCTATCCAAATAAAGTTGACATTGACCAGATCGAGGGTTTAAGTATATGCCTCTGCGGGCAGGAGTGCCAGGGCTTAAAATGAACGCTGATGCTCACTCTGAACATGGGAGCCCACACTGAGGCCCCTTCTGGACAAAGATGGGGCCAGAGCCACAGGCATCACACTGTCTGGGTCTCACTCTGGACTCATACCCATGGAACTCTTGATCTCATTTTACTTTTGAAATCATTCTGTGAATTTGAGAAGAAGAGTTCATATGTTGTCTGGAATGGTATTACATGGACAAATTGACATCACATAATGACTGGAATATTGCTCAGGCAGAAGCAAAGCCTGCCTAATTTACTTTTTTTTTCCCGACAAAGATTAGATCAATAGAAGATTAAAATGCTATCCATTCGTCCATTCTCTGCCACTTTATCCGCTGCCGGGTCGGAGAGCAGCGTCTGAGCAGAGATACAAAGACTGGCCTCACCACACGCACTTCCTCCTACTCATGCACTGCCAGGCCAGTTGAGAGACACAGTCCCTCCAACATGTCCTGGGTCTTACCCTGGTCTCCTCCCAGTAGGATATACCCGGAACACCTCTACCTGGGAGGCGTCCAGGAGGCATCCCAAACAGCCACCTCAACTGGCTCCTCACCATGTGGACACTCTACTGAGGAAACTCATTTTGACCACTTGTGCCGGCGATCTCGTCTTTTCAGTCTTTACCCATAGCTCATGACCAAAAGTGAGCAAAGTAGAGAGACAGGTAAATTGGGAGCTTTGTATTTTTTTGCCTCAGCTCCCTGGGATGAAAATGAAAATATTATATATACATATTTAATTCATACAGGCAATAGAAAAGCTTAATTTACAACTGTATTTAGGGTGTAAAAGTTTTTAGTTGCATTCCTGAATTAAATGTGCTGTATTCTTTTGTAACAGGCCTCTTAATTAGTGATCATTTAATGAGAAGAAGAAACAAAACACCTCACAACTGCAGACCTAGTTTCAGCTGTCTAGTCTGTCTTTGTTTTAAAAAACTATACAGCCTGACCAGTGTGTTTATTGATGCATTTAGCTGTTTACCTAATTAACATTTCCCCACAATTGACAAATACAAAGAAAAAATAATAAATAATGTGCATTGAACACTGACATTCATCCCCAACATTGCCCTAATTGAACCCAATCCATTTTCAGCAGCCCTTAAACCAAACCCTTTCTTTGTGATGGTTTGCACGGCTCCATTCAGACTTAAGGAGAGCACAAAAGCTTCAGTCAACTCGCCGCTCTGGACTAAACTGGTGGGAGCTCATTAAGAAGCTGATTGACCATTTGTAGAGAGTCCCGCTTGTGCTGTGAGTGGAAGAGGCAAACTAGTCCTTTGTTTCTTCATCTTCTCTGGCAGGATTTTGTGTGTGTGTACATGTGTGTGTATAGTGCGTGTGCTTGTAACAGCCTCCCTCCTATCAACCCCTCCCTCCACACGAGGCAGCACTCCTCACTCGTCACTCTCAGCCTGCTGACGTGGCACTGTGGGGAAAGTGGAGACATCACATCTCCTCTCCCGGCTCGCATACACACAAACAGTCAAGCTCACACACACGCACACACTCCAGCACACACACACACACACACACACACTGCAGCTCACATCCACATGCCCCCAGCTCCATCTATGTCTTATTATGGGCGAGGGAGAGATGGACTGGGCCTTGACCTGTACATGCCAATTTGTACACAATGGATGATCTATATTTGACAACTTGAAGGCTAACAAAGCACATGAGACCAAAATATATAAGGCTGCTCATTTTTTGCCAAATATCTTAATAACGCAATATTGTTTCTGTCTGTTTTTTTATTTAAATTCATAAACCTATCGCATATATCCATAAAAGGAAATTGGAGAAGTTGTTCCAATTTTCAAACTGGAGATAAACAACGTTTCACCGACTATCAACCTGTTTCCCTTCTGTGTAAGTTTTCCATAACATTAGGCTTTAAAACCATAAATAATTGTCCAATTGTCAATATGGGTTTAAGCAACATACAGTATATCTACTTCATTTGCTCGAATTGACTTGAAATTACAAATGGTATCAAAACCATGCCCTATGAGTATTCATTGAAAAGCTTTTGATACCATTGATTGTTGTATTAATATGGCAGATATTTATGGTCCTTATCTGTCCTATCAAAGAGCACTGCAGCTGAAGACTTAGATCCTCACCCACTGGTATTGATGTCTTTTGTTATTCAAGAAGTGTGTGGTTCTGGCTGGTCGGGCAGTACATGTGGTGCTTGTCAGGAATCCAAACTCTTCCTACTGAATTGAAAGCTATATTTATCTCGCTAATTAGATTCACACGGAAACATGGCATTTTCACTTGAACGGAGTCCATTAACTGCTCCTTTCAAGTTGGCAAATGAAACATATTTTTTTCTTTGGTGGGTTTGGGATTTTAGACTTTTAATTTGGAAATGTTGAAAATAACAATTGAAGCTATTTTGTTTGTTTTTATGCTGGTGCTATGAACTGTTATTAAGTGTCAATGTGATCCAATCAGCCGCCAATGCTTAAAAGCCTCTTCTCCTCAAGACATTTACACAAGAGCCCTTCGAAATGTGTTTACTCTGCCAATTTTATAAAACCTGTGATATTAAACAGCGTTTTCCAGGCTCGGCTGAATCTCCTATTGAAAACCAGAAGTGGAATGAAATAAGTGAATTAGCATTGCATCTCATCAGCCTATTGTACAGTGCTCTTTTGAACCACAAATCCAAATTGAGTGACAGCCAGGACCTTATCATCTGCCAGACTCCAGTCAGTGAAAAGACTTTGATTCCAGATAATTCTATGCTTCTATTCTATGTTTTTGGAGTCTGTCATTGTAACTGTTTTTTCCGTAAGACATGCTTGATTTGGAATTCTTTGTATTTCAAACAGTGGCAGGGTCAAGTGTCCAGTAGAGCGTGACAAACTGGACACTCGCCTCTTGCAGATTTAATTAGCTTTAATCAGTGGTTCTATTGTTCATGCTGCCGGCGCCCAATTATCGGTGATTACAAGGCAAGGCTACTGGGAAGGTGATGGCCATTGTTCACTGGGATCCTGTGTTTAAGAAGAGAAGACTGGCGGGACATGTGTTGCCCTCCGTATTAGTCTAATGAAGGTTTAACTACTGTACTACTACTACACAGCAACGTGCAAGAACAGTGAAAAAAGATAGTGACATTCAGCTGACATTCTGAAATTGCAGTATTGCACATGATTGCAGTCATTTCTATTCACGGATGAAGTGACATGTACAGGCTTGGCTGTTCATTGTACAGCCTGACAAGAGCAAGAGGAAAACCAGTGAAACCTCTCCTTCTCTCAGCCAGGGTGGACCAATCTGTCCCTGAAGCTGCTCTCCAGAGCAGAGTGCCTTGCAGGAGTTAACAGAAATGGTCCTGTCCCCCACCTGCGGCACTGTGATTGAATTAGACACGTTACCACTGAGTGAGTCTCGGTTGTAACATGTACAAATAAATAAATAACAGAATGATGAAGCAACTGTAAGGCTTGTGATTTTACTGCAGAAATCTGTAAAATGTAACCCGGTCACTTCTCAAAGCTTTAGTAGCTACTGTATTTCCAACCACAATACAATGTATAGTACTTATTGGGTTTTTGAGCGTACCAGTTATGTTTTAAAATAAAATAAACTCATGGTGCTTCACTCTGCGTGCCCTGGTCTCATGGCTTGGAACGTAGCATCGTGGAGCCCCATTGAAATGGAGCTAGTTAAACCATACAACTCAAGTCTTATCTGCTCCAACATTCCATTGAAAATGATAAAACAAGACCATGGTCCTATTATTACCCACCTAGTGACTACCTGGAACAGGGTGAATCGGTTCATAAAAAACCGTGATACATTTCACTTACAGTCACCAATTTTTAACAATCATTTACTCTTAATAGGTTAAAAAAACAATCCTCAATGGGAATGCAAGGGAATCCATTCTTTGAAAGATATCACAGGGCCAGATGGACTAAGGGAATTTCAAGACCTTAGAACTTCTTTCAATTTACAAAGCTCGTCATTCTTTTTCTATCTTCAGCTACGGGCTGCTATGCAGGCTCAGGGGGTCCCATGGGGATGCTACCTCCCAGACCACCCATTCCATTCTATCTTGGGCCAAGCAAAACTCAATGGTATTGTCTCCAAACTATATAAATGTATCTTAAAATCTCAATGTAATCGTCTGCCAATTGAATTACTTTGGAAATCAGATCTAAATGACCCTACTGTCTGGGACTGGTCTAAAATTTAGTCCAACTTATCACTATCATCGAGAAATCCAAATCACCAAATGATTCATTATAAATGCATCCACAGGTCCTATTTATTTCCAAGGCAATTACATAAGAAGAAGCTAAAAGAGAACCCTTACTGTGATTACTGTGCAGACAATACCATTGGAATGTACCTTCATATGATCTGATAATGTCCTGAAGTCAATCAGTTCTGGAACACTGTCTCATCGTGTCTCTCTGTCATCACAGGTCAGAATATTCCCCACACCCCGAGGCTTTTGTTATTGAATGACACATCAGACCTGAATCTAACTATTAATGAGCATCGCACACTGTTTGCTGGTCTCACCGCTGCAAAAAAAAAGATAGTGTGTCGTGGAAAACTAAACAGGCTCTGAGTATGAGGGAATGGCTCTCCTCGTACAGAGAGATCGCTCAATTAGAACTGTCAGCCGCCCGGGTTCATAAGGCCAAAGCGGTAAATGTAATCTGCAGGTCTAATTTATTAACCAAACTGGTATAGCCTATCCACCAATGTATTATACATAGATCTATGTAAAACCAACATCTATTTTTTTTTTTACCCTTTCTGTGCTGCATTGTCACTTTTTTGTGTGTGTACATAAGTAAATGTATATACATTAATATATAAATGTATAAAATATATAAAAGAGCTGAGTTCTTTACTTGATACCTTTGGTCTCACTCAGCATGTGAGTGGCCCCACCCACAGCAGAGGGCACACTCTAGACCTGTTAGTTACAAAGGGGGTGAATATTTCAAATATAAGCGTGGTCGATGTTGCTCTTTCGGATCATTTCTGTGTATTTTTTGACATGTGTTTCACTAACAAACCACCAGTGGACTCTGCAACTGTTCAAAGAAGACACATAAATGAAAATACGAGTGATCTATTTATGGGAATGATAAACTTTGAGAATGCATCGTATTCTACTGTAGATGAACTGTTTAACTCTGTCACCTCTAGTGTTTTGAATGTTCTGGATACCGTTGCCCCTGTGAAGGTTAAAATAGTGAAAAATAAGCAGAAGGCGCCGTGGGCTAAAGCAGACTCGGTCAGGGCACAAAAGAGAAAGTGCCGGAGGGCCGAGCGGAAGTGGCGCAAGTCCAACCTCCAGGTTGATTACAAGGTCTTCAAAGATAAGTTGTGCGAGTTTAACCGGGTGCTACGTAGTACGAGAGAAAGGTATTTTTCTGAAATGATTGAAGGCTGCAGTAACAATCTGCGTGTTCTGTTTTCAACAGTTAATAGATTAACAAACCCCCCTGTTCAGATGCCATTAGAGCTAACTTCCAAACGTAAATGCAATGAGTTTGCACACTTTTTCAATGACAAGGTTCAAGGCATCAAAAACGCCATTGTCTCCAATCCACAGATAACCATCCAACAGCCAGAAAGGCTCTCTGAGCTAACTTACTTTGCACCTGTAGATGATAAAAATGTCCAAGAAATAATCTCCAGTTTGAGCTCCTCCACATGCAGCCTGGATGTACTACCCACTAGATTTCTGAAGTCTGTTCTGAGCAGTCTGTTACCTTCACTCACACAGATAGTAAACATGTCCCTTCATTCTGGAATATTCCCAAAGGCCCTGAAAACTGCAGTCATCAGGCCCCTGCTAAAAAAGAGCAACCTGGATGCTACGGTACTTAACAACTATCGTCCCATCTCAAATCTGCCATTTATGGGGAAAGTCCTTGAAAAAGTTGTCTACCTACAGCTTACTAGATTTCTTATAATCAACAACTCATTTGATATGTTTCAGTCCGGCTTTAGACCCCACCACAGCACTGAGACTGCTCTTGTCAAGGTTACAAACGATATCCGGCTGAACACTGACGCAGGCAAAGTCTCAATCTTAGGCCCTGTTTATACTGAGACGCTGCGCAGACGTTTCCAGGCTATTAACAGAAACGACCTGGCTCCTAATGCAAATTTCTCAGCGTTCACATGAGGTTGAAAAACGATGTAGTTCTAGCGCCCGGCCAGTAGTGGGCAGAGAAACTTTACAACACGACACACGACCCCCAGCCCCGTGCCCAGCCCCCCTCTCGGCAGTATACTCACTTCCTGTGCCAGACCCTCAGAATGCACCAACATCATTCTGCCTTTTAACAGCAGCTGTGAAAATGGGAACTGAACCTAGAGCTTCGCGTGGTCTCGTTTGGACGAACGAAGGAGTAGAATTATCCTCTGTGCCGCGCTGGAAGCCCACGTAGCTAGTTTGTGTGGGCGGCGCCATTATTGTTGATGTTTGTTCTCCGCTACTGCGCATGTCCAAATTTACGTGCGGGGAGCAGCGCGGAGGCGGGGGTCAGAGCAGAGGGGGATTTCACACCTTTTCCCCTCTCGCGGGTGTGAAAAAGCTCCCTGCTGTGCAGCGTTTCTGAGTTGTCCCACTCTGCAGGCTGGATCTGAACACTTACGTTTTCACCCCCCTGGAACACAGTCTTCGTATGAACGGTTGGTAGCAACCGACATCCAACTATACTGTTTTACTGCCACATTGTCTCCGTGTAAACTCAGCCTTAATCTTGTTAGATCTGAGTGCTGCCTTTGACACCGTCGACCATGAGATCCTCTTACAGAGATTAGAGGACTGGGTTGGAGTCGCTGGCACCGCCCTAAGTTGGTTTAGGTCTTACCTTGAAGACAGGAAGTACTTTGTGGAGATTGGAGACTGTGTCTCAGATCATATGGCCCTGACCTGTGGAGTACCACAGGGGTCGATCCTGGGACCTCTTCTGTTCAATCTCTACATGCTGCCGTTAGGTCAGTTAATACGCAGAAACAAAGTGTCCTATCACAACTATGCAGACAACACTCAGATCTATGTCTCACTGACTGCAGGAGAACATGGACCAGTGGACTCACTCATTCACTGTATCCAACAGTGGTCCCCAGAAACAAAGAGAGAGCGTCATCTGTCACCTACAGTCTCTCTCGCTAAAACCTTCAAACAAGGTCAGAAATCTAGGGGTAATACTGGACTCAGACTTAAATTTTAATAGCCACATCAAATCAGTAACATCAGCAGCTTTTTACCATCTAAAAAACATTGCCAGGATCAAAAACATAGTGTCTAAAGCAGACTTGGAGATTCTTATCCATGCATTTGTCTCCAGTAGGTTAGACTACTGCAATGGCCTGCTCACAGGTCTGTCCAAACAGGCTGTAAAACAGCTGCAGTACATTCAAAATGCAGCAGCTCGAGTCCTGACTAGAACCAGGAAGTACGACCACATTAGTCCGGTCCTCAGGTCCCTGCACTGGCTTCCTGTGGCTCAGAGAATAGACTTTAAAACAGCTCTGCTTGTGTACAAATCTCTCCATGGCCTCGCACCAAACTATATTAGTGACATGTTAGTCCCATATGAACCAGCCCGGACTCTGAGGAGCACAGGGACTGGACTCCTGTTAGTGCCCAGAGTCAGAACTAAACATGGGGAGGCTGCTTTTAGATTCATGCTGCTAAAATCTGGAACAGTCTTCCTGAAGATGTGAGACAGGCCTCCTCTCTGACAATGTTTAAGACAAGGTTGAAAACAGTTCTGTTTAGCTGTGCATACAACTGTGATTATTTATGATTTTAATGCTTTCTTGTTCTGTTCAGCACTTTGAATTGCCTTGTGTATGAATTGTGCTATATAAATAAACTTGCCTTGCCTTGCCTTGCCTACTGCGGCTTCTGTGGATGTCAATGACGGAGGACGTTTCTAATTAATTATTAGTAAGTAATGAAATGTTATTGATACCTGAAGAATGGGGGTGGGGGGCCTAGGGGGGCTGGGTGGGTGTGTGTGTGTGTGTGTGTGTGTGTGTGTGTGTATTTATGTTGGGATGGGTGGACCCATGGGAGGGAGGGGACAAAAAATGTAAAATGTTCACGCATTTATTTTCTGCTTCATAACCATTGTCATTTCTGTATGCAGCGCAACACAATAAATACTTGATTAAAAAAAAATAATAATAAACTTTGTACATGAATAGAACGCAGTTGAATGCTAGTCGCAGGTTTGTAAGGTATGTTGTAAGGCACACATACCCGATATGGCACCAGAACCTTAGAGAGAGAAAACATTTAATGTTTGTGGGGCTCACTAAAGTCTTGTTATTCATTTTCACAAGAGGCAACCCTTAGGCCCTGTCCCAATTCTCACCCTTACCCTTAAAAAGGGCCGTTGCCCTAGATTTTGCGCGTGCCCGCGGAGGTTGTAAGGTGTCCTAATACTTAGGGAGGTCTGGAGCTCACTCGCTCCAGATCCATGATGTAGTTCAGAGCATTGACAAAGAAGCTTTGACAGTTTGATTTGTGATCCACGGGACCGCGGCTGTACTCGTCTGTCTCTGTGTGGTACACGCCTGTGTCGGTCTCTGTGTGGTACAGTACGTCTCTGTGTGGTACGTCTCTGTGTCTGTATCTGTCTGTCTCTGTGAGTTTGTACATGCCTCTGTCTTTGTGCGTGTTTGTCTGCCTCTGTGTCTACATGTGTGTCTATGTGCGTGTGTGCGTCTCTCTATGAGTGCGTGATGTGCAGCAGTTCTGTACCTAATTATAGCAAATCTTCATATGAAATAGAATTATAAACATCTCATTTTAAATCTGCATTAACTGTATTTTCGTATTCATTACGAAAATTCAATCCATATCCATGCAGTGCATTGGGATATACGTCCTTTTGAAGAAAAAGTAGCGCAGATTTGTGTTGGCGTGTCATTTAATTTTTGGTGAAACAAGGAAGAGAATTTGTTTCGGGTCCCGATTGTGACCAATCACAGCGGACCACTGGCCCCCGCTTTCTTGAGAAAAGCTACAGGTCTCTCGTTAGCACAGACAGCTGAGTTAGCACAACAAGCGGCAGAGGCTAACCTGAAACTGTGTGTCTTCGTTACTACTTACACAGCGAAACATCCATCCAAAAGAAAGTCTTGTCCTCTCCACCCTTCCCGGTGTAGCAGGCCAGTTTAACCCCCCGCCAGAATACACCCGGGGTTAAAGTAGCCTAGGCCAGATTACACCCCGGGGTTAAAATAGCCTAGGCCAGAATACACCCCGGGGTATAAACTGGCCTAGGCCATTTTAAACCCCCTTAGGCCAGATTAACCCCCCCTTTCATTTTGTATGATAACAATAAAATACAAGCAATATTTTTTTTGTATTTCTTTATTTCTTACTAAATACATTTAGGAAAAGATATGGTGGTGATATTCTATATAAAACTATAATGATAAAACTAAAACAATGGTAAAACTAAAGCAATGATAAAACTATAACACTCCTAATACTCCCGTACTGTACTTTGCAGTAACCTTACTACACCATACAGTCTCATCACACGACACCAACCACAGCACTAAAGTGCTCGGACTTCTTCTCAAGGTATATGGCAGATTCTGATGTCTCCTGTAGATTGAAAGATGCTGGATATGTCAGCCACTGCATACTTCCCCCATGCTTTGTATACACTATTACATCATTGCCTATGAGGGAAGCTATGGCCATTATTTCTGCATTTGTTGCCCACACACCACACTTATCCATAGCAGTACTGTAGATGTCATGTAGTCATTTATTGACTGATTGAGGTTACAGGAAAGTTTGTCTTTAATGCTGATGTTCATATGTTGAACCACACTATCACGGAGAGAGGTGGTATTCCTCAGATCCTGTGAATATATAACTCAAAGCACGGAAATAGCAGTTTCCATCACCACGGGTCTTGTGTAGTCGCTTTGGTGCTGCAAGTTCCTGGACCCTGCCAAATTAAACAGGCTTCTTAACTTTCAAGCCAAGGTCTTTAGCTATATGGTATCAGCAGACATACCAAGGAAGCGAGATGATCAAATGAGAAGTCAGGAAACACATTGAGCCAAAGACACTCTACGACACCCACACTGTTGATATGCGCAGTGAAGCAGTGAAGCAGCGGCTGCAGAGTCTGAGATACTGACACGTTTGTCACGTGACCGGTTGTATTGATACATGCTCCAACGCAGTGTTTTGAAGCAATTTGCTTCGGAAAGAGTGACACAAGCTCCGGAGCATTGGTGTCATTTGCCCATAATTAATATCTACTCGAGTTTCATGTGAGAAGTTTGTAGATACATTGACTCATCACCTCACAACACGGTTGTGTTCTACAGAAGTTCTCTGACGACTCTGCCATCATCAGACTCAGCTCTGAGAACGATGACGCAGAGTACAGAGGAGTTATACAGGACTTTGTGGACTGGTGTCAGCAGAACCTTGGAAGACCAAGGAGATGGTGGTGGATTTCCGCAGACGTCACTCTGCCGCTCCAGCCCCAGTGAACATCCAGGGAAAGGACATTGAGAGAGTGGACTCTTACAAGTACCTGGGTGTTCATCTTAACCACAAACTGGACTGGACTCATAACACAGACGCCCTCTTAATGAAAGGCCAGAGCCGCCTCTACCTGCTGAGGACACTTAGGTCTTTTGAAGTGCAGGGGCCACTCCTGAAGACCTTCTATGACTCTGTGGTGGCATCAGCCATCTTGTACGGTGTGGTCTGCTGGAGCAGCAGCATCACAGAGAGGGACAGGAAGAAGCTGGACAAGGTCATCAGGAAGTCCAGCTCAGTCCTGGGCTGTTCCCTGGACACAGTGCAGCAGGTGGGGGACAGGAAGGTCCTGAGCAAACTAACATCTATGCTGGACCATGACTGTCACCCCCTGCAGGGCACTCTCTCTGCTCTGGAGAACAGCTTCAGTGACAGACTAATTCACCCTCGCTGTGTGAAGGAGAGGTTCTGCAGGTCTTTCCTTCCTGCTGCTGTCAGACTGTATAACAAACAATAAGGATCAATGAACACTGCCAACTTGATTCCAGTGTCATTCTCGCATCGTTGCAATATCCTTACCTTATACTAGTATGTGCACAGCTGCCAATATACAGTTGTAAACATACTGCTGATAATGCACTGTTGTAAACATACTACTGCTGCTAATGTACAGATGTAAACATACTGCTGCTAATGTACAGATGTAAACATACTGCTGCTAATGTACAGATGCTAACATATAACTACACTTTGTTTGCACTAGATTAGTAGTAGTAGTAGTAGTAAGTAATCTTTATTTATATACCGCCTTTTCACTGCACATAGGAGTCTCAAAGCGCTTTACAATTGTGATTTTTTTTTTTTTTGGGAGTGGGGGTGCCAGTACAGGAGGCACATGCCAGCCCTATTGTACATATTTTTAGTGGTAGGGGAAACCGGAGCACCTGGAGGAAACCTACATAGACACGGAGAGAACATGCAAACTCCACTCAGAAAGGCCCTGGTCCAACCGGGATTAGAACCCAGGACCTTCTTGCTGAGAGGCAAGAGTGCTATCCACTCAGCCACCGTGCCGCCGTTTATACAGTACTTTATACTTGCCGCCGATTACACAGTACTTTATACTTGCCTCTTGTTTTGTCAATTTAAAATTTTTAAATCTATTATATTTTCAAAATAGAGATTCTATACTTATTATTGATGCTAGAGTTAGATCATTTTTTGTTTTGTTTAGTATAGCTATTTTTCACTTAACATGTGCTGTGTGCTCCTCTTTCCTACTGTCCTATAACTTGTGATGCAACACTAAAATGTCCCCACTGTGGGACAAATAAAGGATCTCTCAATCTTAATCAAACAAAGTATGAAAAGCAATCACACTAATTAGGGCTATAGAGTAATTAACAAATTACTTCTAAATGATTTTAAATAATTTTGAAGTTTAGAAAATATATTTAATAAGGTATATTTTATCATTATTAGATAAAACAAGAGGGGGGTTAATCTGGCCTAAGGGGGGTTAAAATAGCCTAGGCCAGAATAAACCCCGGGGTGTATTCTGGCCTAGGCTATTTTAACCCCGGGGTGTAAACCGGCCAGGGGGGTTAAAACGGCCTGTTACACCGGTTCTGTCACTCTATGGTCACGCCATCCACGATCAAAAGTGCCATATTGTTCCATATTGTGAGAAGCTAGCTCCGAAGGTAACAACAGCACAGAGCACAGGCTGCAGGGGAGGGGGGTAGTGGGGGGCGAAAGCTCCGTGGGTGCGGGGAGGGCGAGCAGAGAGAGCTAAAATCAGTTAGTGCAGCTTTAATAAATACTCTGTTTCATAAAGTCATATCTGTGTCAGATCTTATCTGTGGTAAAATCAGACGCATTGATAATGCGTGTGATGTGGAACACGTTTGTTGCGTCATTTGCATATTGTCCCCTAGATTCAGGGGTGTCCCAATTCTTAGGGAGAATATCCTGTGAGTGCAATCCCTTATGGGAAGGCACTTTTCTGGTGAGGGCACTCACACCTGGAGGGCCCTCAGAATTGGGACGGGGCCTAACTCTACCTTAACTCTACCTTAACCACAATTCAATGTATGGTGCCTGCCCCTTCGATTCAGATTCAGATTAAGATTCAGTTTATTTGCAGTAAAAAAAAACACATTGGAATACATTAGCAAAAAGTCTCCAGTGTGCACAGACAGAAATAAAACAAATAAAACAGTAAACAAGTGTCACTGTGAAATCGATCGACTAAAACAGTTTCAAAACAAGTGCAAATCATTAAAGTGCTCTGTTCAAACTGATAACAGCTTGTGGATAAAAACTGTTGGCATAACGAGATGTCCTGCATCTCAGAGATCAATATCTTCTGCCAGAGGGAAGAAGCTGGAACATGGCTTTTCCAGGGTGGCCAGAAGAGTCATTAACAATCCTCAGAGCTTTGTTTAAAAGTCTGGATTTATAAAGAACCTCCAGAACAGGAAGCTCACAGCCCACGGTCCTCTTTGCAGAGCGGAGCACCTTGTTTAAAGCTCTCTTTTCTTTATCTGTGATGTTTCCAAACCACACAGACACAGAACCAACAAGTAAACTCTCCATGGTGCAGCGATAAAAGTTAAGCAGAATCTTAGAGTTAGTGGTAAATTCTCTAAGTTTACGCAGAAAGTAGAGACGCTGACGAGCTTTCTTAACGACTCAGTCAGTGTTTTTAACCCATTTCAGGTCGTTAGACAGAGTTAAACCCAGAAACTTGCACTCCTCTACGATTTGCACCTGGGAGTTGTCGATTACGACAGGCAAATGAGAACTATTGCGACTGAAGTCGTAGACCAGTTCAATTGTTTTCGATGCGTTCAACTGGAGGTTGTTAGTTTTACTCCACTGAACCACATGTTGTATCTCTGCTCTATAAGAGGATTCATCATTGTTACGGATGAGACCGATGATGGTGGTGTCATCAGCATATTTGATGATCAAGTTTGAGTCAGAGGAGGACACACAATCGTGAGTGTACAAAGTAAAAAGCAAAGGACTCAAAATACATCCCTGAGGAGAACCAGTGCTCACAGAAACAACATCAGAAAAACAGTCATTGATTTTCACTCTCTGAGAGACATGAGCTTTTCAATCAGTTTACCTGGGACTAGGCAGTTAAAAGCAGAGCTATAATCGATGAAAAGCATTCTCGCGACAGATTTACTAGTGTCCAAGTGACTGTAGACAGAGTTCAGAGCAAAGGAGATGGCATCCTCCACACTCCTGTTCTGTCTGTAAGCAAACTGGAGCGGGTCAACACTCACAGGGATCTGGCTCTTAATGAAGTCCAGCACAAGCCGCTCAAAAGTTTTCATAAGAACAGACGTGAGGGCCACAGGACGATAGTCATTCAGGCATGTCACAGGAGTTTTCTTAGGAACTGGAATGATGGTCGACTCTTTAAAGCAGTTCGGCACAGTACAGTTCCTTAGCGACAGGTTGAAAATGTCTGTTAGCACAGGGGCAAGTTGCTCAGAGCACAGTTCCAGGACACGAGGAGGGATGCCGTCCGGGCCTGGGGCTTTCCGGACTATGGTCCTGGACAAGACACGCCTGACTTCCTCCTGAGTCACGGTGAAGGTACCTTGATTGAAACACTCAGGGAATACAGTAGGAAGGTCTTTAATGACCTTCTGTGGGACACAACAGTCAATACAGAAGCGTATGTATCCAGACACAGCCTCACAGAATTCATTGACGTCCTCTGACTGAAACACAGACCAGTCCGTAGCATCAAAACAACCTTGTAGCTTCATGCTAGCCTCCTCAGACCAACACTGCACAGTGCAAGAGGTTGGTTTATGAATCTTGGTTTTTCGAGATGAAAAACCAAGATTCTAATGAAAGCCGGAGCATGCTGCTTACTTGAGCTGTTAGCTTCTATGTTGTCAATGAATGGAGTTTCAGCATTTTAGCAATCTGTAGTGATGCTAAATGTCAGCACATTGCTTCTAAAGCTCAGTCAAAATAAGTCCATAAACACTTGAATGTATTCATGAAATTCAGAGAGAGACCAGTTAGAGAGACCGGAGAATGAAAACCAGATAGAGGGAGTTCAGTTTTTGTTTTACTACAGAGCTACAGCAGCATTTTCCAACAGGCACATGCAGTCCCTGTTAAATCAAGACCCCGCTTTCCCCTGTTCCTTCGGTATGGTAATGGTAAACAAAAGAAACGGTAAAATAAAAATCAACGTTCAAACTTTCCTTACGTTTGACTGAAGGCTGTGAGAAACTTGAGAAAAGTAGTGCCTAATAACCTGAGAATTACAGTGATCGCGTGGCCATCCATTTCTACTTGACTATTTATGTTGGAGCAAACATGTGTGATTTATGTGTGTACATTCCAGGATATTGCAAAGTTAATATTACTAGAGAACTGATTCGGAGACAAAACCACAACAAAAAAACTTCTCTGAAGATGACCTCGTTATCAAAGGATTCTGACAAACCAAAAAAGAAATCTTCAAAATTTAATCAATGCCAATTAAAACCAGCTCATTTCCTCATATTGTCTGTCACCACGTATCTTTCTTCACTAATAAAGCTGAGATATTGCTGTGATCATTCTTGCAGTTTAATTAATTCAAACACATTTAGAAACGCAATTATAATTTCATTAATCAAGCTTGCATTTAAATGATTCATAAAGGGGCATTGAATCATGGTCTCTGCCTGTTAATTATTTTCATTGCATGTTACTTTCTGATTTAGAAGCAGTGGAAAGTCCAGCTGTGAGACAATGGTGCATGCATGTAATATCAATATTCACATTCATATTAAAACAACAATGGGATCTCTTGGGGCAAACACAGATTTAATATTACTGTTTTTGAAGAAGTACATTTTTAAACAAACGATATATTGTTTGTATATTGTATAAACATATTTTCTTGACATATTTTCTCTAACTCTAAAACTATAGGGCTAGGACCAAAGTTTGTGGAACTAGTGACATGGATTTTATTGCATTTATACATTTCTTATGGTTTGAAAGTTAGATACCTCCGCTTTAATGAGCTGTTCAGGCGGTAGACTTCCTCCCTCATCAGAGGTGACGATGTGACCGTGTGATGGTGGGTATGTGTCTCCTCGGCTGTTGCCAGATCTGTGTATCCATGTATATTGTACAAAAGGCCAATGTATAATTCTGTTCAGTTTCATGGTTTGAAGGCAAATGTTAGATGAGAAATGCATACCCAATTTATTAACAGTGCACCTTCATAGAACCCTAATTTCCGGAGTATAAAACCTTGTTGTTTTGGATTTCTTTGAACTCCGTGGCCTGTACATGCTCCCATGGTTTATATCTTTATTGTGGTGGTCTTTTCTTTCCTATATGTTATTGGTGCGTTTTTAAACTCAACTGTGTGATATTGTTATAGCCCGGTGTTGTCGCATTCAGGACGGGGGTTTGGGATTAAGCTTAATCAAACCCCTTTTTGAACAATGTATTTGTTAATATTGATGTGAGGTGTAACATGAATAATAACAACTAGAATAGGGATCCTGCCAGAGCAGAGTTGATGGGCTTATATATTGCGCATTGCCGGACGATAGGCCGCTACTTTTTTAGATTTCTTCGAATGCTGTGGTTTATACAGCAAAGCGGTCAATGTTTCTATTTTTATCATGGTAAAAGTGGCTTATCACTAAATATTCACAAGACTTGGGGCATAGGGATTGAAAATGTTTGGCCACTCAGAAAGTCATTGGATCAGTTTTATCACTAAGATTTGGTATTTTATGAAAATTTGGTTTACACTGAACCAAGGGTTAGTAAAATGAAGATACAAAACTTGTGATGTGCTTTACCAAACAAGAAAAGAAACACTGGTTACACAATAAATCAAAATCAACATACGTTATCACAGTACATTTAATAGCGTGAAGATGCAATCCTTCACTTGTATGTCCAGCTAAACAGGAAGCTTGTTCCAGATTTTACCGACACACATTTGAAACGCTGCCTCACCATGTTTAGTCCTGACTCCAGGCACCAGCAGGAGGCCGGTCTCTCTGCTCCTCCGTGTCTCAGTTGGTTCATATGGTTCACAAATGTACTTTGGTGTGGAGCTCATCAAGCAGAGCTGCTTTAAAATGTATTCGCTGAGACACATGAAGCCAGTGCAGAGACCTGAGAACTGGACTAACGTGATCACAATCAGGACTCAAACCATTGAAGGACAATTACCTCCAGAATGATGCTCACTATGAACAATACTTTTTTTTTTACCATGGCTTAAAAAAATTATTTCTTCAATCTCTGCCTGTATAGAATATATAGAAATTAATCAATTTTTCAAACGCCCAATGGTCTTTGATTTTCCTGTCCGGTTATGGGTAAACATGCAGAAACAAGGGCTGGCTGCTGCTGTTTGCTGAATCAATATTTGCTTTTGGTATGAGCCATAATTGGAAGCGTGACAAACATTCAAACAGGTGGTGAGCTTTCGTAATGACCTCATATTTCAATAATGAGCTTGCAACACATCGGCCTATCTTCTGAGTAAAGATATCCCCGAGATGAGCTGGGAATTAGCCTTTCTCAGTTAAAGTTTTTCTATACTTGACATGTGTAACTCAGTGATGTTATTACCATGGTATATTTCAGAGGAAGACAGAAGTAGCCCGTTGAAACATGTCGAACAACTTTTCTATATGACCTATCCCTCGTTGGCACGACATAGTCCCTATAGGCCTCATCTCCAGATATTGATTCTATTGTAGGATTTCGTCTATTGTACATGTTTTTTGTGGTAGGGGAAGCTGGACCAAACATAGAACATACAAACTCCACGTCCAATCGGAATTCAAACACATTAGCAAGAGTGGCAACTACTCGCAACCATGTCGCCCCTTGGGAGCAAGCCTTCTTGAATCCCGGAGAGGAACTGGTAGAAAGCTTCCCCTGAGCTTCCCTGAGCACTTGGACCTCATTTGCATTTCTCCATTGATCTGAAGTTATCCGCCGTGTCACTCACTCACCTCTTTTGGTTTAATTAAATCCCCACCGGCCTACTGGCGTGAGGATTCTGATTTAGAACACTGGTCAATGTAGCGGATTGTCCATAGATTGGCTGTTGTTAACTGGATCGAATTTGTCCACGCCTCCTGAAGGCGGGTGGGCAAAGGAAACGGTCCAAGGCTTAAATCATATGTTTGATTTTACCAACAAGGTACAAAGCGTGGTGGTACTTAATTTGGCTTGAGCAAAAGTGGTTCTGAAGCACTGCAAGGTCATCATGCAAATCTCATACAGCCTTAAAGCCACCCTGTGTAATTTTTACAGCTGCTCCATATGCAAAAACATGTTAACTAATAACAAATGTGACCTTTAAAAGAGTATTTACATCCACCAATTTGTATTCATAGGCTTATAAATGTCCATAAGAGAGGAGTGCTCTTCGTGTCAATGCGCCATCTTGAAAAACGGTGGTGGATAAGGGACAAAAACGATGCGAGAATCGCGTTTTCGTTTCACATGAGCTACTGATATTGTTGCTTTCACCGTGAATTCACAAGTTTGAAGAAGGAACCATGGAGGACCAGAGTTATATAAAACAACAATCCAAACAACAATCTTTTAGAAAAATAATTCGGCGTCGTAGCAGCAAACTGTCAGCATCGCAAACCACACGCACAAAGACAGCGTTAACACAACAGGAGGCACATTGTGTAGTTTCTACACAACAGACTCACACATTAACTTTTTTCACACTGACAATAATGAAAACGAGACAGACTCTACAACACAGTCTCAGGATGTTCTGACCCGATCTGAGCACAGTCCAACTACTATGTCACAAGTTTCAACTAAACTTATTCAGCGCCAAAGCCTCAAATAAAACACACACAGAATCCCCACAAAACAATCGCCAGAATACTTTATCAGCAGCATTAGTGAATGCTCTGTTTTCTTATTGTGATGCAGATAGGGCGCTGTGGCTAACGCTAATGCTAACATGAGCTTTTAGCCATGTCCTGCCGTGGCTGTGTATATCTCCTGCTTCTAGTTTTAGGCTCCCACAGACGTTAATCCTCCATGCGTCTCTTCTCTTCACACCGTGTTTGTAAAACTATATGTTATCCATGGTAAAACTCAGTGGCGGGTGCCGCTTCAGAACGTGGTCTTGTTTACATGGCAGTCTGGTGATTGAGGCTTCCGTAGTACCTTGGACTGCAATACAAGATCTTAACGCTAGATGGCACTAAAAATTACACGGTGTACCTTCAAATATTGTTGAAGTAACGGTGGATTGTTGCTTCAATAAGCCATCAAAGCTAATGTTATTCTGTGAAGAACAAAGGAAAAGGTCTGATGCACTTTGGTTAGTAAGATAAAACTCGGTAAGGACGGGATGACATGTTGACTACTCGACATATACTCACTCTATGTACCCTGGACCTTTTCCTCTTTGTTATTCATAATATTTTCACGCAGATCCCTGAAGAGCACCTGATCTCTCACGTTTCTTCTACATTTTTGACCCCTGAATGTACTTGTTCATCATGAAATTTTGAAAATATTTAGTGAACAGCTCAATATCAATAAAGATTTACAAAGCCGTACAATGCATTTCTATAGAAATAAATCACAGACGCCAATTTGAAAAGGAGTTGAAGGGAGCAATACACATACATATACAATATGTTACAAGAATCTTAACTCTCAAGTGTTCTAAGTCCCAAGAGAACTCCTTGTTGTATCTTCTTGAGTTCGACCCAATTGAAGTTAGTCAGAAGAAGGACTAGTGTTTTGTGGGTGCACCATTGCCCTCATAGTGCTTAAATATAAAAAAGGCTGTACATAATGAACAGTGCTGAAGACTGAAAGCTGTCAGCTGCTCCATACATTACAGGCTAATCCTCGATGTATACAGAATGATAACATATCATTTAGATGCCTGCTGCTGCGCTCACATGCATAATGAAGGCTTGCATCAGTCCATAATGTCGTCGTAAATATCCTTTGTTCACATAAAGGTTGGAAAGCTGCTGCTAAATCATGTTAATTATATTCAGGCTGAATGGATGGAGACTGTGCTTCTGTGAGGCCGAATGCACAAAAGCAGAAGTGATGTTCTGTCAAAGCAGCATGGGAGATATTTGTCCTCCGCTTGGCCTTGTGACCCCAGAGCCTTGTGGATAACCCATCGAGAGCACTGGGGGCATCTAAAACTGTCAGAGGGATGTGCAGGTGATACCAGGGAAAACATCACAATACTGGTCCGATAGCAAGTGGTGTTGTTTTTTAACCTATTACGAGCCACCTCATTCATCTCATAGTAATAGTAGCAGGTACAAAGTGGCTATTAAATTATTATAAAGGTCCTGGGTTCGCCTCCAGGTCGAGTTTGTATGTTCTACCTGTGGCTGCTCCGGTTTCCTTTGGGTGCTCCGGTTTCCCATACCACTAAAAACATGCACAATAAGTCTGGCATACGCTTCCTGTTTGGTGACCTCGCTCCCATCTCTGTGTGGATTGAGAGACAAATACCCACAATTGTAATGTGCTTTGTGATTCTGGTCTGTGAAAGGCACTATAAAAATAAGATATTAAAGTTCATTGGAATATGTAATAACGTCATCATTATAGCAGGTAGACTGACTATGACTGGTAAAGGGACAAGTGAAGTATCAGTACAGATTAATGGCCAGGCTCAACTATTCTCATTGTACAGTCTGACAGTATCAGAAAGGAAAGACCTGCGACACCTCTCCTTCACACAGCAACAGTAGTTAAGTCTGTCACTAAAACACATGGGTAACTTGCTGAGAATCATGATTAACTTGCACAGATATACATATCAAATAAATATTGGGGCCTGTAATGTTTATTTTAGATTTACTGGAGATGTTTTTGGCTGAGAATATTATTTTCCAATTGTTGACCTGCCACAACCCCGATAGAATTCCTGGATAAACAAACCTGACCTGGTGCCCATCAGCTCCTACAACTCCTGGTTGATTCCAGTTTGAGTCTGGACCTTGCCCGCCTGTTGTAGATTTTCAGAATTACATTTTTCTTGGATTAAAACTGTGCAAATACCAGCTAAATCTTTGCACATAACTGGGGTCTTCATTGGCTTTCATAGTATTAGTCCTGTCTTGACAATTCACTGTTTGAAAGAAATATTCTGCTAAAAAAATACAAAAGTTATTGGAAAATGTGTTTGCAAACAAGCTCGCAACTGTGCATACAACTCAACAAGTTTAAAATGTATTTGGGTCTGGTCAGACCTTGGGTTGAATTGTAGAGAAAAACTAAATAGTGGTTTTCTTTCATATTGGACACTCCCCAACTTACTGTCGATCCAATCCTATTCAATCCACTTCATTTATATAACTGATATTGAATGTGTCTCATTGTCCTTTTGTTGTGTTGGCTCTTCCTGTCCTGTATGCATTTGAAGGTGTCTTGTACTTTAAAAAGAGTTTGCCGCCTGATCTGAGGGAGATCTGATTTTGGAACCAAAGAGAGAGCAGCACTTTCTGCTCTGTCTCTGGTTTGGAAATCACTTCTCCTTGGAATGCAACCAAGTATTAAAAATGCTGAACTATGTTTTTTGTGTTTGTGATTTTGTCCGGATTGACTGTAAATTACAGCAATAACAATAACACATTTCATCAAAACGAGCAGTTTCCAAAGGGCTGTACAGCAAAAACGACAAAAAAAAACATAGAAACACAAATTGCAGAAATTAAATAAATACACACTCATGCGGTGTCAAAAGCCAGAGAATAAATTGGATCTTAAAACAAGACTTAAAACCTGGAAGATTGTTCCAGAGCGAGAAGGCCCTGTCCCCCCGGGTTTTAAGTCTTGTCTTATAGGAACCACGAGCTGGAGCTGGTGCCAACAATGATGCTGTAGAAAAAGTTAACAAATATCTTGGTAACATAATCGACCACAAACTCTAATTTCCAGGACAATACGGAAACATATGTCAGGAATGAACCAGACAGAGACGGATCGCGGTGCGCCAAACTCTGGAAGTTTATTTTGGTTTCTCTCAAGTTCCAGTGGTTTCTGATGTTTCTTTCTCTCAGACAGAATAAAGGCAGTACACAGTTTATATAGTCATTGTCACGTCACACATCGAAAGACATATGTGTCACACAGAGACAGTCACATCATAGTTATAACATAGATGCACCATCAGAGTCCTTGTTGTCCTGCACGTAGGCCAAGTAGCTATCTAATCCTCACACTTATCTTCGATTTTTTATTTTTCCAAATGCTTTGATGTAACCTTTCTCACTTGGTTTGGTTCATTCAGTCTCACACATCAGAATTCCCCCAATAAGGCCATTAAAATCAGCAACAATATCATTGAACAGCAGCGAGACTCACTCACTTGAATCTACAATAACACAGTTTTGAGAAACTATAACTAAAAGAAAGCTCAGTACCATAATACAACAATGATGTTCCCACAGTGCACTTGGTATAGAAATCATTTTATGCAATCACACAAATATATATGGATTATATGCATTATATCTGGAATGTATATGTCCCAGATCCTCACTGTCCTCAGACCCTCCTGCATCAGCAAGGAACAATAAAAAATAAAAAAGGATACAATATGAACAAATACAAGTTTTGACTTCCACTTCAGCGCCATTTCTTTAATTCAGTAATGTGAGCAGTGAATTTTTTTTAAGTAGCTGTTGGCCTCCAGTCGAAAAATCAGCACCATCAGATTCTAGCTGAGAACATCCTGCGCCATCATTTCAATCCCTGACAATCAACTTATTTCATTCATAAAACTCTGGATGTTCCACGATCAAGGTCTCTGGCCCCCAAAGCCTTCCCGACAAGGAGTCAGCGTGGCCATTTTGAATCGCTTCCACTGACAACCGTTATATCAGTGCACACCTCCAGGCGGCCTTCCTTGTTGCATATTTAATGTAACTGCAGCTACTCCTTTCCCTTAGCCCCCTCGTCATCTGTCAAAAGTGATCAAGCTCGCCGTAAAGTGAGGTCAAGTGAAATATGAACAAGTCCCCCAGCCAGCGGCCCAATCAATCCCTAAATGATATATCCTTAAAAGGTGTGCGTGGCTGACAGCTAAAAGATGAGATGCAAACTTGGCGTTGGCGGGTTGATTAAAATCTTGTTTAACACTGCCAGTTCCAGTATAATAGCAATATTTTTGGCATGTATAGCGCTGCTTGCTTCCAAATATATACTCCACAGTAATTGCAATTTGTCAGAAAAACAGTCATATCGTTTTTTAGTGTTGGAGTAGTATTCAATAAATGAACAATGACAAAAAATTCTGGCCATGATAATAGTTTTTTGATGCCATCCATTCATGGATTTTTAGTTTACCATTGAATAATGACTGAATGCATAAACTTAAACAACACATTGTGGAGGATCAGACGGACTTCTTTACATCCAATAACGTTTCTGTCATCGCCTCCACACACACTGACCACAACATACACTTACACGTTTTTGATGTGTGCATTCAAACTAAGACAGGGGTGCTCACACTTTTTCAGCATGCGAGCTACTTATAAAATGATCAAGTCAAAATGATCTACCTACTACAAAAATGCAAAAAATATATTTATTTCTAAATATATTGAGGATTCTTTATATCTACAATGTATGTTTATGTACATGCAAAACTGCATGATTTATGAAATAATTTGCATTTAAGCACCGCCTCTGGCGGTCATCCAGGATTCATAGAACCGTAGTTACATTCGTAACTTTCGTTCTGTAGTGGCACTTACAGTCATAGTAGAAACTCAGGGTGATTATAGATCCATGGTGAAGACATATGTTTACAGGCACTGACCCGCAGCCCTGGTTTGATCCTAGTTTAGCTCCTGTTTTGGTTGTTTGAGCGTGCGTGATCACTTTGCTGCTCTCCAATGTGGAGCGAGGATCGCTGCTGTGAACCGCCCACAGCAGTGAACAGTTTTTAAAACAGTGATCAGTGATCAGAGGTGCAAAAACGCAAAACTCCGGTTATCTCTCTCCACACGCAAATGCATATACGGATGTTTATTTTTATTTGTATGTAATGCGATCTTCCAATACTACCTCTGCGATCGACTGGTAGATCACAATCGACGTATTGAGCACCCCTGAACTAAAACATCAGCAATAGCAGCTCACACAACTGTGTCTCTGCCATAGCTGCTCCTCCTCACACAACCGCGGTGAAGTTAGTTTGAAGTTGGATATCCGACAGACATTCAACGGTCATTCCCTTTCGGTAAACCTCTCCTTCGCGCTGGGTACAGTGCGACTCGAAATGCCTATGACTCTAACCAAGCGGCTCCCAACATTTTAGTGAACCCATACTACAGACGGTACGGTAAACACACCGTACGGTAAACACACCGCAACACGTAAGCTGGTTTGTATGTTGATGAATGTACACGGTCCTTGTAAAATAAACAAATAATAGAAGAAGAATGCAGTGTGTATCGACGTCCGTTTTTCCAAATAAATACACTGTGTCTCAAGTTGTGTTGACATGACCAAATATTAATTTGGAGTCAATAGATCACATGACTTAGAAGCTATTGAGCTAAAATGCTAATATTTACATCTAAAAATTACTTTAAAAAGTATTTTTAATACATTTTTAGATGTAATATTAGCATTTTAGCTCAATAGCTTCTAAGTCATGTGATGTATTGACTCCAAATCAGGTCAGGATCATAGTTCTTCACTAGCTGCAGGGGGTAAAATTCGACTTAAAAATTAAAATCGATGAATCGCCCAGCCCTATTTGACTGTGATACTAAGTCTATAAAGGCGACTCGAGGCTCCCATCGAAATGAATGAGAGGGGGAGGAGGAAGGGGAGGAGGGGGAGGAGGGGGAAGGGTGGTAGACAGGAGTGTTTTGCGGCCTGTGATATCAACTGCTTTGTTAAAAATAAAATATTGATTGATTGAGATATTGCATCATATACTGTACATCATGACGTTTTTTAAATTGTAAAACTGTTACGTGACAGTAAACCATTTCTGGGAAGTCCACTGGTCTCGTCGCGTTTCAGATGGATCCAAATCTCCCGATTATCGAAGGATCTTTCCTCACAGATTAATCCACTGTATCAATACTCTTAACGCGGTCAGTGTCGGCCCAATTTGTGGCTTTAGATGACATGGGTACAGATGATCCGTGACAATTATACTTGACATCTGATACGTGCAATTTAAGCTTGACTCCCAAAATGCCTTTCGCGCAAAGCATCATGGGTAATAAGCACGTGAAGGAAAACCATGTATATTTAGACTTCTAATGGAGGCTTGTAAATCAACTCATTGTAATCCTTTGAGGATATGTACACACGTTTTAACACTTTCCAAATTCACAAATGATTCATAGATTGGCATTGCTTATCCTGTCACATTCGTTTTCTTACGTTAGAGGTATAAAAGAGTTAATAAAAGGATAAAATGGCTCACAGATTTAAAACAGCCTTGAAGAGCAAGTAATACAATTAAACCACAGATTGATATAAAGTTGAGAGAAAGGCAGCTATAAGTATTACAGAAAAAGGAAGGACTGTATTTCAGTCCAAAATTCTGCTTTGAAATATGCTAATGTGTTTGGTGATACACCCAAACAATAGACCACAAAATTAAGTTAAAACGTTATGTTTAACAGTTTGAAATAAAGCACGCCATTGTGATACACCCATTTGGAGACGCGCTTCAGCAGGTTCATCATCTTCACTTTCTCTGGGTCAGACTCTGGCTCGATCATGTAAGAGACAGCGTCTTTCAGAATCGCTCACAAGCCTCCAACGACGCGTGTTGGTCGCGATTTTGACGCCCCAAAAGCGTTTGGTCTGAACGCAGCATAAGGCTGGATGGGCGAGTCCTCAGTTGCCATTTTCTAGTTTCTAACACGTTACACTAATGAGAAGTTTCTGTGTCATGAAATAATTGTATCTGTGCTAACCAACTACAAAAATGGCAGATAGGGGTGGGGTTGAACCTGTCACCTGAAAGGGGGGCGTGGTCAGAAGCGCCTCATTTGCATTTAAAGAGACGGCACCAAAACAGGTTGCTCTCAGACGCACCTCAGAACAGGTGTAGAAGAAAGGCCTGTGGAGCAACAATAATGAGACTCAGACCCGGGCATTGTAGTTACGCTTTATATAGGCCACAGTTTAACGATGTAGATGTCAAAAGGAATGATTTGAAAACATGATCTGTCCACTTTAAAGCTTGTGGACCCTCAGTGTGTTCTATGTTAGTTACAAAGACTCTACATCCAGAGTAACAAGCAGAGAATCAGGCTCATACCCAACGTCTTCTAACTGTTTAAGAATGTGTGTAGTATCTTGTAGAAATTATGCTAAAGAGTTCATTAAGGGCTTTATGAAGAAATCAATGTATTTGATGCAGCTTTAAAGGAACCATAAGATTTTCCTTTCAGACAAAAACATGATGTATCCGAGTCTCCAGACACAAAGTAAAGTCAAATCCACAATAAGTGTTTGGTCTGTAAAGCTCAGCAGCTGCAGCACAGGGTTAAGACTGAAGTGTGATCCTGTAGAGTCTGACTCTGGGTTCACATGATGCAGCCTCAGCTCTGTCTCCTTCACTTTGTTCCAGATGCTGCGTCTTCACACCTGCTTCTTACAGGTTTTAATGTGTTTATGAAGATGTGGCCTTTGTGTAAAAGACTTTCCACACTTTTCACAGACAAATGGTTTCTCTCCAGTGTGGATCCTCTGATGATCTTTGAGAGAACCACTGCGAGAAAAACTCTGATCACAAACGTCACAGCTGAAGGGTTTTTCTCCAGTGTGGATTTTTTTGTGATCATTAAGACTTCCTTTTTGGGAGAAACATGTTCCACACTGATCACACTCGTACGGCTTCTCTCCAGTGTGGCTTCGATGGTGAAGTGTGCGATCTGATGCAGTTCTAAATGTTTTACTGCAGAGGTCACATGCAAATGGTTTTTCTCCAGTGTGAATTCTCTCATGACTTTTGTAGGAGTAAAACTGAGTAAACTCCTTCCCACAGTCTCCACAGACGAATGGTTTTTCTCCAGTGTGGATTCTGTAGTGACGAGTGAGGTTAGATAATTTGTTAAAAGTCTTCTCACACTGGTCACATTGGTGAGGTCTCTCTCCTGTGTGGACATGCTGATGTTCTGAGAGCAGCTGTTTTCTCCTAAATGTTTTTCCACACTCGTCACACTCAAATGGTATCTCTCCAGTGTGGATCCTCTGATGATCTTTGAGATGACCACTGTGAGAAAAACTCTGACCACAAACGTCACAGCTGAAGGGCTTTTCTCCAGTGTGGATTCTGCTGTGGATCGTGAGACCTTCTTTTCTAGTAAAACCTGTTCCACACTGATCACACACGTATGGTTTTTCTCCAGTGTGAGTTCTATAGTGGGTCTTTAGTGCAGAAGCAGAGATGCAGGTCTTTCCACACTGATCACAGGTGAGCCCCATTCTGTAGATGGACTTTGTAGATCTGCAAAAAACACAACAAAGACATGTCATGAATATATATGACTACAAACGTTTCTTCAGCCCAAAATATAACCCAGGTGTTTTTTTGCTACAGTGACATGTATTTGGACAAAAAACGCAGCTCTTTATCACATTCCTAATTTTGAAAAAGAATTGAAAAAACAAAACGGAATTAAAGCCGTGTAAACATTGATATTCGCTGTAGTGGTGTCTTTTTTCATGACTCGAGGAATAACTTTTGTAGATCACTGCGCTGCTCACCAGTGTGTGAAGCGAAATGCCTCTGGTGGAGTGTAACCCACATTAAAAATGGGTTCTGTGCAAAAATAAAACGTTTAATATATTTAATTCTCCGCGCTCCTGTTCACTATCGCGAGAACTGCCTCAGCCAATCACATTGGCCGTAGCGCGTGATACAAGCCGCTTGCGCTTCTCCCTGTCACACACGGGAGGGAGACGCAACCGGACAGCTGCACAGGAGCCCCACCATCGCTTCACATTCGTAACAACCGTTGGGCATTCATTATAAGGGGGAATTGGCCATTTTTGTGTCTGGGTAAGACACAACCCTGAATCCGATGGCGAGCTAGACCCAGAACCTGTCAACCAACATCCTCCTGCGGTCAGGGTAGGAGGCTGTTGCAGTCCGTCCACTCCCACACTCATCCACACACACCTGTCGCAATAACCGTTGGATTATCAATGCAAGGACACTCCATAACAATTAACATTTAAGCCCACATCGTTGTGGCACCCCACTACATGGTTTTGTGTGTGTGTGTGATTGTCACGACCTGTGACCCATGGTTGGGAACCATTCTGGACATTTTTAAAAGTACTGCTGCTGTATTGTTGTGTTGTTGAACTGTTGATCTGCAGAACTGTATATATATTTGCACTAAATGTTGTTTGTTTTTCACTGTAAATACATGGCACCCGCCGGTAACCAGTCTGTCTCTTGAGTGTAATATTACTTGCTAGTTTGATAGTTTGGTTATTACAGGTGATTTTAATATTCATGTGGATAATGTTGATGACAGAAATGCAAATGAGCTGAGTTCTGTACTTGAATCCTTTGATCTCACTCAGCACGTAAGTGGCCCCACCCACAGCAGAGGGCACACTCTAGATCTGTTAGTTACTAAGGGGGTGAATATTTCAAATGTAAACGTGGTCGATGTTGCTCTTTCGGATCATTTCTGTGTTTTTTTTGACATGTGTTTCACTAACAAACCACCAGTGGACTCTGCAACTGTACGAAGAAGACACATAAATGAAAATACGAGTGAACTATTTATGGGAATGATAAACTTTGAGAATGCATCGTATTCTACTGTAGATGAACTGTTTAACTCTGTCACCTCTAGTGTTTTGAATGTTCTGGACACCATTGCCCCTGTGAAGGTTAAAATAGTGAAAAATAAGCAGAAGGCGCCGTGGGCTAAAGCAGACTCGGTCAGGGCACAAAAGAGAAAGTGCCGGAGGGCCGAGCGGAAGTGGCGCAAGTCCAACCTCCAGGTAGATTACGAGATCTTCAAAGATAAGTTGTGTGAGTTTAACCGGGTGCTACGTAGTACGAGAGAAAGGTATTTTTCTGAAATGATTGAAGGCTGCAGCATTAATCTGCGTGTTCTGTTCTCAACAGTTAATAGATTAACAAACCCCCCTGTTCAAATGCCATTAGAGCTTACTTCCAAACGTAAATGCAATGAGTTTGCTAATTTTTTCAATGACAAGGTTCAAGGCATCAAAAACGCCATTGTCTCCAATCCACAGATAACCATCCAACAGCCAGAAAGGCTCTCTGAGCTAACTCACTTTGCACCTGTAAATGATAAAACTGTCCAAGAGATAATCTCCAGTTTGAGCTCCTCCACATGCAGCTTGGATGTACTACCCACTAGATTTCTGAAGTCTGTTCTGAGCAGTCTGTTACCTTCACTCACACAGATAGTAAACATGTCCATTCATTCTGGAATATTCCCAAAGGCCCTGAAAACTGCAGTCATCAGGCCCCTGCCAAAAAAGAGCAGTCTCGATGCTGCGGTACTTAACAACTATCGTCCCATCTCAAATCTGCCATTTATGGGGAAAGTCCTTGAGAAAGTTGTCTACCAACAGCTAAATAGATTTCTTATAATCAACAACTCATTTGATATGTTTCAGTCAGGCTTTAGACCCCACCACAGCACTGAGACTGCTCTTGTTAAAGCTGCACTAACTGACTTTATTTTTGTATTCAATACGAAAATGCTATCCATGTCCATGTAGTGCATTGGGATAAACGTCATTTTGAGGAAAAAGTAGCGCAGGTTTGTGCTGGCGTGATATTATATTTTAGATCGAGTTTTGATGAAACAAGGAAGAGAATGTGTTTCGGGTCGCAGATTGTGACCAATCACAGTGGACCACTAGCCCCCACTTTCGTGAGAAATCTACAGGTCTCCGTTAGCATAGACGGCTAAGTTAGCACAACAAGCCAAGGAGCTAACCTGAAACTTCGTCTTTGTCACCGGTTACTGCTTACACAGCGAGACAGCTATCCAAAAGAAAGTCCCGTTTCTCCGCGCTTCCCGGTTCTATCGTTCTATGGTCACGCCATCCACGTGTAAATCCATATTCATGTATTATCCATATTGGGAGACGCTAGCTTCGTCCCAACAGTGGGTGTGTGTGGGGGGCGATAGCTTCGTGGGTGCGGGGAGGGGAGCAGAAAGAGAGAGGCCAGCGAGTCCGCGGCTTCAAAATCCCAAAGTCAGTTAGTGCAGCTTTAAGGTTACAAACAATATCCGGCTGAACACTGACGCAGGCAAAGTCTCAATCTTAATCCACGGAGCTCCAAGGTGAGGCGACTAAATAATGTGCATATTGAGCAAATTTCATTGTCACTTTCCAGTCCTCGTTAGCTAGTGTTAGCCTCTGTGCTTACTAGTGGGTTTCAGTCGGGACTAAGTGCTATTTGTGAAACCACTGAATTAAAAGATAAAACACTCAGATATATTAAAAAACATGAACAATAAAAAACGCGATATAAAAGTTGTTAAAAAGTTTACTAAAAAGGTGCTACAGAGCAGCCCTTGCAGTACTGCTTACTTTGACACCACCTGCGTTGATGAGATTTGTGAGTGTGTTGCGAGTCATAATATGGCCCACTAGTTGAAAATAAGTACTGTAACTGTTGATTTGTATTAACATCAGTAGGACATTTTCTTTTGACACTTCCTGTCTCAACGGATAGTCGAGTGGCTCGCGCAACATCAGGACGGAAAAACTTTACAAAGTGTAAGACGTTTTCACACAGCTGGTCTAGACAAACGGTCATATAGAAACTGCACTAAATGGCATTAAAAGACAAAGACCAAAGTTTAGCTACTGTTGAGATAGAAGGAAAACAAGGTTATGGAAGGATTTTATTTGTGAAAACAATTGTAAGTTTCTTTAAAAGTGTAAATTAAATAGCAAAAGTAATGTAACGGTAACAATGTATTTTGATGATAGATAGTATTTGGACATGATTGTAAGTTGATTTTCAGTTCTGGTAGTTCCCAAAGTGCAAAATATAGGTATGTCCAAACCAAAAGTCTTGAAAAGGCCAAAAAATGCATTGAACAACCCAGAACACGTTCCTCATCTAATTCTATTCTATTCTAGCATGTATTCTGATTCAAGTATAATATAATAGTTTTTTTATGATTAGCTACACTTTGTAAAATTAAAAAAAGTATATAATTTTGAATACGTAATTTGTACACCTACTATAAAGTCCATAGTAATTTAAACTTTATAGTAAATGTACAACTTTTAGTATGTAAAGTTATGGTAATGTACCTTAAAGTATTCGACCATTATATTACTTTTTTGGAAGATTTTAACTTGAAAAGCTGTGTTTGCATTTCAGTCACTAAAAATTCAAAGACAAAAAATATTCGCTTTACAAATTTCATTGTAGAAAAATTCAAAAATTACATTATCGCTTTTTAAATATCAATATGTCTATTTTTGAGAACAAATTCCAATGCACTTCAAATTTTAAGAAAAAAAAGAGCAGATTTGTACATCTGATTTTGCATTTTTAATGGACCTCATTATCAATTTCAATTTTTTAATTCAAAAATTAAATAACAGATTTGATGCATATAGTTTCAAGAGCTTATCTAGATTAAACGGTCTAAAAATTAGTGCTAAAAAAAATAAACAATTCACATGACACATCCAGTGTTCTGACGAGTGGTGTGCTCTGTCAGTTTGCACATGCGCAAATTGGACTTTTCTCTCTTCACTGAAGTTGAATCTCTCGTATGCTGTCTTCCCCCCCGTTACTATGGATAACAATAGTTTAAATTGCTGTCTCTCGTTACTATGGATACATTAGTTTAACATTGCTGGGTCTCCGTTACGCATGGTATGTAGCCCATTCTAAAATGTATCCAAATTTGTGTTTTTATCATTAAAATGTTAATGATTTTATGCAAAATCAATATGTAATGTAATCAGGTTATTCACTGCTAACTTATTTCAATGTGTAGTACTTGTAGCGTCCAGTTGTGTTTAAGTTGAAGCAGAACTGATGGTTAAAATGAGTTATTTTGTCTTCCTATATTCATATAACCGAGCGTAAAGAGCTAGAACAGAACTGAAGATCAACTTACAATCATGTCCAAATACTATTAGCATCAAATACATTGTTAAACCGTTACATTACTTTTGCTATTTAATTTTCCACATTTAAAGAAAACTTTACAATTGTTACAAAATAAAATCCATCCATACCTTGTTCCTTCTATCTCAACTGTAGCTAAACTTTGTCTTTGTTTTTATGCCATATTAGTGCAGTTTCTTATGACGTTTGTCTAGACCAGCTGTGTGAAATCCATACACTTTGTAAGTTTTTCCGTAGGAATGTGCGCGAGCCACTCGACTTCCGGTTGAGACAGGAAGTGTCAAAATCAAATGTTCCTACTGATGTTAATTACAACAACAGTACAGACTTTTTTCCACTAGTGGCCATATTATGACCGTCACACACTCAATCTCATCAACGCGGTGGTGTCAATGTAAGCAGTACTGCAGGGCTGCTCGTGCACCTTTTTAGTAAAACTTTTAACAACTTTTTGGCAAGTTTTTATTGTTCAGTTTTTTAATATATCTGAGTGTTTTATCTTTTAATTCAGTGGTTTTCAGCAAATAGCACTTAGTCACCGAGGAAAACCACTAGTAGCACCGAGGCTAACACAAGCTACGATGACATGAAAAGTGACAATGAAATTTGCTCAAATATGCAAATATTAGTCGCCTCACCTTGGAGCTCGTGAGAGCGACAGTTCCACCCATTGCAGATCTACGAAAAGAAGTCCTTTCGTCTCACCGCAGAGTTGAATGTGAAACAATTTAGTTCCAAACTTTTTGAGTCGCTGGTGGGCAGCACTCACGGCTGTTCACTGAGCGCTGCTATTGTGACACTGTCGTGTGGGAGAGATCCGTCAGTCCGGACCCTCCTGTTCTACACCTAAGCCCCGCTTCCGAATAACGACGGCAAAGCGGATTCCGAGGAGCCATCTGCGCGTGGCCAATGCCTGAGTCTGGAAAACCGTATGCAGCCCTTCTCCACACCGACATCCCGGGCCCCTCTGCTGAATCCCTGGAACTGCCAGCGTACTATACTGCTCGAGGATCCAAGTCCACTGCGAGGAAAAACGCTCCTAAAGGAAGCAGTCCTAGGACGAAAGAGCGGTCACCAGCCTGTCGGGCCTTTCCCCTTCTTTGAACCCCAGTGCAGCGCCTAAGACTGGGGCTTGGAGCCATCATCACCACCGCTCACTCCACCGGTTCAGCAGCAGCGCCCAGAGCCCAGCCCCCTCTCACGCTCCAGCGTCCCCGAGCACACAGCGTGGGTCGCCTGTAGCAGAGAGTCAGCACCCCCGCTCTCCTTCCATGTGTTCAGCGGCGCTCAGGGCTCGGGGTATCCTGCTTCGGGTGATCCCGCTGTTCCGTCCACGAGCTCCTTCTCCGAGGCCACTCTTCGCCCGACCACTCTGATTATAGGAGATTCATCGTGAGACACGTCCGCTTTCTTTAAACGCGGTCATCGCTGTTTCCCGGAGCTACTGTACCAGACTGCTCATCCGTCTCCCTCCTCTGCTTCAGTCCCTGTGATACAGTTTCCAAGGTATCGTGCATGTGGGAATTAACGAATGAAACTTCAGCAGTCAGAAGTCACGAAGAACATTTTAAGGATCTGTTCCACCTCCTTCAATCCTCCGGAATATCTGTTTTTATTTTCGGCCAATCCAGACTGTAAACAGGAGGTGATGCCTCTGACAGTGTGTATGTGGCGATGCATGTGAGGCTTCAGGCTACCATGGCCAAAATCTTTTAACTTTGTCTTTGTGAATAACTTTGCCCTTTCTGGAAACGTACGAAGCCTTCGCCAGTCGTATTACACCCAAACAGATACGGTTGCAGCCGGTTGATGGATTCATACGTATGTTGTTCAGCGTCCCGAGGGGGGCGTGACTGTTTACATCTGAGGCCCCCTCGGACCCCACCGCACGCCCCCGCCTCTGTCACCAGCACCGGGTGAGTACAACGGTGCAAACACTTGCTCCCTGTCCGTCTCGGCAGTGCATTACCAGTCAAACACTGAACTGTGTGACTCCCTTATGACTCTGGGAGCTAAAGATCAACAAACAAGGGTTTTCACATTTTAGGCAATTGAGGACTGTGTGTGTTCCTCGCACCAGCTCAAAAATGTTTTTAAATTCTAAAAAACGAAATCAAACAGGACAGCGTTCGACGGTCCAACTCTGCCAAATCTAATTTCTGTTCCCTGTAGAAATCAATCACCACATTAATCGGACTCTGACGTTATTTTTAATTGCTATGCTTAATGTCAGGATCTCTTGTAAACAAATCATTTTAATTAATAATTTATCACTTCTTATGATCTTGATTTTATGCTTATGGCTGAAACATGGCTCGACCAAATACAGGAAATGCAGTTTTCTAATAGAAAGCAAACACCACCCAATTTTAAAATTCGGAATCCGAAATACGAGAAAACAAAAGGGGGGGGGCATAGCTGCAGTTTTAGGAGAGCACTTGTCTCCCATAGAATGCCCCTTGGAAATTTTTCATCGTTTGAGTATTTTTCTTTTAAAATGGAACAAAAGCTGAATCTTCTACTCTTTTCATTGTCATGTA
This sequence comes from Knipowitschia caucasica, assembly GCA_964034765.1. Lineage (NCBI taxonomy): Eukaryota > Metazoa > Chordata > Actinopteri > Gobiiformes > Gobiidae > Knipowitschia > Knipowitschia caucasica. Next base: position 14,339,006 of record OZ035831.1, read on the forward strand.
CAGGCCACCACAGTCATGTTGCGATTTTATTGACCATTTTACTGACACTACTTTCATTCGTGTGCAACGATTTTGATAGTTTTGTTATTACAGGAGATTTTAATGTACATTTGATAAGTTGATGACAGGAATGCAAAGGAGCTGGCTTCTGTATTTGAGACCTTTGGTTTCATTTCAGGCACGTGAGCTGGCCCCACACAGCAGGGGGCACACTCTTGACCTGTAATTAACAAAGGGGGTTAATGGTCAAATGTTAAAGTAGTTGATGTTGCTTTGTAGTTCATTTCTGTGTATTTTTTTGACATGTGTTTTGCTAGCAAACCACCAGCTGAATTTACAACTGTTAGGAAGAGACACATACATGAAAACACAAGTGAACTGTTATGGGAAGCTAAATTTTGAGAACTCCATGCTCTACTGTTGATGAATTGTATAACTCTGTACCCCACCAGTGTTATGACTGTTCTGGACGCCATTGCTCCTAGTGACGGTTAAAATAGTTACCAGTTAAGAAAAAGGCCCCATGGACTAAGGCAGACTCGGTATAGGGCACAGAAGCAAGAGTGACGGAGGGCCGAACGGAGTGGCGAAAGTCCAATTTCAGGAGGCGATTATGAAATCTTTAAAGATGAGTTGGGTGAATTTAACCGGGTTCTTAAGTGAACAAGAGAAATGTATTTTTTGACATTATTGGTGGTTTGCAGTAAACAATTTTCGTTTTATGTTTTCAACAGTTGGTAGATTAACGAACCCCCCTGTAAAAGTTGCCCCTAGAATTTTCCTCTAACTATAGGGTAATGAGTTCGCACAGTTTTATCGATGACATTAGTACAAGGAATCAAAAAACACTATCACCTCCACAGCACGTATAACAATGCAACAGCCAGAGAAGCTTTTTGAGCTACTCACTTTGCACCTGTGGATACTGAACTGTCAAAAAGGATAATCATGGAGTCTGAGCTCCTCACATGTACGCCTGGTTATATTGCCCTCTAAATTTTGAAGTCCGTCCTGAGCAGTTTGTTACCTTCACTGACACAAATAGTAAACATGTCTCTGTGTCAGGAACATTTCCTATGGCCCTAAAAACAGCAGTCATAAGACCTCTCCTAAAAAAAGAGGCAGTCTGGATCCTGCTGGGACTTCACAATTGTCGCCCCATATCGAATCTCCATTTATTTGGAAATAATTTGAAAAAAAGTGGCCTCCCAACAACTTACTGAATTTTTAACAATGAATAATTCTTTTGATATGTTCCAGTTGGGTTTGACCCCACAACAGCACTGAGACCGCTATAGTGAGGTAACAAACGACATTCGACTTAACCCATCACTGATGCAGGTAACACAAGTCACAGTTTTGGTCATGTTAGATATTAGAGCCGTATTCGACACTGTCGACCAATTGAGATCCTCATGCAGAGACTGGAGGACTTGGGCTGGTGTCACTGGCACAGCCCTGAGGATGGTTTAGGACTTACCTAGAGGATAGAAGTACTCTGTGGAGATTGGAGCCTGCGTCTCAGATGATTGTGGCCCTGACCGGTGGTGTACCACAGGGGTCGATTCTTGGGACCTCTCATATTTAATCTCTAAATGCTGCCGTTAGGTCAGTTTAATACAAGAACACAAGTGTCCTACAACAAATACGCTGACGGACACTCCAGATCTATGTCTCACTGGACTGCAGGAGAACAAGGACCACTGGATTTGCTCCTTCACTGTACAACAGATCATTGACTGGAGCAATATAATTTCCTCCAGCCACATGCAGGACAAAACGAAATCATTGTCTTTGGTCCCCAGAACAAAGGAGGCACATTTGTCAACTTCAGTCTCTCTCCCTACTTCCTTCACAAGGTCAGAAATTTGGGGGTAATACTAGACTCAGACCTAAATTTCAATAGCACATAAAATCATAACATCACAGCTTTTTACATCTGAAGAACATGCAAAGTTAGAAATATAGTGTCCAGGGCAGACTTGGAAGATTCTTGTCCATGCATTTGTCTCCAGCAGGCTAGACTACTGCAATGGCCTGGCTTACGGTCTGTCCAAACTGACTCCGTAAGCAGCTGCAGTACATCCAAAATGGCAGCAGCTAGAAGTCTGACAGGAAACCGGAAGTATGACCATATTAGTCCGGTCCTCAGGTCTCGCAATGGCTTCCTGTGGCTCAAAGAATAGATTTTAAAAGGCTTCTGCTTGTGCTAATGTCTCTCATGGCCTTGAACCAGAATACATTAGTGACATTTGGTGTCCATATGAACCGGGCCCGGACTCTGTGGAGCACAGGACTGGCCTCCTGCTGGAGCACAGAGTGAGAACCAAACAAGGGGAGGCGCGTTTTCAAGAATCCATGCAGCTAAGATCTGGAACAATCTACCTGAAAATGTGAGGGAGGCGTCTCACATATGTCAATGTTCAAATCCAGGTTAAGACTGTCTTTTTTGCCTGTGCATATAACTGAAGTAATTTTTATCTCCATTTTAATGCACTGCTGTATTATTTATTTTTTTTAAATTTTGGTATTTTGAAAAGTTTTAATGGTTTTATTCTTTTGTGTGATTTTAATGTTTTTAATTGTGTTTTAATCTTTTGTGTGATTTTAATGTTTTAATTGTGATTCTGGTGTTTGTTATATGTGATTGATTTGTGATGTGGACTGTGGAAGCCTTTGTGTTGCCCTGTGTATGAAAGGCTGCTCTACAAATAAACTTTGATTGATTGATTGATAATTAATAAATGCAGTATTTATCAATTGAGGGGTAGATGCAAATGTCGTCAACCACGCCCACCTGCGAACTAGATGAGTGTTGACGGGTGCGATCATTGATGGTTGTCACCCTGCGTGGCCTTTACCGTGATCAGGAACCGTGACAATACAACGTTGAAAAACGGACGATTTTGTCTTGTTCTGGTCATTTAAGAGTGCAACACGAATCTTGGTGTTTCTTGCCGGTTGGAGATCGCAATGGAAGACGCAGTTGTGGAAAAGGAGCAGAAGTGGGAGTATACGCTAAAGCCACCAGCTTGAAGGCCAGAGCGCATCAGCGCACTCACTGAGGACTGAAGTGTTTACCTGTACGCTACGGTAAAACATTTACAATTATGTATACTACAAGGCGGAAGATGTAGGAGAGTTGGAGAATGCAATGGGACGGAATGAGGAAAATCTAATGACTTTTGTCTGCTGCGGAGATATATGATCTCCACCCGTTGTACAATCGTTGGGAGCATCTGTGAGTGAGAGGACAAGACCTTACCTCGTGCAATGAGGACTATCATACAGAATCTGGAAGGAGAGATGTTGTCTTCGCTCGAGGATGAGAGGATTATCGTTGTTGCTCATTGATACTGACCGCATTGATGATTAAGAGTGTACCCTCAGTACTCCTGCTGCGGCCAGCACTCCCTCTGCTGGATACAGCAGGTACTGCATAACATACCAAAGTGCACTGCTGCACCCACTAATTCAGGTGCCGTTTCCATTGCGACATATGACTCCATTAAATGCCAACACCATTTGTGCACCAATTGTACAGGAAAAGAACTAACGATCAATGGGGACAGATTGGTGAACCACATCAAAAAGACAATTGGATATTCCCAGTTTGGAGAGTCAAATCCAAAAGCACCTAAATAAAGGTTACAGTGAGTCGGACGAACTGGACTCCAGGAGACCACCAATTCAGTTTGTGCTCAGAGCAATGGACTTAAGACGGCAAATTTTTATTTGCATTCCGAAAAAGGGCGAAAGTGGACTCTCAAATACAGCCCGGATTTAATCAAAGACAATTCTTTGCAAACTGTACTTACGAGGTGATTGACGGACACCATAATAACTGATTTAAAGCCATATCTACGAAGATACAAAAGTGTCTGAAGTGCTTTAGGAGAAGTTTACAGAAGCATACACATGAAATGGAATGAAAAAAACCATTAGCGACCAAGTCAAGAGCAGTGATAATTTCTGCAAATGGGGGAGGACTTACAATTAACTGGAGAGCACAGCCCAAACAACCGACAATAACAAGCCCAGAGAACCCCAAGTGGACTTGACTGGAAAAAGTGGATCAAGGCATAAAGCAATTGTGAAAGCTATACAACAACTGTCTACACAGCTTCTCCAGCCTCCAGCAAGCCCAAAGACCCCACCCACCACACAGATCTAAACCACCCGCGGGCAGGACTTCAGGCAACGCCAGAGACCCCGGGAGGGTGTCATCATTGCCAGATCACCAATCCTCAAGGCAAGTGTAACCACAGTTATAAATGTGGCGTTTGACCACTGGGCTATTGGCTGTCGTAAAGTCACTCATGTTTCAGCCTCGTCTAATTAAATTGGCACTTGGGTACCATCTTGGTAATGACTGATGCCCAGTTCAACGAACAGCCCTCTCGATTCAGATTCATTTTATTAGCCATGTGCAGTATAAAAAACTACTTGATACATTTGCAAAAAAGGTACTCTGTGTGCACCGACAGACCAAATAGCACGATACATGTAATATAAAATACACATACACTGAAATAAAAGAATAATAAAAAAACAGCTGTCACTGTGGCACCGATCAACAAAAACGATACAAGGGGTAAGCAGGACTTAAAGTTCTCTGTTTAGCGAGATGATCTTGCATCTCAGCGACCGATATCTTCTGCCAGAGGGAAGACGCTGGAACATGGCCTTTCCCAGGGTGGTGACCAGAAGAGTCATTGATGATTTTATGAGAAAAAAAAACACTCTGTTTAAAAGTCTGGATTATAAAGAACCTCCAGAACAGGAAGGCTTACAGCCACAGTCTCCTTTTGCAGAGCGAAGAACCTTGTTTAACGTCTTTTCTTTATTTGTGATGTTATCCGAACCACACATCACAGAAACCCCCCCCCCAAAAGGTAAACTCACAATGGTGCAGGATAAAGTTATGCAGTTTCTTAGAGTTAGTGGTAAATTCTCTAAGTTTCCGCAAAAAGAAGAGCCGCTGACGAGCTTAAATTCACGGTGCACAACGGAGCTCTTGCAGCGACGCCCTCGGCGACGGCGCCATCTTGGAGTTTCTCACAGTACGCAAGACAAACCGCTAAAGCTAGAGGGACGATATGCCTCTGTCAGAGCGTCATTAGATGAAGGCGGATAGGACTGTTGTGGACATTGGCTCACAGGTGTCTATTATCGGAGTGGATGGGTCAAAAATACTATATTGGACTATTACAATGTGTGGCTGTACAACACTAGGCTGACTGCATAGGGTTGAAAGTGTGTGCCGTTGGACCCAAGGAGGAAGAGGGCAGCACCGCATCAACAGCTCAGGGTACATGGGAGGGGCCACAAGGGGTAGCTATGGGATCCACCTGGGACCTGAAGCCATCTCTTCCAGAACAGCAGCAAAGTCAAGCAGATGTGAGAGAGGAGAGCCCACCGTGTTTGCCAAGGACAGATTGGGACACTGGATGTATTAAAGAACTTCAAATGAACTTCAGTTAAAACACAACGTCCCAGTCCAAAGGTTCTTATAACTCTATCGAACGTCATCTCTACCCAGAAAGTAAAGTCTCACATTCAAGAATCTGCTGAAGTAGAGGATGGATTCAAAAGTCATGTAATACACTATCGTCACCTAGTGTTGTGTCCAAAAAAAAAGATGGAACCCTCGTCTATGTGTGGATTACAGACTTTGGAACCAAATACTTTGACTGATCGCCACCCCATCCCCCGGATCCAGGAAATTTGGAAAATATCGGGGGCAAAATCACGGGGGCAAACTCATGGTTCACTGTACTGGATCAAGGCAAGGCATAACCATCAGGGATTTGTGTGTGAGCAGAGCGCCCATTAGGAAATCCGCAAGACGGACGGGATCAGTCCCAGCCTCTGAGGGTCCTACCTACATTACAACCTGAGCCTCAGCCTGGAGAAGGTACCTGTCCTGTGGACGCCTCTTGTGTGATCCCGGTTCCTAAAACCAGAGACAAACAAGGAACCGGATTTTCACTACCTGAACAGTCGCACTGTCCTCCCACCTGATGAAGGACATGAAGCGGCTCTCTCCTCACTTCTCCGGCTCTGTGGTCAAGCCCCACCCTGGGACCCGCAGCAGTCGCCATACAGGCCCAATATCGGAGTAGAGGAGCCGTCATCTACTTCCTGCAGCGACGCTCTCCCACCTGGAGCCCACCGGGAGCGCTTGTGAGGGTAGTGTTCTTTCGACTTCTCCAGTGACTTTCAACACCATTCAGGCGGTACTTGACTGGGGGGAAGAGGAGGTCGCAGGAGTGGACAGTAGCCTCACTGCATGGACCTATAGACTACCCTCAGGACCGACCACAGTACGTGCGGCGAGGGTCTGGGTGGTAGTCCTGGCAGTTCTGGGCCCCCATCAGGGCACTGTGCCTCTCACCGTTTCTCTTTCACCATCTACACTTCAGGACTTCAATACGACCAACGACACATGCTGATCACTGCAGAAGTTCTCCGCCATCGTGGGCTGTGTGTTTGAGGGGAACCAACTGGAATATCGTCAGTTATCACAGACTGTCGCTGGTGTGTGCGCACCACTTGTCGCTTGAACACCAGTAAGACCAAGGAGATGATCATCGACTTCAGGAGAAAACCACATTCCCACAAGCTGCTTGAACATCCAGGGGGAGGACATTGAGCTGGTGGACGCTTAAATTACCTGGTGTTTCACCCAGGGAGGCGGGGTCCGAGCTCAAAAAGTGGCTAAAATGATGTGCGCCGACATGCTGCAATACCACCCGGGCCGGTGGGGTGGACCGGAATAGAATTAGCCAATTGCTAACATAGCACTTGTGGCCATGTTGGATAGCTCCAGTAACAATATTTTTGGCCCATTGATTGTAAGGCGGAGATAGCCATGACTACTAGGGTAGGGCGATATTTTTTTTGTTTACCGGGATAAGTAAATTAAATGAATAAGAAAATGCTTATACCGTGAAAACGTCATTTAACATGAAAACAGCGAGCGGAAGCACGTTTGTGTGCGGCGCACTTTTAATGACGCATCTGCGCGGCACGTGTAGCGAGCGGCCGTCGCAGGGACAACAACAACAGAGAGCAAAACATGGCTGAGGGCGGCGGTGAAGACCATGGTGAAGACATGCAGATTGTAGAAGACATTGTGCCAAAAACGCGGAGCTACCACAACACATATGGGAGTAGTTTGGGAACTAGATCAAAAGAAGCAATTGTGTGTAACTATCGACCGTGATCTAATGTTGTGAAAAGCAGCTGCACTTAAACCAGTGGTTCCCAAAGTGGGGGTCCCGACCCCCCGGGGGGTCGCTTGGGAACCCTTGGGGGGCGGTCGCAAGATGATTTCCAAAAAAAAAAAAAAAAAAAAAAAAAAAAAAAACATTTAGCTATTAAATAGCCTTAAATATGGATATAAACATTTTGATTTGATTCAAACCGACTACTTGTTAAATTGTGTTAGGAGAATATAAAATATTGTAAAATTACGTTTGTAATTTTGACCAGTCATTGACAGCGTCAATCAAAAAATCAAGTTAGTAGCTTTAAGTCACGCAGGCGACCAAAGCGTTTGTGTCCAGCTGGGTTGTTTGCTAAAACTAAAGGTGTTTGAGGCTTCAAACAAATAATTCCTGCTTTAAAATGAAAACTTGGTTATTATCCACTACAGAAAAAAAACCCGGAGGGAGAGAAAGATCACATTAGAGGTCAGGCTGTGGTTGCGAAGAAGAGGGAGAGAGGGCCAGCGGATGGGAGAGAAGGGCAGCGGAAGAAGAGTGGTGGTAAAGAGGCCCGGCTTTTCGGATAAGTCAGTTTGGTTAAAGAGGTCCGCCACATTAAAAGCGGGTGGGTTGCTTTATGCTGATACTTACAGTAAACGTTGAAAAGAAAGACGCTGGGGATGAAGCGCATTAAAGTAACAGCAGGAAAAGAGGCGCCGCCCGCATTTTTGATGTGCGGAACCTCTTTACCGCTGACTCCGAAAAGCCGGGGCCCTTTACCACCCTCTTCTTACCGCTGCCTTCTCTCCCGCACGTGCCCACTCTCCCTTCTTGCACCATCAGCCTGACATCACATGTGCCTTTTCTCTCAATCCGGGTTTTTCTGTAGTGGGATATTAACCACGTTTCATTTTAAAGCAGGTAGATTTGTTATGAAAGCCTCCAAACACCTTTAGTTTTAGCAAACAACAGCTGACACGCTTTGTCGCTGCGTGACGTAAGTACGTAACTTGATTTTGATTGACGCTGTCAAGACTGGACCCAAAATTACCAAACGTAATTTAATTATTTTATATTCTCCTAAAACACAATTTAACAAGGAAGTCCTTTTGAATCAAAGTCAAATGTTAAATCAATATTTAGGGCTATTAAATAGCTAATTGTTTATTTTTTTCTTTTTTTTTTTTTTTTGGAAATCATTCTTGCGACCCCCCCAAGGGGTTCCCGCGACCCCCCGGGGGGTCGGGACCCGCCCCACTTTTGGGAACCATGGTTTAGGGCAAGCTGCTTTCACAACATTTGATCCACTGTCGAAAGTTAACACCAAATGTTCTTTTGATCTAGTTCCCAAACTACTCCCATATGTTTGAGGTAGCTCCGCGTTTTTGGCACAATGTCTTCTACAATCTGTATGTCTTCACCATGGTCTTCACCGCCGCCCTCAGCCGTTTGTCTCTGTTGTTGTTGTCCCCTGCACGCCGCTCTGCTACACGTGCCGCGCAGAGATGCGTCATTAAGTGCGCCCCGCACACAACGTGTCTTCCGCTCGCTGTTTTCAGTGGTTAAATGATCGTTTTCACCGGTATAAGGCATTTTTCTTTCATTTAAATTTATGTTTACCGAGTACAAAAAATAATATCGCCCAACCCTAGTAGTCATGGCTATCTCCGCCTTACAATCTAATGGGCCAAAAATATTGCTATACTGGCGCTATTCCAACATGGCCACAAGTGATATGTTAGCATTGGCTTAATTCTTCATTCGGTGTCCACCCCCACGGCCCGGGGGTGTGGTGGTTGGGGTGTTATATTGCAGCATGTCGGCGCCACATCCATTTTAGCCACTTTTGAGCCGGGGGACCCGGCCTCACTGGTGAACACCCAGGTAATTTAAAGCTGTCCACCAGCTCAATGTCCTCCCCTGGATGTTCAGCAGCGGGTGGAAAGTGGTTTTTCTCCTGAAGTCGATGATCATCTCCCTTGGTCTTACCTGGTGTTCAAGCACAAGTGGGTTGCGCTCTACACCAGACGTAGTCTGTGATAACTGCGATATTCAGTTGGTGCCCCCTCAAACACACAGCCACGATGGCGGAGAACTTGCATGCAGGTGACAGCTGATGTGTGTGTCGTTATTGTGAAGTCTGAAGTGTAGGGAATTGGTGAAGAGAAACGGTTTGGGGACAGTGCCCTGATGGGGCCCAGAACTGCAGACTACACCTCAGGAACCACAGCCGCACGTATGTGGTCGGACTGAGAGGTAGTCGATGGTCCATGCAGTGAGGCTACTGTCCACTCCTGCGACCCTCAATATTCCCGCAGCAAGTACCGGCCTGATGTGCTTGTTGATAGCACTGGAGAAGTCGAAGAACACGACCCTACAGCGCTCCCGGTGGGCTCCGCGTGGGAGAGCGTCCGCTGCAGGAAGTAGATGACGGCGTCCTCTACTCCGATATTGGGTCCTGTAGGCGAACTGCAGCGGGTCCAGGGTGGGGCTGACCACAGAGCGGAGATGGGTGGGGATGAGCGCTTCATGGTCTTCATCAGGTGGGAGGTCAGTGCGGACTGGTCGTAGTGAGGGCGGTTCCTTGGCTTGCGCGGTCTCTAGGGAACCGGGATCACCACAAAGAGGTCTACCACAGGAAAGGACCTTCTCCAGGCTAGAGGCTCAGGTTGTAGATGTTGTGAGGACCTCAGAGAGCTGGACTGAATCCCGTTTCCGGTCTTGCGGACATTTCATAGTGGCGGCTGCTGCTCACAACAAAATCCCTGATGGAATGCCTTGCCTTGATCCCAGTACAGTGAACCAATGAGTTGCCCCCGTGTGTTGCCCCGTTATATTTTCCAAATTTCCTGGATCCGGGGGATGGTGGTGGCGATCAGGCAAAGTTTTTGGTCAACAGGTCTGTAATCCACACATAGACGGAAGGGTTCCATCTTTTTTTTGGACACATACAATAGGTGACGAAATAGTGTGAACATGACTTTTGACTCATCCTCTATCAGCAGATCTTGAATGTGAGACTTTACTTTTGGTAGAGATGACGTGCGATAGAGTTATAAGAACTTTGGACTGGGACGTAGTTGTTTTACTGAATGTATACATTTGAAGTTCTTTAATACATCCAGTGTCCCAAGAGCCGTCCTTTGGCAAAACGTGGCTCTCCTCTATCAAGCATCTGCTTGACTTTTTGTGCTGTTTCTGGAGAGAGATGGCTCAGGTCAACTGGTGATCCAGTAGCTCCCTGGTGGGCCCCCTCCCATGATACCCTGAGCTGTTGATGCCGTCGTGCTGCCCTCTTCCTCCTTGGGTTCCAACGGGCACACACTTTTCAACACTATGCAAGCGCCTCTAGTGTTGTACAGCCCACACAATGTAATAGTCCAATAAATTTTTTTCCAGTCCACTCCAATAATAGACACAGTGAGTTTTTTTTATTGTTTTTTGTTTTTTTATCCTTGTTCATGTCCACAAAATAGTCGTTATTCCACTTCATTTAATGACGCTTGAGCCAGCATAATCGTCCCATAGCATAGCGGGTTTGTCTTTGCGTAACTAGTGAGAAACTACCAAGATGGCGCCGATGCCAGGGCGTCGCTCAAGAGCTCCGTTGATTGCCCACTCGCTGATTTAAGACTCGTCAGCGGCTCTTCTTTTTGCGGATAACTCTAGAGAACTTTACCACGAACTCTAAGATTCTGCTTAAACTTATATCGCTGCACCCATGATGAGTTTACTTGTTGGTTCTGTGACTGTGTGGTTCGGAAACCAAAAATAAAGAAAACAAGAGGTTTATGTAAAACAAGGTTCTTCGCTCTGCAAAGAGGACTGTGGGCTGTAAGCTTCTGTTCTGGAGGTTCTTTATGAATCCGGACTTTAAACAGAGCTCTTAAAAATCATTCAATTACTCTTCGGGCCACCCTGGGAAAGCCATGTTCCAGCATCTTCCCTCTGGCAGAAGAAGATATCGGTCGTGAGTGCCAAGAAAATCTCGCTTAACAGAGAACTTTAATTCCTGCTTTTACCCCTTGTATCGTTTTTGTTGATCGTGCCACAGTACAGCTGTTTTTTTTATTCTTTTTATTTTTTCAGTGTATGTGATTTTATATTACATTGTATGTGCTTATTTGGTCTGTCGGTGCACGAGTACCTTTTTGCAAATGTATTCCAATGTAGTTTTTATACTGCACATGGCTAATAAAATGAATCTGATCTGAGAGGGGCTAGTGTCTGGTTGTGAACTGGGCACAGATCAGTCTACCAAGATGTACCAAAGTTCAATTTTTATTAGACGAGGCTGAAACATGAGTGACCTTTCGACAGCCAATAGCCCAGTGTGTCAGAACTGCACATTAATTTTAAAACTGCTTGGATACACTTGCCTTGAGGATTGGTTATCTGGCAAGGATGACACCTTCCCGGGGGTCTTCCTTTGGGGGCGTTGCCTGAAGTTCCTGCCCGGCGGGGTGGTTGGTTAGATCTGTGTCGGTGAGTGGGGGTCATGGGCTTGCTGGAGGCTGGAGCGCTGTGTAGACAGTTGTTGTAATAGCTTCACAGAGTTGCTTTAATGCCTTGATCCACTTTTTCCAGTCAAGTCTCACGTTTGGGGGGTTCATTGGGCTTGTTATGTTGGATGTTGGGGCTGTGCTCTTCCCTGTTAATTGTAAGGATCCTCCCCATTGCAGAAATTATCACTGCTTCTTGACTTGGTCGCTTAATTGGTTTTTTCAATCCATTCGCCAGTGTGTATGCATCTGTAACTTACTCCAACAGCACTTAAGACACATTTGAATCTCGTAGATATGGCTTTTTAATCAGTTTATGGTGGACGTCAATCAGCTCGTAAGTAACAGTTTGCAAAGAAATCTGATCTTTGATTAAATCCGGGGCTGTATTTGAGTCCACTTTCGGCCTTTCGGATGCAAATAAACGATTAGCCGTCTTAAGTCCATTGACTCGAGCACAAAACTGAATTGTGTGTCGCCCTGGAAGTCCAGTTCTGTCCGACTCACTGTAACCTTTATTTAGTTGCTTTTTGGATTTGACTCTCCAAACTGAATATCCAAGTTGTCTTTTTTGATGTGGTTCACCAATCTGGTCCCATTATCGTTAGTTCTTTTCTGTACAATGTGCACAAATGGTGGCTTGGCATTAAATGGAGTCATAGTTCACATTGGAAACGCACCTGAATTATGTGGGGGCAAGTCAGTTTGCACTTTGGGTATGTGATGCAGTACTCTGCTGTATCCAGCGAGCAGTTAGGGGATGGGAGAGCTGTGCGTGCAGGAGTAGCTGAGGGTAACACTCTATAATTCATCAATGCGGTCAGTAACATGAGCAACACGATAATCCTTCATCCTCTGAGAGAGACAACATCTTTCGTTCCAGATTCTGTATGATAGTCCTCATTGCACGAGGTAACGGTCTTGTCCTCTTCACTCACAGATGCTCCCAAGATTGAACAAAAGAATCATATAAATCCGCAGCCAGACAAAGTCATTAGATTTTCCTCAATCAGTCCCATTGCATTCTCCTCAACTCTCCGACATCTTCCGACTGTTAGTAGACATAATTTGTAAATGTTTTTACCGTAGCGTACATGGTAAACTGCTCAGTCTCATGTGAGTGCGCTGATGCGCTATGCCTGTAGCTGGTGGCTTGTAGCGTAACTCCCAACTCTGCTCTTTTCCTCAACAGCGTCACTTCCATGGGATCTCCATCCGAGCAGCAAACACCAAGATTCGTTTTGCACTCTCTAACTGACAGAACAATACAAAATAGTCCGTTTACAACGTTTATTGTCCACGGTTACCGAGTCACGGATAAAGGCAGCAGGGTGACAAACATCCCTGATCGCACCCGTCAACACTCACTAGCTTCGCAGGCGTGGGGCCCTTGGTGTGACTACATTTGCAGTCTAAGCCCTCCAATGATAAATACGGTGCATTTATTAATATCAATCAATCAATCAAAGTTTATTAGTAGAGCGCCTTTCATACCCAGGGCAACCAAAGCGCCTTCACAGTCCACATCACCAAAAATCATCACATAAACAAACACCCAGATCACAATTAAAACATTTAAAATCACACAAAAGATTAAAACACAATTTAAAACATTTAAAATCACACAAAAGATAACACCATTATTAAAAACTTTCAAAATTACACAAGAAATTTAAAAAAATAAAAAAATGACAAGCATGTGCATTAAAAAATGGAGATTAAAATCCTTCCAGTTATATGCACAGGCAACAGAACAGTCTTTAACCTGGATTTGAACATTGGACAAGAGTAGACGCCTCCCTCACATTTTCAGGAGATTGTTCCAAGATCTTGTAGCTGCTCCCCCCCCCCCCCCCCCCCCCCCCACCCCCCCCCCCCCCCCCCCCCCCCCCCCCCCCCCCACTCCCCCCCACCCCCCCCAAGATCTGAAAAACGCAGCCTCCCCATGTATTGGTTCACCTCTGGGCACCAGCAGGGAGGCCCAGTCCCTGTGCTCCTCAGAGGTCCGGGCCTGGTTCACTATGACACCAAACATGTACTAATGTATTTCTGGTTGCAATACGGCCATGGAGAGAGACTTGTACACAGGCAGAGCAGTTTTAAAATCAATTCTCTTGATCCCAGGAAGGCCATGCAGAGACTCTGAGGACGGACTATTATGGTCCATACTTCCTGGTTCCTTCAGGATCTAGCTGCTGCATTTTGGATGTACTGCAGCTGCTTACAGGTCTGTTTGGACACGACCTGTAAGCAGGCCATTGCAGGTTAAGTCTAGCCTGCTGGAGACAACATGCATGGACTAAGAATCTCAAGTCTGCCCTAAGACACTATATTTCTAACTTTGCAATGTTGTTTCAGATGGTAAAAAAAGCTGTTGGATTGTTATTGATTTTATGTGGGCTATTGAAATTTTAGGTCTGAGTCCAGATTACCCCCAAATTTTCTTGACCTTGTCTGAGGAAGTAGGTGAGAGAGACTGAAGTTTGACCAAACTGACGCCCTCTCTTTGTTTCCTGGGGACCAAAGTCAATGATTTGGTTTTGTCCCTTGCATTTAGCTGGAGGAAATTATTTTGCATCCAGTCACTGATTGTAGGAGTACAGTGAGGAGCAAATCCAAGTGGTCCATGTTCCTCCTGCAGTCAGTGAGACATAAGGATCTGAGTGTCGTCAGCTGTAATTGTGGATTGGACACTTTGTTTCTTTGTATTAACTGACCTAACGGCAGATGTTGAGATTAAATAGGAGAAGGTCCCCAGGATCGACCCCTGTGGTAACCACAGGTCACGGCCACATCATCTGAGACGCAGTCTCCAATCTCCAAAGAGTACTTCTATCCTCCAGGTAAGACTAGACCTGTCTATGGCTGTGCCAGTGACACCAGCCAGTCCTCCAGTCTCTGCATGAGGATCTCATGGTCGACAGTGTCGAACGCGAACTAAGATCTAACATGACCAAAACTGTGACTTTACCTCAATCAGTGTGAAGTCGAATGTCCGTTGTTCCCTTCACGTAGAGCGGTCTCAGTGCTTGTGGTGGGGGTTTAAACCCAGGACTGGAACATATCCAATAAGAATTATTCATGTTTTATAAAAATTCAGTAAAGTTGTTGGGGAGGCCAACTTTTCAAGAATTTTTTCAATAAATGGCGGATTCGATATGGGGCGATATAATTTTGACATAAGGTACCGCAGGATCAGACTGCTCTTTTTTAGGAGAGGTCTTAAGACTGCGTTTTAGGGGCCATACGGAAATGTTCCTGACGCACCAGAGACATGTTTACTATTTGAGTCAGTGAAGGGTAACAAACGCTTTCCCCAGGACATTGGACTCAGAAATTTAGAGGAAATATAATCAGGCTACATGTGGAGGAGCTCAGACTATGATTATCTTTTGACAGTTCAGTATCCCACAGGTGCAAAGTGGAGTTAGCTCAAAAAAGCTTTCTCTGGCTGTTGCATTGTTATACGTGCTGTGGAGGTGATGTGTTTTTGATTCCTTGTACTTTGTCATCGAAAAACTGTGCGAAACTCATTACACCTAGATTTAGCAGGAAAATTTCTAGGGGCCAACTTTACAGGGGGGTTCGTTTAATCTACCAACTGTTGAAAACAATAACACGAAAATTGTGTACTGAACCCTCCAATAATGTCAGAAAAATACAGTTCTCTTGTTCTACGTAGAACCCGGTTAAATTCACCCAACTCATCTTTAAAGATTCATAATCGCCCTATGAAATTGGGACTTTCGCCCTTCAGTTTCGGCCCTCCGGCACTCTTGTTCTGTGACCCTAACGAGTCCTGCCTTAGTCCATGGCGGCCTTTTTACTTACTGTGGTAATATTTTTAACCGTCACAGGGAGCGAATGGCGTCCAGAACCGTCAGAACACTGGTGGTGACAGAGTTATACAATTCATCAAACAGTGAGCATGGAGTTCTCAAAATTTAGCAATCACATGATACAGTTTCATTGTGTTTCATGTATGTGTCTTCTTCTAACAGTTGTAAAATCAGCTGCGTGGTTTGCTAGCAAAACACATGTCAAAAAATACACAGAAATATTCTGACAAAGCAACATCAACTACATTAAACATTTGATACATTAACCCCCTTTGTAATTCGCAGGTCAAGAGTGTGCCCCCTGCTGGGGTTGGGGCACCTCACGTGCTGAATGAAACCAAAGGTCTCAAATACAGAAGCCTAGCTCCTTTGCATTTCTGTCATCAACATTATCAACATGTACATTACCAAATCACCTGTAATAACTAAACTTTCAAAAATCTGTGCACACGAATGAAAGTAGTTCAGTTTAAACATGGTCAATTAAAATCGCAAAATGGAAGTGGTGGCTGTACAGGACAATGAACAGAGTAGAAGATTGCCTTTTGTTCCATTTTTAAAAGAAATATACTCAAAACGATGGAAAAATTTCCAATGGCATTCTTATGGGAGACAAAGTGCTCTCTAAAAACTGCTAAGCCCTATGCCTCCCCCCCTTTTGTTTTTCTCTATTTCTGATTCGAATTTACAATTGGGTGGTGTTTGCTTTCTATTTACGACTGCATCAATTTCCATGTATTTTGGGTCGAGCCATGTTTCAGCCATAAGCATAAAATCAGATCATAGAAGTGATAAAATTATTAATTAAAAATGATTTGTGACATAGAGATCTGACATTAAGGATAGAAGTTTAAAAATAACGTCAGAGTCGATTAATGTGGTTGAATGATTTCGACAGGGAACAGAATATTAAGATTTGGAAGGAGTTGACCTGTCTAACTGCTGTCTGTTTTTGATTTCGTTATTTAGAATTTAAAAACATTTTGAGCTGGTGCGGAGGAACACACACAGTCTCAATTGGCCTAATGTGAAAACCCTTGTTGTTGTTCTTTAGCTCCAGAGTCAGAAGGGAGTCAGCACAGTTCAGTGTTTGGACTGGTAATGCACTGCCAGACGGACCGGGAGCAGTGTTTGCACGTAGTAGCTCACCGGTGCTGGTGAGCAGGAGGCGGGGGATTGCGGTGGGTCCGAGGGGGCTCAGATGTATACAGTCACGCCCCCTCGGGGAACGCGAAACAACCTAAAACAAACCTATGTATAATCCATCAACAGGCTGCTACCGTATCTGTTGGGGTGTAAATCCTGTTGGACGATAGGCTTAGTAACGTTTCCAGGAAAAGGGCAAAGTATTCAACAAAGACAAGTTAAAAGAGCTGGCATGTAGGCCTGAAGCCACACATGCGACGCCAACAACCCGACTGTAGGGAGGCAGTACCTTCATGTTTACAGGCTGGATTGGACCAGACAATAAAAAAACAGATAGTCGGAGGATTGAAGGAGGTGGAACAGATCCATAAAATGTTTCTCGTGACTTCTGATGCTGAAAGTTTCTGTGTTAATTCACATTGACGACTAATTGGACAACCGGTATCAGGCAGGGACTGAAGAAGTAGGAGGAGACGGCATGAGCAGGTCTGGTACAGTAGCTCGGGAATCAGCGAGTGACCGCGTGTTAAAGAAGCGGGATCGTGTCTCACGATGATATCTCAATAATCCGAGTGGTCGGGCGCGAAACGAAGAAGTGGCGCCTCGGAGAAGGAGTCGGTGGACGGAACCAGCGGGTTCACCGAAGCAGGGGACCGAGCCTGAGCGCGCCTGAAAAACACATTGGAGAGGAGGAGCGGGGGGTGATGATGCTGACTCTCATGCTACAGGGCGACCCACGCTGTGTGCTCGGGGACGCTGGAGCGGTTGAGGGGGCTGGCTCTGGGCGCCGTGCTGCTGACCGGTGGAGGTGTAGCGGTGGTGATGATGGCTCGCTACCCCAGTCTGAAGCTGCTTTGCAACTGGGGTTCAAAGAAGGGGAAAACCAGGCCAACATTGGCTGGGTGGACCGCTCTTTCGCCTGAGGACTGCTTCCTTTAGGCGCGTTTTCCTCGCAGTGGACTTGGATCCTCGAGCAGTAGAGTACGCTGCAGTGACCAGGGATTCTGCTGAGGGCGGCGGGGATGTCGGTGGTTGAGAGGGCTGCATACGCGGTGTGCCAGACTCAGGACATGGGCCACGGCGCAAGGATGCCTCCTCGGAATCGCGGGCTCGTTTATTCGGAAGCGGGGGCTTATAGGTGTAGAACAGGAGGGTCCGGAGCTGACGGATCTATAACACACGACAGTGTCACAATATGCAGCGCTCAGTGACATCAGCCGTGAGTGCTGCCCACCAGCGACTTCAAAAAGTTTGGACAATAGAGATTGTTTCTCATTCAACTCTGCGGTGTGAGACGAAGGACTTCTTTTCGTAGATCTGCAATGGTGGAACGGTTCGCTCTTCACGGCGCTCCAAGGTGTGAGGCGGACTAATATTGTGCATATTTGAGCAAATTTCATTGTCACTTTCCTGTCTCGTTAGCTTGTGTTAGCCTCTGTGCTACTAGTGGGTTTTCAGTCGGGACTAAGTGCTATTTGCTGAAAACCACTGAATTAAAAAAGATAAATCACTCAGATATTTAAAAAAAACTGAACATAAAAAACGCGCTAAAAGTTGTTAAAAGTTTACTAAAAAAGGTGAACAGAGCAGCCCTGCAGTACTGCTTACTTTGACACACCCTTGCGTTGATGAGTTGTGAGTGTGTTTGCGTTATGTCATAATATGGCCACTAGTGAAATATAGTACTGTAACTGTTGTTGTTATTAAAATCTGTAGGAACATTTTATTTTGACACTTCCTGACTCAACGGAAGTCGGTGGCTCGCGCAACATCAGACGGAAAAAAAAACTTTACAAAGTGTATGGGACGTTTTCACACAGCTGGTCTAGGACAAACGGTCATTAAGAAAAACTGCACTATATGCATAAAAGACTAAAAGACAAAGTTTAGCTACAGTTGAAGATAGAAGGAACAAGGTTATGGATGGATTTATTTGTGTAACAATTGTAAAGTTTCTTTAAATGTGTAAATTAAATAGCAAAAGTAATGTAAGGTTAACAATGTATTTGAATGCGAGATAGTATTTGGACATGATTGTAAGATGATTTTTCAGTTTTCTGAGTATTTCCCAAAGTGACAAAATATAAATGTTTGTCCAACAAAGTCGTGACGAAGCAAAATGGCACTAGAACAAACCAGAACAACGTCCTCATCTAATTCTATTCTATTCTAGCATGTATTCTGATTCAAAGTTAAATAATAGTTTTTTACTGATATAGCCTACCTCTTTTTAAAATAAAAAAAAAAGTATTATAATTTAGAATACGTAAAGGTACACTAACTATAAAGTCATAGT
This sequence comes from Knipowitschia caucasica, assembly GCA_964034765.1. Lineage (NCBI taxonomy): Eukaryota > Metazoa > Chordata > Actinopteri > Gobiiformes > Gobiidae > Knipowitschia > Knipowitschia caucasica. Next base: position 14,358,000 of record OZ035831.1, read on the forward strand.
AAGTAACTTTATAGTAATGTACAAACTTTAGTATGTAAAGTTATGGTAATGTACCTTAAAGTATTCGACATTATATTACTTTTTTTTTGGAAGATTTTAACGCGGAAAAAGCTGTTTGCATTTCAGGTCACTAACAAAATTCAAAGACAAAATTATTTCGCTTTACAAATTCATTGTAAAGAGAAAATTTCAAAATTACATTATCGCTTTTAAATAATCCAATATGTCTATTTTTGAGCCACAAATTCAAAGGACACTGTCAAATTTTAGAAAAAAGAGCAGATTTGTTTACATCTGATTTTGAATTTTTAATGGATCATTATCAATTGCAATTTTTATAATTTCAAAATAAAACAGATTTGATGATACTAGTTTCAAGAGCTTAGATTAAACGGTCTAAATTAGCTGCTAAAAAATAACAATTCACATGGAACACGATCAGTGTTCTCTGACGAGTTGGTGGTTGCTCTGTCAGGTTTGCACAATGCGGCAAATGGACTTTCTCTCTTCACTGAAGTTGAATACTCTCGTTGCTGTCTTCCGTTACTATGGGATACATTAGTTTAAAACATTGCTGTCTCTCCGTTACTGTGGATACATTAGATTACATTGTGTCTCTCCTGTTACTATGGATTATGTAGCCATCTAAAATGTATCCAATTTTGTGTTTTTAATAATTTCAAATGTATGAATTTATGCAAATGCAATATGTAATGTAATGAGGTTTTCACTGCTAACTTATTTCAATGTGTATAGTACAGTGTAGCGTCCAGTTGAGTTTAAAGTTGAAGCCAGAAAGCTGATGGTAAAATGGAGTTTATTTTGTCCTTTCCATTATTCATATAAACCGACGTACAGAGCTAGAACAGAACTGAAAATCAACTTACATTCATGTCCAAATACTATCTAGCATCAAATACATTTGTTAAACCTGTTACATTACTTTTGCTATTTAATTTTACAAATTTAAAGAAACTTTACAATTGTTACACACAAGTTAAAATCCATCCCATATACCTTGTTCTTCTATCTCAACTGTAGCTAAACTTAGTATTGTCTTTTATGCCATATTAGTGGCAGTTTCTTGATGACCCGTTTGTCTAGACCAGCTGTGTGAAACGTCCATACCACTTTGTAAAGTTTTTCCGTTCTGATGTTGCGCGAGCCACTCGACTTCCGGTGAGGACAGGAAGTGTCAAAATAAAATGTTCCCTACTGATGTTTAATACAAACAACAGTTTCCAGTACTATTTCACTAGTGGCCATATTAATGACTCGCAACACACTCACCAACTCCTCAACGCAGGTGTGTCAAGTAGCAGTACTGAAGGGTGCTCTGTGCACCTTTTTAGTAAACTTTTAAAAACTTTTTAGCGCGTTTTTATTGATCAGTTTTTTAATATCTTGAGTGTTTAATCTTTTTAATTCAGTGGTTTCAGCAAATAGCACTTAGTCCCGACTGAAACCACTAGTAGCACAGAGGCTAACACAAGCTAACGAGGACATGGAAAGAGACAATAAATTTGCTCAAATATGCACAATATTAGTCGCCTCACCTTGGAGCTCCGTGAGAGCGGACCACCCCCCGAGGGGGGGGGGACCCGCCTGTTCACCATTTGCAAACTACGAAAAGAAGTCCTTCGTCTCACCGCTAGAGTTGAATGAGAAACAATCCTGAGTGTCCAAACTTATTTGAGTCGCTGGTGGGCTGTCACTAACGGATGATGTCAACATGAGCGCTGCATCCTTGGACACTGTCGTGTGGAGAGATCCGTCAGCTCCGGACCCTCTGTTACTACACCACTAAGCGCCCGCTTTCCGAATAACGAGCCCCGCGGATTCCGAGGAGCCATCCTGCGCCGTGGCCTCATGTCCTGAGTGGCAAACCGCTATGCTATCCCTCTTCCACCGGACATCCCGGCCCACTCATGCAGTATCCTGGACACTGCTGCGTACTCTACTGCTCGAGGAATCCATCAAGTCCAGCTGCGAGGAAACGCTCCTAAAAGGAAGCAGATCTCAGGCGGAAAGGAGCGGTCCACCAGCATGTTGGCCTGTTCCCCTCTTTGACCCCCAGTGCAGCAGCCTCAGACTGGGGGTAGCGAGCCATCTATCACCACCGCTCACCTCCACCGGGTCAGCAGCAGCTGCCAAGAGCAGCCCCTCTCACCGCTCCAGCGTCCCCGAGCACACAGGAGTGAGGTCGCCTGTGCTGAGAGTCAGCACCCCCGCTCCTCTCTCCATGTTTTCGCGGCGCTCAGGCTCGGGGTCCTGCTTCGTGGAGGAACCAGCTGGATCGTTCCACGTGCTCCTTCTCCGAGGCACTTTCGCCCCGACCACTCTGATTATTGGAGATTCCATCGTGAGCACGTCCGCTCTTTAACGGCGGTCACTCGCTGTATTCCCGGAGCTACTGTACCGACCTGCTCATCCGTCTCCCTCCTCTGCTTCAGTCCCCTGCTGAATTACCGTTTCCAAGGTAGTCGTGCATGTGGGAATTAACGACATGAAACTTCAGACAGTCAGAAGTCACGAAGATCATATATGGATCTGTTCCACCTCCTTCAATCCTACGGCCTATCTGTTTTTATTTCTTGGTCCAATACAGGACTGTAAACAGAGGGTGACTGCCTCTACAGTCGTGTTTGTTGGCGCTGCTGTGTGGCTTCAGGCTACATGCACAGCTCTTTTAACTATGGCTTTGTGAATAACTTTGCCCTTTTCTGGAAACGTTACGAAGCCTATCAGTCCAGAGGATTACACCCAAACAGATACGGTAGCAGCTGTTGATGGGATTACTACGTTATGTTGTTCAGCGTTACCCGAGGGGGGCGTGACTGTTTACATCTGAGCCCCCTCGGACCCCACCGCTCTCCCCCGCCTCCTGCTCACCAGCACCGGGTGAGTACAACGGTTGCGAAACCAACTGCTCCCTGTCCGTATGGCAGTGAATTACCAGTCCAAAACACAGTGAACTGTGCTTAGACTCCCTTTGACTCTGGGAGCTAAGAACAACAACAAAGGGTTTTCACATTTTATAGCCAATGAGACTGTGTGTGTTCCTCGCACCAGCTCAAAAATGTTTTTAAATTCTAAAAAAAACGAAATCAAAAAGGACAGCAGTTAGATGTCGGTCCAACTCTGCAAATCTAATTTCTGTTCCCTGTAGGAAATCAATCAAACCACATTAATCGACTCTGACGTTATTTTTAAACTTGCTATGTTAATGTCAGATTCTATGTAAAAAATATTTTTAATTAATAATTTTATCACTTCTTATGATCTTGATTTTATTGCTTCATGGCTGAAACATGCTTCGACCAAAATACAGGAAATGCAGTTATAATAGAACGCAACACCACCCAATTTTAAATTCGAATCCGAAATACGAGAAACCAAAAGGGGGGAGCCATAGCTGCAGTTTTTTTTAGTGAGAGCACTTTTGTCTCCCATAGAATGCCCCTTGGAAATTTTTCATCGTTTGAGTATATTTCTTTTTTAAAATGGAAACAAAAGCAATCTTCTACTATTTTCATTGGTCATGTACAGGCCAACACAGTATGTTTCGTTTTATTGACCATTTTATGATTACGTTCATTCGTTGTGCACCAGTTTTGATAGTTTAGGTTATTACAGGTGATTTTTAATGTACTGTTGTATGTTGATGACAGAAATGCCAAAGGAGCTGGCTTCTGTATTAGAGACCATTGGTTTCATTCAGCATGTGGGTGGCCCCACCCCAGCAGGGGGCACCTCTTGACTGCTAATTACAACCGGGGGGTTAATGTATCAAAATGTTAATTAGTTGATGTTGCTTTGTCAGATCATTTTCTGTTGTATTTTTTGACATGTGTTTTGCTAGCAAACACCAGCTCCGAATTTACAACTGTTAGTAGAGAAGACACATAATGAAAACACAAGTGAACTGTTCATCGGGAAATGCGTAAATTTTGGCGACTCCATGCCTCTCTGTTGATGAATTGTATAACTCTGTCACCACCAGTCGTTCTGACTGTCTGGAACGCCATTGCTCCTGTGGACGGTTTAAAAATAGTTACCAGTAAGTGGAAAAAAGGCCCCATGGCTAAGGCAGACTCGGTTAGGGCACAGAAGCATAGAGTGCCGGAGGGCCGAACGGAAGTCGGGAAAGTCCAATTTCCGAGGGCGATTATGAATCTTTAAAGGATGAGTTGGGTGGTTGAATTTAACCGTGGTTTCTACGTAGGAACAAGAGAAATGTATTTTCTTGAAATTATTGGAGGTTGCACAGTAGTAACAATTTTCGTGTTTATGTTATTCAACCAGTGGTTAGATTAACGAACCCCCTGTAAAAGTTGCCCTAGAATTTTCTCTAAATTTGGTGTAATGAGTTCGAACCAAGTTTTCGATGACACAAAAGTACAAGGATCAAAACACTATCACCTCCACAGCACGTATAAACAATGCAACAGCCAGAGAAGCTTATTTGAGCTAACCTCACTTTGCACTGTGGATACTGAAACTGTCAAAAAGATAATCATTGAGTCTGAGCTCCTCCACATGTAGCCTGGATATATTGCCTCTAACATTTTCTGAAAGTCCGTTCTGAGCAGTTTCGGTTGTTACCGTCCACTGTCACAATTAGTACAAAGGTCTCTGTCGTCAGGAACATTTCCTATGGCCTAAAATAACAGCGTCATAAGACCTCTCCTAAAAAAAGCAGTTGGATCCTGCTGGACTTCAAAATTATCGCCCCATATAGAATTGCATTTATTGGAAAAAAATTCTTGGAAAAAGTGGCCTCCCAACAATTACTGAATTTTTAAACAATGAATAATCTTTTATTATGTTCCAGTCTGGGTTTAGACCCCACCACAGCACTGAGACCCGCATCTAGGAAGGTAACAAACGACATTCGACTCTCACACTCTGATGCAGGTATAAGTCACAGTTTTGGTCATGTTAGATCTTAGTGCCGCGTTCGACCTCGTCGACATGAGATCCTCATGCAGGAGCTGGACGACTGGCTGGTGTCATGGCACAGCCCCTAGACTGTTTAGGTCTTACCTTGGGAGGATAGGAGTACTCTGTGGAGTATTGGAGACTGCGTTCGATGATGTGCCCTGACCTGTGGTGTACCACAGGGGTCGATTCCTGGGACCTCTTCCTATTTAAATCTATACATGCTGCCGTTAGCGTCAGTTAATTACAACAGAAACAAAGTGTGTCCTACCACAATTACCGCTGACGACACTTAGTCTATGTTCACTGACTGCAGGAGAACATGGACCACTGGATTTTTTTTGCTCCGTCACTGTATCCAACAGATCAGTGATGGATGCCAAAATAATTTCTTCCAGTCTAAATGCAGACAAAACCGAAATCATTGTTTTTGTCCCCAGGAAACAAAGAGATGGGCGTCATTTGTCAAACTTCAGTCTCTCTCCCTATTCCTTCAGACAAGGTCAGAATTTGGGGGTAGACTGGGACTCAGACTAAATTTTCAATAGCCCCATAAAATCAATAAACATCAACAGCTTTTTTACCATCTGAAAACATTGCCAAAATGATAGAAAATATAGTGTCCAGGGCAGACTTGGAGATTCTTGTCATGCATTTGTCTCCAGCAGGCTTGACTACTGCACATGGCCTGCTTACAGGTTGTCCAAACAGACCTGTAAGCAGCCTGCAGTTACATCCAAAATGCAAGAGCTAGAGTCCTGACCAGGAACCAGGAAGTATGACCATATTAGTCCGCGTCCTCGGTCTCTGCACCTGGTTCCTGTGGCTCAAAGATAGATTTTTTTAAAAACGGCGTTGCTTGTGTACAAGTCTCTCCATGGGCCTCTGCAACAGGAATTACATTAGTGACTTTGGTTGTCATATGAAAGCCCGCGACTCGGAGGAGCACAGGGACTGGCCTCCTGCTGGTGCCCAGAGTTGAGAACCAAAACATGGGGAGGCTTGCGTTTCAGATACATGCAGCTAGATCTGGAACAATCTCCCTGAAAATGTGGAGGGAGGAGGCGGTCTACTCGGTCAATGTTCAAATCCAGTGTTAAAGACTGTTCTGTTTGCCTTGGTGCATATAACTGACGGAGTTTATCTCCATTTTTAATGCACTGCTGTCATTTATTTTTTTTTTTAAATTTTTGTGTAATTTTGAAGTTTTAATGGTTTTATTCTTTTGTGTGATTTTAATGCTTCAAATGTGGTGCGCGCCATTCAGATGTTTTGGATCCAGAGTTTCTCTGTGAAATCACGGACACTTCCCAAAAGCTTATGCATCCTTTCTCTCTCACAGAGATCGCTCCATCACATTCACAAGAAGATTCCGCAGACGCTTCACCCGATTAATGATGAGCCACCGCTGAGATATTAAGATTCCTTCATTCAGTCATTGATTCATTTATTCATTCACTTCTAAAGTTCAAGAGAGATGAGTGCTGCAGTGGGTCACTATATAGGGAAAAACGTGTATACATAATTAGCATATATTTCTTTTTAAACAATTATAAAACAAAACTCAATATAAACTCAGTGCGTGTCACTAACAGGCCTTTTGAGGCTTCCAACTAGATTTGCTGGCCGGCTTCCATGCTGACCTGTCTTAAAAACGGGGCGTTTTCTGAATTTTTCTAGGCGTGACTTTTATAAATACGCTGGTTTTGAGCGCGGAATTTATCAACACCCGCGGCTGCGTACGCTCAGATCTGTGCGGATCTCACACGTTCATAAATCTTGCGTTGGATTTTGCGTATATGGAATCTACACCAAAAATATTCACCCTTTTCTGCGCAAGTTTCATAAATGAGGCCCACTGACACCAGTACACAAAGTCCTGTATTACTTCTCTGCACTCTGCGTCATCTGCTCTAGAACAGCCTGGATTGGCAGAGCTGTTGTTGAAATAGTGTCTATTTCATAAAATATATGTTATCACTTATTGCTGTTATTCAACATCAAATTGTGTTAAATATCAAGAGCTTTGCTGTCTTTTTATATTATTCTAACCAATTCCTAAGACTCGTTGTATAAAATATAATAATTGCTTCAACGGCAGCAATGTAATGATTGACTTGGATCTCCGCACACTATGAAGCACAATTAGCTTCAAATCAGTCCTACAAAATGGAGGAAGAATTGAACTGTATTTTTTGTGGAAGAGGAAAGGGCAGAGTGGCGTGAGTGCCATGTTGTGCGCTTTGATACTGCTGTGGTAATGGGCACAAATTGGCCTATTAACAGCCAGTCTATTCCTCCCGCCGACATTAGACTATCATTTAAAACCTAGGGTGCTAATGTGTCAGGTTCCAGCAAATCTGTCAAAAAGACCAATGGGTGGTTGATAAAATGAGCTTTTTTAAACTAATGAAATGTAATAAAAGAGAATTGTGCAATCACTATAGCCAAAGACTTGTCGGACAGGCTTGACAAATGAGGCAGAAGATGTTTTAGTGGTGACGTTTTAGGCTCGTTTTGGGGTAAATGGAGGACGTTTCTCTTAAAAATGTCTTGCTGATGTCGACCACATTCGGTCATGCTGCAAAGAGAATGACGAGTGACTTCCAGGTTTGAAGTGACAATCTTTTTTAGAATATAGTTCAGGCATTTTTTATATGATGTGTTATAAATAAAGATTACTTACTTAGATTACTTACTTATGACTGTTATCTACAGTATTGAGAAACGTTCAGAGATAAGAAATTCTTATTGCACTATGGTGATGAAAGTTGAAAGTTTCTAACTAAGGCTGTCAAAATTATTGTGTTAACGTACGTTGATAAACATTTTTCAAATATCGCGTAAAAAAAATGCCCACGCATCCCATAATAACATTAAAAATTCCGCGGACACGTGCATGTGTGAGATGGCGACAGAGCAGGTAGGCCCTCTGGGAATTCATGTTTTAAAAGAAAACTTGCGTGAGGCACGTGCTGTTGTTTGCTGTTCGAACTTAACGGGAGTCTGCATCCTCCGTGTCTGCAGCGTTCTGACCCGGGGCAGCGGCGGCCGCTGCACAGAGGTGCCCACCTCCAGCGTCACACGCACAAGACATGCTTGTTGTGTGCCTGTCCTTGTGTCTTCTCTCAAAGCGCACTTACTAAAGTAAAGCTGGGGTACATATCTTTTCCCTTGCACTTTCAGTTCATGTTGGTTGTGCCCAAAAGTAAATTGTCGTGAGCAAATCATACAGAATTTATAAAATTCTGCATTTGAAATGTCCATCTAGAGTCTACTAGAGAAAGACAGAATGTTAATAATGTTAATGCCATTTGAAGTGGATTTATTGTTGTTATAAAAAACAAATACAGTACATATGTACATTATGTTGTCATTTATCTTTTTGTTCAAACAACCATTTACAGAAAAATAATCTGCATAATTTTGCCGATGGTTAGAAATGTGATTAATTAATGTTAAAAATTGTAATTGTTTGACAGCCCTATTTCTAACTAATCTTGTCAATAATACATAGTTCCCACATGACGTCACTACATACGGGGATTTGCCGACCCGGCGCCATTTGTGTTGGCATGCTGTGGGCAAAACAATAGAAAAAGAAGCTGAAACGTGTTAATGTCGTGATAAAGTTGAAAATGGTCATCTCCTGCTGGGTCAATGAATGTTCAAATCGTGCCGGAGGTTCCGTTAAACTTGGATTTTACAGTATACCCATCATTAGACTTCATGAATGTGAGAAGACTAAGCTTTTGTCAGAACAACCACGGAGGTTATGGCTTGCGAAGATAAACAGGCAAGAAACTCCCTCAAAACACGCAAGAATATGCTCGGAGCACTTTGTGTCAGGTGCGTATCGTATCTTATAATGTGTTGACAGACGTAATTTACTCAGTACTAACTTGTGTATGCTGATAGCTGGTAACTTGAGAGTTTCATTATTTAGCGTTAGATTACTTTATTATGAGGAGGATCGGTGTCGCGTCCGAGGCTCTCGAGGGCAACGTAAATGTATTAAATAGATAAAAATAGTTCTATGGTGGGCTAAAACAATGTTCACAAACAGCATTGCTTCTGTAAAAAGATCTGTGTCATAAAATAAACTGCTCTTTACGCCTGGAAAAATCAGTTGCCCACCATTCACCAAAACATACGGTCAAAAACGCGGAAATAAACAATAACAGCAATCCAGAGTGTCCGTGTGGCATTAGCATTAATTAAATTAATTGTTAATATAATTAAAATAATTAAATGGAGCTCCAACTGGTATTAAATCTAAAGTTTAATGTTTGCATTGCTTGTTAAATTTTGCTGCATAATTTGATCAAATATGTAAAACATGTCCGTAGCACGTTAAACTGTGGTGCCATTGTATTAATATACAATTATTTGCTCAAAAGTTGCCCTTTTTTTCCAATTTGCGTTTGAATATCTACATTTATTCTCATTCTTCTGTTTAAAGGAATGCACAAACACAGCAGCGTGCCATCAAAGATGGCGTCTCCGAGGAGGTCATGTGACATTCATTGGTCTGTGGGAACTATGTATTGGCAATAACAATCAAGAAATGCCAATATTTTTTTTTACTTACCTATTTTTTTATTGTGAAATACATTATACACAAACATTCCATCTGGGTACATCAGGGATTACAGCAGGAGCTGGCAATCCTGCTTTAGTCTCAATGTGGCAAACTTTTACATAATTCCCTTAATTTGAATCTGGTACTTTTGCTCAGATTATATTTACAAATCCCCAATCACGCTGCTCCTCACCACAACCTGATTGTGAAATGAGTAAATCTTTGACTGCCCTTGTCATAAGACGTGAATTGAAAATTTTCCTCTCCATCTGTGTTCCCTGTATCATATATATCTGGGGTTTGGCTGTAGACAGCAGGTGGCAGCAAAGCTCTGTGGGTGTCTTGGTCAAAGGGGACTGTCTGAGCATCGTGTGCAGGAGAGGAAGAGGCGAAGCAGGCATGGAGGAATATAGTCAGGGTCAGGCTACATTTGGAGGCAGTTTGAGCAGTAAATGTTTCCCTAGTGCTGACAGAGACCATGTGGAGGGTCAGGGCAGCAGACCAGCCGTGCACCCCAAAAAAAGCCACAGAAAAGTGGACTTACATACATGCGCGCTTAAACAAGACACAGATAACTTCTTGAAATATTTGAGCAACACTTTGTGGATGTGGGTGTGAGTGCCATAAAATGTATTATTTTACATCAAAACCACTTTCTGCTGACGATACTGTTATTTACTGTTCTAAATCTAATATTCCTGACATCTACAACTCTTTACAACACAACTTTGACATTGTTCAACACTGGCTCCTTTCTAACAAACTTCTGCTCAACAAAACCGAATCCTACTCCATGCTTTTTAAGGAGACCAATAAACCTCTCCCTGATTTAATTCTCCACTTTCTAGATCTGTCCCCAAGTGTGTGGACAACCTTAAATATCTTGGTCTTTGGCTAGACTCAAATCTTTCTTTCAACACCCATATTCACAAAACTGCACACAAAAGAAACTATTCACTGAAAACACTTTATCAATCCATTAACGGCTTTAATTTATCTGTAAGGAAACGGATTATTTCACAGTTATAACTTCCTATATTAGACTATGCAGACATAGTTTATCAAAATACCACCTCCACTTCTCCATCCCCTGAACACTGCCTACAACAGCCTGTGCAGGTTCATTCTGCGCTGCCCCTACAGGACACATCACTGTGACATGTACCAGCAGCTGTCCTGGCTCTCTCTGTCCCAAAGACGTTGTTTATCATTTCTAAATGTCATTTGGATTATCCTCTTTATTTAAAGCAATATTTAACCCCTTTCAATTCCTTTTACAACCTTCGTCTCAAAAAAACTGCTTTTCTTTCACACTCCTCGTATCAAAAAAGAACTTGGCAAATATTCTTTCCAATATAAAGCTCCATACGACTGGAATCTCCTTCCGACCTCTATTCGCTCCTTAACCTCTTTACCTCTTTTTAAAGTTGCTGTACTAAGGCAGTGGTTCCCAAAGTGGGGGTCCCGACCCCCCGGGGGGTCGCGGGAACCCCTGGGGGGGGTCGCAAGATGATTTCCACACACACAAAGAAAAAAGATTATTTTTTTTGAGCAAATATAAAGCCCTTAAATATTTATTTAGCATTTGATTTGATTCAAAAGGACTACTTGTTAAATTGTGTTTGGAGACTATAATATATTTTAATAACGTTAGTAATTTTGTCCCAGTCATTGCAGCGTCAATCAAAATCATCACGTAACACAGCTCACATCATGCGCAGCGACAAAGCGTGTCCTGCTGTTGTTTGCTAAAACTAAAGGTGTTTGGAGGCTACAAATAAATAATACCTGCTTTAAAATGAAACGTGGTTAATATCCACAACAGAAAAACCCGGAGGGGGAGAAAAGTCACTTGTATCAGGGGTCAGGCTGATGGTGCGAAGAGAGGGAGAGAGGGCAGAGGAGGGAGAGAGGGCAGCGGAGGGAGAGAGGGCAGAGGAGGGAGAGAGGGCAGCGGAGGGAGAGAGGGCAGCGGAGGGAGAGAGGGCAGCGGAGGGAGAGAGGGCAGCGGAGGGAGAGAGGGCAGCGGAGGGAGGGAGGACAGCGGAGGGAGAGAGGGCAGCGGAGGGAGGGAGGACAGCGGAGGGAGAGAGGGCAGCGGAGGGAGAGAGGGCAGCGGAGGGAGAGAGGGCAGCGGAGGGAGAGAGGCGGAGGGAGGGAGGACAGCGGCAGAACAGCGCTTTAAAGAGGCCCGGCTTTTCGGAGTCAAAGGTAAAGAGGTCCGCACATTAAAAGCGGGTGGCCGGTTTATGCCTTTACTGACAGTAACTTTGGAAAGAGAAGCCGCAGGGATGAACCGCATAAAGTAACAGCAGAAAGCGGCCGCCCGCTTTTAATGTGCGGACCTCTTTACCGCTGACTCCGGAAAGCCGGCCCACTTTACCGCGGTAGGAGAACAGTGAGGGCGAGCCGCAAGAAATGCGCTCCACTTCTGCTGAGGAGGGAGCCCACCAAGCCCATCACTGTGTCACTACATGAGTAAAAATATGCAAGCCTCCTTTTTTGGGCTGGACAGTGCAGCTCGGTAGTGGCGTGAGTCTCTAGAAAGCGTTACTCCGTATCAAGGAAATACATGCTCATTTCATGTGACGGAAGGGCTGTTGGGGGGGGCGGGGGGTCGCGGGCTAGCAGGGCATTTATGATGGGGGTCGCGGGCTAAAAACTTTGGGAACCCCTGTACTAAGGCATCTGTGTAATGTTTGTAACTGCTACTGAACTTTCTTTAAAAGTGTGCGTGTGCATGTGCGTGTGTGTGTGTGTGAGTGAATGTTTCTGTCCTTTTTTTTTTATTTTTTATTGAATTTATTTACTGTAACTTGTTCTGCTTTTTATTTTTACATTGTACTGTAACTGCATTTATTTGACAACCACTGCTGCTACTTGTGTTGCTATTTTTGAGGACAATCCTGAAAACGAGATGATAATAATAATGCATCGGTTTTATATAGCGCTTTTTTGGACACTCAAAGACGCTTCACATGTGTCATTATTCATTCAATCCATACACAGTGGTGATAAACTACTAATGTAGCCACAGCTGCCCTGGGGCACACTGACAGAAGGCAACCAGTCTGTGCCATCGGCCCCTCCGACCACCACCAACCATTCACACACAAGACTCATTCTAGGCAATGGGGGTGAAGTGTCTTGCCTAAGGACACAACGGCAGTTTGGCACTTTACAGCCGCAGCCGCCCCACTGTGGCTGGTGTTCCCAGAGGTTAAGTGTCTTACCAAGGACACAACGACAGTAGTCAGTGGGAGTCGATGGTGAAAGTCTTGAGCGGGGCTTGAACCCACGACCTTCTGGCTCAAAGGCCAACGCTCTACCAACTGAGCTACTGCCGCAGTTGGTAGAGCATCTCAACAGGCTATTCGTCGAAATAAAGAAATCTCAACATGTCATGTCACCTCATTTTCTCAGCTTTTTGTCTAAGACTGGTGCTTTTTGTCACACTCCCCTCTTTTCGACTGGAGATTACAGGACAACCAAACAAGCTAAAAACAAACTTCTATCTGCTGCTGAAAGTAGACCTTCAGACTTTCATTTCATATTTCTCATAATCATAGCACACAATATTCTGAGTCTTCAAAATCAGTGAAGTCATGAAAAATGGCTGGCAGTCAATGAGCCACCAATGCAAAGTCACAACAGGGTTGAGTGGTTGTGTTGGAGAAGATATGCAGAGAGCAGGAAAGAAAAGGTCGCAATTTTGGAAAAAAAAGTTGTTTCATGACATCAATGGTCAAGTCTGTTTTACATCTTGCGTCTACAAAAACAGGGGGGAAAGCCTGAAATCTTATCAGACTGAGCAGGGGAGGGCCTGGTCAGTGCTGTGATGGCACAGTGAGCCAGCTGAGGCTCTGAGATCCTTATGACACTAAACTCTTTGTCTAGTATGAGACTGGTAAATGATGAGGAGTCAATGGCTCATGGCAAAAGGTCTCAGTCAGTCCACTCCAGGACATCTGTGGCGTATACCACAAGTGTGTACGAAGTGAAGCAAAGTAATTATTATTATGTCAGTGAATATGATTGTTTGTGTTCCTTTGTTTTCTCTTGTGGTTGGTTGAAGCCGTTAACAATCACAAGTGGTTATCTCAATTCAATCCTGTGTGTGGATTTGTGAGCCCAGAAATTTGAATTTTGGTTGCAATTTTGTTATGAACAGAACAAACAGTTGTTTGATACAAGTGGCTTCATCCGCCAACCGTACTGATTGTCTGAAACATGGCTTTGAACTGAAGGCATACATTCTGTCAGTGTGCAAACTATGAGCAAAACTGCACGTATTTCCTTGGTTATATGCAAATGTAAGTCATCAGCATTTGAAGCTATGGTCTTCCTGTGTCTGTGAGTGTAATAAAGCCTGGATTGATTTTGCAGTATTCTGGGATTAGCGCTGGAGACGCCTCATGTTTAAACATAAGAGCCAAATGTTATGCTGATGAGCCTGCGGCGCACTGCTACACCCATCGCTATATCCATTAGGACTGCTAACAAGGCTAACAAGCCATTTTTAGTCAACTATCGCACTTATAGTGGAACTTTTGTGTACGCACACGTGTGTGTGGCGGGAGCCATTTGAGGAAGGATCCAATTTGCAACCAAAATCACCACTTCACATCTCCAGCACTCTGGCTTTCTTTGTTTTGTTTAGACCCAAAGTTTGTGTCAGTTTGTCTAAAATTCTTTAGTTTGACTTTTTGGGCAGATATACCAGCTCCATGTGTTGTGAAGAAATGCTCGTTCTGAGGAATTTACAACCAACCCCAGCCATTTCATTTTCCCCAAACACTGTAATAAAAACCATGAATTTAAAACACAGTAACTGTAGCTGTACAATATCCGAGGAAATATCAGCATGGCAACTCATTTTGTTTAGTTTTTGCACACCTCTAGTCCCACATGGTTCACACACAAATTCAAAGGAAAAAGATGTGTTCAGCTTCTTCTGGCAGATTCTACAGAACTGTTGTGCTTTAGGATTGTGTGGCGGTAGATCAGTTGGTATCGTATCTGCGTACACTTGTGTATTGGTTCTTTGTTTTGTCAAAGTCCTTAAGAAGTAAAAATAGCTATATAAAAGGGTAAATAAAAGATTAAATGTTTTGCAAGTGATGTTAAGAGTGACTACTGCATTTGTAGTGCTTTTATTTTTTTCTCTTTTCTGACTCTTTTTGACCACACATTTATGCCCATATGTTCCTCCCTCTGCTGTGCTGGCTCAATTTGTAACTTATTTTTAGTTTAAGAATTAGAACTTGGATTAAAGAAAGAACTAGCTGGAGGTTTGAAGGGATAATTAGACTTTACTCAGAGTTGTTGGAACATTACTTGGAATTAAGTTGCAACACTCAATTAGAGCAATTTCCAAAGACACTGTATCTCAAATGTAGACATTATTTGTGTAGAACTTCTACAAAGGAGTTGGAATGAAATGTGTTCATGTTGCTGCTTACACATGATCTTGAGAATTTTAACTTTAGATTTTCTTTTTCAAATCCCTAAATATAGAGATGAACAGGGATATCATGGCTAAAAATCAATTGTGAGAAACATTTTTTGTATTAAAAGGAAGAAAAAGCTCTGTATTTGACCTTTGAGTCTGAGATTTATAGGAATTCCAATTGGGGAAATCAAACTCCAAATAAACAGTTCAGAACGTAAATGGATCCGCAAAACTTTTGGATAGGGTTCTGCTGCTGTGACATGAAGTGCTGTTGCATTTTAATACTGATGTTAGCTACTTTTAGAATTATGTGATTGTTTGTTTTGTTTGTATGGATGCATGCTGCTACTGGACACCTGAATTTCTCCTATGGTGATAAAAAAAAGTATCTATCTATCTATCTATGCTACTTTATACCCTCGTTTACACCACTCTCGCTCCACTCTACTCTACTTTGAATGGGGGTGCTTCCATCAGCCTTGTTTAACAGGTATCAGGTACTTTTTAGTATCTGCTTAGCTCCTTTTTCCAGACACCAGAGAAGTGCTGAAGTATTTTAACTGACAGATGAACAGTGCCGCTGCAATATCCCTGGATACTGGTTTGTTGTCGGTTGGTTGATGGGATACATCACCAGATGCTAAAGCATAATGATAACGCAACCAGGTAGAGTTGAGCCTTGTCTCAGAGAAAAATTACAGTACTTACAGGACTTTTAAATGCATAGCTAAATAAACTGCACCAGATACATTCTAAGAAAAAGTAAATTGTGCCGAGATAAAGGACACACTTTAATACAAGGTTTTTGTTTGTATTGTAAGACACCAACAGCAGATGGAGGTAGGCCCACATTGAGAAAAGGATCCGCTCCGCCTGAAAGACAGGCTGAAGATCCTGAGCCCTGTATACACTTTTATATTTGAGTGTGTTCACAGTAAAGTGACAATTGAAGTATCTGGACTTTAAAAGGTTATAACTTAAAAACTAAAATTACTTTCATAGATTGGAAACAAGATTTCAAACACACATTGAAGAGATAGTGTGGAAAAAATCAAAAGGAAAGATTGACAAAAAAATTTTTAGCAACATTTTAAACGACCAAATGAGCCTCTGATTGGACCATTCTACTGTGACACCAGTTACATAGAAAATAAAATGTCCTCAGTCTGAAAAAGCAGAAGATGAAATCCCACAAGCCATTTACATGGTTAACACAACAGAAGGAAATCCCTTGATATAAAAAGGAATCGTAAAATAATTAAAATCAATTAATTCATTAAATGACCCCTGAAAAATTTATAACGGACGTGATGAGAACGGTCCTCTTTTCTCTAAAAATGAAACTTGAGAAAAAAAAAAATTTAGCAATTAAATTCACATTTAATTGCTTGACAATATGAAAGTATCCCTTTGCATCTACTTTGTGTAAAAAAATAGAATCTCTCAATCAAATGTGGCAAGGCAAGGCATGGCAAGGCAAGGCAAGGCAAGGCAAGTTTATTTGTATAGCACAATTCATACACAAGGCAACTCAAAGTGCTGAACAAGATAGCATTAAAATCATAAATAATCACAGAACATTAAAACGAAAGATAAAAATATAAAATCCCTCAGTTGTATGCACAGCTAAACAGCAACGTTTTTAACTTGGTTTTAAACATTGTCAGAGAGGAGGCCTGTCTCACATCTTCAGGAAGATTGTTCCAGATTTTAGCAGCATGAATCTGAAAAGCAGCCTCCGCATGTTTAGTTCTGACTCTGGGCACTAACAGGAGTCCAGTCCCTGTGCTCCTCAGAGTCCGGGCTGGTTCATATGGGACTAACATGTCACTAATATATTTTGGTGCGAGGCCATGGAGAGACTTGTACACAAGCAGAGCTGTTTTAAAGTCTATTCTCTGAGCCACAGGAAGCCAGTGCTGAGGACTGGACTAATGTGGTCGTACTTCCTGGTTCTAGTCAGGACTCGAGCTGCTGCACATCTGTGGACATCTGAAAATACCTATCAAACTTCCACAAAGCTCATTCCGTCAAATCATCACGTCCGTTACATAAAATAAACAGGGCCACTATAGGAAACTTGTCTAATGTATAAAACAGTTATGTTCTAGCAACTTCTAATGGACAGAGGAGGTGCTTGGAAACATGAAAAACATAAAATATCTTCTGATTATTAAAATCAAATTTTTGGCCTTTTGTCACACTTTTGTGCCCTTTAGTGTAAACAAGCCCATTTCTGTATGTTTCCTACAGTTGCCAAAGCCTGCTCACAATTCACATATGATCGCCGCTGACCTTTTAAAGTATCAAATCAAATCTTCCGATATGACAACTCCCCTGCAGTGGCCAGGCCTCCCAGGGCACGCATGCTGCTGAAGCGTGGGCTTATCTCTCCATCGCTCGGCCTTCTCCACACCACTGCCCTTTTCCCGGACATCCGCTGCTTGTCAATAACTGTCAGGCTGGCCGATGTAACCGAGAGCTTCAACGCACACACACGTGCGATTATTGCCCTTTTTTTAGTACTGTCAGACCTTTTCACGTGGATCACAGCACTGCGTGAGAGAGGTTATACGGTAAGGAGTATTGATGTAAAAAATTGGTGCTTAATAAAAGGCTTTGTTAAAAAGGTTAAAAATAAAGGGTTAAATATGCTTTGTCTACTTCCTTCTTCGCTACCACATTACATAGATTTGCTCGGTCCTATATCTATCTAGGCTGGGCTGTAAATATAGTGTTTGAAGTGGCTGTGATGGGCCAGAGTGCTGCTGGGAGCCATGGTTACCAAGGAACTATGGTACCAGCTATGGTACCAGACACTAAAGCGTAATTGAAACAAAACCAAGAAGAATAGAGCTGAGTAGAAAGAAGCAGATAAGGATAGAGCAGCGCAGAGCAGAGCAGAGTAGAGTTGAGTTGAGTAGAGCTGGTGGAAACCATAAAGCATACATTAGGAGTGGACTAACCTTAATGCAGAAAAGGATAATATTAAAATGAGCTAGTTGGACCCAATTTCCTTAAAACTTTGAATTTCCCTGTTACGTGCAAAGCTGTTATGGTTAACATGGTTGCTATAATAAACTGGAATTTCCCACGCGAATCAAGGCATCTGATCGGTCAACCCTAGGGGTGCAACGGTTTGAAAAAATCCCGGTTCGGATCGTACCGCAGTTCAGAGTCCTCGGTTCGATCCATTGTTCGAATCAGCAAAAAAAAAAAAAAGTGTTATCTTTTTTTATAAACACTTTATTATTAATGAATTAAAATGTATACAATGATATTAAAATGCACAAGGCATATTTTCCCTACTGAATAATCAAGGCTCCTGTGGACTCCCCACCTGCAGGAGGATCAGTGAGGGGCTGGTCTGTGTACTGGGTGCAGCTCTGACTGCCACCCCCCTGACCTAGAAATGGATTAAGGGGAAGAAAATGGATGGATGGATGGAAGGCATATTCCATCCAGCCATCCAATTATGTATTTTTAACATAATTAATGAAAAACAACACAAAGTGCAACATAAGAAGGCACTTTATGAGGGTATTTACCCTCATATATTAAACCACCTTCCTGATTCTCCATTCTGGGCCCAGTCCAGCCTCATTCAACGTAATTTATTTAATTTTTGGCATTATCAATTGTGACTGGGATATTAGTACTGGGCCTTTGTCTTCCATTCCCCTGCTGCTTGTGTCAGTTCCTGCGCTGTGTGCCTGTGTGACTGTCGTAGAGGGGGCGTGTCTGCAGCGCCAGACTTTTCATCTCCCAGTCTGCAGTGATGAAGTGAGCGGTTATCGTAACATAGCTCTCCGTTCCGCTCATGGATCTATTATAGGTTCCGCGGGACGTCCAAGCGTTGGTCGTGAGCGCCACTGAGGATGCGCAGGAGAGTTGACTTTAGACCAATCTGACTGTGCATGAAGGGACTGCTTAAATGCCGCTGCAATAAGCCGCCGTTGAGACACTTTTTTTTCACTCATGTCTTTCTTGTGCCACAGTGTTTACACACCGTGACTGTTTTGTCGACTATTTAATCATCAGTATAGTTGACAGTGAAGCCAAAATGCTCCCATACAGGGGATTTAAATGACGGGGGCTTCTCCGTTCCTCCGCTCGCCATGACCACGCTGTGAGTGGACTGAACAACATAGTGGGAGCGCACAACTTTTTTTTCATAAATCAAACCGCGGATCACGTCTGTACCGAACCGAAGACGTTGATCCGAACGGATCACGGATCAGTGATGAACCGTTGCACCTCTAGTCAATCCTTACTGTATATAGCCCAAAATGATGCGTGTGAGATACTGTATAAACGTTTATTGAGCTAGAGGAGTTTTGTCAATAAGAAATGGTGAGTTGGAGCAAAACTTCATCCATGACCTAAGGGTTGTCCAGAGCAGAATATGGCCAGGGGTAAGGCCCCGACTCCACCGGGTGCGTAAAACTGACGACGGATCCGTCCAAACATGTCTGTTTCCTCTCTGTCTCCGTTATCTCCATGAGGGTGAATGGAAGTGGCTCCACTGCCTCCGCATGCGTCCGTCCGACGCACGTTGGACGTATTCCGTTAACGGAGGGTGCAACGGACGCGGACGGACGAAATAGAAACAATCCTATTTGTTCCGTCCGTCGACGCGTGTCGGGTCCGTTTTCCATTGAAAATACAATGGAATAATATAATTACAACATTATTAAACATGTATTGATATATGATGTAGTCCTTGGTTATAAGTATTTGTTAATGACAATGATTATTAACAAACGTGTGTAACGTTTTTTCATGTATTACTTTAATAATTGTTTCCTGATCGTACATCTACCATTTGTTTTTCGCGTAATGTTAATACGCTAATCTTTACATACACCTCGCTCTTTTTTCTCTCGCTCTGTCCCCTCTACCTCCAAGGCGCTCTCTCCCCACCGCCGCGCGCTCCCACACACACACTCACACTCACAGCTGCACTTATGAGAGACAGATCTCACAACACTGGATATGTTGGAGTTCTTTTCTCTCTCCCCTTTTTCCAATTGCTTTCAATAAGTTTTGCCTCATCCATTGCGACGTCCTCAATGCTTCAATGTGCCGTGCTTTGCATAGATCACAGCCACAGCTCATACACATCACACACCGCTTCTTCTATTTAAAACTATAGCTCTGCCTGTTGCCTAAAGCCGCGGAGAGGCGAGTTGGGTCCGATAAAAGTGTATGACGCGCTAAATAAGTAGAAAACAAACGAAGAGGTGGATCATAATAAACGCTGCAGTCACAGACCCAAACACACATGCACGCACACGCCTCCCACCACACACACAGACACACACGGGCGCTCTCACGCACACGCCCACGCTCACGCACACATGCACGCCGACAATACATAACTCCTCCATCAGCCAAACATTCATTCATTCACACAATGCCCAAACGTGTCTCCTACAAAAACAAAGCAGGCTGATAAACGCACAGCCAGAGTTGCGCGCTGCTGCAGCCGGTTTGACCACTAGTCCGTTTTACGGACGTCTGACGGACAGCAGCCAACGCGTGTCAACGGAGACGCGCCCGGTGGAGTCCAGGCCTAAGTTGCAGATTCAGTTAATAAAGTGTTGTGTTTGGAGACATGCTGATATTCCAGTTTAGAACATTCTCTCTATCAGTGACTGAACTATATTAGAAAACACTTGGAAAACATGGATTCTCCCACTTTACCATTTCAATATGAAGAGACCAAGACAGAAACATTAATGCATGGAAACGATTTATTTGTTTGGTGCATTGACCCCAGCAGTGACACTTGCAGAGGGGAGAATATCTGCTGCTGATCTCAGATCACCGGGGTCAAGCACTGGTGGTGGCTAGAAGCATGGTGTGAATGGGGAATAGGCGGAGCTGGAGTAGGAGCCAGGTCAGGAGCCAGGTCAGGAGCCAGAGCAGGAGCCAGAGCAGGAGCCAGAACAGGAGCCAGGGCAGGAGCCCGAGCAGGAACCAGAGTAGCAACCAGACCAGGAGCCAGAGCAGGAACCCGAGCAGGAACTAGGAGCTTGAGGAGGCGGTGGGAGTCAAGAGCTTCAGGAAGCGCTGTCTGTCAGGAAGTGGCTACTTTTAAACTGCCCGCTTTGCTGTCAATGGGTTGGCAAGGGGCTGGCAGAGCTGTGTGACTGGCAGAGGCTCGAGGCTGGCAGAGCTGTGTGATTGGCTGGCTCTGGACGGGTGAGAGCTGTGGCCGGTCTTTCAGTCTGAATTTGCGCTTCAGCTTTATTGTATTACAACATTATTGCTACTCGCTCGATTGCCATGGTTTGTCAACTTCACAACTGAAAGAATATAGAAACCAACGGCAAAAGAAAATCATGTTTTGTTTTCATTTTCTAGATTTGTGGCACAAAAGGCTGTAATCCCATTGTCGAGCTTTTGACAGAGCGTCCTATCGAGCATCCTATCAAAGAAAATCTCTTCTACAGCTTAAGGACTTATTTTATTTACTTTATACATACGCATTTTTAATTCTCTGTGGAATAGGCTTGGAAGCTTTGTGCTGCAGACTCGAGAGCATTTATCATAGAAGCTTGTGGGAGGCAGATTACTTGCGGTCATCTGTTTCATGCATGCTGAGGGGATTTCAGATTGTAGTGTTCGGAGATGTGAGAAAGTGCACGTTGTTTAGTTGTGTAAAGAAAAGGGAGTTTGCAAAGCCGACTGCAACTTTGGAAAACTTGTGTCTTCAGAGCTTTTTGGAGTCAAAATTCCCACTGTGGGACAAATACAGTGTTCCTTCATTTCATGTAAAAGTAGTCTTTATTGTGTCTCTAAGAAGAAAGAAATAGAGCCACGGCTGTAGTGATAGAGAATTGTGACCTTGTGTTTGTATACGTATGAGCCTAGAATATTTCTCCAAAAACAATGAATGCGCCAAGAAAATTCCTTTCCTTATTGTTGACCTTTTGTTGAATTAGTCAAGTTATCATGTGTTCTCACATAGGAATGAACATGACCAGATGCGTTTAGCCTCACAAAAGAAATACAAAATATTTTGAAGCGGCCCGATAAAATAAAACCGGCACTGCTTAGTGCCAATTTCACGTTTGCCACCCACTCGCCCTGTTGTGGCAAAGAAGAGAAAATATGATGAGGAAAAAGCGCTGTATAAGAAGCCTCGGAACTTGTCTGCCGTTGAATTACATAGAAAGTTTTGTTAATTGCTAGTTTGTTAAGGGAAGCTAGCGCTTGACAAGTATGGCAGACAAATTGCTCACAGACTTGAGCCCTATCTTAATGTAATACATTTCAACCTGGGAGGCTTCGTCACACAGTGTTCATATGTGCTGGAGTTGGGTTTGGTGGAGGGCAGAGGGACTGTTTTTGACTCGGAAGCCACTGCTAAGCTAACAAGAATCTTTTACTGCATCTTTCATAGGCGGACAAAGATTATTTTTTTAAATTTTTTTTAAAGCAATGATTTTATGAGACTTCCTTGTATAACAACAGGCTTCGTCACGTAATTCCTCCCTCAGTCAAACTTCTCCACGATAGATACCGGAGTGGAGGACATGCTGTGCTCTTACCTGCTTGTACTGTTTATATGGCCTTAGGTTAGAATACATTATCCCAGAGAGTCTGATGCTGCTATAGTCAAATACACTGCACCTCAAATTCGCGCAGGTTTCTGAATAATGGCCAGCACCACATGTACAAAGCCACTCTCCCCATGAGACTGGAATACGGGATGTTTGTGGCAGTTCAGTGTAAGGGTAGAGAAGTTGGCAACATCTAAACTGGCAAGCTTATGAAATACAACAATCCTTTTAGCTGACAAAATCTGCTACAAGTTCAGAGGCTACTGCAATGATGTCCCCCAGTGTCTCACATGTTGGGGAAGTGTGTAATGGGTAATAAGGGAATTCATCATTTTCATAATCAGGGCCACAGAGGCACTCACTTTAGATATAAATCCTTCATTATTGTTCATAATTGGATAACACTTCATTTTGATTGGTTTGCTGGGTATTATATCATCGTAGCAACAAACACAATGAGGTTAATATTTATTCATTCATAGAAATACCACTCCATTTTCCATTAAATGTTTTCCCCTTCATCCGTTGCTGCGTCGCTGGGAAATACATTTCATAATTAGCTTTCGTCCAATTTCATTTTTAGCTCTTTTAACATGGCATTGACCTAATTATTTTGCCATAATAAAAATTCAACTAAACAGCAATTGTTTGGTGTGGAGCACACATCCCTACATGGAGTCCTATGCTGCTTTCACACCGGATCATTCGTTGCGTCGACTTTCAATGAGCATCAAACTGCATGTGCGTCTCAGGACACACGCACGGACGCAGGAGCGGAAAATCGACGTACGCCGGAAATAAATATTGCTGAGCGTTTCCTCGGGACCCTCTTGCAGCGACCAATCAGAGAGCCGCAAAGTGGTCACGGGGACAATAGCGGTCCGAGCAAGCAGACTGAACATACTCGTAAACAGCCAAAACAGGAGCTACACCAGGACTAAACCAGGGTTGACAATGGGGGACTCTGTGCTTGTGAATATATAACGCATATGTTCACAAGCACAGATGACTTTATGCAACTGCTTCGAGCGTGTTCGCCGATGCGGAAGTACCGTTTAATAATAAAATAAACGTATGACGCACCTCTGTGAACACATTCTGCTGTTATATAAAGTCTCTGGAAGGTCTCTGGACACAGAGACGCTGCAAAGCTGCATTATTGGGTAAGAACTTTACGCAAAAAGCCGCTAGCTTAACTCCGTTAGCATCAAAGTCCAACCGCTACTTCCGCCACTTCCGGCGCTCGCCACCGCAGGCCAGGACTCCTGCATCTAAAAACGAGAGAATGTACGTCTGGTGCGCGAGGCGTTCCTGCGTCGGTGGTGTGAAAGCACCTCTAGATCCTTCCGTAGGAGCAAATCCCGCTCTCAATGTGAGCCTCCCCCCAGATATTCTCACATCCTATCCTATCCTCAAAATTAGCTGCCACAATGTTTTATATTGCCTAAAAGCGTAGGAGGAGACCACATGTTTGTCTTGGTTTAGCATCAGGGACTGTAGCGCTGCAGTTGTGCAACAGTGTGTGGGTGTGTGTGTGTACAAGCGTGTGTGTGTGCAGGTGTGTTTGAATGGGCGTGTGCATGGACATGTGTGTGAATGATGGGAGGTTCTGACAGTGCAGATTGGCGGCCTCACTTGCATCAGTTTGCAACAAGACACCTGTGGCTACAGTAGTAATAATATTGGAGCCAATTGTTAGCCAGCTTAGAGTTAATGGTTGTGTGAAAGTATTCAAAGATGGAAACTTTCCATGGGAATGGGAGTTATAGGAATTATTGGGGATTTATGGGAATACACAGGAACTAACTGGGATTTTTCCAAATTGAAGGTTGGCTCCTCATTAAAAGAAAAAATACACATTCCTAAAATCTATTTATCTTGACTAAAACAAACAGGTGTCATTCAAAGACTCTTGATTGTCCATGTAGTTTTTCAATTTAATAGTGGCTCACTGCAGTTATTGAGACCACACCCCCTACAGGCACTGTGCATGCCTCCGTCACACATACAGAACATTTCAAGAAGACAAACATACTTTTGTAGCCAAAGCACAAGACTGTGTTGTTCACAGGCTCAAGTGTTTCCCTTCAATAAAGTGATGTAAGCTTTGATCACATTATTGGGAACTTGTTCTACTCACAAATAAAGCTGTTCCAGGTGCAGACGCATTTCCTTCGCCTCTTCGTCCGTCTGCAGATGTCAGTAGCACTGCTTTAGGGTTCACGGAACGGGCGCTAATGCGTGTGCGTACCACGATGCTGCTGCTGCGGCTTTTTACCACTTCCATCCCTCCTTGGAACGAGTGTGGAGGATTAGTCTGACATGTTTTAAGCTCAAGGCCTTTGGAGAGAGGAGGACTGCTGCTGAACCAGACCAAAGGGGATCAACACAGAAAGCCGCACTGCACTGTCAAATCAAAAATCTCACAGAGAAGAAGTTTTCTGTTTTGAACAGCCAAAAAAAGTGAAATGTGATCTGATACTTGACACGTTCTGCTCTTTTAGAAGTGATGTGACTTTTGTGGTGATTATGTCTCCCATTAGATGAATATCTGAAGTTTATTGGCTTTTAATCTTAATTCACATGGCTTTATTACACAATCTTGGACACATATCTATCAAACCACAATAATCTTTATATATTCATTCTTTAGAATGTCATTCTTTTCAATACTGAGATTTTGTTTAAATTTTTTTTAATGCCCTGTGTTTCCATCTTGTTGCTGCTTTGTGTATGGACTGTGCTGTACAAATAAACTACGTGAGTGTTTGGTGGTGTTGTGCAAACCAGACACATTCCAGGTGTGGGTGAAGTGTCTTGCACAAGGACACTTCAACAGTTTTTCACTTTACAGCCACATCTGTTTCACTATAGCATCTGATGTTTACAGAAGATTATTTGTACCAGGTTATAATATATGATATTATATCATATCATAATATATCATTATATTTTATGATGGGGCTAAATTTAACTTTGCATATTTGTTGCATTGCTCTTGGTTGACAGGGGAAGGGCTATTCTAATGAGCCTGAGTGTTACTTGTCCCTTGGAGAGAAGTGAGGAGAGGCTGGTACATTTTCATATTCAGATTGCCATATATTATACCTTTTTGGAAACGTTTTATTTCATCAGATGTGTGCACATATTGTTATAACAATCAAATAGCACAGACATGGTTTGAAAAGGAGCTAGAAGCAAATGCACACGCACCGACCCACATACTGACAGACACAGACAAACATAAGTACAAGCACATGCATAAGAGTGCTAAAGAAATATCATGCAGTATCACTACGAAACGCGCAACATTAAAATACATACAGGAATACAACGCATAGCACTACCCTGTGTAGGTGCGCATGTCTTCGACTTTACACCTCTCTCTCCCACCCTTCTCTCTGTGCTTAAGGCATCACTCTCCTTCATTTCATCCACATATTTCATCAGTGCTTCTTTTTTAAACATTTAGACTCAACACCTCCCCTTCTGGGCTAATTCATGCCCTAGTTCTGGAAAACTTTAAAAACATGATAAAGATTGTAAAGGGTATGAGAGTTTGATATCAGTCAAAATAAAATAAAAAAAATCTTTCTTATGATGTTCATCAACCAACATTTTGTCCGGAAAACAAGGTTATGCCATAGATTCTCGAAGCCCCACAGTGTCACGCTCACAGGGCTGTCCTGCTGTCCTATTGATCGCTTGATTGGTTCAGTCATGGATTTATTGACGGAGGAGGAGGATGACATGACCTTGTGCAAATCTAACGTAAAGTGACATTTCCCACGCTGTCCTTGGCTAAATTGCTTTCTGCAGTGAAATTGTTGACTTTGTAAAACAGCTATTACTAAATTAAAGAGGCGTTATGTTATGTTATGTTATAGGTTTACATTGTTGTCTTGGTGTTGAGACGTACAACAAAAAGTGCCAGCTGCGTAAGTAGTTAACTCCTTGGATAATATTGTGCTAAAGTCTCCTTCATACCAATAACTTCTCTCATTAAGTACCACACTACATTTCTCAACAACAACAAAACGCTGGCGCCTAAAGGGTTAATCATTATTGCTAATACTGTTATTATAACAGAGAAAGTCTGCTACAACTAATTTCTCTCAAGCGATTTTGCTGAGTCATTTTTGATTGCATGCTCTATGAATATTCACATGCTGTTTGCGACTTTTTGTCTGAGCGCGGGACGTGGACTGCACAGTGCACAGTTAGCCTAAAGCTGCCATCCAGTGTTCCAGCCTCTGAAGCCCTCCCGTGGTGTGCTGTGGCCGTGACCGCATTCGCAGGACTGCCCGCGCATCATCCCGGAGAACACTTCCCGTAATGAGGCCATGAGTGACTTATTGGCAGGGCGCTCGTTCCCCTCATCGCTGCTTATGTTTACGAGCCGCATCAGCGACACTTTATGGAGCGCGGATTGTCACCTTGTTCCAATTACGCGCCGCCTTGCCGAGCACACCGCGTTTCAACAGGAAAGGACACTATTACTGGTTAATGTGATTGAGAAATATTAAGCCTGTCCAGGCAGCCTGTTTTTATTCATCAAAGGAGCAATTAGACGACTCCGCTCTGGACACTTGGTCGCAGGAAAGGTGATGGGGAAAATAAGTGATTGCTTGCCCTGGCGATTAAACGCACTGAATGATGTTGAAGCTATGTTTCTGGCGCTCCAGCTTTTATTAGCTGGCCTCCTGTTAAATCTGCCAAAGCATTAAAAGCACTCGGCGTGATTCGCACTCAGCGTTTCGAGACGTTTATGCGCTGTAATTAACACGGAGGAATTAGATCATTGCAGTGTGCAAGAGTGTAAAGCATGTTTTTAAATAAATTGACTATCCAAGCGATTCATTTTGTGGTGAGGTAATACTACACGGGCGCTTCCAAAGAGCTGGAGAAAAAGGGGAAGTGGGCTTCAAAGATGGCAACATAAACCATATACACATGCTTAACTGTCAAATACTGCAAATCAAATAAAATAAAATTTAATGTATAAATGGCTTTACAGTTCTGTTAAAACCAATTCCACATGCCCATGCCCCGTCAACCAAACCGACTCCCGGGCATGCAAGCATACCTCTAAAATTCAGTTCAGTTTCTTTATTTCGAACTGTTTGATTCTCTTATCTGTTGTTTGGAAAATGTCTACTTTGTAAAGTCATTTCAGAGAACTGCTGTTGGTATTTAGGGCTATACAAAAATACATTGATTTTAAAAAGTGAATTTTCTACGTGTAGTTCTCAAGCACATTGGAAACACGGGCTCGTTATGTCATCTTTAAAGAATCTAAAGCAGTGAAATGTACCCACTCTGGAACAAAAAAAAAAATGTCTTCCACATTCTAATCTTAACTTTGAATTCCGTTTTCGGCGTGTTACTTGGGCCCGTAATGACTTACCAAGGTTTGCTTTTCTCCCTTTGGGAACAGAGCGTCAGAGCACAGTGTTCAAACCTGCAGAGAGGGGGGTGAGGGGACAGGAGGGGGTGTACTTTTAAAATAAGCTTGCCCACTGACGAGGCACAGGTCAGGTTAGGCAACTGTGTTGGATTTTCTGGAGAAGTCTGGTCTTTGCCCACAAGACGAGACCAGCATGATTCAATGTGTTTTGTTATGTAGATCATTCGGGATCCTCACAATCCTCACAAACTCCTTCAAAAAATATTTCGTCACCCTATTTCAGGTAGAATTGCCAAAAAGTGAATTCTCAAGCAAGTCAATGTAAAAAGATTGCATTCTGTGTTACCATTAGAAAGGACAATTCAGACCGTAAACATGAGCTTTCTGAAATTTCTATAACTTCCAGCGCACCCATTTTGAAAATCAATAGAACTCTGAAAACATGCAATAGTTGCAATTGTAACTCTGCTCAGCACCAGACTCACCACTTCACGACTCCCACTGATGTCATCTTTTGTTGTGTCCTTGGGCAAGACACGTAACCCCACTTTGCCTGAAGCCCCCGCTGAAGGATCAAGGCTTCCATGGACTCACCACCTGCAGGAGGGTCAATAAGGTGGGTGTGAAATGGGTGCAGCTCTGACTGCCACTCCCCCGACCCAGAAATGAATTATGGGGAAGACAATGGATGGATGGATGAATTTGACATATATTTTTGTATAATATATATGCATTCTATATATAGAATGCAATCTTTTTACATTGACTTGCTTCAGAATTCCCTTTTTGGCAATTCTACCTGAAATAGGGTGACGAAATATATATATATATATATATATATATATATATATATATATATATATATATATATATATATATAATATATATATTAGGGCTGTCAAAATTATCACGTTAATTCACGTTACCGATATCATTAACGCGTTGAAAAATAATTAACGCATTAACTGCCATTGACGTGTTAACACGTCAATTGCGTTTCCCGCTATTTTCACGTTCCCAGATGTCTATTGCATCAAATATGTAAGGCTTGAGGCAATATTTTATCGAGCCAGCAGATGGCAGCATTGCTCTATGAATGGTTTGAAAACAGCTAGATGCACAGCAGTAGCGGCGCCAGGTTTGCAATTTTGGGTAGGCCGCAGATTAGTAAGTAGGCCAAATTCGCTTGCAAACTACAAGGGCTAGCTGGAATTGGGGTTTCAAAGAATATGGTTTAAACGCACACACGCACGCACACGCGCGCACATACACACAAGCTCATTTATGAAACTTGCGTAGAAAAAGGTGTACATTTTGGGTGTATATTCCATTTACGCTCAGATCCGCCCAGTTCTGAGCGTACGCAGCTGCGGGTGTTGATAAATCGGCTGAATACGAACGTATTTAGTCACGCCTAGAATTATGCAGCAATCGCGTGTTTCACGCCCCGTCTTTGTGATAGGTCAGCAGGAAGCCGGCCAAAAAGACTGTTTGGAAACCTCAAAAGGCACGTTTGTTTGTTCATGTTTATGCAATAATAAATATGCTGCGTTTTGAACAAATTTGCTAAAATCTTTTGATACATTAGAAAAATCCTTCTTGAATTGTAGAAGTGAATAAATATAGATTGATTGAATGAACGAATTGATTCATATATATTATGCAGCGGTGGCTCTCATGAATGAAGCGTCTGCAGCGTCTTGGACGCAGCCTGGCTCGGGGTAGAAGTGCGCATTGAAGCGCTGTACACTTCAGAGAGCGTTTGCGGTCCAGATTTCACAAAGAAACTCTGGAGCCAAAACTTCTGCACATGTGGCGCAACCTCTCACGGCACTCGCTGCGCACTCTGGACAGGGCAGTGAGACATTTGTGAGTGAGCAATACCATCGATGCGTTATTGGGGTGTGTGTCTGTGTAAGGCTTACACAACTCTAATGAAATTGTTTTATTTTTGTCTTTTAATGTTGTTTTGTGTCTGTACTTGTCCTGTGCACACTGGGAACTTTTACAAATGTATTCCAATGTAGTGTTACTGCAAATGGCGAAATAAATGAATCGAATAACACATTGCTTTACCAGATGTGAATGAGGAATACAAATAGCCTTGCGTAATTACGCAGCGCAGAGCCTGCCACAGCAATAGATGGGTCACACATCCCTGTTGCGTAAAGTGTATTTATATAGAGCCTTTCACTTTCCAGGATCACAAAGCGCTTCACATTTTAGAAACATACAGATCAAAATAATACACACACAAGTCAGATCTAATAGAGGGTCCTCATCATGAGCTGTGATTTATTCGAAGTTTGCGTGTTTCCATTAGACTTTTTCTGATGCGCAAATTCAAATTTTGAAACATGATGCTCAATGAAAACACAGCATATAATTTTGCCAGAGGGAATATGTTTATTGTTGTCCTTATCTTGAATTTCATGCGTGTTTTGGCGTGTTGTGCCGAAGGTTGAGTTCAGCGTATAGATTTACACCACCTCCAGACCAGGCGTATATTTTTTGCGTATTGTACGATCACGTCCAGATCGATAAATGCGGAAAAGTGTAATATTTTGCGTACGCCTCATTTACACCCTGATTTGGCCGTACGCAGGTTTCATACATGAGGCCCTCAGTGTGTCTCACACAGGCCTAGAGTTTACCTCATCAGTGCGAGGCGAGCCTGGCCTGACCGCGCTCTCCTCCTCTGGGACCTACGGGCCCGGGCCTCTGGCTACTCTACCTCACAAAGTTCACGCTGAACTTTCTTAAAATTAAAATGAAAAAGGCTGCTCTGTTGTGAATGTGTTGAGAGCGTTGTCAATCTTTAAGACGAGGATTAGCTGGTTGTTCTCGGGAACGAGCTTCACGCTGTGTGATATGATATTGGACAAAATTGTTCAGCCAATAAACAGGACTATATTTGAAGCAACGTAGGAACGTAATGACGCTCAGGGGGTTATATTTTCTTAAAACATTAGAACGCAACATTTAGGCATTAGCAATTTGTGTTTAAAAATAACACATTTTAAATTATGACTTTTAATAAAAAAGGCTAGAGAGGCGAAGAACAAATTTGAGTAGGCCAAGAAAAAAACTGGTAGGCACCGGCCTACCCAGGCCTATCCCTGCCGCCGCGGCTGATGCACAGTTTGTGCCTCTTTTTTTTCAGCTTTCTGGTGATTTCGATAAAACTTACCTCTACTCAACTGGGGATTACAGGGGAACGAAACAAGCTAGAAATAAAATTATTTTTGCTGATGAAAGTAGACAGTCCATTCATTCAGAATCTGGTTTTGGATTTCAGATAGTCATAGTACACAATATTCTGTGGGTCTTGAAAATTCAGTCAAAATCATCAGAAACGGCTGGCAATATGGGAGTACCTGTTCTGAAATAGGCTGGCAGTCGATGAGTCATTGCATGTCCGAATGACCCGCTCATTTATAATAATATCACTCAGAATGCCGCGGACATGTGCGTGTGTGATGGTGACAGCCGTAACGTGGTCATATAATACACGTATATATATACACGCACAGGGGCCATTCTCTGATGTTGTGTGACACACGGAGGAGGAGACACGCTGAAATGCAACCAAACTCGCAAAATTAAAGCTAGGGTACCTACATTTTCCCTTTCATTAACAGCTCTTGTTGGTTGTACCCAAAAGTAGACGGTTGTGAGCAAGTCAAACAGATTGAAGTACATTTGGTATGAATAACAATGTGTCATTACATTTGAAAATCTCATTTAACTTCAATTGGAGTGGATTTGAAATAGAAAGTTAAAAATGCGATTAATCGTGAGTTAACTCACCATTACTATGCGATTAATCAACTAAAAAAAAAAAATCGTTTGACAGCCCTAATATATATACACAGCTTCCAACTCCGGGTTGACATTTGGGATGTCCGGCGTCCAACAGAGATTTTCTCCAATCATTACTCAGCATCATGTGTTGCTATGGCCCAAAATCTGCCTCTAGGCCTAAAGAATCAACATTGCTGACCAACGGTAGCTTAAGTCAATAAAAACTAACCTTTGGCATTAACCACAACCACAGGTTGACCATTTAGAGCCCACTTAGACTTTGAGGAGCTGGAGTAGGGAGGCAAATTCTGGATGCCTTCCTGAAAATAGACACAGAGACAGTCTTCTACTCTGATAATGAAAACAGTTTTGTTTAGCTGGGCATACTACTGAAGGATCATATCTTCTTGTTTTGATGTCCTGTTATTATTTATTATTTTAATCCCTTCTATGATTATTTTTTTATTTTGTGTTATGCACTTTGAGTTGACTTGTGTATGAATGAAGCTATACAAATAAAATGGCATTGCCTTTCCTATTCCTTTAGAGAAGTTTTGTGCTAATGGACTATGACCATTAGCAGGTCATGTTTCTGTGAATGTTGACTCGTCTATACTCTTTCGCAAACACCAGCCACTGAGCGAAGTAAAAAAGACCGGGTGACCAATGCTGTTTACAGATCATGCTTTGCGAGGGCCTTACGCTGTCCTCGTGGGCGTCTGTGCTCTGGCGGGAGCAACATTGGTGATCCCACTAAACTGTACCGTGCCATGTTTCATTACAGGGAGCACTGCCCTTGTGGCTTACAGACAGGATGTTCACTTTCTGTTGATTCTACCCCCCACACACAATGATGGTAATGGTAATCCTTCCTATACTGAAATTTTACTCTATAGTTTGAATGTTTACAATAATGGAAGAGGGGCCCGAATCCTTCAGACAGCATGAAGCCTGAATGTAATATGTTTGCTCCACATGCAGTCTGCTCATCCACACACATAGAAAAAGCCTGTCCCTAATCTCCTCAACCCGAAGCTCCCGAGTATATCTGATTATGCTTGATCATAGAGTGTGTGCCTGCAGAGAAGGTAAATACAGTTTTACACAGTATTGATACTGTATATATCCTGTGTGGTAAAAAACATGGAATTGTCTTTGAGCCACGTCTTCTAGGCCGCATCCATAAATCAGCACTGTTCTCTGTGTGTCCTAATCATTGACGTATTATATTTTCTGAATTGGGTGTTGCTAGCTTAAACCAGTCTCCAGCACTGGAGCTGATATTTACTTGGGCTGTACAGATGTTCACCATAGACGTCCATGTTAACTTTCCTGGTTAAATAAAGGTCAATCATATTATTTAACTAAAACAGCTCATCCTCAGCTGGCAGGGAACCTACAGCGTTCACAAAGGTCAGATTTTACAGGAATCTTAGGGATTTTTTGTATAGAAATACTTCACACTTTTGTGTAAAACACTTGGCTTGCTCTGCCAAGTTTTGATAATCAGAAGTAGGACCACTGCACATCTTCTGCGCAGGAGAACCAGAGCTGGCCAGAACGTGTCACTCATTCTAATGTTTGGGACATCCATGGTGAGAGAATGCGCCAATGAGCTTAGGTCAATGATGTGAATGGACAGACATGGAGACAAAAGGCTTGGTCCAAATGTGTGCTCTATTCTGCAAGAGCACAAGAATCGTGAAAGCGAGTGCCACAATTTTACTGAATGACATCAGCTCCTTCAACAACAGGATAGTCAGTTCATACAACATGTTAGGAATTGTGTAAATCTTGCCTTTAGTGATATGTTCTGGAAAATAAAGTATATTTGAATGACTTTCCCCTCAAACTGACAAAATATTATTATGTGCAATCCAGTATAGGTGCATTTGAGCTCCATTGCTGAATACAATACAATACAATACAAAACAATACAGTAAAATTAGGGCTGTCAAACTATTAATTTATTTAATCAAGTTAATTACAGCTTGAAAATTAATTCATTGTAATTAATCACATCCAAACTATCGGCAAAATTATGCCATATTTTAACGCGATAATTTTGACAGCCCTAAGTAAAATACAATTTATTCTTGTATAGCCCTAAATCACAACAGCAGTCATCTCAGAGGACTTAACAAAACCATTGAAATCACCAACACAGATCAGAGAATCAACAGCTACAGTAAGTCACAAAATATACACATATGAATTGGTCCATAGGGAGAGACCAATGTCCATGAATGTTGATAAATGCCCATACATGTTGTAGAATGTTAAAGTGTCCTGAATCATCACTCCAGTCCTTCTTGTTGGACACTAACTGCCCAACAGACCCTCCTGCATCGGCAAGGAAAAACTCACAAAACCCAGTGGGAGAAAAGTGAGAAACCTCAGGGAGATCCACATTAAGAGAGGGATCCGCTGTTTCCTTCTCTGCTCACCCCACCCCGGGAAAAGAACACAGCCAGGGCCAATCAGATCTCTGCATAGACCTTCAGTGAGGAATAAACAACCCGTTAAAACACGTTGCTATAAGAAGAAGGTCCTTTATTCGTCCCACAATGGGGAAATTTCAGTTTGATGCATACACATACACATATCAAGGCAAGCAGCGAACATCACTTCCGTGCTCCTTAAAGGCAAAGTGTCTTGCCCAAGGACACAACGACAGCAGACATCAGTTAGAGCCGATGGAGGAGGTCTCGTGGTGGACTCGAACCCACGACCTTCGGGCTCAAAGACTAATGCTCTACCAACTGAGCCACTGTCGCCCAAACAAACAGATACTGGGCTGAGCAGGTGCATATTAGGGATCTAAGACCAATCCAGCACAAGAATTTAACCGATAGAAAGAGACAAGAAACGATGTGTCACAAATTTGCCCCATTTTGTGTATCGATCCATGCTGTCATGTGCGGGTGCAGTCGCATCGCAACTGCTTAACTCGAACCACCAGTGCGAATCAGTGAATCTCTCCATCCCTAATACACACACACAAACACGTGCACACAACACACACACATACACATTGTCACACATGCACATTGACTAAATAACTGTTAGTCACATGACTATTATGAACCTGTCGCCAGTAATAAATCAAAGAATCATAATTCAGAATCAAAAAAGTATCTATGACAAGACAAAACCAATTCCATTTCAGTCAAGAGAACAAGGCCTCACTGGCACATCTGCATGATACAAGACCTGTGACCTCTCCTACTTTTAAAACCCTTCTAAAATCAATTTTAACAAGAGGGAGCATGAGACCCCGGCTTTATGAGACTTGAGGCCGGTGTCAGCCTGTCCCGCATCTGGCCCCCACCTCGATCTCGTTTGGGCGTTTAACAGGGACAACATTGATTGAGAGAGGTGGCGCTGGGGCCGATTGGATTTCAGGCCGCACAATTGGATTTGATGGCGGCCTATAATGGCTTTCACAGGCTCTTTTCTCAGCGCTGAATGGGCCCGGCATCGGACAGAAGGGTGATTCAGATCCACAAACATCCTGTTCTGTCGCTGTCCCAGCTGGGTGCGCGAGGCTGGGATGTCCTGACCTTGTGCAGAAGTGTACAAATTAAATTAAGAAACGCAAAAAGATCTATTTACAGTGAAAATGTCTGGATGAAACTTAATTGAATGTTTGTTATTATTACGGATTTTTTTTACTATAGTTTCACTGTAAATTGTGTGTATGTATATATATTTTAATTTATTTTTTATAAAAAATAAATACATAAGGTTTACTCAATTATTGGTTTGTATAACTGTTAATATAACTTAAAATACGGATATACAAGGGGACTCGGCTCAAACCAGAACCCAGCTCCTTGTAAAAATGAAATGTAGCCATTTTGGGGTATTTTCTCCATTTAATCAATCAAACAGAGCTATGGGAATTAAGGGTCAAACTACTACTATTTAATTAATAAAATTATAAAACAAAATATACTGTACATAGTAAAACATTGAATTGAATCTTCAATAAAAATCTAATCACCGAATCATTGTTGAAAATGAGTGAAGACCTATTTGGAAGAAATAAAGTGTGATATTGATGAAAAAAAAGTCATTACATTTTTTTTCCTGATATTTTTCAAATTATAACACAGCTGCAGGAGTCTCCATCCTTTAACTCTGTGGTCACGCCCTAGAAATCTGCTAGGAGAACTAATTTGAACTTCTCATAAGTGTCAGCTTGTCCTTTTACTCCTTCCCCAACGCACAGGAGCATAGGTAAAGGTGGGGACCTGGACTGAGCCGGCTCCCTCTTGTACTTTATGAACATTCAATTGTGATGAATTTTATAACAATAAAAACAATATGGAACATGTGAAATCAATGTTGTCTCCAAAACCAAAACATACAATGATTGCTAAAACCAGACTAGACTATAGTTAAATTTAAATGTACACTTTATTGTCCCTGTTTTTTTTAAATTTGTCCTCTGCATTTTAACCTCATGATGCCACTAGCAGGTGGCTGAATGGATAGCACTCTTGCTTCTCAGCAAGAAGGTCCTGGGTTCGAATCCCAGTGGGAACAGTGCCTTTCTGAGTGGAGTTTGCATGTTTACCCCTTGTCTGTGTAGATTTCCTTCGAGTACTCCGGTTTCCCCTACCACTAAAAACATGTACAATAGATCTGGCATGCTACTCCTGTACTGGCAACCCCACTCCCATCTCTGTGTGGAGTGACAGACAATTGTAAACCTCTTTGTGACTCTGCGTTGTGAAAGGCAGTATATAATTAAAGATTACTTACTTACTTCACTGAATTACTAAGGCGCAGTACAGCGCCAGTGAACCCACCTCCAGATGTTGATGCTCGGCTTGGTCAGCACTACCAGAGCTGGAGGATTTTACATATTGAGCATATTTTTAGAGACCAGCTTGTCTGAAGTGCAAAGACGTATTAAAACTGTTTTTGTATAGCCCTAATCTATAGGAGCAGTAGTCTCAGAGGAAATTGTTAAAGCTGCACTAACTGACTTTGGGATTTTGAAGCCGCGGACTCGCTGGCCTCTCTCTTTCTGCTCCCCTCCCCGCACCCACGAAGCTATCGCCCCCCACACACACCCACTGTTGGGACGAAGCTAGCGTCTCCCAATATGGATAATACATGGATATGGATTTTCACGTGGATGGCGTGACCATAGAACGATAGAACTGGGAAGCGCGGAGGAACGGGACTTTCTTTTGGATGGCTGTCTCGCTGTGTAAGCAGTAACCGGTGATGAAGAGACGAAGCTTCAGGTTAGCTCCTCGGCTTGTTGTGCTAACTCAGCCATCTATGCTAACGGAGACCTGTAGATTTCTCACGAAAGTGGGGGCCAGTGGTCCGCGGTGATTGGTCACAATCCGCGACCCGAAACACATTCTCTTCCTTGTTTCATCAAAACTCGATCTAAAATATAATGTCACGCCAGCACAAATCTGCGCTACTTTTTCGTCAAAAGGACGTATATCCCAATGCCCTACACGGACATGGATAGCATTTTCGTAATGAATACAAAAATAAAGTCAGTTAGTGCAGCTTTAAGTTACCAACAACAGATCCGAGGAAAAGTAATATTAACAAAACCATAGGAGCCTTAATAATGTCCTCATATGTCCTTGATAATCACTGTTCTTAAACCCTCCTGCATCGGCAAAAAACAAAAATAAACCTATCCACTCCTACAAACGAACAGGCTACAGGACTCAGGCTATTAGTCATTGTATCAGCTGTAACGATAAACAACAATGACCATGTGTCCATTTTCGCTCTAAGACCAAAATATACAACAATGGCTAAAACCAGATGTGCAAAGACTTAATATCATATCTCCGTCACAATCGTTTGTTTTTTCAGCAGTGTTTGGAACTGTGTGTGACGTGCCGGGCACACCCATCCGTGCCGAGTCAGGAGGGGCATAGAGCTCTCTGCTGGAATAGACTTTTGGCCGGGGCACAAAAGCCTGTGTCTGTGGGAAGTGAACCTCACAACCCTGATAAGACTCTTTCAGAGCCGCACCTTCGCCGTAATCACTGGCTCTAATTCCGCTCCCCTTCTGCTCCATTTTGATGCCATTCATCTGTGAATTGTTCATTTGGAGGTGAATAGAAAAATGGGCCGCTGTGTACTTGGCCTTTTACACAATGAAATGGCTTTGGTTGAATGGTTGGTACACAGTGTTTTCCACAAACGCAGAGTTGTGTGAAAGTGGCTGATGCACAGTTGTGGATGAAACAACATAGGGGTTGATTGTGCATTCATTCAGAGATGCTTTTGTGTCTGACAAAGCAGGCTATGGACTTCTAAACCTTTCTGTTAGGACTTAGATATTTCTGCTGACCCATGATGTGAGAGGTGCAGAATTTATTATTTTGATCGCTTTTAACAAATTGTTTCTCTGTTCTGTGTATGCTTTTTGTCCACTTATTTCTATAGCCGTAAATCAGACCATCAGTTGTCTCGGAGAACATAAGAAAGTTGTTGATTCACCAACAATAGATCAGATAAACAGACATTCAAACACAAGAACTAATAATTAATGACTAACAGATAGGAGCCATTGGTGGGATGACCAATGTCCATGAATGTTAATAAATATCCATAAATGTCTTGAAATATCCCAGATCTTACTATGCTTGGACCTTGCTTCATCAGCAAGAAGCAAAGGAAAAATACAACAGTGGGAAAAAAGTGAGAAACCTGAGGAGGCCCAGATTGATAGAGGGTTTTTTGATCCCGCAAAAGGACATGCTCTAGAGCCTCAAGGAGGCATACCATAGAAGTACACTGTGTAAATTATGGCTTGTACAATTTTGAAGCATGGAATTTGTTCGATTACACAATACACAGACAGTAGAGTGAGTGAAAAAAGGAGCTAGAAAAAGGAAGAGATGTTTCAAATCTTGGTATTTCCTCTCATTGTTGAATCTTGTTTGTGATGTGTGACATCAGTTGTGTACCACAGCATCATTGGGTGTTTTGGCCTTTTATCACGAGACACCCTACATAGGGGCAGGCCCACCACAGGCTGATCAAACGTAACTGAGTGGTTACTTTACTCCCCAGCCAGTCTCCTTTCTTCTAAGCTACAGCCGGGGACGGCTTTCTGCTGCTGTAGCCAGTTTCTTTATTAGTTTCCTCTAGGCCTTCTTGCCTACTTGAAACACGTTGAAAAAGGTTTAATATTAATAAAACTTAATATTTTTTAGAATATTGCCCCAACATAGGGCAATAACTTAATCTATTATGGACAGAAATGTCATGTCATCATATCATGCCATTGTCTTCCCCCTGATGACTACCTCATTACTGGGTCTCAGGGTGGCAATCAGAGCTGCTAGTCTGATAGCACCAGTCCCTCGCTGATCCTCCTGCAGGGGGTATGTCCACGGTAAGATGACTACTATTTTGGACAGAAATGTGAAGGAAAAACTTTTAAGGATAAAATAATACACAATATGGAGCATGCAAATTTCTTTTATGTGGAGCGAGTGACAAAGGCCTATAACTGTCATTTGGCTGTGCTTGCACAACGATGGAGAAAAGAGCTGTTCTTATCTTTCCAATCACGGCTCAAACCTATGTAGCTATGTTGGTAAAGGCTAAATTATGTGGATGGCAGCTTTGCACATACTGTATAGAACCAGGTCACAATCACAAATCTGAAACTGGTGCAGATACGTATGGAGCTCACTGCAGCTGCCACGTTACATTTCCAGGCTTGTGAGTATTGGTCATCAGGACTTGTGTAGCTGATGTGTGTTTGTTAGCTAGTTAAAGTGAGCTTGGTCATCATCATCTCAGGATCTGAATGATTTTAATTTCTTCAAAGCAAATGTTTAACTTTACATCAATTGTGAATGGTACTTAACTTGCCCCAAAGATCAAATAATAAATGAGGCTCTGAATACTTAATTCATTGATACAAGCAAATCAAAGGGACATCTCCAGCTTCACACTCGGCTTCGAAAGCCTTCTCTCAATCATGATGATCTAGGCCACTCCATCAGCTGCTTCTCCCCTTGTTGTTACAGGCCCCCCACCGGTGGACCCCGGCTCAGACTCGGTACCATCAGTCCAGAACACGCTCCCTCACTTCCTGCAAGAGCCGGAAGACGCCTACATTGTGAAAAGCAACCCCATCAAGCTGCGCTGCCGGGCCGCCCCTGCTCTGCAGATCTTCTTCAAGTGCAACGGGGAGTGGGTGCACCAGAACGAGCACTTTTCCCACGAGTACAAGGATCTCAGCACCGGTAAGACCTACTGCTGGTATCATCTCTGGACAGGATGTGTATGTAGCTGTTGTGTTTTGTGGTGAGAGTGAGTGTGTGTGTCGTGTGTTGTACATGATGACCATCTCATAGAGGAGTGGAGACTCTTCTAGACTCTACTCCGCTCCACTCTCCCTGGTTAGGTTCCTATAAAGCTGCGTTCCCACCGGATCATGCGTTGCAGAAAATGTCAGCGCAAAGTCATTTTGAAGTATGCCCATGCGAGGAATTGCATGTACATTGTGGCATGCACTTTTGTCCCGCGCAGTAGAAGAGTTGACGTGGCAGCTAGATGCATGCAGCAAAAGTAGGAGGTGATATTCACTGAACATCCTCGCTCCACACACTTGCAGCAACCAATCAGAAAGCAGTAAAGTGGTCACAAGGAAATAAGTCGAGCAAAACAAGAAGACGTAGACACTTGAAAACTCATGCAACTGAAATTTAGGCATCCATGCCTCCATCAACAGACGCCCATGCTTCGGGAACACAGTTTTACACTTTATCTTGTAGAGAAGAGTTGAGTAGGGCCAAGGTTGGCTGGTGAAAACAGGACAAAAGACTTCCTCCAAAAATCCATTAGTTGTATTTTCCTAGAAATGGTTGCACCTCCAACTACATGTTTAATGAAACTTTGAGATTTCCCATGGACTAGTCACACAGCTCCTTCATGAAATGCATTATTTAACCATTTTCTAGGTTGGATTTGAGGTTGATATTATTGTAGTAGTAATTGCACACATTCAAAAAGACTCATTTTTAACATTAAACAGCAAATCTGTGTGCTACTTGAATTGATTTTCAAAACTTGTAAGCGTAAATAGTAAGAGGGTGATCTGGGCTCTTATGGCACAGTATATATTGTTTTAAAGTTTGTTCTGGGAAGAAAACCACCACACAAATAATTGTGGTCGAGACATTGAACCAACAACACAATTCATAATAATAACAGTCTGTCTATCAATAATATAATATAAAATAAACACTGATTTACCAAAAGCTTACTTCTGGTCCATCTTTGGTTCAGTCAAGCATCAACTAGTTTTGTTCAAAGAAATGTAAAACCCGTCTAAAAAAAAAAAGAGATTGACGCAAACTTTCCCCATACTTGCCATAACAGTATGCCTAAACACCAGAATGAGTTTGACTCCTGGGTGCATTAACTACTTTTCTCTACTTTTCTCTCCAAAAAAAAAAGTTGATCGTGTTGAAAAGAACTGAAATTCCGAATACGTGAGAAGATACTTTCCACTATAGATGTATGGCATACCTTTTTCATAGAAAAAAATTACACCAACAGCTAAAACTGATTCAAAAATGAAACTCTGCAGCCTTTATGAAAATAGAAAAGTCATTAGTGTATTACTTGGAAAATCAAATAACACATTTTTTTCAGTTAGGTGTTATTGGAGAATTTCCAAAGGCACGTCAAACATGTCAAGGCAGGTTGAAAAACACTAGTAACAAAGCCTACAATGGGCCATTTTTTTCAATACTTTAATTATTTCTGTTTTAAAGCTGCTGTAACTCCACATACATACATCCTCCATCTTCCACAACCCCTGCCCCCCAAAAATAGGACATACATACACATTTTGTTTTCAGATGCCATTGCAGTTTATTTCACACATTGTAATTAATATAAACCTCAGCCCTAACTGCAGATTGTAATGTATCACAATCAACCTTTTGTTTTTGTTTTTATATATAAAAGTGAACTGCCATAAACTGCAGATTGTAATAAGTGTAACAGTATTCAAGCACCTTAACAGTGTAAATTACACCTTAACTGTATAAATTATACTGCTAAGGTGCCTGAATTTAGCTTTTTTATACTTTAAAATGCCCCTGTGCAAAAATTGGTTTTAAAACATGCTGCAGATCTTGTCAAATCTGGGTTGCAATTTCTATACGTTTAGAGTTTGTCCATTTTGCTCTTGTTCAATTGGTCCCACACAGCTGGCAGAGTCTACTTGTGCCGCAGAAGAAAAACATTAAATATAATCTCGTAAAGCCAAAATGCTGCTTTAAAACTGTCGTCTTTTTGCCTGTAACAACCTTTTGATTGATGCCCCTAACGCCGGCCGTCAAATTCACCGCATATTTCATGTTAATTGCGTTCATCGCGTGAGTAGAAAAGGTGCAGTGTAGAGAGTGAGAAATGGGAACAGATTGAAGACGCAGACAGGGCAGATGGCCGGACTTTCAGTGGTCTGGCTGAGGTTAAGGATCTACTCAAGTTAGAAAACTCACAAAACTGTAAAAGTGAAGTCAAATATACAAGTACAAGCCTATGAAGGCGCCCTCTGCATGATGAGAGCTGAGAAGGAGGACCAATAGGGACGTCTTTTGAAAAAGCTTGTGTCATCGTGAAGATCAGAGAGTTCTGTATCGTAGTAGCTTGTACCTATATGTAAATGCATAATTATGTATATTGGAAATGAAAAAATCTTCAATGAAACGCCTCCACCTATAGGTTAAAATGGGATATTACATTCTGAAGGGTGTATATGGCCTATACCTATGTTTCAAAGTTCCAGGTTAAGGGAAACATGAGCACTTGAGAAAACCTACTCTCCCACTTTTCTATTGTGATGCAGCATTAATCTAAAATCCCTAATATTAACTCATTGACTGCCAGCCATTTTTGACGATTTAACTGATTTTCAAGACCCACAAAATATTATATGCTAAGACTATGTGAAATAATAAACCAGATTCTGAAAGACTGGATTGTCTAATTTCATCAGAAAAAAATTATTTTGTTTCTAGCTAGTTTTGTTCTCCTGTAAACCCCAGTCAAATAGAGAGAAGTTTGACAGAAATCACCAGTCCCAGACAAATACGTCAATGGCAGTCAATGAGTTAATGTCTGACCAACTGTGTGTCACCTCTGATCTCTGGGCTCATGCTGATATGCCAGTCTGCTCTCAGGGCCTCCACAAGAGCCTCAGTCAGTGGGGACTGTGTGCTCCCAAAGCCCAGAACATCTTTTGGACCATCCAGCTTCTCCTTTAGGGGGGTTAAACTGTGGAACTCTCTCCCCACCAGACTAAAACTAACGTGACCATCTTCAACAGAAAAACTGTGGTTAAGATCCAAACAGACTTGTTCTTACGTGTAAATCATACCGTAATTATTTTAGATGTATTTTATCTGCACTGTTAAAAGCCCCTGTGGACTAGTGTTGAAAATTAGCACCTGTGCTTTAACACTTACAGCAATGCATCTGGTTCATCCAATTTTATTGCTACATCCATATTAAATAAATAAATACATAAGAATACTTAGCTCAAGAGTTGTGATTTGACAAGTAAGTTTCAAGTGTTGACAAAGCCAAAACAAACTCCAAGTCTATTTTGATGAGCACGATTAAAATGAGAAAAAAGACTGTTTCGAATAATTTTGTCCTTTGAAGAAAAGACCACATTTCCTTCATTTTTGTCCACCTCCAAGTTCACATTTTATGCTGCGGTTGACATTTAACTTGACATTTAGTCGGAAAGTCAAAATCTGGTCCACTACATTCAAAGGGCTCCTGTAGTTAGGAATCAGCAGATGAATATTTTATTCAAGCTAATATTCTGAGTAAATAGTGTTATGACTCTAGCTTTAGTGGTCTTAATCTAGATATTAAAGATTCATATGTACATTATTATGTACTCTTTTACTAAACATTCTAAGAGAATAAGGAAATATGGTCGGAATATAAATGCGGTATCACAACAACATGTTCAATCTAATCCTCTGTTTGAATGCGGTGTGTTTAATATTTCTAAAGTGCTTTATTGAGGAAAAGTAACCAAAAATACTACATCACAGTGGTCAAATTCAATGAGCAAGGACCAAGGGCATGGTCAAAGTAGACAGTGGTAAACAAGGTGTGAGTGCTTCTGACAAACAATATGAGCACTCAGCAGTTACATGTAACATTTATAATATGAGAAACTCTATCAAAGGAACATTTTGTACATTTCAAAGCAGTGGTGGTGTAGCCGCTGGGTGGAGCAGGACAGGTCACAGGATAATTTTCTCTCTTCTGCAATGCTTTATAAGCAATACAAAAAATCTAAATAAATAGCATTCCTCCAGTGGATCAGTGTATAACCAAGGACACTCTGGAGCAGGAACGTTTACAGCTATAAAAAAGTAAGAAAAATAACGATTGGAAAAGCACAAAACATGAACTGTTTCAGAGCTACTTAGGACTTGCTGCTTTTTCCAGTGCCTTCTAAATTGGCATTTTAAAACTGAAACTAAATCAAACTTTGCTCTGAACCATTTCAAGACTATTAATTGCCTTATTAGGTTTGT
The DNA here is from genome assembly GCA_964034765.1 of Knipowitschia caucasica. Lineage (NCBI taxonomy): Eukaryota > Metazoa > Chordata > Actinopteri > Gobiiformes > Gobiidae > Knipowitschia > Knipowitschia caucasica. The sequence continues at coordinate 14,402,344 of OZ035831.1, forward strand.
TATGCTGTTTTGATAAGTAGTGTTTTTTGTGTGTGTCTTTATTCAAAAGTGTATTGATCTGTTTTATCTTATGAGCTGGCAGCCAGTTGGTGTGTGCTCCAAAAACGTTTTCTTATTGCTCTTATCTGCGTTTAAATAAACTATTAATATGCACACCCGTGTGTGCTAATTGGTCGAGGAGGTTCATCAAGGCCTGATTGCTGTGCAGTGAAATTGTTGTAAGTACACTGACGGAGAATTCAAATCTGGTAGTCTGGTTGTTGTGGTGTGAGTACGAGTGGAGCTACAAGAAGTGAGTTCACCAGGCATTCCACAAAGCAGTGGAACGATCATTGTGTAATATATTTATTACATACAATATATTTATTGTTTATTGATATACCGTTGTTTACAACACGTTTGTTGCTGAGGTCTGCCACGCTGAGTGTCTGCATTTGCTATGGTCAAAGTTAACAAAGGTATCAAAGGTGAGTGTGCATCGCCAGTGCGGATGGTGATGCACACTCACAAATGCTATCATGGTATTTCAGTTTCATACTGTCCCGCAAAATGTTGTTATTATTACCACAAATGTCCAGCCTGAGTATTTATACACAGCTTTTCTCAATATGCCATTCTTGGATTGCTTTCATATTAAACGTCTCAAAAACCATTTCAGAATCAATTTTTCATTATTATTATTATACAGATTTGTTCCCAGTCTTGTTTGTTTTTGTACATTAGTATGCATGTGGCCATGGTTTCTGCTCTGGCGTAGATATGAGTAATTAATGGCTGGGACACCTCCTCCTCCACTGCGGCCAAGCCTTCAGGTGTCCAGCTGCTAATAGCAAAACATGGAATCAAATCAATAAACTCAGCTACGCTAGTACTGCAGTCATTAAAAGCAACACTCTCTAGTCCTGTGAAAGGCAAATTTATGGTAAAATATGTGTGTTTTTGAAATGCCAACTGGGAGAGTGGGGAAAATCAATTTGACACTATGTGAGTTGTAAAGCTGGCCCCCAGGCGAAGGCTTTGGGCTCTGGGCTGAAGTGACCAGAGGGGAGAAGCGGATCCTGCTTTGGATTCAAATGGCTGCATGGAACTGTCACCTAAGCTAGAAAGATAATGCCATGCCAAGTTTTATGTTAACCTTTTCATAACACGGGGGAATTGACGTTTTTAAGTGTGATGCAATGACTTCTTCATGTGATTATAGACATTCCTAATGGAACATGAAAAAACATGGAAAGGAATATTTATTCTGCTCCCCAAAAGTTGGAGCTGCTTGAATGAGTCAGCCAGTCTCCAAAATATCTGCCCATTCAAATCAACAACCGTCGCACTATGGACATCCCATTATTAGCAGAAGGGAAAGTCGTGTTGCATCATTGATATTTTTTGAAAACCTTGTGTTACAACATTGTTTCTCATAAAAAAAAAACAGATTTAAGTGTGACACAAAAGGTTACTGACCTAGAGAGATGTGTGTGAGAGCCAGCGTTATCAAAAATGGAGAAATAAAGGATGGGGGTGGCGTACATGTAAACAGATATGAGCGTGTCTGGATGTTGTAATGAGGGAGTAATGTTGGAACGTGGATCAAAGCACAAAAAAGACGATTTTCCAATTGCTCTTTTGTATTGATTGTGCTTAATCTTGCAGCTCCAGCTTCTTATTGGTGATTGTCCGCTTGGAAGTCTATGGCCTCCGCTATAGTGACATAGAGCAGCCTTAAATAACGAACGCTCCCTCTCTGGTGCTGAGTGCTGCTGAGTACTCTCACTGCTCTGAACAGCACACAGGGACTGTAAAAGCATTGCAGTTCACCTGTGGCAGGAGCACTTGTGGTGGATGGATGTGACGTGCCGGGCCGTAAAGTTTAGTGCTGGAGAATGTGTCTATAAAGATGATAGGTCCTGAGCCGAGGAGCCTTGTCAGAGCAGTTACAGCAGCTAACGGCCTCTGATGGAGAGCCACTGTCGCCAAGTCAAACCCACACTCAAACATGGACACATTTTCCAAATGAGAAGCAGTGACCTTGAGTTGTCAGGATTTTTATGTTTCACAAAAAGTTCTGAAAAGTGCACAAAACTAGGGAGCTAACCCCTAGCGAAAATATATATTGTCTAAAGCAGACTTGAAAATCCTCATCCCTGCTTTTGTTTCCGGTAGGTCGTTAGATCACAGGGTTCTCCAAACAAGCTCTAAAGCAAATGCAGTGTATTAACAACGATGCAGCTCGAGTATGATCACATCAAAGTCCAGTTCTCAGGTCTCTATACTGACTTTAAAGCAGCTCTGCATGTGGACATAAACTCCTCCTTGTGGACATACACTCCTGTTTGTAGAGATAAACTCCTGTTTGTGGACATACAATCCTGTTAGTGGACATAAGCCGACCCATTTCTATTTGTCAGAAGTTGAACAAAGGCAGGACAGTGCAGCATATTTGGTCTATTTGGACTCAAGGTAAGACATTGTCCTTAGTGATTGACCCACAAAGCCTGTAACACTCTCAGTGTTACTCTCAGTGAGGTCCCTGAACCAGCTCAGACTAGCTTCATACACCAAATCATATGCGTGTGTGGAATAAAAAATCAGGGACCACCCTGATTATCGACGGGTATTTTGCACACTGCTAATAATATAAATAATATAATATTTTACAGTGTAAAACATGAAAGTACAAGGTAAATAGGCTTGTGATCATTTGCTGGTCAAAAATTGTTTTTAATATTTCTTCTTTAATATCATGTTCTTTGATCAGATCCAGTAACAGACGCAGTGAAATACTGGGTATGTAAAGCAGGGAGCTTTTTTCTAAAATAGGAAATGAGAGATGTGATATTAAATCTCAGTCCAGACACAGGTGAAGTCTTTGAGCCCCGCAGAGATGTTGCTGCTGGGGAGGATAGGGAGGAGGAAGGTTGGGTTTGGGTTTATTCTTGCATTTGCTTTGAAACTTGTGGCTTGAGATGAAACGGTCCGCATTTTAAGTGCTGCAGCCCAGAGATAAGAAAGGAGACGTGATTGGTCGACCTGGGCGGATGACCACTCACCTGTGACACGGTATAAAGCCGAGGCAAAAGAAAAATGATTTAACTGAATGCAAGTCTCAGAGTCTGAACTGTCACAATAGCTTCATTTACATGCCAATATGTCATTATCATCAATACTAATACTAACAATGGTCATTATTGATTTGAGAGGTCCGCTATCAAGAAATAATGACCTGTAGATAGTTTTGGAAAATTCATTCAAATCAATGGAGCGTTCTACTTTTACTGTATGGTGCCGTATAATAAACACAAACTACAGGCTCAAGCGGTGTGATGTTCTTCCTTTACTTCCTTTTTTCTTCTTGGCCATGTCCACACAGAGCTGGGTATTTTTAAAACCGAATATTTCCCTCCCTCCGTTTATAAAACAATTTCTATCCACACATACGAAACATCTGCGTTTTCAGTCCCCTGACGTCCTGCGTTGGGGAAGTGGGCGGAGCTTTGATGCTGACGCCTGTACTTCTGTAGCAGCACTTTTACAGTCATAGAAGAAAGTCAGAGTAAAGACATATGTTAACAAGCACTGACCCCCGTTCTCAGTCCTGGTTTAAGTTTAGCTCCTGTTTTGGTTGTTTTCGAGCGTGAGTCCCTGTGAACACTTTGATGTGTTCACTTTGATGTGGAGTGAGGATGTTTGCTGCTGTGGACAGTTTTTAAGGCAGTAAGGTCCATGCTTCAGTGATCAGAGGTCGTACGTTTTGTTTGTTGTTGTTTTGGGGGCATACTGTGTTAAAGTGTTAAGTGTTGAATGTTAAAGTGTCCTGGATCATCACCACAGTCCGTTTTGTCAGACACTAACTGTCCAACAAACCCTTCTGCATCGCCAAGGAAAAAAAACCCAGTGGAAAAAAAGTGAGAAACCTTGGGGAGATCCACATTGAGAGAGGGATCGGCTCCACACGAAGGACGGCCTATAGATCCAGGACCTAAGCTACAGAACGTGGACCAGGGTCCGCAGAATGTGGGCAGGTCAGGTCAGAGGTCCCTTGGTTGCGCCATGAAACAGACAATGGGACAATGGGTGATTAGCAATGAACAAACTACAGTCAAAATCATGATAATCAAGCTGGAAGCTCTTCAAAGAGGTTTTATGGCAAGAGCTTCCCCTGACTGTACGTCCATATTATTGATACTCATTTAAAGAATCTCCCTCTGCTGTCAAGGGCCTACTCTTTTGGAGGTGAAAAGTTCCTTTTTGTGAATCCCGCAGCTAATAATGGCAAGTGAGCGATCTTTACAATGAACCATGAGTCAACTTATTGACATCAAAACAACACACATTAATACCAAAGTGCAAAACAATTACTTTTTGTCATCAATTTATTCCATGGATGTTCCCTCCCCAAAAAATATTATGTACATTACACTGCATTACATTGTGCAACACTATTAGACATGGTGTGTACGTGTGTGTGTGTGTGTGTGTGTGTGTGTGGTACTGATTGTATCTGAAAAAGCAATATGTGTACTACTGTGCAATGTTATCAGTGGAACATTGCATGCAAAGAGCAAAGAGTGTGTGTGTGTGCGTGTATTTGGTCATGTCTGCAGCATGTCTAAAGCCTCATCAGGAGCCCATGCCCTGAGCCTCCGCTGACACCTCCAATGGGATCATTTCCAAAGAGAACGTTTCCTGTCTTGTTCATCAGCGTAACAGCTGACAGCTCCCAGCAATTAGACTTCATCAACTGTTATCCTGGAGAAAAGCAAGGACATTTTAAAGAATATTATGTATGAATTACTAAGTGGATAGTTGACAGTTGTATGTGTTATGCATGTAAGGTAAGGCAAGTATATCTATATCATACAGTTCATACACAATATTCATACAATAGAAGCAAACTGTTTTAGAGCCAGGACCAAGAGACAGATTTTGATTAAAGTTCCATTACTTTGTGGTTTTCAAAGTTTGACCCTTGCTTTAATGCACACTGTTTTTAGGTGTATAGTTCAGAGCCAAAGTGTTTTTGTCGGTTTGCTTTTTTTTTTTTACATTATTTTCCAGTTCCATTGTTTATTTGTAAGTTAGGACTTGTATTTGAAGACATGATTAAGCAAAAACAGTTTGAAAATGTGTCAAAATGTTGTGTTTGAGCCACAATCTTTTGTTAATAATTGTTATTATTTGAAAGAATTTGCTCAGGGATGAATCTGTACTGCTTAGGCACTACAGTATATCTTGCTTTTCTGACTTGCTGAAGGTCAAATAGCAAGCTTTTCTAATGGTATTATTTTATGACACGTATCTCTCAGTCAAAATTAACTCTTCAATTGTTTTGAGACGACAGCACCTCCCTCACATCAACGACCTCCCGATTATGTACTTGGATGTCGTTTGCATAACCTCTTTAGATGCACATGGAGTCTCCTGCCTTTGCTAATTGTAAGCTGCCAGTCTAACCCTGCCCCTTGGCTAATATACATTTTGTAAACCCTTTATTTTACTGCTGCTCCTTCAGGCCAGGCCAAATCCTTCCATCATCTCCGGTGCTGTAGTGGATTAGCCATTAGCGTCCGGGGCGGATGTCCTCCCCTCCCGCGGTGCTCCTGTCCCTGCCCTTGCACGCTGAACGCCAAATCCTGATAAGCGGCTTGGTAACTGGCAGCCTTTGTCCATGGCACTGTAAGAGATGTGGACATTTGTATGGGATTAGAGCGGCTAATCAGAGGCGGACATCAGTGAAGAATTGGAAAGTGATCGATCGGGACGCGGTCCTCAATGCCGCCGGTTCAGCCGATAGCATCTCTTATTTACCCAGGGCCTGATGCATCGCTGGCTGAAGATAAAGCTGACAGCGCCCTTGGGTGACTCGTACACTAATATGCCATGGAAATGGATTTTTGTTTCCTTGTGTTGCAGAGTTTGGTGTAATCAAGTTTGTTTGAATGTCACTTTGGATTTGGTAATTAGAGGGGAAATGAGTGTATGTGCTTAAGGAAGGCGGAATTTACTAAAATAAATATTCCATTCACTGTTTTTGATAATTTGAACAGTAACCTTTAAGATACAAAATCTTTAGTTAGAGATTTAGTTTTATTTTAACTAGTACAGCTATTGTTCACTTATCTTGTGCTGTGTGCTGCTGATTCCAACTGTTTTCTAACTTGCTGTTTTCTAAAGTGATGCAACACTGAAATTTCCCCACTGTGGGATCAATGAATCTTTATCTTGGTCTAGTGAAATAAAGTGTATTATTCAATGTCTCACCCTTGTGTATTATATAGAAAATCAAACAAAGGGCAATAAGTCTTTCAAATCTCCTCACATTCTTTTCAAAATATTGACCAATTGGTGATATTGTATAGTTTCCAAAGGCACACTAAACAACATCTATACTCCACCATATATTCCAGTTTGTGTCCATATTAAGATGCATATTTCTATACTTAAATGAAAAAATTAATAGATCTACTGTACATCCACTGCATAGAATAAAAACAACTGTTTTGTTTTTACTACATACATATATCCAAAGCCTATAAAACAGTACTTAGTAATAATAACATGATATGTATACTAAATTTAATGTATGCTGATAGTCCTGACACCACTCCAGAATAGAACCACTACTCAATTTTGATTACATTGAATTTTTGTTTATCCCTTAACCCTCTAGGCGCCCGGTCGACATAAGTCGACAAGCGTTTAAAGCGGCCGAGTGTGTCAAACTGAGTGTCAAAATTCATTCATACTCCCTGCCACTAGTTGGCAGACATGTCAGACTACCTCCCTGGCCCCAAAAAACATCATGCTCCCATACAAAAATTCGAGCAAGACCACATTGAATCAGAACGGAAATCATAGCGAAGCGAGGGCAGCGTGCGAGTGTTATACTGCATCGAACAGAAACTTTAGACTCTTTGCGCAGAGACAGTCGTGGGAACAGTGTTTCTCAAAGTCAGTGCTGTCATTGGGAGGTCCAAAGACAGGTTAAATTTGCGGAAAACAAGCCTAAAACTCGCGTCGGGGCACCGCGCCACGAGCTCCAGCCTCTGCTAAAGTCTCCGCTAATAGTGCTTCCCACAGATGTGATTTCATGCCTCCATTAATCACCGGGACAATAACGTGTTGGAGAAGCCTTGTCTTGTGTGTGTTAGACGAGAGAGAGATCAGGGGAGATGAGAGAGAGAGTGGGGGAGACATCTGCAGCAGGAGAGTCGCGGTGATGCACATCACCTGGAGGCGCGCGTCTGGGCAGACTGCTCACAGCAGCACCATGATTTATATTTTTTACTATTTCCACGAACATTTACAATGTTACAGTGTGTGTTCTGTGTGTGTTCATGTCTTAGTGATCAATATATGTCTGTCAGTTAGAAAAAATAAAAATATTGTTTGAAAATTCATTCTAAAATCCAGAATTTACAAATTAGATTGGGGGGGATTTGCTCTCTACATAAACTTTGGACCATCCTTAATATTTTTATAATTTACAGAAAGCCTTTATCTCTTATCACTTTTAAGTTATAGCCTTTTGAAATTAAGATGTCAAAATCAAGCGTTTTAGAAAAAAACCTTATCAACAGCAATCGTTTCAGAGGATTTTACAAAGTTGTTGGTTAGCCAAAAACGCATATGAGAATTAAACAGCCATTGGTCTATAAGGAGTGGGAATAAGGACTGAAAATAAATGTGCATAAATGTCCTGGTTCATCACAGTCCTTAGACCGGCAAGGAAATCCAGGACAAGGAGTCATATGATACATCTGCACAATAGTTGAGATAGGATCTTGTTCATTTATAGTATAAGGCTGACATACAATGTGAAATACAATTTTCACAGCCTTGGACCACATACTGTAGCGCTTTAGTTTCTTTAGAGCGCTTCATTTCTGAGTCCTTTATACTCTTACATCCAAGAACTCTTCTTTGTATCTTTATCAGAACAACACTATTTTCTTCCATTTTGACTTTGACCTGCCATTTCAGAGAATGGAGTAGTTTTTTATACCACCAAATTGTGAGCCAGCAACAACATCTATTTGCTTTCCCTTCCACAAACACCTTTTGTGAGGTTACAGGCAGCACTTTTATCATGCCCAGTCCTTGTTCTAAATTGTGTAATTGCAGGATTACGCTCGGTTTTGACTGCTGTGCCAACACAAGCGGATCAATGCCAGTTCCAAATGGCAGTGTGGTGACAGCCTCCAGCAGCGCTTGGCTCCGGGACGCGCTGCTGTTTTATCCGTGTTCATGTCCACCAGTAACTCTGAGCACTGTGCTGTTCGCATGCTCTTTATCAGTGATAATCCAACTTAAACAGAGCAGCCTGGCAGAAAATATTTTTTTAAGTGGACTTCTGTTTTCCTTAGCACTATGTTTTCAGAGTGTTTGATGTTTGAGTCTTCTTTATTTGCTTCTTTATTCTTTATTCGCTGAAAATGAGAGCGTTGTCCCCTCTCACCATAATCAATGTTCGGTAACACTTTACATTACGGGCCGGTAAGTCCATGGTACTTACAGTGGTACTTCTAGGTACTTACAGTGGTACTTACGGTGGTACTTACGGTGGTACTTACGGTGGTACTTACGGTGGTACTTACGGTGGTACTTACGGTGGTACTTACAGGGGTACTTACGGTGGTACTTACGGTGGTACTTACGGTGGTACTTACGGTGGTACTTACAGTGGTACTTACAGTGGTACTTACAGTGGTACTTCTAGGTACTTACAGTGGTACTTACGGTGGTACTTACGGTGGTACTTACGGTGGTACTTACGGTGGTACTTACAGGGGTACTTACGGTGGTACTTCTAGGTACTTACAGTGGTACTTCTAGGTACTTACAGTGGTACTTACGGTGGTACTTACGGTGGTACTTACGGTGGTACTTACGGTGGTACTTACGGTGGTACTTACAGGGGTACTTACGGTGGTACTTCTAGGTACTTACAGTGGTACTTCTAGGTACTTACAGTGGTACTTACGGTGGTACTTACGGTGGTACTTACGGTGGTACTTACGGTGGTACTTACGGTGGTACTTACAGGGGTACTTACGGTGGTACTTCTAGGTACTTACGGTGGTACTTACAGTGGTACTTACAGTGGTACTTACAGTGGTACTTACAGTGGTACTTCTAGGTACTTCTAGGTACTTACAGTGGTACTTCTAGTGGTACTTCTAGGTACTTATTGTGGTACTTACAGTGGTACTTCTAGGTACTTACAGTGGTACTTAGAGGTACTTATTGTGGTACTTACAGTGGTACTTCTAGGTACTTATTGTGATAATTCTAGATACAGCTGTAACTTAGTAATTCAAGGACACTACAGTATTATTCCTATGTAGTAAATGTGGTACTTCTACATACATACATACAGAGGTCATTTGTAGGATTGTTTGACTATAAAACATAAAACAACATTATGTAAAACAAACGTCTTTATTAATATGGAATAAGTAGCACAGAAAGGACAGTATAAATACATTTAATGCATATTTCAAAACAAGTTTCAAGGACAAGGGAAACACTGCAAGAACTAGGTACCCAACCCAAGTAACAAGAATTACACATTACCAGGTACTTACCAGCCAAGTACCAGGTACTTACCAGCAAGTACCAGGTACTTACCAGCAAGTACCAGGTACTTAACAGCAAGTACCAGGTACTTAACAGCAAGTACCAGGTACTTACCATAGGGACTGGCCCATAATAAGACAAAGGACTTTAACATAAGTACCAGTGATAACACCAGTAATTATACAGTAAGTACCAGGTACTTACCATAGGGACTGGCCCATAATAAGACAAAGGACTTTAACATAAGTACCAGTGATAACACCAGTAATTATATAGTAAGTACCAGGTACTTACCATAGGAACTGGCCCATAATAAGACAAAGGACTTACCCATAAGTACTAGTGATACCAGTAATTATATAGTATACCATGTACTTACCAGCAAGTACCATGTACTTACCAGCAAGTACCAGGTACTTACCATAGGGACTGGCCCATAATAAGACAAAGGACTTTAACATAAGTACCAGTGATAACACCAGTAATTATACAGTAAGTACCAGGTACTTACCATAGGGACTGGCCCATAATAAGACAAAGGACTTTAACATAAGTACCAGTGATAACACCAGTAATTATATAGTAAGTACCAGGTACTTACCATAGGAACTGGCCCATAATAAGACAAAGGACTTACCCATAAGTACTAGTGATACCAGTAATTATATAGTATACCATGTACTTACCAACAAGTACCTGGTACTTGCTGGTAAGTACCTGGTACTTGCTGTTAAGTACCTGGTACTTGCTGGTAAGTACCTGGTACTTGCTGGTAAGTACCTGGTACTTGCTGGTAAGTACCTGGTACTTGCTGGTAAGTACCTGGTACTTGCTGGTAAGTACCTGGTACCTGCTATAAAACAGGGATCTGTACCGTAGTTAGACCAGTCTTTCAGTTGTGTTAATCTGGACCCACACTCAATATCAGGAACATCTGGTACAAAAAATTGTTTTGTGCCAAATAAAACACAAGTTTTTGCAGCACATGAATCGTATGAATCCCCTACATCCATATGGCCTGAATAAACATGCACTAAATGTCTGGATGGATTCTAGATTGTCCTTGTCTTCCACCAAAGAGCAGTGTTTAAGATCATCATTGGACAGTATACATTTGTATCCATTAATTTTTACACACATTATTTCACATTCTAAAACATGACATGTCTCAGTAAAAAGTAAAGCCTATAGAGAGAAGTTCCAAATCTAAACCTCATAATTGAGTTACCTCAAATGCTCTCAGTTCGCACAGTCCTCAATAAACTCTTCAATTTTCATTTCCCATCTTTCACCACATCAAAGCACTATACTCCGACTTGTTAATTTGCAAAAGTTTGTCACACATCTCCCCGCTTTGTGAATCATTTAGCTCTCGTCTGAATAAAAACATTGACAGCTGCCATCATTAAAACCATATTCACGCCGTTTCATCAAAAAAATGTATTTTTAAAAATCAAGTCATATGTTGTTTTGGTCCACGGCAGCCAGATGTCTTCTCCCATATCTCTCGCGACTTCTCCTAATAACTGTTTTGATACCGTGGGCATACTGTAGTTGGATATGACGGCAGCCATAGGAGTAGATGAAAAGAATATTGCGGGCTATTGGACCAATATGGGATTAGGTGGCTCTGTTTGGCTTGTCAGAGTGGAAAGCCTAATGGAATGAAGAGCAGACAGCTGCACATCGGCGATTTCATTTCGTGCCATTCACTCAGACAGACACATGGGCTGCGGAATAATGTAAAACAAAGAGCAGGGTTTGTGTGCATATAATGGAATTAATAGGGAATTTATCAGACAGGAAAGAATGCCAACACACGGCACTAATTAGATGTTTTTGGGATTATGAAAGGCTGCTATGCGACTTTCCCAGACCGGGCTTTTGAGTCAGTGACATTGAAGCCAAGGAATACGCTCCTCCTGAATGTTAGAACCCAGGAGTCAACAGAGTCAATCAAAGCACATTTAGGGACTCGTGGTTTGGGATGTATTGCATTTCATAAAATGTTTAAAAAATTGTGTGTTTTTAATGCGTGTTTTTAACTTGTGATTGTGATTGAATGAAAGTACAGAGACATACTGATCTTGTTTACTGCATGCATAGACATTCAATGATAATGAATTAGTAAACAAGACATTGTACAATATTCCACTCTGACAGCCGGATTATACGGTCTTACAATATGAGTAATGGTTTTACATCTTTGAGTGTTGCAAAGACATGTGTTTGAACTTGAATGCATTCTGATTTTCAGGCATGATGGGTGCATTGTCTTCCCCAAGGATAAAATCATGAATAATAAAGCCTAAATCTTTGCATTTTACTCAACTTACCATCTTATCTTTTTTTTCCTCTCATTGACGGCCTTGTAGTAAAATGCAGAAAAAGTTCCTGTCCATCAGTACAGTAAATCCATTACCGCTCAGTACATTGAACACAAGTGCAATGGAAGCACCAGATCAAGAGGGGTTTCAGAGGAACAGTGTTGTTGAAACTTGCCGTAAAAGCTACTCCTTAATTTGAGCAATTCCTTAATTAGAGCAACCTGTGGACCCGCATTTGGGTCCACAGACCATCTGTATTTAATCAAACTCCTCTAATGCTGAGAAACAAAGACATCTATTACTGCTTCACCTTTCCTTCCGTTCCGCTCATTATAATTAGAATGTTAAAATTTCACAAAAATATTGTTCATTGATTTTGCATAACCTTTGATCCAGCCTGGAGCGAACTTGCATACCTGCTGGTCCCTGCCTTGTTAGGCTCACATTGGCATTGAGTGAACGGGTTTGAAATCTTTAACATGGAATTAGCGCTGTTTACGTGCAAGAGCGAGAGCCAGACCTGTGGAGGGAGCCGGGACCGCGGGCTTGTTAGAGTCACGTCATTAACGATCCACAGCCTCAGCCGCGATGGCCAGTTTATATCGCAAATGTGAGTATATTCCAGGACACAATATTTTTAATTTTAACCATATTATCACATTGTTTGCTCCAATCAAACCTGGAGTCAAAATCTGCTGGCTCCCGAGTATGAAAAACTTCAACGCAGCCACTGGCTTAGTCCACTGAAGTGGCATGGGCAGACTGAAAATTCAGGTGGACAAAGAATCTGTGAGACCATGTGTGATTCCTTTAACGTTTACATTAACTTTAGCATAGTTTCTGTGTTTGCTAAAATCTCAAACATGTCAAAAAATGAACCCACATTTGGCCTTTTTAAATAGATGGAATAAAAAACTGAAAACTGTCATTGGAAAAGCAATAGGCATTCATATTTCAGCGTCCTAATACTCTCACAAACACTTGTTTACAAGTTTATTGATCTGTGGATGCTTTTGTGACGCTCAAGTGCTTATAGAGAAGGACATATGGATGAGAGGAGCCTGAATCTTTAGCATCCCCCACGGGAGCGCTGCCTCTCCCACTGGGTGTTACTCAGAGCCTCAGAGGAAGTGTTCTGGAGTCAAAAACGTGACTTGGTTCATTATAAGAAATATGAGCAGGACTATCTCTCCTCTACATACTTTTTGCTCTCGCTCATTTAGGAGTCATTTGAAGAAATTGCATCAATCTTCAGTTCCAGTTTGAACATTGTGTAAACCCAAATGTACACATGGTACATAGAAAATCAGACAGACCACTGCAAATGGCCTGTTTTTACAAGACGCGGTGAGACACAACAACAGGACAAGATTATGGAGGGGGGCCTCATACTAGTGTGTGTTATACTTATTTTAAGACAGAAAATCAAATCAAAATATCATTGAATGCCTGGCTAACAACAGACTAACTATCATTAGTTACACTGTATGTAGTCTGGGAACTGTCAGTTCATGTTTCCATAGAAGTCGTGTGGTTTACAATTCTCCAGAGGCTACTATTGAGCTCCCGTATGTATCTGCACGTATGCACCCATTCTACCTGATAATGTAGTGAATAATAATTATAATAGATCACTTATAAAGTGCTTTTTGGACACTCAAATACGCATGTCAATAGACAGAAACTCGACGAGAAGAATTACTGCCGTTTTTAGCTTCTGCGACCGTCTTGTTGGATCGGTGAGGTTGGGGCTCCATTCCTCCATCCCCAAAGGAGAGCCGGCCCCTGCCACACGTCTTGGCTTTCACCTCCTTGTTTGTTGAAAAGGACTGGAGCTGATGTTATTTGGTCAGGTCCACGCATCTCTCTCCTTTATGTGATTTTAATTGGCTCCGTTAAGCTGCTCTCGGCGGAGTGCGGCTAATAAAGCATTTGAAGTTAGCACACAGCTCGTCTGGGTAGAGCTCGCCGTCACCAGCGCTAGGAGCAGATGCCAAAACGCAAAGAACGTGACCTTTCTGTGGACAGAGCCTTATCTGGGGCCGACAGGCTTGTAATGATTCCACATGTTGTGTCGAGCACTGTATTTGTTTGGGACGTCACAGTCATCAGGGATCTGTATTACACTAATTTTTGGGTAATTAAAAGTGTGTGTGTGCGTGCATGTGAGAAAAAAAGTATGTAGTCAGACTCCAATTGTGCAAATCCTCCCACTAACAAAAATGAGAAATGCCTCAGACCATGCGCCAAACAATGATTCTTTCTAAATGCATTAACGTGTCTGTCTTGGTCTCTCCAGATTGAATTGTGTTGTGAGCTAAGCTACAAGCTACTCTACAGTACATTCAGCTTCACTACACAGAAGCTACCACTCATAACAATGTAGCAAGCTAAATTACAAAATCCTGTCAAAAGTAGCTTGATAAATAGTAGCTGCTTTCAATTAAACAAACTGCAGTCCATGCAATTTTAGTGATAAATACAACTGTCAGTCAGATAAAGGTTGTGTGTGCGTCTCACTGGAGTGCTTTATTACACAATTTTTTATTATATATGCTAATGAAAAAAAATCCATTAGTATTAGTTTTTAATTCCAGTAGAATGTTCCTGATTCTCCTTGTTCCCTTTCACCGTCTGAACAGAAAGTGGACATTGAATCTGTATCACAATCATTGCGTTTCATAATGTTTCCACAAAGTCTTCCGCTGGAATCTTGGCATTTCAACTCACGCTGTTGTGATTTAGGGATATACACAAATGCACTGAATTGAATTGAATCCATCAGGACAGAGTTATGTAGGAAAAGTCTTGTCTTGTTGCTTTACTTCATCCAACATGATCCAATATTATATTTCTTGGAGTGTTTTTTTTTCAAAATTCTCCAAACTTGAATCACTTTTTCATTGTGGTAATTTCATCATCATTTTGATTTATGACACTAACTAACAAACCCAGGCAATCACAAAACCTCTTCTCTTGCCCCGTTAAACTGTGACTCCCACAGTTATTTTGATGGCTCCATCTCAAATCAATGGCATTCTGAAAAAAATCCCCAACAAAAAGTTTCAAGTAAACACTATGTTGCTATGGTAACTAAAACAGAGAAAAAGCAGTCCAAGACCAGTTCAGAACCTGTTTAGAACCAGTCCAGGACTGGGCTTTAACTGCCACAGAATGTTGGTTGTCAAAAATGGAAGTTGAAATGAAAGTAAAAAATAACTACTCAAATTACAAGAAATAAAAGTAATTTACTTAAAAAAAACAAAAAGCCATCAATGTGACTGCTCAGGGAGTTTTAGAGTTAAACAAGTGAAGAGCTTACATTGAAGTTCAAAACATTAGAACACACTGACAAAAGGAGACACACTGTTTGGAACACAGACCTGTCTCAGATCCTTCAGAGGAGACAGGTCCAGTCTGCTGACCAGGCTCTGTTCCTCACATCTCACTTGGGCCTGCACATCTGTACTGATGTTGAGGTTAAACAAGTCATTAACTGCACAATACGCCGGTTCAGCCTCTACTCTGAGACTCCCCTCTTATTCGTACGCTTCATTTTTCGTTGTTTAACCCCAGAAACCTCCGAGCGGGGCTGTAAAGCTTTACGGCAGCTATTTTTACCAGAGCCAAAGAAAAAAGGAGCTGCTGACTAAGGGCCTTGTTTAAGCCTGATATCGATGCATGCGAGGCTGTTTTTATATCTAATTTAAGACGCTGCACTCGGACTGCATATCACTGCAAACTTTATATAAGAGATGAGAAGTGTTTGGGAAAGTCCCTGTTCACACTGTCAGCATTGTTATCCATAAAGAGCGGAGTCTAACTGCAGTCGAGCTGAGCTTGTGTGGAAGTGTGGTCACATGCAGGACTGAATATTACTGTCATTATCCTGGAGTACTGCATTCTAATGATCTTCCTCTGTAAGTCATGTGACTACACCTTAAACATAACACTGTTGATAAAATCCTGAAAGGATTAGGTTTTCAAAATGTGATATTGTGAAGCAGGTAGTTCAACTCTGGTGCAGTAACAATCGACTCACTCAGGCCTTGAAGAGGTCTACTATAGTAACAATAATTATTACTTGAGTTGTATCTAACAATGTATTATCACTCATCTTTCTAACATGTGATAGAACAAATATTGTGAATATATTTTTCAGTATTTGTTGTTTAGAATAAAATAGGAGATTCTAACTCCTGTTATAGATAAAGCCACCATGAAGCCACCAGAGAACCCCCTAGGACTGTCCTTTTACAAAATGGGCTGTTTTATACCTATAAAACGTGACTGTTACACAATTGTGTATTCCCTTATCCAATCCCTGCCCTGTTGAGAATTAAGTCGGACTAAGGATTGATTAGTAAGTAAGTAAGTAAGTAAGCTTTATTTTTATACCGCCTTTCACAGACCAGAGTCACAAAGCGGTTTACAATTGTTATTTTTTGGGCACTTGTCCTCTCACTCCTCACAGAGATGGGAGCGGGGTCGCCGAACAGGAGGCGCATGCCAGACCTATTGTACATATTTTTAGTGGTAGGGGAAACCGGAGTACCCGGAGGAAACCTACGCAGACACGGGGAGAACATGCAAACTCCACTCAGAAAGGCCCTGGTCCAGCCGGGATTCGAACCCAGGACCTTCTTGCTGAGAGGCGAGAGTGCTATCCACTCAGCCACCGTGCCGCCCATTAGTTAATCATTCTAATGTATTGGTTCTATGTTCATCTCACAGCGCCCCACTGTGGCACCTGGTGCTCCCAGGGGTCTCCCATCACCATAAGCTGTTTATACAGTCATACTCGTAATGAGTCCATCAGTCAGTGTTGCTCTATTGTGATGGAAAAACAAACAGTACAAAGTCTAACACACATACATTTAGAGCACAGAGAACATGTGAGTGTCCAGAGGACAGGGAACATGTGAGTGTCCAGAGGACATGTGAGTGTCCAGAGGACAGAGGACATGTGAGTGTCCAGATGACAGAGGACATGTGTGTGTCCAGAGGACAGAGGACATGTGAGTGTCCAGAGGACAGAGGACATGTGTGTGTCCAGAGGACAGAGGACATGTGTGTGTCCAGAGGACAGAGGACATGTGTGTGTCCAGAGGACAGAGGACATGTGAGTGTCCAGAGGACAGAGGACATGTGAGTGTCCAGAGGACAGAGAACATGTCCAGTAATCCCTGTATGGGCTGCTCGGCTCTCTTCGAATGGCACCACACGAGGAGAGCCAGTGCCAAACAGAGAAACTCGCACTTGAGGAGAAAATGGAGCTAATGCCGCTTTCATTTAGATAAATTTGTGTTGCGCGACACAAAGGGAGCAACCCTAATGATTAGAATGAATGCGCTCAATATGCTCAAGTAAAACGCATTTCAGGAGCCGTGGCCGCGGGCAGAAACAGCCTTACAAAACACCAATTGTGTGTGCAAATAGTGAAGTTTGGGTTGACTTTTCGCCGGAGTGGGTAGATGTGAGCTATCAATCTGCATTTTGCTGCAGTTGAAGCCCGACTGGAGAGAATAGCAGTGTTTTGTACGCTTTTTTAACAAGAGAATGTGTTCCTAATTGGGCTGTTTACCGTGAACGCCAGAGCGAGGTCAGAACCACTCTGACTTTTGTAACATTTGCAAGATGTGCTGTTATTATGTGCTGGCTTTGTGATCAACTTCGGAATGCCTTTTCTACACAAGAGGCTGCGAAGTTTGTTTCTTAGATTGGAGTAGTAATTCAGCAGAAACAGACAATGCAAGTGAAGGACTTGACAGGTTTTGTTTGGACAGTGGTAGGTAGTTGCACTGTCATGTCATATATTAATATATATAGATAGATAGATAGATAGATAGATAGATAGATAGATAGATAGATAGATAGATAGATAGATAGATAGATAGATAGATAGATAGATAGATAGATAGATATATAATATATCTATATATATATATATAGTATATAGATATATATATATATAATATATATATATATATATATATATATATCTATATATAGATAGATAGATAGATAGATATATAGTATATATATATATATATATATATATATATATATATATATATATATATCTATATATATATATAGATAGATAGATATATATATATATATATATATATATATATATATATATATATATATATATCTATCTATCTATCTATATATATATATATATATATATATATATATATATATATATGTGTATTGACATTGCAAAGTACAGTACATAGATTTTCTTCACAGCTCCTCAGCGTTGAGGAGATAAGATACTGTATGTTCTCGTCCCCACTTGGAGGCCCCCCCTGGTAAATTGTGAGAGGTGATGGTGGAGATACCAAGAGGAGGGCTTCTATTTAAAACAATCAAATCAAATATGCATTCTTAATGGGACAAGATTCTGGATAATGCAAATATGATATCACAACCTTAATTTATCACTTTATCACAGCAAAAAACAATCTGAGTTGATTTTCTTTCATAATGTCGATAATCGTGATTAATAGTGAAATTGCAATATTTTTTCTCACAATAATCGTGACTAAAAAATGTGAAATAGTGCCAACCCTACTTGAGACTATAATATTTAAATGAAATTATGTATTTTTGGGTTATTTCTTACTGAAACATAAGCCCCACTTCTGTCATGATAGCAAAATTAAACAATAATGATAAAAACTAAGTCTTCAATCAAAGCTAGTACAAAATAGTCAAGTGTAAAAATAGAAAATGTAAAAAAACTGGGGAAAAAGACAAGAACTAGGGGACGTGGATTGACAATGACTGAACAGGGAGTGTCTTCTTCTTCTTCTTGTGTATTTCCTGCCGAATGCCCGCTAGTCGGCGCATTGCTGCCTTAACGTCCGTTGGATAAAGTCTGGTGTTAAAATGAACTTCATCAGAGCATTATACACCTCTCACTGCTCATACAAAAGATCCGGTCTTGTTTTAGACGACACTGCCTCAAGGGACACCAACACCGCTGCTGAGTCTGAACAGACAACCACTCTCTTATTTCACTTGTTCTACCCACTTAAGGGCCCACACTATGGCGTAACAGGGAGTGAAGGAATACACAGGGTTTAAATACACAAGACTAACCACACACCGGTAAAATATGAGAGGGTAGGGCAGGTCAACAGACAAGGAAGTAAAACTAAGGAAGATACAGGGGTTGAAAAATTACAAAAATAAACAGGAAATAAACCTAAAACATGACAGACCAGACCTACTTTACCCTACTCAACTCTACTCGGCTCTTTTCTACCTGGTTCTGTTTCCATTTAGTAACTGGTACCGTATCCTAGCAACGTAATCACAACAAATCCGTAACCTGGGAGATCCCTTACTAAATATGGCTTCAGTTAGTTAGCACACTTTAGTACCAGCTTAGCCAGGATAGAACCAGGGGCAAGTGGGACTAAAGAAGTACCTGGTACTGGTTAAACCGGGTTGGTGGAAACGCTTCCAATCGGGTGAGAAAAGAGTAGAAACAGGGCTATTTACAATGGAATCTGCCTTTTTTTCCTCGTTACCACATTATCTTAAAGTCAAGGCAACTTTTGGCTCCATAAAAACACGTGTTGTTTGTCTCAAAGGAAAGGTTGTCTTACATAAAATTAAAATGTTGTCTACATCTTACATTACATTATATTTTGTATATTAAGTCGTAACAAATGTTTTGTTAGTGCCCATTTGATGCTTTATATAACGTGGATGTACAAGGTATTACTACATTCCATCCATCCATCCATTTTCTTCCCCTTAATCCATTTCTGGGTCGGGGTGGTGGCAGTCAGAGCTGCACCCAGTACACAGAGCATCAGCCCCTCACTGATCCTCCTGCAGGTGGTGAGTCCACAGGAGCTGAGATCTTTCAGTGGGAGCTTCAGGCAAAGTGGGGTTAAGTGTCTTGCCCAAGACACAACAACAGCAGTCATCAGTGGGAGTCGTGAAGGAGGTCTTATGGTGGGCTCGAACCCACGACCTTCAGGCTCAAAGGCCAATGCTCAAGAACGTTGTTTGTGAGGTCTGAAGTCTGTCTGAGGGATCGTCTGTATATGAATTGACAATGATAACCCATATTGTCTATCCATATTCAGACAATGCCTTTAGACCTAATATAAAATTAAAATATCTTGTCAAAATGAACAGTGGATGGAACCAAACCGCTATAGAGCCAAGGATTAGTGACATGGATTTATGGCAACCTTGATTTTTTTCAACGGTTTGAAAGTTGGGTCACTCAGCTTTACGCATGACTAGATATTGAATTTAACGGGAACGGACCAATCCTCTGTTGCATGTCTGGTACTATAGAGCCGAGCCCTATAAAGATGAATAATGAACAGTGCTGTCCTCGGCTCATAAATAATCAGAGATCGTAAAAGTGAATGGTTTTCAAGGTCCCGCTCTGTCACTGGACTTTTGAAGAGGAGATGTGCAGAGGAGATGTAGAGGAGCAGTGTTTGGAGCATGGAACTAAATGGGAATTATTATGCACTAGCAGTTCTGCAAAATGTGAGCAAATGAGTCAGGCATTTCATTTGCTTTGTTCTTGTCATTCTCCTATAAAAGTTTGAATAGCTGTTTGCGTCTATTATTTTATTTAATTGTGAATGTACAGTTTAATCCAAACAGATACACATTTCATACAATCAAAAAATCAAGAAAAATGCACTCTTTTCTCTTTTCCTAATAAAAACACACAATTGAATATAGTTGGGTTTTTTGTGTGAAGACTGCGGGTGGAAACCAGAAGAGAGGCTGGCCGATGCACCAATGGCTGTACAAAAAGCTTTCCAAACCTGCGACGAAAATTGGGGCCCACGGTCCGACACAATGTCTATTGGAATTCCATGTAAACGAAAAACATGAAGGACTAATGTACAGCCATTGGTGCATCGGCCAGCCTCTCTTCTGGTTTCCACCCGCAGTCAAATGGTCAGGCAGAGAGGGCAAATCAGAGCCTGGAGGCGGCTCTTCGCTGTGTGGCGGCACGGAATCCAACTGCTTGGTCCACTTTTCTTCCGTGGGTTGAATATGCCCACAATTCGATGTCAAGTTCTGCCACTGGTCTCTCCCCTTTCATGGTGTCGCTGGGTTTCCAGCCTCCTCTGTTTCCGTCACAGGAACAGGAAGTGTCTGTCCCCTCAGTTCAGGCTCATCCCCGCTGGTGTCGTGCTGTTTGGAGGACTGTTAGGTCGGCCCTTATCCAATCGTCCGCTCGCAATCAACAGAGTGCCAACCGCCGTCGCTCTGCTGCGCCGGATTACCAGCCAGGACAAAAAGTGTGGCTTTCATCACGCGATCTTCCCCTTCAGGTAGAGAGCAGGAAACTGGCACCCAGGTTTGTTGGACCCTATGAAATTGAGAGGATTGTGAACCCAGTTTCGGTCAAGTTAAAGTTGCCTAACTCCCTCAGAGTACATCCGGTTTTCCACGTTTCTCTACTCAAGCCTGTTGTGTCGAGTCCACTTTGCCCTCCTTCCTGTCCCCCCCCCCCCCCCCCCCCCCCCCCCGTCTTATTGATGATCACCCTGCATTCACAGTTAGCCGTATTTTGGATGTTCGCCGCCGGGGACGTGGTTTCTAGTTTCTGGTAGACTGGGAGGGCTATGGCCCAGAGGAGCGGTCCTGGATTTCCCGTCACCTTATCTTGGATCGTGGTCTGATCCGGGACTTCTACCGCCAGTTCCCGGACAAGCCTGGAAGGCCGCCAGGAGGCGTCCGTTGAGAGGGGGGTCCTGTTGTGGTTTGGCTCCCCCGTGTGGTTTTGTTTTGTTTCAGGCATGGCTCCTGTTGGGTGTGGTCTTCGAGCAGGCACAGCTGTCTTCAGTTCCCTCATCACCACAGTACAAAGTCTCCAAGCTGATCTCCACTCATCGTCAGATTGTTCCGTCTTCCACCGTGTTCCACTGCCTGCTCGGAGCCCCCCACTGGACTAAGCCTTGCCCTGTTTCCCTTCAGCCAAGCCTGCTGCACTTTTTGTTAATAAATATTTTTACTGCCCTTTTGCCGTCTGCTTTGAGGTCCTCTCATCTACCCTAACACCAGTACCACACATGTGCAGGGTGAGGCCTGTTGATCAATTCAATTACACATTTTTTTGTGTTTAGCCCTGAATCACAACAGAAGTCGTCTTGAACGACTTTACCAATAATTCACCAACAGCAAATCAAAGAATCAAACTGTTCAAAACAAAATAAATCTATTAATAATAAACATACTGTATAAGGAGCGGGATGACCAATGTCCATAAATGTCCATAATTATCTCGGATCATCACTGTCCTTAGACCCCCCTGAATCAGCATGGAACCAATCAAAAAACCAAAGAGAAAAAAAGATTCCTTTTGGCGCAACATAAAGAGTCTGGAAAACACCTCGTCGTCTTATCTTCTGAGAAAAGCCCTGTGAGTCACCACTTTGGACTGAGAAAGCCGAAACAGATGAACTAAAGAAGTGTGACAGTAACATACATGTGGACACTATTGATAGAACCAAACTGGTTTGAGAGAGGTTCATGTTTGTGTTAGCCGTGCATGGTACTTTGTAATCCCTGCTTTGGTCCAATTCCATGTTTCTCTCAAAGTTCGCTCCGGAGCCTGAACCTGCAGATGACTTTGGACAGAACAGATCAACAAAAAGTTGCCAGCAGCAAGTTGTAAAATGTAACAGCGCGAGAGGCTAAAGTGGAAATGTGATATCGCTCCATTTACTGGAACAATTTTCACAAGAAAATTGTGATGGTTTTCTTTGGTTTGTGTGTAAGCAGTGGACAGACTCTGAAAAATGAGGATGCTTCCTTGTGAGTACATGAGGGTTTGTTTTCTCACTTTATTTTGTGATTAAACATGTTTCCAAAAAACTAGGCCCTTTTGTGTAAATCAGGAATGTCCAAACTAAGGCCTCTCTGATTCCTGACCTTTTGCGTGTGGGTTTAGTCAACTACTTTATCATCATGCAGGATTCTACTCCATGGACATAGTAAGCATCTCAATGGGAGCCTGAGTGATAGCACTCTCGCTTTTCAGCAAGAATGTCCTGGGTTCAAATCCCGGTCGGAACAGGGTCTCTCTGAGTGGAGTTTGTATGTTCTCCACCTGTCTGCGTAGGTTTCCTCTGGGTGGTCCAGTGTCCCCTACCACTAAAAACATGCACAAGTGGAAATATTCTCCAGCTCTGGTCCTGACCTAGCAGAGTATCAACATCTGGAGATGAATCCACAGGCGCTGTACTACGGCGACCACTGCTCCTGATAAAAGCCTTAGTGGCATCAGGATGGGTCAAATATCACCATGGTGAAATTCTTCAACACTTTCAGGAAATGACACATTATAGCACCACGGACAGCAAATGTTCATCTCATTTCATGCCATATTTCACACTGTAATTTTCTCAGCATATATTAGTCTCTGTAAATGTCACATTGGAGAGCAGACTGTGTGGGTGTCTCTTACCAGCACAACCCCGAGAATCTGTTGTTGCTTTGATACTATACATATATAAAGTTGTTAAGTAGATGCTTGGTGTTTGTAAGATCAGCGTTATTGGATTTTATTACAAGTTTCAGTTGTGGTAGAAGTACTCATACATAGTTGTTGTAATACAAATTAGGTATAAAGGTATTGGTTATAACATCAGGACCAAGGACAGCAACAAAGTAAGATTAATGTATTGGTTTTAAATAGTGCTCAAAGACACACACACACACACACACACACACACACACACACTAGTACAATAAGACTGACATGCGCCTCTTCTATGCCGATCCTGCCTCCGTGTGTGAAGTAAGAGGACAAATACCCACAACAATTATAAAGCACTTTGTGACTAAATAAATCACAATTTATCACCACTGTGTACGGAGTGAATAAATAATGCTATAAACCCTTAATTATTGTCATTAGTAGTAACAGCTATAGTAGTTCTAAAAAAAACTAGGCTTAATTAACCACTTTCTTTCTATAGATATCAGCAGTTGTATCCATAAGAGGAGTGTAAGTACAGTATTTGTTGTAGTAGTAGGTTTAAACATTAATTATTCAGGACGACAGACTGCAAATTAAAAGTGTCATCGATTACAAGGAAGAGCAGCAGCAGCAGCAGTTTTAACAAAACATCACAGAAATATTAGTCTAGTAGTGATGGTAGAGGATGGAGCAATTCAGCACCATGGACAGCTCTAATTCCCTGTACAACTGCAGTAATAGTACAGCAGCACAGCAGCCATTATGACAGCTACACCTCCACACTGAGCAACCATTGTAGAATCATATCACACAACAGTCATACAGTTATACAAATAGAGTATACATACACACACACACTTTATCACGCACTCAAGCACACACAACAACACACACTGTCTCACACATGCATACAATCACACATGCACACATACACACACACTAATTCACACACCACACACACACACATACACATACAGGCACACCCACAACACAAACACACAAAATAACACACAAGCACACACCACAAACACATACACACACTGTCTCACACACATGCACACCTACACACACTCACACACACACTAATACATGTGCACTCCCCACACCCACACACATACACGTTCGACCACACGCACACACACACACATACATACACCTGACCACACCCCGCACACACACTTGACCACACGTACACACAGGTTGAATAAGGCTTATCTCCTCCTCTCCTCCGTAAACAGCCTGTTCCTTTGTCCTCTCTGAAGCCCTTTCAAAGACATACTGTAGATGGTGATTAGCGATGTGCCGCGTTGCTTGGACAGGTGGTCTTATCTGGCGGCTGGTGTGGCCCCTGCGCTATGCATCGGCATGCTAATGAGCCTAATCGGGCCGCTATCTCCAAGTGCTGCACGGTTGCTACTGTAGACGGAGTGCGAGGTAGCGGGACATTAAAGGGCGCAGAGAAGCTGCCTATGAGGAGAAGACTTTGTAGTCATTATGAAATTAACTTACTGATTTTGTTGGAATGCGTTGAAAGAGAGATGGAGTTTAATTAGTGTTTTGCTACCATGTGCAGTGTTTGTAGGATTCTCTTTTGTCGGAGTCTGTGTGGTGTGTGTGTGTGTATGTACGTGCGTGTGTGTGTGTGCATGCGTGCGTGTGTGTGTGACAGAACGGAGAACGGTGACAGTACGGAGGGGTGGCTCTTCCTCACCAAGATCACTTAGCACCAGTTTACCTTGTCCTCCTCCAACGCGCTACTGACATTGAAGGGCCACATGAAGTACAGGGACTGAAAATGGAGTTCAGAGATATGCAGCTAAAATCTATAACAGTCTCCCTGAAAATATGAGACGGGTTTCTACTCTGACATTGTTCCAACCCAGATTGAAACAATCTCCTCTCTATCCTCTTTGAACTTTTGTTTAGTTTGTCAGAGTCTTTTTGTTTTCGTTTTATCCTTTTCCTGACTTTAAATGACGGTAACTGTCATGTTATGCTAGTGGTTATATGAAGAGAAGTACACTGTGAGAAGCATGCTGTAAAATTAGCATGTACAAAATCATAAACAAAAATCAGCTTAATCTTAACCCGCATTTAGCGAGGGATCTAAACATTATTTTAAATGTTGTAAAGTCTAAAAATTGAAACCAACGGTCAGTTTTACATGTCACAGTTAACCAGCGGTTTGGGAGTCCCAAAATAAAATATATTTTTCAGGTCAACTTTAAAACTGACTTTTCCCCACTCTAAACTTGGAAGTTGCACAGATTTATTGAGAGACGGGTTGATGATGCTGTAGGACAAACTGGAGCCTAAAATTAAACGCATTAAAGGAAAGAGGTGCCACTTAATGTCCTCCATATAGAGCCCTCCTTTGTTTATAATATTTCACATATGCATTAGAGGCATGTTCCCTTGAGAAGTCTGTTTTGTGAAGAGTTTAAATGCAGCCAGACGATCCCTCCAGTGTCCTCTGTAGCTAAAAGCATTCTATTTACAGACTCCAACAGCAGAAGCCCAGACAGGAATAAGATAAAACTCTGCCTGTATTCGGAAGCTTATTCAAAGAATTCTAAAACTACAGATTATATTAATGGAAGCTTTTTAAGTGCAATTTCCAATGCCTTAGAGCTTCGTCATATATCTTTAGAAGACGATGACTAGAAACAAATCTCACAGATTTGCATGTACAGTATTTAACCAACGGAACACAGTCAGTGACATTACATCCAACTATCGAGTTAGCTTTTTTGCCATAAAGTCTATCGCAACTTCATAGCCTCCTGGTGCTCTAGTTACCATTGATATACACAGAGAGACTATGGATTATTACAGCAGTAGCGCTTCATTAATCCACACATTCTAAGAAAAAAAAACAAGCACGTCCACCTGCCTCTTCTGTCTAAATCAGTGGTCTCAAACATACGGCCTGCAAAAATATATTTTGTAGCACCCTCGTGGATATTAAAGTTCAATGTAATTGTGAGCTCCGACTGAGAGTCTGGGTTAATATCAGTGGGGGCGGGTCCTGGCTCAAAAGTGTCCAAAATGACGTGCGCTGACATGCTTGCAATACCACCCCGGGCCGATGGGGGTGGACCCAGAAGAAGAATTAGCCAATGCTAACATATAGCATTGGCAGACCTCTCGAGAACGTCTTTACTGGATGGACCAAAAGTTGGCTCTTGGCCCAAAGCTCCGTTTCACATGTGTGTCAATGCTGAGGGGGGTGAATTTTTTTGGACCACTCTAGTTTACTTGCTGTGAATTTTTGAAGTCTCTCATATGCATACATAATTTTAAAGTTGTACAATGAGCCTGAACATGTCATTCATCTGTAAGTACTGCAATCATGTGCAATGTGCAATACTGTGTGCAATACTGCTATTTCAGATTGTCCACTGAATGTGCCTTTATCTACTTATCCGGCCCTTAAGATTGATATTGAAGCATTTACAACTATTTAAGAAACATAGCAGCTACTTCAATTTTTTATTGTGTGGGACAAGTGGGTAAATATCTTATTAGACATAAAACAACCATGCAATTTACTGTATATCATCATACACATAGAACCCAAAAAATTAAAAAACATGTTAGCCAATAATAAATGTGACCTTTTTAAGAATGCTTACCTCCACCATGTGTTTTAATTGTTTTCATAGGCTTAGAATTTGAATTATAAATGTACATTAGAGCTGGAGGACTCTACATGTCAATGCCCCATCTTGAAATACAGTGGGACAAAAAGGGACAAAAAAAAGTTTGAGCGGGAGTTGGGGACCACTGTCAAAGACTACATATTGTCCTGCGAAGCCACCGTAGCACCATAGATTACAATATATGATCTCAACGCTAGCTGGGAGTAAAAACTACACAGTGTACCTTTAAATGTAAAAATCATAATGCAACTGAACAGTCTAAAATATTCAGCCTTTGATCCAGTTTTATTTAAATCTAAGCAGCTGTACTCGTTTTGTTTTGTAGAACTATAGAAAAATATATAACCAAAATAATATTCATTATTATAAATCATTTTTATAGGTGATTATTTGGTCAAAATAATGACTGATTGTATAAAGGTGCAGATGCAAATTTCAAGCGGTAAGTGAGTAGGTTTACATATTATTGTTCAAGAATGAGAAGATCAAACTCACACTCAGTACAGCAGCTAAATTGTGTATTTGAAGTACAATAGTTTGTGCAGTTTCAGCGGTTTATTGGTTCTATCTCAGCATGTGCATAGATCTGTTTTTGTTTTTTGTTTTTTAAATTTCCATATATTTTGCACAGACACAAACGCAAGGAAACATATATAACATGTGGCTCAGTTGCACCCAGACTTGACCTTTTGCGGCCCCCAGCTGAAATGAGTTTGAGACCCCAGCTCTAAACGCTCTGGTTTCAATCCTGGTTTCAATCCTGGTTCCCACACTTTCCACCACAGTACTAACTAGGCCCTGCACTGCACAGCTTCAGAGGTCTGATGGGATTTGGCTTTCACTGAACTAAACATGCACTAAACAAACGGCACTAAATCTATTTCATTTTTCATTACTTGCTTCTCCAACCCTCTGTGTAGACTTTCCACTACTTACTGTATATAAAGAATCTTTGGAGCTCTGCGTGATTCTCTCCCTGCAAGACTTCCACTTTCAGGACCATGGACAGGGCTCCCTCTCAGCTTGTGATAGTGAATTAGCAGTAGTGCATTCTTTCTCCAGCAAAAGTTTACCTACAAAAAAGTTTTATATCTCTTTTTCCCATTTTGGATCATAGACGAGGACATCTTCACTGATAAAAATGTATTCCATTGGATAAAATACTGTGGCATTGCTTCAATTTTGCTCTGTTCCACTATTGAGTTTGCAATTTGCGAGCCATAGTACACTGAGCAGATATTGCCATTTTCTGAACAGCCTAATATTGATCTATGTGCTTCTACCTTGAGCCGTTGAGTTTATGGGATGGTTTAAAGCAGAGAAAGAGCCATGATACCGAACTAAAGTTTTGGGGAGGAAACTTTTAAATGAATCTGGTCTTTTTGAAATGAAATGCAGATGTTCTCACATGGGGATGCAATTTTATCTTTGTTGCAAAATAGATCTTGCAGTAATAAGGAAAGGCTCTCTGGATTATGTAACAAGAAGGTTTAATAACAACAGAAAACATCAGTCAAATTCAGGCTTAACATATACAGTACCTGGGTCCAAAGGTAAAGGTGACAGCGAAGACCAAGTCCATACATTTCATATAAAAGAAGAGAAGAGAAGAGGCATCCACCTTTGTCCAAGGCTTTCCAAGACAGGATTTTTATTCTATTTTACATTTTATTCTATTTTACTTTTGATTTGACTTTAGTTCACCAAAATTGTCCAGGGCCTCACAACACGGGCTGTAAAACTTTGGTCAGGCTGTTTTGAATGACAATTGTTTTGCAACAAATATCCTTGCTTAATTGTTTAATTTATTGAAGTGATAGTCTGTAACTCTAAATGAATTACAAATTTTAAGAATTAAATTGACCTCCTGGCCTTAAATGTTGATATAAAATAAGTCATTTTATTAATTCTAATATTACGCGCAAGTCCCACCTTCCCTCCTCTTAGCTATTGCTCAGAATCCACAATGAATCATCGGCGCTGATGCTCAGTTGTTGGTTTTCGCGGAACCTCCGAATCAAGCCTCTGTTTGGCTCTGGAACAACATGAAAACTGAACAAAGAATTCTGAACATCCGCGCTGAGGTAATCATGTATATACTGAACCTATATCCATAATCATTTATATACTGAACATTATCAGATCCTCTGCAGATGTGTCCTATAATGTGCAATTCATGATAATAGCTTGTCCCGGGTTTGCCGCGATCGCTTTTTTGTGCATAAAAACATGATTTTTTTCATTAAAACGTTAACAAATAATTCTGAAAACCTCCGTGCATGTGTATTAATAATGTATATGTATAATGTGTTCTCTGATTAATATTTAAAAGTGTTATGGAAATGTAGGCGTAGACCAATCAGAAAGGAAGGGGGATGAAGCCTACGTCGTTTTTTCAAATCAAGTTACCCCTCTCTCTCTCTTTCTGACAAACTCCAGACAATCACTTTAAACCAAATTACATATACTTTTGTAATACCCTGAATCACAACAATAATTGTCTTGGAGGACTTTACAAAGTTGTTTATTCACCATCAACAGACCAGAGAATCCAACAGATCGAACAAAGGAAATGCAAAACAGGGGTAGTAACAAACATATAGGGAGCAGGAGGACCAAGGAGCATAAATGTTCACAAATCTTCTTAAATGTCCTGGCTCATGACTGTCCTTCCAGCATCAGCAAGGACAGACTTGGGGAGACCCACATTGAGAGAGGAATCCGGTCCCACGGATGAGTATAAATCCAGGACTCAGCCTGTAGATTCAGATTTACCTTTGTTTTTGATCCTAGCCTTATTTGTTCCATAAATCCACCCCTCAAATTGAAAACCACATCAGCCAGATCAAGACTACACAAACAAGTCTTATGTTGAACCAGTAAATGTCAACATCCTGCTCCTCGGATTCGCTCTGGTAGTAGACACAGTTAACCTCAATGTAGTAAAAACTTCTTGTCATGTACACTCACCTCGAAAATCCCTTGCGGTGACACTTCCACAGCGCTGATCGTCTGTCGGCCTGAAAGCGGAGCCCCTTTTGCACCTTTTTTGTCATGAATGATTCAGCTTTTTTCACCAAGATTTGTGGAATGACGGCTGGAGGAGAGAGATCAAGAGCTTCAGTTTAATGAGGCCTGTCACCTGCACCATGCCCTGGTGATCGGCAGCACGCTTTTGGGTGTGTTCAAGCTACAAGGAGCCTACTGTGTGTGGGAGTTTGTTAAGAAGTATAATAAAAAGGCACATTTCTCATCAAAGATAGGACTGTGAAGAGACGGAAGGGTGAACATAGCCACATTCTTCACAATTCTCTTGTTGCAGTTGAGTAGGATAAATACTAAAGATGATATCAAAGCAGCTTGAACACAAATGTTTTTGGCATTTTAAACCTTTATTACTCAATTTAAAACTACAAAAACTAGTTCCTGGTTCTTAAACAGTTTGATTCTATTACTGAAGCTATAGCTGAATTGATGAGGCTTTGGAGCCAGGAATGAGGGTGTGGTCCAGGAATGGGGCATTAGTTCAGGGTTGAGGTTGTTGTCCAGGACCAAGCCTGTGAACACACCCACCCAGAATCAGAATCAGAATCAGAATCATTTTTATTGCCAACGTAAGTAACAGGAGGTCACAGACTTGGAAATTGCTTTGGCTCAGTGCAACAGTCAAAAAGAGATAATAAAAATAAGAATAAAAAACACTTCTAAAGAATAAATTTAAAATAGAGTTACAGTTACTATTTACAATATACAAGTGCACATGGTGCACACAATGTAAGGTGACAGCAGTACAGTAAAGTAAAGTGACGTATGATGGGCAGTAAAGTGACTTTATAAAGGGCGGGGGGACAGGTTAAGAAGTGTTCAAGAGTCCAACAGCAGAGGGGAAGAAACTGTTCTTGTGGCGGGAGGTTCTAGTCCTGATGGACCGCAGCCTCCTGCCTGAGGGGAGTGGTTGGAATAGTCCATGTGCAGGGTGAGAGGGGTCGGCTGTGATACGACCAGCCCGGCCTCGAGCTCGGGCGACGTACAGGTCCTGCAGCGATGGAAGGCTGCGGCCGATCACTTCCTCTGCAGAGCGCACAATGCGCTGTAGTCTCTGTTTGTCCCTGACTGTGGCTCCAGCGAACCACATGGTGATGGAGGAGGTGAGGATGGACTCGATGATGGCCGTGTAGAACTGCACCAACATCTGTGCAGGCAGCTTGGCTTTCCTGAGCTGCCGCAGGAAGTACATCCTCTGCTGGGCCTTCTTGATGAGGGAGCTGATGGTCGGCTCCCACTTGAGGTCCTGGGTGATGGTGGTGCCCAGGAAACGGAAGGACTCCACAGAGGTGATGGGGGAGTCCATCACGGAGGGTGGGGGCGGGGGGACAGTGCTCTTCCTGAAGTCCACAATCATCTCCGCTGTCTTCTGGGCGTTCAGCTCCAGGTTGTTACCACTGCACCAGGACACCAGCCGGTCCACCTCCCTCCTGTAGGCGGACTCATCGTTGTTGGAGATGAGTCCAATGAGGGTGGTGTCGTCCGCGAACTTGATCAGCTTCACGGAGTCGTGGCTGGAGGTGCAGTGGTTGGTGTACAGGGAGAAGAGCAGGGGAGAAAGAACACAGCCCTGTGGGGCTCCTGTATTTATAATCCGAGAGTCCGAGACATTCTTCCCCAGACGCACTCGCTGCTTGATGCAGAGTCAAGCAGTATACTTTGTTTTTTTTTTCCAGTACAACCTGGGGTTTTAGAATATTCATATTGTAGAGCTGTCATATCAATTATATAACAATTATGGAATCATGATGAAGACAAAAATATATTGAAAAGACACAATGAAATGCTATAAACAACTTTTTACACAGCATAGAAATGTTATTTAGGGTCTTGCTGATAATGGGGGAAAAAAATTAACCTGTGACTATTATAATTTTTACATAATTCCACTATAAAAGCCAAAAACGCTGTACTTCTGATGCCCTTTTTGAAGCAGTTTGTCTATAAGGCTGGGGTTTCTTCAGTATCACAGCTGTAAAATACGTAAAACATAAGAAACTAAGACAAAAATATAAATAAAACATATATTTTTTATGAATAAATACATTATATACACGTAATATAATTTTACTGTATTTATTATTGTCTATATCAATAATGCGCACTCCTCTGAGCGCTTCTGCCTATGCAGCAACAAGTACACAGAGGAGTGAGCCATCTTACTCTCTGACAATCTTTCTGTGATTCCCCGTGTGAGTCCAGTGTGAGTGAAAAACGTTACAATTGGCCGTTTTCTGGCTCACGGGTCACTGCTCGAAGATCCGATTGGTCACTGACTTTCATACACACGTAGTATATCCTCCATACGGGCCACAGACAAACCGTATTGCCTGGAATGTCTACTTCACGGAGAAAAAAAAAGTAGGTCGCTACCATTTACCGTTCGCAAGTAAATTGACCACTTGTAAAACATGTGCGAATTTGTCGCCGACGACAAGATTGACTTAAACCAGACGCTCAACAAGCCCATTGAATACACGCACGCACACACACACACACAGACAGACACACATACCCACATACACTCACACACATAAATAGATGAGATGCACACAGACAGACAGATAAACACACTCACACACAAACACAAACACAAGCCTCATTTCCCATTTCACAGCTTGTCAACAATAAGCCAGGGACACAACACTGCTCTGGTCTTTTCCCTGCTCCTGTCACTTACACACTCAGGACGCAAAGACCTCCTGCTGTGCCATGTTCTCAAATTGTAATAAGTTTTAGAGCCAGACACAGCGTGAAGCCATTCTGCCATTCACTCCTTTTAATTGGTATTCGCCGGTCCGTCTAGCGTGGCACAATCTGCTTCGGCCGGCTTGACTTTGGTAAGAGCTTGTCGGATTTGAAAGTTATTTAGCATAAAGAGGCGAACAAAAGCAAAAAAAAGGGTGGTAACTGGAATTAAACTGGTTTAATACAGTGTACCATGTGGGCTTTTACTGCTGTGCTGGGATTCGGAAACACTGGGTCCCTCTAGATACTAAACGGTACACAGCTCACAATACTGACAATATCATATGATAGCCATTTAATAGTCATATAATAGCTGCTCTAGAATACTGTAACGGTCTGCTCTGCTGAAGTAAGTTCAAAATGCTGTAGCTTCAGTTCTCACTAGAACCAGGAAGTAAGATCACATTTGTCCAGTTCTCAGTTCTCAGAAAGAGAACAGCCCAGAGAAACCAGCGCCTGGGGATTCATCTTCAGATGTTGATGCTCAGCTTGGCCAGGACCGGAGCTGGAGATTTTGCCTGTTGTTCATGTTTTTAGTGGTAGGGGAAACGGAGCACCTGGAGGATACCTACTTAAGCCATACACAGAGAGAGAGAGAGAGATGCAAGGGTGAAGCTGAACGTATTTAAATAAAAAATCTATCTCTTTTAGCTTCTCTTTCTCATCTGGCCGTGTGTTTGTACACCATTTCAAAGTGAATGTTCCGTTGGACAACAAGTGCAAATCCATCACTCATATTAGTGATCTTTCCGCTTGCCGCACCAGCTCAGAGAACAAACGCTCACACACAGCAGAGCGCTCTTTCACAATGTCCAATCGATGCCCGGATTGGTCCGAGGCTTGCTCCAGTGATCAATGCGCTTTCAGAGGATTAGTTATGCATACAATCTTGTGTTAAGTCAACATTGAGCTTGTGAGAGACAATTGTCGGTGTTTCACTCCCTCTAGGGGGCATGAGGGGGGATCGGCTCTTCTGTATGTTTTTAGCCAGCAAGAAGAACGCCAAATCAGCCAGAGCCGAATAAAGCGCTAATCGCAAAGACCGCTCTTAAGCTCTCAAATGGCGTTGTTGGAAGGATAGACAATATAGAGAGTTATGTAATACAAAGTACCAGGCAACATAGCGAGTCTTATTAAAAAATGCAGTGGTGTTTCATGTTTGGAAATCCTCTTATGATGCGATATAGTGTTGGGGCTGCTCCCTGTCAGAAAGATTCCAGAGATTTAAGAGAAGCTGTTTTGTAATCTGAATCACAGGCTTAAGGCTTGTCACATGTGCTTTTGTTCAGTAATGTCCAGAGCAGATGGAGAATTCACCAAAATGCAAAGACTGGAAATAAAGAACTGGAGGCGAGAGAGTTTGTGTGAGAGAATTGAGTCAGGTCTAAACTTTCTGCTGGTGTTTGTCCAGCAGAAAGTGGAAAATGAAGATTGCACACAACAAAAACCACAACACAATACTGAGAAGATGTGGCCTTGACACAAACAAACAGAAGCAGCAGTATTTTTGCCTAAAGCTATGCCCACAGGGGTGATCATTGTGTGTGTAGTGAGTGTGTGGATGAGCTGTCTCGTAACTCCCAAAGCTCTATTAAGTAGCATGTATGTTCAACTTTCTGCAATTGATAATGATTCATATGTTTATCTGTTTAGGTGTCAATTTTTGGTT
This sequence comes from Knipowitschia caucasica, assembly GCA_964034765.1. NCBI lineage: Eukaryota > Metazoa > Chordata > Actinopteri > Gobiiformes > Gobiidae > Knipowitschia > Knipowitschia caucasica. Next base: position 14,436,853 of record OZ035831.1, read on the forward strand.
GTCTTTGTTGTCCTCCATTCATTCTTCATTGGGACACAGAAAGGGACACCAGAGAGAGAAAGAACAAGAGAGAGAGACAGACCAGAGATAAACCAGAGAGAGAAAGAGAACAAAGGAGGAGACCAGAGAAAAAGACCAGAAAGGGACCATAAAGGGAACCCTCGACCCTCTCCCAATAAACAATCAAAGCATCAAAGATGTATGGAGAAGAGGAAACAAAAAATACTCATTACGAGGACCTGTGTTAAGCTGAGTTAAGTTAAAGCAACATTTATTAATGGAAACTAGTATAATAACCCAGCATTCATCCAAAGTAGGTGAAAGCACAGGGCGAGTTTGTAGAATTTTATGGGATGCTAAAGTGTAAATGTACTGAATGCATTGAATGTGAGAATAAACACACGTTATATGTGCGGAGAAATGGAGGTTTGTTCATTATTATTATTATCATTATTTCATTCATGTGTTGGTCTGTTTTCTGCTCTTCTAGGGCTTAAGGTGCGAGAGGTGATGATCAACGTGTCCCGGCAGCAGGTGGAGGACTTCCATGGGCCTGAGGACTACTGGTGCCTGTGTGTCGCCTGGAGCCATTTGGGTACCGCCAAGAGTCGCAAAGCCTCGGTCCGGATCGCGTGTGAGTAACATGGCTGCTGTTATCTTTTTTTTTTAAGTACTGCTGAAACTGCATTTGGATTGCAGCTGAGTAATGACACTATACAACTACTATTCAAATAATTCCAGTACTATTTGTGTGGAGCCCTAAACCACAGCAGCAGTTGTTTTGGAGGACTTTGCCAAGTTGTAGATTTGCCAAGAAGAGGAGCCACAGATCCATAGGGAGCAGGATGACTATAAATATTAATTGATGTGAATAAATGTCTTTATGCCCCAGATCATCACTGTCTTTAGACCCTTCTGCATCGGTACGCAACAATTAGAAAAAATCCAGTGGGAAAAAAAGAGAGAAACCTTGGCGAGGCCCATATTGAGAGAGTGATCTGCTCACATGACCGGGCAAGCTATAGATCCAGGTCTCAGGCTGCAGTAAAGAAGAGTCTTCCAGCTGGCCTTTGAATGTCTCGGGATTCCCCTGGATGGGCTGGAGGACATGTGTGGATCGGGAAGTCTGAGGGTCTCTGCTTGAACTAACCCAGTGATTACCGATAAAGCGGAAGAAAATGGATGGATAGCCTACTTCTTTTTATATCACCTTTTTGGAGAAATGTTACAGTTTGACAGTTATGAAACTCTCAATTATAGCCCTTCAGTTCACCAAGTTTTCAAAAGCATGCTGCACCTCCATATTTCATTGCATTCCAAGTTTCTATGCCAACGCAGGGTCTGATGAATCAATTAAAGCCATATTTTTTGCCCAGTTTGAGTTATTCTCCTGTTGTTTGTAAATGTTTAATAACCAGGTAACCCGCCATGTTAAAAGATACCCTGCAATGTCAGGATTCCTGACTATTTCATGAATTCTTCTACAGAAAATATGAGAGGCAAAATTTTTTCAGTGAGGAATACGCCGAAAATGGTCAACTTTCAGTCCTTCCCTCGGGGCTGATGCAGAGTGGCAGGCTATTAAAACGGGCCAATTTAAACTCCAAAATGACCGACTGTTATTTTAATTGCAGATAAAACGGATTTGACAGTAAACTTTGTGTCCACAATTCCACAATTGGTGGAAAGTACAGCGCTCTGACGCTTTAAGTTATGGTTGTCGGGTCCATATAAGCATTCGAGCACTGACTTAAATCTGCTGACCCATGTGTGGCTGTCCTGTACACTTATTAATGAAGTCCTTCAAACGTCCATTTATTAGAATGCCTGACAGCCTGACAGATTTTAATGTGTTACGGTTAGGGATTTATTGGTCTGAATAGAATAGAAATACAAAAATCACAAACTTTTTCTTGAAAGCCTTTTCTTTCAGAGAACAATGATTAGACAAAAGCCTGACTTAAAGCAGGGATGCCCAACGTTTGTGTCGTATAATAATAGTAATGATGTATTCTTTATTTAGCAATCTTTTTTTCACAGTATGGCGGGTGATAGGGCAAAAATGTCATGATCATATAATTCCGAAAATAATTATAAAGTGCTGGGGGAAAAAAGAAAATCTTTCACTCTCAAAACTGTTTGGTTCTATCACTATTTTTCTGGGCGGAGATGGGACGTCAGAGTGTAAGTACAGTAAGTAAGTAAGTAAGTAAGTTTTCATTTATATACCGCCTTTTCACTGCAGATCTGAGTCTCAAAGCGGTTTACAATTGTTAATTTTGGGTATTTGTCTCTCACTCCACACAGAGATGGGAGCGGGGTCGCCAGTACAGGAAGCGCATGCCAGAACTATTGGACATATTTTTAGTGGTAGGGGAAACCGGAGTACCCGGAGGAAACCTACGCAGACACGGGGAGAACATGCAAACTCCACTCAGAAAGGCCCTGGTCCGACCGGGATTCGAACCCAGGACCTTCTTGCTGAGAGGCGAGAGTGCTATCCACTCAGCCACCGTGCCGCCCACAGTATGCGCACAGGTCGCACCACGCGTTACCATTTAGGAGTCGCTTACCCCAAGTCAGAAGGAGTGCATGCGCTCAGCCCAAAGGTAGCCAAAACCTTAGAGCGCAAACGCAGAAATTCTGTTGTGATATTTCAGTTTCATATATCATTGAACATTAAATCGGTATTAATACGAATAGTATTGTATAGCCCCGCCCTATTTCACAGACAGTCATACAGTAAATTGCTCTACAAGTGTTGTTGGCATTTCCGCTTTACAATTGTTGTTGTACTAGCAGGGTCACTTGTACATGTGGGGTACTGCTGGACCTATTGTACATGTTTTTATTGATAGGGGAAACCGGAGCACCTGGAGGAAACATGTGCAAGCACAGGGAGAACATTCCACACAGCTCAGTCTGGAGGTGGAATCCAACCCAGGACCTTCATAAGCACCGTCCCTGCTTGTCAAATAGGCAGAATAATGTATAAGAAAAAAGTTCTCAACAAATCACACCATGACATGTTGTTTTCATAGAGAACACATAATTGTGACTCACATAATGTGTAAGAAAGAGCCCTGCGAGTCACAATTTGACTCTTTGGGCTGAAAGCTTATTTTGTGCTTGCTTTTCCTGATCTAAAGATTAAGTAAAAATTATCTTTCTAAAATTAACGACCCAGCATGGATTGTAATACATAGTGGGTTATTTTGTGGGTTGAGAAAGAGCTACCCCAGCCTAAACAGGGGCAACTTCCAGATGATGAATTTTTCATTTAGGTTCTCACAATCTAAGTTAATCTAAGTCATCAAATATATTGTAAGAGCAATTTCCTTTGGTGAAAAGATGTTGACAATACTTTTTAACAAATGTCTGACAATGCCGAACAATGGATTAACTTGGAACGAACTACATTGAACTGTGTGGGTTGGCGTTTCTTATAAACATCTATTTTTTGGCATTGTTAGAAATATCCTGCTGTTGAAATCTCGCAAGCCTTGTAGCTTAATTATGTTCTTGTATTTCAGCTTTTGATACAGTTGACATTCTGGAGACTTGTCACCTTTTCAAAAGTTTTAATATTACATTTTAAAATGTCAAATGCTATGACAACAGTCCACATCCAATGGAAATGGAGAGTTAAGAATGTGGTATCACCATTGTGGGCCGGCCCTCACAGTGTGCACAGTGCAGCTAAAGCTAGTGACATAAAAGTAGAATTACATAGTGCAGGAAAGGCAGTTTTTATCGGCTTTAAGCCATCTTACTAAATCTTTTTCTTATATGAAACAAGCCCTCATTTAGGAAACGTGCGTATGGCCAAATCAGGGTGTAAATTAGGGATACGGGAAAAAATGTTACACCTTTCGGCATTTATCAATCTGGAAGTGAGTGTACGGTACACACAGAATAGAGGTGGTGTAAATGTTACACCCATCTCAACACGCAAATAACATGAACGAAATTCAAAATTTGGACAACAATAAACATATTCCCATTCTGTCAAAATTATAGACACACCTCTCACCTTACAAATGTGCAATTTCACAGTTACTTTTTGTTTGGGCTATGCCGATTTATGTTAATAAATAACATGCAATATGTCAAACTCAAAAGTCTCCCACTAATTTGTGGATTGTTGTATGTGTAGCACCTACAATCAGTGTGCAACGGCAATTGGTTTATGCGGGTCTAAGCAAAGACGTGCGCCACCGTGGAGCGCTGCATGGTCTGATCAGAGGAAGATGGCTCTGGGACATGCAGGTGGTTACCTCCTGGTACAAGTGTGCCATATTATCCTGGCTTAGGCCTCCACAACACGGCACAAGACCACGGTGTGCCATTGGATGCACTGGTGGAGAAGCCCACCAGTGCATCGCCTTTGGCCAGTACAGCTCAGACAGGCTCTCATTCAACCATTTTAAAATAATAATCACATACATAATTTGAAGTTAATTTTATTTCTTAATATTTTCTTTGGAGCTTCTAAACACTTTTTTGTTGCCATTTTAAGGTCGCTCCATTATTTTTCACCTGTAGGCATGAAATAATAAATTCTAACTATTGGAGTGATGATTGTCTCAGAGCAAATTTTATGCTGGTTTTAGCCACCACAAAGTGTTGTTCTGAGAGTCACACCACTCGGACCTAGCGTAGATTAAAGTTTAGAGAGGGCACCAACAGGGTAAAATCCTGCAATACTACTGTGCTAGATCTATGCCTTGATCAGCCTAATAATCTGGAGGTGTAGAGGTCTAATCTGCCAGGGAACTCAGGGATTGTAATAAAGAAGCAATGACGATTTAGCTGCTTATAGTTCTAGTTTTATTAACTAAACACAAGAAAGGGGTAGAGTAACGAAGGATTTAGTCACATGAAACCAGAATGATTCAAATCACATTTCAAACCATAACACCACAACAACCAGTACAGGGTTTAGTTCAGTCTTACTGTGAGACGGCCGTTCATCGAGTCTCTGGCTCCCACCGGCGTGTTGTGGAAGGAACACGTGGCTATTGTCCTGGACAGGGCAAGATGGGGGACCGCTGTGATGGTTGAAGAAGGCTTTCCTTTCACGGGCGTACTCACATGCGTTGAGAATGTGCGCGTACAGCTGTCCTTCACAGAACGGGTTCAGAGAGAGAGTCCAATGAGAGTCCAAAACAACGGCTGCTGTACTTTCGCGTTGCGGTCCGGAGAGAGAGAGAGAGAGTGAGTTCAAATTCTTGAACAGATGGTTACACAGTCACGCTTGCCTGGCCGTGGCTTGTACGTTGAGTCCAGCTCAAAAATACACGTGACAAAAGAACCGGTGGTTACAGAGAGAGCAGGTTTCAAAGTGCGCGTTGTATGAAGTTACATTTTCCAAGATAGCGTTTCTGCCGGTGCAGAGCTGATTGTTTCCTGTTTCTTTTTTGAGCCACCTTGATGCCACATTTGAGACATCCAAATAGTAGGACTTTATTTTTTTCCACCTCGTTCATAATGGTCTGAAACTCCTGCTCCGTGATATATTTATTTGTTGGCCGTCTTCCTTTCAAATGTTGTATAAACGGGGGAATGAAACAGGCAGTTGCTGGATATTTATAGGCGTGACTTTCATAAATAAGTTAGTTTCCGGCCCGGCATTCATCATCAGCCGCAGATGCCTACCCTCGGATCTTTGCGGATCTCATACGTTCATAAATCCCAAGTTGGATCTTGGGTATTTGGAAGATACACCCTAAATGTATACTGTACCCTTTTGGATGTCTCCGTCCAAGATACCACCCCCCACCCCCCCCCCCCCCCCCCCCCCCCCCCTTCTTCTGCTTTGTATCCAAACTTCACAATTCACTTCACAACAGCAGTCGTCTGAGAGGACGTTACAAAGAGATCAGAGAATCAGATGGTTCAAACACAAAATATAACAGTAACAAACTCATAGAAGCCATTGGTCCACAGGGAGCAGGACAACCACTGTCCAGAAATGTCATTAAATGTCCTAGATCAGGTGTCTCCAACCTTTTTCACCCAGAGAGCTACTTTGCCTAGACGATAAAGGTAGAGAGCTACTCCTTTAAACGGCCCTGGGAAAAATGTGGTTATATATTGGTGTGAACAAGCCTGATATTGGGTAAATTCATTATTTACTATTGCGTATGTGTTACTAGTGCACAAAGTAAGTGCATTTACAATAACAAATAATGATAATGAATAATACAATCTGAAATGTTAAGTAGATTATTTGATTCGTTCATTTCTCAATCCTTTGGCGAGCTACCTGGAAGGAGGTGGCGAGCTACTGGTGGCTCCCGAGCTACAGGTTGGAGACCCCTGTCCTAGATCATCACTAATGCCGCTTTTCCATAGTCACGGTACGGCACTCTACGGCAGGGATCCCCAATTAAATTGGCTCGAGGTCCACTTACTTGATCAGTTCAATAGATTAGGGTCCGGACATCATACAAATATTTGATTTTATAGAAATCCATTCAAGCTATTTCTTTCATGTGAAATGATTTGAAAACCTTAAACAACAACGAAGTATTTGAAAAATCTAAATATAGGTGTGTATAATTCACACATAACATTTATCTCCTTTGTTTATTTCTACACAACTCACCACAAACCTCTCCCAAGCTCTCAGAGCAGAGGCTGCAACACATGATAAACATGGAGGATCAGGGGATCTTTTTTGTTGAAGTGCTTCTTTCCATCAAATAACGTTTTTGCCATCGCCTCTACACACTCTGACCTCCTCCTCCTCCACACACTGTGACCTCCTCCTCCTCCACACACTGTGACGTCCTCCTCCACACACTGTGACCTCCTCCTCCTCCACACACTGTGACGTCCTCCTCCTCCTCCACACACTCTGACCTCCTCCTCCACACACTGTGACCTCCTCCTCCTCCACACACTGTGACGTCCTCCTCCTCCTTCACACACTCTGACCTCCTCCTCCTCCTCCTCACACTCTGACCTCCTCCTCCACACACTCTGACCTCCTCCTCCTCACACTCCGACCTCCTCCTCCACAAACTCTGACCTCCTCCTCTACACACTCTGAGTTCCTCCTCCACACACTGTGACCTCCTCCTCCTCCTCACACTCTGACCTCCTCCTCCTCACACTCTGACCTCTTCCTCCACACACTCTGACCTCCTCCTCCACACACTCTGACCTCCTCCTCCACACACTCTGACCTCCTCCTCCTCCACACACTCTGACCACAACATATGCTCCTCCTCCTCCTCCACACTCTGACCACAAGACTTTTTATGGCCAAAATCCACTGCACTCGCAGTGAGCACTAAAGTAGGACATACGCTGTTTTGATATGTTTTTAATGTGTACCTCTGTCTCGCTCCTCCTCCGCTCATACACAGCCAGTGTGAGCAGCTGAACGTGAGCGTCCATTGCCCCGTCTCTTTCACGTCTCTGACTCACTCGAATTTAGACACTGCCAAAGTTATCTTCACAGCTCCGTAAAGTTTTCTTGAAGGACCCCGTTCTGCTCTAGCCGCCCTCGCGCTTGCCTGTTTACAAATCGCTTTCGGTGAAAAATGTAAACATAATTGTAATAATTCCCACCTCTACACCTTCTCCACCGACTCCCACTGATGACTGCTGTCGTTGTGTCCTTGGGCAAGACACTTAACCCCACTTTGCCCAAAAGCCCCCACTGAAAGATCAAGGCTATGCTCACACTCAGAGAGCAGCTGTCCTCCTGTGCACTCACCACCTGCAGAGGGTCAGTGAGGGGCTGGTGCTATGAGACTTGGGTGGCATCTCTGATTGCCACCCCCCTGACCCAGAAATGGATTAAAGGGTAGAAAATGGATGGATGGATGGATGTAGTAATGTACTTTTGGACAAAAAAATCATGGAGGTCCAGAGAAAAGGGTCTCGGGGTCCAGACCTGGACCCGCCATTTGGGGACCCCTGCTCTACGGTAGCCTGGCTCTGCCAGACCCTTGTAGTTCCGCCATGTTCCACCAGAGGCGTTTGGCTGAACCACATGGGTCTGGTATCGAGCCCATAGCGAACGTCTTCCTCAGATTATTTTTTAATCGACCAATCAGGATTGCCGGTTTGCCAGACTTGTAGGTATTAAATAAACAGAAAGACAATAAACAGAATCATGATAGCCCAAGTTGATTACATTACGTTTCTAGCCAAAAAAATCATACTGAGTGTTTTTTGTGTGTGGGTATTCTCGTGGATTTTGGGTTGGAAAATCTTGCTTGGATTTGGAGCCGTGTGCTTCGATGTGAGTGGTTGAAAGCAGACTTCATTCAAGATAACGGACAAGTGGTCTATCCAATCACATACAAGGATTTTTTTTTTTTTTTACAAGGCCCTGCCTTCTGAAATCCAACCACTATGGCTCAGTACCAGACTCATGTGTGAAGTGCAGCGAACTACATGGGTCTGGCGAGAGTCAGGCTAGCTCTACGGCAAGGTACGGCAAGGCACAGCGCGGCCGAGTGTGGGTGCTTTTCCATTAAAAATAGTACTTCCAAGTATCTCCTCAGCGTGGGAGGGGTTGATGGGATGTCCGCCATCTTCGTATGCTTCGGCTGGCGTGAGACGCGCATGCGCAGGTTTGCATTACATCATAAACAGCTGAGGCAGTGCATCTCTTCAAGGCAGTGTATCTCGGCGTTACACCGGGACTTGAACCTTGGTCACTGGGGTGCCAGCGCCATGAATAGTCCATTAGACCACCATTGCATACAATAGGTTAGGGTGTAGCTTTGGCAAGCTTGAAACCACTGTCGAGTTGGTATGAAAAAAGTACCCTGATCCCAAGCCCCACCCTAGTAGAAATGTAAATATAGCAAAATAGCCGCGCCATACCGCACCGCGCCGTACCGCACCGTACCGTTACTTTGGAAAAGCAGCATAAGGAACTGCTCAAAAATCCTGTGGAAAAATGTAGAAACCTTGAGAGGGCCAATATACTGTGGAATCACTGGGCTATGACGCCATGAACTGCTCTAAATAAGGCTTCAAATTAATGTTTCAATTATTCCATTCATAATGTAGTTTCTACCATTTGATGGGAGTGTTGCTCATTTGAGCCATTCCTTACTACATCTGTCTTTTTGTTTTTTTCAATGGTATTGTATTGTATTGCCATAAAATACACAGGCTTCTGTGAATTGTTGAATGTTTTTTTAAGCTGCTAGAATGAATGCAAATACATAATCTCTGAGCTCATCTCCCTGTCTTTCCATATGTCTAAATATGGGCTTTCAAGGGGTGAAGTGCCTCTTTTCCTACTCAGAGTCCTCCATGCAACTTTTCAAACACATGATAATGTTCTGTTTTGGCCACTTCACTAAGGTGATAATTATTGGCTAAACCCATTTAATCACGGCCTTTAAATTTTTGTTTTGTTTTACCCGAGGAAACAGCATTTAATACTCTGATTCATGCAAGAGTAAATATACAACAATACTATTAAAGATATACTTTATGACTGTATTAATGAAATGAAAACTCCTAAGTCCCAGTGAGAGAAACATCACCTTCAGGCAGCAGAGGGAGGGACTTGCCCAAATAGCTGTAATGTTTTAAGAAGGTGAAGTTTCCTGCCTCCAATGCCAAGTTGTGCTTCGGGGTCAGCAGCCTTTGGGCACTGACCTCAGTCAGAAGGACGCCCATAGACTGTGCTGTGTCAACATTCTGGAGTTCATGGATCATAGTGAGGTTAGCTTGTTACAAGAGAGCACATTTAAATCATGTTAAAGGACGTCCTTAGCCAGCACCTACAACACTCATCATATCGGTACATTACAAAATTAGGCAAGAGTTTATTTGTATAGCACAGTTCATACACAAGACATAGCTTAACAAAAAAACAAAACCCAAAATCACAAAAAGGGATCACTATCATAGATAATTACAGTACATTCAAAAGAGTTAGATACAATCCTCAAGTTGTATTCACGGGAATGTTTTTAATCTGGATTTGAGCATTGTCCAAGGAGAAGTCTGTCTCACATATTCAGGAAGACTGTTCCAGATTTTAGCTGCATCAATCTGAAATGCTGCCTCCCCATGTTTAGTCCTGACTCAGGGCACAAGTAGAAGGTCGGTCCCTGTGCTCCTCAGAGTCTGAGTTGGTTCATATGGCTCACATATGTACTTTGGTGCGAGGCCATGAAAAGACTTGAACACCAGCAGACCTGCTATAAAATCAATCACACATTTGTGGAGTTACTATGTATGGTTAGTCACTTTGTATTGTTCGGAAGTTAGATTGCTCAACTTTAATTTAATTGGACCTTTATTTATTCCACAGCGGGTGAGTGTCAGTGCAAGGGCCAGAACAGAGAATACACGGCCTTATACAGTAAGCGTTCAAAACAAGAAAAAAATGCCAACAGTCAAAAATAAGCAAAAAAAAACAAAAGTAGAAATACTAGGAAATAGTGAAGTGAAATCTGATATCCCCTTATGCCATGCCATGTGTTTGTGAATGAATAACATTGCCCTTGTGTGGAAGCCACGTCTGCCCTGCCACCTTGAGCCGTCCGCATCCGTATCTTTACGCACACACACACGTTATCTGCTCTGCTTTCTTATCTCTCACTTGTGTTTTAAAAGGTCAAACACTGAGGGGGTTTGGTGTGTGTTTTTAACCCTTTCTCTGTCCTCCCCCACAGACCTTCGGAAAAACTTTGAGGAGGATCCCCAGGGCAAAGAGGTGCCCATCAACGGCATGATCGTGCTGCACTGCCGCCCACCAGAGGGAGTGCCTGTGGCAGAGGTACGGCAACGTTCTACACACAAAACACTGGCATGGAAGATACTGGTTTGCTTGAAAATTTACTCGCAGAAATGCTGCTGTCCACAGTCAGCGCTGATTGGTCAGAACGCTCACGTTTAACGCTGGTCTTGGAGAGGTAGAACACTTGGCACCTACTGAGTAAGACCAGGAGTTTCTATGCCAATTAGCAACCATGGTGCAAAGTGGGGTGCACAGTGTTTCTACTGGTGGTTCCACAGGACCAGAGGAACACAAGAGCATTCAAACCAATCAGAGCTGACTGTGGAGGGCGGCACTCGCTGACGTTACTGAGAGCGGAGCAAGAGTGGGACTCAATTTGTTTGTTGCACTAACGTGTGGATTTATAGAATACTGGATTTCAAATATTAAAAAGCTCAGGGGGATAAGGTACTCTAAAAACCCCAAGAAACATGCCCTTATGGAAGCCGTGAGGTCTGTGTAAATAATATATCCTGCACATATTATGTGTGTAACCTTTAACATGTTGCACATGTCATGTCTTTTTGCACAATCTGAGTGATTCTATCTATGCCAAGTGTGACATGTACATTTCTAAATTTTTAGATCATTAAGGTTTATCTTATCTTATCTTATCTTAAATGTCCTAGTGAATTTAAGCTGCAATACCGCATGTGACCCCATGTCCATGTGGAGACAGGTTCAAGCAGAAACACCCTCCAGATAATGTAATAGAATAGACCCACATACAATATGTGAGTGGAGCTAGAGATGGGTTTGAGCCAAGTGACAGCTCCTAAATCAGACTGTTATGTGAGCCTGGGAGCATGATAAACCCAGAGTTTAAGAGGTTAAACAGAGCGCTTGTCTGGGCCTCCTCCAGCTGCAGTGCAAGAAGAGCAGGAGGACTGGCAGGTGGATCTTTAACATTGTTTACTCATTAAAGCAGCAGCTCGCACAGTCACAGCGCGCGCTCTGGAGCTTGATGCGTGTGTGCCGTGCCCAGAGGCAGAGGGGCGCACTGGGAGTGTCGCAGATGTGCTGAGCCTGTGATCACCGCGGAGCAACGGCGTGTGCGGCAACAAGTCACACACCACTGATACACTTTAGGTTTATGCCAGAATAATGGATTGTGTTGTATATGTTCTGCAAACGATGGCAGAGATAGGAGTGATTTCAACATATTTACTTGAAATGGGAAAAATAAAAAGTGGCTGCTCGGATTCATCACATTGTCTTTTCTAACTTCTGATCCAAACTATTCTCAACTTAATTTGATCTGGAGAGACCAAAACCGACATGTTAATGCATTTAGAAAGATTTATTGTTTGGCGCATTGAGCCCGGCAGTGACACTTGCAGAGGGGAGATCATTGCGGCTGAGGATGATCTCAGATCCCCGGAGTCAAACACTGGTGTTGGCTAGAGGCATGGTGTGAATGGGGCATTGGCGGAGCAGGAGCCAGAGCAGGAGCACGAGGAGGTGCTATGGAGGCGGTAGGTATCAAGATCTTCAAGATGCGCTGGTTAGTAGGAAGTGACTGGTCACTGTTCCTTAGACCCTCCTGCATCTTAAAGAACACTAGTGGAAATGACATTACAAACAAGTGGGGGGCCCAGATTGAGAGAGGAATCCACTCCCATGGACAAACAGGCTGTAGAACTAAGACTGAGGCTTTATGACACTAGGAGACACATTTATCAGACCAAGTATTAAACTGCAGGTCCACAGTAAAATTAGGGTTGTATCTCAATTTTATCAATCTTCATATCTGTCTTTGTTTCTAATTGGCATAGAAACTCAGTGGTGCTTGAGCAGTGAACATCTTTTCTGTGGGGGTCAATCTCTGCCTTTCTCTTCCATATAAATGATTCAGCAATGAAATGCAGGTGTGATGTCAGTGCAGGGTCAGAGCCACACGTGGGGTAAAAATAGTAGAATTGGAGCCCAGTCCTCCATCTTTTGTCCTTTTGTCAACACAAATGAATTCCATTGTGAATAATGGAAGGCCATGCGCAGCCGGACAGGCGAGCTGCAGTCAATTTGAGCTCCTCCCAGCCATAAAATATTGAAATCCGTGTGGTGAGAGCGGAGGCACAGAGGTTCAAGCTAGGATTCAAACATGCATGGTTCAAACACATGGTTGCTATATTACTAAAATTGTCTGTAGACATCTTCCCTATGGTGTGGGTCTGCACTCGTCCTTTAAGCTACAAACGTGCAGGAAATTAAGAATACAAAACCAACCAATAATATGATGCGATTCACAGCGTCCAACCAGCGTCCTTCTTATTTTTACATTAAAGAACACAACTGTAAATCCAAGCCGTTGCTTACATGTGACCCATTTCTTTGCATAATGACAGCAAAATAAGTTGTGTAAAACTACTGTCAGAGATTAGGCTGCTCTCTTTCCTGCATTGCTCCACATGTCTTCCCATTGGGGAAATTCCTTGGTAACCATGGTTGCCAGCAGCACTCTGGTAAGAACTAGGGCCAAGCAGAAACTTAAAAAAGGACCTGGTACTGGTACCTCCTAAAAGGAGAAGAGTAGAGCTGTGTAGAGTAAAGTAGGGTCAAGTGGAGTAGAGTAGAGCCAAGTTGGGCTGATGAAAACGTTGCTTAAGATTTGAATGATAGATCAACAGATAGATACTTTTTTGATCCCCGTAGGAGAAATTCAGGACATCCTCTGGCCAAAAATACAATTTTGTCATTGTGATCTATTCTCCTGCACTTAATTTCCATGTTAAAATCGAAGGTACAGGCATGACCATAGGCTTACATACCATCACTCCATTGCCCTCGCATGTTATTTCCAGTACACATAAACCCTGGTCATCGTCAGCCTAATGAGAAGCTACTTCAGTCAACTCCCCATCGCTCCCGATCACCAGCTAAAAACAGTCCATTACCGCAACAAATACTGACACTTTTGCAGTTTAATTTGCATGTGCGAAAAGTGTCTTAACAGGGCAATTTACGAAGGATCTCCGACTCTCGCTTAGCTGCTCCTTTCCAATTACGCGTGCTGCTGCGGGAGAGACCTCCAGGTGGACTTGACAGCATTGTAACACAAGCGAGTTTGTATAGTTGACAAATCCATTGAATGCAAATTAATGGCTCTTGTGTAACTTTCTTTTTGCACATTGTTTTGGCATCAAAAAATGGAGTTGCTTGATATCCGTTAATTAATTTGGGTTTTTTGCTGGGCGTTGCATTTTTATCAACCATAAAACCAGAATGGAGCATACATGTGCCAGATGGGGAAAAGAGCCATAAGTCACTCACAGTCAGCTTTGTGATTTCAGGTGACCTCATTTTCAACCGACCGCCAATCCTGAAGTAATCATCATCATAAGTTGTACGTTTTTGAAAAGCTGAGAATCTACACTTTCAAAATCATTCTGTAATAATTTCCCACATGGTCTGGGAGAGTCCAGAGGTTGCTTGGACTTAGGAGATGTTTTTTTCCCCAAACCCCGGTTTGACTGTGAGTAATTTGATAACAGGCACGATAGCTCTGATAGATAGAAGCAGGGATGAAGAGAGCAGTGTGTCCCTCCACCGTATGCACGCTCTGAGTTGAAGGATGCTCCCGTGCACTGTGCATCAGCTCGTAATGGAGTGTTACAGTTTTTTTCAGTCGCTTTGGTGCATTTCTCAGAACTTAAAGTTCTCACAACTATTAGTTCGATCTCCACAACATTGAGTTATTTGTGCACATCATCGTAGCAGTTTCTCATTCCTTTGAACAAATTACAAATGCATTTGGACATGTATCAGTTACTTTCATCCAATTCTCTGCTGTTTTATAACATAATCATTTTCTTATGTCCTGTCAGGCAGAATGAAACATAGTTATGACTTCTGAATAGTCTTTCCCTGTAAAACCAATAGTCCTCATTTCATCGCTTTGGTCATTACATACAAAATTGTTGAACTAGTTCTTAAAATCAAAATCTGTCAAGCTAATTTCATACATTCGTTTATCTTTTGTTCCTGTAAATCTCTCCTAAATTGAACAATTGCTCTCAGGTGAGTTTCAGGTTCACTCATGAGGAGGTGTGTGTATTATTGTTTACATTTGTGCACAGTTCTACCGTAATGCTATTTCTTGTATGTTTTTTCTACATAAATACATGTAAGTGACGATATTTTTGTCATTTTGTGAAATACATGCAGTACATTCACACATACATAGAGTATACTGTACATACACACGCACACACACACACATACATACATACAGTACATACAGTATATACTTATATATGTGTCTTGTACTCAGTTACCTCACTAAATCCAGTACTGTGTAACTTTACTGTAGTTTTCGGCGCAGGTGTACAGGTATAGTGTCACTTTGTTGCATTAAAAACACAGAGAGAGTAAACTGTCACAATGAAACCATGACTAAACCATTTGACTGTGTTGTTCATAAACACTAGTGTCAGGACGTATTATTTTGATGACACAGACAGTTTCATTGACATGAGGACTTGCTTTTGAGGAATTAACTTTTCATTTTGAGAACGTGATGCGCTTTTCCAGATTTTCCACAAGGTTTTGCAGTTTGTACTAATTGTTCTGAAAAATGCACTAACTGTTGTGCAAATGTGAAGAATGATGCTAGAAATGCACCAAAGCGACTGAGAAAAACTGTGAAAGCGCGGTGTAAAGAGAAAGGCACACAGAGGAAAATATGAACCTCTGCAGAGAGTAAGTCATGTATTCGGTTTTACTCACTTCTAATAAGTTCTAAAAATTGTGGATATAACTAAAATATAGGTAGACTGCTGGCAAGTAAACAGTGTGTTTCTATGGTAACCAGTACTTAACTCTTCTCTGGTGGACAATCCAAGCTGAATCGGTCCAAGACCTGCACTTTGGAAAAAAAAATAGAAAGAATGTTGGCTACCAAGCAACTAAAAATGGATACATTCAGATAATATATGTGTATTAGTAATGCGCGGGTCGGCCCAAAACCTGCGGGTCCCGCGGTTTTGTGCGGATTGGATGCCTCAGAAATATGAGTCATGTCGGGTGCGGGTGGGTCGGGTCAAAAAGTTCATGATCGGCCTATATATATATATATATATATATATATATATATATATATATATATATATATGTATATATATATATATATATATATATATGTATATATATGTATATATATATATATATATATAGGCCGATCATGAACTTTTTGACCCGACCCACCCGCACCCGATGTATATATGTATATATATATATATATATATATATATATATAATATGTATATATGTATATATATATGTATATATGTATATATATATATATATATATGTATATATGTATATATATATATATATGTATATATGTATATATATATATATATATATGTATATATATATATATATATATATATATATATATATATATATATATATATATATATATATATATATATATATATATATATATATGTATATGTGAGCCACGGTGTGGGAGTCCCGAATACCTTGAGTACATTTGCAATCGCGCAGGGAGGTTGTTAAACAAAAAAATCATTGTGACAAACACCCGTAAGATCGCCACCTTCCTGACTCCCCGCTTTAAAAGCTTCAAAATGCTCCAGCCCGATGAAAGATGTGTAATCCACACAGAGGCGCGTAGACTGATGACGATGTTGGCATCACAGCAGAGGCCTTCTGATCCAGGTGCGTACGCACGCGGGCTATAGATGTTACACGTGCTTCGCCTATATTAATATGATATGTGTAACATCTCAAAATAGATTGAGTGAATATTCCCTTTTCCTCATTATTTAGTGGTTTGCGGAGGAGATGGAGAGCAGCGAGAAGTGTGGCAGGGGAGGTGCCGTGTGGAGTTATGAAATAAATAGTTTACAGCTTGCTTAATTATTTGAAAGCATCTTCATTATGATTGTTATATTTATGTATTTATTATAAATGTTATGGTTGCCAAAGAAAAGGCGTTGGCTTTTTGCAGAGTGGGAAGACACACCAGAGGAGCTGTTTGAGGCAGATGATGACGTTTAGCGTTATATTACCAATAGTTTCTCTTACCATAACGATATTCTCTCTTTTTGGAAAGATCAACAACGTGATTACCCCAGTTTATCACTTGTGGCAAAAGTCGTTTTATGCATCCCGGCCACAGGCACTTCCAGTGAGCAAAATACATTTTCAATAACAAGCCTAACATTAACAGTTATTTGTTCCGAACCCATGGAAATGTTATCTTTAAGGAAATGTTAAAAATGTCCCGATCCATTCTGTAAATTGACCATTTTTTATTCAGTCAATTAAAATGTTTATGTTGTTTTATCTGAAAAAGAGTTGTGCTTTGATTTTGACAAGCAAAACAGAAGTTTTAATGTCTGTGGGTTTGGGGTGGGCCGGGTGTGCACTTCTCTGGGTTGGGCAGGCCGGATTGAGTTTTAATTTGGGGCGGGAGGGCGGGTTGTAAAAAAAGCTGACCTGCGCATCACTGATGTGTATTGTGTGTATTTATGTATTGGAGTTCTCTGTATATAATTTTTCTAATCTATTTTTGACTTTTTATAACATGTTTTTACAAGGGCTGTCAAATGATTAAAACAATTTATTGAGTTATTTACAGCTTAAAAATGTATTAATTGTAAATAATCACATTTCAAGCAATCGGCAAAATTATGCCATATTTTTCTGTAAATGGTTGAATGGAAAGATAAATGACAATATAGTGTACATATGTACTGTAATTCTCTATTATAACAATAAATCAACATTTATTTATTTTTATTTTTAAATATAACAACATTCTGTCTTTCTGTAGTAGACAGTGAGATGTGTCTTTCACAAAACAGTTGTATTAAAAGTTGTATTAAAAACCGTAATTTTATTGAAAAAATGAGCTTGTTAATTAAGCTGGTGTATGAATTCAGGCCATAAAAAGTGCTGAGTTGAAACTTCACATGTCACAAGCCCCGGCGATCCAAGATGGCGCCGTATTCAAATGAATGGTTTGTGCTCAGTGGCGCATTTGCTCACACGGTCGCTGATATATTAGCGGAACTCGCCATATCACTCGCTATAATTGGGCATTGTTTGGTCCTCCCGGTTCTGCGCAGTGGATATTCTCCCATGATGCGTTGCGCCAAATACGCGTGTGTGGCTCTCATGCTCGTGCACAGCACTCTAACCAATCAGCGCTGCTGATCAGAGCGGGAGCCAGACGAGCAGAGTTTGTGGCACTAAACTTTAAGTGTGGATTTAAAGAAAACCGAAGGATTTAAGAAGAAAAAAAGTTCAGGATGACAAGGGACACTAGTGGGAACCTAAGGGTACCTCACAATACGATACACGATACAAAGCTCACGATAACGATATTATCACGATAACGATATTATCACGATAACGGTTTTATCATGATATGACGATTATCGATATATTGGTCAGAAATATACAATATGCCAATTTATGGCATAAATAAAAGAAAAAATACACTTTTTTCCATGATACATGGAATGGAGATGCGTAATGTAGCCATATATTAAGTGTTGATACCAATTTTCAAATCGATATCAATATTTGGCAAATGCATATCGATAATCGAATCGCGGGAGAAAGTATCGATATATCACACCCCTACTAAAATCCCCACAAAATCCGACCTTTATGAAAGCTGTAGGTTCTCTGTTGGCTGAGGTCGCGCTGTTTTAGTTTACATTGAGTTCTATGGGGAACATTTCTGGGTAGCCCGCCTGAATTTAGTCTGGTTTGGTCTGCAGTACCGCGAGAATCCCCCGAGCACGTGGGTTCTTCAGCACCAAGCTAGTAATACCCTATCCAGTTATTACAATAGATCCGTAGCGTGACGCTAGTTAGAAACAGGCCACGCCTCCTCTAGCATCTGCGCACATGTAAACAAGAGCAGCATGGGAGCAGAAAGTGGCTAAACCGCGTCTGGCTGTAACTGCAGACACAGCAAAACAGCCCAAAACACGCTAAAGTGAGGAGGAGAAGAGGGAACTAAAGCAAAAAAATGATCAAAGAAGAAATGAAGCCTGGGTGAACCTAGCTAGCTTACATCATATCCTCTAGAGAGACCTGCGGGAGCGAAACAAGCGGTAATCTTTCAGTTATTGTACTGTATATTTTGTTAGCAGTGCGTTGCTTTTGTATCATTTCATCAGTGAATGTTGTACAGCTTCTAGGAAGTTGTGCTAATGCGAATGTTTGCCTGTCAGATCACTACTAAAACTACATGGCTCCGTGGGAGGAGAGCGTGGGAGAGAGTAGCAGGGTTTCTTAAAATGAAATGCCTGTAAGCGTAACTTCTGAGTGTAATTATGGTATGCATATAGGCGGGTCATTCGGCGCATGTGTTAAATGCGTTCATTTTTTTTACGTGTTTAATTAAAAAAAATAATGAATGTGCATTAACGCGATAATTTTGACAGCCCTAGTTTTTACAATTAACTAAAATGTATGTCTACATGTTTCTTAAAATAACAATAAGTATAATTCTGATCGAGAATTCTGACAAAAGATTCTCAGACAACAAGCAGAAAAGCGCACTAACTTAGCCGTGTGAGTGCCTTAAATACTATTGTTCCTTCGGATCACCATCGCGTGAATTTAGCATTAGCATATGAGCTGAGCCTCTATCGCCAAGATGCTAAGTGATATTTGAAACGACAAGGTTGTTATTTTCACACTTTTTCACTAACTCACATTGATCATAGACCATTCCCAATCCGCCTTGCACTACACTTCACAGACACCAGTGGTGTGAATGCCAGAGCCATCTTTTTAAGTCACAAGAGAGAGACACACAGAGGCTGTAATGAGTTCCTCTTTGAGAGAAATTGCAGAATGAACAGACAAACTAGGAAGCAATTTCAACTTTGTCGAATGGAAATCCTTTAATCCAAAACGAATCCTGCTTGATCTACAGCAGCAGGTAGACAGCGGCATCCCGGCACAAAAAGCACAAGCTAAATGCATCTACTGTGATAAAAGAAGCTCTGATCTATAAAGAACACAGAATGCAACAGAAAATAAGTTTAGTGATGCTTCTGCAATGCGGGGCTGTAGAAATGAAGTGGAAAACAAGGAATTCTAAATATTTCAAAGTAATTGCCTCAGTCATGGCAATGATGTTGTAATAGTTGGTATTTGTTTTGTTATCACAGGCCAACACGGTTTTACGCTTGTACTTACAGTACATGTCAAACTACTTCTACTCTTATCAGTTAAGGAAGTATTGGAAAAGATCATGATTTATTAATGCCCTTTAACACATCCGGGCCATTTAATGATGACTTGACAAGCAAATCTTACAG
Organism: Knipowitschia caucasica; assembly: GCA_964034765.1. Lineage (NCBI taxonomy): Eukaryota > Metazoa > Chordata > Actinopteri > Gobiiformes > Gobiidae > Knipowitschia > Knipowitschia caucasica. The sequence continues at coordinate 14,456,935 of OZ035831.1, forward strand.
ATTGCTACTTTAATTACATATATACACTGTACTTCTTTATTTTTACTCAAGTGGGGGAATCGTTTCATGATTTAAGATTCTAGAGCTGATGTTGATTGATAGTAAAAGTAGGGATGGGTCTAAATTACTTATGATGCGATAATAATATTGTAACATGGGAAAAACAAAAATGCTCAATTTTGCAGAATATCTTTTACATGGGACCTGAAAAACGGCTGATTTTTGTAGACTTGTTTATTACACATTTTGGATTTGGCCCTTAAGATTGTATCATAGTCATACAACATGCCACGTAGTAGTTTTCACATTACACGTGTGATCTGACCTTCATGGCCACCGTAGCTCCACTGCTTACACTACATTATCCCGTAATAGGTCAGAGGTAAATCTCCCAGTGTGTATAAGATGAGTTTTGTTATTAAACCAAGCAATTACCTCCTCCCTGGTCTCCCCCTGAGCGCAGCTTTCCATTTATTTAGTTGGCGATAAGGCCAGCGGAGGTTGGAATGGTAATTTGGAAGTAGTAGGGTTGGTGGCATTTGGAGAGGATGGGGAAACGTGAGGGTGAGACGGGCACAGCTTGTGTTATTGGTGCATCTTCAGTGATTAACCTCCGGAGCGCAGAGCAGAGGAGAGCGGCGGATGTCTCAGCAAGACTTCACCTGTGCAGATTATCAGGCAGCGCGGAAATGTAGGAGCAGAGGACCTGCTAAAAACGCTAAATGAGAGTGCGGACGCAAACAGAGCAGGGTGCATGGGGAGTAACATGGGGTGCTTGTTGTTTGGCTCAAAATGATGTGTGCTTAAACATTGTTGGAAAATGTGTTGTGGATAGGGTGAGATTGGTAAACTGAAAATTAGGACACAAGATATTTCCAGAGGCGGAAAACTGGTCCTTGCTTGCTCTTGGAGGTCCCTACACCTCTGTATGGGAATCACTGTTGTTGTCCGTATGTTTTTGCGGTAACCTAATAGCACAGAGCGAGCACATCCATTACGCCAGCGGTTCACTGGCACCTGTTTCTACCATAGACTGCCAACACTTTCGCCTTCTATGGGCTTTTTCAAAATTTTTGTGGGGCAGGAATATTTGATAAAATGCATATGCGCCTGCATTAGAAGGCCGCAGTGGCTAAACTAGACTGGTCCAAAAAAAAAATCTACACAGAAAGGATTGCATGGCGCCTATGTTTGGCACTCTAGTCCTCAGCTCCTTGAGCTCTGTCCACTCTCTGGACACAGGTTGCCTCATAGATTCACCCAGAATCTGCAGAGCAGGATTACTATTGCAACAACAAATCATCAGTAGGGTAAAACTCATAACTTGCACAGCCTAAAAGCCGGTTAAAGTGTGCCTGGGCCCACTTTGCGCTTAGAACCGGGCTTTAGGTGCTATGTGACCGTGGCAACTGGGCTTGTGCTTGTGTTGAACCTTTCATACAAGCCCCATATTAGCCCCAGACAATGGTCGAGGGGCATAGGTGAGGGTGTCGCTCCAGGGCCAAAGGGAAACGTTTCCTATGGGGATAACTCTCTGTCCTGACCCTCGCTCACCAGAACTCATCATTCATTCATTTCTCAGCGCCCTTACGCTAATTACTAAAGAGGCGCACTCCCGTGTCTGCGGCAATGTGAACAAGTGTGAGATGTGTCTGAGCTGTTAGAGCTACAGTAGCAGAGTGTAAACAGGAAGAGAAACGAGGTCGTCGCTTAAGTTAGTATTAGCGCCACCAGCTGGACCGAGCGTTGTACTACAGCGCATTTGGTCTGGCACGCTTGAGAGAATAAACCCTTGTGACTGCGGGTCGTCTTCACACCCCTGTGGCGAAAACCGGGCCAATTGGCCTAGTTCGTTTGTAAAAACCTCTCATGGTTTAGATTTATTTCCTGTTTTATTTTGTAGTTTGTTATATCCCTGTGTCTGCTTTGGTCGCTCTTCCTGTCTGATTACCTGCCCTGCCCTGCCCTGCCCTCATGTGTATCACATGTGTCTCGTTAGTCTTGTATTTAGCCCTGTGTGTTCCTTCACTCCCTGTTCCATCATTGTTATTCCTAGTCTGTTTTAGTTTTGTCCTCGTTCCCTGTGGTTTTGGATTTGTTTTATCTTTTTATTAAACCATTATTTTTTGCAGTTCAGTGCAAAAACTGCCGCCCCCACAGTTCAGTGGGGGCGGCAGTAGCTCAGTTGGTTGAGCATTGGCCTTTGAGCCTGAAGGTCGTGGGTTCGAGCCCACCATAAGACCTACTGCACGACTCCCTCTGATGACTGCTGTCGTTGTGTCCTTGGGCAAGACACTTAACCCCACTTTGCCTGAAGCTCCCGCTGAAAGATCTCAGCTCCTGTGGACTCACCACCTGCAGGAGAATCAGTGAGGGGCTGGTGCAAAGTGTACTGGGTGCAGCTCTGACTGCCACCCCCCGACCCAGAAATGGATTTAGGGGAAGAAAATGGATGGATGGATGGCATTATTTTTTGCAGTTTTGCATTTTGGGCCTCATTTGTTTTTCACCCACGTGACAAAACCTATGTGACCGTGCCCATTGATAGATAGATGATACTTTAATGATCCCCGTAGGAGAAATTCAGGTCTCCAGCAGCAGAAGACTCATCCAGGTCTGTTGTACTGTCTGACAGCTGAAGGAACAAAGGATCTCTTGAAACGTTCCGTTCGGCAGTGCAGTGCCTGTTGCTCTTCGTGGCCATAGTGTCATGCGGAGGGTGTCTGGAGTTACCCAGGATGCCCTGCATTAGAGCCCTCATCCTTCTCTCAGCACATCTCCCACAGAGTCCACACTTCTTCCCATGACGGAGACACATTTCCTGATCAGCCTGTCGAGCCGGTTACTGTCTCTCGAGGTCAGACTTCTGCCCCAACACGCGACCCCAAAGAACACTGCACCATAGCTACCACGGAATGGTACAATATTGACTGCTCACATCAAAGAACCTCAGTCTTCTCAGGAAGAAAAGTCTGCTCTGACCTTTCTTACAGACAGCATTGGCCTGAGCTTACTAGTCCAGTCTGTGGTCTAGGTGGACTCCTATTTATAAGACTGTACCACTTCGATGTCCTGTCTGTTTAGTGTGACCGGTAGATATGAAAGTCAATGATCATTTTCTTGGTTTTCATCCTTCCCTTCACACATGCCACAACAGCGGGATCGTCTGTGTATGTTTCTACATGGCATGTAGCAGAGTAATGTGCAAAGTCTGTAGAGTACATTATGAAGAGGAAGGGAGCCAGATCGGTGCCCTGTGGTGCTCCCATAATGCTCAGAAATGTCCCAGACATGCTCTTCCCTAACCTGACATTCTGTGACCGCACAGTCAGGTAATTGTAAATGTAGTTGATAAGATAGGATCTTCTCCAGTTTCACCCTCAGTAAGAGAGGTTGGATGGTGTTAAATGCACTGGATAAGTCGAAGAACATCAGCCTCACATAGCCTCCTGGGCCATTCAGAAAGGGCACGGACCGTTGGAGGATGTAGAGGACCGCGTCGTCCACTCCCATGATCTCCTGATAGGCAAACTGCAGGGGTTCAAGAGTCTGCTCCACCTGTGGCATGAGCATTTGGAATACCAGCCACTAAAAAGTCTTCATTATGACAGATGTTAGTGCTACTAGTCTTGGAACATCATGCTTGGAAGTACAAAAACTAAATTATGGTGCGATCCCAAGGAGTTTCAGGGAATCAGGTCCACAAACCTGTGTTACTCAGGCATGGGAAAAATCATGGATATTTTACATTAATTTATGAATTCCTCCTGGACTTATTTTTAGGTACCCATAATGAGGACATAAAATATAGGTAAATCATGAAGCCAAAAATAAACTCAAATGTGTTTCCTCAAGAGGGTAGTGGAGGCTTCTCTTCCATAAACAGACAAATACCTTTTCTGAAATTGGACAGTTGGACAACAGGTGATTTCAAAGTTTTTTCGTCATTTCCTTGTGCGTTCTTTTGGGCAATTGCACATGTTTTGTGGGGTTTTGGACTGGAAAATCTGGGCTGGCATCTGGTACCACTGTATGCAAGGCTCATTATTCTAGACTTTCAACTCAACTCGTGAAAATATTTGACACATAAATGTTTACTGTTGGAGAGCCATCACTGAAGCGATCCTTTCGAAATCTCTGTATTAACCTTTCCCTATGGTCAAGTCTGGTCTCAGTCCAAACCCGGCCATGTCCCCCTTTCATCTGTCTCCAATCCTGATCCTATTATTCGGGGACTCAGGAATTGTTTTGGGCACGACATTGAAAGTGTGGCAAGGCAAGTCAAGTTAATTTGTATAGCACAATTCATACACAAGGCAACTCAAAGTCCTGAACAAGACAAAATAGCATTAAAATCATAGATGATCACAGTACATTAAATAGAAAGATAAAAATATAAAAATCCCTCAGTTGTATGCACAGCTAAACAGAATTGTTTTTAACCTGGTTTTAAATATTGTCAGAGAGTAGGCCTGTCTCAAATTTTCAGGAAGATTGTTCCAGATAATAATATTATTATTCTTAATTGTGGTGATAAAATTGATACAACAAAAAAATAAAAACCCGTTAACGGTGCACAAGCAGAGGATTTTTGTGGGCTCTACTGCTCTATGATGCTTCTCTAGGTGATGTTATGACCTGCCAATTCTGAATTCAATTCAATGTTTTCTTGTATATCCCTAACTCACAACAGTAGTTTTCTCAGAGGAATGAACAAAACCGTTGAAATCGCCAATACGGATCAGAGAATCAAACTTTTAAAAGATAAAAAATACATAGGTATTGATCTATAGGGAGTGGACCAATGTCCATGAATGTTGATATAAATGTTGCAGAATGTAGAATGTCTCTTCCACACAGATCCATTTTTGAAAACCTTTTTAAATAGTCTTTTTCAGCTTATAAAAACATACTTGATCCATTATATTTCTTCATTACTCATGGCATTCAGCACTGACAGTTTGGATCACGGCATCATTACAATCAGCGCTGTAGCCTGCTGAAAGAGTCCTAATGATGCTGATTATCCCCCTGTATGATGCTGTTTATTCATTAGTAGAGGACATGATAAAGTGTGTGTCGTGGTCTCAGTCCTGGAGGAGTGCTTCATCCGTCCCTTCGCTCTGGGCCCAGGGGACACGCTGGGTGTAATGATGTTCACGTAAGAGCCAGCGATTAGACGGCTTTGTCACACTCTGCAGAGGAGAAGAAGAGTGACACCTGCACCCGAGGGAGAGCTCCATTTTCAGCTGGTATCTGAAAATCAATGTAGTTTGTACAGTGTTCAAAAGCCATAAGTTCATTAAAGTTAGGGTTGGACTAGCCTGGTTATACCACACCATAGTACAAATGACATTTCGTACTAAGGTCTCGAGGCGGTCCATTGAGCTTACAGGTGGGAGGGGTTAACTCCTTTTGCAGATTGAAACTGACTGGATCTGAGTTTACCGTGACGTATGTAATGCGCCCGAGTCTGTTGTTAGCATTTAGCATTTAGCCTAGCCATCTCCTTTGCTGCTAACGAACCCCGTGGGGAGTAGCGCCACAATTTCTTCTAGCGATTACTTTTGCTAAACATTCCTATTGCTCTGGCTTTAATTTCTTGATAGAACCAGACCGGATTACTTTACTATCGCATTTTTCGCCATTGCCAAAGTACAACCTTCCCGTTCGACGCAGACTCTTGATGTCACCCACAAATAAATACAACACTCTCCTTCCGCGCTCGCTGGTTGGTTGGTTGAAATTCAACCAATTGTAATAGCTAACCCAGGGACTAGACCCAGACGTTACATGCAGTGAAATGATGATTGAGCGGAGTATACGGATGGCTCAGGCCAGGCTAGGGTTGGACCAGGGGTGGACGATTGTTTTTTTTTTTTCAGGGGAGCCACTTTGGGATATCGATATATTGTGCTAGGCCAGACTTGTTTTCATGTAGTTATGGTTTAATTTAAATGGTGAATACCAAAAAGTATTTTCAAAACAGAAAGAGAGGGAAATATGTCCAATTTTATCTTTTTGTTTGTGTAAACTGTGTTGGCTCATATGTTGCATCTGTGGCTATATATTAACAATATGTACATTGAGGAAATGTAATGATTTATGAATTACGGATTATATTTTTTATTGTATCTAGATTTCAATTCTTGCATTACCAAACCCCTCATTCACTACATAGTCCTCCACTCATTAGTAGACACACCCCGTGAATGAAACAAGGCTCTTATTATTATTTGACCTTGTTTGATGTGTGCATAACCTAAGTGCTCTTATTTCTTCTTTAATTCTGCTGTAATGTGTGAAACTAGGACATTTAAATGGCCCATGAGGGACAAACAAAAGTGTATCTTATGTTATCTACTGTATTATTATACAGACGCACAAATATGAAGCTTCAGTCACAATGGATCCAAAGTTAAAGAAGATGGACAATAAAAGCTAAGCTGATCAAGTGTTAGCGTACAGTATTTTTTTGGGTTAACCATCCGTGAAAACAGCTCTTCTGCCTTAAAACCTTTGTTTTTATAGTGACATGGTATGTTGCAGGTATGTCCAAAATCAGGCTCATGGGCCAAATGCCTCCCCCTTTGTAATGTTATGTGGGCTCTGCCTTGCTAACACAAACCGGTTGGCTAACACATCCAGACAACTTCAGTTACTCCAATTAGACCTGCAAAACCTTGTTTTGAAACTTAGAACCCTGGTAAATTCCATATACAGCATTGTTTTAACTTTGGTGTGATAGTCCCGACATGGAGGTTAACAGGGTAGGTTAAGCTAAGCATAATCATGTGAGTTAATGTTATTTACCAAGCATTAAGAAGTAAACAGTGCAATGAAAGCCGTTTAACTAAATTTCTTTCTACTGCCTTTGTTTGGCTCCATTGGTTGCTGATTAAGCCTTACATACAACATGGAAACCGGCGGTGTATATTCAAGCAGTCTATGAATGGACAAGGTGTACTTCGTTTTCAAATTTAGCTGGTGCGTTTGATTCAGGTGTGCCTAATAGTCAAGTCTGTAATAGCCACAGAAAGATGTATATTAATAGTAAGTGTAAGAAAAATTGTAAGCCCCTAAACATTCATGTATTATCCAACTAATTCTAGAACTCTTTCTTCAAATCTCTTTGAACCCATTACACTTGTCAATTTGCACTTCTCCTTGACCTGAAACCTGCCTCTGGACTAGTGGCTCTGGAGCGCAGCACTGCAGCTCCAGGTCAGGTCTTCATCAGCGTTTCTCTCATCAGTCGTTAAAACGTTGGCTGCGGCGACACCGGTTACACTGCTCTTTTGTCCTTTAATTGTCCCCTTTAACATTGCATTCCTCACAGTGTGGATGGGGTGAGTTTTCTAAGCGGCTGACAAGGGAAGGTGGGGCATTGGTTAATACAATCACGTCCACACATCGCCAGCAGCCCTCAGATCAGCAGAAGACAGACTTGACACTGCTGACCGAGGCCCATAATTGAAACAAATGCACCAATTTAAGAGTCCGCTCCTCACATTTCTGATACTTGCGCTCTCCGCTCATCTGCATGTTTGTCCCTCCGAGTGTCTCTTTCTACTTTGATGGATGAAAAGTCTGTAACCTTGTTTGAACAGTGTTGTGGCAAGTCAAAAACAGATCTGTGCCTTTCGTCAATGGATCTGGTAATGGTAAATGGTCTGGTAAAACAAAAATGTTGTAAACAGTTTTACAACCGCTGATTTGATCTTGTATGCACCCAACTGTTTCCAATGTCAGCGCATCATACTAATTAGCTAGCTACAGCCTCATGGAGGGCTCGAGTTACCATAGGAAATTGTGGAATTATTATTGCAGAGCATCTATGTCTGTGTGAAAACTTCCGAAGTGCATTTGGATTTGGATTCATGGATTATATTATCTGGAGGGTGTTGCTGGTTAAATCCTTCTCCAAATAGACTAGGTGTCACCTACAGCACTGCAGCTTAAATTCACATTGGCTGTAAGGAGACTTTCCCCATAGACCTCAATTTTAAAGGGCCCATATTACGCTTTTTGAATTTTCTCTGCTTCAAACATGATTACAGTGCTATTTGGCCTTCATACACATGCCCAGAGTAGTTTTTTTCATTGATTCTGTCAACATTTAGTAATCTTTCTCCTTCACCCTTGAGAAGCACAGAAACGCTCGGGTCCACTTCAGTGACGATAACCACTCTGATGACGAATATGACGCGCATAAGCCCGTTTGCTTTGTATTTAAAATGGTTTTTAAATACTTTTGTCAAAACGGGGTAAACACTACACAATAAGTATGCTGTTTGTTGTCAAAATTAATACAAATAAAAACAATAGTAAAAGCCGGCGGGAGTTGATTGATTGTTAGATCGAAAAAGCGAATCAGAGCGTGCAGCCAGTTCCCGAGTCCAGCGTCTGTGGTTTGGTCCCGTGGACACTACATGGAGTTGCTGTTTTTCTGTTTTTGTCAGCAAGCCTGGTTCACACGGCAGGATAATTAGGCCGATTTTGGACCCGATTTACCCCTACGACAATCGTTAGAACGCTCCGAATATCTTTTTAAAAATCTGATGAATTGTCCTGCCGTGTGTGGTGTGTTAAGACTGTGCTCGTCGCTCGGAAGGACTTCGGGACTGCTCCGATCTCGATATCGGAGATATCAAACATGTTGGATTGTTTTGGCCCGATTTCTCCTCGTGTGTGGTGTCCCCCGAGGACATACGAACGCGTTGCCATGACTGCGGCGTGTAGCCAATCAGAAGACGAGACGAGGCGGCGAGGAAACGCCGTAAAAAAACAACTCACCTCCATATCACGATGTAGCAAGTATAGTCCATGCTCGTGTTGTCTACACTTCTTTGACCATCGCCTTTTCTTTTGATTACGTTTTTTCTCAGATAAAAACAAACTATCGCCACTGCATCCTCTTCGTCCTCCATGTGTGTTTACTCTCCGTCTGATCTGGGAATGCTCGGGGGGGGGAGGGTGGGGGTAAATCGGCTCGTGTGTGACGTGTGTGGTTTGCGTGATTTTTGCCGTGTGGCCACGCACCGCACACTGTACAACTAAAGTGGTTAGATCCATGATTTTTTATTCTAAGTGTGTGAGGTCTCACACAGACAAAAAAAAATCGGCAGACAATTTCAAAATCGTCTCGTGTGAACCAGGCTTTAGGATCCCGTCAACTTGGATAAAATGTGTTTTGGGTGTAAATATGTGACGCACTTGTAACCCAGTAGAGAAAATGGGTCATTTTCTCTTTCTTTTACTGTATTTATGTGTATGTACTTTTATTTTGAAAAGAGGAAGTGTGATCCCCTTGCTAAAACTTTATTTTCCTGTTTCGCGGTCATGTTGAGAGATAATGACCTTGTGATTGGTTCAGAGGTATTAGTCCCGCCCCCCTAGTGGCGGACTGAATCTTTCGAGAATTTTCTGTCTTTTTGCACTCTGGGAATGAACGAGACAGGCTGTAGACGGTCCATGCTAAACTCTATGGGTCGTCTGGTGAGTTTGATAAAACAAAATGGTGTAAATAGTTAAATTGTCTTTTTGTTGATTTGGGAATGTTTGTTGTATTAAGTGGAAGGAGCACGAGCTGGAGAGACAGTGTTGTTGTGCCCTTGATGTGTTCCTCACGATACCTCATCTTGGTAAGTCAATGCCTTGTGAGGGCTAGAAAAACGTGTTAGCGCAATGCTAATACTGGCGCGATGCTAACGCTAATCGCGAGTGCCGTTTTTTATGTTTGTTAGCAATGTAAAAGCTATTTTTGGTTTAAATATGGTTTCTACCTTATTCTATGTAGTTCATAACTATACTGAGAAGCACTTTTTGTTAGTTTCATACTATTTTTGGTCATATGTAAGTATTATTTTGAGGTTGATTGTACGTTTCTATGGTTTATTTTATGAAAGTGTATAGTATTCCTTCTGTAATGCTAAACCCAGTAGGTTTTACTGATACAATTGTTGATTTTGGAGTGGAATATCTGAATTCATTAGTATTATTAATTTTCTGAGTTACAAGTGAAAATTCATTTAAAAATTTATATGCTAGTTGTTAAAAATATTTAATCATAATGTTATGGTTAAATAATTGTTTAAAAAAGGATAGTGATATTTTCATTTGTTTTACAAGGATTAAAAACTATTTCATGTAATACAAAAGGATATGAGTTAAAAACATGCATGTAAAATATTATTGTATACTTTGTAACATGATAATAGAGTAAAAAGATTTAGCTATAGCAGAGATAGGATAACAGCTGTAAACAATAATACCATTATTGTTGTGCAGGCTAGTTTTCCATGGTAAAGAAAACCTAGATGGATTCTTTGGATTCTCTCTGGATGGAGATGGCGAGCCTGTGCCCAGAACTGGATTCGAGTTGAACCACCATCGTTCCTAAGTGCCGAGTGGTAACACCTTAAATAACCACTTCTGAAGGAAAAGAACTGAACTTAAAGAATATTGACTTGACTACAACTTATAAAAGACTAACTGAGCTCAATGGGACTGGGGATATATTTTTGTTTTGCATTTGCCGGCAATGCTCATTTGTTAAACACTGTATCAAACTGATTTATTTTCAATTGTTTACTAAATAACATTTTTCTTTATATTGTTGTTGCCTCCTGCCATTTCATTAAGCATTCACCGTAGTTTTTATTGTAATCCTTTTGAACCTAGCAACTGGTCTATACTTTTAGTTCCACCTTACCTAAACTAACGTGAGCCAAGGGTTACACACTATTTGCCCCGAAGAGGAAGAAAGCGGCTCGACCTTTCTCATCTGTTCATCTCATGGATCTATTATAATAACGGGTTCATCTGCGACACTTCACTGAGACTGTTCCAGAACTACAGGGACAATGGAACTGGCGGTGAGAGGTGGGCTCACAGACAGAGGAGCAGACTCCTCTCTGAATCACCTCGTTTGAGTTGAGGTGACGTCACCTCTATACAAGAGATGGCTATAATCTCACAAGTTGTGAGTGTTGTATGGTGTATCACACACATTATTATCACACATGTGTATAGGATTGACTGTGAAACATGAATAAAAGCGTAATATAGGACCTTGAACTAAAACAGCTCGTCCTCAACTTTCTCAAAGGTTGGATTTTGTGGGGATGTTATTGCCCCTTGTGATCCTAAACTATTTCTACTTTTGAAATTCAATGGTTTTTCTATAAATCCACACTTTTTCACAGCAAACCTAGCTCCCACTCGTACCGCTCTATCTCAACGCTGATAAGTCAGAACGCTCACTCGTCCCTCTGTGCTCAAGCGTGAGAACAGGACTGTGTTAAAGGAGCTATATCCGTTTCTGCAATGTTTTTTTAAGCCGCCCAACTCGCTCACAGGCTTCTCATTTCCCCTATGCTCTCCTCCCACGAAGCCATTTAGTTTTATTTACGATCTGATACGTATGCAAACATTAGTACAAAAGTACAAAAGCAACGCACTGCTAACAAAATATATAACTGAAAGATTACCGCTAGTTCCCGGTCCAAATGTAGTCCGAGGCAGTCCCGCTCCTGCAGGTCTCTCCAGAGGATACAATGTAAGCTATAACGCTACATATATTCACCCGGGCTTGATTTCTTTGATAATTTTTTTGCTTTAGTTCCCGCTTCTTGTCCTCACTGTTGCGTCGTTTGGGCTGTGTATACAGCCAGAGGAGTTATAGCCACTTTCTGCCAACATACTGCTCTTGTTTACCACACTAGCGGACTAGCCTGTTCGCGACAGCGCTGCTTCTCGTTCTGTAATTGGAGGAGAGTAAGCGTAACTCTAAGTTTCAAATCAGCACTTTTTACGGCTTAAATTTATACACAAGCTGAATCAATAAGCTCAAGTTTTCAATTAAATGATGGATTTTAATACAACTTGTATGTAGTAATACTCATTTCTATGAACTCATTATAAGATAAATCGGGTATAGCTTATTTAAGCTGGTCCCAAAGTAGAAACACTGCACACACAAGACTGGGAGAACCAGAGCTGGCCAGAACTTGTCACTTCTCCTAATGAGTGGGTTGTCCATTGCGTGAGAGTGAGCCTATGAGCACAAGCCATTGATTTCAATGAGCAAGCTGTCCTCCACCTGAGGAAATACAAAAAAAATGTTTAAACAAGTCCACAAAACTAGTTTCTCAATAGTTTCAGAAAAGGCTTTGCTTCTACCGCAGTCGAGGGACAAATTGGCAGTGGCTGAGTGGATGTCCAGCATACAAATATTCTCCGCAATTGGCCTGATGGGAGACCGGTGGGATCTCACAGCAGGCACCTGCAATGGGGAGGAGACTCACAGACACACAAGGGGAGGGGAGTGTAAGACAGAGGAGGAAGGAGGAGCACCAAAACTGCCCTCATGACAAGAACAATCATTGTAGAGTTATACTTACAATATGCATACGGGACATAATCTAAATGTAAAAATCCAGCAGAACCAAAAGTCAGCTCAACTTTGGTACACATAAGTATATTCTCTGAGTAGCAACTAACTTAAGTTGTACAAATAGCTCACGTCTCTTGAGATTCTTTACTCACTCCTAGAGGTTTTTCCTTGGCTTCCTATTTTGAATCAACACAAAGTAGTTCCTTTGGCACCCCCTCTGCTATTTCCCGGTTCATATTCTTCTCTCGTCTTTGTTTGAACTAGGGATGGACTATGCCAACCCCATGGCTCAATGAAGCACAATAGGGAATGCTCATTAATTATGTTTTGCTCCAAATCGCGCTTGACTTTGCGCGATTTACTGATATTGAAATGTAAACTCTTCTAACTCAGTAACTGTTTGTGTCTCACTCACCATTTTTGGGCTTAAAAAATTTTTGGTTTTGTGCTCTTTTTGATCCTGGTGTTTACATTATGATATTGTCTTCCGGATATGTCTCCGTGGGGCCAATAAAGTTTAACTTTACTTAATAATTCACTTCACAACCCCACAATATACTCAGTAATGGCTTTGCAGCAACATTCATCGTGACTTGTGTATCTGCACAATCGTCCTTCATTACCCAGGCGATACACGGCTCTAGAATGGAGTAGCTTGGCACAAAAAACGAGCTTGTATGCACGTTAATTGCCTCTTTTCAAGTTGTAAATTTCCCAGGACAAAACCAAAATAAACACATTTAGGAGGTCACGGTGAGGTTTGGGGAGGGGCGTGTATCGCTTTGTGCCGGGTGTTCCATTGCACATTACTTTAATCATTGAAAATTAGCAGAAGGCCATCTCCCCTGCCTGGCTGTTATCTAAGAGATGCTAGCTATGATGCTAACGGCTATCTTTTAATTGTGCACAAAGCTGGAGTCTTTGAAGATTCGTTGCAAGTTTTAGTGGGTCGCAAAATGCAGGCCAGGGTCATGGCAATTATCATTTAGAAAAGTTTGTTTGTTAGGTTCTTTTTCATTACAGATCAAAAGAATAGGGTATGAGGAGAAGCTTTTTCCTTTGAAGTCCCTGCACACACACACACACACACACACACACACAGGTTGAGCTAAAGTTGGTTGGATGATGTTGGATGATGAAAGTGCCACAATGGCAAGTCAACTTTGTGTTTGGGGCAGATGGCCACCAAATGTCACAGCGGGCCGCATTTGGCTTGTGGGCTTTGTTTTTTTAGTTTGGACACCCCTGGTCTATCGTACAATGGCAGGTTGTCTATGCTCAAAATAAACACACTCCTTTTATTTTTGTTTATATCTATCCTGCTTGTTTGCGCTCACATTTGATTAAAGGGACGCCAGAAGTTAACTTTAGTCGAGTATACTATTTTGGCTTTATTTTCAATGTTTTTATAGCCATCATTAAGAACTAGACCAACTTCATAAGCAAGAAAAACAAACCACTTCCATTTATTTTGACTGTACTTGCATTTGTGGATATCCCCATTATCCCCCACTCCTCTTCAGACCCAGAGTACAGTGTTTGTTTGGGCAGTGGAATTTATCAATGCAGTGATGAGATGGTTCTAATGAATGCCCAACTTACAGTTTTTCTCTATTGCTTAAACACATTTCACGATACTGCCCTCCCTTTTCACAAAACTCTAAACACAAAACAATTTTCTAAAGCTACGTACACACAACCTCAGTCTCTTTTCAAAACCGACCCATCACACCAAAACAGTTGCTCATATTCTCAAAAGCAAACTCATTTACAGTTTCACAACTGCCAGGATGCATTTTAGCAACACTTATTTATTCTCAAATATGTATTGGGCGTTTAGTATAGATTTGTGCGTTTCATGAGAATAGTTACATAATGCAGAAAATGCAGTTATATCACAGCTTAATGCAAACATGAGTAACTCCATAGGATCCATGACACACAATAGATACAACAGTACAGTAACAATTACACACAATAGATACAACAGTACAGTAACAATTACAATAGATACAACAGTACAGTAACAATTACAATAGATACAACAGTACAGTAACAATTACACACAATAGATACAACAGTACAGTAACAATTACAATAGATACAACAGTACAGTAACAATTACACACAATAGATACAACAGTACAGTAAGAAAACACAATGTTCAGGGTGTGATTTATTTTATTACTGCATGTTGTACAGTATGTGTTACTGTATGTTGACACTGAGATCATTGGCCGGCATCACGTCATCGGGCTGGGTCGGGCCACAGGACCTCATCAACATCACAGGCAATATTGTCCATAACCAAACAACGCTCCTCTCTCTCCTTGACCTGTTCCTCTTTGACCTGCTCTTTCTCCTCTTTGACCTGCTCCTCTCTCTCTTTGACCTGCTCCTCTCTCTTTTTGACCTGCTCCTCTCTCTCTTTGACCTGCTCCTCTCCCTTCTTGGCCTGCTCCTCTCCCTCTTTGACCTGCTCCTCTCTCTCTTTGACCTGCTCCTCTCTCTTTTTGACCTGCTCCTCTCTCTCTTTGACCTGCTCCTCTCCCTTCTTGGCCTGCTCCTCTCCCTCTTTGACCTGCTCCTCTCCCTCTTTGACCTGCTCCTCTCCCTCTTCTAACACAAACTCCTCCTCTTCTGCCTTGATGATCCATGAGTAGTTGTGTTTAGTGAATGACACCAGGTATGTTGAGTTCAAGTTTTGCTGACGGTGGGAGGCATTTTGCATCCCATGAGCTTCACAATGCATATTGGAGCAGATATACAGTATATGCAAAAAGTGTTTTAGCAAAGGAAAAAATAGTTTTGAGTTTTGAGAAAAAGAGGATGGGTTTTGTGAACAGTGTCTACAGCTGAATTGTGTTTATGGTTGTGTAAAGTGGGGGGTTGTTTTATTAAATGTGTTTAGGCAACTGGTCATTTGGTTTAGAGTACTGGGTTTTGTGTTGTAGCAATAGAGAAAAACTGTAATATGCATATCCATGCACGATAGACTGTATGTTAGGAGTGGACTGAACGAGTGTGGACGTTACCATAGTATTAGCCTCAATGTATATGAGGGTGAGTTGAACATAAGCTTGCAAGAGCCAATTAATGAAGGCATCTGATTGGTCCATCGTAATATGGCTCATATCATGATTTACAAAGACATAATCAGGATATAAACACCAGGACCACATAGAGCGATATTAAGCCCAAAGTGGTGAGTGTGACACAAACAGTTTCTTTGGAAGAGGAGTTTACTTTTCAGTGCAAATCAATAGGAGAGAGAGTGGGTTGGAGTACTTTCCTATTGAGCTTCATTGAGCTTACATGGGAGCAGGTGCCAAGGCAGCAGTCTGAGCAGAGA
Source organism: Knipowitschia caucasica (assembly GCA_964034765.1). Classification (NCBI taxonomy): domain Eukaryota; kingdom Metazoa; phylum Chordata; class Actinopteri; order Gobiiformes; family Gobiidae; genus Knipowitschia; species Knipowitschia caucasica. The sequence goes on from OZ035831.1 coordinate 14,472,684, forward strand.
GACCCAGACATGTCTCCCCAATGCAAACCTCCTCCAGGTCATCCAGGGGGAATCAGACAATATTCCCAGGCTGGGAGACGTAGGGCATGGCCATAGCTGACGTCACCCTGAACATTTACCTTATTGTGGAAGAAAATTATTAGGGCTCTATGAGGATTACAGCTAACTATATAATATACGTAACTGGTTTTTGACAGCTGCAGAAGCGCTCAGACCTAAAACAACGCAAAAACACAGTAAAATACAGTTGCAGGAGACACCACCGCTGACGGTCAGGAGCATGACTGAGTTTAGTCCTCTGAACTAATACTTACGGTGACTTTAAATACAATTTAACTGTCATGTTATACACACGGTTATATGATGTTGTTGGAGTCCATACGCAGTGCATTAGAAACATACCATAAAAATAGCCAGTAAAATTGCACAGATAACTCTTTCCCAATTTTCCAAAATTCCCTTTGGGTACATTAACGTTTAGTCTATTTCATTATTACCAAAAGCAATATCTTAAACCACTGTTGTTTGTAATCAATTCTCATTGATGCAAACCCTTCTTAGATTTGCCATTACATTGAAGTTTCATGATCCAAAGACCTTTCTGCAGCTTTTATAATCCCACAATATGCTAATACCAGCTGGTAGCCATGTAATATAATGTACCATCACTTAAACACTGACCCAAACCCAATATACTTCTATGTAACCGCAATTTTGCAGCGCGCACGGCAATGCTGAAGCTATTAGGAAGTCAAAGTAGCACCATAACCAATTACCAGCAGCGGGGAGGGAAAGCAATTATGAATTAGAAACTTAGTGCCGCTTTGGTGCTCCCCTCACCGCACCCGGTAAGAGCAGTGCATGGGTGCCCCCGAAAATTACATTGTGGCAAATCGGAGGAGCCTGATGGATTTATGGGAGAGCAGTAATAATAAACAACAAGTCGCAAGTTTATGGATGCAAATGGAAGCAGAGAGAGCAGAGGACAGAGGCTGAGTGATGGATGACAGCTGAATGTTAGTGATGTGAATGGAGAAGATAATATGCATTAGAGCGGTGATCAGTGGCAGTTCAAAACCCATGTGGGTTTGAAGCTTGGCAAAAGTTAAACTCTGGCTTAAATTACGTTTATTTTGTAAATGTGTGTGTGATTGTATTTGCTTAAATAACCTGGGATGTTTCAAGGGTTTGAGTGCAGCTGATTTGTCGCAAGAAACTAAGACTACAACCACACAAAGTCAAAATGCTTATAGTTTCAGAAAGTTATCTGTGATCACAGAGTCAGCTCTGTAAATGTTTACGTCCACATGAATGAACTCAATAAAGCTGAAAATGCTTAAAGCCTCTGCCATTCTGTTGGTGGCGCTGTGACGCAATGGAATCAAGGCCAGACTTCCGTGAAGAGATTTATTAGGCATACTCATTTGTGCAGAAATGTGTAAACAGCCTAAGTTTTTCGCCTAAGTGTTGCTCACAGACACAAAAATAATGAGACGTCTTCTATCGTCACGCTACAGGTGGAGTGGATGAAGAACGACGAGCCGGTTCACCCAGACGAGAAGATGGACCTGCGTGCTGACCACAACCTGATCATCAGCCAGGCACGCCTCGCAGACTCTGGGAACTACACCTGCGTAGCCTCCAACATCGTGGCCAGGAGACGGAGCGCACAGGCCGTGGTGGTGGTGGTCGGTGAGTGGCAAACTACCACATGTCATTGATATTTTATACGGATGTTCATTACATTACATTTTCTTCCCCTTAATCCATTTCTGGGTTGGGGGGGGTGGCAATCAGAGCTGCCACCCAATTTACACAGCACCAGTCCCTTGCTGATCCTCCTGCAACTGTTTAAAACTGGACTGGAATTAACACTCAAAATGCACTAAAATGATGAGAACTATTCTCTCTTTGCTGTGATTCATGTAGTTCTAATGCGTTTCAGAAGTAGCAAGGTTCTACACATGCAACAAAATTATGTTCCGCGTCTGAAGGAAATTATGTTATATAAGTAATTCCAGTTTTTGCTATTTGCTATTTGCTTAAGCACAGCTGTATAAAGCACATAGGGCGGCACGGTGGCTGAGTGGATAGCTCTTACTTCTAAACAATAAGGTCCTGGGTTTGAATCCTGGTTGGTACAGGGTCTTTCTGTCCCCTACCACTAAAACATGTAAAATAGGTCTGAATGTAATGAGAGAGTGGATCGATGGTGTTGATTGGGGGGGCTTTGATGTGCCAGTGTGTTCGGCGTCTCGCTTTTGTCATCAGCGCTTGTGGAGAAAATTGAAAAATATCTGAACGGTTTGGGTTTTAAAAAAGTAAACATAGGCTTCCTCCTGTCCTTTTTTGGCACATTATGACGGAACATGTGGGTTATGGTGACAAGCAGTGAAATTGAATTTTGTGTATTTTGCCGTTACAACAGAGATGCATGAGTCATGCTCCACTTTGACTGGGTCAATGAGAAAAGGAAAGAAAACATTATTGTGCTGTATCTGACATCAAATTTCCTTTTTCAGTCTGGGATTCCTGAAATAGCTCTGAAACTACCACTATTAGATCATAATCTTAAATGTAATGTAATGCAATCTAACATTGCATTAACATCTAATTTAAATACCACTACAGAGGGAACATCCCCAGTTTCCGATAATTATAGGCTATTAAACGATTGTCCCCAGTTTCAATGATAATGAGCTAAGGAAGCCTGGAAGTAACGTTCCTGACTGTTCCTACTTGTCACTTACACAACAGACAGAACACCGGCTTCTGGGTCATCAATAAGGAAAGGAATTTCCTTGATGCTTTAATAGGTATTTGGAGGGAGGGATTGTCTCTGGTCCCTGGCTCGAGAACCACTTGGGTCTTTCACTATGTCACATGCATTTCTTTTTGATCTCTGTCACATCTCTGGATCCATTTCTTCCGACCAGAAAGGACCAAACTCGCTTAGCTCCAATACCAAAGAGTGCATCTATCCAACATTATCTTTACTTTTGAGGCTGGGACCCCTGAAATAGCATTGAAACCCCTACCATTAGACCATAATCTTCAGTTAGATGTTTTACCAAATCCCCAGTTTATTACAACTATTAGAACTCCAACATGGGCCCGCCTCCATAGCTCTGCCTTAGGTACTGTTAAGACAGTCTCCAGCATCTTTATTACATTTCCTTGAACCAGTGATTAAGCGTGCCTCTGTCTTCCCTAAGCCATGTTTCCTCTTTATTTAGATCAATGTATTATTCAACAACTCAATTTAGCCATGCTCATTTACAATCACCATGTTCTTTATGAAAGAGAATGAGCCCCTGTGTCTTAATCCCATTTAAGAGCAGTGTTGGTTATTAAGTATTTATTTGCCCATGGCCCCCGCTGCTGCTGCGCCTGGCTGCTCTGCACTCGTGATAACCGCTCCAAAACATTTAATTTCACTTCAGTGGGACTCGCTGCTCCAAGTAAACTCTTGGAGTCGGGAGCAAAGTGGTGCGGTGCTGCTCTGTCTGCAGCAATGAGGCGTAGGTTTAGAGCTGTTTCAATCTGGAGAGACTCAAGACAAAGACTGCATTATAATACTAGATTATGTGTTGGCATGTTTGCATGAATATACTGTAGCTGCATGATTAGACAATTAGACCTGACAGACGCATAATAAGGTACTAATTTATTTATTGCTGTAGTTTATAAAGTGTTCATTAAAGTAGTACTAGAATTGACCATGCTGCTATTCAGAATATATAACTACAATATGTGTTTATAATATTTTGGGTGTTCATTTTGACATGTTCAAATGAATTATGTTAAAAAAATGGCTTTGAAGTCACACTTTTTCACTTCTGCATAAAAACGCTAGGGGGCACCAAAATTGCAGCGATGACGTATGAGAATGATCCTTTCACAGCAGCAGACAGCAGTCTGGGCTGGAATCTGTAGGAGGTTTCACTGTCATCTGAACAAGGTATAAACATATTTTAATCAGTTTTGTACATACTAGTGTGCAACTCTTTTAACCTTTTAGCCTTATATTTGAGATTCAAGCTAATCCATAAATGCCTAAAACACCTATCAACAGTTCACTAAAAATGTCAATGATTATATCACATGTATCATGTTAGCTCCCATGTCTATGTTTTCAACTTCAGCAGCTTTTTGTTCATATAGTATGTTCATAATAGTAAAATATTTATTTAATTCAAGTTATTTTGATTAGCATTTTTGGATATTACAATGTACATTGTGGTAAATAAATCTAAGGCAACCACAGTGTGACTGGCATAATGTAAAAACTAGGGCTGTCAAAATTATTGCGTTAACGCACGTTAATTAATTTTTTTCATTAATCGCGTTAAAAAAATTAACGCATTTGACGCATGCCCATGCGTCCCATAATAACACTCAGAATGCCGCGGACACATGCGTGTGTAAGAGCAGGTAGACCCTCTGGGAATTCAAGTTTTGAAAGAATACACGCGTGACCGCAGGGCACTTGTAGTTTCCTGTATGAACTCTGCATGATGAGCTGCGGCCGCGACAGCCCTCTGGACAGCAGTTCCCACTTCCAGCGGCTGTGATCACGGCGAACAGCGCTGCGTAATGGGATCATATCCAAGACCACGCACAGAACTATTACAGAACTATTCTCTAGTGTGCGTACGTATCTTTGCATAACCGATGCACACAATATGTACAGCGCTGAAGCTGGACTGCGGAGCCTCAGTCTCCTCCGTGTCTTCTCCCGAAGCGCACTCGCTAAATTAAAGCTGAGGAACCTAATTTTCCTTTCGACTACCAGTTCATGTTAGTTTTGCCAAAAAAAGTAATGGTGTGAGCAAATCAAACAGATTTAATGAAATTCTGCATTTCAGACTATTCAGACTATTTTGAAATGTCCCTCATCTGTAACACACAATAGTTTTGGTCTGAGTCTAAACAGAAAGACAGAATTTTAATAATGTTGATTCCATTTTATATGGATTTATTGTTATAACAAACAAATACAGTACATATGTTCACTAAGCTGCCATTTATCTTTCCATTCAAACAACCATTTACAGAAAAATATTGCCAATAGTTTGAAATGTGATTAATTACGATTAATTAATTTAAAGCTGTAATTAACTCGATTAAAAAAATTTATCATTTGACAGCCCTAGTAAAAACGAATATTAGCCTTGTTAGCATGTTTTATGATATCTTGATTTCAAGTAGCGTTAGCTAACTTGTCCAACACTGGGGACTGGGGGCAAGTTGTTAGCTTGAATCTCAAATATAAGGCTAAAAGGTTAAAAGAGTAGCACACTATAATGTACAAAACTGATGAAAATATGTTTATACCTTGTTCAGATGACAGTGAAACCTCAGATTCTTCCCCAGATTCATCATCAATTAACTCGATGTTCCTACAGTTTCCAGCCATGACTGCGGTCCGCTGCTGTGAAAGGATCATTCACCTACCTCATCGCTGCAATTTTGGCTCCCCCTAGCGTTTGTGAAAAAGTGCGACTTCAAAGCCGTTTTTTTTACATAATTCATCTTAACATGTCAAAATGAACACCCAAAATATTATTAACACATATTGTAGTTATATATTCTGGATAGCAGCATGGTCAATTCTAGTACAGATTTTGTGATTAGATCCCGGCAGAAATTCTGCATGACGTCTGCAGGAGGAAACGTACCGTAATAACATTAATGAGCTTGTGTGTCTTGTCCTTGAGTAAGACACTTAATTCCACTTTGCCTGGATTCCCCTACTGAAGGACCAAGGCCATAAAGCAGCCATTCTGTGGACTCTCTAGTCACCCCTCATCCCCCATTAAAGTGATTGTCTGGAGTTTGTCAGGAAGATATTTGAAAAAAACGACGCAAGCTCCCTCCCCCTTCCTTTCTGATTGGTCTACACCTACGTTTCTGTAACACTTGTAAATGTTAATGAGAGAACACATTTTACATATACATTATTAATACACATGCATGGAGGTTTTCAAAATTATTTGTTAACGTTTTAATGAAAAAAATAATGTTTTTATGCACAAAAAAAGCGATCGCGGCAAACCCGGAATAAGCTATTATCAGGAATTTCACATTATAGGACACATCTGCAGAGGATCTGATTATGGATATAGGTTCAGTATATACACAAGTACCTCAGAATTGTTCAGAATACTTTGTTCAGTTTTCATGTAGTTCCAGAGCCTAATAGAGGCTTGATTCGGAGGCTCAGCAAAAACAAACAACTGAGCATGCGCGCAGCTGCGAGCATCAGCGCCGATGATTGACAGCCCTTGGCATGACTCGATTGGTTAACCTCGACGGCACCGTGGATTCTGAGCTATTGACCAGATGCATCAACGTCATCCAGTCACGTGATTGTGAATGAGCTTACGGCGGAAGTATTGGAAACTAGCATTGCTGCGAGAGCAAAACGGACACAACTCTTAAAAACGGAGCTTCCTCTCCTAAATTGAGAAGTGGCTGCTTCAAGCACATGTTCGATTACGTTATAGGTGGAAGTAGGACATCATGTCAGGGCTCACAAAGAGTGGTATTTGGAGAAGTTAAGGATTGCCTAACTGGATGTTGACCCGTACCTTCTCCCCACAGTCAATTTTATCGATTAAATAAAATGTCTATTTTTGCCAAAATTCACCCTACATGATCTTTATCATTATTGTTAACAATGCATCCCCTCACACTGGAGCAGATTTATATGTACATTTTGCTTGTAGCATTAGCAATAGTCCACTTTTCTGTGGCTTTTCTGTCTACAGCCAAACATGATACGTACTGACGGAGAGGAAAATAGTGAAACACGCAATTGACTTAAAAGATAAAAATGTCAATGTTGCAGCCCACATACAGGACAGTAGTAAGAGACACGTTTGACGTGTGTCATTGTCCTCCAAATTAATGGAAATAAAATAAATACAAACTTGTGATTGCTTTATCTTGTAAAAAGTGTTCACTGCATATTAGGGAGTACTTGGATGGGTCCCAGTCCTTTTGGTTAATTTCCGCTGGCCATCGTCGTCTTCTGTCTTCATGACGAGCAGGTATCAGATAAAAAAGCTTATGTCCTTGCCTGTTAGCAGGGCTGGACTGGGACAAAAAAATGGCCCGGGCATTTTTTCCTTCTTAGCGGCCCAGGCAACTCAAAAGGTTCAAGGAGCCATATTTGACAAAAAAACTAAAAACAACTTCTGTGTGGAGCCGCAAAAAAAAAAAAAAACAGCGTTGTATAAGGCTTATATGAAGGTAACAGGGGCTGAAGCTGTATTAGCTACATTAGCTACCTTAGCTACATTAGCTATATTAGCCTAATATCTAAATGACAAAGTAAAGGCTAAACACATAAAAACCATTCATGATTATCAAATGTGTATTTTCATTGCAGCGTGTCTTGGAGAGAATGAGGCACCACGTGACAACTCTGCTTTAAGTTTAACCTTCATGCAATTGTACAAATACAGTAAATAAATCTGCTTTTTGGCTCCGAGTTCACCTGCATCACTGTCTGCTCATATCCATCACATCACAGGCTGAAGTTTTCTGGAGCTGAATGTCCTTAATGGCCTTTTCTTTCACCGTCTTTGCGAAGGTATTTGAAGTCTGAAAATAGGTGCTCTGACTTTATGATAAATGAATCTTTCAGTGAACGGTGTTTAAAGCTTCATTGTTCCTCCTGTTGCAACAAAACTTTTCATTACATCGCAAACATGAAGCAGTCCTTCCTCATTGACTGAAAGCAAATGTTCATTCTCATACTTAGTCCAGTCTTATTATCGACTCTCTCTTTATCTTTGAGATCCATGCGCACACACAGTCTATAATGCACACACGCCGGTTTGTTTACAGCAGCGGCCGCCTGGTACGGGCCGCGTCACAGGATATGACTCACTACGTTGACAGAAATGCTAAAATTGAATATTACTTAATACTTATACAAGTTTTTGCAGCATTGAAAAACGTTAAGAATGTTTTTCCTCCTACAGAAACCACATTCAAACTAGAAATAAAATATAGCCCTCACACTCCATTTTCAGACATTTTTTAAAAGGCTCCAGGAGCCACTTTAGGTGCACTAAAGGTTGCCGACCCCTGGTTTATACAGTATGTGGAAGCAAATACTGTAGAGGATCAGGATATGTGCAGTTTCAACAATAAAATAAAGTACAATAGTCTACATAAAACAGAGTAATAAACATGTCTCAGAGTGAGGGAGGTGGACACAGACAATACTATTGTTTAGCTGGCTCTAAATCTGTTTAATCTGTTCACAACATTTTACTTTTGGGCTCAAACATGAACTTTTAATGCAATGGAAAATTTAGGTACCCGGGCTTTAATTTAGAGGAGAGGGGAGACGCGGACTGTTTTCTGCAGCGGTGTATTTATTGGGTGCACAAATTACGCAAAGACACGCATGGTCCTATATGCGCGTTTATGAACTTGGGTACATGGTCACGTTGCGGCTACGCGCTCACCGTGTTGTGAGCGGTTCCCGGTGAGCGGTTCCTGCGTCCAGCTCAGAGGAGCTGGATGCGGGAACACTGCGGCCGGTGAGGTGGTGGAATCCCGTTTGAGTACATGCAGCAGGTGCCCCGCGGACACGCGCGCTCTCCTCAAACATTTCTTAACGGATTTACACTTTTCACAAACTTGTTTTTTGTATGAGGCAGACAGACCGGCCCAAATATGGGCATCGGCCCTTCGGGCATTGCCCGGTACGCCCGATGGCCAGTCCAGCCCTGCCTGTTAGTATAATCAACCGCACTGCAAAATGTCACAGTTTTGGCTGTAATGCGCTGAAACAGGTTGTTTTGGTCAGGTGTCCGTAGGCTCGCAGTTAGACTTCTGCTGTCTGTCATGGAGAGTGGGCGTGGCCGGGACGTCACATGCAAGGGGTCAATAGCTAAGAGAAGGGAAGGCGCGACTTGCCCGTAATATTAGAATTAATAAAATGACTTATTTTATATCAACAATCAGGGCCAGGAGGTCAATTTAACACATTTCCTAAAATTTGTAATTAATTTAGAGTTACAGACTATCACTTTAAGGGATAGAAAATGGATGGATGGATGGACATTGATTATTCTTCTTATGTCATAGATCACAAACAAGTCAAACCAAATGGAAAGTGAACCTATGATGACCGTGCTGCAACAGTATTACTTCTTTGTTTTTGTGACTTAAAGTTATTTATTATTATCCATACATTATTCAGGAGTGTGCCACAAGCTTGTCTCCTTTGCTTGGAATGTATCTGTATATCTCTTTGTAGGCAAACGCTGATGCTATAAATTACAGATATGTGACGAGGAAAAGCCACCCACACTCCATAAGGTTGTGGCTTGTTTTTTAAGCCTCTGCAATAACATGGTGGTTATGAATATCAGCAGATTATGCATGTAGATGTCTTTAAACGTAAACATATGCAAAATGTGCGAGCATACAGTAGCTTTTAAACACACAAGTATTTGAGTTTGTGTCCTAGTGTGAAGACGGTGGTTACATGTTCTCACCCTGAGATAAAGTTAGTCATGGGTGAATCCTGCATTTGCAGCTCTCTGCAGGTGACTTACTTATCTGTCACACACAGTCCATCTGAGAGCAGAATATAAAGCAGCTTTATCTGCTCAAACGTGCCGGGAGTACACTCTGGAAGCCTGGAAGGACTCAAACGTCCCTCACCTCTCTTACATTAATTCATGGATTGTTACGTATTGATCACTCATCAACAAGAGAGTGCTTGTATTTTGGTGAATTTCTTATTTTTCAACAGTTATGCTTTTAAACGCTGCATTGTGACTATATCATTGTGGAAGCCAATTAAAAAACCAAATGAATTCTGTCATTGCAGTTTGCATGTTCTCCCCATGAAGGTTCTCTTTATATATTCTTGTAGCTCCTTGTTTTTCGGAAGAGGGCAAATGGAAAAATCACAACAATTGTAAGTGGCTATATAAATAAAAAATAGGAAGTACTTATTTACATGTTCCCAAACTCACAGAGTAGGACTTGAAAAACAAACATGGGAAAGAGCGAACGCATCTGTTACTTGTTTACTCACCTGTGAAGATGAGTCCTTTATCTGGTTGCCAAATGTATTTCTCAAACATTCCCTTCTATTTCCTCCCTTCGAGTTAATACAGTTTGAAAATGTGAAAAAATTACAAGTATAAGTTAGGGACCCACCCAATGGAAAATCTCTGAACTAGAACTCAACGCGTCCTGCGTTGAGTTGAGCAAAGTTGAGCGACAAACGTGCAATGGAATGGAGTTCTGTGTTTTGGTCTGTATAAACATGAATATTCTTTAGTTCTTGTCTTTAGAAAACATGCTTGTCTTTGTTGTTCCTCAGTGAACGGCGGCTGGTCCCTGTGGACGGAGTGGTCGGCCTGTAACGTGCCATGTGGGCGAGGCATACAGAAGCGCTCCAGGACGTGCACTAACCCCGCCCCCCTGAACGGAGGAGCCTTCTGTGAGGGCATGTCTGTGCAGAAGATCACCTGCAACGCCCTGTGTCCCAGTGAGTACACAGCTTTAACTGTACGCAGCTTGTGCCACCAGGCTTTACCAGTCGGATCTGTGTGTGATCTGTGAGCTGCTGGCTGTGAAAGCGAGTAAAGGCACATTCATACTTTGTGCGTCTGGCGCAGTTGTTGATTGGAGAGTATTTGAGTATTTGAACTCATGTGTATACTGATGTCAGAGGGCCAGAACCCTAAAACCCTAGCCATTGAATAAAAGTGGGACTAAAAAAGTTTTGATCATGATGAAATGCGTAACTGGACCAAATCCTGTCCTACTGTGATGATGAATGTCATATCATGGACATGGCATCTTGTCCCATCCTCACACGTTCTGAGACAAAAGACACAATGTGCTTTTTCACAGACACACTGTTGCTTTAAATTTGCTATATCGTGCAATGTATTTGTGTACAGCCTTAATTCACAACATCAGTTGTCTCGAAGGACTACACAAAGTTGTCAATTTGCCAACAATAAAGCAGAGAATCAAACCGTTCAAACACAGGAAATACAATGATAACTGACCATTTGACAAATATAAATTATTAAATTTTGATCATTTCAAATAATTTAAATCAGCATGCCTAATCTACAAGGTTTTACATGGCCCAGCACCTCCACCAATGAGTGATTTTATTAAACAAAAGTCTAGTAGTGCTGCCAGGTCTCGAATTACTCGAACCATTGCGAGAGGCAACTGAGTTTCTGAAATAGTACTCCGGTGTCAGTGAGGGAAAGCACCAGTCTGCCTACCTTCAGGAGTCATTTAAAAATGTAGCTGAGGGACACACAAACATGTAATTATGTTTAGGTATTCATGATTATAAAATGGACGTGGAACGGAGTTGGTGCATTGCAAAAAAGGGAAACAATTAGCATACAGGTCAGTGTAATGCGGGTCAGAACAATATAGAGTGGGGCAATAAGGGTCAGTGTAATATTAGCGCAGTCAGGGTATGTGCAATACTTGGGTTTGTGCAACCCAGATGATGTGATTCTGTCACTGTTTTCTACATTGTTCTTTGTTGTCTACTCTTGTTACTTGTTCTAACATGATGCGATAACTGTTCTTGTCCCTGTCTCTCTGTATATAGTCCATAAGTGTCTCTGTATTTTTTTACTTTTTCTTTAATTTCCACTTTTTTATTGTACATCATACAGTATATCCTGCATTTATCATGTTTGCACACTTCTTTCTTCGCACAAATCTTGAGTGATTCTATCCATGCCAGATGTGACATGTAAAAATGTCAATAAAGCCTATCTTACAGTATCTTGTGTTGTAACACCAAACTGCCAGGGAGTCAGCAGATGGAAATTAGCCTAAGGCTATAATCTGACATATTTACTGTATATTTGTGAAAATTCTCATTGATATGTGTTGTTCCTCCTTTCTCAAATAAATAAAAAATAGAATAAATAACTAACGCATGGGAACCTTTGGTCCATACAGATGGACCATGTCCATAAATGTCTGGGATCATCACTGTCCTGAGAGGACAGTGATGAATGGGCGGCACGGTGGCTGAGTGGATAGCACTCTCGCCTCTCAGCAAGAAGGTCCTGGGTTCAAATCCCGGTTGGACCAGGGCCTTTCTGAGTGGAGTTTGCATGTTCTCCCCGTGTCTGCGTAGGTTTCCTCCGGGTGCTCCGGTTTCCCCTACCACTAAAAATATGTACAATAGGTCTGGCATGTGCCTCCTGTACTGGCACCTCCACTCCCAAAATATAACAATTGTAAACCGCTTTGAGACTCCGATGTGCAGTGAAAAGGCGGTATATAAATAAAGATTACTACTAATTACTTACTGAGAGCAGTCCAAACTAAGGTCTGCAGACTAAATGTGGCCCTCTGTATAATTGTATATGCCCCCCTGTCTCGTCAACCCAAATTAACCATGAACACATACTGTATTCACATTGTCATCCAGCCAACTTCAGCTCTACCAATAGTTTACCTTGTTGTGAAGCTCAGAAACTCTTGAATCCAGTCATTGACTTTGTTTGACCTCACTGACGTTTGTTTTTGATTGTATGACGTGAATGTAGCTTGAATGTAGGTTGTCATTCAACCAAATTTGTCAAATGTGAACAATATAAACCATACCTCATTTAATGTGGGCCTCCCCAAGGTTATTCCCCTAGGTTTTTTTTATCAAATACATTGCTTGCCGGTGCAAGAGGGTCAAAGGACAAGGATGATGATCCAGGACACTCAATTTTCAACAAAATGTATGGATATTGGTCATCTTCCCCTTCTGTGTTTTCTGTCATTGCATTTCTTGAGTTTGAACTGTTTGATTCCCTGATGTGTGGCTAATTCAACGATCATGTCCTCCGAGATAGCTACTGTTGTAGTTTGAATAAAATGAATTACAGCCAAGATCCTCCTGAATCTAGTCAATTTATATGTAGCTGGCTCCTGGACAATTTTGCTGAACTAATGTGGCCCTGCCCTAGATTATTTTTCTTGAAGTAAAACTTTAATGAGAAGACGTGTTTTTAAATCACATCTTATTTCATATTATGTATTTTTCTTTGGGATTATTTACACACTCTAAATAATACATCCTGATTTATTTATGTTTGCCACAATAGAAACATGGAAACTAATATCGACAGACTCCGGGCATTTGAGGAAATGTTGTCATGTGTTTTGTAAAGCAATTTTAAGGTTTTCCATAAGGGCACTTCCCGACACCCAAGACAGAAGCCTAAACATGTCCCATTGCCCAGAGAAATGTCTGCCAATTCCAGATGTGTTTTTCAGTGCTTCACCCGAGATGCGCCATTTGTCTGTGATAAAGACTGCACGACAGCACCAAAATAGAAGTTCTTCTTTGTTTTGTCGCGCTCCGCAGTTATTACTCGTGACATTTGAGCGAGATGATTCGGATAAAATGTCAACAGCTCAGACAGGGCTCCGGGAAATAATTTCAAAAGCTGTAATTAGACTTTTCAGACAGGTATCTTCTACTTCTTTTGTGTAGTGCTTTCATATGCATCCGGGGTTTTTGATTTGATGGAAAACAGTGGAATTGAGACGCCGAGAATCATTGCGTTTCCATGAGAATGCAAGTCGGCTTTTGTGAGCATCACGCTAAGTCTCTACTCAGCACTTTTTACAGCCTGAATTCATACACAAGCTGAATCAATGAGCTCAAGTTTTCAATTAAATTACGGATTTTTATACAACTTGTATGCAGTAATAAGCATTTTTATTAACGCATTAACAAAATAATTGGGTATAGCATCTAGAGCGCGAGTGCCAGGTGAGTCATTAGCATAGGTACTTAGCATAGGTACCCACCCATTAATACCCATAAATGGGACTGCAGGGCCGTGTGCAGACGCCAGAGGAAACAGCAGTGACCACAATGATATACAGTGGGGCAAAAAAGTATTTAGACAGCCACCAATTGTGCAAGTTCTCCCACTTAAAATAATGACAGTGGTTTGTAATTTTCCTCATAGATACACTTCAACTGTGAGAGACAGAATGTGAAAAATAATCCAGGAATTCACATTGTAGGATTTTTAAAGAATTTATTTGTAAATTATGGTGGAAAATAAGTATTTGGTCAATAACAGAAATTCAACTCAATGGAAGGAGGTTTTGGCTCAAAATCTCACGATACATGGCCCCATTTATTCTTTCCTTAACACGAATCAGTCGTCTTGTCCCCTTAGCAAAAAACAGCCCCAAAGCATGATGTTTCCACCCCCATGCTTCACAGTAGGTTTGGTGTTCTTGGGATGCAACTCAGTATTCTTCTTCATCCAAACACGACAAGTTGAGTTTATACCAAACAGTTCTACTTTGGTTTCATCTGACCACATGACATTCTCCCAATCCTCTGCTGTATCATCCATGTGCTCTCTTGCAAACTTCAGACGGGCCTGGACATGCACTGGCTTCAGCAGTGCATGTCTGCAGTGCCAGACGATTTGATTCCCTGTCGTCGTAGTGTGTTACTGATGGTAACCTTTGTTACTTTGGTCCCAGCTCTCTGCAGGTCATTCATCAGGTCCCCTCGTGTGGTTCTGAGATTTTTGATCACCTTTCTCATGATCATTTTGACCCCACGGGATGAGATCTTGAGTGGAGCCCCAGATCGAGGGAGATTATCAGTGGTCTTGTATGTCTTCCATTTTCTGATAATTGCTCCCACAATTGATTTGTTCACACCAAGCTGCTTGCCTATTGTAGATTCACTCTTCCCAGTCTGGTGCAGGTCTACAATTCTTTTCCTGGTGTCCTTCGACAGCTCTTTGGTGTTGGCCATAGTGGAGTTTGGAGTCTCACTGTTTGAGGCTGTGGATGTCTCAGCAGCTCACAGCAGGCCTGACTGGAATCAGGGGCTGTGCAGATTGTCCAAGTGTGCTGATCAAGATGCATGGTTTCTCTTGAGGTTTTTCAGTTTTGGCTTAAAAAAAAAAACACTTTTTGTGTAAAAAAAAAAAAGTCTTCTGTTCTCTAGATGTTACAGTGTGAGATTTCATAACACTTTTAAGCAACTTTTGTTAAAGTTAAACTCATCAATCTATCAATGTGCAGAAGCCAGTACTTTTCCCTTGTTTTGTCTATCTGAAGGCCAAGCTACAAGCACACCGTGGCAGCTGCTGATTGGAGGTCTCCATGCCTCCGCTCTGTATAATACACTTGCATTCTGTTGTATCTGTTGATCGTGCTGTCTCTACCATCGACAATAAAACATGTCTTCTGTCTGAATTATGACACGATCCCAGACTTTGTCATCTTCTTCAACAGACAAGGCCCGCATCCTTCCACCACCTGAAGAAGATGACATAGTCTGGGATCGCGTCTTTAATTCCGACAGAAGACATGTTTTATTGTCAATGGTAGAGACAACACGAACAACACGAACAACAGAATGCAAGTGTATTATACAGAGCGGAGGCATGGAGACCTCCAATCAGCAGCTGCCACGGTGTGCTTGTAGCTTGGCCTTCAGATAGACAAAACAAGGGAAAAGTACTGGCTTCTGCACATTGATAGAATG
The DNA here is from genome assembly GCA_964034765.1 of Knipowitschia caucasica. Taxonomy (NCBI): domain Eukaryota; kingdom Metazoa; phylum Chordata; class Actinopteri; order Gobiiformes; family Gobiidae; genus Knipowitschia; species Knipowitschia caucasica. Next base: position 14,488,243 of record OZ035831.1, read on the forward strand.
ATGAGTTTAACCTTAACAAAAGTTGCTTAAAAGTGTTATGAAATCTCACAACATGTTTTATTGTCGATGGTAGAGACAGCACGAACAACACGAACACAGAATGCAAGTGTATTATACAGAGCGGAGGCATGGAGACCTCCAATCAGCAGCTGCCACAGTGCCATGTAGCTTGGCCTTCAGATAGACAAAACAAGGGAAAAGTACTGGCTTCTGCACATTGATAGAATGATGAGTTTAACTTGAACAAAAGTTGCTTCAAAGTGTTATGAAATCTCACATATCCATGGAAATTGAATTTGGTATATCTACACATGTTTTGTGTAGGTAATGGATATGTATAGATACCAATCATAACTGTACGTACAGAGCCACGCAAGCGTCTCTCTAGAACGCTGCCAAACTGACTGAAAGTAGTTGTGCAGCATGGATCAAGTTGTGCACCCCCTCAACCCTGATTAGCATTTGTATAGCTCACAGCATTGCCATTTACATGTTAAAGCCTCCTGTGGAGGAGGGAGGAGGGGACAACAAACTACCGTCAACAGCCGAATCCCAGAAGTTTCACAGTAATATACAGGGCCGAAAAGAGACAAAAATCACACTTTTCATGCAGTGATTGTTCTCAAATAAAAAATGACTTAAAGGAACAATATGTAAAAATCTGGCCAAAAGTGGTACTGCAGTCACAGTCAATATTTTGTAGTCCTCTCCCACTCTCCCTGACTCAGGTTGCCAGATTCACACCAAATCCAGCAGCAAACACAGGGAATTATTTTATCAGTTGTTTGTCCGTCTCCATTCACATTGCCATGACAGCCGTGCTAATGCTGAATGAATGTTTTGATTAATGTTTTTTTATTATTATTATTTGGACATTTGAGATAAAAAAACAAAAACAAAATAAAAGCAATGTAATTACACATAGTTTATGCAAAATAAATAAGCAATTGATGTCCAAAATAGGAGTGGGAAGAATGGATGTTGGAATGTATTTCTTCAGCGTATCAACATCAGGGTTTGCTCAAGAGGATATCACCTTTCAATTTTATTTATTCCCTATTTTTTAGACAAACAAGTAAAAGTCCCACATCAAAAAGAGACTAGCATTATTTTAATTGGGGTACATGTGGTCTTAAATGATTATTTTTACAATTAAGCTATAATCTGCAAAAAAACGTCTTGACCTTCATCTTTTACCGTTTTTAGAGCAATCTGTCATAGAATGTGATAACATGCAATAAATACAAAAAGACATAGCCTGGGATCGAACCCAGGTTCCTGCATCGTAAGCGCACAGTTTTGACCACTAGACCACCGATTGACACGAATGGAGACACTGTGAAGAACGGAGTCAAACTAGAAAATTCTGCATCACACGTGAACTTTTATCAGCTGTCTCAATTGTTCAAAGGCATCCCGATATAAACCCTCGTTTTAGTCTTTGTTTTGTCATTAATGATTTGAGAGTCATAACAAGACCTTTTTTAGTTCTGCGCCACATGTCGCTGGCAGAGCTAAAGCGGACTTAACTTGCCACCTAGTGGCGATAGGATGTAATATGTTTCACGCAGCTGCGTGATTCATGAAAAGCGTGAGTGAAGACGACAAAACGAAATGGGACCTACTGTAAGATATGACTTTTAGTTTTTAGTTGTATTTCATATTGAGAAGATTTGCTATAATTAGTACAGAACTGCTCCATATCATATACCCACACAGACACACACACACAGAGAGACAGACACACGTATGCACATCAGTGGGGGCGGGTCCCGGCTCAAAAGTGGCCAAAATGACGTGCGCTGACATGCTTGCAATACCACCCCGGGCCGATGGGGGTGGACCCAGAAGAAGAATTAGCCAATGCTAACATATAGCATTGGCAGACCTCTCAAAAACGTCTTTACAGGATGGTCCAAAAGTTGGCTCTTGGCCCAAAGCTCCATTCCACATGTGTGTCAATGCTGAGGGGGGTGGATTTTTTTGGGTCCACTCTAGTTTACTTGCTGTGAATTTTTGAAGTTACTCGTTTAAATAAATGGAGCTCGAACCAGCTCGCGCCGGCTAACGCATGCGCAGATGCGTTTTTTCACATTTTCCAGCCCCTGCGGCCATTTGGAATCACTCCACGAGAGCCCAATTTTTGGCCCATTTGTTACAAGGGCGGAGATAGGCGTGACTACGTCCGTTAATATATACAGTCTGATGCACACAGAGGCAGACGCTCACACACCCAGAGACAGACACACACGTATATACACGTACGCACACAGAGACAGACACACACGCGTACCACACTGAGACAGACGGGTACAGCAGCGGTCCCGCGGATCACAAAGTAAACTATGTCAAAGCGATGCAGTCTCTGAACTACATCATGGATCTATAATAATAACATGGATCCACGTTTCTGAACCTCAGTGAACGCCACATGCTGCTGCTGCTTTGCGAGCGAACGTCACCACATACGGCACCAACACACGCATTAAAAAAAAACTCGGAATGACTCGCACACGCCTTGAAGCTTCTTCACGTTTTGCACAAACTTGCGCCTGTTTGTTTAATGCGTTTCAAGTTGTTTTCTTTCATTGTGGCGTGGCTTTGCCTGACAGCTACTACCAACTGATGCATCATGGGATCACCCTCGCGCGCAATGAGCTCTGGACCTCACTTGCGCGCAAGGGCCCTCGCCTTTTCTCCCTAAGTAATGGGACACCCTACAACCCCCGCGGGAACGCGCTAAATCTAGGGCAAGGGTGCTTTTTAAGGGCAAGAAGGAGAATTGGGATGGGGCTTAAAACTCAAAAAGATACAGGAGACCAGATAATACAAAACAAAATAAGAACTAAAAATGATAAGCCGACGCAAGCACACGATGGAGCGGGCACCGGCCTTGTATGTCCAAAGGTTTAGGGATTATTCTGCACAAGTGGAGATTATCTTCTATGGCGGCGCATGTACACAGACTGAGAACCAATCAGAACACAGACAATCTCCTCCACCTGCATTAGGTACATGCAATCTGAGGTGAGAACATCCTGATGGGACCTGCGCACACAAACTCCCAATTATACCAGATTTGTATAGCCACATTTTCGGACAATTAGGAATTAGTTGTTTGGATGCGCTACTTGCTCAGTTTAAAGAGGAGGAATGTGGCCTTGAATGAGGATGAGCAGTGTCCTTGGGTGAAATGTGCTTTCCAGTTAGATAACTGCATTATTTCTTTAAAATACGTGTATTCAAGATGTTCTGGGTTTTTCAACAACGAGAGATCAGATAATCAAACAGTTCATACCCAGAAATTGCAATAATAACGAGGTGTAATTGGTCCATTATAAATGTCATGAATGATCACTGTCCTTTGATCCTCCTGTCCTTGTACACAAAAGGTGGTACTTACTATACATGTTTTAGTGGTCCGGGAAACAGGAGCACCTGGAGGAAATCTTTGCAGACACAAGAACAACATACAAACCCTCATACAAAGGCCTTCCAACAGGGATTCAAATCTAGGAGCATCTTGCTGAGAGTGCTAACCACTCAGCCACTGTGCTATGCTGCATCAGGGCCTTTGCTGTGACTGTCTCTGCGTTTCACTGTAGAGCAAGCATAAGCATGTTATGTCTTCTCATAAAGCAGCTAGCTCGGAAGTCCTGTAGCCTGTCACTTTGTTGGCAAACTTTAAAACTCACACTTTTTGAGATGCTCCTTCTATTTACTGTAAACGGTGGCGACAAAACTAGGACAAGTTGCTTGAAGTGCACTCTGCCAAATGTCAAGAGACTGCAGGAGTCTTTAAAGATGTCACTTTTAAGCAAAAACAAAATCAGCAGGACGAATAAACGTATACACTGCATCGATGCACTAAAGACAACCAATCAGAGCACGTCTGTTTGAAGATTCCTGACCCATTTTACTCACTATTCTACAGAGCTTCTGAAAACATCAAGATGGGAGTCTTTCATGTGTGTCCACAAGGTTATATCGTATTATAGACCATATTTAAGGTGTGGACTGTTGGAGTGCTGATGTCACCCACGGTCTTTGCCGAATACACTAGTAGGTAGAGCCAATTCCCTCATATGGGCATTTGTTCCGACTGGGTTAGCTTGGCTCCATAAGAGGAGCAGTGTTGCCAAGTCAAGCAAAACAATAAAAAAAGGATCACAGAAAGCGCACTGATTTTTTGAGACTAAAATACTGAGTATGACAGAAACAGTTATAGGGAACTAGAAGAGTTTACTTTTCAATTTAAATCAAAATGGAACCAGAGCATGCCTGTTGGGCTTCATTGAGGTAGCAGGTAAGCAATGTCCATCTAGTCTATGCATCAAATTTAAGGGTAGGATTTATTTTCTTTTTTCACATTTTATTTCATGATACTTACAACAAGGGAGCAAAAAAACCAGGTCTAGGACAAAAAACAGGACGCTCCTGCTCTCAGCTCTCCTCTTCTCCTCAATACTCCCCTCTGCTTCTCCCTGCTCCTCACTATACGGATTTTGTTTTTGTAAATGTTGCCAAAATGTCTCCACTTGAGAAGGGCTCCAGGGTAAGTTTAAAGACCCATTTTACCTACACCTGGAGGAAAAGGGAATTGTGCCGAAGAGTGGTCCTTCTTTAGTCACACACAGGCATGACCCTTCCTCCCCATGGAGCAACTGTGTCCGTCGGCCCTGTCACTCACCACACACTCTCCGTTATTACAGCAAATGTATGTGTCATTTAGCTGGACATGCTGCTGTTCCATGTCACCACCGCACGCACCTGTCCTATATTCTGACGGCCTCTCCATCCATCCCAATGCACACACTTTGCTGCTGGCGGACTCTTCCTAATGTGACACATCTGGTTCACGCTGGGCATTGTTTTAGCTTATTTTACTTCCAGATCACAGTTTGGGGCCCCGGACATGTGGGCTGCACTCCCTTTTCCGCCTCTTCAGTCTTGCGCCTTACAGCCTTGATTCTCGTTCTACAGCCGGAGTCCTGGATCCATAGACTGTCGATCCATGGTAGTAGATCCCTCTCTCAACATGGGCCTCTCTGAGAACTCTCATATCGTTCCAACTGTAAAACAGTAAAACTCAACATTACAGTGATATGTCTGTCATATTGATTTTTTTTGGTGGTAATTAGTTAGATGGTGGTAATTTAGTTAGATTAGTTACAGTAGGTCCCATTCCGTTTTGTCGCCTTTCACGCGTGAATCACACGTGAGTCTCGTGTGATTCACGCGTCTTTTATTTTCCCCCCTCCTAGTGACGTTGCAATGACCAAAACAACCACCAGGTGGCACTTGTGAGCAGGGTTACATTGGCGTCTCATCGCTCTTTCTTCTCTCTTCACTGGACAACTATCTGTGGCTTTAAGCCTAGCGTACTGTACATCGGACTGGCAACTGATTATATCCGTCGCCTATGAGTTTCTGCCCCGTGCACATCGACAATCCCGTGAGATTCAACTCAAAGTAAGATTTTTTAAATATATGGTGCTTTCTCTGTAAGGTTTGTCGCGTATTTGATCAAATATATACAATCTGTGGTCAAATCGTCGTTTTATTTTCTTGGCAGTTCGTGTCCAAAATTACTTCATGTTAGCCTAACTGTCTACTCTAGCCCCAAACATGTTGTTGGCATAAAACTGTGCCAGTATAATGGTCCTACAATTTCGTTGTTTAGCAAAGTGATTTGTGTTAAGACTCGTAACATTACCAACAACCCCTTAAATGTTCTGAACCATAATAACAGGCGTAGTTTTCGCAGTTTGGAGCTGCTAGCTTCTAGCTAGCTGTTGCTAACGGTACGCAGCTAACATAAGTAGACCAAAGTCGCTACTGTCCTGCTCTGTCTTGTTGCCGGAGGTGCAAGTGGAAAATACAGTTGGCAACAGAAGCCACGTGACATTTATTAATCTTCTATTATTTTGTACTCTTGGGGACAGTTCATTTCCCCGCAGAAGTCCCTAGTTACATTAGCTCAGCGGAGCGACTCTCAAGGAGGAGACAGGTGCAGAGCATGGTGCGGAGGCAGAAAACATGTTTATTGCTATCTGAGATCGCTCTGATTTCCTCGCGGTCAGAAAGTAGCTTGTTTCAGCAGAAAACTAACGTTAAGTTAACAGCTACTGCATGTTGTTAATGTTATGACCCGTCCGCATCAGCATCACTGTATTATATCAAGGCCTGTCTGTTTTAGCCAATGTGCAGCTATATGGTTAGTTATGATAAGTTCAAATAAATTCAGAAATCTGCAGCACATTTAAAAAACCCAGACAAAGTATAAGTGATACATTATAAACATGCATTTTTAAAAGAACATACTGAGGGTGACTGCTATAGCCTATTGCAGTCACAAAATTAGAGTGGAAATGCTAAAAATCTAATGTGACTTACATTCGCATTTCATATGAACAACATTTTGGCATGTTAATTTTGAAATAAACGATATTTTGCTGGACAAGTAGGTTTTGTTTCCGGGCAAGTAAAAAATACCTGCCACTTCAAGTACCTCAAAGCACTTAATGTCAAGTCCTGACAAGGTAATACATTCAGCTAAAGACAGGTACATGTTGTGGTATAGCATGATGCACAAAGCACTTTGTTTGTACTAATCTAATGCATTTTTTATATGTAAAAAGCAGCACCGCCTGTTTAAATGCTTATGATATTTGTCCAATGAAGAGTATTTTTAAGCATGTTTATTAATTTTATTTTATTTTATTTTAGATTTTTCCTTTCACTGCTGCCAATTGATGGAGGAAAGCTACAGCAGGAGGTAAGTGTGATACAAAAAGAACTGTTAATAAATGAAGTGAATGTAATGTACTCGCTAGGGATGCAATAGTTTTTTTGGGGGGGGGGCATTATACATTGGTTGGATCCTGCTCCAGACTTGTTTCTGCTTTTTGTAATGTAAAACATTTTATCTTAACTGCTTTAAAGTGACTCAATGGTGTAACGTTTTTGGGTCTGGAGTTTTTTTTACTGTAATGCTCATTGTTAAATAATATTTTGAATATGAATAAGGGCTGTCAAGCGATCTTAGATATTTTTATTCGCTTGATACACTTCAAACAAATTATCTTCGGTCTTCTTGCATCCCTTGTATTTACAATACATTACAATACTTGCATGTGATACTGTTTGGTATGGGCCACACTGATTTTGTTTCTGTAATTTAGAGCATAAATGAGTGTGCCCTGCAAGATTTGCGGTGAGTCCTTGGCAACAAGAGAGGAGATTTTCCATCATTTGTCATTATATACGTTTTTATATCTAAATGAACACAATCAGAAATATGAAAACATATTCAAGATAAGAAGTGCTGAATACTTCCTAATTCGTGGTGTTTTTTATTTCTATGTTGTTTCGTAGGATCCAACCGCTGCTATAGAAAAGAGGAGGGAAGTCGTAATCCGAGGCCTAATTGAATACATGGGGGAGAAGCCAGGAGACTTGATTTCAGATCTACAGGTAAAATTTCCAATCTTTTCTTTTTCAGGGTATAAAAAAAGTACCGTACCTTATGCTGATATGTCTATCATTAAGAGTAGTAGTATCACCAAATCCTCTTCATCCTCTGCATATGCTAAAAGTCAGCATATGCAGATTATTTAAAAAACATTTTGGTCTCATTTGACCATAGAATAATCTACAATCATGTAGAAAAGGTTAAATCATCTACTGGACTGGGTTTTGGTAAAGTTGAGTGTTTCGCTTTTAGTGACACAAGCTTCTTCAGAGCTCTTAAAGTCATAAAAGAACACTTTTACCCAAACTGGACTAAAAACTAAAAAGACCCAGGTTCCTTCCAGAAGGAGAGAACCAAAACTGCCAAAAATGTCTATTCAAATTGTTTTCAATATCACTCAACTTTACCAAAACCCAGTCCTGGCGATGATTTAACCTTTTTATAAGATGGACACTCCCTGGATGAATGAGAGCCTTCACAAACATCTGACCATATGACATTCCCCCAGCCCTCTGGATGGAATGGTCACTGGAAAACTTCAGTTGGACATGAATGAACATGAGCTGGCTAAAGCAGCTGGACCTGTATGGTATGAATTAAAGGTGCACCGATCTGATCTGTCACCAATCATGATTGGTCGATCACGGCCTAATTTTTGTGATCAGTGATTGGTGAAATGCGCCAATCAGAGGGGCCGATCAAACGTAGATTTCAGACTTTCTTACAGTAGATAATCTGGTGAAAACTCCACAGTATAGCGCCGCTCTAAACAGAGTTTTAAATGTAATTCGTGGCTACAAAACCGCTCTGGATGAAATGCTCGGCTGTATCCCTCTGCGCATGTCGGCTCTCCTCTTTCCAGATTGCAGTGTAACTAAACAAAACAATGATGAAGCTTGAGCTAACCCGCTATCGCTATGCTTTAAGACAAAAACATGAGTTTGTGACAATAAAATATCAGCGTATGGTACTTCTAATAGTAGGTAAAGGAGATGATTTGCCATGTACCATTATTTACATTTGCAACTACCGCATGACTTCACATGCGCGCTCCGTAAGTGATACCACAGGATATTTAACACAAAACTGTGCTATCTGAAACGCACGTGAAACTACAATCAGAGGCAGGGGTCATTGTCCTGTCTTATTTTGCTCTTTAGTACTCACTAAATGGCAGCTCGTCAAAAGGGAAAGTATGTGCGTATGTGTTTGGCACCTCATGTCGCCGTCTCCTTGTGGAAGTTCTTTTCTTTCTTCAAATATTGTCTAATGTTACTGTCAAACTAATTTAGGCAGAAATGTGAGAAATTCCACACAGTGTGCTCACTTTTTCTAAACATTAATTGAACAAACAATATATATTTGTACCGTCAAATAATTCCTGCAACATTATAACATACATAATGGCTGAATTTATGTGTTGTATCAAATATATTTAAGCTGTTACTGATGCATTTAGACACAAATTATGTAATTTAGTGACAAAATTAAACAGATATAATTGACTTGAAAATGTCTGCACAGCTCATCAGCCGTCAGTTTCTCTGAATAGGTTGCGTTCACGTTTTAGAATGTGATGATGGGCAGTTGTCAATACAACTCTATGGGAGAAATACAGTTTTTGTACGAACTCTCAAACAAAAATTGACAAATGTTTTTCCTCTTCAGTATTTGACAGTGATTAGATTTACTAACCCACTTTATTATTTGTATGGCTGAAAGTCCTTTCTACTGACCAACATCACGCTCATGATTTCAAAAATTGTCATTGGTTTATACTATAAACCAATGACAATTTTTGAAATCATTATGTGCTGAAAGAGGAGACAATGAACTTTGAGACAGTTTTTTTCATGTGGATTCTCCTAGTAATGATCTCAGTCAATACTAGGAGTACTACTACTCATTAACCAAAAACTAAGACAAAAAATATGCAGTTTGCCAGTTACCATAGTTAACGCCATGGAATTTTCACTTGCCCTCCACCTCAGTTTTAAATGAACACGTGAACACAACCTATTGCATTGACTATCAAAACATATCAATGTCTAATGTATTTTTCCCTCTCAAATAGAGTCTGGAGGAAACTGAAGACACTCGGCAGAATATCGCCTATCCAGTGAAGATTGTCAAAGTTGGTGACACGTACGAGATCAGCATTGATGGCCTTCAATGCATTACAGGTTTGGGCACTGTAGCCAAGGCCTCCTGTATTCTTGTTGGCGTTATATACGCATTGGGACTTGAAATACCCACCCAAGCTTCAGCACACATTTGAAACTTTTCAGAGATTACTGATTGGTCTCAGTCCTGTGAAACCAAGAGCATCTGTGAGATACAGTTCACTCCTTAAAAAGCTGTCTTAAAGTTTGAATTAAGGAATCCTCACTTTTGACCCTGTTCTAACATTGTTCAAATATAAAAAGTGTTTGAAAATTCAAAATGGTGAGTTATAGAGGCTTAGAAGCACAATGTATCAGTTTTGTGAACTGCAACTGCATGTTTGTGTGTTGCAGCAGACACCTTTGTAATTCCCTCTGCAGTAGATGTAGCCATTTTTTTTTTTTGTCCTAGGGATGTGGATTGTTCATTTGGGAATTATCTGTCCACTCACTATGATTTAGTAATTTTACACATTGTGTAGGACAGGGGTTCTGAAACTTTTAAAGGCAGGAAAACAAAATCAAAATTTGGATGAAAATATTCATTTCACATTGCCCTTTTTATTGGTAGTTGTTTCCTTTTTAAAATATTGTATATCACAAGGAATTGTTTTATATATATATTATATATATAATGTATTTGATCAGACTCCCTCTAAATACAACTTCAGAATTTGAATGAGACGTAAACGACTAGAACATGATTAAAACCAAAGTCCTTCAAGAAAGTTTTTAGAAATCTTTAAAAAAAAATGTCTACTCATCTTTTTACTTTTTTTTGTTGTTAAAACTGGAGTGGTAAGGAAAAATGGTACAGAGTTCTGTTGGAAGATAAATATTAATGTTTCAAAATGTAATATTGAATATATAGTTACATTTAAGTGTACATATTGAAAAATAAATGTTGACGTGGAAAAGCTTTAAAAGGTTTTATTTTTTCAGAACACAAGCATATTGGTATAAATGTTTATTTTAAAGTCATGTAATTTTTTATCAGAGCTGACATTCTTGACGTTTTTTTGTATTCTACTAGAAAACATGTTGGGAGAAAATATTAACTCAAAGAAATGTAATTGTTTAATCAAAGCCAAAAAATTCTGTGAAAGATTATCTCAAAATATTTGTATTATTTAATAAGAACACCCAACATGTTAGGAAAAAAGATTGACTCAAAGTAATTTAATTGCTTCGTCGTCACATGTCTGAATTTTTTTTATCTTAAAATAATTTCATTGCTTTATCTTGACATCAAATTGTTTGGAAAAATGATAATCTTAAAGTAGCTTTATTGTTTCATAATTACAAAGAATTGTTTGTTGTTATGTTGCTGTTTATTGATCCTGATGGTCACACGTGAATGTGTGACCAGAGGGGGGAATGTGAGATTTCATAACACTTTTAAGCAACTTTTGTTAAAGTTAAACTCATCATTCTATCAATGTGCAGAAGCCTGTACTTTTCCACTTCATGTTGTGTCTATCTGAAGGCCAAGCTACAAGCACAACGTGGCAGCTGCTGATTGGAGGTCTTCATGCCTCCGCTCTGTATAATACACTTGCATTCTGTTGTATCTGTTGTTCGTGCTGTCTCTACCATCGACAATAAAACATGTCTTCTGTCTGAATTTAAGACGCGATCCCAGACTTTGTCATCTTCTTCAGGTGGTGGAAGGATGCGGGCCTTGTCTGTAACATCTAGAGAACAGAAGACATTTGCATGTCAAATGAGGTGATGACCGAAACAACAGGGGGCTAGGGTGGGCTTTGTTTATTCGTCTGGGGGAGGAAGGGCTGCGAATGAGTGACTTCCAGACTGTGAAGAAATGCACTAAAGCCACTGTAACTATTCAGATCCTCCCCCCTCCCCCTAAGATGGCAAAGTGAAGCTCAGCCTGTGATAACGGCCCTATTTACATAACAAAGTTGGCCGTTCACAGGTGATTTCGTTTGTTAGCTAAAATCCTTGGGGTCATTTGACACCGTGGAGGGGATGATAGGTACTGTATAAGTGCCAAATGACACCTCCAGGCGAGTGCTAGTGTTAAAGCTGCTTTCAATATCTTTTCAAATCTGTTTTCCTTTTCTCCATAGCATGTCTGTAACAAAAGTTCTCATAATCTGAAGTCGGCGTATTTACATGGTTTTATGAAACAGAATTCTGAGAAAAACAGGTTTAAAGATCGACATTCCAAACATAATCATCACAGTCACATATAACATGTAAATTTTGAATTACTCTGTTATGGCACACTTGTTTTAGTCACTATGTTGTAGAAGATTAAAAAGATGTTACTTTGGCACCAATTAAACACACAACACTCATGAATTAGTCGAAAATCAAGAATGTATTGATTCTTTCAATATTCAATGGATTGAATTTTGACCTCCTCTTCTTTTTCTTTCTCTTTATAATTTACTGAAAATTAGATATGTATTAGACATTGCCAGTATTATTCTATCAAATCACGCAGTCTAAATATCCACAACCACCAAGCATTTTTAATGCAAGGAGAAACTTAGGTAACTTTAAAGACAAGATGTTATATAATAATTGTTTTAATGAAAAAACAATTTTGCCACAAGCAACCAAAATTGCTTCAGACAAGAATCGAACCTGGGTTCTCCAGGTCCTAGTCTTCAATGTTAACCATTCGGCTAACATAGCACCTCTGGGCTAGACAGGTTTGCACGCAGTATGATACCTGAGCGTCTAGTCGCTGGCAGAGCTAAAGCGGACTTAGCCTGCCACCTTGTGGCGATAAGATGTACTATTTTTCACGCAGCTGCGTGATTCCCGAGAAGCGTGAATGAAGACGACAAAACGGAATGGGACCTACTGTAGTTTAGATATTGTTTTGTATTAGTAAGTAAGTAAGTAAGTAAGTTTTTATTTATATACAGCCTTTTCACTGCAGATCTGAGTGTCAAAGCGGTTTACAATTGTTAATTTTTGGACACTTGTCTCTCACTCCACACAGAGATGGGAGCGGGGTCGCCAGTACAGGAGGCACATGCCAGAACTATTGGACATATTTTTAGTGGTAGGGGAAACCGGAGTACCCGGAGGAAACCTACGCAGACACGGGGAGAACATGCAAACTCCACTCAGAAAGGCCCTGGTCCAACTGGGATTCGAACCCAGGACCTTCTTGCTGAGAGGCGAGAGTGCTATCCACTCAGCCACCGTGCCGCCCATGTGGCAACGCAATGATGGGACCGGACTGCAGACGTGCTGTTCATGTTCCAGAGCAGTTAATTGCCCGTTTGTGAATAAAGTCGAAATATTACAAGTTAAAGGTCCCATATTACGCTTTTCTTTATGTTTCACTGTCAATCCTAACACATGTGTGATAATAATTTGAGTGATACCCCATACAACACTCAAAACTTGTGAAATTATAGCTGTCTCTTTTATAGAGGTGACATAGTCATTTCAGACATGAGAATAAACTTTTTCCAACAATGACAATCTGTAACATTGAGCCCTATGTCCTCAGTCCACAATCAGACCCTGATTATTTCCTTTACAGAAGTATACGGCGAGTTAGCGTCACTGTACTTATAGATCGGGGGGTCTGTGTTAGCGTCTTTTATCGTGGGACTAACACTGGTTCCCAGAGCAGTTTTTGAGTAAATCCAGTTTCATTGTCCCTGTAGTTCTGGAACAGTCTTAGTGAAGTGTCGCAGATGAACAGATTCATTCTAACAGAGGCAAATCCACGTGAAAAAAGTCCTCTTCGGGCCAAAAAGTGTGTCACATATTTACACCCAAAACACATGTTCTCCAAGTAGACGTGATACAAACACTTTTAATCGCTGACAAAAGCAGAATAACAGTATAGCTTCATGTGGTGTCTGCGGGACCAAACCAAAACGCTAGACTCGAGAGCTGGACTCAGGAACTGGCTGCGGGCTCTGATTCGCTGTTTCGATCTGTCAATCACCTCCCGGCTTTTAGTATTTTTATTATATTTATTATTTTAGACAACTAATTGTGTATTGTTTATTCCTGTTTTGATGACAGTATTTATAAACTATTTTAAACACCAAGCAAACAGGCATATTTCAATCTGAAGAGACCAAAGACAAAATTAATACATTAAAATTATTTATTTGTTTGGCGCATTGACCCCGGCAGTGACACTTGCAGCAATGAGATTGATTGCAGCTGAAGATGATCTCAGATCCCCCGGGGTCAAGCACTGGTGGTGGCTAGAGTATGGTGTGAATGGGATGTAGGCGGCGCAGGAGCCTAGAGCGGGAGCCAGAGCGGGAGCCAAGAGTGGGCACCAAGAGGGGGAGCCAAGAGCGGGAGCCAAGAGCGGAAGCCAGAGGGGGTGCTGGGGAGGTGGTGGGCTCCAGGAAGCGCAGCTTGTCAGGAAGTGGCTGCTTTTTAAACTGCCCGCTTGCTTGTGAGAGGGTTGGCAGGAGGCTGGCAGAGCTGTGTGATTGGCAGGGCTCGAGGCTGGCAGCTGATCAATGAAAGGCAATGTAAACTAAAGCCAATATGTTCAAATTATACTGGAACTGGACCCCTCCGTTCACCGTTATCCGGAGTTGACCACGTCAGTACGAGGTTCAACCGTGAGGCCCAAGTCCTTCAATCAATCCTTCCAAGCGTTTAAGTCCATCCAAAGATCTCACTCCCAGATCTGTAAGGGAATGTTCGATCCGACTCACACCCCGTTGTGTCCCCACTGTGCCCTCGACCACGACTCTGGCCAACTCGCGGAAACTCGCTCGTAAATCTTCTGAGTGGACAGCCCTCCAACTTTGCGGTAGATCAAGCCAACTCCAAATCCAATCAGGAGGAACCCTGCTACCATAAATCCAAAAATGTATACATCCTCAATGTCCTCGATGGACAGTCCCGACAGACAAACGGGGTGCCACTTTTGCCAGTTGTCAAAAACGTACCCAGCAGCCGCCGTACCACCTGGACAAACGGCATCTCCAGAACCGCCTTTACGTGATGAAAAAATAGTATCAATTGCGTTGAGGGACCAGTTGATTAATTCCATCATTTTTCAAGTTGTATACAGACAGAGCACTAGGAAAAAAAGACAATCAGGGCAAGCAGAGCAGGAGCAGGGGAGAGACACGTCTGACCTCGAGGAGAGCAGGAGGAGTGCTCATTGTTGCATGCTTGCAACATGGACATCCCAAAAATTAGTAGAAGTAACACATTCTAGCCAGCTCTGGTTCTCTTGGTCTTGCACAGTGGTTCTACTTCTGCGAGACCAGAGAAACACGTTGACTGTGGACAGCTGCACTCGCTCATGTTGCTGTCATGCTTGTGCATATAGGGTTGCAAGAACATTCTAACCAATCAGTGCACAGCTGATCAGAGCAGAGCTAGGGCGGGACAAGAGCAAGCCAGGTATATTTTTTTCAAGAGAAAAATAGTTCAGGATGGCAAGAGACAGTAATAATCCCACAAAATCTGGGCTTTACAACTGTGCTCAGGCCCACCTCTCCCAAGCGTGTCCAAGCCCACCTGCAGCAACCGTGCCCAAACCCAGTTGCCACGGTCACATAGCACCTAAAGCCCGGGTCTGGAGGTGCACCAATCGATCGGTAGCCGATTATAATCGGCCGATCACGGTTTAATTTGCATGATCGGTGACCAGTGAAATGTGCCTATCAAAAAGACCGATCATATGACATGGGGGTTTGTGCGCACAAGTTACTTTCTCTCGTCAAAATTGCGTAAACAAGCAACTCATGCAGCTGTCAGTTACGGAGATTCTACAGCGGCAACAACCATACAGTGATGACCGTAAGAAACAAAACGAAATATGCACGAAAGTTATGTAATTTACCCTCTGCCACCAGGCCTTGTCTATTGTGGAAAGCGCTGGGTTCAAACGACTCATGTTCACTGCTTCAAAATGTCATCACGGAAAAATTTGACTGATGTCTGCCTGCCGCAGCTTTACCGAACTGTATATTCTCACATGGACACTCCAAGCCCAGCCAGAGTCACACAGCGCAGACACCGAACACACTCAGCAGCGCTGAGCTCCGAGCCACAGGCAGAAACATCCCGTGTCGGGACTTTGCATGTTATGTTCACAGAAATGTTGGGGGGAGATGAGTGTAGTGGTAGTACAGACAGTCCTATAGTGTCGCTTACCTAGTGAAACTAGTTACGCCTCTGAGTGGACAGCCGCTTGTTTATTGGAAGGAAAATAAAAGGCGCTTCCCTGCTTTGGCCAAAGCAGTGCTCTGCGCTCCATGTACAAGTGTAGACAGTGAGCGGCTGTTTACGCAGCGGGACTATTCAGGATGATAAACGTAATAAACCAACTCCCTGCAAATGCTGAGATGCTAATATTCCTGAAGAAAAAACATTGCCTTAACTCTCTCTTCTTAATCAGTTTAGAAATGCAGCATATACACTATTGCTGTATTTCATTGCATTTTATTTTTTAATGTATCTCAATGCTCTGTAACGTTGTGGTTCCCAACCTTTTTGTCTTGAGTACCCCTAGGGCATTTTATTTATACTACCTAGTACCCTAATGATTTTGAAAGATTAGTTATAAAGTGAATAACTTGTCCTATTCATTTATCACAAAAAATATCTATTTGATCGGATCGGCCATGATCGGTATCGGCAGGTCAAAATTTTAATGATCGGTGATCGGCCAAAAAAATCCTGATCGGAGCACCTCCACCCGGGTCTAATCGCGAAGTGTTTTACTGTTTTACCAGTTTTACTGGGCTGTAGGCCGTGCATGTGACTGCAGCCTTTGTTTACATTGAGGTCAGCCTCAATGTAAACACAACCATGTGGATTTAAGCTAATCATACCCTATCCAGATTATATAATACATCCATGACAAAAGTGTCCAACCGACCCACCTGCTTCTTCTCTCTAATGAAAACAAAAAACAACAACAGCTTTAACTTTGATCTAACAGCTTAAGCCAAAATTGCATGGGTAAAATATTCAATTGTATATCTATATTAATGGATGGCCTTTTGACAATAGACTTTTGTGGTCAATGTAGTTTGTGTGTGTGTTGGGGGTAATAAATGTGCATCCAGCTCCCATATCTCAATCGCAGAGAAAGGCAGAGCGCGCTGAAACAAAAAACATGTGTCTGTCAGATGGATACCAGAACAGTTGGTCAGTTATCCATTAAAGGCTCCGACATCTGCTTGTCTTCTGAAGACGTATCGCCTCATCGGGTATTTTTCACTCTCTGTACTTATACAATAATCTCTCACTTATTCTATTCCAAGCGCACATATGGCCAATAACATTTCACTGGTTAAAGGAGCAGTATGTAAAAATCTTGTCAAAAGTGGTACTGCAGTCACAGTCAATATTTTGTAGTCCTCTCCCTGACTCAGGTTGCCAGATACACACCAAATCCAGCTGCAAACACAAGGAATTATTTTATCAGTTGTTTGTCTCCATTCACGTTGCCATAACGGCCGTGCTAATGTTGAATTAATGTTTTGAATGAATGTTTTTTTATTTTTATTTTTTTTTTTTTGGACATTTGAGATGAGAAAAACAAAATAAAAGCAATGTAATTATACTTAGATAATGCAAAATAAACTAGCAATTGATGTCCAAAATAGGAGTGGGAAGAATGGATGTTGGAACATATTTCTTTAGCATATCAACATCAGGGTTTCTTCCAGAGGGTATATCCGTTGATTTCACATCATAAAGAGAAACATTAAAACATAATTTTAATTTAGGTACAGATGTGGTCTAAAATTATTCTTTTTACAAATAAGCTATAATCTGCAAAAAAAAGTATTGATTTTTGTCCCTTACCTGTTTTTGAACAATTGTCATAGAATGTGATATTATGTAAATAGAGACATACTCTGCCCAGATTGGCACCCGGGTCGCTGGAATGCAAGCGCTATGACATAACCTTTTGACTACCATTGCCAGTCCTAATGTGAACCTCAAAATTACCAGCCTCAGTTAAGCAATTGAAATATTCGCCATCTGCTAGTCATTTGAAGAACTGCACAATTTAAATCAACAAGACACAAGGAATTTGAAAGGATTTTTCCCCGTTTTACTTTTCAAAGAACAAATGAGGTACAGACTAGTTTAAGCTTTGGTTTTGTCGGATTTTAACGTCTCTGCAGGTTTATGGACGCTATAATCATGCTCATATATGACAGTTTTGGCATATAAACCCCCCTGGCCCACAAAGCATTATTGTATTGTGCCAGTCACGAATAGGGGATGGTGCAAAGTGTACTGGGTGCAGCTCTGACTGCCACCCCCTGACCCAGAAATGGATTAAGTGGAAGAAAATTAATGGATGGATGGATCGAGGAAATTTATTTCACAATGTATTCCCACTGTTTTGAGTTATAGTAATTTTACACATGGCATACTGTTAAATGTTCAGTACACCAGCCATGCTCTGAGCTCTAGGTGTAGTTTGGGCGCCGAAGGAAACGTGTGTTAGAAGAGTCTGCCCAAACTCAAAATGAAAAGGTCACTAATACGTCATGAGCATGGCTAAAGTATAGTGGAGGCACACACTCAGACACACACCTTCTCACACACACACAAGCACACACTCACAGGCGTCAGGAAAACAGCACACACTCTCTCAGCATGGTGAAAACTCTGAATCTCCACAACCCTGCATGCCCAGCGTGTAGTGCGCATCTCAAGCAGACTGCCATAAAACACCAACAGAAAACTAGAGGAGTGGAGGAGCAGCTGCCAGAGCGAGGAGATCCACCGCGGCGCACTCGGGTTAAATATTGCAAGCGTTCTTGTTTTCAGTTGATTGTTTAGAAGGGTTTAGTGAAGCGAGACTCAGTTGTGGATAATAAGACAATTGTTTTGAGGCCAGTTTGTTAATTTAAGCTTTTGCATTTTCCCCCATTACAGCAGAAAAACTATTGACACAAATCACCACAAACACATCCGCCCCTTCTGTCACTTCAATTCAAACTTTTTTTGAATTTAGGGCCAGATATGCATAAAAATGAACAAAGGGTGAGACACAAACATTTGACACATGGTTATTACCTGTTTTTCTTACTCACATATAATGAAAAACCTTGCTCTCAGTGGGAGCAGTGATGCTGATTTCAGAATGGCTTAGATGTCAGGGGAAAGTTTGGTGGTTCCTGAGGTCTGAAAACCACCTTTTTGTTGAACATGCCCAGGTCTCATCTCTTGCTCCCTAACTGCAGAATAGTATCTTGGTACATTACAGCAGCTCCTTCATAGGACATGTTTAACACCAACTGAGATGTATGTGTGTGTATTCCTTTTTTTTCCGTGCATGTTAAGGACTTTGTGCAACTGGTGTTGTAAGTGTGCTATACAAATAAAGCTGAGATTGACACTGGTAGGTGTGCATACAAGTGTGGCATGAGCAGCTTTTCTCCTTGGTAGCTCAAGTTCAGTGTATTTAAATGATGTGTAAATCAACAATAAATGCCAGATTTTCTTGCCAAAGACTTAGTTCAATGAGAGGTTGTTGACAGATTTGACAACAGTGCTCATTACATTGCCCACTTGGACAGTCTTGGCCCAAAGATCCTCTTGGATGAAATACAGTGCATTCTGACAGCCTCGCCTCCGCTCTCTTTTACTTGTGCACACCATTGAAGACATTTCGTTGTGTTTGCTAGATTTTTACACCAGATCTACATGCTTTGTTTACAAAACACATTGACAGATCTGTCACTTAAAACAATCTCAAGACCATATTAAATTCAATTCCCTTCCCTATTGTTATATAGCCCTAAATCACAAGACTGCAAGTTTATTTTCTCACTGACACTCAAATTTGGTCTCAAATCAAGTGCCAATTAGGCTGTAGGGGCTTTAAAGAATGAGTAACATTCATAAATGTGTAGTATTTGTTCCTCAATCCAATCTCTCTATTTATTCGTCCTGTCTCGAAGTTGCTTTACAAAAATGGTTCCAAAAGGAGATTTTGATTTATGTTGTTTGGTTCTTTTATACCAGACAAATGTAAGATAGCGATGTTAGTACCTAGACATGTTTCTAGGAAGACAGAAGTAGGGCGTCAAAACATGTTAAGGTAATTACACCGCTATTTTACCCAGTCTGGTTTAGCGGAACCAAATAACTGAATCTACTAAGAAGGCAAGATGAACCTTCTATGTAGGAATACAGCTTCTTACTGATCTTGCTTGATTCAGGGTTCATAGATAATTCAATATTAAACCCATCTAGTTTACTCAAATACTAACTTTCTAAATCTATTCCTGTCATCGTTCCAAACTCATCGCATCTCTAGCCGAAAGCAAGAAAACAAACATATGAGAAGTAATTCTACAGTCCCTGCAAGAGAAGATTACCTCCACAATGCCCACAAGACTGCATTATACTGAGGGGAAGCTCTGCCAGTATGTTCCAGCGCCATATGGTCCCTCTGCTTTCGCTGAAACCACCTCTTTGTTGATCTGAGGACAAGAAACAGCCAAACCAGAACGATTAGCATTCTATAGTTTCAAATCCCGTTGTAACAACAGGCCTGCAGGTTAATAGGGAGGAAATGTCTCTCAAGCCCTACCTGCTTTTCACCCTTTGGCTCTGAGTGTCTGAGAGATTTATGGGAGAATCGCGAGGCCAGCGGTGTGCACCCACAAAGGAAGTATCACCAACTGTTCACTAAACACGGCAGCAGAGTCAAACTTAGGACAAAGTGGATGTGAGGTATTTTGGGAAGTAAAACCACAGAAGATGGCAGATTGTGTTTGGAACTAGGCCTCACAGCAAGAAGGTCGCAGGTTCAATCCGTTTTCGGCCCGTTCTGTGACTAAGTAGGGTTTCGATAGACTCTTTCTTACAACTATGCAAAAGATGTTTTATAATAACAAGACAACAGCTTTGTTCATAACAACTTACTTTCACAAGACTCTTTATGTTTGCAAGAAAGAACTCTAGCTCTTAACGTAGCAGCCTACAAGAGCGCAATCGGATTGTTTGTACCTTGTGAGAATCCAGCATCTCAGAGAAATGTATAGTTTATACAATTTAAGTATGGTGTTAGATCTGTGATAACGCACATTGCTCAAAGGACTGTGGCAGAGACATTTGAACCCTTGTCACTTGCAACATTATTTCTACTCTACTTTGGACACCGTATTCACTGTTTGTCTCTTTGAAATGGTTGTCGAATTGATCTCCATGAAGAATCAATCTCCATGGAGACAACCTCCAAAACCAGTTAGATCTGAGTGGATCTAATTTTGGATTATGTAGAAATCAAGCTTTTTTCAGTTCAGCATCACTCTTTTTGTTATTTACAATATTTTAGTTACTTCAAGACTAATGGTGCTTTCACACCGCCGACGCTTGAACGCTGACGCCTCGCGCACATTCTCTAATTTTCAGACGCAGGGGTCTTCAGACCAGAAGTCCTGGCCTGTGGTGGCGCGCGCCGGTATTGGCGTAAGAAGCGGGTGGATTTTGATGCTAACGGAGTTAAGCTAGCGGCTTGTGTATAAAGTTCTTCTCCAATAATGCAGCGTCTCTGTGTCCAGAGACCTTCCAGAGACTTTATATAACAGCAGTATGTGTTCACGGAGGTGCGCCATATGTTTATTTTATTATTAAACGGTACTTCCGCATCGGCGAACACACTCGAAGCAGTTGTATACAGTCACAGGAGCATGAAAACGCATATATTCACAAGCACTATGTCCCCCATTGTCAACCCTGGTTTTAGTCCTGGTGTAGCTCCTGTTTTGGCTGTTTACGATGTTCAGTCTGCTCGCTCAGACCGCTAATGTCCCCGTGACCACTTTGCGGCTCTCTGATTGGCCGCTGCACGAACGTCCTGAAGAAACGCTCAGAAAAGCGCCTGCGATTCGATCATGGTCAGAGCCTTTTCCTCAATACTCAAAATTCATCCTTTATGACCACATGTATTTGCAACAGGTAATGCTTTAAACTAAATACATTCAATGCGTCCATCTGATGGTAAAAGTATACGGTAATACATGCTGAAACAATTCGTCATCTGTTTATTTAAAAAAAATAGAAAGGGAAAAAAGAAAACGTGCACACTATACTTGCTTACACCATTGTTTTTCATATTTATGTTGTTCATTTTAATAGATATACAGTATACAGTATATGTGTAACTTGGCCTGGATGTATTACTGATTATTATGCTGTAATTCTAATGTGAAACTGATGCCCATAGAGACAACATCCAGACCAGTTGATTTACGCTTCAGGTCTGAGTGGATTGAGGCAAATTTTGATTTTTTTAGATATCAAGGTTTTTGGACTCGTTGACATGTTCTAAGTTTTGTCTTAGAACCCAGTTTCATTCTTTGGTTTTAAACACCGTGTGAGTTGTGTTCATAAAGTGTGTTGATTTATTGTTACTGTGTTTATAATTGGTTTATTGCATTATTTTGTAGGTATTTTAATAGTTTTTATTTCATACAGCTTCATGTTTGATGTATCTTCTATTTTTATGATAAATTTTATTATTCATATTTATTTCAAATTCAAGATAAATGTGGTCCATACAAAAAAATATAATATATATAAAGCTGCCAGACCTAAATATTTTCTATAGCGATTTGATGTACCGGTATTTTCCATTCAATGTCGGTGCCTATGTGTGTGTTGATGCCTCTTTGTGTGTTGTGCGCTCGGTGCCTGATGCCTTTGTGTCTGTTGCAGTTGACGGCGGCTGGGACGAGTGGAGCGAGTGGAGCACGTGCACCAGTCAGTGCGAGAGGCAGCGCAGCAGAGAATGTAACTCTCCCGCGCCACGACACAGAGGCCGCATGTGTGAGGGCAACAGCCAGGCTGCGGAGAACTGCACCCACGGACTCTGCGCGCAAGGTACAGTAAGACCACTCCCACGCCCTTCTGGACTTTGGACCTGTGTCTGTGAACATCGTCATCTGTGCCACTGCTGGGAATGAATGCATGTCACGTACCTGCGTTTCCATCCCTACTCTGTGCACGTACTGGAAGATAGGAGCTTTTAGAACACTTTTAGACTCCTTTATTCATATGAAAATGTAATAGACGGCTTAAAGGGAGATATTCATTGTGCACATGACCGTAATGTGAGTTTTGGACAAAAAGCATGTTTTCTGAAACCAAAACATTATAAATACAGTGTAGCACATTATTTAGGCCAAAATATGCCTATTGTTCACAAATAAATAAATGTTTCTTGCACTTTAGATTAGGTACATTAAAACTTGAAATAACAATGAATATTTAATGCACATAGTAAATGTTTTCAAAATATGGAATGATTAAAATAAATAACAACAAAAATGCAAGGTAAATAATGGGGCTGTCAAAACGATCACGTTAACGCATGGAAATTCATTTTTTTCATTAATCGCATTTAAAAAATTAACCCGTGTGCTGAATGACCCGCCTATATGCATACCATAATAACACTCAGAAGGCGTCTCATTTTAAGAAACCCTGCTACTCTCTCCCACGCTCTCCTCCCACAGAGCCATGTAGTTTTAGTAGTGATCTGACAGGCAAACATTCGCATTAGCACAACTTCTTATAAGCTGTACAACATTCACTGATGAAATGTACAAAAGCAACGCACTGCTAACAAAATATACAGTACGATAACTGAAAGATTACCGCTCGTTTCGCATCCAAATGTAGTCCAAGGCGGTCCCACTCCCGCAGGTCTCTCCAGAGGATACGATGTAAGCTAGCTACAGTATGTTCACCTGAGCTTGATTTCTTCTTTGATCATAGTTCCCTCTTCTCCTCCTCACTTTAGCGTCTTTTGGGCTGTTTTGCTGTGTCTGCAGTTACAGCCAGATGCGGTTTAGCCACTTTCTGCTCCCATGCTGCTCTTGTTTACATGTGCTGCAGACACTAGAGGAGGCGTGGCCTGTTTGCAACTAGAGTCACGCAAAGTTTCTACTCAGCACTTTTTTTGGCCTGAATTCATACACAAGCTGAATCAATGAGCTAATTTTTTTTCAATTAAATTATAGTTTTTAACCCAACTTAGAAAAAATACTGTCTACTACAGAAAGACAGAATGTGAATAATGTAAATGCTGTTTTATGTGGATTTATTGTTATAATAAAGAAATACAGTACAACTGTATACTATGTTGTCATTTATCTTTCCATTCAAACAACCATTTACAAAAAATATGGCATAATTTTGCTGATAGTTTAAAATGTGATTAATTACAATTAATTAATGTTTAAGCTGTAATTAACTCGATGAAAAAAAATAATAATTTGACAGCCCTAGTATATATTTATGTTATTTTTATTGACAAAAATCTCTCAGAAAATACCTATTATACTGTATGTTCAAAAAACACTGCCTCGATGTAAAATGTACACATTAGCCTTATCCCGTTCAAACGCACCGTTTGGACCTTATCGCTCTGTTCGATATGAAGAAAAATATTAAAAATCCAGTGCATCCAGTGTTCCCTACACCTCCATCATTCAAACACAATTGTACTTTAGACAAAGTACCATCTTGTACCTTTCCTTTGGGACAAAGGAAATGTATTAGTTCCATTATTTACAAACAAAGTAATGTACCCCAGCTTTATTAGTATATGATTATCTAATATAATAAATGTAAGAAGGGGCACCAGTAGCTCAGTTAGTAGAGCATTGGTCATGCACCTAATGGTCGTGGGTCCGATTACACCACGCATCTGCTCATCTGCTCCCACTGATCTATGCTGTCGTTGAGTCCCTGGGCAAGACACTTTACCCCTCTTTGCCTGAAGTCCCTGCTGAAAGATCAAAGCTGTATTTGTGTTGAAGGAGCAGCCATCTTCTTGTGGACCCACCACCTGCAGGAGGATCAGTCTGGGACTGGTGCTTTGTGAATTGGCTGGCAGCTCTTTTTTTATGACTGAGATATTTATTGTGTTTTATCATACAAAGGAGGGGGGACAGGAGGGGAGGGGGGATAAGACATTAAACATTACAGAAAAAAGGTAAATAAATAATAATAAAAAATACAAATAAAATACAAATACAAAAAAGTAAAAATATACATGTTTCACACATGTGTATACATGCATGTAGATACACATAAAAAAACAGATAAAATAAATACATAAATAGCGAAAAACAAAGATATATATATATATATATATATATATATATATATATATATATATATCTTTGTTTTTCGCTATTTATATATATATACTCTTCCTACTTCTGTAAACCATTCTCCAGCTGGTGGGGCTCTAGGATTTTTCCATTCTCTTAGAACTACCTGTCTACCTATCATATATATATATATATATATATATATATCTTTGTTTTTTATATATATATATATTTGTTTATATATATATATATATATATATATATATATATATATATATATATATATATATATATATATTTTTTTATATATATATATATATATATATATATATATATATAATATATATATATATATATATATATATATATATATATATATATATATATATATATATATATATATATATATATATATATATGGGGCGACAGTAGCTCAGTTGGTAGAGCATTGGCCTTCAGGCCAGAAGGTTGTGGGTTCAATTCCCACCTCTACACCTTCTCAACCGACTCCCACTGATGACTGCTGTCGTTGTGTCCTTGGGCAAGACACTTAACCCCACTTTGCCAACACATAAAGTCGGGGGGGAAAACTCAAAGAAGTCACCTGTCATCCCCTGAATAAACTGGTGGACTGCATTCCAGTGCTCTACAATTTTGGGGCACTGCCACAGTGCATGATATAGGGTGCCATCTGAACCTGGGTGGCAGCTCTGATTGCCACACCCCTGACCCAGAAATGGATAATAAAATGATGAAAGGATGAAAATGAATGAAGGAAGGAATATATGAAAGATGTGCTATACTGAGTGATAGTACCCTCGCTTCTCAGCCAGAAGGTCCTGGGTTCGAATCATGGTCGTAACAGGGCCTTTCTGAGTGGAGTTTGCATGTTCTCTCTGTGTCTGCGTAGGTTTCCTCCAGGTACTCCGGTTTCCCTTACCACTAAAAACATGTACAATAGGTCTGGCATGCCCCTCCTGTACTGGTGACCCCGCTCCCATCTCTGTGTGGAGTGAGAGGACAAATGCCCACATCAATTGTTAACCGCTTTGTGACTCTGGTCTGTGAAAGGCAGAATATAAATATAGATTACTTACTTACTTACTACTAAAAGAGCTCGTATAGATTGGGTCTAGTGTTCCGTAAATGGCTGTTAAAAATGTGTCCAAAATAGTGTCCGTAGAAGATGATATTGTTTATACTGACCGGAAAGCCGGATAAAAAATGACCAATATGAATTTGCTATTCATTAATTGTCCGGTTAAAATAAAGTCATTTTGCAACTATTTTGATCAGACTGCTGTTGTTAAATTATCTAATCTTTATGCACTTATCTTGTGATATATTTCTCCACAGCCAAATTCATACTTGCAATGGGCCCACTCTGTTTCCATTGCTGGAGTTTCATGTAGCTTGTTTGTTTGGACATTTGGATAATCATAATCTCTTCCACTCAAAAACACAAACGAACTCTTTTCATAATAATGAGGCACTCGGGGGTTGACTTGCTGCTTTGCCCTAAAGGAGGTTGTATTCAAAGCTCTTAAATGATGAACTCAGGCTGCAATTATTTAAGCCCTGCAAAAAGAGAAAACATGTATTTTGCCATATTCTAAGAGCAGCAGCCTTAATTTTAGATAAAATATGACATATATGCTAAATGGCACACTTCTGAACATTTATTAACCCTTTAAACGAAAATATAATGTGCATATTTATAACCGTTTAATGACCGCACAGAGAAAACAAAAACATGAAATGTGTACATTATTAGTCAGAGGTGGCCATTTTAGTTCATCAGGTATGTCCAGGGGCCGACAACATGGATTGTAAAACTGCTACATTAGTGCCATATAGAAAATTTGTGACCCAATCAAAAACAAATGTCAGTATATACCAATAATGTTAATGTATTACTGTTACTGTGTTACTGTATTCCAAAGGGTCTGAGCTTTACAACATTGACTACTTAGCAGCAGTGGGTCACATAAAATGACACAGTGGGCAATGATGGGAATAACAGCGTTACTTTTTTCAGTAACGAATAATCTAACTAATTACTTTGGCTGTAACTATAACGCCGTTATCATTTCCAACATCCCCTTACTGCGCGTTACTCAAGACGCACAATGAACTTCTCTTTTTACTTCGTGATAGGACTCGTGCGCGTGTTGTCATGAGAGAAGGGAGGATGAGAAAACCTCTCAGCAATTATTGGCTGATGTAAAACATATTTCATTTACAATCTGCATGTCTACAGCTGAGAGGATGGCTCATAAATTGTGTTTTTGAAACAAATATGGGTCGCGCTCAACCACAGCTTGTATTACCGTGAGGCCTCAGAGGCGCGCAGAAGTCGGCTGCATACAATTCCATCGAAAAGCTCCTTTCTCTTCCTGGTTTATCTGCTTAAGGGCAGCGACAGGTTTGGCTAACATACATATAACACATTTTAAGATTATTTAAAATCCACTTCGGGTAATTTTTCAATGATTATAGGAATGATAAGAAAGAGAGGTGAAGTGTAAGACGGTTGATTTTAGAAATTGGATGCACCCGGCTGCAGCTAGCAAAACAGAGGAGTTTATGGAGGACACACGCGTTTTGTTTTACTTTTTAAAACTCATTGGACTCATTTCCAAATGGAGGATTACATATCTATGCTCAAACTATTATCTGGACTTAAACACGGAACTGGTCAGAAAAAAAGTGGACTGTGCAGGTCATTTATAAGGTAAGACCCATAACTCATAGTTTTGCGTTTTGTATGTACAAACAATGCGGGCATGAAACATATTCTGCGGTAGCCAAACAAATTGTGAATAAGCCGCTCTCTAGGTCCAGTTGATTTATATGATATATATGTTCATCTGATTGGGCTGAAGTCAGTGCTTCACCGGTCTTTCCACATTCACAGTGGCGGTTGTTGGTGTTTAGTGCTTACAGCACAGAGAGAGATGGAGAGTAAACAGGACTTCAGCAGCAAAACAGACTTTTCCAGCTGGAAATATTGGCACTATTTCAGACTCACTGAGGTTAAAGTTAAAATTGCGCACGTCGAGTGCACATTATGTTCCAGAACAAAACGATTAAGTAACGCAATAGTTACTTTTACTGGTAACTAGTTACTTTTATAGTGGAGTAACTCCGTTAGTAACTCAGTTACTTTTTGGGAAAAGTAACTATAACTAAATACTTTTTCAAAGTAACATGCCCAACACTGACAGTGGGTCACATTTTCCCCACAGGCCTTAGCTTGGGCCTGCATGTTATATCTGTTTATATCGTTTTTGTTTCCAGAAATGGGATTTGAAACAGAAAAATTAAATTAAGCGCTACATAAATTCATTAATAGGAATTAAATCAAAGAAAAAGGTGTAAATAGGATGTAGGGAAAGCTGCAGTGTAGTAAGTTTCCTGGATCCTGGAGCTTATGGAACATCATTGCTGCTTTTGTGCTTGAATGGACAAACTTCAAGATGAAGATCAAGATTCAACTTATTGTCTTACTGAGAGCAACGTTATGTATAGTGCATAAACCCCAGGATCCCCATAAATAACCCAATGTAAGCTGTGCTGTTGCACCAAACCAATCTTGGCATTGGTGCAGACATTGGACAGAATTAATGCAGCAAAGTCCAGAGAGAACAGCAAGATTAGAGAAAGCTACCAGAGAGAGAGAGACCAGTGGAAGAGATCAGAGAGAGACCAAAGAAGGAGACCATAGAGAGAGACCACAGAGAGACACCAGAGAGATCAAAGAGACACCAGAGGGAGACCAAAGAGGGAGCAGCCCGTTATCAGATACATGGAGATATTGACAGAATAAATGCAACAAGGTCCAGTTCAGAGCTAATGTTTGTGGATGTGGTTATTGCCCATAGTGGAGGGGGGTGGTGTTCACATCGCCTGAGGATACAGGCTGTTGGTTAGTCTTGATGGCCTGTTTGGACCTGGACCTTCTGCCAGGGGACAGCAGGTGGAACAGATGATGAGCAGAATGTTCCGCCTCTGTTTTCTTTCTGGTCTCTCTTGGGTCTTGCTTTCGGGTTTTGCGCTCTGGTCTTGAGGTCTGGTCTTGCTCTCTGGTCTCTTTATGGTCTTTCTGTTCTCTCCTGTGTTTTTGGTCTCTCTTGTAAATATGGTCCCCCTCTGTTCTCTCTTGGTCTCTCTCAGGTTGTTGGTCTTTCTCTGGAGAGGTTGGATGTTCTGTACTCTCCTCAGGAAGCGTGTAGTGGAGATGAAACTGATTTCTGAAAGAGTATATCCCACTGATTCTTCCTGCTGGTTGCACCATCTGCTGGAGGGCTTGTTGGTCCAGCTTAGGAGAGGTGGAGAACCACACTAAAAACCGCTACTGGATAGTGATGACTGATAAAGAAGACATTTGAGCAGGGATCCTCTAATGCATGGAGGATCGCTTGCATGACCACAAACTTGGAGAAAGGACTGATCCATGACAGCAGCACAATTCTGTACTTGCCATGTAAAAAAACGTAAAGAATTATTGCACATGTTTGCGGTGATTGTGGCAATGCCTTGGGAACGTGAAATAGAGATAACGATAATTATTGGCCGATAATAGAAAGATTGACTTTCATATTAAACAAAATCAATGAAGCTTTTTAAAGAGTAGATAATTTAATTGTATGGCTATTTTTTAAATTAAATTAAATCATACTCTTGCGCAAAAAATAAAATAAATAAAGAACTTTAATGAAAAGTATCTAATATATTTCTTTATTGGTTTTGTTAATTATTCATTTTGTACACAAGAGAATTGAGATTGAGAAGCACCCTGTTGTGGTTTGTTTAGTTTGATTTTGATTTTGGGCACACCTAACATGCATTATTAATGCATGGGAAAATGTAGGTACCCCAGCTTTAATTTATCAAGTTGTAGTAGCCCTTCGGGGGGAGACATGAGGAAGACATGGACACTCCCAGAGGCTCCAGTCAGTTTCTGTTTCTTCCAGTGGTGTATTTATAGCGTGCACAGGTCATTGAGACACAGAGAGAATAGTCCTGTGTGCGTGTATGGTCTTTGCTGGGTACATTATGACCACGTTTGGCTACGTGCTCGACGCGTTGCTGTCAACGTGGCTCACAGCCGCTCTGGTCTCTGTCATTACAAAGCAGCCATGGAATTCCGTTCGAACAGCAGACAGCAGCAAGTGCCCCACGCCCACCCAGGGGAGCGGCCCACTATTTCAGAAGGACTGGTCTATGTGAAGTATTAACTTAAGTGATAGTACACATTTCTGATTTTTGTTGCGAATGCGTACCTGGTTTTGTGCACTTCTGTGTATAACCATTGGTGTGTCGCAGGGGCTGAAAAGCGAGAAAGGAGATGCATGAATCACTCCAAACCAGACAAACAGCAGACTTTAATCTTACCCAGAAGTGTCCAACATGATCCTAAATCCTATATTTGCCTAGTATCAAGGAACCAAGTAACTAAATCGGAAATATGTCTAATGCTATGAAAAGTCCACTGTCCATGTCATGTCCCCTCTGAAGTGTTTATAATGCTCCACAGGTGCACAGACTGTTTGGGTTTTGTTCTATTGATGACAGTTTGCAGAAACATGTCTGCCATACGACTTATGTACGTTTTATGTTCTTTATCCATATGCCATGCATGCATCAGAGCCAAACCACATTAATTCATTCTGTCCTTTTGAAACCTTGAGTCAAGGACATTGCTTTGGAACCTTGTCCAGTTCAAACACAAGTCTTTTGTGCTTGCATTTCAACAGACCTGTCCCCAACTGTTTGTGTCCATGACAATGTTGTCCTTCTGATGTGTCATGTTAACTTCCCATTATCCTGGAACTATATAAGAAATCATTCTCAAAAAGGACGCACATTTTGCTAAACACTATAACACTTTTCCTGATTCAAAACCAGACTTATTGTTAGGCACAAATAGGCACATCCAGATAATTTTAAACACAGTGAATGCCTAAGATGATGACGTCATGGACAGTGCAGTTTCCTGCCTTTTAAAACAAACGTATTGCCACTAAAGTAATAGAGGGAATTTAACAGTCAAGTTTCTGTTTCCCCACGATGTTCCTGTAAATACATTGTGCCAGTGTACCTTGTTCAAGCTTTTTCATAGCAGCAGCATGTAATATATCGCTTCCACCACTAGTGGGGACTGTTGATGTGCTCTTGATCACGTTTAAAGCTGGGGTACCAAACTTTCAGACCACAACAACAAAACAATGTAATGAAATCCATCTAAAGAGTTCCTGGCTAAACAGTTTCAATTACTCGTTTTGAATTTTGGCCTCTGTCACATCTTTAGATCAGCTTTTTTATAACCTAATATTGACAAAGAGAGGACCACCCTCACCAGCCAGTCATTTCAATGAGTCAAATAGTGACTCACACGGCTGACTCACAAGATGAAGACAGCATGTTGTTCTAGGATTTGTTCACAAAAAGTTTGGAACCTCAGCTTTAATGAACACAAAACTGCATCTTATCTGATAAAAATGCTTGGAGACAAATGGGGAAACAGTCTTTAAAATTGTTGCTGAATCCCACCACTGTACAGAGACGTGAGCCTGAGACAGTTCTGACGTTTAGGATCAGCGTTACCAAACTCTCGCTCATCCTGACGGCACCTGGACGGCACGCGTTCTTAGTAATGATGCCCGCGCGGCATTCTGCAGCCCGCAGCCACGTAGCACTTGTTACAGCCACTTCACAGGAAACCCTCTCTAATCACCACTTTCTCTCCTCTTTGTCCCATCCCTGTGTGTCTTTGCAGATCGAAAGCTGCTACATGACGTAAAACCTCAAAGTGAGTCCTCTCTCATCTTTCCCCCGCCCTTCTCTGCTGCAACCCCTTAAAATGCATATAGTTGGCTTTTCTTTCTCTTTTTTTTCTTCTTTTTTGAAGGCATGGTGGTTGAAGTGTGTTACCTATGGAGAACTGTCAGTGCACTAGTTAGTAGGAGATGAAGATGACTTAAAAGGGAAAGGTCTTTGAAGACTTGCGCAGGGATAGGCGCTGTAGAGTCAATTAAAAAGTTGTGCTTTCCATACAGGGTACAAGGGCCGCATGGCGTGTGCGTTTCAGAGGAAAAAACAAGATCACTTTCGTTTTTAATTTTGCGAGGCGACGAGTCAACACAATATTGGGACGATTACCATGATATTCTCACTTGGAAGATAAACTGGAGTAAGAGCACATTTATTTTTGGAAGAAGCAGTTATTACATTATTTGTGACATGATAAGCTTAATGAGGCACATGGACCAAAATACTTCTTGCTCTTAATTCCTTTTTTTAAGTGATTTATTATACATAATTATATGTATAGCTGCAGTTTATAGAGAACCCAACATGAGAGAAGTAAGCATGGTCTGAGAAACCCTTGTCTAAACATGCGTAACTCAATAGTATACCAATCAGTGGGATCATTGCTCACATATCGCCCCATCCCTACACTCAATTACTGTACTTATATTGTAAGTGGCTACTTTTTTCAAGATCTTTGAACCCTGCAGCCTATATAGCAATGTGGCCAATGTGCATAGTTTTATTTTGTTAGACCTCCCCCTGGGATGTTTTAAGCCTAGAGTATAGTTGCGTGGCGCGAAGCTTACGGCAAGACCCTTGCGTAGCCTGCCGCGCACCCTCGAATATTTCTAACTACGGCGCCGCAGAGAAGCTCCACTGTGATTGGTCCGTGTGAGATTACTTACTGGGAAGCATGGAACGGCTGCAGGGAACATGGACAAGGCACTTCGGAGCAGATAGCTTTGTGCTTCGAAGGAACCGAAGGAAAAGCAGTTTGGGATCATGGCAGAGCCTGATATACACAGAACCCGTGGACTAGAGATCTGTTGCATATCTAACATATGTTTAACTTATAAACTGTGCAGTCGTTTCTTTTGCACTGTTCCTGTTCCTGTCTTTGTTTGAATCAGCACTCGTAGTATATTGCATCTGTTGCATTCCTCCTGCACTTGAAAATAGTTCATGTTTGTCTCAGATATTTACCATAGCAGATTCCTGCTCCAGTGTGTTTATGTGAACAGTGGAGAGACATGAGTAAGTTTTAGAGATATAGACAGAACAGATCAGGGCTATTGTCATGGACTTGATAGGCGGCAGTAGTTTTCTGAGCTGAAGGTGGGTATTTCTAATTCTGCTCTCGACATAAGCATTGTTGGTTGAGCGGTCAGACTGACCTACAGGTTGACAGGTAAGAAACCAGCTCTCATTGGTCATTGCTGCCCTGTGTCCTTGGGTTCAGGTTCATTTTTTTACAATGTATTAATGTCAAATAGACTGGATTACCTTAATGTGGACAAAATGTACTTTCTCTTCAAATGTAGCCGGTATTTCTATAAATTATATACCAGCAACCACTGTAATAAAAAGGAAGTTGGCACATGTTTGTCCAAATTAAATATAAGAGGCATATGAACTAAAGCTAGGGCATCAAAGTTTGTTGCCTCAAAAAGAGTAAAAGAAACAGCGACATGCTACCCCTGAAAAACCAAGTGTCTGACAGAGCAGCCATCCTCCTGTGGACTCCCCGCCTGCTGGAGGATCAGTGAGGGGCTGGTGTTCTGTGAATTCAATGCAGCTCTAATTGCCACCCCCAACCCAGAAATGGATGAAGGGAATGAAAATGGATAGATGGACAACATTTGGTCATCATCGTTAAAACATGTTCTCTTTTCTATATTTGTAAGACAGAGCCCTGTGAGTCACTGTTTGACTCTTTGGGCTGACAGCGAATGAGTGCTGAGTGAGAAAGGGCGGTCCTCTCTTTCTGAAAAGTTTTAGGATGCTCTGGATTGCCGTCTATAACAACATGTTAGAGTGGTCTTTTACTGCTGTCAGCCTAAGGCATATGTGCAGTATTCATGTGTTCTAATCAACTTCTTGATATGCCACAACTGTGACATGGGACTATTTCAGCAAAGAATAAGTTCTCACTGAAACACATTTAGCCAGATGTGTGAAATATATCTGACAAAGATGGTCTGCATACGTTGTACTGTATATGTTAAAGTTTAATCTGTGAAGAGTAAAGTGAAAAGCTCTGTGTTTCTATTTTTGTTCACTGCTGGTATGGCAGGTTTTTTTATAATCTCCATTATATCAGTCAGCCTTGTGAGTCACTTTTTGACTCTTTGAGCTGATGATAGTAAGCAAAAATCATGTTTATACATATATCATGAGTCAATAACAAGTTTTTTGAGTTTGTTTAGAAGTAACTCAAGTCATAAAAATAAACATTCTACTGAAATGTAACTAGCGTCCACCACTGGGAGTCCATGTTCAGCCCATCTGCTGCTCTTCTATGCTGGATTAGATTGCTGCATGTTTAATCAAATGGCTGGTGCATGCATGGAACAGCTTGCCCGAGGCGAGCTATAGTGAGCGGAGTGAAGAAACGTGAGGAAGTCGCTGGCATGTGTTTTGACGGAGGCTTTCTCTGGGGTCTGGACAGATGCTGAGGTTAGAAAAAACTGAACTGAACAAGAGAAATCATATTGGTGTGGAGAGGGCAAGAGTCCGAGATAATTCATGTGAAAACTAGTGATATAACTGTTTTAGTGCCAGGCAGTGGTTAATGAAGGGCAGCAAATAATCTAAAAACAAGAAGGCTGATTATATAGCCTAAAAACAGCACAGTGTACAGTCCTCATCCGCAGTTAGGCCTCTGGATTTCTGCGTGTGACCCACAACTCCTTAGCAAATTGTTTTTGTGAGGCGTATCTGAAAAGTTAAAATCTTCACAATACTTGTATGTGTTAGCTGAATAAATGCATAACACTTTATTTTAGCCCAAAGACAAATTCAATATCATATCATATCCAATAATCCATTCAGCAAGTCCCCTGGACCCACACTATAACCTCCAAATTACACTGGTATTCAAAATAAGCTCTGATCTGAGTCAAACAACTTAATCTGTAAAGACACACTCATGTGATTATATGGTTTGAAAGATATGTACCCCAGCCTTAAAGTGATAGCCTGGAACTCTAAATGAGTTACACATTTTAAGAATTGTATTAAATTGCCCTCCTGGCCTTAAATATTGATATGAAATAAGTCATTTTATGAATTGTAATATTATGGGTAAGTCCCGCCTTCCCTTCTCTTAGCTATAGCTCAGAATCCATGATGCCGTCCACTTTAACCAAGTGATGCCAAGGGCTGTCAATCATCGCGCTGATGCCGTAGCTGCGCGCATGCTCAGTTGTTTGTTTTTGCGGAGCCTCCGAATCAAGCCTTTATAGGCTCTGGAACTTCATGAAAACTTAACAAATAATTCTGAACCTCCGCGCTGAGGTACTTGTGTATATACTGAACCTATATCCATAATCATTTATATACTGAACCTATATCCATAATCAGATCCTCTGCAGATGTGTCCTATAATGTTCAATCAACGTTAATAGCTACTTCCGGGTTTACCGCGATCGCTTTTTTCGTGCATTAAAACATTATTTTTGTCATGAAAACGTTAACAAATAATTCTGAAAACCTCTGTGCATGTGTATTAATAATGTAGGTATAATGTGTTCTCAGATTAACATTTAAATGTGTTACGGAAACGTAGGCGTAGACCAATCAGAAAGGAAGGGGGAGGGAGGGTCGTTTTTTTCAAATCATGTACCTCTCTTTTTTTTTCTGACAAACTCGTGACAATCACTTTAAGGTCTAAACAATCCATATAATCCACTCCAGCTCTATCTCTGTCTCAAAATCCTAATGTAACCTGGAAATGACAAACTTCACATCATTAGCCTGGGATATTCAGGGCCTGTGCGGTTGCAGCTGGGCCCCTCGTAGATATATCGCTTGTGACAGGTAAACATGTGCTGCGCTCGTGAAGGATTAATGTGTCCATAATTGTTGCAAATGAGCTAATGGAAGCCATTCACCACGCTGTCCTCGCCAGCCCGCAGCAGGCTGGTTGTGGCCGTGTTGAAACGTTAACACGAGCGGTGATAAGTGTGGCATGTTACTTAGAGCTTGTGTCAAAACTGAAGAAGGATTTTAGAGCTCTATAGCATTCTATACTGATTATAATTTCTGGCACACTTTTTCTTCTTATTTTGTGCTATATAATAAATAAAAACAATGAAAGCATATTGGTCTACTCTTATGCCGCTTTTCCATAGTGACGGTACGGTACGGCACGGCGCGGTTATTTTGCATTTCCACTAGGGTTGAGGTTGGGGTTTGGGTACTTTTTTCGGACCACCTCGACTGTGGGTCCAACCGCACCGAACCTACACATGCCGTGCCATCGGCCAACTGCCTTAGACTGATTGGACAACGAGTGTTATCACTGGAAGCGACGTCCGACCCTTTGGTAAAGACAACTCAACCCCGCCATCTTTAAAACCGGCTGCTCTGCTTCGGCTACATTACGTCCTCCTCCAGAGAAATGGAATCGCACAGAAAGCCCCAAAAGTCAACGTCCTGCTCAGTCGACGAGGTCCACACGTTACTCTCTTTAGGCTATAAGAAAGAATTCAAAGGCAGCTTGAACGCACAACATGGAGGTTTTACTTAGTTTTCATGGAGCTCGCTCTGGATTTGTGACTAGTCTGTGGTAATCCTGGAAATAACTGGTTAGCTACGTATCCCGTTGGCCTAAAGCTCTCACTGAAATGGATTTACTGTGTACATGTTTGATTGTCTGTTGATTGTCTCACACAGTGAGCTAGCTACATTTAGCTTCATTTAGCTATCGATAGCAAGCTAAGCTAACGTCCTTCCTGTGCTACTGTGCTTTATCTCGTATTATCTGCAGTATTCACATGTTGCCATTCTGTCTTAAGTTGTTGTGTGTATATTTATTTGTTTGAGAATCCCTTCCCACAAGTGAGGAAATTACCAACGAGCAATGAGTGGCCGGAGTACTTAACTTTCTCCTCATCTGGACCTGGTCTCAGAGAAATACGTACTTAGGACTTTGTAAAGTAAAAGCAAAAGTTTTGATTACCTACCATATACTCTTACTTCTATTTACATTACATTAAATTCTTGATGTTCGTCTGTCACTCGCCCAGTGTCCTGAAAAGGTTTTAGGAGCCAGTTCTGCAGGGGGTAAGCAGAGTCTCCTAGGAGGTATAGCAGCTATCACCGATATTATAATAAATCCATGCACCACACCAATGTTACCGGTCACACGTCACACGTCACGCGTAAAGGACGTGGTTTGACAATCCCTCCCACACTGGAAGAGGTACTATTTTTAATTCAAAAGCACCCAAACTCGGCCATACCGTGTCTTACCGTACCGTACCGTTACTGTGGAAAAGTGGCATAAAGGCAAGTTTGATTGTCTAGCACAGTTTACACAAAAGGCATAAAATCATAGATAATAACAGTACCTTAAAATGAGTGAAGATACAATCCTGGTATGCAAGTTGAAAACGAGGTACTGTTGCAATTTTCTTTTGCATACATTTTCCCCAGACATACAAAAACAAGTTTCCCTTTTACCTTATCATCCAGAAGCATTGGAAATGTGATTTAGAATGGACTTTCTGCACCTCTCTCCAGGTGTACTGTACATCATGAACCTGGCCTGAATGCATGGCCCCTTCTCGACGCTAACATCAGGAACAAACACATCCCCCCGCCCCTTCTGTCTAAATACTCCTTGTCAGTCCTTGTCAATGAATAGTCCCTGGCTTTTTCATCACCGTTTATTTAATATCTATTTATTATTTATCATCTTTAATAATAGATTAGATTTCTCCTGTAATATTGTACTGTAATATGCAAACGCGCTTTACATGTTCCCACTGCGGGATGAACAGAGGTTATCTTATCATATCTTTGTAAACCAGTGTTTTCTCTCAATTAGAAATCAATCCAAAACAACATGAACACAAATATACAGAACATTAATAGATAGATACTTTATTCATACCCGTCTGAGAAATTCAGGTGTCTGGTAGCAGCAGAAACACATCCATCCACACAAACAAAACAAATAAATAGATCATTGAAAAAGTAGCTAACAATAGTATTAGAATGCAAGGTCACAGCAGCAGAGATGCTGTAGCCACTGGGTGGAGCAGGAGAGGTCACAGCAGCAGAGGTGGTGTAGCCGCTTGGTTCGTACCATTTTCTCTTCTCTGGTTTAGAGTGAAATGCTGAATGCTTTGTTAGCATTTTTCAAAATATTAGCATTCCTCCAGTGGATTTCTGTTTGATCTGCTTGGTTAGGTCCGTGAATCCTCTCTGCTCTGGTCTAGTTCAGTGTTAAACTATGAACGCTGTACTGCTTTAAAGTAACTTTTTAGTAGTAACAGCTGGATGTGTTGTGACCTCGCCTCTCCCACTCCGTAATGTCGCATAAAAACAGAGGCTATGGAAGAAAACACAAAAACGTTATTTATGATCAAATAAAGGTGTTTCCTAAGTTCAAATGATACTGAGGTTAATAATAACCGTTCTAACCCTGATTACAAGTCTCCAACAAAGAGTTCCTCGTCTTTTTACATTTTACATATCTTTCATGCTGAGTTTTTCTTTTGTATATGAAGCACTTTTGTGTTGTTTTAAAAGTGCTATACAAATAAAGCTGATATTAAAGTTGTATCACAGATTCCGCGGAGGGTGTGTCACATTGAAAGGATCACAAGTGCACTGCTCTGCCTGTCCAAGCTGACATTATTGCTAGAAAAAGATTTAATTCCATTTGCGTTTTAATGGCTACCCCTACGTGAGCCACCAATAAAGACATGAGAAAGAGAGACTTTTGGGGAGGGAGCAAAGAAAACCGGTAACTTAAACAGGCAACAGCCTTTGAGACAATATTTAACAGCAACAGTATTTTTCATTATATGTCCCTGCATTTCTTCATAATCCAATCGTCTTACTGTGCATAAAATGTTATTCACAATGTATCAAGCTAAGGCTGAGCCTGCCATCCTTTTGTCTCTCTCCTTTTTGCGCAGAACTTTTGACACAGTTTGTAAAATGTCTGATATGAAAAAGTCTATATTTTCAAAGGTGGAAGTATATAATCCAAACCATCTTGTTCCTATTCTGTTCTTTCTCTCTCAAAGAATTGTGTTAGGGATAGAACACAAAGACTGTGAACTGGAGAGAGTTTGAGTGCGGTCCTCTTTTCACCACAAAAGTTGACGTAAACATGTGGAACCAAACTGTTTTAGAGCCAGGAATCAGAGACATTGATTATATGCTTTAATTGTTAATACTTTGAAAGTTAGGTACCCCAGCTTTTGTATTGTATTCACAATCATAAAGTGATAAGCATACAGGAAAAAAAGCAATACAGGTAACAGTGAGAATACAGTGTTGATTACAATACAATAAACAATAAAAGGTAATGCTGGGAAAGTTAGGGTAGGGTAAGTATGTGTGTTTGTGTGTGTGTGTGTGTGCGCGTGCGTGCGCAGAAGCTGAGAAAGGGTCAGGGTATGAGTAGGTAAAAGATGTTGTGGTAATAGCAGGAATGGTACCCCAGCTTTAAGTACTACGCAGCTTGAACCTCTTTTTTTCCTATGTCTGCAGGCATGGAGAGTTCCAACGACGTGGCCCTGTACTCCGGCCTGGGCGCGGGGATCATCGCTGTGGCCATCTTGGTGGTTGCTGTCATGCTCTACAGGAAGAACCACAGTGAATACGGAGTGGACGTGATCGACTCTTCGGCTCTCAGCGGAGGCTTCCAGTCTTTCAACTTCAAGACCACCAGACAAGGTAGACCAAGCCTTGGCAACCCAAGTTGTCTGCCCATTCAATGCTCACACCATTGAGGCTGAAATATTAGCAGAAGGGACACGTTTCGGCCACCTCTAGTCCTTCTTGTCATGCGCAGTAGGTGCGCCATTTGTGGTACTTCAGTATGCGGAGGTGAACACTTGACCCTGACTATAGAGGGCAGCACTGCGCTGCACTGGAGCACAGCCCGCTCTAAGAAGGAGATGACCACTGCCAACCTGCGTACACCTAGATTAGAGCAGTTGAGGGATTTTAAAGAAAAAGCAGGAGGACAAGGGGTCTGAACTATTCACTAAACCCAACCTTTGAGAAACCCTTGAGATACATTTTCTCTTAGAGCAGAGTCAGTATCACCACACACTAAAGAAAACATAGGATACAAACATATCCAGTTGTAACATGAGTGTACTCTCTTGATGTAATTTAATGGTTTTATGGACGGAGGCACAAAAGAGATTTTAAATCTGTTGCTTTTAACTAGGGCTGTCAAAGTTATCGCGTTAACGTGCGTTAATAAAAAAATGTCATTAATCTCGTTAAAAAAATTAATGCTTTTAACGCATGTGCCAAGTGACTGGCACCCCGCGTGTGTGACTGCGGGGCAATTGCTGTGAATGGGAGTCTGCAGCGTTCTGGGGCAGCTGTGGCCGCTTTGGACAGCAGTTCCCGCGTCCTGCAGCTGTGAGAGCCTTTCGTGAGCGGCTTTCAACAGCACGGGAGCGCGCAGCCGTACGTGGCCATGTACCCAATACCATATACACGCACAGGACCACTGTGTGCACTGATCACGCACAGGACGCACAATAAAAACAGCGCTGCAAGAAACAATCCGTCTCCCCGTTTCTTCTCCCGAAGCAAAAAAAAGATGCTAAATTAAAGCTGGGGTACCTAACTTTTCCTTTGCACTACCATTTCATGTTGTTTTTGCCCAAAATGAAATGTTGTGAGCAAATCAAACAGATTTAATGACAGCCATTGGCTGACATGCATTTCAGACTTTTTTCAAATCCCTGTGACAAACAATAGTTTGTAGAGGCACAATAATGAAGAGGATCCACAGCCTTTATGAGACAGAGAAGAAAGAGGAGGCTTTAGCAGTCGCAGTATATGTCGAGCTGAAAAAAATAGTGTCTACTACAGAAAGACAGAATTTGAATAATGTTAATGCCGTTTTATGTGGATTTATTGTTATAATAAACAAATACTGTACACTATGTTGTCATTTATCTTTCCATTCAAACAACCATTTACAAAAAAATATGGCATCATTTTGCCGATAGTTCGAAATGCGATTAATTACGATTAATTAATTTTTAAGTTGTAATTAACTTGATGAAAATGTGTTATCCTTTGACAGCCCTACTTTTAACTCCTCCTAGAATGCATCAGTTCGTATTGAGAGTGGAGGATATGAGTTGGATCTCTGATGATGTTCCAAGCCTGTCTCACTGCTGACTGCTCAAAAATAGTGATCTGACACTCGGACAGTGACACACCTGTAATCTTACCAAATAGTTTGTTTATCAGTACGTTGCAAAGCTGTAGGTTCTATGACAGCTGACGACAAGCCGTTTTTGTTTTTATAGAGGTCTATGGGGAAATTTCCTGGGTAGCCCTGTAAATGTTGGTCTACGTTAGCACAAGTGGTCCACCACCATTCTGGAGCAGGGCTTAAGCTAGCAATAGACCATTGTCACAAAGCGGTTTACAATTGTTATTTTTGGGCATTTGTCCTCTCACTCCACACAGAGATGTTAGCGGGGACACCAGTACAGGAGGCGCATGCCAGAGCTATTGTACATGTTTTTAGTGGTAGCGGAAACCGGAGTACCCGGAGGAAACCTACGCAGACACGGGGAGAACATGCAAACTCCACTCAGAAATGCCCTGGTTCGACCGGGATTTGAATACAGGACCTCATTGCTAAGAAGCGAGAGTGCTAGCCTCAATTGTACACTACACAATCCAGGTGTTAAACAGTGAATACAAGTATACTGTAGCAGTTCAACACAAGACACCCACAATCCTGAAACTACTAGAATGTTTTGTGCCGTCATTTTGACTCCTCCTCCTAGAAATGACCCCCAAAAATGTAATTTTTCCACCAAATATATTGATAGTAATTAACTCATATGGTTTGTACCTTTACTCCGAAATACAGCCGTCAAAATGACGGCTCTGGGTGTTCTAGTGTTAAGTGATTGTCTGGAGTCTACCTCATACTTTCATAAATAGACTCCGCCTCACAATCCCCCAGTATGAGGCCGCTGCTTTATTATCACTGCTATAATACATGAAAAAATTGATTTTTAGAATCAAGGAGAGAATTTTTTCAAACAAAAGTCATATTGTGCCTATTAATTGTTGTGTGTAGTTTACTATATCACTAAAAAGTGTCTTTACGTGTGCGTCAATCAGAGGAGCCATCTCCCTGACAGCGCTGATGAATGGCAGCTGTACTAAAGTCATTAGTTCAAACCCGTGTTCTCGCTCTGCTGAACTCTGGCACTGTGCAAACAGGATTTTGATTGACAGGCAGCTGCCAAACCACAATCTTCCGTCTCCCAGTTCAATAAATCGTAGTCTGCTCATTGGACACACATGAAGATAGCAGCACAACAACAATGTACATTCTGCAAAATTCTCACAATCTTACCATTCATGTGAAGTGTGTGTGTGTGTGTGTGTGTGTGTGTGTGTGTGTGTGTGTGTGTGTGTGTGTGTGTGTGTGTGTGTGTGTGTGTGTGTGTGTGTGTGTGTGTGTGTGTGTGTGTGTGTGTGTGTGTGTGTGTGTGTGTGTGTGTGTGTGTGTGTGTGCGTGCGTGCGTGCGTGCGTGCGAGTGAATGGTTTGTGGTGGTCATAGGGGCCAATGGCACATACTGATTGCCTCGCGTCTGCCAGTCTGTCCCAGGGCAGCTTTAGCTACAGTAGTAATTTATTTCCACCATGTATGGAGTGAATTAATAATGCTGTGAAGCAGTGTTATGCTGTATAACATTGATGCATTATTATTATTAATCAAAAGAATGTTATGTTCTGTCTATAGTCATTCCAGTTTTGGTAAATGTGGATAATGTCCGAAAACAATGTTAATATTCACTTTGGAGAAAGGAGTTCTTTATTTTCAAAGACGTACCTCTGCTCTGGGACAGCTCCAGAGTGACGTGGTGTTGACGGGTGTGATGACAATGGACTATTTTTAACTTTCGGTGCGCTCAAAAAAGTTGACTCTGGTGTTGCATTTCTGTTCAGTATAATGTATGAATACTGGAACTCCCAGAGCAGTCAATGGGACGGCTTTAAATATTTGAAACTGAATTACTCAGCGTATGGACATTTTCACCAGGTGGTGAAAAATAACTATTTGGGGATTTTTTCAGAATTACTTTGATTTGAATTCCCTTTTTTATCCTTTGATGTCGGCTCTTTCTTTCATTGTGAAGCAGAATTCCCCAAGTGTTGGATTGTTCACCCACTAATAGGGAACGTGAGCTGTGAGACAGGTTCGTTTTAACATACTGATGATGTGTTGTTGCAAATGCTCTGAGAGTTTCTAACAGTTTGAGAACTCAAGAATTCTGGTGAATCCAAGTTCTTACACTTACAAACATTATTATGTCCTTCGGCAAGATACCTTTCCCACAGAATCTAGAAAACCCTTATTATTGATCATTTAAATTGGACAGCTTCAGTAAAGCGGTTCCTAACTTTGTTTCATAAATAACACGATTGTTAATATTCTTGTAAAAGTCAAATGTTATAAAAACACATCCGACTCTTTACTGATCTATGTGACAGAAGCCAAACACGTGTGTGTGCGTGCATGCGTGTGTGTTGACTATAAGCAAACTGTTTTGAGAGTGAGCTAGTTAACTAATATGTTGTGTAACTAAACATTTTGTGATTTAAAGTTTAGGTACCCAAATATATGTCGGGTACCCCAGCTCCTGCTCCTTATTTACAGTCCTTAGTCTTCTGGATTTCCCGCTTGAACTGGAAACATGCCTTCCCCGTCATCTCCAGTATTTCACTCGGTGCTGTGACACGCGCTGCTGACCACAAGGCCGTGGCGCGCGTCCATTGACAGGGCCGCGATTGTGATTGATGCACTTTGTTTGCATGGGCCACCGCAGCTCTCTCCCCGCCTCCCAATCTGACGAGGATTTATGCGTCCATAATTCGGCCAAGGGTGCCGTCCTGTCCACGGTGACAAACACGCGGTGCGCTGTTATTGTAGAGCGTGGTATAATCAATCGCAGAGACAGACCCCACGTACGCGCCTGCTGTCAGCCCCATCTGATCACAGGGACCCCGGGCACTGATGGATGACCAAGGGGCAGTGGGCAGAAAAGTACTCCTTCTGACCATTGACAGTTGTTTACAGATATAAATATTGGACAAAATTGGAATATACATTTCATTTTTTCAAGTGTTCAAATGTATTGGGACTCAACAGAAAAAAAAGTTAATTTCACTTTGGTGCTTCTTTTGGATTTGGAATCTGTCACGTCAACTCTCAATATGAGATGCAAAGAGCTGTCACTCTCAGTGAACCGTGAGAAACAGGACTGATTCAATTAAATTAATTCTATTACATTTATTTTTGAATAGCCCTAAATCACTATCACAACAGAAGCCTTCTTGGAGGACTTTACAAAGTTGTCAATTCCATCAACAGATAATATAATCAAACAGAGACATTGGTGGGAGCGGGATGACCA
Source organism: Knipowitschia caucasica (assembly GCA_964034765.1). Lineage (NCBI taxonomy): Eukaryota > Metazoa > Chordata > Actinopteri > Gobiiformes > Gobiidae > Knipowitschia > Knipowitschia caucasica. The sequence continues at coordinate 14,532,438 of OZ035831.1, forward strand.
CTGTCCATAAATGTTATAATAAACGTTATGTTATAATACATGTCCCGGATCATCACTGTCCCTAGACCCTCCGCAAGAAACAACAACCAAATATATATTAAGAAGTGATTAACTTCAGGGAGGGATGACAAAAAAATACAATACATAATAAATACATTTTTGTTTAGGTTATTATGTTTTCTTTGTACCTGGGAGAAACCGGAGCACCCTGAAAAAACCCTATTCAGATTAGGTGTGATCTTAAATATTCTTCCAAACAGATCAGCAACCACAAAATACCTCGAAGACCAAGAGCACATTTGTGGTGGAGGACAGTAAACATTTCTGAATAAAGAAATCTCCTCAACAAGAGGTCTATGTCAAATAGTGAGGCATACCAAGAGTTCATTCCATCAAATCATTACAGTAGAGACAGACTTTAGGCTGTACTACGCTGCAAAGGAATATTACTCTATTATTAAAGTGCCAGAAGAGGACAGAATCTGCACTGTGTGTGATTGATGTGTGGTAGAAGATGAATTTTATGTTTTGGTTTCACTGCCTGTTGTATCATGATTTAAGAACTAATTTGTATGAGATCATTCAGAAGAATATTCCAAGTCTGATGCCTAGGGCTGGTTCTAGATTTTGTTGGTATTCATTGGAGTTTGTGGAGTGGAGTTGCATGTTCTCCCTGTGTCTGCGTAGGTTTTCTCCGGGTGCGTCGGTTTTACCTACCACCAAAAAAATGCTCAATTGGTGAAATTCTCCAGCTCTGGTAGTCCTGACCAAGCCGAGCATCAACATCTGGAGCTGGGTCCGGGCTACTGCTACTGATGTTACTGCTACTGACACTATAGCCTCACACCAGTGTGTTCCTTCTTTTATGTGTGACAGTATGTTTTGTGTCGAGTGGTGATGTTAATGCTATGTTTGTGTGTTCTGCAGAGCAGGAACCTGCTGAAAATCAGTTTGTACTGAGCCAGGCCCGATTTTGTTTTAAATCTTTCCTGCCTAATAAATAAAATGAAATGAAAAAATGTTATGTTGGGTATTTAAGAATTAAATTTTTTGTTTAGTCACTTTTGTGGAAGGCCTTTACACTGAGACTGAGAAGACTGTATCCAGAGCGGAAATGATTGTTGTTGCTTTGACAATCTTCTCTTTTTGTATTTGTGTTATATACATGTAAGGCCATGTGGGCAGGGCATGTGTGCATGACACTATAAAAATACATCCATCCATCCATCCATCTTCTTCCCCTTAATCCATTTCTGGGTTGGGGGGGTGGCAGTCAGAGCTGCACCCAATTCACTTAGCACCAGCCCCTCACTGATCCTCTGCAGGTGGTGAGTCCACAGGAGGACGGCTGCTCTGTCAGTGACAATACGGCCTTGATTTTTTAGCGGGGGCTTCAGGCAATGCAGGGTTAAGTGTCTTGCCCAAGGACACAACGACAGCAGTGATCAGTGGGAGTCGGTGGAGAAGGTCCCGTGGTGGGCTTGAACCCACGACCTTCAGGCTCAAAGGCCAGTGCTCTACCAACTGAGCTACTGTCGCCCCTAACTATAAAAATACAATCAAATCAAAAATTCAGTTCAATATAAAAAAGTTAAATAAAAAAATACACAACATATATATTCATAACTTTTGGTCACTCCAAAAATGGGAGGCACACATGCAACGCTGTAATTCCTACAGTTTATCTAATTTGGTTGTAAATACTGACAAATCAAATCGGAAACCCTGCCAATGAAGCAGTTCTTAATGTGCAGTAAGTAAAGAGTGAAACAGATTAGACTTGTCATTCGTCCAATATTAATGGACCTGTCTGTATAATTGACAGGCCAAAGCAGCTCTCTTGCTTATTGAGTTTGTGAATATTGCTATGTCATCTGTTTTATTCATGGCATTTCTCATCTAAATAAACGCTGTCCTCCTCACCTCACAGACACAGAGATCCTTTTATTTAGCGGCTGAGTGGATGGCTTTGGCCTTGCTGCACCCTTTCTGCTCTCTCTGACACTTCTGGGTTAGCACAAGTGATAGCCATTGTGGTGACCTGCTATCCATCGTCACCCAAACGCCATGACAGGCACCTCTGGGACCCCACCCCCTATTTCCACTTTCCTCCACCGTGCCCAAGCCCCAGTCCCCCTCCTTTCGCATGCGGGACTGCCTGAGATCAGCAGCCAAAGCAGGTCTATAGTCCTCAGCCATCAGGTCATCAATCCTTGGTTTAAATAGGGCACATCTCACTACAGTCTGCCCCCAGTCGGAAAGCCATCACTCCTGCATCCCTACGCCAGAAAGCACGGGCAAATAGGGAGCAGCATGGTGTGCTGTCCAAAGTTACTTTTTCATATGGACAAAAATAGGGGTATTGAGGCAGAATATTGATATATTGATGTAGGCATTGAGTATCATTTAATGTCATTGAGCGTTTGAGTGTCACATACATACTATGATCATACACAGGGTACAAACGGCCCCCTTTTAACATACATCAAATTATAATTATAAACAAAATATTTCTGTGTGTGCATGTGTGTGTGTGCGCGTGCGTTTGCGTGTGTGTGTGTGCTTGGTTGTGGTGTGAGTATGAATGCCTGTATTAAGCGTGTGAGTCAAAGCTACACAAAAGCAAAATGGCCCCATTTTCACCCAAACCATGGGTGTGACTGTTCTGTGTTCACAATACACTTTCTGAAAGCGGAAACAAATATTATGTGAAATTATGGAGGGGGAAAACAGCTAAAGATTAATTTCTAGTAATATTCCGATCAAACCCTGAAATGAAAAGTACATTTAGGTATGCATATGTATAACTGAACCTCCTGTGTCTCATATACTGTCCCTTAAGACGTGTCGCATAAATAACTAGAAACTTGCAATGGCTGAAGCCATTGCGATTGACTGCGGAACAGATCTAATGTGGAAATCTGCTAAAAAAAATCCTTGAAATCCTTTAAAAAGCCTTGAAACTGTTAAAATACTTGATAGATATTTGAAACTCCTGAAGTCCTTGAAATTGTTGAAACCTTTAAACTCCTGAAATCCTTGAAACTGTTGAAACATTGAAACTCCTGAAATCCTTGAAACTTTTTTAAACCTGGAAACTGTTGAAAGTGTGGAAACTCCTGAAATCCTTGAACCTCCTGATATCCTTGAAACTGGTTAAATTCTTAAACAGCTGAAATCCTTGAAACTACTGAATGTATTGAAAGTGTCCTTGAAACTGAAAAATCCCCTCACCGCTGAAACAATTTGGTTCCTGTAACTAAGGAAACCTGGTCTGTGGTCATTATCTGGTGGTGGTCTGAGTCTTCGTTTGGGTCTTGGTCTGGTGGTATAATGCAACCTATTAGGTTGCATTATACATGAAAAAACCCTATTAAGTTGCATTATACTGGTTTACATGAAAAAAACCCTATTAAGTTGCATTATACTGGTTAACATGAAAAAAACCCTATTAAGTTGCATTATACTGGTTTACATGGAAAAATCCCTATTAAGTTGCATAATACTGGTTTACATGGAAAAATCCCCATTAAGTTGCATTATACTGGTTTACATGAAAAAAACCCTATTAAGTTGCATTATACTGGTTTACATGGAAAAACCCCTATTAAGTTGCATTATACTGGTTTACATGTAAAAACCCCTATTAAGTTGCATTATACTGGTTTACATGGAAAAATCCCTATTAAGTTGCATTATACTGGTTTACATGGAAAAAACCCTATTAAGTTGCATTATACTGGTTTACATGTAAAACACCCTATTAAGTTGCATTATACTGGTTTACATGGAAAAATCCCCATTAAGTTGCATTATACTGGTTTACATGAAAAAAAACCCTATTAAGTTGCATTATACTGGTTTACATGAAAAAACCCTATTAAGTTGCATTATACTGGTTTACATGGAAAAATCCCTATTAAGTTGCATTATACTGGTTTACATGGAAAAATCCCTATTAGGTTGCATGATTACACTGAAGTCCTTGAAACTGCTGAAGTCCTTGAAACTGCTGAAGTCCTTGAAACTGCTGAAGTCCTTGAAACTGTTGAAGTCCTTGAAACTCTTGAAATCTTGAAACTGCTGAAATCCTTGAAACTGTTGAATCCTTGAAACTGTTGAATCATTGAAACTGTAGAAATGTCTGAAAGAGCTGAAGTCCTATTAAAATGCATGGGCCTATTAAAATGCATTGCAGAATTCTCAATGCAGATTTTTGTCCGATTGCGGAAAAACCGGAAATCGCTGAAGTCCCAAAAGTAATAGCAATAATCTCCCAAACATGTGGAACGTTTTGATGTATAACTTGTGGAAATTGTTGAAAATGTGAAAGCTGTGAAACGTGTCAAAAAAAATGACGGAATAAAGAAATACAAAACCAATGGTTGACTGCGGAAGGTTCCGCAGTCAATCAATAAACATATGGGAGGATTCTCAACAAAAGTGCTGCATTAACTCACAGTGGAGCGTCATAATATATCGTCACCTGTTAATTTTATTGTAATCACATTTTCGGGGGTTTCATTTTTATGACACTGGCCCATGGGGAAGTCACATAACTCAATAGTATGTAGGCTTACAAAAGAACAACGTTCAAAGCAAGGCGACATTTAAATATATACAGCACATAAAAAAGGCCAGAACTCACAGGAACAAAATGAAACTGGACTCAAGCCAGCGCAGCCCCAGTGCCCCTTTCCCCGTTGGCTAGTAACATTTAAATAGCTTTTCCCCATAAACAGCATCACATTGTACCTTTACTTTTGGGAAATGAGGGAAAATGCATCACTGGCTATTTTCTCATAAGCTATACTGTACTGTGCACATTTTGTGGTGAACTGCTCAGGTTTTAATAATGTTATTCATTCATGGCGTTAATCATTACCGGTTGTACCTCCAGACAGGGTGTGGAGTTTGCATGGTCTACCAGTGTCGGCATAGGTTTTTTCTTGGTGCTCTAGTTTCCCCTACAACTTAAAGGGGACATATCATGAAAAATCCACTTTTTGTGCCTTAAATGCCTTATGTTGTGAAGTTGGAGCCTCTAGAAGTGCAAAAAAGTTGAAATCAGTCTCTTCATGGGTTGCAGAGAACACTTCATATTCTGTTTAGGTAAGATTTTTCAACCCGTTCTGATTTTGCCATTCTCTATTACGTGTTTAGAATTATTACGTCACAGTATTTGCAGCGAGACTGCTATATAAGGGCATGGGCGTCAAACAAAACACTTCGGCCCAGCCCTCTACTGTGCATACTTCGAATTTGTAGTCCAAGCTCAAGGATGCCAGCGCACAGGGCTGGACTGGCCATCGGGCGTACCGGGCAATGCCCAAAGGGCCGATGCCCATATTTGGCCCGGTCTGTCTGCCTCATACAAAACACATGTTTATGAGAAGTGTAAATCCATTGAGAATTGTTCGAGCGGGCGCGCGTATCCGCGGGGCACCTGCTGTATGTACTCGAACGGGATTCCGCCACCTCAGCGGCCGCAGTGTTCCGGGGCATCTGCGGCCGCTTTGTAATGAGCAGCTTCCGCGTCCAGCGGCTGCGAGAGGCTGTGAGCGCGCAGCCTCAACGTGGCCATGTACCCAACCCAATAAACGCGAACAGGACCATGCGTGTCTTTGAGTAATCTGTGCACACAGTCCGCGTCTCCCCTCTCCTCTCGAAGCGCGATTAAACACCCTAAATAAAGCTCTGATACCTAAATTTTGCATTGCATTAAAAGTTTATGTTTGAGCCCAAAAGTAATATGTTGTGAACAAATTAAACAGATTTAGAGCCAGCAAATGGCTGACAATATGCATTTCAGTCTTTTTTGACCAATTCTCATCCCTGTAACAAACAATAGTGTTGTCTGTGTCCACCTCCCTCACTCTGAGACATGTTCATTACCCTCTTGTAATGTAGACTATTGCATTTTATTTTATTGTTGAAACTGCACATATCCTGATCCTCTACAGTATTTGCTTCCACATACTGTATAAACTAGGAGTCGGCAACTTGCGGCTCCAGAGGTGCATGCGTCTTTTTCCTTCTGTAGAAGGAAAAACGTTCTTAACGTTTTTAAATGCTGTAAAAATTAATATTCAATTTAAACATTTATGTCAACGTAGTGTGTCATATCCTGCGACGTAGGCCCGTGCCAGGCGGTAGCTGTTGTAAACAAACTGGCGTGTGAGCTCTGCTTGTGTACAAGTCTCTCCATGGCCTCGGACCAAAATATATTAGTGACATGTTAGTCCCATATGAACCAGCCCGGACTCTGAGGAGCACAGGGACTGGACTCCTGCTGGGACTCTGAGGAGCACAGGGACTGGACTCCTGCTGGGACTCTGAGGAGCACAGGGACTGGACTCCTGCTGGGACTCTGAGGAGCACAGGGACTGGACTCCTGTTAGTGCCCCGAGTCAGAACTAAACATGGGGAGGCTGCTTTTCAGATTCATGCTGCTAAAATCTGGAACAGTCTTCCTGAAGATGTGAGACAGGCCTCCTCAATGACATTGTTTAAAACCAGGTTAAAAAAACAGTTCTGTTTAGCTGTGCATACAACTGAGGGATTTTATATTTTTAGCTTTCTTTTTAATGTTCTGTGATTATTTATGATTTTAATGCTTTCTTATTTTGTTCAGCACTTTGAATTGCCTTGTGTATGAATTGTGCTATATAAATAAACTTGCCTTGCCTTGCCTTGACTGTGCGCATGGATTCCAAAGCTAAAAAGAGAAGAGTCGATAATAAGACTGGACTAAGAATGAAAATTAACATTTGCTTTCAGTCAATGAGGAAGGCCTGCTTCATGTTTGCGATGTAATGAGAAGTTTCTATGAGATAATTGTATCTGTGCTTAGAAACTACGAAAATGGCCGCTCGGGGTGGAGTTGAACCTGTGTCACCTGGATGGGGGGGTGGTCAAAAGCGCTTCATTTGAATTTAAAGAGACAGCGCCAAAACAGGTTGCTCTCAGACGCACCTCAGAACAGGTGTAGAAGAAAGGCCCGTGGAGCTACAAATAATGAGACTCAGACCCAGGCATTGCAGTTACGCTTTATATAGACCACAAATTAATGATTTAGATGTAAAAATCAATTATTTGAAAACACAATATGTCCACTTTAAAAGAAAAAAGTGAATGGATGGTGATGATGCTACGCCAGTGTGATCGGCCTTTTGCTTTTGAGATCAACCTGGAGTGGAGTGAATAGAACAATATTGGTACTCCAAAAACATCGTAAAGTGCTTTTGGTAACCTCTATTGTGTTTATTCACATGCTTTACTGTTCAGAGAGAGCATTGAGAAGCGTCGCATCTGAAAACCATTTTTGTTTTACTGAATTAAACAACAAATTAAACATATTTACTCAAGTCAAAATTTAATCAACACACCCACCAAATTAACCCACATTGACAGGCATGCACACACACAGACACACTGAGACACACATACGTACACACACAGACACACCTGCACGCGCACAAACACACAGACACACACAGGCACATAGATTAAAGCCTTGGCAAACATGAGGCTGAGTGCAGTTGTAACCAGCTGAGGAAGCACCATTCGAGGAGATAAACTGAGTAACTTTTGCAAAATAATAACTGGAATGGTAACTTCCTAAAATCACTAGAATTACCATTTAAACGTGGCATTTTAATATGATTGCATAGCGATAATTAATAATTAATTTCTCTAGTTTTAAAAGAATCTAACAATTTTCTCCTTCCAGAAATAAAGTACATTCAGACCAAGCTGAGTAATTACACATGCAAAACTAAAAGCCCTCAAACTGACTGCGCTGGGAATTCTAGTGTTAAAGGTATATAGGAGGATTTTCTACTTCCGGGTGGAACATCAAGACTATTGGTCCTCCTAATTGTCAATCATTCTGGTACAACGCTGTACTCATGCTCATCAAATAAGACCAGAGAGTTTTGTTCAAAAAATGGAGAGGGTGGTTCTTTCCTAAAATTTGGGAAAATCCTCCTATATACCTTTAACATATACGCTCAACTTTGGACTATAGAGAATATTTTTAATCCTCCTCGTTACCCAATAAGTTGCAGTATAAAGCCACAGCAGTACCACAACCCTCAGGTGTAATAGCAAACGTGTAAGTTGATCCCTCTCTGACCCTGGCTCTCCACATTACCTCTCGCTCTGACTGACTTTTAATCATGAGCCCAATTCCAGCAGCAGCAGCAGCACCATCCCTCCAGGTATTCAACCCAGGTACATTTCATTAAGTCCTCTCATCTCGTCCCATTCTGCCCACTCTGCTCTCAAAGATGCTCACTCCAGCAATAATCAGATCACTCCCTCTCCCTTCTTCAGCTCACCGCGGGGCACAAAACTAGAGGCCGATCTGAAGGCAGAGAACAGGGCACGAGGCAGGGCTGTCCATTCCCCCCCAGACTGTTTATCAATGCAATGGACGGGCAGATTTGTCACACGCGAGAAGGGCTTTTAATATGACGTAGTGGCACCTGTGATGTATAAGACCATTTTAATAAGGATTCTGACCGCGGGCTCCTTAGCCAACATCGCTCAGCTTCTAATCAACTGAGAGCTGTATAAAAAAGTGTTAAATAGGCAGAAATGTGTGGAGGTTAGCATTTTTTGAGTTGACAACCCATAGTTTAATGTATTTATTGAAGAGGGTGTGTTTTTTATAAGAAGTTGAACGTGTGTTGAAAGCGTATACCCTGCCAACACCACCAATCATGCCGAAGTTCCATTTTAATGGGCTATTCTACCGGCACATTCTCATCTATACCTCCTGCCTGCAAACAGATATACGCACTATATCCTCTCTATGGCGCTTCTCTCGACTCTCAAAGACGCCTCCCATGACACTTAGTTTCATGATGGTACACAACTACTATAATCGCAGCTGTCCTGTGACATACTGACAGAATCAAGACTGCTAATTCTGACCACCACCACTCATTCACACGCACACCAAACTCATACTAGGCAATGTGGTTGAAGTGTCTTGACACAATGACAGTTTGGCACTTCAACAGATGTTCCCAGAGGTCCCCCACAGTACTAACCAGATACTGCTCTGCTTAGCGTCTGACTTATTTGAACAGGGACAATGCATATTGATGAATATTTCTGTAAAGGTGCCAGTTTTAGCCAGCCAACTCCCTGGGCAAGGTGTGAAGATGCCATTAAACAACATACATTTAACATGTGACATAATAAGGCTACATAGCATAGAGACAGAGTGTAGGACATAAAACAAAGTTTTGACACACAATTTTTGTCTGCTCAGCTTGAGTTAGAACAATTTTGGACAGATAGAAACCAGATTTTCAGTTTTTTTATATAGCTCCTATAGTGTGCGGGATACTGATACAAATGTGCGTGTCTCTAACAGAGAGAACAGAGTCCATCACCATGCTTTAACGGTTCATGATAACACTCAAAGTGGTTGAGTGTCAAGAAATCTGCTGTGTTTTCACATTATTCTGACCAATCAGGTGGTATTGGATCATTTCCAAAGGCATGCCAAACCACATCTCAGGCCACACTAACATCCCTGGTCACACCACTGGTTGAAAAACACTGGTCTGTAGTACAATACAATATGCAAACATACACCTAAAGTCATTTTGCTCCAATATGTAGGTGTGCTAATCACATTAGCATTAGCCTCCCGCCTGGCCTCCGCGCATCTGGCCACAAGGACTCACTCCGCTGGCTTTGCTCCATCGTTAACGAGTGTGAGCTGAAGACGCACCGTGGGAGACAGGACAGCTCTCATTTACAACAGTCACCTCAGCCCCCCTCCTCCGCTCATGGTTGTCCCGGCCTGCGTCCTTCAGCGAGGCCAGGAGCTAGGGCGGCAAGGGCAACAAGGGTGGGATTGCGAGCTCCCACTCCACAGCAGATGGATGGTGCAGATCAAGCTGTTTGTGTTTGTAATTAAATCTAGCGATGCGATGGCGGGACCCGCGGCCGGCACCTTCTGCTAGGGTCATGCGCTCTCTCGCCCCCATTGTGGCTCACAATGGCATGTGTAAACTTAGGGTCCTCAACACAAGGCCGGCAAAAATGTACTTTTTTGGATATCATAGTTTAATGTCAGTGTGCCTGGCCTGTGATCATTGTTTAGATAAAATAAGTATGTTATAGAAAAAAATTCTCAAAAATGATTAATAAATAAGTAAGTACACTGGATTATAAAGTAAAACTCTGCGTTAAATAAGAAAAACTTTCTGCCAATGGAACAAGAACATATGACTTGACAAGATTTCTGAAATTAAGAAAAATAGTAGCCCCAAATGACTTATTTCCTATTTTTTCCGAGGGATTTTTCTCCAGCGTCTGAGTTTGAACATCATATTACACATCTAAAAATCACATGGAATCAATTAAGAGCAGCATAGTTATGACACCTAAATTTCACCACAGACTGTGGGAAGTTATCTGTGGTCCTCACCTGACCCGTACTGTTTGCTTTGTTCCAGGAAACCCTCTGCTGCTGAACTCGTCCCTCCAGCCCGAGCTGACGGTGGGGCGCACCTACAGCACCCCACTCTGCTTCCAGGACGGAGGGGACAAGGAGCTGTTCGACCCACTACCTGACATCAAGCTGAAGGTGCAGTCCTCCTTCATGGTGTCTGTCGGAGTGGCGGAGCGGGCCGAGTACCACAGCAAGCCCCCGTCTGAGACTTTCCCTCGGGACCTGAGCCGGGACTACGGCACGGCGGAGCGCCGGAAGAAGGGGCTCTTGACGTTAAACGGCCCGGTGGGAGTGCGCACGGAGCAGCAGCGGATCAGCGGCGTGTTCGGACACAACGGAGGACGCCTGGTGGTGCCCAACACTGGTGAGAGGCTTTGTGAGAGGGAGCTGGAACAAGTATGGTATTTGGTAGAATACGGTTTGAGGCTTCTGAATAAAAACATAAACAATAACTTAGGGAAGCAAAACACCAAAAACGGTGGTAGATAGTGAAGCAATAGATCCAAGGCACTCTAAAGTTAATGTAAAAGGCTGTTATTCAAATAATGGGCAAATTGGCAACGTGTTTTGAGGTTTGTCTTTGTCAGAGCGACACATTTTTGCCCTGACAAAGAAGGTTATTAACTTCTATTGCTTGACTACCTACCACCGTTTTTGGTGTTTAGCTCTGTTTGGACCTGCTTCCCTAAGTCTTTAACATTGAAGAACTACAGAGTTACTATATGTATATTTTTTGCCCTTCCACGCTCTTGCAGCCTCCATATGCACACATCTAGTTCTTATAAAAAGTTACTTATTGGTTGAAGAAATTCACTTATCTTAGCCTTTATTGACCGTTTCAGCCACGTTTCAAGGCCTGCCATGGTAATTACTACTGTATATCGATTTAACGTTCAATAACTTAGGAATGCAAACATTTATGTCATTGTTCTGTGTAAATCCTCTGTCAACATATCCTCATACTATGATGTCAAGGACAGAGCTGTCTTTTTGTCTTAAATTAGAAATGTGGATATTTATTGAAAAGCATATGCTGTGGAACGATACACAAGGGTGGACATTCTTCAAAAATAGACCAAAACATTAGGCTCCACCTGGGTTGATGATACTTTTAAGTTGTGCCATTTTACAGCTGTGTCTAACAGCAACTAGCTTGACATCCAGGACTTGTTTTCACAATGAGTGGTCTGAGCCTGCATGTACATTATACTGAGATAAGAGTGGTCCGAGCCTGCTCTGAGACAAGCATGGTTTGGCTTTATATACAATCAAAGAACCAGCTTGAAATTACACGTTACTTTTGCAACTGATTCACATCTAATGACGTGACTCTTTCCACAATAACATCATATTTTTGCTTAGCATTTGGAAAGACTCCTTGGCAACAGCAATTAAACAGTGGCCATTTCCTGCATGTTTTGTTTCTGCTTTCTCCCCATAGAGCGCCACTGTTTCATTAGCGGACACAAACATCCCTAACAAGCCTAACTCACGCCGAGCCAGGGAACTGCAGAGACTTCTCATTAGAACGCCATCACACCAATATACTGTTTGCAAACTGCTGTTGCCTTCACCAAGACATCACAAACTTTCCACTTCATGACTATTGTTATAAACCGCCAGCTTGGTGCGTTAAAAACAGGGAGAGTTTATTGGCCGCTATGACCTATATAGGTGCTATTCTTTGGAGTAGAATTGGATGTTAGAAGGAATTGCTTATTTTTGGGGAAAGAAAACTGTAAGCCCCAAAACAATATTGATATAAATTCCAGCTTCAAAAGACAAAGTGCCATGGTATACATGTGTATCAATCAATCCATCTCCTCTACAATAGAGTCCTTTTCATACAAAAAGTAACACAACGTTTTCACAAAAAGATACAATACTTCAGTTGTACACAGCTAAGCAGAACTGTACATAGGAGGAGTACATAGGAGCCTGTCTCACATTTTAGGGAAGACTGTTGCAGATTTCTGAAACGTTGCCTCCTCATGTGTAGTCCTGACTCAGAATCCCAGCAGGAGGCCAGTTCCTGTGAGTTGTTTCACACTGCTTTAAAGTCTAGTATCTGAGCCACAGGAAGCCAGTGCAGAGATCTGAGAACTGGTTGAATGTGATCGAATTTACTGGTTCGAGTCAGGACTTGAGCTGTAGTGTTTTGAAAACACTGCAGCCGTTCCTTTGAAAAGCCCATTGTGCAGGTCGTTACAGTAGTCTAAACATTTTAGTCTGACAAATACATGGATAAGAATCTAAAGTCTGCTTTAGATACTATGTTTTTGATTCTGGCAATGTATCCTCAGATGGTAAATGTTGCAGATTTTGTCCATTATCACCCTAGATTTCTGGCCTGTCTCTTAGGGAGAGAACTGTCAGTTTTGTATATATGTTTGTAAATATATTTTGGTATAATTATCAACCTTAATTATATGGCTCCTCACAGTAAAAGCAGAACGCTTTATTGATTTTAATATATTTTCAAATCCTTCTACCAGTTATTATTTCTTGATAACAAACCTCTCAAACCAATAATGACCACTGCCCATGGCAACGCAATTTTCATGGTAATTCAGGTGTGTAAAGATCACTCCGCAAAGTAGTCCGGCCACTTCGCCAACAAGCTTTCAGGAACACGGCGCCAGAGCTAGCCACACTAGCTATCCTAAACACACATGCACAGAGGTTTTCAGAATTATCTGTTAACGTTTTCATGACAAAAATTATTTTTTTATGCAACAAAAATGCAATTACTGTAAACCCAGAACTAACCATTAACATTGATAAAACATTTTAGGACACATTTGCAGAGGATCTGATTATGGATTTAGGTTGAGTATACTGAATATATGGGTCACCCACTGCTAATGTGCAGAATTCTTTGTTCAGTTTTCATATAGTTCGAGAGAAGCGTATATAATGAGCGGGATAATGTATAGAACGCAGGTCATTATCGGAAAATAGGTACTTTCAGGGCGGACGCAGTCTCCTCCGCTGCGTGTCAGAGGTCCGGTTCGCCCTGTCGGTACATGTTTTTTTATAATGACCCACAAATGATCCCTTACATATTATGCATACCCTGTGTGTGACAATATTTACGTTTTGCATTTCATGTTGGAGAGAAAGATTTTTTATGAGACAAAGCCTAGTACAGTTTTCTAAAAGCAGAAATATTTGCTGAACATGAATCGAAAATAGTCTTTGGTCCAATCCAGGAGTTTCCGGCACTGAGAGAATAGCAGATGACAAGTGCTTTTTGGATGAAGTGCCAGTTTTCTCGCCTCAACTGAGAACACACCGATGCCTTTATCCACCACACTGCTCACGAGCTTTGCTTTTATTCTTGCTAATAAATTATTTAGTTGAAGGCTGCTTTGAGATACACTTTCTGTATGTGTTTGTGAATGCGTTCTCATATACTCCGAGATTTTGGATTATTCAGCTATTATAGAGCGCACAGTTTAGTGTCCTGGGGTGTGTACCAGAGAAACTTTCAGTTGTCAAAGGCAGTAAAGAGTCATTTTTATTTTGTGTTTTGCCTTGTCCTATAGACAAAGGATTGTTGGAAAGCCACAACTCTGGCAACACAAAACAAGTATTCTTTCTAACATCTGCAAATTAACATTGATGAAACGCATGTCCTGTTTTTTTTTTTTTTCATTAACTTGCATGGCCTTGTTCAATTTAAACGTTGTTCAGAATGGATCGGATTCTGGGTCTGTCAATCTATGCGTTGAAATTTTGACATTTGAAAGGTTTACATAAATACATTATGAGTGATACTAGTAAGAACTGTTTTTTAGGGGTCCACCAGTGTTCCCCGAGTTAATTGGGAGTGCACACAGGCCTAAAAATGTACCCCCATCTAATCCGTCCAATCTCTTGTTTTTCAAACCTGATACACAATTAGAAATCTTTAGCTTTATAAAGCCTCTGGTGTAAGGTGGGATGAGATAGGAGAGAGGAGGGAGGAGGAAAGAGAGTAGAGGAAGGAGGGAGGAGGAAAGAGAGTAGAGGAAGGAGGGAGGAGGAAGAAGAGTTGAAAGACCCAAAGAAAATGGTGACTTATAGGCTCTTTCTTACAATTATGCATTCGATAACACATGCTATAATAAGAGGAACACAGCATATACAATATGTCTGTTTTCTTCTGTTGGGGCAAACAAAATGTATCATGTAGTGTATTGCATTGTAAGTGAAGTACCCAAGCTTTAAGGGCCTAAGTGAATACTAATAATAATTCAAACTGTTTATCACAGGGTTTCTCAAACTGGGGTACGCGTACCCCTAGTGGTACGCGGGCGCCCTCTAGGGGTACGCCAAAGAATCTGTGAAAAAAAAAAAAAAAAAAAAAAAAAAAATTCACAATTTTACCAGGAAAGTCCCATTGAGATTAACTCATTGACAGCCATGGATGTCATTTGAGGACAACATTGTTTTTCAATATTTTCCTGTCAGTCTGTGTCCCCTGTATCATACAGTCTGGGGTTTGGCTGTAGACAGTATTTTATTAAGCCAGCAGGTGGCAGCAGAACTCCCTGGTTTGGTCAAAGATCACTCTGAGCACTCTGAGCAGGAGAGACAGAGGTGAAGCAGACATGGAGTAATATAGTCAGGGTCAGGCTACATTTGGAGGCAGTTTGAGCAGTAAATGTGTCTCCAGAGCTGACAGAGACCATGTGGAGGGTCCTAGCAGCAGACCATGTGGAGGGTCAGGACAGCAGACCAGTGGAGCACCTCAAAAAAGCCACAGAAAAGTGGACTATTGCTAAAATTATCACTGAGTCCACACCAGGAGCCAGTAGCAAAGTCCAGATATGGTCACAGCGCACACCGGACTAAACAGACGCTCTGTAGATGTAACCACATAAAAACACACAAACGCGTGCATAAACGCACATACATGCACGCCCAAACACACAAAGACACACAGCAGTATTCTGTTGCACTTATACTATAAGTATAAGTATTCACTTTGATTTATTGTCATGTATAGTGTTTATCATTGTAATTTTGTTATTCTTTGATTTACTCTTATTGACATAAATATAGTGCCACCTAATGGATGAATACTGGCCATTCTATCTGGCATAGTTTGTTATGGGCTCTACTTTCAATATGTACATTTTGACATTTTTTGGATGAGTACATTTTGAAATTTTTGAGCAACACTTTGTGGATGTGGGTGTGTGTGCCATAAAACTTATTATTTTACATTAAAAACACTTTCTCAAAACGTGTTGCTGTTTTCTAACATGTGTGATCCTGGACATGTTTGAGGAGATGCTAAAGTTAAACTAAATAGTTTTACAATCACTTTTCTGCAGTTCGTCTGTTTTCACAAAAACCTAATTTTCTAATTTTTTTGTCTAAGACTGGTGCTTACTGGTGCTAGGTACACTCTCCTCTGTTCGACTGGAGATCACAGGAGAACGAAACAAACTAAGAACAAACTTCTTTTTGCTGCTGAAAGTAGACAGTCCTGTCTTTCAGACTCTGGTTTCATATTTTTCATAGCACACAATATTCTGTGAGTCTTAAAAATCAGTGAAGTCATCAAAAAATGGCTGGCAGTCAATGAGAACCTCTTTTTCGTGTACAAAAATTACATAAAATTACAGATGATAAAACAGTCACATACAGATGATAAAATAGTCACATACAGATTATATAACAGTAACACACAATTTCATAAAATTACGGATTATAAAAACAGTTACATTTCACTGAAGATGTCTCAATCTGGATCTAAAAGCATTCAAGGAAATAAGATCAGATCATTTCTAGTCTTTTTGCAACACGTTCCATGTAGAAGGAGCAGTTTTTTTTCCCAGTTCTGTGCAAAAGGAACAGAGAGCAACAAACGATCATTTGATCCAAACCATGAGAACATGTCTCTGTGAGTAAACGACAGATGTAAGAGGGCAGCAGAACAAGCCTTAGAAACTAAAGTGCACCAGAGTCCAAACCTTCTGTGGACAAAGATCCCACTCCAGAATATAGCTCACAGTGAGGCTTTGCAGTTCGCAATGAATGAAACATTTAAAACATTTTTTTTTCCTATATTTAAGCGCAGTCTTACTGTTGAAACTGTTTAAATATTACATTAAATATACTTCTTTAGGAATGAAACCTCTGCTTGTTATTGATGAATACTTCGGCTTACTACGCTACTGTGTGGTGTTGGTCATTTGTGGTGGTACTTGGAGAGGCAAGTATTTTCTGAGGGGGTACTTGGTGTGAAAAGTTTGAGAACCACTGGTTTATCATATTCTGTTCTATTTGCCCTGAAATGCCTTCTCAAATAAGAGAATATATGTGTTGAAGGCACTACTGCTGTACGTATGTGGCTCCACTCTCTGCTTATGATTCAGCTCATACTGCTGAGAGCGTCTCCGCCGACACTGGGGTCAGGCTGTCTGCGTGCGCTCTCCTCTCTTCGCTTCATCTGCTCCTGTCAGCCGAAGGGTCAGTCCCAGTCCCAGTGTGGCCCTCCTCCTCTGGGCTGCTCTGGCGCGCTGGTCCCTCCCTCCTGTGCTTCTTTTAGTGGACCTAAAGGTTGTTATTATTTGGTTGGACATAGATGTGAAAGGTAGTCAACAATACAAACAGATTGTGCCTGAAAGTATTAATTGTGAATGCATGGAGTCAGAAATTACTTTGAAGTCCAAATGCTCTTGTCTCAAACCCGAAAGACTATGTCAAGGATATCATGGACAGTTTTTTGGAGTTGTTTTCTGCCTTTTAAAATGTTTGTAAATATCTCCAATTAAATGCAACAGCCAATTTACATTGCACCATGTTAAATTTGTAATATACAGTAAGAGCAGAATGTAAATACACTTTTTTACCACATTATGGAGGTGTGTGTGTGTGGGTGCCAGGGCATACCTTAGCCCAAGGACAAATTGATATCATTAATGATGAATGAATATATATACTACTTCTAATAATGATTATAATAGAATAAAATGGGCAACCACTGTTTGATATTGGTCAGTGGCACCTTCTTATACAATGTACATACATTGGGGCGACAGTGGCTCTGTTGGTAGACCATTGGCCTTTGAGCCTGAAGGTTGTGAGTTCGTGCCCAGAAGACTTTCTCCACTGACTCCCACTGATGTCTGCTGTCATTGTGTTCATTGTGTTCATGCTGTAGCTAACCTGACCCTGCACACTGTGAGAGGAAACGGTGTCTGAGTCAGAGGAACCAGACTGATGTCATGTGCTCCTCTACAGCCTGGAGAAATGTGAGGAATAAAACTCAGTTTGGTTTTATTTATTTATTATTTATTTTTTGACGTTTTGTGCTATTAAATTCAATTAAAACTGAGCTGGTCATTGCAGCAGAGGCGTCTCCCGCGTCACAACATATGTTGGCTTTGACCTTCAGATCACCAAAACATCAAATGAAAAAGTATTGACTTCTGTTGCATCTGTTGTAATGACCAGCTCAGTCTTAACATAATTTTGAAAAAGATCCATAACTATTAGAAACGTGCAGCCCATGAGGGATCTAAGGTGAAAATGATACCCTTTTTTCATGTAAAAGCTATATACACATTTAAGAATATAACAATCTTTTAAATAAATAAAGGAATTTTCTTAAATTCATTATACACTTAATCAATTCCAAATGGCGTAATTTTAAGTGGGTTTGGCTCTTCAGGCTTTGACAGCTTGACTCGTCAGGAAGGAAGGAAGACAGAAGTATGCCATCAAAACAGTTTGAAGGTGATAACATAGCTTACATTTGTCTGGTAAAGAATAACCAAATAACTTAATATACTCTGAAGACAAGATGAACATTCCCCTATTAGTGAAACATGGCTAACAGGAGTCCCGTCCCTGTGCTCCTCAGAGTCCGGGCTGATTCGTATGGGACTAACATATCACTAATATATTTTGGTGCGAGGCCATGGAGAGACTTGTACACAAGCAGAGCTGTTTTAAAGTCTATTCTCTGAGCCACAGGAAGCCAGTGCAGAGACCTGAGAACTGGACTAATGTGGTCGTACTTCCTGGTTCTAGTCAGGACTCAGGCTGCTGCATTTTGAATGTACTGTAGCTGTTTTACAGCCGGTTTGGACAGAACTGTAAGCAGGCCATTGCAGTAGTCTAACCTACTGGAGACAAATGCATGGATAAGAATCTCTAAGTCTGCTTTAGACACTATGTTTTTGATCCTGGCAATGTTTTTTAGATGGTAAAAAGCTGCTGATGTTACTGATTTGATGTGGCTATTAAAATGTAAGTCTGAGTCCAGTATTACCCCTAGATTTCTGACCTTGTTTGAAGGTTTTAGGGAGAGAGACTGTAGGTGACAGATGACGCTCTCTCTTTGCTTCTGGGGACCAAAGACAATCATTTCAGTTTTGTCTGCTGAAGGAAGTTGTTTTGCATCCACTCACTAATCTGTTGGATACAGTGAAGGAGTGAGTCCACTGGTCCATGTTCTCCTGCAGTCAGTGAGACATAGATCTGAGTGTCGTCTGCATAGTTGTGATAGGACACTTCGTTTCTGCGTATTAAATGACCTAACGGCAGCATGTAGAGATTGAACAGAAGAGGTCCCAGGATCAACCCCTGTGGTACTCCACAGGTCAGGGCCATATGATCTGAGACACAGTTTCCAATCTCCACAAAGTACTTCCTGTCTTCAAGGTAAGACCTAAACCAACTTAGGGCGGTGCCAGCGACGCCAACCCAGTCCTCTAGTCTCTGCAAGAGGATCTCATGGTCAACAGTGTCAAAGGCAGCACTCAGATCTCACAAGATTAAGATTGAGACTTTGCCTGCGTCAGTGTTCAGCCGGATGTCGTTTGTAACCTTGACGAGAGCAGTCTCAGTGCTGTGGTGGGGTCTAAAGCTGGACTGAAACATGTCAAATGAGTTGTTAATAATAAGAAATCTAGTAAGCTGTAGGTAGACAACTTTTTCAAGGATTTTCCCCATAAATGGCAGATTTGAGATGGGACGATAGTTGTTCAGTACCGTAGCATCATAGCAACATTGAAGTTAGCTCTAATGGCATCTGAACCATCTGAACTCAACAGTTAATCTATTAACTGTTGAGAACAGAACACGCAGATTGTTGCTGCAGCCTTCAATCATTTCAGAAAAATACCTTTCTCTCGTACTACTTAGCACCCGGTTAAACTCGCACAACTTATCTTTGAAGATCTCGTAATCAACCTGGAGGTTGGACTTGCGCCACTTCCGCTCGGCCCTCCGGCACATTGTGCCCTGACCGAGTCTGCTTTAGGCCACGGCGCCTTCTGCTTATTTTTCACTATTTTAGCCTTCACAAGGGCAACGGTATCCAGAACATTCAAAACACTAGAGGTGACAGAGTTAAACAGTTCATCTACAGTTGAACACGATGCATTCTCAAAGTTTATCATTCCCATAAATAGATCACTCATATTTTAATTTATGCGCCTTCTTCAAACAGTTGCAGAGTCCACTGGTGGTTTGTTAGTGAAACACATGTCAAAAAATACACAGAAATGATCCGAAAGAGCAACATCGACCACGTTTACATTTGAAATATTCACCCCCTTAGTAACTAACAGGTCTAGAGTGTGCCCTCTGCTATGGGTGGGGCCACTCACATGCTGAGTCAGACCAAAGGATTCAGGATTCAGCTCATTTGCATTTCTGTCCACATGAATATTAAAATCACCTGTAATAACCAAACTATCAAAGTCTGTGCATACAACTGAAAGCAACTCGGTAAAATTATCAATAAAACTGTGACATGACTGCGGTGGCTTGTATAGGATGAAGAGTATTGGAGGAGATTGTATTTTAAAAGACACATATTCAAATGACGAAAACTTCCCAAGAGACATTCTAAGGGAGACAAAGTGGTCTCTGAAAATGGCAGCTAAGCCTCCTCCTTTTTTGTTTTCCCGTATTTCCGATTCAAATTTGAAATTTGGTGGTGATGCTTCTATTAAAACTGCATTTCCTGAATTTTGGTCAAGCCATGTTTCAGCCATGAACATAAGATCAACATTATAAGAACAAATAAAATTATTGATTAAAAAAGACTTGTTACAAAGAGATCTTGCATTAAGCGTAGCAAGTTTCAAAGTTTCAGTATCAGCGGTTGTGGTTGGCTGATTCTTACACGGAACAAGAATTAGATGTTCCAGATTAGACTGATTAACTCCAGATGTCTTTCTGTAATGTATTCTTTGTGTTAACACTAAGGGAATGGCACAGGTGGCTTCATGACAGGGCCCCAGCCGGGTCTCTCCTCTAACTAGACTGCCAGTGGCTGCGAAGCAGAGACCCTGTGCATCCTAGTGTTTTGAGATAAGAGGGGAAGGGGAAGGCGGGGGAGGAGGATGGAGAGGTGGGTGGCTTTTGGGTGTTGAACGAGGGGAGCAGGGAGGTGGAGGGGTTTTTGGTTAGGGGCGGGGTGGACTGAGGCAGAGGTTTTGGGTGTTGAACGAGGGGGAAGTGGGGGTGGAATGGCCATGAGGTTAGGGGAGGGACTGGCTGAGGTGGTTTTTGTAGGTGAATTCGAAACCCTAGGTGGTTTTGGAGGTACATATGGGGAGTGGTTTTGAATGTTGGACAGGACTCTAGATCTAGCTAATATGGGTGTGAGAGGAATAGTCTTCATCGCCGATTTTATTAGCCCTGCAGAGTGCTCAGGTAGGTCTAACAGTGAAGGCGGGGATGAAAAACAAAGGGAAGCGTCCCCATTCTTTCTTGATGGAATGGACGTGGCAGGGGGGACCCAAGACAGGTCCATGGGAGGTGGCGAGGGAGTTTTTGATGGAGGGGCAGGTGGTTGAGGAAACCCCAGCACAGGCCTGTCTGCTGTAGCCTGGGGTGAGGATGGGGGCTTCAGAGGCGCTGTAGATGAAGAAGGCGTGACTGCTTCGGAGCAGGCTGGGGATGAGGATGTTGGTGGTGGTGCTCGTGCTGCTGGTGCTGCTACTGGTGATGATGCAGTTGCTTCTGATGACAGTGGAGGTGTTGAGATCCTTCGAGATGGTGGTGGTGTTGAGATCTTTCGAGGTGGCGGTGGTGTTGAGGTCCTTCAAGGAGGTGGAGGTGCAGAGACTTTGGGAGTCGGCTTCCTCCCTTTCGATGGCTGCACGGGCTGCGCAGGCTGAGGTCTCAGGGCAAAAGAAAGGTTATCCATCAACACTTTTACTCTGTAAGTGTTCAAATGTGGCCCTTTCCCTTCAAAAAGCTCATGCCTATTCCAGAACAGATTAAAATTCTCAATGAAGGCAAGTCCTCTGCGTGAACGTTCGTTGAGTAGGAAAATATTTAGCTGATACAGATGACTGAATTTCATTTGCTTCCCGTCCACATTTGGTAGTGGTCCACTGATAACAATTGTCCCGTTTCAACTTTTCACTTGTGTTCTCATAGATGTCTACTGCCCCCACCTGGATCAACAATCTTTTTGCCCCGCCGGTCTCAGACAGAAGCTTTGGAGCCAACAGTCTTATCTCATCCACTTTGGCCGAGTGCACTGAGTGTACTTTCACATTACGCATGTTTACGTACCTAATCGCAGAATCCCCTATAAAGAGCGACTCACCTGCATTTGACCTTGACTGAGACTGAGACTGAGACCCTACTGCTGATTCATCTTCCAAAAGTGGTGAATAGCGGTTTCTTGTAATTAAAGATTTTTGCTGTGGCATTATGACACTCTTGTTTTCATTAGCTTTGCCTTGTTTGGGCTTGGCACCATATGTGTGCCAGCCATTGTCTCTGTTGATTTTGGGAAATGAAATAGCGTCATCATAACTTACGTTCTGTCCATTTGGTCCATTTCCCTTCACTGGTATTGTTGTGTTCAGCCCCAATTCTGATTCAAGCACAAACATTCGGTATTGAAGAAGTTTTAGCTCCTGTTTGAGTGAAAAACAGCCGTCGCAAAGTATTTTTGTTTTTTTTTGTCCTCCCGACATGCTATAAGTTAGTAAATTCCACAAGTCTTGTGTTGAAGTTTATAAAAAGGAGTAGTCCGTGTTTTGTGGAATAAAAATGTAAATAAAAATGATTAAAGGAGATTAAAAAGCAGCGAGCGAGGAGCAGCGAGAGAATGTGACTGCTCTCTTCCAGAGCAGGAAGTAATCACACACGGACCAATCACAGTGGAGCTTTTCTGCGGCGCTGGTTGCGTAGTTAGAAATATTCGAGGGTGCGCGGCAGTCTACGCAAGGGTCTTGCGGTGATCCTTGCGTTGCGCAAGTGACGTCACGTCACCATTGTAAGCTCTGCGCCGCGCGACTATACACTAGGCTTTAGGTTGGTGCGAAACCAGCTGATTGCTGCTGTGTATTTCTGGCAAGACACTTAACCCTGCCCGCAAACACTGTAACTCCACCCTCTGCATGACACTATGGACGCTCAGAGGAGTAATCATAGCAACAGGCTTATATCAAAGCGGAACGTTTTATGAGATCCTTTATTCTTTCGGCTTTCAGACTGTACAACAAACCTGTATGAGTTTCCTGCTGCTGGACACCTGAATTTCTCCTACGAGGGATCAATAAAGTATCTATCTATCTATCTATCTATCTATGAATGTGTGAGTGAAGGGTTCCTTGATGTGAAGTTCCTTGAAAAGATATATATACATTTCATTGTTCAAGGGTATTCAAGGTTACCAAAATAAATGTTAAAGCCACAAATGGCCATCAAATGTAATAGGAGAATGATTATGTTTGTAATTAAAAAGCAGTGCTCTCTTCACACAGGTCCTGCGCTCTCGTCATGCTGAGATAAGAGAGCGTGTGGTTTTTGTTTACCGTGCCGTGCATGAAGTGTGACCTCTCTGGCCTCTGCGCTGATAGAAACCTGGCTGGACAGTGTGAACGTGGGGGAGGGGGGAGTTATGAGAGAGTGTTAGGAGAGGGAGAGGGGGGGTGTTTTTCAAAGAGTTCAAGGACTTGGACCAAGGACAGTTTTAATGTGGTGCTACTGCTGATCCTGCAATTAAGAATGACGGTCCATATAGTTACAGACTTCATACACTGAGCTGTGTGCTGTGGGGGACAGGACATATGCATACTGGATCTTCATAAGACTTTATACATTCATCTGCATGTTTTGGCACTGAGGTCAGCTCTGTCCACATGAGACGACTGTCCAAGCACAGATGCTACAGACGTGACCAGGAAACTTGCATTCTTCAGCCTGAGTATAAACCCTGTGTTTACTCTGCGCTGTCCTGTACCCCCAAGAAATATGTCCTCTGGGACAATTTCAACGTGGGCCTCCTCGAGGTTTCTCATTTTCTCCCCTTGGGTTTTTAGTTTTTCCTTACCAATGCAGGAGGGTCTAAGGACAGTGGCGATGATCCAGGACACCCAACATTCAACAGTATTTATGGACCTTATCAACATTTGCCCTTATGGACCAATGGCTATATGTGTTTTTTACAGTATGTTTTGTTTATCTTTCCACTTCCTGTGGTTGAACCGTTCGATTCTCTGATCTGTGTCGGCCAATCGACTTTGAAAAGTCCTCCGAGATAACTAGCACCAGTTGTGATTTAGGGCTATAGTAAAATAAATTGATTGGAATTTAATTGGACATAATAAATGTTATAGAACATGGAAGAATAAAACCATTTGGATATGTTTCTGATTTACCAAGTGACAGGTGGAGACAGACATCATGCACTGTGGTAACAGCGGCTGTTATCCATGGACTGTCCATCCAGTAACAAGCTGTGAGTGAACTTCAGGACACACTGCTGGACTTCAGGACACTTTGGAATCTGTCTCAATATACTGTATTATTGTCTTTATGGTTGAGTCGTTAGACCGTGAGAGGTTGCATCACATGGTGTGCCGGCTGCTTAAACATTAGTTTGCTCTGGTTATTGTTTTCAGTGTGTGGTTTTACTTCTACAAGACATATATAAGACGACAAGTGTCTGCTCAGCGGCACCTGTGTACTGTACCTTGCATGATATTCACCCAGATTATTGTCTATTTCTGAAGCAGCTTAATACATTGAAACGCAGTGCACAGTCCAAGAGCACAATAATTGTTAAGCTCTCATGAATGTAGCAGCCAGCAGTCTCCCACCCATGTACCATGTAATGCTTAGCTTTGGTGTGGCCACAATTGATTTTAACAAAGAGAGCTTGGTGTAATGTGTGAGTAGTAATGACTGATAATGAGTTCATGTTCACTAGAATGACTGAGAATGAAGTGCAGAGTAATTATGAAATAAACTTCACCCATTGCACATCATAATGAAAGTGATACATGGCAAGGCAATTTTAGTTGTATACCGCAGTTCATACAGAAGAAAACAAAGTGCTTAACAAAACAAGACTGAAACAATCATACAAGGCACAAATAATCAGAGTACATTCAAAAGAGTGAAGCCACAATCAGTTGTATACACAGCTATATAGAGCTTTTGTCAGAGTAGAAGCCTGTCTCACATGTTCTGCTCAGTGGAACACCATAGTGTTGCATCAAACAGTTAAATGGCGGTTGTCTGCATTCAGAAGGCTCTGCTGTTATGGCTGTGTGATTCTCCTCACAAGCAGATGCCAAATTCTGTTCACAAACACATGTAACACAATAACCACCTGAACTCGTATTTACACTGTTCAAAGCACGTTGAGCAGATATGTGCTCGCTAAATCCTGCTGGAATATGTATTTAGAATATCTACTCTAATGGAAAATATTTACCTTACTGTACAGTAATAAAACAATTCAGTGTTTCACATTAACCCTTGTTCCTTTCAGACTTCGCGACACAAGTGCGTCAAAATGACTTGGACATTTAAAACCAAAAAAACAAAGCAGACAGATGGATCGGTTCATGGGTGCAGTGATGCAGCCTTTGCCTCAAACTGTTGTGGTGAAGAGGGAGCAGCGTCTGTAGTCAGAGCTGTATCGAACAATTGAGGTGAAGAGGGAGCTGAGCCAAAAGGCAAAGCTGTGGATTTACCCACCCTCACTGGCAGAGTGGCTGGGGCACTCCCTTATAGAGATAGGTGGAGGAGCTCAGTCACAGAGTGGGAGCTCTAGAGTAGAGTTGCTGCTTCTCCACATCGAGAGAAGCCAGTTGAGGTGGCTAAGTGATCTGTTTCGGATGCCATATCCCACAGTGAGGAGACCAAGGGAAGACCCAGGACACGTTGGAGGGACTATGTCTCTCAGCTGGCCTGGGAACGCCTCAAGAATCCCCCGGATTAGGTAGAGGAAGTGTATGTGGAAAGGGAAATCTAAGCGTCTCTGCTTGGAGAGTTGTCCCCAGATTTCAGTGACTAATAAAGCATTTTAAACTAATAACCAATCCACCTAATCCTTGATTAAAAGTTGAGTATTGTAAAATAAGGGGTAGAGACAGGGTGAGGATAGTGATAGTCCCCTCTTGGGTCAGGGTAAGCGAGTGTGCACAGCAGTCAGCCAATCAAAATTCAGCCGACCACAGCAGCTCTCTGATCCTGCTGCTTCCACTTCACACTCACCCGGTTATTTCACAAAGAAGATTTAAGGACAAAAAGGTAATTATCTTCTGCTTGACAAATTGCGTGAGGCATGCAGGAGGAAGATTCTGCTGGACTTGTGAGTACAAAGGAGAAGCCACTTTTAAAATATCCAATATAATATTAATGTTGCAGTTCATCCAAAGTACGGTATCATCATTGCCCGTTTCATGGTTCTTTGTAAATCACTTTGATTTCTTATGTAAAAGTCTCAATGTAGTAAAGAGCGTTTATTAAACTATTAAATTCATTTAAGGTTTTAAGAAGGTGGAGTCCTTGTTTTAAAAATGTACATATGCATGTGAGATCTAAATCTCACATGCAATGTAATGTCTAATTCAGGAAACACAGTTGTAGAAATTATCCAAACAAATGTCACAGTGACTCATTTGGACTTAAAAAGCCATGGTTTAGCACTCTGTATGGTCATATTATTCATATTTTGATATTTTTTTGGTAAATGCATACATGTCCCCTAACAACTGACCAATCTTCCTCTGTCTCTGAATTTGGCGTGCGAAATAACGAGCTAGAACAAACCAGTGCTTCTTTTGATTCGTTCTTTGGTTGCTCGGTAGTGGCTGTCCCTAAATTTACACCAAAGTAGCGTTGGGAATTCCTCCACTCAAATGAAGTTCTTTACAACTGCTTACCTTTGATTAGATCTTATCATGTTACATTAAGATATAAATCTGGTAGAATATGATGTGCCACTGCATTTTTGTCATCTCTCAGGTTCTGTCCATGCATGGCTGCAGCATTGTGGAATTTTGGATGTCCGTTTAGCCAACAAAACTAATGTGGAAAAGTGTCTCGTTCTATACTGTATTTGTTTGCTCTTACAACTGTCCTACAACTCCAAAATATCCCCTTTGTGGGACAAACTAAGGTTATCTTCTCTTCTCTAATTTTACCCGGACAATATTTATATCCACTTTTTAAAACTGTTTTGTCTCTGAAGGGTTTCTCTGCTCTGTTCTGATCAGTGAAGAGTGAAAATTATGGTATTTTCTTCTTGTCTAAAATGTGTTTTTCCTTAAACTTGTCATAGTTCACCGTTTTGATTAAGTTGCGGTTGTGTTGTCTGAAATATTCTTTTGTAAAGTGTTATTATATTTACCTCCAAGGCAACCACATGTTTAGTGCTTCAATTATAGTCACACCTGTGGCGAGGTATAAAAATGCACAGAGAAAAATAAAATAAAAATGTTTATGTAATCCAGTAAACTTTCCAGTCAAATTAAGCAACTTACCAAGTAAGTAAAAATGGTCATACAAAGCACTTCACAATGTTTGTGGACTACCAATAATTTCCATTCTCTCCACACTCATAGCCAAAGCATATTCCTGGTTTGTGACTTCTTGTTACTCACAATGGCAATAAAAAGAATTGTGATTCTGATGACAGAAGCGACGCAGAAGACAGTGGCTGTCACTTTGCTCATGTTTTTAGTGGTCAGGGAGAACATGCAAACTTAACACAATTCTAGGCTAAAACTCCAGGCTTGGAGTTTTCATCTGAAAACACCTGGGTGTTCATCTAGATCACAACCTGGACTGGACTCATAATACAGACTCCCTCTTCAAGAAGGGCCTCTTCCTGCTGAGGAGGCTCAGGTCTTTTGAAGTGCAGGGGCCACTCCTGAAGACCTCTTATAACTCTTTGGTGGCATCAGCCATCAGCCAGCCTGACAAGGTCATTGGGAGGTCATGACCAGGAAGATAAGATAACATAAGATAAGATCTCATGATCTCACAATGGAGAAAATTACATGTTACATTTAGCATAGATAGAATTACTCTGACTCTAAAAGTTATACAAATTGTAAAAAGTGAGTTGTTCACATGATAGAATACAGTACAATCAGAAATACATTTCTAACATTATTTGCTAACATTTGTCTTAAACTCAAGAACAAAAGCTTCTCTATGACTGAGCTGGTGAAGACGAGGAGCTGTGTGGGCTTGCAGTACTTTTCACGCTGCTCCATTCCTCTAGATTGTGTATCAAATTAAGAAGTGTATCAGGCAGCATCACCTCACACATGTCTCCTTTGGTTTTAACCTGTCATTTGTTTGTGTTGTTCAGGGGTCAGTCTGCTGGTGCCTCACGGAGCTGTGCCTGAGGACAACACATGGGAGATGTACACAGCAATCACTCCCCCAGAGGCCAGGTCAGTCACCACACTCTGATGCATCCATACATTCAATATACAGTATATACACATAAACATGAGAACCTTTACTCAGTTGTATTGTCTTCAAAAAGAGCATTAGCAAGCTAGGGCTAGCTAATGTGGCTTGCCCTAGCTAGCCACATGATCCTTCTCTCGAGTTCCAGCTGGAGGCCAGTCTCTCGCCAAACCCTTGTAGTTCCGCCATGCTCCACCAGAGGCGTTTTGCTTCACAAACAAGGGTCTGGGATCGAGCGCATTGTAGATTCCTTCAGGAGATCAAAAAATAATCGGCCAATCAGGATCGCCGGTGTAAAGTTGTGTTTGCACCGCCTTCTCATGTCTCAGGCGGCAGCAAAAGCAATCCAAGATGGTGGACATAAATTCCGTCAATTTATTTAAAAGTTTAAATATGAACGAATTGAGACACGGATGTCACTTTTAATGCAAAATGAGGCGAGATGTTGATGGTTCCATGTTGTTATACTGTATGTGCGTTTTAAGAGTCAAATGTCTGTGTAAAGCTTGGTTTAAGTACTGATTTAGGTGTTCCTTTTTACAACACTATGCTGCAGGGTTGCCAGGTTGGGTGGTTTCCCGCATACTTTTTTTCTAAGCGACTTGTAGGTAATAAATAAACAGAAAGACAATAAAAAAGAATCATGATAGCCCATGTTGATTGCATTACGTTTTTAGCCAAATATCATTCTGGGTGTTTTTTATTTTGGGCATTCTCGCTAGTTTTGGGCTGGAAAATCTTGCCGCCATTTGGCAACCCATGGAAGTTGTGTGCTGAATTGTGTGCTTCGATGTGAGTGGTTGAAGGAAAACGTCACTCAAGTGGCGTCAAACAAGTGGTTTATCCAATCACATACAAGGATTTTTTTAACAAGGCCCGCCTTCTGAAATGTATCCGCTATGAAGCAGACCCAAACTCTTGTGTGGAGCTCAGTGAAATATAAGGGTCTGGGAAGAGTCAGGCTAAGTCTCTATACTCCTAAGAGAAAGAGTTAGCTCATATGTCACTAATATGTCACAGATGTTCTTTGGTGCAAGGCTATGGAAAGACTTGTACTCCAGCAGAGGTGCTTTAAAGTCTATTGTCTGAGCCACAAGAAGCCAGTGCAGGACTTGAGAACTGGACCAATGAGATTGTATTTCCTGGTTCTAGACTCCAGCTGCAGCGTTTTGAATATACAGTACTTTAGCTGTGGACTCACCACCTGCAGGAGGATCAGTGAGGGGCTGGTGCTCTGTGTACTGGGTGCAGCTCTGAATGCCACCCCCCCCCCCCGACCCAGAAATGGATTAAGGGGAAGAAAATGGATGGATGGATAGCTTGTTTGAAGAAACCAGTGAGCAGGCTGTTACAGCAGTCTAACTTACTGGAAATGAATGCAGTAAAAGAATCTCCAACTCTGCTCTATACGATAAATGTTCGATTTTGGTAATGTGTTTTGGATGGAAAAAGCTGCAGATGGAACTGATTTAACAGGCCATGTTAATTGGTTTAGTTAACATATCAATAAATGGTACCAGCACATTTTATTACTCTTGGAATCAGTCCTCACATTAGAGATTGTTTGTTGTTTTAATCTTCTCTTCCAGTCCCCTAAGGATATAGAGATGTTATCGAGCGGTGCACAAAGCGCAACCATGTTTAAAATGTAAATACAATCCGGTCTTATTGCTGAGATTATTGCTCACTTAACAGCGCAGGCAACATTTAACAATCCCAATAAGGGAAATAGACTAAATAACGTGCTTCCGTCCTATTAAAAAGATGCAAGCAGAAACACAAAGCTGTAGAGAAAATATTTTGGGAAACTAAAAGTAATTGTAAAAGTAGCCATCTGGACATAACAACAGATTTGTAATGTGGAGTGAAAATAATCGGAAAGACAAACTAGAAACCGTCAGGGAGAAGTGTGTGTGTGTGTTTGTGTGTGGTCTGTAATTTGTGTGCATGTGTGTATCTGTCTCTGCACATGACAAACTAGGATTTCAAAATAGTATACCAGATTTGATACAAGACCATTTAGACAGAAGGGACGGGGGATGTTTTTGTGCTCAAAGTTCCTCATTTCACCGAGGACATGATTTTTCTGAATCTGTCTTCTTATATGTGATATGTCAGCTGCGTGATTGAATCTAATGCAACAATACAAACTATACTTTTAAACATTGACACATCTCGTTCAAATGAACTGCTTTTCAATGGAAACGAGAGATGAACAAGATGTGGGTCAGACTTGAGGAGACAGGCCCACGCACAGTTTGAATACATGCTTCTACTTTCATCTTGTTCCCCAACCTTCATTCACTAATATACTGTACCTCGACTTTAAAGGGTAGGGAGCTTGGGTAATCAAGCTTTCAAATCACAAAAAATAGAACATGTCTTTTCATCTCCATTACTAGTTCCTTTGTCTAAAACTGTTTGTTTCTATCACTAGTTCTCACAGGATTGTATTTTTGGCCTCTGTCACATCTTTAGTTCAGCCTTTTCAGGCAGAAAATTTAAAAAGAGAGGACCGCCAGTCAGCTCTCAGCTAAAATGACTCACAGGGATCAGGGGTATATTCTAATAAAGGTGTGTAGTGTGTGATCTGATTCGGTCATGTTTCTATTCATATTTTTTATTTCTACTTTTTAGTAGAACGAGACAATTTATGTATGAGACTGTTTCATATTTTAGCTCCATACATTTTAAGCCCCATGTTTAGTCCTGACTCTGGGCACCAGCAGGAAGCCAGTCTCTGTGCTCCCCAGAGTGTCAGCAGGAGGCCAGTCCCTCTGCTGCTCAGAGTCAGAGTTATGTGATGAAAGAGAGTTACCCTAGCTTTAGGTAAATTGTATAACTATTATGATATTTTGTATCCCAACTGTCCTTCATCAGGAACTTGCCCGTTGCACTCATACAATAGAACCGAAGAATTTCTAAAATGAGCCATGAAATTTTGCCACGCTGATTCTCCAAACTGTGCAGAGCTGTATACGCGGACACATGTGGACAGTGGCCTCCCTGCACAGCACGGACGCATTTCCCATGAGGCCGTGTGACCAATCCACACCACAGTGCTCCTCTTCTGCCCTGCTCCTGTCGCTAAAGCAGAGCAGTGGGAGGCGAGCGAGGTGTCGATTTATACAGGCAGCCTCTGGGGCACGTCTGTAGACTTTTGAAGTGCTGGACCGCGTTTCCCAGCATGCATCTCTGGAGGAAGCTCGGAAATGGTTGAATCGAAGAAGAGGGACTCGGGGGAGAATGAATGACGGGAGGTGTGTGTTGGGCTTACTGTCCACTTTAGACCTGTATAGATGTGTTCCTGTGCGATGGAAAAGGAATGATTTTTCATTTACTGGATTTTTTTTGGTTTAAGGTCAGATCTCATGCAACATTTTAACTGTATAGTATCCTCATTAATATATCTGACACAAACAACTCTTGTTTCTAAATTAGATATTTTTTCCTAATTTATCACACAATGAGGTAATGGACAAAGCTGTTATCTGCCTTTTAAAACAAAAATATTACCTCTTAATAGCCTTGTCAATGTTTGCATTCAAATCACAATATTCATTTCAATTGTGCGCCTTCAGTTAGACTAAACCCGGGGTGTCAAACCAGTCCTCAAAGGGCCGGTGTGGCTGCAGGTTTTCATTCAAACCAAGCAGGAGCACACCAGACTCACGAGTCAGTATCACAGAGACTCACGAGTCACTATCACAGGGACTCACGAGTCACTATCACAGGGACTCACGAGTCACTATCACAGGGACTCACGAGTCACTATCACAGGGACTCACGAGTCACTATCACAGGGACTCACGAGTCCCTATCACAGAGACTCACGAGTCACTATCACAGAGACTCACGAGTCACTATCACAGAGACTCACGAGTCACTATCACAGAGACTCACGAGTCAGTATCACAGAGACTCACGAGTCACTATCACAGGGACTCACGAGTCACTATCACAGAGACTCACGAGTCACTATCACAGGGACTCACGAGTCACTATCGCAGAGACTCACGAGTTACTAACGCAGAGACTCATGAGTTACTATCACAGGGACTCATGAGTCACTATCACAGGGACTCATGAGTCACTATCACAGGGACTCATGAGTCACTATCACAGGGACTCATGAGTCACTATCACAGGGACTCATGAGTCACTATCACAGAGACTCATGAGTCACTATCACAGGGACTCACGGGTGACTATCATAGGACCAAGCAGAGTGTTACAACACAACAAGACAAGGCAGATGGGGTCGAAGCAGTACCAGGTGCAGCTGTAGGAACATGAGAAAAAACAGTTCGAGAAACACTAGATATGCTCAGCTTTGTTTTGGGGCTTTTTTATTTTTGGTTTATTTAAAACCAACAAAATCTGATTGGACTGATCATTGTGAAAAGTCCAAATGATTCTTCTTTTGAAAAGAAAGGAGGAGCATCTGGCAGGTCCAATAATACATGTCTGCGGTTTAGGGGCCTATCTTAATATTCTCAAGATCACATTACGAGCCATTGGACATGAACAGTAACTAATTTTGTTTTCTTGAAGGTAACTGTCTGATTTTGAGTCTGGTGTAGACTCCAACACTGTAACCCTTCCTTCCATCTCTCTCGCTCCATTTTCTCTTTCCCCTTTTGCTATTCCCACAATATCTAACCTCTCCCCCCCTCTCCTCTTCGCTGTGGTGCTTTTAAGCCGTGATAGCGCTGCTCCTCTGCACCATGTTTACTACTCGCAGATGTGTCCCCCGAAGCCTGGTGCGCCTGTCATCTCTGCACCTGCCAATCAGCTGCCAGTCTGCAGCGGGACAGGCTTCCAGACAGATATAGAGCTATAGGCGCACGCTCACATCACTGCACAGGTGCACACGTTCTGCTCTGGCTTCACTTCAATGTCTTATTCGCTCGCTGAATAGTGGCAGGCGTGGCTTGCACCAGAACAATACGAAAGGGTCATAGCACGCACACTGCACTTTTCGCATCTTTGACCATGTTGTTGTTTTGTTGATTAGTTCATTTGTGCATGATTCAGTTATAGTCTCTAAACTATTACATTAACCATGATATTGTTGTGGAGAAAAACATTTGAACAAGCCAGAGTTTTAATACAATCAAAGTGTTGATTCATTAGTAAATGTGCACATATACAAGAAAAAAGCAACCATGTCACCCATACCACCCTGCTGTGCAGTGAAGCTGTCTGCCTTGATATGCGTAGCTTAAGGCTTCCCTTTAAACCTTGATGTATATAAATTAGTGCTGTCCAAAATATCGCGTTATTAACGCGTTAACGCAAATCAATATTAACGGCGTCATTTTATTTATTTTTTTTACTTTTTATTGCAGACAAACACATATACAGAAAAAAAATAGAAACAAAGAAAAGGACTAGTTCAGATACATTGTAGACAGAGATTACAAACAATATGTAGTTGGAGATACATGGGGGCCAAAGAAGAAACCCAGAAGGGCACATAGGAGGGGGGGGGGACATGAAGTGGGAGATGGGGGGGAGGGGTTAATAAAAAAGGCAATACAAGCAAACAGTATACAGTCATAGATATACCGAAAGTAAACAGAGAAACAGCATAGAGTATTTACATGAACAAATTTACAAAATATTAAAAAAAGCAATTGCACACAGCACGCCTATTCACTTTTTAGTAGTATTAAAATGATAATTCAAGGGACATAAAGAATAGATACAAATGTGTGACTAATTTGCGATTAATCGCGAGTTAACTATGAAATTCATGCGATTAATCGCGATTAAATATTTTAATCGTTGGACAGCACTAATATAAATCAATCTGTTTTGACCTGGAACATACTGAGCCTTTGACACAGATATTGTAGAAAACATGTATCCCATCTATTAGCTGAGATTACTGCCAGCACAGAACAACAGATAATATGTTCTGTATTTGAATAAAGAGCAGAGGATTCATTAATAGCTCTTATGAGTATCTTATGTTATTTAATTCAGATTTATATAACTGCATGTTTTTGTGAATTAAAGCAACCACTGAGGGAGCTAAGGTGGTGGTGGGTGATGGCAGTGTGGTGACCGAGAGTGTGGTGACAGAGAGTGTGGTTCCCACTGCCCGGGAGTGTGGTGACCGTGAATGTGGTAGCTGGTCCTGGGTATGCTAGGGCAGTGGTTCCCAAAGTGGGGGTCCCGACCCCCCGGGGGGTCGCGGGAACCCCTGGGGGGGGTCGCAAGATGATTTCCAAAAAAAAAAATAACATTTTGCTAATTAATAGCCCTTAAATATTGATTTAGAATTTGATTTGATTCAAAAGGACTACTTGTTAAATTGTGTTAGGAGAATATAAAATATTTAAATTACGTTTGTAATTTTGTCCAGTCATTGACAGCGTCAATCAAAATCAAGTTACGCAGCTTACGTCACGCAGCGACAAAGCGTGTCCAGCTGTTGTTTGCTAAAACTAAAGGTGTTTGGAGGCTTCAAACAAATAATACCTGCTTTAAAATGAAACGTGGTTAATATCCACAACAGAAAAACCCGGAGGGGGAGAAAAGTCACATGTGAGGTCAGGCTGATGGTGCGAAGAGAGGGAGAGAGGGCAGCGGTAGAAGAGGGTGGTAAAGAGGCCCGGCTTTTCGGAGTCAGTGGTAAAGAGGTCCGCACATTAAAAGCGGGTGGCTGCTTTATGCTGTTACTTACAGTAACTTTGGAAAAAGAAGCAGCGGGGATGAAGCGCATAAAGTAACAGCAGAAAGCGGCCGCCCGCTTTTTATGTGCGGACCTCTTTACCGCTGACTCCGAAAAGCCGGGCCACTTTACCGCGGTATGAGAACAGAGAGGGCGAGCCGCAAGAAATGCGCTCCACTTCTGCTAAGCTTACTCACTACGTGAGTAAAAATACGCAAGCCTCCTTTATGGGCTGGACAGTGCAGCTCAGTAGTGGCGCGAGTCTCTGCGTTACTCCGTATCAAGGAAATACATGCTCATTGACGGGAAGGACTGTTGAGGTGGGGGGTTGCGGGGGAGCAGCGCATTTATGATGGGGTCGCGGGCTAAAAACTTTGGGAACCCCTGTGCTAGGGGGTGTGGTTGTTTCTGGTTCAGCCGATAGCTCTCTCTGAAGAGGTATTGGAAAAGTTGGAGGGAGATTTCTTTTATTGGTCCAAGTGTTCCAACAGCAAACCTAATATGGTAGCAGAATAAAATACATTCTGTGGTTGTAATTCAGACGCCAAATGAACGGGCATAATGTTGATACTCGGTTCAGCAATTCAGTGACATTCAGTTAATGCCGGCTGCTCGCTTCCCTGTTTTCCGATGTTTGTAAGTGATTAATGTAATGAGACGCTCCATGTCTGTGGGAACAGTGCTGTTTTGCTTGTCACTATTTTGCCGGTCATGGCCCCCCAATGAGTTTTTTTAAAAATGTAATGGCACAATTTACACCAATTTTAATGCAAGGAAAGTTTAAATATAAACCATAAATAATACATCAAATAGAGTGAAGATACATACCTTCAATAGTATGCACAGCTGAACAAAATTGTTTTAACCCTGGATAATCCTACATATTTCTGAAACGCTGCCCCCCCCATGTTTAGTCTTTGCTCTGGGCACCAACAGGAGGCCAGCCCCTTTACTCCTCAGAGCCCACCTTGCTTCATATTACTAACATGTACTGTGACTAACACTAACATGTGTGTGAAGCGATGGAGCACAAGCAGGGCAGCTTTAAAGTCTATTCTCCAAGTCACATATGACAGAAAATGCTGGTGTGACCATCCCTGAGTTGTATACAGCTCAAGTGGCCATCATAACACTTCTAAACATGCATTTTCCTTCTTTGATGTGAGTTGCGGGCGCAGAACGCTTTTTGTACTCCTCTTGTATTTGTCTGACACTCAACATCAACGAGTATGTCATCGATGTCTTGTCTCCAACTGTGAGACATTGTTGCCAAATATGCCTGTGTCTATGGTCTGCACATGTTGTGTTACGTCTGAATAACTGATCCCAGCCTTGTTAAAGCTGTGCCAAAGCTGTGCAAATGCATCCATCTGAAAGAGCCTGTAGTACACCTCCACTCAATTTTCCATATTTCTACATTTTCCTTACATGAAAATAACCATGATTGTATGCTTACAACATATATGTGTAAGTCTTAATTATCCTTTTGAAACTGTAGCATCTAAAATGTCAATTTTCTGATTGAAAAGTACTTCCAGTTCAAAGATAGTGTACAGATGATTCCCTTTAAAACCTTTTACCTATTATCGCAAATTGCAGATTCCTACTTACAGATTATAATCTGTAAATAGGAATCTGCAATAGCCTATATGTACTGCTCAGTCACTCTCCTTACGAGCTGATATTTCCCCTCCTGTTCTTGGGCTTTTTGAAAAGAGCTCATCTAAATCTTTTGAAGGCTCCGTTTTGCTGAGGTTCGGCATATTCCCTTTTGCCTCCGAGGTTTTTACGAGCCCTTTTGTATCGGAAGATAAATCCCCACCAACCTATTGAGGCGGAATAGTCTTTGTCCCGGTCGGAAAGAAGGAGCTTTTAATGACAAAACTACTTTCCATATGTGCTCAAGGAGACAGACGTGGGGGACGCAGCGCTGTAGGTTATTTATTGTTGTCGAATCGTCTGGCAGAACAGTTTAATTTCACATTTTGAAGAGAAAAAAACTTTGGTTGTTTTGTGTATCAGGAGAAATGGTCTAGAGGAAGTCTAGAGCCAGGGAGCCTTCTTTCCATGCTATTTGACCCATCAATGGGTATTGGCCCATTTGGACAGGCGAAGAAAGGGCTTCTGGTTGTGAAATTTTGTGGGAATCTAGGTTTGATTTAGCAGATTCAGGCCTCATTTAGACAGAGACGCTGCAGAGATGCTGCAAAGCAATTAGCAAAAACAACCAGGCTCGTTATTTGAAGTGCACAGCGTCTACATGACGACGACAGACACTGTAGTTCAACAGTAGCAGGGAAAATGGAAACTTAAATTACAGCTTTGCGTGGTTTCGTTTACACGGACAAGGAGAGTTCTCCGAAGCACACGTAGCTTTAGTCGATTCAACGCCATTGTTGTTTACGTTTGTTCTCCGCTACAGCGCATGTCCAAATGTACGTGCGGGGCAGTGGTGAGGTCATTCTAGCCAGAGACCTTTTTCTTCATCCAGCTGTGAAACAGCCCCCCGCCGAACAGCGTATCTGTTCTGTTCCACTCTGGAGGCTGTTTCTCAACGCTTGCATTTTCACCCCCCTGAAACACAGTCCCCACCCAACTCTAACGTTTTACTGTTGCAGCATCCTCGTGTAAACAGCACCTCATTCTGTTGGCAGAAAGAATCTACTACTGAATCACAGTCACACAGTGCCCTCTTAAAGCTGCACTAACTGACTTTATTTTCGTATTAATTACGTAAATGCTATCCATGTCCATGTAGTGCATTGGGATATACGTCCTTTTGAAGAAAAAGTAGCGCAGATTTGTGCTGGCCTGACATTATATTTTCGATCGAGTTTTGATGAAACAAGGAAGAGAATGTGTTTCGGGTCGCAGATTGTGACCAATCACAGCGGACCACTAGCCCCCACTTTCGTGAGAAATCTCCAGGTCCGTTAGCACAGACAGCTGAGTTAGCACAACAAGCGGCGGAGCTAACCTGAAACTTTCTCGTCTTCGTCACCGGGTACTGCTTACACAGCGAGACAGCCATCCAAAAGAAAGTCTCGTTCCTCCGCGCTTCCCGGTTCTATCGTTCTATGGTCACGCCATCCACGTGAAAATCCATATCCATGTATTATCCATATTGGGAGAGGCTAGCTCAGTCCCAACAGTGTGTGTGTGGGGGGCGATAGCTTCGTGGGTGCGGGGAGGGGAGCAGAAAGAGCGAGGCCAGCGAGTCCGCGGCTTCAAAATCCCAAAGTCAGTTAGTGCAGCTTTAAATTCATACCTCATGAACCTTCCTACATTTTGTACCATTACAACCACACATATATATATATATATATATATATATATATATATATATAGTAGGGTTGTCAAAATTATCGCGTTAACGCACGTTAATTAATTGTTTTCTTTTATCGCATGTAGCGAATGACCCGCCCATGCATCCCATAATGACACTGAGAAGTGACGCGGACACATGCATGTGAGAGGTAGGCATTAGTTAGCATTAGCACAACTTCCTATAAGCTGTACAGCAATCACTGAGGAAATGGTACAAAAGCAACGCACTGCAAACAAAATATACAGTACAATAATTGAAAGATTACCGCTAGTTTCACGTCCAAATGTGGTCAGGGGCGGTCCGCACCCGCAGGTCTCTCCAGAGGATACGATGTAAGCTTGCTATGTTCATCCAGGATTGATTTTTTGTTTTATCATTTTTTTGCTTTACTTCCCTCTTCTCCTCTTCACTGTTGCGTATTTTTTAGCTCTTTTACTGCTGTGTATGCAGTTAAAGCCAGTGGAGGTATAGCCACTTTCTCCTAGAAGACGCTAGAGGGGGCGTGGTTTAGAAGAACGAGCATCACGCAAAGTTTCTATTTAGCACTTTTTATGGCCTGAATTCATACCATAGACTGTATATATTCATACACAAGCTGAATCAATGCGCTCAATTTTTCAATAAAATTACGGGTTTTAATACTTTTCATACAACTTAGAAAAAATACTGTCTACTACAGAAAATGTCAATAATGTTAATGCCTTTTTATGTGGATTTATTGCTAGAATAAACAAATACAGTGCATAATTATATACACTATGTTGTCATATATTTTTCCATTTAAAAAACCATTTACAGAAAAATATGGCATACTTTTGTTAGTTATAAATGTGATTATTCACGATTAATTAATGTTTAAGCTGTAATTAACTCAATTAAACATTGTAATCATTTGACAGCCCATATATGTATATGCACAAAATGGAAATTAGTGCGATATTTGATATGTACGGAGCCCTGCAAGGGCCAGGGGTAAAAAAAAAAATAAACTGTGCGCACAGATTACTAAACTGTGCGCACAGATTACTAAACTGTGCGCACAGATTACTAAACTGTGCGCACAGATTACTAAACTGTGCGCACAGATTGCTAAACTGTGCGCACAGATTACTAAACTGTGCGCACAGATTGTTAAACTGTGCGCACAGATTGCTAAACTGTGCGCACAGATTGTTAAACTGTGCGCACAGATTGTTAAACTGTGCGCACAGATTGTTAAACTGTGCGCACAGATTGTTAAACTGTGCGCACAGATTGTTAAACTGTGAGCACAGATTGTTGAACCGTGCCCACAAATGCGTCAGATGAGATGTCACTTCCGGCGCCGCGTCATACCCGGTCTACTACTACCGTTAATATAATAGATCCATGACTACTACTGATTACAGAGACTATTTTTGTTGTATCGTGTTTTTAGTGTGAGATGACGTCGAAAGTTTCAACGTTTACTTTTCAACGGAGACAGGACAGTACATCTGGTTATCACTGCTGTGTTCCACGATGCTCAAATTCGGCCAGATTTAACTGTGCTTTAAGTTTTTTCACATTCCCTGGAGATGCTTTACTGCGAAAAAAAGTGGATCGTGAAAATAAGAAGGGACCAGTTTAAGGTTACGTCAAACACACGGGTCTGTTCTCGCCACTTTGAGGCTGAAGATATGATCCAGCCCACCACCCCACAAGGACGTCGCATGTTGAGGAAAGGTGCTGTCCCGGTGCTGTTTGACTGGACCGGGTATAGCCTCCCTGCTCCACGACCCGGTGTTTGGGAGCGAACGGAGCGGCCAAATCCTCCCGGTTTAGACCCTGAAGAGGATCCAGAGTTGGGGGTGGCCTGCTCTGACCACGACTACTGCTCCACCACTTCTGAACCAGCTGCTCTGGATTTAGCCCTTAGCAAAGCAGCGGAGTCCCAGGCTCAAGTAGAGGCGCTCCAGAGAAGGGTCGAAGAAATGACCATCAGTTGCAGGTTCGGTCTGCAACGCTTTGCTGGCTCCGATGAAGATCAGGTTGTACACGAGGTAAGCTAGAAAGCTTTGAATAATCCAAAATGTAATAATTATTAGCATTGTAAAACAGCAAGTATAGAATACTGTATGGTGAATGGATGGTAAAATACTGTATATAGTGCAAGAAATATGTTGTCATTTGATATTGTATATTTATGAAGTTTTATTTAAGCAAAAATATGATTTGATTGAATTCTCAATTACTAAAATATTTGATAGCTGCAGTTCTACTGGTTTATGGCCTTTTTTCCATATAAATGAGATGTTACTAACTGAGGATCTTGTGCCCCTTGCTCAGGTTTTCAAGTTATGCCCACCTGATGTCTTTCTGGAGCCAGATAGAACCAGCCTTGCCTTACATGGTGCGCGTGACCAGCAGTCAGGCAGAAACGTCTGGACAAGATGTTCGCCATGCTTTTCCAACCTCACTTCAACCCATTAATGAGTTTTTTCTTTTTATGAATTATCTAGCTTTGGATTTGGTGCAGAAGGATCTGGCTAATAGATTTTTTATTCACCAGTCCACTGTGAGCCGCATCATCACCACTTGGGCCATTTTTTTATATCAAGTGTTGGGAGCTATTGGTATTTGGCTGGATGAGGAGGCCGTACAACATTATATGCCAGAGGTTTTCTCAGAGTACAGTGACACACAAGTCATCTTGGACTGCACAGAGCTGCGCTGTCAAACACCTGACTCCCTCTTGCTGCAAAGTGAGCTGTACTCCAGCTACAAATCGCACTGCACTTATAAGGGACTGATTGGAATGGCTCCTCATGGCGCAATCACATTCATCTCTCCACTTTATGAAGGCTGTGTCAGTGACCGGGAAATTCTCAAGCAGTCAGGCCTTGTAGCTCTGCTGAAGCCCTCAATGGCTTTTATGGTGGACAAGGATTTCCTTGTGAAAGACCTGGTCCCCTGCAAAGTCCACATACCCGCCTTCCTGAAGAAACAGAAACAGCTGTCTGGAGCCGCAGTAAGGAAGACTGCCAGGCTTAGAGGTCACGTGGAGCATGTCATCAGAAGGGTGAAGGAACACAAATTGTTCAGGACAGTGCTCCCCTTGTCTTCAACTGGAAATATTAATCAGCTTTATGTTGTTGCCTGTCTGCTTGTAAACTACGAGAACGGACCTTTAGTGAAAGCCTGGGCCAGTCCCTTTCCATAATCATCATCGGCCTCTATGGACCAATACCAATGTTTTTCTATCATTTCATGTAGTGTGTTTGATTTTCTGATCTGTGTTGTGATTTAGGGCTATGTATATGTTTGGAGAAAGCTAAGTTGTTTTTGTAGCCTTGTCCCTTTCCATAATACTTAGATACATGTTGTATCCACTTCTCTAAACCCTTGACTTAGCAAATAAATGCATTAAGACTTCTAACTAAACTATGTTGTCCTTTTACTTATGCTATTGGGCAGAGGTGGGACAAAGTCATTGTTTAGCAAGTCACAAGTCAGTCTCAATTCATTGCCCTCAAGTCCCGAGTCAAGTCACGAGTCAAGACAGGCAAGTCCCGAGTCGAGTCCAAGTCAAAGGCCAACAAATCTCAAGTCAGTCCCAAGTCCTACGGTTTGACTTTCGAGTCCTCTCGAGTCTTTTTGACCGAGATTTGTTTCTTGTTGGTCTCCACGTACTTTTGTAGGCAAACAAAATAATGTTAGGAATCATTTTGCTGGTGCATTCTCGTTGGTCTCTGACCCATGGACTAACAGTTTGTTCCATGTCGTTGGCTGCTGGTAAATCAAAACTATCTACGTGATCTAATTGGATGTTGTGCCAGATGCAGGCTCAGTTACACATGCACAGACCACACATAAAATCAGAGCAGTCCGTGTCAACATACTTTTTATCTTTGGGGTTTTTAATGGGAAGTAGCAAGTGCAGCAGTGCAGCATATATGTTTATGAGTATTGGGCTAGGACCTGTATCTATATAATCAGTTTAATGTCCGTAGTGGTTATTGTTCCAAAGGACTGAAGGGACCAATGGAGGGGAAGGACCCCGGCCTGTATGAACTGGACCAGCATTAGTAATATCTCATAATTACCAATATATCATTACATAATAAAATGTCTCATATAAATTAATTCAATCAGTCAAAGCACTGATTCTCATATCAATGCACCATAAACAATAGTGAAAATATTAATCTAGCTTAGTGCACATAATCAAAACAACTATCTAATGTATGCAAACTTTAGCAGGAGGAGCACAGCAAAAACATACTCATAATAATAGGCCTCGGCGCCCACACAGAAAAATATAAGAAAGAGCTAACAGAGCAGCGCAGGCTAGCGCTAGTTTGACTCACCAGTTCCTCTTTAAAACACGGCACACAGTGTGACAACTGCGTCGATTCAATTGTATGAGGCGCCTGTAGTGAAAGCATATCAATTACGGTTTGTAGAACAAAATATGACGTTAGGTTGCGATAAATACCTGCAGCTCGCTCATTTCCAGCTCCCCTAGACAACACCCCCACCGGTGAATGCAGTCCGCTTGTTTAGGGAAGTGTTGCTGCGCGAACTGCGGGGAACTCACGTTCAAACTCTCTCGCGAGCGCTACAACTACCGCGAGGCTTTGTTTCTTCAGAGACGGCATAGATAGAAAGAGAGATGCGGAGAAAGGTAAAAATGGCCCGGGTTACGCAAGTCTTTGCAAGTCAATTGGCGCAAGTCCAAGTGAAAGTCAGAGTCATTGATGTTAAAGTCCAAGTCGAGTTGCAAGTCTTTTTACATTTGGTCAAGTCGAGTCTAAAGTCATCAAAATCATGACTCGAGTCTGACTCGAGTCCAAGTCACATGACTCGAGTCCACACCTCTGCTATTGGGCTATGCAGAAATACACCATAATGTCCTTAAATAGATAATTAGTAAATACTCGGTCTTTATTCTAATTGTAGCAAAGTGCAATTTGTGGGAGTTGTGCCCAATAAACCAGTCTATGCAGATTTGGTACCAATCAGAACAGAAATTGATTTGTAAAATGTAATATTGTATTTCAAAAATGACACACAGACACAAGTCAAACACTAAATCATGAACAGAAACAATAAGATGCACTAAATCAAAATCATGCACATCCAGTAAACACAATAACTTTGCACTACTTTTTTTTAAGACTTCTAGCATTTACAGCTAGTTAAGAAACATTACTATTTATTTTGTGTGCTACTGTCCTGTATGTGTGCTCCAACAATGAAATTTTCCCACTGTGGGACGAACAAAGGTTACCTTAATGGAGGGTTCTCAATTTGAGGATAAATATTTGGAGATGTATGTATAAAAAAAAAACAAATCACATCGCTCCTTTATGCTTAATATCACTGTGTCATCCCTGTAAATGCGCAGCACAAACATGTTGTCATTTGCACTGATGACAAAATCACACCAGGTCATGCCAGTGATGAGCAGCTGTCCCTGTATCTGCCAGTAGTACGCATGGCTCTCCTTAATCTTATGTTGGCCATGCTGCACTGAGAGGTACTTGCAGTCAATGTAGCTCTGCACATTCGGGCATTTCAATTCGACCAAGCCCCATGTGGGTCTCTCCAGGGGATCATACACCAGCCCATCAGGTGACGCTCCGAGCCAGGGCGCATCAGGATGAATGACCAGTCCACATTGTGATAGGTTCACGTTCTTCATGGCTGCGTACTCCTTTAAAGCTCCCGCTTCCATGTCGAGCCCCCTTCTCATGATGGCAGTAGGTCTTGTGCCCCTAAGGATCCTCTCAGCCAGGTTCTCTGCAGACGTAGATCCTCTAACATGGCAGACTTCCCTGAAATAAGAGGAGGTCACCCTTTCTCGTCTGAGACTAAGCCACTCAGCTGCTGCACTTTGACCTCTGGTTGAAGCTTCAATTTGGTGACACTGGGCCAAGGTCACGTGCAGGGAGTGCAGGTGAAGCTGCTGCTGAGCGGTGGCCACAAAATGACACTCGGTTG
Source organism: Knipowitschia caucasica (assembly GCA_964034765.1). Lineage (NCBI taxonomy): Eukaryota > Metazoa > Chordata > Actinopteri > Gobiiformes > Gobiidae > Knipowitschia > Knipowitschia caucasica. The sequence continues at coordinate 14,576,583 of OZ035831.1, forward strand.
GTGGTAGATGGTAGTCATCAAGTGGCAGTTTGGGAAAGGGTGGTGCATCCTTATGTATGCAAACACCCTGGGCTGAAGGTGGAGGGTGGTGGTAGGACAGTACGCTGCCAGCTTGCACTTTTCCAAAAGCTGAATCTACCAGTGGCTTGTCAGCAGAGATGTTCATCTGGCAGATCAATGGCAGCACATCTGGGTCAAAAGCAGCATAGTGTGCTGAAGGATCAAGTGTTGACGGTACTGGCAGTTCACCCCTGTAAGCCTTGTAGAGCGTTGATCTAAGGAAATATGATAATTACAGTTAATGCAATTGTGCATCGGATATAATAACACAATGTGAAAACAAGTTTTCCAATTAAGGTTGCCTGCAACGGTTTTCAGAATGCAGAATTCTGCAATTTCAGATTATCATTATCTACTTTTTATCCTGCCCTATATGTGTATACCTTTACACAGATTGATTGAAGCATTTACAGCTAGCTAAGAAACACAGCAGCTACTTATATTGTATATCGTGTGTGCTCTTGCTACTGTCCTGTATGTGTGCCTCAAGTAATGCCTCAACTAACAAAAAATAAATAAATAAATACCTTTTTCCACTTGTTGCAGAAGCTCCTGGTGTGGCCTTCATAACCACCACTGTGTCCACTCGCCCCGGCTTCACACCGGCTTCACACCCTGTAAAGTTGGTTTAAGATAGGACACTTTATTGATCTCACAATGAAGACATTTACGTGAGCTATACCACATAAATTATTACCAACCATGGTTCGCGGTTTATGCCACTTTTGCTCGGTTTCAGTGCAGGAAAGAACAGGTGGCACCACAGACATCCCACTCTCACAATTATGTGCAGTCTGGTACAGCAGAGCAACTATGTGGTTGCACAGTGCCTGGCCAGCCACACAAGAGCAGGAACTCCCAACAAGCACAACTGGGGTTGATTCACGGAGTGTAATCTGCAACAATAACAGAGGGTTTTAGAGGAATTGTCTTACGGTGTCATGCTTTTTTTAATGCAATGTAAAAGGCAGCCAAGTAGGGTGAAAGTATATGTACAATTGGAAGGTTTAGAAATTATTTCTGTTTGTTTAATAACCTTTCATGAGTAATCAAAATCAGAGCTGCCAGACAAATTCTCGTCCTACTTAGCTGCCTACCAACGTTTCAGCGTGGCTTCCCCTATATTAAAAAGCATATTTGAACATGTTCTACAGAACATAGAACTACATTAAGTCCAACAGGACAACAGAACAACAGTCCAACGGGACAAAGACAAAGACAAAGTCCAACGGGACTGAACAACAGAGATGCCAGAACGATGGCCGTGACTAAGTCCTACTCTCAGCTGGTGGAGAGCCTCGGACTTCTTCATAGAGCGGTAGCACCGGGCTCTAACTGTCACCTCGCCTGTCAGAGATTTTTTACCTGACACTGGTAATTAGAAAAACAACTTTAATCGTAACACATGTACATAACATTAGCTCGCTACGAATGGGTCATTGCGGGTATTAAAAGGCAGTCACATTAGTTAGCATGTTAGCAAGAGTTAGAGCCTGTGAACTTACCTTCAAAGTTTATGATGTACGAACAAACATACAACTTAAACCCCTTCTCCATGAGGCTCTGTGGAGTTATCGACACACTCCTGACCAGTCGTCGGACGTCATTAACCGAGACTTTTGGGATCTCGATTAAACAACGAGTGAAATCTGCCATTTTCCGTGGTAGTTGCATAGACTGTAACAGCAGTAGAACCGGGTATGACGCGAGGCCGGAAGTGACATCTCATCTGACGCATTTGTGGGCACGGTTCAACAATCTGTGCGCACAGTTTAACAATCTGTGTCGCACAGTTTAGTAATCTGTGCGCACAGTTTAATAATCTGTGCGCACAGTTTAGTAATCTGTGCGCACAGTTTAACAATCTGTGTGCACAGTTTTTAACAATCTGTGTGCACAGTTAGTTTAGTAATCTGTGCGCACAGTTTAGTAATCTGTGCGCACAGTTTAACAATCTGTGCGCACAGTTTAGTAATCTGTGCGCACAGTTTAACAATCTGTGCGCACAGTTTAGTTTAGTAATCTGTGCGCACAGTTTAACAATCTGTGCGCACAGTTTAGTAATCTGTGCGCACAGTTTAATAATCTGTGCGCACAGTTTATTTTTTTTTTTACCCCTGGCCCTTGCAGGGCTCCGTAGATATGAGTGTTTCGTATTGCAATAATATTATTGCAATATTTGTCTTTCACCTAAAATTGCAATCTGCATTGAAACATGACATTCAAATGCATATATTTATATACTTTTTTATTTGCTTGTTTGTTTGTTGAATGTTGATGTGTCTGTGTCTGTTTTGTTGTCTTTAATAAAGGGGAAAAAAGCCCATATATTTATATGTATATATTTTTTTTATCGCGGATATTTTCTATATGGATATTGCACACACCAATATCGCAACAATATTTTTTTGATATATTGTGCAGCCCTAATATATATACACTTAAAAAATTGTTAATCGTACTTTATTGCATTTCATGTCACGTGGGTGAACAACAAATGAGGCCCAAAAGGCAAAATCTGCAAAAAGATGGATTTAATGAAAGTAATACAAATCAAGACCTACCACAAAATACAGGAACTGGACAGAACTAAAACAGACTAGGAATGACAATGACGGAACAGGGAGTGAAGGAACACACAGGCTAAATACAAGACTAACGAGACACAGTGAGACAGATAAGGGCAGGGCAGGCAATCAGACAACAGGAAGTACTAAACCAAAGAAGAACACAGGGATAACACATTTCAAAATAAAACAGGAAATAAACTTAAAACCATGACATTTCAATCAAACTATCAGCAATATTATGCCATACCTTCTGCTAAATCGGGTTATTTGAATGAAAGATAATTGACAACATAGTGTATGTTGTTTATTGCAACAATAAATCCACATAAAACGGCATTTATATTTATGTAACATTCGGCTTTGTAGACAGTATTTTTTCTAATTTTTTTTAAAACCCATAATATTTAATTGAAAAAAATATAGCTAATTGAGTTAGCTATTGTATGAATTAAGGCCGTAAAAAGTGCAGAGTATAAACTGCGTGACTCTAGTTTTCGTTAGGCCACTCCCCCTCTGCCCCCCTAGCGTCATGCAGCCCCATGTAAACAACAGCAGCATGGAGGCCGAGAAATGGCTCTGCCGTCGTCTGTCCTGTAACTGCAGACACAGCAAAACAGGCTCAAAGACGAAACAGTGAGGAGGGGAAGAGGGAACTAGCGAAAAAATGATAAAAGAAGAAATCAAGCACGGGTGAACCATTGTTGAGCTTACAGCGTATCCTCTGGAGAGACCAGGGGAGCGGGACCAGTCTCGGACTAACTACGCTCGGACTATATTTGGAAAACTAGCGGTAATGCTGTTCAATTATAGATAGCAATCATTAGTGATTGCTGTACACTTATAAGAAGTTGTGCTAATGCTAACTACTGCGTACCATGCTCTGGTCACCATCTCACAAACGTCCCGGTCCCTGTCACTTGTGATGGTTATCTACAGGCATGGCGTGGGCAGGCCATTTGGACATGCGTCAATTGCGTTAACTTTTTTAACGCAATTAATGAAAAAAGTGTATTAATGTGCGTGCGTTAACGCACTAATTGTGACAGCCCTAAAATGAAACTAGGATGTGGGTTATTGGACCCCGGCAGAAATATTATATTAACACATAAATATCTTTTGGGGGGGGGACAATTTCTCAGAATTATAAGATTTAATATGGGCAGTCAAAAAGACCACGCGGGGAGTTATTGATGTTTCAACAATTGTGGGAGTGTGAGTTCACACACGTTACAGGGAGTGGCCATTTATTTCTAATCTATAGCTCGCGTCTTGCCTGATAACAACAACAAACCCCATCAAGCGTGTCAATTCAGAGGGGAGGGCGTCCTTTCACTGCCTGCAATTCCGTCACTGTTGCGGTTAGACCTTATTGTGAATGCGGCCCATACTTTGGTGTATAATAGCCAACACAAAGTTCAAACATGTTCCTCTGTACTAATGTGGTTGTGCACGGGTCATGGACGTGTTTTTGGTGCTTAACAAGGCTGCATCCGTCGGGATCTTTCACTGTGGCCAAGATTTTAATAAGACAAGGAAAACACACACAGATGTGATTACCCCAGTTGCCGTGAGTAACTGTGGCACAAAGTTGGCGGTGGTGATATTTATGCCTGGTGGGTCTGTCTTGTTGACCGAATACAAGGGACTTTGCCCATAAATCGTCGTTGAAAAGATTTTAATCACTTTTTGTCTACTACTTCCTAAGTCCAGAGAGCATCCAGTTGAACCTCACAGTAAGCGAACATAAGCCTTAGGCTAGACACGTCTGCTTTGTCATTGAATAAATCCTATTGTCACTTGTTCTATCCAGCTATCTATTGAGCTAAACTAAAGTGTTGTAACTGGACAGAGAATGGGCCAGAGTGCGCTGGAAGCCGTGGTTACCAGGAATATTCACCGGACACTGGTTGGTTGTGGGGTAGGGTGCTAGAATCGGGTACCAGATACTAAAGTGTAATGGAAACACGACCCAGGAATAGTGTCAGGCTGGTGGAATCTCTGTTTTTATTAGCAGTGTGTTCCTCATCAAAAACAGACCTGGAGTTGGTTCATAGCTCCATTCTCAAGAAACTAATAATAAATAAACTATAAAGTTATATGTCTGCTTTAAGGACTCTGATTAAAGATGCAAAAAGATTGAATGAGAGAGTTGTGCCATTTGAGAAAAACCATATTGGGAAATAAATGGTGCCAAGACTACGCCAAGGGGTTACCAGACAGAGAAGATAGTTTTGATACAAAGCCAGTCGAGAAGCCTTTTTTTTTTATAATGATTGCCTCCAATTACTTTTAATTAAACAGGTTTTGGGGTGGGGCACAATTGTAAAGTTATTTTACAACGGTATGGCTTGGACATTAAACCATGCCATGATTATAAATGCAGAAATTTCTCGTTTTACTTATACGCCGTATACTCTTGTTTTTTTTCTTAAAGTAAATCCATATATTGTTCTGGTTTGACGTAATGTGAAATGGGCAGAAGTCTTAGTGTCTTGGTCCAGTCTGCAGACGTTGGAGGGCCTGTGAGGTGCTGCTGGGCCGGAGGTCACGGTATGGGTCCGCCGGGTTTAGACCTGCTCAGTCCCGGCTGGCCCTGGACATGGCGCATTGCGCAGCAGATGGACTCCAACGGACCACTGGAACATCCAGCTCAAGAGGAGGACCCCGGACAGCAAGTGGAGGTGAGGACGTACACAGCAATAATTATACATGTGGGTCTTGTTGTTTTCAAAGGGTGATATACCCTGAAACACCCACAATGTTTTTTACTTTAATTTGCCAGGTAAAATATGGGGCTACATTGTCGGGATTTAAAAGTAAAATTATCACAAGTCTATAAAAAATAATAATATACAAACTAGAGCACCTACATTAGATAAAGAAAAAGTCACAAACAAATACTGTAAATAACAAACCTGTACTTGAGCTAATATTACGGGTCTCAAGTCGCCAAATTGTGTGTATGCAGGACCAGAAGTATGGGTAGTCTTGCACTTGTGGAGATAAAGGCATTTGCTGGATCTTAAACCAACGTCTGCTTTGCGTGCTGCAAGGTGCTGGTCCTTGTGCTTTCAAATTCACCAACAGACATACTTTACTTAAGTACCTCAGACGACAGACAATATTCCAGACAGTGGCATAATAAGAGGAAATGTAAATTCATGTGTGTAAACTTTCATGGCGCGTTGGCAGAAATGAGCTCCCGTCTGCCGCCTGCTAGAGGCTGTGGCGAGCGGTGTCCGACAAAACTCCAACCAAAAGAGACTTGGTTATTTACAAAGTGAAGAAGGCTGAGCATTTTGTTTTTCTCCAGTGATAATGTCTCACGCCAAAACACGGACAGCCTTTATGATACAGCCAAGAACGCGGTCGTACCTTCTAAAAGCGAAAAAATAGTCCACTTACACACCTTCTCGTTCCTGGAAAACGCTGCTTTGCGAGAGGGGGTTGGAGACTTCTCGGTAGAGCCAGTTTGGGGAAGCCCGGGCTTAGTTGGTCCATGTTACAGTAGTTACAGGGAGTTCCGGTTGTAGCTAAATATATCAATGGCAGATTTAAGTCCGACACGCAGATAGTGCGACGAGAAAGGATGTTGCGGAAGAAATATACTAGGCGTGTAATCATCACACTGAAACAAGGGCAATGAAAACACACGTAACAAAATGACTTTTTTTTTTATAACACAGGGATAACCACATATCAATTCTGAGAAACAAGACGTGGTGTAATTCTCTAAACAAGAAGTCACAGGTTTCCATACTGCAATTATAATGTTCGGTGGAGAAATAACCCACAGTGTCTTATAAGCGAGTCTGTGGACACAGTGGTTTCAAAGAAAGGATGAAAAGTAAAACTGTCCAATTATACAAATTGGGGGCGAAGGAGAGGCCTAATCTCTATAGGTAAGGCAAAGGCTATTAGTACAGGACTGGTTCTTCCCCACAAGGCAACTCAAAGGGTCTTAAACAACACAAGAGAGAACTGAGGACTAGCAAATGTAAACGCTTTGGGTGACCTTTGAACACTGTGAAACTGGTGCATATAAATAAACAGAACAGGGCCACGGCACTACCAATACTTTCTCCTCTGCTTTCAGTTGTATCTCTTAGTCTTAAACACAGGGACATGTCTAACTCTAAAAACTCGGTTTGAACACATCAATACCTTTGGGGATCGATGTCAAATTCTACCTCACAGACAGTCATCATGGAATAAAGTTTATTTTCAACAGTCGAACTTGGGGACTTACAACGCGGATTTAAAGGGACATGTACATGCCCTATATTGTTGTCAGCTCAGTTAATTCAATTCAGTTTAAATTACAGTAGTTATGCGCCAAAGCACAGATCAGAAAAAGAAATCAAAACAGTTCAAACAGAGGGAAATGGAAGCAACAATAACAAACTCATAGAGCCATTAGGTCTAAACCATGAACGGCGGAGAAGCATTAATGTTTAATAGACGTCCATAAACTGGTTGTAGGTCATGGCGAATCATTCACCACTGTCCTTAGACTCTCCCCTTTTGCATCTGCGGGGAGACAACTACAAAGAAAATCCCCACATGGGGAATAAAAGTGAGGCACCTGAGAGAGTAAGGCCCCAACGAAGGGGAGGGATCCCGCACCCCAAGACAGACAAGGGCTAGAGATCACGCCCATCCAGGGATGACCTCACAGGTATGATTAGGATTAGGCATTGTTGATAATCAAACGGGTTGCCTGAAGAACTACTGTGGTTAGCCTTAAAATGCATCCCAATAAAACAAGACCAAAAAATTAAAGGGATTTGAAATGAATAATGAGCAGGGGGCGACGGCGTGTCAGAAGTAACTAGGCCAATCCTGTCTACAGATGTAAGAAGATATGAAAAACTTGTATGAGAGTCCTGACGAGTGGATAGAACTATGCCGTTTATTTCCACGGTCCGAGTACGGATACGTGTGGACTCTACACCACGGCGTCGGCCTGGCCCAGGTCGCGGGCGTTCCATCAAAATTATACCCCCTAGTATGTCCTCAGCGTGTGTCAGACCACCGGCAATTTTACGTGTGACGCTAACTAGTACTGTGCGGGATGCATGGATTTATTATAATACCAGAGCAAGTGTATACTAGAAAATTCAGCACAGCAACGATAGTTTTTGGAAAAATGGCATAATGTCTTAAAAGACCTGACTCAGACACTGTGAAGTCAAGTGGTGCTGATCTGACTGCTCTGTACAATCGAATGGGGACATACGCTGTAACACACCACGCCTGAGTGTAGGCAGAGGGAGGAGGCTGCATGTCCCGAGGATACTCAGCTAGAAGCGTATGGAAATTCGGCTAGAAGCGAACGGTTAAACCGGGGGGTTGACCGTCACAGCGTTTAAATCCGAGTCAAAGCTGTTCGGTAAAATAAGAGAAAAAGGGGGAGAGGGCAGGACGCTCATTAATTACGCTATGGTAAGCCCTATTTGCCACGGTGTGACGAGCGGGGTCTGATCTAGCTGGTGTGCGCCCCAGGAAATTAGATAACATCCGGGAGACGACTCTCAACGCCGCACGGAGCACACAGATGCACACACGCGCGCGCGAGGCGCACACACCCACACACACACTCACACACGTTTCCCGGCCTCTCTCCATACGTACCATTCCACACGGCAGTTCATCTCTCACCCTCTGTTACGACGGTCAGACGTTTGGGCTACACTGGCGCGGGTCAGAACTAATACATTGGAGCTTGTACATTTACACATCACACACGATATACATAACAACACTACACATACACACACACAGCACAATACACCCACACCGTACCTGGTCTGTCGCGCTCCTCTGTGTCAGCGGAGCCCAAAGGATTCTGCCGCAAATAAATACGCGGCTCCTTTTGGGAGTCGCGTATTTCCGCCTACATGTGTTTGCTGTAGGGGAAAAACATGTTTGTGTTATGGTCCTCTCGGGATCAGCTTCCACACACATCACCTGGGTATGTAAACTTTTGTGAAACCATGTGAGACGCCTTCGCGTCACTGCGCTGCGGACTCTGGGAACCAGGTGAACGAGCCGTGTTTGCATGGCTTCGGAGTAAGTTTTGGGGTATTATAACCCGAAGCACAGGGCAGAATGGGAGAGAGTAAAAGCATTCTCTGTGGCGCAAAAGGGTGCAGGAGCTGTTGCGGGTTTGGGGCGCCCCGCCGCTGTCTCGGCTCTGATCCAGGTAGAAACGCTGAGCTGCACGTAATGAAAAGTTCTCGGCTCGAAATGGCGTTATTTTCAAAGAACGTAGGACTATTTTACTCTACGACGCGGTAACCCGTTTCAACCTTTTAATGAGGCTCGTGGTCGGGGTCATGCAAAGTCATGAGTTTTTTACATGCTCCAACTGCTAGGGCTAATAGGGTAATGCCTAGCGCTAGCTCGAGACTCTCTCACTCATAACCCTGAAGAGTCCAAAGCTACTACTTCGTGACTACACTTAACACATCTATCACGTGCCCTCGATGAGGAGGATACCGGGTTTTTTAAAAACTTTGTCATATGGGCAACTCGAGCAGTAAAGGACCGAGGGAGAGACAAGAGCCTGCAGCCATAGGGGTAGCGGAGTCTTATAGCGCTAAGGCAGGCGTAGCTAGGACTAGTCCGGACTCGGGGCCGGGACTACATCAGACTCCGAGACCTATAACAGAACAATCGATTCCCAAACCTCAGCTACAATACCTAATAAATAATGAACCAGACTTGGGATACATCACAGATTTAAATGGAAAACAAGAAGTACAGTCCAAAACCAATCAACAGTTAACAAAGGTCAAACGTAAAAGTAGGGTCCAGAGACCTTGTCCAACCAAGTCCCAGACCAGGTCCAGATGGAATACTCCTGGTCACCTCATTACGCTTGAGCTAATCTCCCACTTGAAATGGGAAGAGATGCTTATACAAATATACACACAACAACTTAAAGACAAGGGCACAAACAGAAAAGACGAACAACATGAATACGGCAGATAATACAAGATAAAGCACAGTAAGCCCAGGGAGGACGTTAGCTTAGCTGCTATCGAGTTCTAAATGAAGCTAAAAGGTACTAGCTCACGGTTGTACAACCAGACAATCGAGACATTTTACAAACAGTAAATGACATTTCAAGTATGAAGCTTTAGGGGCGTTCGTAGCTATACACATTATTTCCAGGATAACCACAGACAAGTCACAAAGATCCATAGCTAGAGTGATCTCCATGAAATACGTGTTGAGCCCTCGAGCTGGGCCTTTGAATCTTTCTTTGGGGGCCTGGAAGAAGAGGAACGGTGGACCTCTTCCACCGACTAGGACCAAGGACATGTGGGGCTTTCTGGTCAAGTTCCTTGGCTCTGGAGTGAGGAGAGGACTCAATGTAGCTGAGCAGAAGCCAGAGCAGAGCAGCCGGTTTTAAAGAAGGCGGTTGAGTTGTTTTTCCCTAAGGGTCAGTTGTCGCTTCCATGACGACACTCGTTGCGACCCAATCAGCATTAAGGCAAAGTGGGCCACGGACGTCATGGCACGGGGTACTATGGGGATGGAAACCACGGCAGAGGCTGTACATAAAGGACTCAAATCTACACACAGCCACCACTAGTGGAAAAGCAACATAGGTGTTTCCTGACCGTACCGGAAATGAACGGAACCGACACTGTGGAAAAACGGCATTCACAGTGCCTTGGGCGAAAGTAATTTTTCGTGCCCCCCCTTGAACCTTTCCAACAGTTGGCTTCACAGGTCAGTGCTTCAAACATAAAAGATATACAATTCCAACTTTTTTGAGTCAAGAATCACAACAACAAGTGGGAACACAATCGTGAAGTGGACCGAAATGTATTGGGATAATTAAAAACTTATTGAAACAAATAAGAAAACTGAAGAAGAAGTGGGGCGTGCAATATTATGTGGCCCCCTGTGCGCTCATCTACTTTGTAACGCACACCATTGTGGCTGCAATTATACAGGATCGGGCAAGGTTCTTGGTTATTGTCTCTATCTACTATCGATTTTGCACATCGAGAGACTGGGAATTCGTTTCCGTGGGGGTGGGGTGGGGGGGGGGGGGGGGTGGGGTGGTGGGGGGGGGGAGTGGGGGAGGGGGGGTGGGGGGGGGGGGTACATTCTGCCGTGGCAAAACAGCTCACTCAGTGAGTTGGATGGGAAGCGTGTGTGAACAGCATCTCAGCTCTTTCCACAGATTCTCGCGTTTGGATTCAGGTGCTGGACTTTGGACGTGGCCATTGTTCGAACACCTGGAGAACGTCTAGTTGGTTGAAACGCTATTCCAATGGGAGATTTGGCTTTATGTGTTTGGGATCATTGGTCCTGTTGGAAAGAAAATCTCTCCGGTCCCAGTCTCAGGTCTTTTTGCAGACCTCCCAACAGGTGTCGTATCCAGAAGGGGCCTGTAGTGTGGCGGCCATCCCATCGTCCGCATCACCTCAGATGTATCCATCTGTCCCCGATGTCCCTGGCTGAAGAAAAGCATGGCCCAAAGCATGAAGTCGGGCCACCACCATCGTTTGCACAGGGGGGATGGGAGTTCAGGGGTGGAGTGAGCTGTGTTGCTTTTACCCGCGCAAAACATATCGCGGTGTTGGCATTGTGGCCAAAAAGTTCGATTTTTGGTTCTTCATCTGACCAAAGCACCGTTCTTCCACAGGTTTGGTGTTGTCTCCCTGGTGGGGATTTAAACAAGACTTTTATGGATATCTTTGAGAAATGGGAGTGTTCTTCATTGCCACTTCACAGATTTGTGCAGTTGCAACGAGCGGATTGTGTGTACCTATGACAGACCTCTCCCCACCGTCAGCTGTAGGTTATCTGCAGGTTAAGGGTGGATGAATACAGCTATATGGCAGAAAACTAGTGCACTGGTTATTTATAGTACTTTTTTTTCCATTTGAAAGAGACATTTCTGTTCTTGGTGCCACCATATGCACATATACACTGTAAAGGCCTGTGTACAGGCGGCGCGCTTCCGCGCGGATGACCCGCCTGCGTACGGATTCTGCGGTTAAGGGTAACGTTAACCTACGTAACCAGCAGTTTGTGGGTACACTTGCGCGTTCCCGAAGGTTTAATGCCCACCAACCACCACTGAAAATGGCAAAAAGCACAAGAGGTTTAGAACCACAAAGCGTCGCCATGTGTGCTGCTACTTTCGTCTCCTCGTTCCGAACAACAAACTATTAGCGGAACCTGGTGTGAGCTCAGGCATGTGTTTTCTACTGTAGGGTTATGTGAGAAGTTGTCTAACCATCGGTTGTCACAACCTCATTGCAAACTGGTGGGATATTTTTGGTGAAGTTAAAGACAACACAGTTCTTGGTGGCAAAAACATAGTGTTGATTAAATTGTATTCAGCCACAAACCAGACAAAACAATAAGTGGTAAAAATCTGAAGACAAACTTCAATCATTTACAATATGCAGGAGGAATGGAACAGACGCATAAGCTACAAGTGCAGATTCAAACAAAACAGGAACAGTGCACAAGAAATACTGCACAGTTTAATAAGTTATATATATTGTCTGAGATATCACAACAGAACTGAACAGTCCCACAGTCTCCCGGGGCTATATCGGCTCTGCCACGAGCCCAAACTAATTTTCGCCTTCGGTTCCTTCGAAGCCCAAAGGCATCGGCTCCACCGTGCCTCGTCCATGCTCCTGCAGCCGCTCCATGCGTCCTTCCAATACACACAACACGGACCAATCACAGCTAAGGCTATCTTTGGGGTGCGCGGCGGCTGACGTAAGGGCCTTGAGTGATCCATGCGCAAGATGACGTCACTCTCCAGCGTAAAGGTCCGCCGCAGGCGACTATACAACTAGCTTTAATGGTGGAATAGAATAATATACATTTGGTACAGTTCCGTGCTGTTGCTGGCCCAGATCTGCAGATGTGTCTAATGATTATTCCCTCACATTCCCACACTGGGCTTTAGAATGTGGACTGTCACTTTATGTTTAAGTCGATCTCATACATATCATAGTTATTCCCCAACACAGACAAGAACCGTTCATTTCATGCCTATTCACCGCAGAACCGAAAGACCTAACTTAAATTCTAGGTGATGTTTTGCTAGTTAATCGACTGTATGAAGCACATCTGGAGACGGCGATGAGGGGAACTTTGCTATGACACATTATCACGCTTTTAATACCAGAGGCGGCGGCTGAGTGTGATGGGGGCTGCACACCGGAGCATCCTCGTCCTCCGGGCGGCTGGGTCACACCAATCTGATCATGCACAAGGTACGGGGCCCGGGCTCTCATGGTGCTCCACAGCGGATACTCATACCTGGTTTATGGTATAAAATACACAGTTAAAAATGCTATCAGGCTGTGTATCAAGGGTTTGCGCAGGAGGGAAGCAGACGGGTTATCTATAAACACTGGCGACATGGGAGCTAGAATTTTAGAATTTATGCAGCATTATACATTTCTTCCTGAAACTATGGAAACAGGTGTCATACGTTGACAGATAGTCAAATGTAGGTTAAAAAAAACAACAATTATGTTCAGCTGTACAGCAAAGGCAAGTGTATTTGTATAGAACAGTTCAAATTCAAACTCAAAGACCTATTTGTTTAACCATGGTTCTTAGGTGTTTTGGGTTAGGTTGAGGAGAATTGAAGGGACGGTCAGAATAAGCAAACACTCCCCTCTACGTAGAAGGGAGGAACATGGTGCTTTCATTTTTTGCATCTAATTGGGAGACAAGAACTTTTTCTGTCCAAAGGTGTGTGCGTGTGTGTGTGTGTGTGTGGTGGCTGAGGCGTCCCGCTGCCAACAGGGCAAGACAGGCAAGCTCCTGGGCCCCCGGGGCCGACTGGATTGTGGCACAAGCGGTCGCACTGTGTACCGGCTACAAACCATGGATTTTTTCCCCTATAAAAAATTGAATAAAAGTGATAAAGTAATGAGTTGGGCAATAAAATCTTTATCAACAGTTAAAAAGCCTTCCTGGGGCTGATGTTGTGTTCACTGTTACAGTGGGGCTAGTGGTTATGATGTCAGTTTGCTTAGCGGCGTGACCCGGTTCGAATTCAAACAGAGCATATTAGTACTATACTTTGATCTGACAGATTGCTCAAGAACGGGTAAAAACAAGTCGATTTTTTGCAGCAGTATTAAAGCTAAAGCCTAATCTTTAATATAGACGATAAAACAACCGAGGGCCAAATGAAAGAATGTATAATTTTGGTAAGGATTAATACAACTTAGATAGGGTAGTTTTTGTGGTAATTAATTATAACATGATGAGTGTTCGAGAACAAGCTTATAAAAAGACATGCGACATTTATTTCTCCTTGCGTTGTGTCAGGATCAGTACTGAAGTATTCACAATTTTCTATGGTAGACCTGGTACAGCTGCCAGCAGGGGGCCCCAGCTACTCCATTTATGGGGTAAAAAGTATGAATTTTAATCACGATTGATCAGATTAATGTAAACTAAAATAGATCATTGCATTTTTAACTATGGGGCGTCGTATCGGGGCGTTCGGTGCCACCAAAGACTCTGTTGCCGTGGGCCCTGGGGGTCCCTTGAGTGGCCACGAGGGTGTGGTGTGTTTGTGTGTGGTGTGGGCGTGGCGTGCGTGCGTGGAAAACGAGGTATAAAATGTATATGAGGAGCTATCCAACATGGCCCAAGTGCTATGTTAGCATTGGCTAATTCATATTCCGGGTCCACCCCACCGGCCACCCCGGGTTTGGTATTGCGAGGCATGTCGGCCGCAACAGCATTTTAGCAACTTTGAGCCGGGGACCCGCCTCCACTGCGTGAACACCCAGGTAAATTTCAGCTGTCCACAGCTCATTGTCCTCCCCCAGGGATGTTCAGCAGCGTGTGGGCAAGTGGTTTTTCTCTGAAAGTCGATGATCATCTCCTTGGTCTTACGGTTTTCAAGCACAGGGGTTGCGCTCCACACCCTTGCAGTCGAACAGTCTGTGATAACTGACGATATTCGTTGGTTCCCTCAAACACACAGCCACGATGGGCGGAGAACTTCTGCAGGTGACAGCTGTGTGTGTGTCGTTGTGAAGTTGAAGTGTAGATGGTGAAGAGAAACGGTGAGAGGACGTGCCCTGATGGGGCCCCCAGAACTGCAGATACTAACCACCTCAAGACCCACAGCCGACGTACCTGTGGTCGGATCGGGTCTCTGAGAGGGTAGTCGATGGTCCATGCAGTGAGGCTACTGTTCCACTCCTGCGGGGACCTCCATCTTCCCCCGCCAGGCAGAGTAGTACCGGCCTGATGGTGTTGAAAGCATGGAGAAGCTCGACAGAACACGACCCTCACAGCGCTCCCGGTGGGCTCCAGGTGGGAGAGAGTCCGCTGCAGGAAGTAGATGACGGGTTCCTCTACTCCTGATATTGGGCTGTAGGCGAAACTGCAGAGGGTCCAGACGGTGGCGGGCTGACACAGAGCTGGCGATGGGTGAGGATGAGCCCGCTTAATGGTCTTCATCAGTGGGAGGTCAGTGCGACCTGGTCTGTAGTGAGCCGGTTCCTTGGCTTTGCTGCGGTTTTAGGAACGGGAATCACCACAAGAGGTCTTCAAGGACAGGGACCTTCTCCAGCTGAGGCTCAGGTTGTAGATGTAGGTGAGGACCTCAGAGAGCTGGGACTGATCCGTCCGGTCTTGCGGAATTTCCCTAGATGGGCGCTCTTGCTCACACCAAACCCTGATGGGTTGGCCTTGCCACTTGATCCAGTACAGTGAACCATGAGTTGCCCCCGTGAGTTGCCCCCGTTATTTCCAAAATTTCCTGGATCCGGGGGGATGGAGGGGGGTGGCGATCAGGCAAAGTTCTTTTGGTTCAACAGTTGTAATCCAACACATAGACGGAGGGTTTCCATCTTTTTTTTGGAACATTACACAATAGGTGACGAATAGTGTGAACTGCTTTTGAATCCATTCCTCCTACTCAGCAGATCTTGAATGTTGAGACTTTACTTTATTGTAGAGATGACGTGCGATAGAGTTATAAGACCTTTGGTACTGGGACGTTGTGTTTTAAACCTGAAATTATTCATTTCGAAGTTCTTTCATAAATCCAGTGTCCCAATCGTCCCTTGGCAAACACCGTGGCTCTACTCTCTCAGGCATCTGATCTTGACTTTTTGCTGCTGTTTGTTCTGAGAGGAGAGATGGCTCAGGTACACAGGTGGATCCTTAGCTACCTTGTGGCCCCTCCCATGTACCCTGAGATGTTGAGGCCGTGCTGCATCTTCTCATTGGGTTCCCAACGCGGCCACACACTTTCAACAATATGCAACCAGCTAGTGTTGTACTGCCACACATTGTAATTAGTCCAATATATATTTTTCCAGTCCACTACAATAATAGACACCTGTGAGCCAATGTCCCACAACAGTCGTATCCCATCATTTAATGACGCTCTGAACCATGCATATTCGTACACTAGCTTAGCGGTTTGTCTTTGCGTTTACCTCGTGAGAAACTACCAAGATGGGCGCCGTCGCCAGGGCGTCGCTGCAAGAGGCTCCGTTCCTTTGCTGCACCCGTATGTAAAGCTCGTCAGCGGCTCTTCTTTTTGCGGAAACTAGCGAATTTACCACTAACTCTAAGATTCTGCTTAACTTTTTATCGCTTTGCACCATTGCGAGTTAACTTGTTGTTCTGTGACTGGGGGGGCCTGGTTCGGGTAACATCACAAATAAGAAAAGAGGCGGGTTAAACAGAGGTCTTCGCTCTGCAAAGAGGACTGTGGGGCAGTAAGCTGCCTGTATGGAGGTTCTTTATGGAATCCAGACTTTTAAACAGAGTCTTAAAATCATCAATGACTCTTCTGGCACCCTGGGAAAGCCAGGTTCCAGGCTTTCTTCCCTTGGCCAGAAGATATCGGTCGACTGAGATGCAAGACATCTCGCCTTAAACAGAGAACTTTAATTCCTGCTTTTACCCATTGTATTTTTTGGTTGATCGCGTGGCCTCAGTGACAGCTGTTTTTTTTATTCTTTTTATTTTCAGGTTGTGTGTATTTTATATTACCATTGGTATCGTGCTATTTGTCTGTTCTGGTGCACACAGAGTACCTTTTTTGCAACTGTTATCCAATGTAGTTTTTATTACTGCACATGGCTATAAAATGAATCTGAATCTGAGAGGGGCTGTCTGGTTTGAACTGGGCATCAGTCTTACAAGATGTACCCAAAGTGCAATTTTTATTAGACGAGGCTGAAACAGGAGTGACTTTACGACAGCCACTAGCCCAGTGGTCAGAACTGCCACATTTATAACTGTGGTTACACTTGCCTGAGGATGGTGATCTGGCAATGATGACACCTTACCGGTGAGTCTCTGGCGTTGCCTGCAGCTCCTGACGGCGGGTGGTTAGATCTGTGTCGGTGGTGGGGTCTTTGGGTGGCTTGCTGGAGGCTTGGAGAGCTGTGTAGACAGTTGTTGTATGCTTCACAGATTGCTTTTTTGCCTTGATCCACTTTATCCAGTTCAAGTTCTCACGTTTGGGGGGTTCACTGGGCATGTTATTGTTGGATGTTGGGTGTGCTCTCCTGTTAATTGTCAAGGTCCTACCCATTGCAGAAATTAATCACTGCTCTTGACTTGGACGCATAATTGGTTTTTTCATTCCATTTCAGTGTGTATGCATCTGTAACTTTCTCCAACAGCACTTCAGACACATTTGAATCTCGTAGATTGGCTTTAAATCAGCTAGTTCTTTTGGTTGTCGTCAATCAGCCTCGTAGTACAGTTTGCAAGGAAGAATTGATCTGTTGATTAAATCGGGCTGTATTTGAGTCCACTTTCGGCCCTTTCGGATGCAAATATAAAATTTGCACGTCTTAAGTCCTATTGCTCTGACTGAGCACAACTGAATTGTTGTCTCTGGAGTTCAAGTTCTGTCCGACTCACTGTAACTTTCTTAGTGCTTTATGGGAAATTTGGACTCTCCAAACTGGAATATCCACGTTTGTCTTTTTGATGTGTGTTCCCAATCTGTCCCATTATTGTTAGTTCTTTTCTGTACAATTGGTGCACAAATGGTGGTTGGCATTAAATGGCAGTCATAGTCACATGGAAACGGGCACTCTGAAATAGTGGGTGCTGCAGTGCACTGTGGGTATGTGATGCAGTGACCTGCTGGATCCAGCAGCGAGGGAGGAGATGCGCAGCAGGAGTAGCTGGGGTACACTCTTAATCATCATGCGGTCCAGTACCTATGAGAACAGCGATATCCTTCATCCGCGAGCGACGGACACATCTTCTCCTATCAGATTCTGTATGATAGTTCCTCATTGCCGAGGTAAGGTCTTGTCTCTTCACTCACAGATGCTCACCAAGATTGAAAAAGATCATATAAATCCGCAGAGACAAAGTCAATGTAGATTTTCCTCCAATACCGTCCCATTGCATTCTCCCAACTCTCCGACTTCTTCCGAAATTGTAGTAGAACATAAATTTGTAAATGTTTTTTACCGTAGTGTACAGGTCAACAGCTTCAGTCCTCAGTGAGTGCGCTGATGCGCTCTGGCCTTGCAGCTGGTGGCTTGTAGCGTAAAACTCCCAACTCTGCTCTTTTCCACAACAGCTGTTCGTTCCCATGCGATCTCCAAACCGAGCCGAAACACAAGATTCGTGTTGCACTTTAAGTGACCAGAAAAATCACAAAATAGTCCGTTTACAACGTTTATTGTCCACGGTGCCGAGTCACGGTAAAGGCACGCAGGGTGACAACATCATGATCGCCACCCGTCAACAATTCACTAGTTCGCAGCTCCGTGGGGGTTGGTTTTGACCTACATTGCAGTCTAGCCCAATAATTGATAACTACTGATGCATTATTAATATCAATAATCAATCAAAGTTTAATTTGTAGGAGCGCCTTTCCTTACACGGGCAAACACCCAAAGCGCTTTCACAGTCCACATCACAAATCATTCACATAAAAACAAACACCAGAATCACAATTAAAACATTTAAAATCACACAAAAGATTAAAACACAATTAAAACAATTAAAATACACAAAAGAATAAAACCATTAAAACTTTCAAAAATTACACAGAAATTTTAAAAAAAATACATCAATTGACAGCAGTGCATTAAAAATGGGGAGATTAAAAATCCTTCAGTTTTATGAACAGGCAAACAGAACAGTCTTTAACCTGGATTTGAACAATGGACAGAGTAGAAGCCTCCCTCACATTTTCAGGAGAGATTGTTCCAGATCTTAGCTGCATGGATCTGAAACCGCTAGCCTCCCCATGTTTGGTTCTACTCTGGGCACCAGCACAGGAGGCCAGTCCCTGTCGCTCCTCAGAGTCCGGGCGGTTCTATGAAACCCAAAATGTCACTAATGTATTTGTGCAAGGCCATGGAGAGACTTGTACACAGCAAGAGCGTTTTTTAAGATCTATTCTTTGAGGCCTCAGGGAAGCCAGCTGCAGAGACCTGAGGGAACGGACTAATATGGTAATACTTCCTGGTTCCTGTAAGGACTCTAGCTGCTGCTTTTTGGTGTACTGCAGCTGCTTTACAGGTCTTGTTTGGACAGACCTGTAAGCAGGCCATTGCAGTAGTCCTAGCCTCCTGATGCTGGAGACAAAGGCATGGACAAGAATCTCCAAAGTCTGACCTGGACACTAGATTTCTAACTTTGGCAATGTTCTTCAGATTGGTTAAAAAGCTGTTGATGATATTGTTTTATTGGCTAAAAAAATTGAAATTTCGGTCTGAGTCCAGTATTACCCCCAATTTCTGACCTTGTCTGAAGGAAGTTAGGGAGAGAGCTGAAGTTGACAAATGACGCCCTCTCTTTCGTGTTTCTGGGGACCAAAGACAATGATTTCGGTTTTGTCTGCATTTTAGCTGGAGGAAATTATTTTGCATCCAGTCACTGATCTGTTGGATACAGTGGAAGGAGAAATCCAAGTGGTCCATCGGTTCTCCTGCAGTCAGTGAGACATAGATCTGAGTGGTCGTCAGCGTAAAAATTTGTGGTAGGACCACTTTGTTTCTTTGTATTAACTGACCTAACGGCAGCATGTAGAGATAAATAGGAGAGCGTCCCAGGATCGATCCCCTGTGGTACACCACCACGAGTCAGGGCCAATCAATCTGAGACGCAGTCTCAATCTCCACAGAGTACTTCCTATCCTCCAGGTAAGACCTAAACCAGTATAGGGCTGTGCCAGTGACACCAGCCAAGTCCTCCAGTCTCTGCGTGAGGATCTCATGGCTCGCATGTGTCGAACGCATGGCACTAGATCTAACCTGACCAACAACTGTGACGTTTACCTGCATCAGTGTGAAGTCGAATGTCGTATGTTACCTTCACTAGAGCTGTGGTTCCAGTGCCTTGTGTGGGGTCTAAAAACCCAGACGGAACCTATCAAAAAGAATTATTCATTGTTTAAAATTCAGTAGTTGTTGTCGGAGGCCACTTTTTCAAGAATTTTTCATAAATGGCATGATTCGATATGGGGCGATAATATTGATGTCCCGCAGGATCCAGACTGCTATTTTTTTAGGAGAGGTCTTATGACTGCTGTTTTTTAGGGCCATAGGAAATTGGTGCCTGACGACAGAGACATGTTTACGATTTGTGTCCAGTGAGGTAACAAAAACTGCTCAGGCCGGACTCAGACATTTAGAGGGCACATATATCCGGGGCTAATGTGGAGGCAGCTCAGATCATGATTATCTTTTTGACAGTTTCAGTATCCACAGGGGCAAAGTGAGTTAGCTCAAAAAAGCCTTCTATGCTGTTGCTTGTTATACGTGCTGTGGAGGTGATAGTGTTTTTGATTCCTTGTACATGTCATCGAAAAACTGTGCGAACTCATTACACTAAGATTTAGAGGAAATTTCTTGAGGGGCAACTTTACAGGGGGGGTTCGTTAATCTACCAAACTGTTGAAAACATTAACACGAAAATTGTTACTGCCATCCTCCAATAATGTCAGAAATAATAATTTCTCTAGTTGCTACGTAGAACCCGGTTTAAATTCACCCAACATCTTTTAAAGATTTCATAATCGCCCTGGAAATTGGACTTTCGCCACATCCTGGTTCGGCCCTCGGCACTCTTGCTTCTGTGCCCTAACGAGTTCCTTCGTCCCATGGGGCCTTTTTCTTACTGGTAACTAATTTTAACCTTCACAGGAGCACAGGAGTCAGAACAGTCAGAACACTGGTGGTGAAGGAGATTCATACAATTCATACCGTAGAGCATGGAGTTCTCAAATTTAGCATTCCATTGAACAGTTCACTTGTGTTTTCATGTATGTGTCTTCCTTCTAACAGTTGTAAATTCAGCTTGTGGTTTGCTAGCATAAAACATGATCAAAAAAATACACAGAAATGATCTGACAAAGCAACTATCCACTACTCATTAACATTGTACCATTAACCCCATTGTAATTAGCAGGTCAAGAGTGTGCCCCTGCTGTGGGTGGGGCCACTCACGTGCTGAATTAAACCAAGGTCTCAAATACAGAAGCCTTGCTCCTTTGCATTTCTGTCATCAACATTACAACATGTACATTTAAAATCCACCTGTAATAACTAAAACTATCAAATCTGTGCACTTACGATGAAAGTAGTTCAGTAAATGGTCATAAAATCGCAACATGACTGTGGTGGCCTGTACTGGACAATGAAAAGAGTAGAAAGATTGCTTTGTTCCATTTTAAAAGGAATATACTCAAAACCGATTGACAAATTTCCAAGGGGCATTCTATGGGAGACAAAGTGCTCTCTAAAACTGCAGCTATGCTCCCCCTTTTGTTTTCTCGTCTATTTCGGATTCGAATTAAAATTGGGTGGTGGTGCTTCTATTAGAACTGCATTTCTGTATATTTGGTCGAGCCATGTCCGTTTCAGCCATAGCTAAATCAAGATCATAAGAAGTGATTAAATAAAAAATTATTAATTAAAAATGATTTGTTACATAGAGATCTGACATTAAGCATAAGCAAGTTTAAAAATAACGTCAGAGAAGATTAATGTGGTGATTGGATTTCTACAGGGAACAAGAAATTAGATTTGCAGAGTTGGACGTTCTAACTGCTGTCCTGTTTTGATTTCGTTTTTTAGAATTTAAAAACATTTTTGAGCTGGTGCGAGGAACACAACACCAGTCTCAATTGGCCTAATAAGTGAAAAACCCTTGTTTGTTGTTCTTTAGCTCCCAGAGTCAGAGGGAGACGGTCAGCACAGTTCAGTGTTGGACTTGGTAATGCACAGCCAGAGACAGGAAGCAGTGTTTGCACCGTTTTTTGTACTCACCGGTGCTGGTGAGCAGGAGGCGGGGGGTGCGGTGGGGTCCGAGGGGGCTAGATGTAAAACAGTCACGCCCTCGGGGAGACGCCTGAACAACATAACGTATGTAATCCATCAACAGGCTGCGTACCGTATTGTTTGGTGTAATCCGTCTGGCCGAATAGGCTTCGTAACGTTTCCAGAAAAGGGCAAAGTTATTCACAAAGAACAAAGTTTTAAAGAAGCTGGCATGTAGCCTGAAGCCACACATGCAAGCCGCCACAACACGACGTAGAGGCAAGTCACTCTGTTTACAGTATGGATGTGGACCAGAAATAAAAATCAGATAGGCCCGGAGGATTGAAGGCAGGGTGGAACAGATCCATAAAATGTTTTCTTCGTGACTTCTGATCTGCTGTAAGTTTCATGTCGTTAATTCCCACATGCACGACTACCTTGGAAACGGTATCAGGCAGGGGACCTGAAGAGGAGGAGGGAGACGGATGAGCAGGTTGGAACAGTAGCTCCGGGATACAGAGAGTGACGCGGTAAGAAGCGGGCGTGGTCTCACGATGGAATCTCAATAATCAGAGTGGTCGGGGCGAAGAGTGGCCTCGGAGAAGGCGCTCGGTGGACGGAACAGCGGTTCCACCCGAAGCAGGACCCCGAGCCTGAAGCGCCGTCGAAACTATGGAGAGGAGGATGCTGGGGTGCTGACTATCAAGCTAAGGCGGACCCACGCTGTGTGCTCGGGGACGCTGGACGCGGTAGAGAGGGGCTGGCTCTGGGCGCTGCTGATGATCCGGTGGAGGTGAGCGGTGGTGATGATGGCTCGGCTACCCCCGTCTGAGTCAGCTGCAACTGGGGTGTCAAACGAAGGGGAACAGGCCAAACATGGCTGGAGGGACCGCTCTTTCGCCTGAGGACTGCTTCCTTTAGGAGCGTTTTCCTCGCAGTGGACTTGGGATCCTCGAGCAGTAGGAGTAACACTGCCCCAGTGTCCAGGGATTCTGCTTGAGGGGGCCGGGATGTCGGTGGGAGAGGGCTGGCATAGCGGTTTGCCGACGCAGGACATGGGCCACGGCGCAGAGAGATGCTCTCGGAATCCGCGTGGCTCGTTTTTCGGAAGCGGGCGCTTAGGTTGTAGAAACAGGAGGGTCCGGAGCTGACGGATCTCTCCCACAACGCAGTGTCACAATATGCAGCGCTCAGCGACATCAGCCGTGAGTGCTGCCCAACCAGCGACTTCAAAAAGTTGGGACACTAGAGATTGTTTCTCATTCAACTCTGCGGTAGAGACGAAGGACTTTTTCTTTTCGTTTAGATCTGCAATGGTGGAACGGTCGCTCTCACGGAGCTCCAAGGTGAGGGCGACTAAATTGTGCATATTTGAGCAAATTTCATTGTCACTTTCCTAGTCCTCGTTAGCTTGTGTTAGCCTCTGTGCTACTAGTGGGTTTCAGTCGGGACTAAGTGCTATTTGCTGAAAACCACTGAAATTAAAAAGACTAAAACACCTCAGGTTTATTAAAATGAACAATAAAAACGCGCTAAAAAGTTGTTAAAAAGTTTACTAAAAAGGTGCCAGAGCAGCCCTGCAGGTACTGCTTACTTTTGACAACACCTGCGTTGATGAGTTGTGACGTGTGTTGCGAGTCATAATGCTGGCCACTAGTGGAAATCAGTACTGTAACTGATGTTGTATGAACATCAGTAGGAACATTTTATTTTGACACTTTCCTGTCTCAACCGGAAGAAGTCGAGTGGCTCGCGCAAACATCTGACCGGAAAAAACTTTACAAAGTGTATGGACGTTTCACCAGTGGTTTAGACAAACCGGTCATAAGAAACTGCACTATATGGCATAAAAGGACAAAGACAAAGTTTAGCTACAGTTGAGATAAGAAGGAACAAGGTTTTATGGAGGATTTTTCTTTGTGTAAACAATTGTAAAGTTTCTTTAATGTGTAACTTAAATAGCAAAAAGTAATGTAACGGGTTAAAATGTATTTGATGCTAGATAGTATTTGGACATGATTGTAAGTTGATTTTCAGTTCTGAGTAGTTCCCAAAGTGCAAAATATAAAATGTTGGTCCAAACAACGTCTTGTGAAGAAGCACAATGCATTGAACAAACAAGAACACGTCATCATCTCAATTCTATTCTATTCTAGATGTAATCTGATTCAAGTTACTAAATATTAGTTTTTTACTGATTTAGCTACACTTTTTAAAATAAAAAAGTAATATAATTTTGAATAGTTAAATGGTACACTACTATTAAAGTCATAGTAATGTACTTTATAGTAATGTTACAAACTTTGTATGTAAAGTTATGGTAAGTACCTTAAAGTATTCACATTATATTACATTTTTTGGAAGATTTTAACTCTGAAAAGCTGTTTGCATTTCAGTTCACTAAAAATTCAAGGACAAATAAATATGCTTTACAAATTTCATTGTAAGAAAAATTTCAAAATTTACATTATCGCTTTTAAATATACAATATGTCTATTTTTGGAGCACAACAAATTCAATGCACTGTCAAATTTTAAGAAAAAAGAGCAGATTTGTACATCTGATTTTGAATTTTTAATGGACTCATTATCAATTTCATATTTTTTAATTTCAAAATTAAAAAACAGATTTGATGCATAACGTTTCAAGAGCTTGATTTTAAACGTTAATTAGCTGCTAAAAAAATAACAATTCACATGACACATCCAGTGTTCTGACGAGTTGTGTGCTCTGTCAGTTTGCACCTGCGCAAATGACTTTTCTCTCTTTCAACTGAAGTTGAATACTCCCGTTGCGTCTCTCCGTTTAATATGGATACCTTAGTTTAACATTGCTGGTCTCTCCGTTACTATGGATACATTATGTTTAACATTGCTGTCTCTCCCGTTACTATGGAATGTAGCCCATCTAAAATGTATCCAATTTTGTGTTTTTCATCATTTCAAATGTATGAAATTTTGCAAAATGCAATATGTAATGTAATCAGGTGTATTCACTGCTACTTATTTCAAAGTGTAGTACTTGTTGCGTCCCAGTTGAGTTTAAGTTTGAAGCCAGAGAACTGATGGTTTAAAATGAAGTTTATTTTGTCCTTCCTATATTCATATAACCGAGTTAAGTGCTAAGAACAGAACTGAAAATCAACTTCAATCATTGGTCCAAATACTATCTAGCATCAAATACGATTGTTAACCGTTACATTACTTTTGCTATTTAATTTACACATTTAAAGAAAACTTACAATTGTTTACACAAATAAAATCCATCCATCCCTTGTTCCTTCTTATCTTCAACTGTAGCTAACTTTGTCTTTGTTCTTTTATGCCATATTAGTGCAGTTTCTTATGACCGTTTGTCTAGCACCAGCTGTGTGAAACGTCCAAAACGTGTAAAGTTTTTCCGTCTGATTGTTGCGCGAGCCACTTGACTTCCGGTTGAGACAGGAGTGTCAAAATAAAATGTTCCTTACTGATGTTAATACAACAAAAGTTACAGTACTCTATATTCACTAGTTGCCATATTATGACACGCAAACACACTCACAACTCATAACGCAGTGTGTCAAAGTAAGCAGTACTGCCAGGGCTGCTCTGTGCACCTTTTTAGTAAACTTTTAAACTTTTTAGCGCGTTTATATTGTTCAGTTTTTTAATATATCTGAGTGTTTTATCTTTTTAATTCAGTGGTTTGCAAAATAGCACTTTGTCCGATGAACCCATAGTAGCCACAGAGGGCTAACACAAGCTCAACGAGGACCTGGAAAGTGACAATGAAATTGCTCAAATATGCACAATATTCGTCGCCTCCACCTTGGAGCTCCGTGAGAGCTGACCGTTCCCACCATTGCAGATCTACGAAAGAAGTCCTTGTCTCACGCAGAGTTGAACTGAGAACACAATCACTAGTGTCCAAACTTTTTGAAGTCGCTGGTGGGCAGCACTCACGGTGATGTCACTGGAGCGCTGCATATTGTGACACTGTCGTGTGGGAGAGATCCGTCAGCATCGGACCCGCCTGTTCTACACCTAAGCGCCCGCTTGCCCGAATAACGAGCACGCGGTATTCCGTGGAAGCCATTTCCTGCGCCGCTGGCCCATGTCCTGGTCTGGCAAACCGTATGCAAGCCTCTCACCGACATCCCGGCCCCCTCAGAGAATCCCTGGACACTGCAGCGTACTTACTGCTCGTGGATCAAGTCCAACTGCGAGGAAAACGCTACTAAAGGAAGCAGTCCTCAGGCGAAAGAGCGGTCACCCAGCTGTTGGCCTGTTCCCCTTCTTTGACCCCAGCGCAGCAGGCCTCAGACTGGGGTAGGAGCCATCATCACCACCGCTCACCTCCACCGGGTCAGCAGCAGCGCCCAGAGCCAGACCCCTCTCACCGCTCCAGCGGTCCCCGAGCACACAGCGAGGGTCGCCTGTAGTCAGAGAGTCAAGCACCCACGCTCCTCCTTCCATGTGTTCAGCGGCGCTCAGGCTCGGGTCTGTTCGGTGAAGCCCGCTGGTTCCCGTCACCAGCTCCTTCTCCGAGGCCACTCTTCGCCCCGACCCACTATGATTATTGGAGATTCCATCGTGAGACACGTCCGCTTCTTTAACGCGGTCACTCGCTGTATTCGGAGCTACTGTACCAGACCTGCTATCCGTCTCCCTTCTCTGCTTCAGTCCCTGGCCTGATACCGTTTCCAAGGAGTCGTGCATGTGGGAATTAAACGACATGAAACTTCAGCAGTCAGAAGTCACGAAGAAACATTTTATGGGATTTCTGTTCCACTCCTTCAATCCTCCGGACTATCCTGTTTTTATTTCTGGACCAATCCAGACTGTAACAGAGGTACTGCTCTACGTCGTGTTGTGGCGCTGCATGTGTGGCTTCAGGCTAAATGCAGCTCTTTTAACTTTTGTCTGATGTGAGATAACTTTGCCCTTTTCTGGAAACGTTACGAAGCACTATCGTCCAGACGGATTACACCAAACAAGTACTGGTAGCAGCCTGTTGATGGATTACATACTACCCGTTATGTTGTTCAGCGTTCCCGAGGGGGGCGTGAATGTTTACTTCGAGCGCCCTCGGGACCACACGCACTCCCCGCCTCCTGCTCACCAGCACCGGGTGATTACAACGGTGCAAACACTGCTTCCCTGTCCGTCTGGCAGTGCATACCAGTCCAAACACTGAAACTGTGGCTGGAATCCCTTCTGACTCTGGGAGCTAAAGAACAACAACATGGGTTTTCCACATTTTAGGCCAATTGAGACTGTGTGTGTTCCTCGCACCAGCCTCAAAAATGTTTTTAAATTCTAAATAACGAAATCAAAACAGGACAGCTAGTTAGACGGTCCAACTCTGCAAAATCTAATTTCAGTTCCCTGTAGAGATCAATCAACCACATTAATCGACTCTCGACGTTATTTTTAAACTTGCTATGCTTAATGTCAGATCTTATGTAACAAATCATTTTTAATTAATAATTTATCACTTCTTATATTCTTGATTTTAAGCTTATGGGCTGAAACCTGGCTCGACCAAAATACAGGAAATGCGTTCTACTAGATAGCAACACCAACCAATTTTAAATTCGGAATCCGAACTACGAGAAAACAAAAGGGGGGGAGGCATAGCTGCCGTTTTTAGAGGAGCACTTGTCTCACATAGAATGCCCCTGAAATTTTTCATCGTTTGAGTATATTTCTTTTTAAAATGGAACAAGCAATCTTTACTCTTTTCATTGTCTGTACAGGCACCACAGTCATGTTGCGATTTTAATGACCATTTTACTGAACTACTTTCATTGTGTGCAAAGATTTTGATAGTTTGTTATTACAGGTGATTTTAATGTTTATAAATGTTGATAATGTGATTGACAGAATGCAAAGGAGGTGCTTTCTGATTGATGACCTTTGGTTTCATTAGCAGTGGTGGCCCCACCCACAGCAGGGGCAACACTCTTGACCTGCTAAATTACAAAGGGGGTTAATGTATCATATGTTCATGTAGATGAAGTTGCTTTGTCAGATCATTTCTGTGTATTTTTTGAATGTGTTTTGATAGCAAACCACCAGCTGAATTTACCAAATGTTAGAAAGAAGACACATACATGAAAACACAAGTGAACTGTTCTGGGAATGCTAAATTTTGAGAACTCCATGGCTCTAATGTTGATGAATTGTATAAACTCTGTCACCACAGTGTTCTGACGTTCTGGACGCCATTGCTCCTGTGACGGTTTAAAATAGGTTACCAGTAAGAAAAAGGCCCCATGGACTAAGGCAGACTCGGTTTAGGGCACAGAAGCTAGAGTGCCGGAGGGCCGAACGGAAGTGGCGAAAAGTCCAATTTCCAGGACGATTATGAAATCTTTAAAGATGAGTTGGTGAATTTAACCGGGTTCTACGTAGAAACAAGAGAAATGCTATTTTTATTGACATTATTGGAGGTTGCAGTAACAATTTTCGTGTTATGTTTTCACAGTTGGTAGATTAACGAACCCCCTGTAAAGTTGCCCTAGATTTTTACTCTAAATCTGGTGTAATGAGTTCGGCCACAGTTTTCGATGACAAAGTACAAGGAATCAAAAACACTATCACCTTCCACAGCACGTATAACAATGCAACAGCCAGAGAAGCTTTTTGAGCTAACTCACTTATGCACCTGTGGTACTGAAACTGTCAAAAGATAATCATGAGTCTGTAGCTCCTCCACATGTAGCCTGGATATATTGCCCTCTAAATTTCTGAAGTCCGTCCTGAGCAGTTTAGTTACCTTCACTGACACAAATGTCAAAACATGTCTCTGTCGTCAGGAACATTTTCCTATGGCCCTAAAAAAACAGCAGTCATAAGACCTCTCCTAAAAAGAAGCAGTTGGATCTGCGGGGAACTTCAAATTTATCGCCCACCCCATATCGAATCTGCCCATTTTATTGGAAAAATTCTTGAAAAGTGCCTCCCAACAACCTTACTGGAATTTTAACATTGAATAATTCTTTTGATATGTTCCAGTCTGGGTTCTGACCCCACCACAGCACTGAGACCGCTCTTGAAGGTAACAACGCCATTCGACTTCACATGATGGCAGGTAAAGTCACAGTTTTGGTCATGTTAGAATCTTAGGGCCGCGTTCGACACTGTCGACCATGAGATCCTCATGCAGAGACTGCGAGGACTGGGCTGGTGTCACTTGCACAGCCCTAGGACTGGTTTAGGTCGTACCTGGGGCTAGGAAGTACTCTGTGGAGATTGGAGACTGGTTCAGTATGATGTGGCCCTGACTGTGGTGTACCACAGGGTCGATCGGGGACCTCTCCTATTAATCTCTACATGCTGCCGTTAGGTCAGTTAATCAAGAAACAAAGTGTCCTACCACAATACGCTGACGACATCAGTTCTTATGTCCTCACTGACTGCAGGAGAAAATGGACCACTGGATTTGCTCCTTCACTTGTATCCAACAGATCAGTGACAGGATGCAAATTAATTTTCTCCAGCTATCTGCAGACAAAACCGACATCATTGTCTTTGGTCCAGAAACAAGAGAGGGCGTCATTTGTCAACTTCAGTCTCTCTCCCTAACTTCCTTCAGACAGGTCAGAAATTTGGGGGTAATACTGGACTCTGACCTAAATTTCAATAGCCACATAAAATCATTAAACATCACAGCTTTTACCATCTGAGAACATTGCCAAAGTTAGAAATATAGTGTCAGGGCGACTTGGAGATTCTTGTCGCATTGTCTCCAGCAGGATAGACTACTGCCAAATGGCCTGCTTACAGGTGTCCAAAACAGACCTGTAAGCAGCTGCAGTACATCCAAAATTGCAGCAGCTAGAGTCCTGACAGGAACCAGGAAGAAGACAATATTAGTCGGTCCTCAGGTCCTCTGCACTGGCTTCCTGTGGTCTCAAAGAATAGATTTTAAAAAACGGATCTGCTTGTAGTACAAGTCCTCCACATGGACTTGCACCAGAATACATTAGTGACATGTTGGTGGTCATATGAACGGCCCGGACTCTGAGGAGCAGAGGGACTGGCATCCTGTGCTGGTGCCCAGAGTGAGGAAACCAAACATGGGGAGCTGCGTTTCAGATCCATTGCAGCTAAGATCTGAACAATCTCCCTGAAAAATGTGAGGGAGGCGTCTACTCTGTCAAATGTTCAAATCCAGGTTAAAGACTGTTCTGTGTGCCTGTGGCATTAACTGAAGGATTTTATCTCCCATTTTTAATGCACTGCTGTCATTTATTATTTTTTTTAAATTTCTTGTGTAATTTTGAAAGTTGTACTGGGTGTTTTATTCTTTGTGTGATTTTAATGTTTAATTGATGTTTTAATCTTTTGGTGTGATTTTAATGTTTAATTGTGAATTGGTGTTTGTTTTAAGTGATGATTTGATGAGTTGTGGGACTGTGAAGCGCTTTTGTTGCCCTTGTATGAAAAGGGCCCGCCGCCACTCTACAAATAACTTTGATTTGATTGATTGATATTAATAAATGCACGTATATTTTGTCTATTCAAATTGAGGGGCTAGACTGCAAATGTAGGTCACCAGCCCACCTGCGAAACTAGTGGTGTGTTGACGGGTGCGATCATGATGTTGTCACCCTGCGTGCCTTTTACGTGACTCGAACGTGGACAATAAACGTTGGACACGGAATATTTTTTGTATAGTTCTGGTCATTTAAGAGTGCAACACGAATCTTGGTGTTCTGATCGGTGGAGATCGCATCGGGAACGACGGTGTTGTGGAAAAAGAGACAGAGTTGGGAGTTTACGCTAAAGCCACCAGCTGCAGGCCAGGAGCGCATCGCGCACTCACTGAGACTGAAGCTGTTACTGTACGCTTACGGTAAAAACCATTTACAAATTATGTCTACTACAAGCGGAAGATGTCGGAGAGTTGGGAGAATGCAATGGGACGGATTGAGGAAAATTAATGCTTTGTCTGCTGCGGATTTATATGATCTTTTGTTCAATCTTGGGAGCATCAGTGAGTGAAGAGGACCAGACCTTACTCAGTGCAATGGGACTATCAATACAGAATCTGGAAGGAGAAAAGATGTTGATCATCGCTCGACGGATGGAAGGATTATCGTTGTTGCTCATAGTTACTGACCGGCATTGATGAATTAAAGAGTTTACCACTCAGCTACTCTGCTGCGCCAGCTCTCCCTCTGCTGGATACAGCAGGTGCTGCATCACATCCCCAAAGTGCACTGCTGCCCCACTAATTCAGGTGCGTTTCCCATGTGACTCTGACTCCATTAATGCCAACCCACCATTTGTGCACCAATTGTACAGAAAGAATAACCGATAATGGGACAGATTGGTGAACCACATCAAAAAGACAAACTTGGATATCCAGTTTGTGAGAGTCAAATCCAAAAAGCACTAACTATAAGTTTACAGTGAGTCGGACTAGAACTGGACTCCAGGGGAAGACACCAATTCAGTTTGTGCTCCCGGAGCAATGGACTTAAGACGGCAAATTTTATTTGCATCCAAAGGGCGAAAGTGGACTCAAATACAGCGGATTTAATCAAAGATAAATTCCTTGCAAACTGTACATTACGAGGCTGGATTGACGACACCATAAGAACTGGAATTTTTAAAGCCATATCTACGAGATTCAAATGTGTCTGAAGTGCTGTTGCGAGAAAGTTACAGATGCATACACACTGGACATGGAATGAAAAAAACCATTAGCGACCAAGTCAAGAGCAGTGATAATTTCTGCAATGGGGGAGGGACCCGTACAATTAACAGGAGAGCACAGCCCAACATCCAACAATTAACAAGCCCAGTGCACCCCCAAACGTGAGACTTGACTGGAAAAAGTGGATCAAGCAAGTAAATGCAATTGTGAGCTATACAACAACTGTCTACACAGTCTCCAGCCTCCAGCAGCCCAAAGACCCCCACACCCACACAGATCTAACCACCGCCGGGCAGGAACTTAGGCAAACGCCAGAGACACCCCGGGAAGGTGTCTATCATTGCCAGATCACCAATCATCAAGGCAAGAGTAACACAGTTATAAAAATGTGGCAGTCTCTGACCCACTGGGCTATTGGCTGTCGTAACAAGTCACTCATGTTTCAGCCTAGT
Source organism: Knipowitschia caucasica (assembly GCA_964034765.1). Taxonomy (NCBI): domain Eukaryota; kingdom Metazoa; phylum Chordata; class Actinopteri; order Gobiiformes; family Gobiidae; genus Knipowitschia; species Knipowitschia caucasica. The sequence continues at coordinate 14,608,599 of OZ035831.1, forward strand.
CTAATAAAATAGACACTTTTTGGTACTCTTGGTAAAGACTGATGCCCAGTTCAAAACCAGACAGCCCTCCTAAGATTAGATTCATTTTATTAGCATGTGCAGTATAAAAAACTACATTGGAATACATTTGCAAAAAAAAGGTACTCTGTGATGCACTCGACAGACCAAATAGCACGATACAATGTAATATAAAATACACATACACTGGAAAATAAAAGAAGAAAAACAACAGCTGTCACTGTGGCACCGATCAACAAAAACGATACAAGGGGTTAAAAGCAGGAATTAAAGTTTCTCTGTTTAGCCGGAGATGATCCTGCATCTCAGCGACCCGATATCTTCTGCAGAGGGAAGAAGCTGGAACATGGCCTTTCCCAGGGTGCCAGAAGAGTCTTTGATGATGTTTAAAGAGCTCTGTTTTTAAAAGTCAGGATTCATAAAGAACCTCCAGAACAGGAAGCTTACAGCCCACGTCCTCTTTGGCAGAGCGAAGAACCTTGTTTTAACGCTCCTTTTCTTTATTTGTGATTGTTACCGAACCACACGTCCAGAACCCAACAAAGTAAACTCTCAATGGCTGCAAGCAGATAAAAGTTAACGCAGAATCCTTAGAGTTAAGTGGTAAATTCTCTAAGTTTCCGCAAAAAAGAAGAGCCGTGACGAGCTTAAATCACGGTGGCACAACGGAGCTTGCAGCGACGCCCTGGCACGGCGCCATCTTGGTAGTTTCTCATAGTACGCAAAGCAAAAACGCCTAATCTAGTGGGACGAATAAGCCTGGTCAGAGCAGTCATTAAATGAAGTGGATACGGACTGTTGTGGAGACAGTGGCTCAACAGGTGTCTATTATTGGAGTGGACTGGAAAAATTATATTTGGGGTCTATTACAATTGTGGCTTGTACATCACTAGGCTGGCTGCATATGTTGAAAGTGTGTGCCCGTTGGAACCCAATGGAGGAAGAGGGCAGCCGGCCATCCAACAGCTCAGGGTACTGGGATAGGGGCCCACAAGGGGAGCTATGGGATCCACCTGTGGGACCTGAGCCATCCTCTCGCCAGAACAGGCAGCAAAAAAGTCAAGCGATGCTGAGAGAGGAGAAGCCAGTGTTTGCCCAGGACGATTGGACACTGGATGTATTTTAAAGAACTTCAATATGAACATTCGTTAAAACACAAGTCCCAGTCCAAAGCGTCTTATAAACTCATATCGCACGTTATCTCTACACAGAAAGTAAGTAAAGTTCTCACATTCAAGATCTGCTGAGTAGGGATGGATTCAAAAGTCATGTTCACCACTATTCGTCACCTATTGTATGTGTCCAAAAAAAAAGATGGAACCCTCCGTCATGTAGTGGCATTACTGACTGTTGAACCAAAAGACTTTGCCTTGATCGCCACCCCCATCCCCCGGATCCAGGAAATTTTGGAAAATATCGGGCGGCAAACTCACGGGGGGCAAATCATGGTTCAATGACTGGATCAAGGCAAGGCATACCAATCCGGGATTTGTGTGTGAGCAGAGGCCGCCATCCTTAGGAAAATCCGTTTTAAGAGTTTTTCCTTGTCGATGCAGGAGGGTCTTGTTGGACCCAGTTAGTGTCCAACAGAAAGGATTGGTGATGATCAGGACACTTTAGCATTCTACAACATGTATGGACATTTTCTTCTGTGTGTGCTTTATATTCTTCATGTGTTTTAACTGTTGATTCTCTGACCTGTGTTGGTGATTTCAATGGTTTTGTTAAGTCCTCTGAGATGACTTCTGTTGTGACCTAGGGCTATACAAGAATAAATTGTATTGTATTGTATTGTATTGTATGAGCTTCACCGAGTCGTGGCTGGAGGTGCAGTGGTTGGTGTACAGGGAGAAGAGCAGGGGAGAAAGAAAACAGCCCTGTGGGGCTTCTGTATTTATAATTCGAGAGATTCTTCCCCAGACGCACGTGCTGCTTCCTGTCGGTCAGGAAGTCAGTGATCCACCTGCAGGTGGAATCGGGCTCGTTGAGCTGGGAGAGCTTGTCCTGGAGCAGGGATGGCAGGATGGTGTTGAAGGCAGAGACCCTGGCGTAGGTCCCTGGGGAGTCCAGATGCTGCAAGATGGAGTGGAGGGCCAGGTTAATGGCGTTGTCTTCAGATCTGTTGGCTCTGTAAGCGAACTGCAGGGGGTCCAGGTGGGGCGGAGGTGGAGGACATGAGATGAGAGAGGGCAAGCCGCTCAAATGACTTCATGACTACAGATGTCAGTGCCACAGGTCTGTAGTCATTAAGTCCAGTTATCCTGGTCTTCTTTAGGACAGGGACAATGATGGAGGATTTGAAGCAGGCCGGGACATGGCAATACTCCAGAGAACTGTTGACAATGTCAGTGAAGACAGGAGTTAGCTCACTGGCACCGTGCCTCAGAGTGGCAGGTGACACGTGGTCTGGTCCGGGGGATTTTCGGGGGTGCAGCCTTGAGAAGAGTTGTTGGATATCTTCTGAAGCTATTGTCAGGGTGGGGGCAGAGCTGATGGGTGGGGGCAGAGCTGATGGGTGGGTCGCTAGAGCAATGGGGGGTGAGGGAGGTGTCCGGGGCGGCGTTAAACCGGCCGAAAAGCAAGTTCAGCTTGTCAGCCAGCTTATGGTCGTCAGCACAGACGGGGGCATTGGGGCATTGGGCCCTCCAGACAGAAGCATGATTGTTGTTTGAAAACTGCTTCTGTAGTCGTTCTCTGTGCCGGGACTTGGCTGTTTATAGTTCGTTCCTGAATTGATATTTAGCCACTTTATCGTCGCTGAAGTCCCCCTCTCTGAAAGCGGACTCCTTTGCTTGTCTGGGCTGCCTGAGTTTAGCAGTGAACCAAGGTTTGTCTTAGTTATAGATGACCCTGGTCTTTGTTGGAATTATGCTATCCTCGCAGAAGTGAATGTCTGACGTCACTGTGTCCGTGTAGTTACCCAAACTATCTGCGGCAGCTCTGAAAATGTCCCAGTCCGTGGATTCCATGCATGAGCGCAGCTCCTCCACGGCCTCATCAGACCACACCTTGGAGTTCCTCACTACAGGTTTCGAGAGCGTCAGTCTCTGTCTGTATGCAGGAATCAGATGTATAATGGAGTAGTCTGAGAAGCCTAGTTCCTGGCTCAAGTTACCCTCATTAAAATCTCCCAGGATTATAAACGCTCCATACACAGCACATGCTCTGTGAGTGCGCGCTGAGCCTCCCAAGATTTTGCGGGTACAAACAAACAACACATGCCGGTTTTATGGTACTGAGATTGCTAACTTCTTCTTCTTTACTGGCTTTTTCTGTGTTGTTTTTGACAAATTTTGTCTCTGGGACAAAAAAACTGAGTGAGCGGCCGGCATTAGCTGTGAACAGTGGCCATGTCCTGAAGTTTCTCTATGACGAGGAGATGAGAAAAGTGCAGGGCTGTGTTCAAAAAATGTTTTATCCACTATCATGCTATAGAAAGCAAATACAGAACCACTATTCCCATGCAAATAAATTGATGTTGTCCCTTACAGATATTGCTGCTGCAATTTGGTTGTAACCCAATTTATATGGATGATTATATATCTGTTCATTAGCAATCATCTCCAATTCACACTCATTGGCAGTTTCACATTGGGACTTTTTCCTTTTTGCTATCCTTTCAAAAATAACAGTATGTAGTAGGGTTGGGCGATATGGGCCTCAGCATGTATCACGATATGATAATTTTAACAAAGCCTCATATAAAAGCTATAAAAACTTAGCACTGATAATTTTAAACACACTTGCCTCAAAGTGCATTTACTGATTTATTGGCAGCAAAATGTGTAATACAGCTATTGTATATAAAACGTATTAACAAAACTGAATTGTAGAGAATTCTGTTTTGTACATACTGAAAATTGCAGGTAACATGTAATAAAGGTGAACATTTGTAATTTGTAAAATATATAAAAGTTTGTCCTTTGTAATATAAAAAGTGTAGCATTATCAAATAATTATTTGATCACTTTGGCTTATGTTTCCTAATCCCAATATAGTCAAAATGATCAAATACTGTATATATTTTTTGTATCCTTTTGCGTTTCTATTATTATGTAATTATAACTTATTTGTAATTATATTGCAATGTAGACAAACACATGCATTGAAGTAAAATTAATGACAGTAAACAGTAAATAAAGCTTACCAATGGCACTATGAGAGAGAGAGAGAGAGCGAGTGTCCGAAGCAAGCCACTCGAGTCCAGTTGTTTAGGGCAGCTGCTTTCACAACATTAGATCCACTGTCGATAGTTACACACAATTGCTTCTTTTTATCTAGTTCCCAAACTACTCCCATATGTTTGAGGTAGCTCCGCGTTTTGGCACAATGTCTTCTACAATCTGCATGTCTTCACCATGGTCTTCACCGCCGCCCTTAGCCATGTTTGCTCTCTGCTCTGTTGTTGCTGTCCCTGCACGCCGCTCTGCTACACGTGCCGCGCAGATGCGTCATCAAAGTGCGCCGCACACAAACGTGTCTTCCGCTCGCTGTTTTCAGTGTTAAATGATCGTTTTCACCGGTATAAGGCATTTTCTTATCATTTAATTTACTTATACCGGTATACCGGTACAAAAAAAATATCGCCCAACCCTAGTATGTAGTTGGGTTACATATTCATTTAATACTAATATTATGCTTGTCGTTATGAATAAGTACCTTCTGATAGCGTTTGGATCATCAAGGCTATAATCTGTTTTATTTGAACATTTGTTAAATGTTCTTTACTTTGCATTGTTCCTCCTTTATCTCTCAAATAAATAAAATACAAGCCACAATTAAATGCTCGGCCGCGCACTATTTACATATTAGCATTACAGGTTAGCTTGAATACATATTCAAGTTAACCGTCTGTAAAATCTGACAAAATGTTTTATCAAAACTGTACAGCTTTTCCCACTGCTTCAGTCGGTCTTTGGGAAACCTAAAAAATGAGCATGCGTTGCATAAACTTTGATGATTACAGCCGAAAACAAAGCAGAGCGTTTTGCACCATTCAATTAAACCGCCTCTTCGAACAGCTGGTGGTTTGTTTGCATCCGAGCAATGAACCGGAAGTGCTTCTTGGACGAGACTTTCCAGCCCTATTCCCACCTGTAAGCATTCAAACACTGCTCTGCATGCTTTCATATGGTGCTGCAACCCTCCTCCTTCCCATCACCGCCACATCAGGCAGAACAACTTCTGCATTCACCATGCAGGGCTCCGACAGGTTCTAAACGCCAAATCTCAGAGTATTGTGTGCTATTTATGTAGTGATAGATTACTATACCAACCAATAAATACACTTCTAATAACCGCCTTTTGTCTGTATCAGTCTCTCCAGATTGATATGGCATCCAATTCTCTCAGCTCCTGTGCGTTTGTCATGCATATCTTTGAATGTATGAGCCGTGGAGGCTGTGGGGACTTTGACTGGATACAACATTCATGTGTCTTTGAGGTGTGAGTGTAATAGTGAAAGGGCACACAGCTCCATAGAGGCTCCTGTTTGAAATAATGAGAGCGTGGAGGTTTCATGTGATGGGGACCAAGCCGCACTGGGGCTGCTAATGTGGGCCGCAGCATTTACTACATTCGGCTCATATCTAAAGGGAATGAGCTCCATTGTGAAACTGCTTGTGCACAAGTCTCTCCATAACCTCGAACCAAGCCATGTGAACCAATTCAGACTCAGTCTTCCTTAAAATGTGAAACAGGATCATACTCTGACAAAGTACAAATCCAAGTTCAAAACAGTTGTGCATACAACTGAAGGATTGTATCGTCACTCTTTTTGATTAATTTTTCACTTTGAATTGGCTTGTGCATGAACTGTGCTATACAAAAAAAACTTGGCTTGCCTTAGCAATACAAACTAGGACATGATCAATTAAACAACTGCACTTACTTAAAACAGACTCCATCAATCTCAGTGTCAATCATATTCTTGTGTTTACGTAGGCGTATAGCATCAGAGCTTATGTTAATGAAACCTCTTTGGAAATGCTTCTTGCTGTGGGCAATCTATTGATTTCTTCATCCAAAGGTCAACTACATCTGGATCCATACAATGTAAACGCCTTTTGTGACCAGGTCAAAGCATAATTAAACAAGTTATTATGCCTTCATAATGAGCTTCAGATGTACATTGTGTGGGCTTTGTTGACCCCGACACTTGGCTTCTGATGGATTAGTGCAGAGGGCAGCCTGCTTGTTTAGCAAAGACTGGAAAACATAAAACCTATGCAAACGTTTAGATTATTAAACTATTTGGCTTCTGCATTAGCGATGGCTTCTAACATTGGATAACTCAGTGATTCCCAAACTTTTTTTGCTGCCCCCCCCAAAAAAAGCACATACTAACACAATTTGTCTATTGAAGTTTATTTCACATATGGTAATCAATATAAACCTAAGTGAACTGCCATAAACTGCAAATTGCAATAAGTGTAACAGCATTCAAGGACATGTGTAATTATGTTCAATGTAACAGGTTGCTTTTTTATATTCAACATTTAATCATTAAGCATTTTTTAACAAATTGCCTCTTTGCAAACATGGGTTTTAAACATAGACTTCTATGGGCAGTTTCAAAATGTCTGCAGGGGCTTGAAAATGTGAAGAAACGCATTTGCACATGTGACAGCGGTTACGAGCCTTCAAAAGTCCACTGCGATTATACTAGACTGGTCCAAAGAAATACACTCCCCTCAGCATGGACACACATGTGGAACGGAGCTTTGGACCACCTTGTAAAGCCGTTTTTGAGAGATAAGAAGATGCTATACATTAGCATTGGCTAAATCTTATTCCGGGTCCACCCCCATCGGCCTGGGGTGGTACTGCAAGCATGTCAGCGAACGTAATTTTGGACATTTTTGACCCGAGACCCGCCCCCGCTGTATTTAAAACATGACCAACTCACTGAGAGGAAAACAAAAACCTAAAGGTTTGCTGTGCAAAAATGTCACCTTTAATCCTCACATCTTTTCAGTGGCTGATGTGGACCTGCTTCATGCTGTAGATCTTGTCAAATCTGGGTTGCAATTTTTCGTCCCGGGCCCCCCATGCAATTGCTCTGCGCCCCCCCAAGAGGGCGCGTTCCCCTCTTTGGGAACCACTGGGATAACTGTAGATGTATCAATTACGTATTTTTTTTTAGAGTGTTTGGCCAGTTGGACTTTTCACTATACTTTTCAAAACAACATAAATACGTATGCTCAGATTCAGTTTGTGAATGAGAGATGCGATACTTGATCTCACGATGGAGGAATTTCTGATTCAGGATTCAAGTAAGTAAGTAATCTTTATGTATATACCACGTTACCCAGACCAGAGTGACAAAGCGGTTTACAATTGATCAGGATGATTCAAGTATCTACACAATTGAGCATGAGGTCTATCTTTCCTGAATGTTATGATTAGTTATAAAACTCTGCTCCACTTACTGGAATTTTTGATATACTTTATTTACATTTTCATATACATTTTATACCGTTTTACACGCACGCACGCACACACACACAACACACACACACAGTGGCACTCCAAGGGTACCCCAGGGCCCCAGGCAACAGAGTCCTTGGGGGCACCGATACCGACCACATAGTAAAATGCAATATCTATTTCTTGTTTACATTAATATGAATAAAATGTGATAAATTCTTACTTTTAACAATAAATGGATGCCTGGGGCCTGCCTGGCAGACTGTACAGTCTACCATAGAAAATTGTGAATACTTCAGTACTTATCCTGACACAAAGCAATGAGAAATAATTTAGCATGTCTTTTTATAAGCTTGTTCTCGACACTCATCATGTTATAATTAATTACAAAAACTACCTATCAACGTGTATTAATCCTACAAAATCTAATCTTTCATTTGGCCCTCGGTGTTTATATAGTCTATATTAAAGATTAGGCTCTTAGCTTTAATCTGCAAAAAACGACTTGTTTTTACCGTTCTTGAGCAATCTGTCATAAAACGTATAGTTACTAATACTGCTCTCGTTTGAATTCGAACCCGGGTCACCGCGCTAAGAAACTGCATCTTAACCACTAGCCCACTGTAACAGTGAACACAAAATCAGCCCCAGGAAGGCTTTTTAACTGTTGATAAAGATTTATCTGCCAACTCATCACTTATCACTTATTATAATAGATCCATGGTTGTAGCCTGTACAAGTCGACCGCTTGTGCCAAATCAGTCGGCCCTCGGGGGCCCCAGGCAGCTGCCTGTCTTGCCTGTTGGCACGGGACGCCTCTGCACACACACACACACACGCACACACCTTTGGAAAAGTATTGTCTACCAATTAGATGCAAAACAATGAAAGCAACATGTTCCCCTTCTACCAGTAGATGGGAGTGTTTGCTTATTCTGACAGTCACTTCAATCTCAAACCTAACAAAAACATAAACCATGTTAAACAAATAGGTTCTTTGAGTTTGAATTAACTGTTCTATACAAATACACTTGCCTTTGCTGTACAGCTGAACATAATTGTTTTTAACCTACATTTGACTATTGTCAAAGTAGAAACCTGTTTCACAGTTTCAGGAAAACTGTATAAAGCTGCATAAATCTAAAATTCTATCTCCCATGTCGCCAGGTTTATAGATAACCAGTCTGCTCCACTCTGCGCAAACCCTTGATAAACAGCCTGATGCATTAAATGTGATTTTATACCAAATATCCAGGTAGAGTATACGGTGAGCACATTTAGCTGCCTGTCCCCGTACCTTGTGCATGATCAGATTGGTGTGACAGCCGCAGGAGGAAGAGGAGCTCAGGTGTGCAGCCATCACACTCAGCCCGCTGGTAATAAAAGGTGAAAATGTGTCATAGAAGTTCCCTCATCGCCGGCTCCAGATGTGCTCTTACCAGCGTTAAATCGCAAACATCACCAGAATTTAATTAGGCTGGTTCTGGTGACATAGGCATGAAATGAACGGTTCTTGCTGTAGGGGAATAACTATGATATGTATGAGATCGACTTAAAATTAAGAGACAGTCCACATTCTAAAGCCAGTGTGGGAATGTGAGAGGAATAATAATAGACACATCTGCAGATCTGGGCCAGAACAGAACAGAACTGTACAAATGATTATTATCTTTACACCCATTAAAGCCTAGTGTATAGTCGCGCGGCGCGGACCTTACGCTGGAGACGTGACGTCACTTGCGCATGGATCACCTCAAGGCCCTTACGTCGCCTGCCGCGCACCCAAAGAAGCTCCGCTGTGATTGGTCCGTGTGTGTGTGTATTGGAAGGAAGCATGGAGCGGCTGCAGGAGCATGGACGAGGCACTGTGGAGCAGACTGCTTTGGGCTTCGAAGGAACCGAAGGAAAAGTAGTTTGGGCTCGTGGCAGAGCCTGATATACGGGGAGACTGTGGACTGTTCAGTTCTGTTGGATATCTAACATATATATATAACTTATAAACTGTGCAGTCATTTCTTTTGCACTGTTCCTGTCTTTGTTTGAATCTGCACTTGTAGCTTATCGCGTCTGTTCCATTCCTCCTGCACTTGTAAATAGTTGATGTTTGTCTCAGATATTTAACACTTATTGTTTTGCTGTTTGTGCTGAATACAATTTAATAAACTATGTTTGCAACAAGAACTGTGTCTTTATTCACAAAATCACAGTTAAATGAGGTGAAACGATGAGTTTAGAACTATCACATAAACCTACAGTAGAAACACATGCATGAGCTCAAACAGGTTCGCTATTGTTTTTGTTCTGAAGAGGAGAAAGTAGCAGCACAAATGGGACCGCTTTGGTTTCTAAACTCCTGTGAGTTTGCCATCACGTGGTTGGTTGTGGGATTACAACATTCCGGGAACGCGCAAGTGTACCACAAACTGTGGTTACGTAGGTTCAACGTAAACCTTAACCGCAACCGTAAGCAGCGCCGCGCGAATGTACACAGGCCTTTACAGTGTATATGTGCATAAGGGCACAAGAAATGTCTCTTTAATGGGAAAAAAGTACTATAAATAACAGTGCAATAGTTTTCTGCCACATACTGTATTAACACCTAACCCTGCAGATAACTACAGCTGAGGTGGGAGAGTCTGTCCATAGGACAACAATCAGTCGTGCACTGCACAAATCTGTGAAGTGGCAAGAAGAAAGCCATTTCTCAAAGATATCCATAAAAAGTCTTGTTTAAAGCCACCTGGGAGACACACCAAACATGTGGAAGAAGGTGCTCTGGTCAGATGAAACCAAAATCGAACTTTTTGGCCACAATGCAAAACGATATGTTTGGCGTAAAAGCAACACAGCTCATCACCCTGAACACACCATCCCCACTGTCAAACATGGTGGTGGCAGAATCATGCTTTGGGCCTGCATTTCTTCAGCAGGGACAGGGAAGATGGATAAAATTGATGGGAAGATGGATGGAGCCAAATACAGGACCATTCTGGAAGAAAACCTGTTGGAGTCTGCAAAAGACCTGAGACTGGGACGGAGATTTATCTTCCAACAGGACAATGATCCAAAACATAAAGCCAAATCTACAATGGAATGGTTCACAAATAGACGTATCCAGGTGTTAGAATGGCCAAGTCAAAGTCCAGACCTGAATCCAATCGAGAATCTGTGGAAAGAGCTGAAGACTGCTGTTCACAAACGCTCTCCATCCAACCTCACTGAGCTCGAGCTGTTTTGCAAGGAAGAATGGGAAAGAATTCCAGTCTCTCGATGTGCAAAATAGATAGATAGAGACATACCCCAAGCGACTTGCAGCTGTAATTGCAGCAAAAGGTGGCGCTACAAAGTATGAGCGCAAGGGGGCCAAATAATATTGCACGCCCCACTTCTCAGTTTTTTATTTGTTAAAAAAGTTTAAATTATCCAATAAATTTCGTTCCACTTCACGATTGTGTCCCACTTGTTGTTGATTCTTGACAAAAAATTGAATTTTTATATCTTTATGTTTGAAGCCTGAAATGTGGCAAAATGTTGAAAGGTTCAAGGGGGCCGAATACTTTCGCAAGGCACTGTAATGCCGTTTTTCCACAGTGTCGGTTCAGTTCATTTCGGTACGGTACGGCACACCTATTTTGCTTTTCCACTAGTGGATGGAATGGGAGATTTGAGTACTTTTTCGTACTGCCTCAGCCGTGGTTCCATCCCCATAGTACCCGTGCCATGACGTCACGTCGGCCCACTGCCTTACACTGATTGGTCAACGAGTGTCGTCACTGGAAGCGACATCTGACCCTTAGGGAAAAACAACTCAACCGCCATCTTTAAAACCGGCTGCTCTGCTCGGCTCTGCTTCAGCTACATTACGTCCTCCTCACTCCAGAGAAATGGAATTGCACAGAAAGCCCCACAAGTCCTGGTCCTAGTCGGTGGAAGAGGTCCACACGTTCCTCTCTTCAGGCCAAAAGAAAGAATTCAAAGGCAGCTCGAGGCTCAACACAGTTTTCAGGAGATCACCCAGCTATGGATTTGTGACTAGTCTGTGGTAATCCTGGAAATAACTGGTTAGCTACGAACCCCCTAAAGCTCTCACTGAAATGTATTTACTGTGTAAATGCTCGATTGTCTGTTGTACACCGTGAGCTAGCTACATTTAGCTTCATTTAGCTATCGATAGCAGCTAAGCTAACGTCCTCCCTGTGCTACTGTGCTTTATCTTGTATTATCTGCAGTATTCATGTGTTGTCATTCTGTTTTGTGCTTGTATTTAAGTTGTTGTGTGTATATTTGTATAAGAATCTCTTCCCATAAGTGTGGAGATTACCAACGAGTAATGAGTGACCGGAGTATTCTCATCTGGACCTGGTCTGGACTTGGTCTGGACCTGGTCTCTGACATACGTACTTTTGACTTTGTAAACTGTTGGTTTTGCACTTTACTTTTGTTTTCAATAAATCTGTGATTGTATCCCAAGACTGTGTTTCATTCATTTATTATTATTGTAGCTGAGGTTTGGGTATCGATTGTTTGTCTGGTCTCGGAGTCTGCTGTAGTCCGGACCCGAGTCCGGACTAGTCTAGCTTAGCCTAGCTTAGCCGCTAACTCGCTACCCCTATGGCTGCCGCTGTCTCTCCCTCGGTCCTTTACTGCTCGAGTTGCCATATGACAAGTTTAAACCCCGGATCCTCCTCTGAGGGCAGTGATAGATGTGTTAAGTGTAGTACAGTAGTAGCTTTGGAATCCAGGGTTAGTGAGTGAGCAGAGTCTCGAGCTAGCGCTAGCATTAGCTATAGCCTAGCAGTTAGGGATGTAAAAAACTATGAATTTTCATGACCGACCACCGAGCCTCATTAACCGGTTGAAACCGGTTAACCGCGTAGTTTAAAATAGTCCACGTTCTTTGAAATAACAGCCATTTCGAGCCGCGTACTTTTCATAAGTGCAGCTCTGCGTTCTACTGGATCAGAGCCGAGACAGCGGCGCCCAAACCCGCAACAGCTCCGGCACCTTTGCGCACAGAGAACTGCTTTTTTAATCTTCCCATTCTGCTGTGCTGCGGGTTAATACCAAAACTTTCTAGCAGCAAACACGGCTCGTTCACATGGTCAGAGCAGCGAGTGACGAGCCGCGTCTCACAGGTCTTCACAAAAGTTTAAATACAAGTGATGTGTGTGGAGCTGATCCCGAGGACCATAAACACAAACATGTTTCCCCTACAGCAAAACATGTAGGGGAAATACGCGACTCCCAAAGGAGCCGCGTATTTGCGCGAATCCTTTGGGCTCCGTGACACAGAGGAGCGCGACAGACCGGTATGTGTGTGTGTATGTGTGTGTGTATGTGTGTGTGTATGTATATGTGTGTGTGTGTAAATGTAAGCTCCAATGTAGTTCTGACCCGCGCCAGTGTGCAACTTTGACGGTAACAGAGGGGAGAGATGATGCGTGTGGATGTTACGTATGGAGAGGGGGAAAGTGTGTGTGTGTGTGTGTGTGTGTGCGCGCGTGCGTGTGTGCATATGTGGCTCGTGCGGCGTGAGAGTCGTCCCGGAGTTTATAATACATGGGCGCACACAGCTAGATACAGACCCGCTCGTCACACCGTGCAAATAGGGCTTAAAATAGCGTTATTAAGAGACCTCCCCTCTCCCCTTTTTCTCTTTTTTAACCGACAGCTTTGACCGGTTAACGCTGTGACGGTCAACCACCGGTTAACCGGTCGCCGATTTACATCCCTACTAGCAGTATCCTCGGACATGCAGCCCTCCTCCTCTGCTACACAGGCTGCTGTTGTTACAGGTATGTCCCATTCAGATTGTACAGAGCAGTCAGCACCATTGACTTCACAGTGTCTGAGTCATTCTTTTAAGACATAAGCATTTTCAAAAACTACTCGTGCTGTGCTGAATTTTCTATTAAACACTTGCTCTGGTATTATAATAAATCCATGCACCGCACCAGTACTAGTTACGCGTCACACGTAAATGACGTGGTCTGACAACGCTGAGGACATACTAGGGGGTACTATTTTTGATGGAAAAGCACGCGAACTGGGCCATGGCGCGCCGTGTAGAGTCAAAACGTACCGTACTCGGACCGTGGAAAAACGGCATAAGTCTATCCACTGTAGGACTAATACAAGATTTTCATATCTTCTTACATCTGTAGCAGGATTGGCAGTACTCTGAAAAGCCCTGATCATTATTCATTCAAATCCCATTAATTTTTTGTCTTGTTTTATTGGATGCATTTTAAGCTAACCAACAGTATTCCTTCTGGCAACGTTGATTTCAACAATGCCCTAATCCTAATCATACTGTGAGGTCATCACTGGACTGGGCGGATCTATAGCCTGTCTGTCCGTGGGTGCGGATCCCTCCCTCGATGTGGGCCTCCTAAAGGTGCCTCACTTTTTTCCCACTGGGGATTTTTTGAGTTGTTCCCGCAGATGCAAGAGAGTCTAAGGACAGTGGTGATGATCCAGGACATATAACAGTTTATGGACGTCTATTAACATTTATGCTTCTCCGCCCTTCATGGACCAATGGCTCTATGAGTTTGTTATTGTTGCATTTCCTCTGTTTGAACTGTTTGATTCTCTGATCTGTGTTGGCGAATAAATAATGTAATTTAAATGAATTGAATTAACTGAGATGACAAATAGGCATGTACAGTACTTATAAATCAGCGTTGTAAGTCACCAAGTCGACTGTTGAAAATAACTTTATATCCATGATGACTGTGAGGTTGAATTTGAAATCGACCAAATGTATTGTATGTGTCAACACAGAGTTTTAGAGTTAGAAATGTCCCTGTGTTTAATGCTAAGAGATACAACTGAAAGCAGAGAAAGTATTGGAGTGGAGTGGCCATGCTTATGTTTATTTATATAGCACATTTCACAGATCAAGGTCACCCAAAGCGCTTTACATTTGCAGTACTCTGTTTCTCTCTTGTGTTGTTAAGCACTTTGAGTTGCCTTGTGGAAGAACAGTCCTGTACAAATATCCTTGCCTTACCTATAGAAATATGCCTCTCCTACGCACCAATTTGTATAAATTGAAGTTTTCTTTTCATCCTTTCTTTGAAAACTTGTCCACAGACTCAGATAAAAGAACTTTGTTATTATCACCAAAATATAATTGCAGTATTGAAACTGTGACTTTGAATAGAAGAATTACACAGACTTGCTTCTCAGAAATGATATGTGGTTATCCCTGTGTTTAAAAAAAAAAGTATTTTGTTACGTGTTTTCATTGCCTTGTTTCAGTGTGATGATTACCAGCCTAGTTATTTCTCCGAAACATCATTTCTGCAATATCAGCTGTCGGAATAAATCTGAAATTGAATATTTTAGCTACAACTGAACCCTTTCTACTTTAAAATGCAACTAGCCGCTCACTGGTCTACCGAGAATCTCCAAACCCTCTCAAAGCAGAGTTTTCCATTACATAAGTGTGTAAGTGACTATTTTTGCTAGAGGTAAGACAGCGTTGCTGGGGCTGTTCATAAAAGGCTTCCGTGTTTTGGAGTGAGACATTACTCTGGAGAAAAACAAAATGCAGCCTCTTCACTTGTAAATAACAAGCTCTTTTGGTTGGAGACAGCTCCGCCACAGCCTCTAGCAGGCGGCAGACGGAGCTCATTTCTCCAACGCGCCATGAAAGTTTAACAACATGAATTTACATTTCCTCTTAATTATGCCACTGTCTGGAATATTGTCTGTCGTCTGAGGTACTTAAGTAAAGTCTGTTGGTGAATTTGAAAACAAGGACCATGCAGCAAGAAAGCAGACGTTGGTTTAAGATCCAGCAAATGCATTCTTCTCCAAAGTGCAAGACATACCATACTTCTGCTTAACACAATTTGGCGACTTGAGAACCGTAATTACTTAGCTCAAGTACAGGTTTGTTATTTACAGTATTTGTTTGTGACTTTTTCTTTATCTAATGTAGGTGTACTATGTTTGTATATTATTATTTTTTATAGAATTGTGATTAATTTTACTTTTAAATCCCAGAAATGTAGCCATATTTTACTGGCAATTAAAATAAAAACATTGTGGGTGTTTCAGGTAATATCACCTTTGAAAACAACAAGACCCACATGTATCATTATTGCTGTGTGTCCTCACCTCCCACTTGCTGTCCGGGGTCCTCCTCTTGAGCTGGATGTTCCAGTGGTCCGTGGAGTCCATCTCTGCGCAATGAGCCATGGTCAGGGCCACCGGACTGAGCAGGTCTAAACCCGGAGGACCATACGTGACCTCCGGGCCCAGCAGCACCTCACAGCCCTCCAACGTCTGCAGACTGGACACAAGACACAAAGACTCTGCCATTTCACATTTCTCAAAACAGAACAAATATGGATTTACTTTAAGAAAAAAAAACAAGAGTATACGTGCTTATAAGTACAAACGAGAAATTCTGCATTTATAATCATGGCATGGTTTAATTACAAGCATACAGTTGTAAAATAACTTTACAATTGTGCCCCACCCAAAAACTGTTTAATTAAAAGTAATTTGGAGGCAATCATTATAAAAAAAAAAGGCTTAGACTGGCTTTGTTCAAAACTATCTTCTCTGTCTGGTACACACTGGAGTAGTCTTGCACATTTTTTCCAATATGGTTTTTCTGCAAATGGCAAATAATTCTTTAATCTTTTTGAATCTTTAATCAGAGTCCTTAAAGCAGACATATAAATTTATATTTATTTATTTAGTTTATTGAGAATGGAGCTATGAACAACTCCAGGTCTGTTTTTGATGAGGAACAAAAGCTAATAAAAAAGAGATTCCACCAGCCCTACATTTCCTGGTCGTGTTTCCATTACACTTTAGTATCTGGTACCCGATTCTAGCAACCTACCCACAACCAACCAGTGTCCGGTGAAATTCCTTGGTAACCACGGCTTCCAGCTGCACTCTGGCCATTCACTGTCAGTTACAACACTTTAGTTTAGCTCAATAGATAGCTGGATAGAACAAGTGACAATAGGGATTTTATTCAATGACAAAGCAGACGTGTCTAGCTAAGGCTTATGTTAGCTTACTGTGAGGTTCAAATGGTGCTCTCTGGACTTAGGAAGTAGTAAAAAGTGATTAAAATATTTCAAAAGATTTATGGCCAATTCCATTTGATTCGGTCAACAAGACAAGACCCACCATGCATAAATATAACCACCGCAAACTTTGTGCAACAGTTAACACGGCAACTGGGGTAATAACATCTGTGTGTGTTTTCCTTTTCTTATAAAATCTTGGCACAGGTGAAAGATCCACGACTGCAGCCTTGTTAAGCACAAAAAATCGTCCATGACCGTGACAACCACATTAGTACAGAGGAACATGTTTGAACTTTGTGTTGGCTATTATACACCAAAGTATGGGCCGCATTCAAATAAGGATAAACGAAAAGTGAGGAATTGGCAGGATGTGAAAGGACGCCCTCCCCTCTGAATTGAACGCTTGATGGGGTTTGTTGTTGTTATCAGGCAAAGAGCGAGCTATAGATTAGAAATAAATGCCACTCATGTTAACGTGTGGAACTAACACTCCCACAATTTTGAAACATCAATAACTCCCCGAGTGGTCTTTTTGACTGCCCATATTAAAAATATTATAATTCTGAGAAATTGTCCCCCCCAAAAGATATTTATGTTTAATATAATATTTCTGCCGGGGTCCAATAAACCAATCCTAGTTCATTTTAGGGCTGTCAAAATTATTGCGTTAACGCACGCACATTAATACAATTTTTTCATTAATTGCGTTAAAAAAGTTAACGCAATTGACGCATGTCCAAATGGCCTGCCCACGCATCCTGTAATAACACTCACAAGTGACAGGGACACGTGTGTGAGATGGTGACAGAGCAGGTACGCATTAGTTAGCATTAGCACAACTTCTTATAAGCTGTACAGCAATCACTAATGATTGCTATATATAATTGAAAGATTACCGCTAGTTTTCCAAATATAGTCCGAGCGTAGATAGTCCGAGACGGTCCCGCTCCCGCTGGTCTCTCCAGAGGATACGATGTAAGCTAACAATGTTCACCCGTGCTTGATTTCTTCTTTTATCATTTTTTCGCTAGTTCCCTCTTCCCCTCCTCACTGTTTCGTCTTTTGAGCTGTTTTGCTGTGTCTGCAGTTACAGACAGACGAGGCAGAGCCATTTTCGGCCTCCATGCTGCTGTTGTTTACATGGGCTGCAGACGCTAGAGGGGGAGTGGCCTAAGAAAACTAGAGTCACGCAGTTTCTACTCTGCACTTTTTACGGCCTTAATTCATACACAAGCTAAATCAATTAGCTATATTTTTCAATTAAATTATGGGTTTTAAAAAAACTTAGAAAAAATACTGTCTACAAAGACAGAATGTTAATAATATAAATGCCGTTTTATGTGGATTTATTGTTGCAATAAACAACAGTACACTATGTTGTCAATTATCTTTCCATTCAAATAACCATTTACAGAAAGGTATGGCATAATATTGCTGATAGTTTGAATTGAAATGTCATGGTTTAAGTTTATTTCCTGTTTTATTTTGAAATGTGTTATCCCTGTGTCTTCTTTGGTTGTACTTCCTGTTGTCTGATTGCCTGCCCTGCCCTTATCTGTCTCACCTGTGTCTCGTTAGTCTTGTATTTAGCCCTGTGTGTTCCTTCACTCCCTGTTCCGTCATTGTCATTCCTAGTCTGTTTTAGTTCTGTCCGTTCCCTGTATTTTTGGTAGGTCTTGATTTGTATTACTTTCATTAAATCCATCTTTTTGCAGATTTTGCCTTTTGGGCCTCATTTGTTTTTCACCCACGTGACATGAAATGCAATAAAGTACGATTAACAATTTTTTAAGTGTATATATATTAGGGGCTGCACAATATATCAAAAAAATGCGTTTATTATATTTAACGATAGGGCTCAATTATCAAAGGAAGTATGTCTTTGAAGAGCCATGTCGGGACTGCGTCTAACATTTTGCTTGGCTCACAGCCATGAATTTATCGAGGCCCACTGAAGAGTCTAAGTGGGAAGTCACGTATGCCGCTTCAACCTGTCCACCACTAACAGCAGGAGCAACCTCCTCCAGCTTGGCGATTGGATGTAATTTTTATTATTAAAGAAGTGGAGAAAGTTGACACTGCTCAGTGAGCTTGGAATTTTAGGCTCGATTGCGCTATGGCAGTTTGTGAGTTTAGCGACGGTGCCAAACAAAAATCTACTGTTGTTTTTATTCGCTTCTATTAAAGTTAAATAGTATTGAGTTCGAGCCCCGCGAAGGGCCTTCTTGTAGTTTCGGAGACCTGCTTTCCACTCCCTGTGGACAGGCTCCGAGTGGGAGTGGCGATATAGCCTCTCCAATTTTCTGACGTCCTGTTTTAAAGTGTGGAGTTGAACACTGTACCAGGGCGACGATGATCTAATCCTAATGGTTTTCTGTTTTAAAGGAGCTGCTGCATTTAATGCAGATTTTAAAGACTCCATAGTGTTGCCCACCGTTTGGTCAATGACTGAGGGACTGCAGCTGCTGTGTAACAGGTTCACCTGCTAGCAGTATTCAACCTAGGCTGTATTAGTTCTTTGAAACCTTGTGATAATTTATCATTTAAGGTTCTTTTACTTATGGTTATATCTTGCGGGACAGGGAAAGTCCTCCAAAGCGAGATCAAACGAGATCAAGAAATGGTTCATGAACTACGAGCTTTGAAGCCGGATGTCAACTTTGGAGAGACATCTCACAGCCGATAGGTCAGGTCAAGGTACAATGGTCGTGGTTATGACTGTGCCGTAGTAACTCGTCATTCTGAGTAAAACCAATCAACCTTCTAGTCGGCGCTGATAAGCTTTGTTTAAGCTGTCAGTGCTGTCGTCCACTAGGTATATTGAAAGTCTCAGCTATAACTATGTTTTTCCCCATTCCAAGAAAACTATGTTTGAAATGGAAGTCATGAGAATTCCTGTTAGGAACTCGCTGTAGCAGGACCAGGTAGGTCGGTATAAAACTATAAATAAAACTGCGTTTTGTTTTCTCCACCCAGGACAGGTGATTGTAAAGTGTTAAGTTTTCAAACGAGTGAAATGCGTTTGTTGGTTTTTGGGACTAAGAACCAAGATGTGTGTGATATAATCGCAACACCACCGCCGCGACCTGTAGCTCTGGCTTTCTGGTAGTTAACATGCGTCGGAGGAGTGCACTCATTCAATCTAACGTACTCGTCCTGTTGGAGCCAAGTCTCCGAGAGCGCAAACAGATCCAAGCCCTTGTCTATAATAAGTTCGTTTATGAGAAGCGATTTAGACGAGATTGATCTGACGTTCATTAAACCACATTTAACAACCCTACCGCTAGAACTATTTCTGTCTGTCTGAACTTTTATTAATTTACTGTGTCTGACACCTAGGTCAGATTTCCTCGCATATAGTGCTTTAGACTTCAAGCGAGGAACACACACAGTTTCAATCTGACTAGGTTCTGAGGCTAGTAACTGAGCACACACAGGCATACACATACATGCACACACAGTTTCAATCTGACTAGCTTCTGAGGCTAGTAACTGAACAGATGGGGGGCTCAGAGGTTGTGGCAGAGCAGCTCTGCACCCGGGCCTCAGTTCTGCATCGTCATTTGAGCCGAGCAGAACAGTTTAGAGCCAGGGCCAAATTCTTAGCCAAAAGGGATGTACCCGCCAACGTTGGGTGGATATCATCCGAGCGGATGAGACGGGCTTTCCCCAAAAGGCACTCCAATTGTCAACATGAACAACACCACTTCGAGGGCACCAGCCAGACAGCCAGCGGTTGAAAGCCGAGTGTCTGCTGAATGCTTCTGCACTGCTAGTGCTAGGTAGGGGCCCAGAGAAGATGACAGTGTCGGCCATTGTGCTAGCCAGCTTGCACACGGCGGCGACTTG
Organism: Knipowitschia caucasica; assembly: GCA_964034765.1. Lineage (NCBI taxonomy): Eukaryota > Metazoa > Chordata > Actinopteri > Gobiiformes > Gobiidae > Knipowitschia > Knipowitschia caucasica. The sequence continues at coordinate 14,628,956 of OZ035831.1, forward strand.
CAGCTTCAACACCTCGGACTGTTTCCGCCGAACGTCATTACCACCCGCGTGAATAACAATTCGACGGAAACGCTGCTTGTGGGTCATCATGAGCCTCAGATTCCCTTCAATATCACCAAGCCTGGCCCCAGGGAAGCACCGAACAGTGGCTCCTGGGATCTTAACACCTCTAACAATAGAGGAGCCAATTACCAGCGCATCAGCGACTCCATCGGCTCTCTCAGCAGCTCTCTCAGCGGCTCTCTCAGTGGGGCCTTCTTCCCCGCCCGGCCGCGCGGGGGCGCAGCCGGACAGAGCGTCCCAGCGATTGTAAATGCTAACAGGAGGAGGCCCAATGGGGAAACTACCAACAACACGTCGCCCTTTCCGAACAGTCACAAAGCCATCACTATCCTGGTCTTGTCCCAGCTGCGGAGGACGGGCTGGGAGGCAAGGCTCGCTAGTTCTCCTCTGCCTTTCCCTAAAGCTGCGCTCCGCTGTCCCTGAGGATACGGCCTGGCTGTAGCTAATGCTAGCGCTAGCTCGAGACTCCAGTGCTCGGAGACGCAGCTCTAACTCACTGACCCTGGATTCCAGAGCTACGACTACACTACACTTCACACATCTATCACTACCCTCAGAGAAGGATCCAGGGTTTAGACTCGCCATATGGCAACTCGAGCAGTAAAGGATTGAGGGAGAGACAGCAGCCGCCATAGTAGCGAGTTAGCGGCTAGGCTAGGCTAAGCTAGGCTAGGCTAAGCTAGTACGGATCCGGGCCCGCACAACAGACTCCGAGACCAGACAAACAACCGCTACCTAAACCTCAGCTGCAGTACAGCTGACTCGGAGTGCTTACACAGTTAGCTTGGTGTGCAATACGTGGATTTGTAATGTGTTTGTTAGTGCAAACAGAGAGCAGAGTGATAGCAGTCAAGAAACACGCTCACCGAATACAGGAAGTCACGTCACCACCATCATCAAGTTCGCGGATGACACCACCCTCATTGGACTCATCTTCAACAACGATGAGTCCGCCTACAGGAGGGAGGTGGACCGGCTGGTGTCCTGGTGCAGTGGTAACAACCTGGAGCTGAACACCAGTGGAGATGATTGTGGACTTCAGGAAGAGCACAGTTCCCCCGCCCATGCCCTCCCTGTTGGACTCCCCCATCACCTCTGTGGAGTCCTTTCGTTTCCTGGGTACCACCATCACCCAGGACCTCAAGTGGGACCCGACCATCACCTCCTTCATCAAACAGGCCCAGCAGAGGATGTATTTCCAGCGGCAGCTCAGGAAAGCCAAGCTGCCTGCACAGATGTTGGTGCAGTTCTACAGGGCCATTATCGAGTCCATCCTCATCTCCTCCATCACCGTGTGGTTTGCTGGAGCCACAGTCAGGGACAAGCAGAGACTACAGAGCATTGTACGCTCTGCAGAGGAGGTGATCGGCCGCAGCCTCCCATCACTGTAGGACCTGTACGTCGCCCGAGCCCGCGGGCGGGCTGGTCGTATCACTGCTGTCCCCTCTCACCCCGCACATGGACTATTCCAACAACTCCCCGCAGGAAGGAGAATACGGTCCATCAGGACCAGAACCGCCCGCCATAAGAACAGTTTCTTCCCCTCTGCTGTTGGACTCATGAACACTTCATGAGTCTGACCTCTGCCCTTATAACCGTCACATTATGCTACTGTCACTTTACTGCACTATACTGCACTCTTAACAGTCTATTGTGTGCACTTGTATATAGTAAACAGAAGAAATTGTGTAGATTTTTATTTATGCATGCCTTCTTGTTTTTATTCTACTTTAACTTGTTTGCACCGAGAGCTAAAGCTATTTCCTAGTTTGTGACTTCCTGTTTCCTACATGGTAATAAAAAGGATTCTGGTTCTGATTCTAATGTTTGCTACAAATACAGCCATAGATTAGAAAAAGGTCATCAAGAACATGGTGCCAGCTCCTTCTGTCCAAATCTTCTGCTGTAGTTCTGGACTAACTGTCAGCATGAAAGTGCATTTTGTGACCTTCCAGTGTAAAGTGCCTTACAGTAGTCTAGACATGAATAAATTTAGTGTGCACGCCTTGCTAAAAATGTTTAATAGATAAAGGTGATAAAAGTCAGATTTAACGACTGTGCTGATCTGCTTATCAAGATTAAAATCCCCATTCATGGTGATGCCAAGGTTGGTGTGGCAAATTGATGTGCATTAGGTTCAAAAGGTTATCTCTTTGCCCAAACAAAACTATTTCCTTGACGTCACCAAGGCATTCGAGCAGGGATGTTAGGGTGCCCTTTTCTTGCTTTGAGATGGACAAATAGATCTGGCAGTTCACATAAAATTATCGACTAGTGATTTGCGATTCGTGAACGAATCGTTCAAAACTCGAGATTCACTTTACTGACTCGGGAGTCGTGATTCCCCGCCTCCATTAACTCGTTCACTAACTCGTCCGCCCACCACTTTCTAAACTGCGACCCCCAGACTGCGTTTTCTACTAGCCACAATGAATGACACTCTAATATTACGTGTGTGACTGTGTGTGTGTGTACTGTAGCTCGTTTGAGCACAGAAACCAAAAGCTTATTGTTTACAACCATCTACTTCACCGTAACGTCCTCCTTCCTGCCTGCCCGCGCCTGCTAGTACGAGCCGTACGAGCAGTGAACGACTCACTGTGGTTCTGGATCAGCCCCTTCCCGCTCCCCTTCGAGTTGTTCAGCTCTGAACGAATCGTTCATCTGATCTGACTCACTCACTCACTCAGCATCAAGCGAGTCGAAACAACAGGACAGGACACCGACTCGTCTCGTAACTCTCGTTCTCTAACTGGGTTGAAAAAAGTAGTTTCTTTTGCCAAAAGACAAAAAATAATAACCCTCTACATGTATTATGTGAGGTAGATTTAAAAATATAATTGGCTATTTATTAAGTTATTTGTTCAGCTGTGTTTCTCTCGTCGGACAACAGGAGTTCCGCCTCGAACATTATTGGCGTTACAATGATTGTCATCAATAAAAAATGAATGTGTGAAAAATATCAAAGTTGTTTGTATTTATTATTTATATAATATAATTGTTATGACCTTTTTTTTTTTTTTTACCAGGAATGTAGGTTTTAACACGGAATACATTTATGTAACACCACATTTTTGGCGGAAAGTTTTAAATATTTTTATAGAAAATGGATAGTAGCCGCAGAAGAAGCGATATTTGGATGCACTTTGAAATAACAGGCCCATCACGAGCAAAATGTCAACTCTGTTCGTGTTATTGTATTTCTTGTATTGTGACAGCCCCTCGCTTGGAATGTTGTTGCTGCTTTGTTCACAATTTTACTGTTGAATTGTTAAATTTAAAGAGTTTATATTTTGTCAAATTAGTTTACATATTTGTTATTGTTACCATTTATCAAATTTTAATAAATGTTTTGATTGTAAATTGCCATTTTAGCATTATTTTGTGTTCATGTATGTTTTTTTCTGAACAACTGAATCACTGAATCAAATGACTCAAAACACCCGATTCACTTTGGTGAGTGATTCACTTTAACTCGAGTCAGTAAAATGAATCGAACTTTACATCACTATTATCCACAAACTACTTTCTGGTGTATTTACAGCTCTTGCTGTTCATTAATACACACTGTCCCATCCAAATAAACAAATAAATAGATAAAATATTGTGGCTGAATGGTGTTGGGACTCGGTCCTGACCGTGACATACAGTAAATGTGTTTTAGTAACCTCCAGAGAATCACACATCTAATCCTCCGAAGTGTCCACTGCATCTCTGTCCCAGATGATCAAAGTAAACAGGGCAATCTAGCAAACATGCTACTCTGCTAATACCGCCAATATGGAGTTTGTGCTGATATAATTTCACACTTTACATGTGCACTTTTTGACTTTTTGACTTCAAGACTCTGTTTCTCCTGGAGCTTTTGGTTGTTTTAGGCCCTGTCCACATTCAGAACCCAAATAACTAAAATACATTATCTATCCAGTGTGATAGTGTATCCAGCTCCTGTGCGTTTGTCATGCAGTGTTATCCATACAAAGCGGGCCTTTTGGGAACCAAAATAAAATCTCTATTTTTAGCATAATAAATAAACAAGATTGTTTCCTCACCCGTTACCAACCTGGAGGTTTTTTTTTTTTAGAATTATTCATGCTAAAATCAGGAACTTCTGGCACAAATATTGTAACATAGCCCAGCAGCAGAAGAATCATCCAGGTCTGTTGTACAGTCTGAAAGCCGAAGGAACAAAGGATCTCTTGAAATGTTTGGCAGTGCAGTGATAGGAGCCATTGCTTCAATTACTCCTCTGAGCGGCCATCGTGTCATGCAGAGGGTGTCTGGAGTTACCCAGGATGCCCTGCATTAGAGCCCTCATCCTTCTCTCCAGCAGAGCTCCCACAGAGTTCACACTTCTCCCCATCACAGAGACACATTTCCTGATCACCCTGTCAAGCCGCTTACTGTCTCTCGAGGTCAGACTGCCGCTCCAACACGCGACCACAAAGAACACGGCACTAGCTACCACAGACTGGTAAAATATGTGCAACATCTGACTTCTCACATCAAACATCAAAGAACCTCAGTCCAAATGTATGATGTGACAGTACAACGATGACGTCACACTTAAAGCAGTTAGTGTTTTTACTTTAAAAAATAAAAGTATTGCCCGATAATTTGGTTTGGGAATTTCTCAACTTAAATTATGTCCTTTACAATAGCAATTTGCAGCCAGTATTTTCAGACTTTTGGAGAGCCCCCCCCATACCCCACCCCCCTCTGATGGTAGCGTAGGGATTTACAGTTGGGAAGCATTTTATATTCTTCATACTGGTTTTACCATATACTTTGTACTGAGGAAAGTAATTCACATTCTAAAACTAAATTATTCATAATTTTTAAAATAATGCATAATATTTCTTGTTTCACTGTTTTGTGAACCCTTCATGAATGAATATGCAGGTTAAAAAAAAAAAGGCTCACATTTCAAGAAACAAACTGTAAGGTCTAATCTGGTGTCTTGTCAGTGTTAATTCAGCTTTCCTTCACATTTTTAATATTTCCTCAAGCTGTTCTAGCTTTTTTTTTGCATTTTGCAACAGAAAGATAAAAAAGATGTGTGAACGTGATAACAAGGTCCAATTTTGATTTAAATTTTATCTGAATAATGCCATCACTGGATACAATGCGACTGCAGCCCCAAAGAACATGTTGAATACTCACAGAACTCATTATGATGTAAATCCCCCGAAGCTGGCAAAGTTTGAAGCAGAGTCAACTTTTTAGAAGCACCAAAGTTGTTCCCTCTAAGATGAATTTGTAGAGCATGTAATAATTATAATTATAATAACGTAATGGTTTAGTATAGCGCTTTTTTTTGACACTCAAAGATGCTTACATGTCATTATTCATTCACTTCATACACAGTGATAAACTACTACTCTAGCCACAGCTGCCCAGGGTAAACTGACGGAAGAGAGACTGACCACCACCACCCATTCACACCAGTCTCATTCTTGGCAATGTGGCTGAGGTGTCTTGCCTAAGGGCACAATAACAGTTTGGCACTTTACAGCCGCAGCTTTCCTCACTGTGGCCCCACTGTGGCACCTGATCTAAAATTAAAGTGAACATTTTCTCCTTGTTTGTTGCAGGAGGTGATGTCTGTGGACGAGGAGTGTGCGTCCTGTTACTGTCTCGTGGACTCCGCCAGCTGCCATGTGCTGTTGGACGCACCGGGCTCGTACGCCCTGGTGGGGGAACCGCTGAGCCAGGCTGCTGTCAAGAGGCTGAAGCTGGCTGTGTTCGGAGCACTGGAGGGTCCCCTGAGCTACGGCATCAGGGTCTACTGTGTGGACGACACACCACACGCCTTTCAGGTAGGCGCCGATGGAATGGCACCTCGCAGATAAGGGTATTTAGGACAGTGTTCCCCACTCTTTTTGAGCCATGGTGCACACACACTGAGACAAACCCAAAACTGCAGTGAACAAAGCCTTCTCAATGGGTTATTTAGAAAATGTGAAAATATGTATCTTTTCATATCAATTTGACCAATAGGTGATCAGTGTTGTGCCAGTTCACAACTTTTCTGAACTAGTTCAAGTTTAGTTCAAACATGCTCAAAGTGAACAGTTCACGTTCAAAGTTCACAATTTTAATTCTGAACTAGTTCAAAGTTATATACATATATATATATATATATAATCTTGTACACTGCAGAGGATGAGAGGCTTTTGACTCCAAAACAGACAGGATTTACATGGTTTTCAATGGGAGCAAAACTTGAGTTGTCCCACTGCAGTCATCTGCGCTGCAGTCTGTGTGTCTGAACTTTATGTCAAATGTAAACGGTTGGTTGTGTCTAACTTACCCTGTGTTATCATCATGACTCGGGCACATGAGAGTCCAACAAGCCATGAAAAGTACTAGCATACAGCGCCGCACCGCAACACGGAGTCGAGGTGCGTTCACAGACGGTGGAAACAGTGGGAAGTTTTAGTTTTCGGCGGAAAAGTGCGGAGAATACTGGAGGGAGGAACTTTCTCTCGTTGCGTTTCAAAAGAGAAAACAAATTCCAACGTTCATAGTGATGTCTGCCGTTCATGACACATAAAATGAACTAATTCACGTTCAAGTTCTTTATTAAAAAATGTGTTGCGTTCAGTTCCCCGTTCACAAAAAAATTTGCGTGTTCAATGAACGTGTTCTTTTGAACTCGTTCACGCACAACATTGCAGGTGATATTGGATCTTTTCAGAATCAGAATCAGAATAATTTTTATTGCCACGTAAGTAACAGGAAGTCACAGACTTGGAAATTACTTTGGCTCAGTGCAACAGTCAGATAATAAAAAATAAAGAATAAAAAACACTTCTAAGGAATACATTTAAATTTAAAATAGAGTTACAGTTACAATATACAAGTGCACATGGTGCACACAATGTAAGGTGACAGCAGTACAGTGAAGTAAAGTGACGTATGATGGGCAGTAAAGTGACTTTATAAAGGGCGGGGGGACAGGCTAAGAAGTGTTCAAGAGTCCAACAGCAGAGGGGAAGAAACTGTTCTTGTGGCGGGAGGTTCTAGTCCTGATGGACCGCAGCCTCCTGCCTGAGGGGAGTGGTTGGAATAGTCCATGTGCAAGGTGAGAGGGGTCGGCTGTGATACGACTAGCCCGGCCTCGAGCTGAGCGCACAATGCGCTGTAGTCTCTGCTTGTCCCTGACTGTGGCTCCAGCGAACCACACGGTGATGGAGGAGGTGAGGATGGACTCGATGATGGCCGTGTAGAACTGCACCAACATCTGTGCAGGCAGCTTGGCTTTCCTGAGCTGCCGCAGGAAGTACATCCTCTGCTGGGCCTTCTTGATGAGGGAGCTGATGGTCGGCTCCCATTTGAGGTCCTGGGTGATGGTGGTGCCCAGGAAACGGAAGGACTCCACAGAGGTGATGGGGGAGTCCATCACGGAGGGTGGGGGCGGGTGGACAGTGCTCTTCCTGAAGTCCACAATCATCTCCACTGTCTTCTAGGCGTTCAGCTCCAGGTTGTTACCACTGCACCAGGACACCAGCCGGTCCACCTCCCTCCTGTAGGCGGACTCATCGTTGTTGGAGATGAGTCCAATGAGGGTGGTGTCATCCGCGAACTTGATCAGCTTCACGGAGTCGTGGCTGGAGGTGCAGTGGTTGGTGTACAGGGAGAAGAGCAGGGGAGAGAGAACACAGCCCTGTGGGGCTCCTGTATTTATAATCCGAGAGTCCGAGACATTCTTCCCCAGACGCACTTGCTGCTTCCTGTTTGTCAGGAAGTCAGTGATCCACCTGCAGGTGGAATCGGGCACATTGAGCTGGGAGAGCTTCTCCTGGCGCAGGGATGGCAGGATTGTGTTGAAGACAGATCTGAAGTCCACGAACAGGACCCTGGCGTAGGTCCCCGGGGAGTCCAGGTGCTGTAGAATGTGGAGGAGGGCCAGGTTAATGGCGTCGTCTACAGATCTGTTGGCTCTGTAGGCGAACTGCAGGGGGTCCAGGAGGGGGGAGGTGAAGGACTTGAGATAGGAGAGGACCAGGCGTTCAAATGACTTCATGACGACAGACGTAAGTGCTACAGGTCTGTAGTCATTGAGTCCTGTGATCCTGGGCTTCTTTGGGACGGGGACAATGATGGAGGATTTGAAGCAGGCCGGGACATGGCAGGACTGCAGAGAGTTGAAAATGTCAGTGAACACAGGAGTAAGTTCACTGTCTCAGAGTGGCCGGAGACACATGGTCTGGGCCAGGAGCTTTGCGGGGGTGCAGCCTCAAGAAGAGTTGTTTGATATCTTTAGAGGCTATTGTCAGGGTGGGGGCAGGGCTGATGGGTGGGTCGTTAGAGTAGTGGGGGGTGGGGGAGGTGTCAGGGGCAGCATCAAAGCCACTGAAAAAAAAGTTCAGGTCGTCAGCTAGCTTGTGGTCGTCAGCACAGGGGGGGGCTTTGGGCTTGTAGTTGGTGATCTCCCGTAGGCCCCTCCAGACAGAAGCAGTATCGTTGTTACCAAACTGCTCCTGTAGTCGTTCTTTGTGCCGGGACTTGGCTGCTTTCAGTTCATCCCTGAACTGATATTTAGCTGCTTTGTAGCTGCTGCGGTCCCCCTCCCTGAAAGGGAAAAAAGCAGACTCCTTTGCTTTCCTGAGCTGCCGGAGTTTAGCAGTGAACCAGGGTTTGTCGTTGTTATAGATGACCCTGGTCCTTGTTGGAATAATGCTATCCTCGCAGAAGTGAATGTATGACGTCACAGTGTCAGTGTAGTCATCCAAACTGTCTGTGGCAGCTCTGAAAAGGTCCCAGTCTGTAGACTCCATGCATGCGCGCAGCTCTTCCACAGCCTCATCAGAACACACTTTGGAGCTCCTCACTGCAGGTTTGTAGAGCTTTAGTCTCTGTCTGTAAGCAGGAACCAGATGTATCATGGAGTGATCTGAGAAGCCGAGGGCTGCTTTGGGAACAGCACAAAAAGCTCAGCGCACAGTGGTGTAACAGTGATCCAGAGTGTTCTCCTCTCTGGTCGGGCATTTGATAAACTGTCTGTATTTGGGTAATTCCTGGCTCAAGTTTCCCTTATTAAAATCCCCCAGGATAATAATCAGAGAGTCCGGGTATAAACGCTCCATACACAGTACTTGCTCTGCGAGTGCACACTGAGCCTCGCGCGCGTCCGCGCATAGCGGTATGTAAACAGAGACAAGAATGAATAAAACGAACTCACGAGGGGAGTAAAACTGTTTACAATGAATGAAAAGATATTCCAGAGCAGGAGAACAGTGCTTGGAGATCACTGTCACATCGTTACACCAGTTTGTATTCACGTAGAAACAGAGCCCTCCGCCTCTGCTCTTTCCTGATAGCACACAATGGCGATCCGAGCGGAACAGCCCAAAGCCCTGCAGCTCCAGAGCGCAGTCCGGGATCCGCTCATTTAGCCAGGTCTCAGTGAAGCAGAGGACACAGGATGTGGCGAAGTCCTTGTTTCTTCTCATGAGCAGGCTGAGTTCGTCCATCTTATTGCCCAGTGAGCGTACGTTGGAGAGAAAAATGCCGGGGAGAGCCTTGCGCGCTCCTCTTCTCCTCAGATGCACGAGGAGGCCTCCGCGCTTTCCCCTTTTACGGGCCCACACTTTTTTGGCTAGAACATGAACTAAAACAGCCGCAAATTCCAAGAAAACAGGCACACCAAACAACATCTAAGTGTATGTAAGCTTTACAATGAAAAACATACAAAGACACAAAAATACAGAAGGAGCATCATTAACACAGAAGCCTATGGATGGTGAGGCAAGAGAGCCTTCCTAAACAAATGAGTGAAAAGTTGGGACTTAAAATCGTCAATTGTGCGCACAGACTGGGGAAGCTCACTCCAAAAGGCGAGAAGCAAGAGTCTGGATCCGTCTCCTCGGTTTTAAAACTAGTGCAGGCGGCCATCAACAGGTTCTGACCACAAAGAGCCCTTAATGTCTGAAATTTAAAATTGAATTGATTGAATCTCATGGCACACTAACGTTCCACAGCCCACTGATCAAAAAACATTGGTTCAAGACACCTCAATCTGATTATGATATCGGGCATTGATCACCAACAAAATCAAAACTGTGAAAGTGAATTTGATCAGATTTGTTTTGCTGAGAACAAATGTTACTTGTGTGTTGATTAACAAGTTCTCATTCTCTTGACATGGTTTGTAATGAGAAAATTCAGCAGCTGGATTATTCAGCACAGTAGATGGTAAAACAGTAGTTGGTTATGCTCTGGGTCCAGAAAATTTCACTTTTTGTTCGGTCACTGACGGATTAAGCTCATATTTTGCTGTAGTTAGAATGAGATTTTTTCCGAAACTATCTATTTATTATATTCATATACAGTTGCGGGTAAACGTTTACACACCTAGGCAGAAAAACAATGTTTTGGCCATGTTTCAAAGATAGAACACAAATTAAGTTTGAAACTCCTCTTCTGACCCTGATCAGAAGTCTATATCCCCCAGTTCTCAGTAGCGTAACATCTCTGACAGCTTGGAGAATTTTGTCGATGAAGTTCTTTATCTTTACCTTTCTTCGAAACAAGCAGGAGGCCAGTCCCTATGCTCCTCAGGGTTCGAGTTGGTTCATATGGCACCAAAATACTGTACAACTATGTAAGTGCCACAAACAATGAGTGGGAAAAACATATTTTTGTCATAATTTCCAAACTAGGACATTTCTGTTAGAGTGTGGAAACTTTCAAGACTGTATCAAGTTGGATCAATTTCAAGTTATACAATGTAGAAAAATGCACTCATCTTCTCCTCAACTACATGTGTACAATCATCACAGCTGTCGACGTTGTCTCCAATGCAAAGTTCAAAATAGAGAGCGATGAACGTTTTGCTTTCCGCTGATGATATTCCCTTTATGACACCCTTTTCCTATACTTAAAGCAAAAGACAGATAATTCCCTGATTTACAACCACAGTAAAATATACCTTCTCAAATCCATGTAGACCTTTTAAGTTGCTCGCTCAATTCTTATCTTCTGATTTATCAACCTTTTTACACAAAATCCTCTGAATGGAAATGATTTTATACAGATAAATATTGTCCATGTTGAAGTCTGACCTTTTTCAAGACGTATTAAAATGTCCCGTCCGTGCGATCTTCTTTGTCCTGCCGTAAATCCTGCTCCGTTCGGGGACTACTTTCTACGGAGGAGGAGCACTGGTCCACTTTGCATATTGTAGGTCACGGCCCAGATACAGCCCAAAGCCGAAAGCCTTTGTGCTTTGGTCGTTGTGGTTTTCAGGTAGCAGCTCATTACTCACACAAACAATGGGACGTTGTGGACTACTTTGGGGGATTTACAGAAAGCGCATTAACTGGAAAACCAATGGAGATTTTCAGATGTGAAAAACAAAACGGAAATCCAATTTAGAATGACTCTGGGAGAATGAAGTGAAAAATGGTGTTCTCCATTATTGACCCAGCCTTTCATCATGGTATTCCACAGCAGTTTTGTATAACTTTTAGCATTGTTTTGTTAGAGTCATTTTTTCAGATTGTGGAGACGGAGAGGAGCACTGGTCAGACCTCTTGAGTTATCTCCCCATTGGTTCAACCATTTGTTCTTTTTAATTTTATTACAGTGTTGGGCCAGTGGTAAGAAATATGCATACAACACTAGGATTCCCAGAATTCAGAATTACGAGATCTCCCAGAACAGTAATTTTGACAGCTTCCATAACAATCAATGGAATTCTGACATATTCACACAAAAAATAATGTGTTTGACTTGTTTTACATTTTAATACATGCTAAAACTGGTGAGTATAACTTTAAATACAACAAAACAGTTGGTTGGGCTACCAAATGTTTACTGCTGACAGGTATATACAGGACAGTTGTGTTGCTATGGTAACTCACACACTCTCCAGTGGATAAACAAGCGAAACTCAGCTCTGAACCAGAACAAGTCCAGGACCAGTCCAGAATGAACAGCCTATAAAAAGGACTTTAAAGACCTTATGACGGGTTTGATTAATTTAGAAATACAGTTTTAATACCATTTTATATTAGAAGAGAACTACTAAAGGTTTCAAAATCAGTTGTTGTTTTTTTTGTCTGATCCCCCCAAATCGAAATAACCCCATAGCAACGCCCTTAGAAACAAAAAAACTTCACAGCCCTTGGTGACGACAGAACGGGTACGTTTCAACGCTGTAAGTTGTTTACAATTTGGTATTCGTTCTTTTTTCGCGGATATTCAAGATGACAAGGCCGTGTACAGCGAGTATGAGATAACTACTAGAATGTAACAATTCGTTGTCACTGAGATAGTCCAGTGGTTGTGTCGCTGGACTGCCAATCCAGACACTGGGGTCCAAATCCCACCTTGGACACCTTTTCACACTCAAAACGGCAATTTATGTGTAGTGAGCAATTGTCACCTGTAGAGTGCAGTATTGTGTTGGGCATCAGTGGAGAGAAGAGAGAAAAGGCATTCCTGTGGCATAGATCCATGGTTTTCAATGCATGGGCGTAACCCGCTATGACGTCACACACAGGTTAGAGCATAGACAACTTAAATTCATGAAAAACACGTTCTTTTTATAAAATATAGGATTTTTTTTTGCCGGAATCTCTTTCAAATTGACATTGTCATGCAATTTTGATATCCACTATTTTTTTTTTTTTAAAACCCGTCATAAGGTCTTTAACTGCCAATGTTAGTTGCCAAGCGACAAAGGAATCCCTAAATTTGTCCTTTACATTAAAACAAATAAAACAGTCAAAATGACTGCTCCGGGAGGCAAAGGTAAAACTTTATTTGAACTTTTCAGAAAGATAATTTTATCAAAAATAACAACACAGAAATGTAAATACTAGGGCTGTCAAACAATTAAAAAATTTTTAGTTGATTAATCGCACAGAAATGGTGAGTTAACTCACGATTAATCGCATTTTTAACATTCTATTTCAAATCCACCCCAATTGAAGTTAAATGAGATTATCAAATATAATGACACATTGTCATTCATACCAAATGTACTTAAATCTGTTTGCTTTTGGGCAAAACCAACATGAGCTGTTAATGAAAGGGGGAAATTTACATACCCCAGCTTTAATTCAGCGTTTCAGTTTAGTTTAGTTTCAGGAGGAGACAGGGACACTCCTGCGCTGTATTTGCGCAGGTTACGCACAGGTTGCAAAGACACGAACACAACATGCAGACAATAGTTCTGTGGCGTGTTTGGTCTTATGACCATGTTACCGCGGCGCCATTCACTCACAGCCGCTCACAGCCGTGTTGTTGTGAGCGGCTCACAGTCAGAGCGGCCACGGAGGAGGCGGACCTCAGTACACAGCAAACAACAGCCCCGCGGTGGCGCGCGTATTCTTTTAAAACATGAATCCCCAGAGGGCCTACCTGCTCTGATGCCATCTCACACGCAGCATTCTGAGTGATATTATGGATAAATGGGCGGGTCATTCGGACGTGCGTTAATGCGTTAATTTTTTTTTAACGCGTTAATGAAAAATGTAATTGACGTGAGACCCATAATGCACATGATAAGTAAGTCCAATTGACTGCTCTTGGAGTTCAAGTCTTGAAAAATGGACAACTGGATGGACAGCATGTCTTGTTGGATCAAAGTGAGGCAAACAGTAATGGTATATTTTTATGATTTACATCGATAGCCCTTTTGATCGGCATGGTCAAATGTCTTCACCCTTCTTTACGTAATACCAACCCATTCCCCACAGCGACTCATGGAGCAGAGTAGGCAATCTAAAGCGTAACCAAAAGTTTCCTCAACCTCTCTATGAGAAACTGTTTGTCTTCTATCCTCATGGGGAAAACGTGTTCCCTGGTTGCAAACTGGTGTAATGTTTCCAGTTATCCCAGTATTGTAAGCATCACTATATTGATTATTTGTCTTCTTTTTTTACCATCTTAAAAATATTGCTAGAATCAAAAGTATAGTTTCTAAAACAGACATGGAGATTTGTTAAGAAACCGCTCAAGACACCTCAATCTGATTATGCTATTGGACATTGATCATCAACAAAATCAAAACTGTGAAAGTGAATTTGATCAGATTAGTTTTGCGGAGAACAATTGTTACTCGTGTGTTGATTAACAAGTTCTCAATCTCTTGACATGGTTTGTAATGAGAAAATTCAGCAGCTGGATTATTCAGCACAATCCCACCCAAGCCCTTTATCTACTGTTTACTGCGTTGACCAAAGCAGTTGAATGTGTGCATGTAAGCATTATACCATATAGTGCTCCAGCTAGCTTAGTTCAAATCGGCCTCTTCCGCATCAAGGCTAACCAAGGTGAGGTCACGCAGAGCCAGTCCACTCTAAATGTACAGTATATGGAATCACCAGAGAAAGAGAAAGAAAAAGAACAATTGTGAAAGGTTTTCCCCAACCAGCGGTGGCCTGAGGAGGATTAACCAACATCATGAAGGATGTTGTTCATGAAGTAAATAAACTGCTAGGCGTTGCGCGTGTTTTAAAGTTCCTCTGCTCCCCATCGTTTTCCATCGTTGTGTAGACGCTGTGCACTTCGAATAAGAAGCCTGGTAATTTTTGCTAATTGCTTTGAAGCGTCTCTGTCTAAACAAGGCCTTAGTCTCTTCCACTGACAAATGCAGCAAACACCACCTTAGTCTCTGCAAACGTACATTAACACTAGAACTCCCAGAGCAGTCAATTTGACGGCTTTTGAGTACTTACGTATGTTATGTACATTCGATCTTCCGAACTTGTGTCTTTTCTGCATCTATATATAGTTGATTTCTGTCATTATTTTGATTACATTTATATCTACCTTCAATGCCCAGCTCAATCATTTTGACTTCTCCAGTCCTTTGAACATTTATATTTCAAACCAGCAACCAACTAGAAACCAACATTCTGTCGCAGTTAAAGCTCCTGATTCTGAGTTAACTTGTTTTTTCACCAGAGAAGATCAAGTGCTAGGTACCATAGCAACACACTGTTAAGTTGTTAGAAGTTAGCTTTGGTTGCCTTTTGACTAACTGTTTAAGCTTTATTTCAAGTTATATTAACCAGTTTTAGCACTTATCAAAAGTCTTACTGTTAATTAAACTGGTGGGAAACTAAGCAAACATTTTAGGTATGGGAGCAGTAAAAAGACTGCTCTGGGAGTTCTAGTGGTTTTGGAATTCTGAGAATTCTAGTGTTAAATACGTCTGCACTCCCATCCTTCAAACTATAGGCTTGAATGTGAATCTCTCTCCTTCGATGACCTCAATCATCAACATCGCCCCAAAAGTTGATGGATCTGTTGTGAAATGTTGAAGGAAATATTTGAACATCTAAATCCTAAAGCACATTTGATTAATCCACGAAAGGTTGTAGATAAGTCTGGCTATCAGTGCGGCACTTCAAAAGTCTCATTTGGTTTTTTTCATGCTGATTGAAGCTGCTTTTCATATCACTGCTGTTTCATCTCATCTTAAAAGTGACTGCAGTAATTCAACAGGCTCATGCTTGATTGCTCAGTCACCGTAGCAACATACGCTTATATCTGGGGTATTCAACTTTGCATTGGAAAAGCATTTCATTTCATGTTTATATCCCTTACCGTAATTACAGCCAATTTCACCGCTCCTGTAAGCGCATCATATAGAGTGACACTCAAGGACTCAGTGATGATGAACGCGTTTGTGGAACTTTTTTTCATATTTTACACTTTTGGAGACACCGAAACTGCTGACAGAAACTGGTTTCCAAGGGGATATAATGTTAGATAGTTAATAGTTCAATGCCATTTGAAACAGTTTAGATAATTGGCAACTGTATGTGAAATCCTGATCCAGTACTGTGATGGGAGACCTCTGGACACTCCAGGTGCCTCAGTGGAGCGGCTTCGGCTGTCATTGTGTCCTATGGCAAAGATACTCCACCCACATTGCCTAGTATGAGCCTGGTGTGTGCATGAATGTTGATGTATGGAAAGAATGAATAATTACTACTAAAGCATCTTGGAGAGTCCAAAAAAGTTCTGTATGAAAATTGGTGTTTTATTATTCTTGTTTTTATTCATATTAATGCATATTTTCATAGATAATACATGTTGTTTGTCCCAACAAAAAGCGTCTTGTAAAGTAAAGTAAAACGTGAACAAATCAAACCACAACATAGAGAAAAAATAATAGAAAATGTATTATCTTCTGCATGCCCTGCGAGTCACTATTTGATTCTTTGGGATGAGGGCCGAAAAGCAGAGTGAGGGTGGTCCATCTCTTTTTCACTTTTCTGTCTGGAAAAGCTGATGTGAAAACGTGTGATAGACAGAAAGATATTGTATTGTTGTGGTTTTAAATTCGTGTAACCGCTTTGTTGTAGCTTCTAACCTTTTACACCCAAGAAAATAGAAATAGAACTCTAAAATTACAGTATACCACAACTATTCTAGTTGTGGTGTGCATTTCCTCATGGTGCTGTCCCCAGTGTAGTGGACTCATCTCGTGCATCAGCTCCATCGCTCTGAAATAACAGCAGCCTGATCAGTATTCACAACAACAAACCAAACTCACCTTCACCTTTCCACTTGTGCTGTTGCCATAGGTTACCGCCCACACAGTCACATGTTCCACCTGCAGGACTTTGACCTCTGCACCGAAAGGTTCTCGAGTTTGAAAGTTAGATTTGCAATGGACTGCTTCACTTTGTGCTGTAGTTTTACATGAGTTTTGCATATGTGAGACACCAGAGACCTGATGGACAGTATGTGGGTGTGTTACACCCACATACATAAATAGTGTTGGGTTTCCCTGCTTTAGGAGAACACCTCACTATCATCTCTTGCTTGTTTACATGGAAATCTTATCTGGTTATAATATTCCACAATCCATGGAATCCTATGAGCAGTCTTGTGGAAAAGGTATTTTTTTCACTCACTCATTACATTCACACCGATTGTACATGTTTTCAGTGGTATATAACCTACGCAGACACAGGGATAACAGAGCGGCACAGTGGCTGGGTGGTTAGCACTCAGCCACTGTGCCGGGACCTTATTGTTTATCAGCAAGAAGATCCTGGTGTCAAATCCCGTTTTGAACAGGGTGTTTCTGAGTGGAGTTTGCATATTCTCTTCATTACACTGGAATCCTCCACTTTCTACCTACCTCTAAAAAACATGTAGAATAGGCCAAATTCTACAGCTCCAGTCGTCCTGATCAAGCCAAGAATCGACATCTGGAGATGGGTCCTGCGGACTGTACTGCTCCTGAAGGATGGGTCAAATGCAGAGGACAAATTTACCCTACAGGGACTGAAGAAAATGACAAAGTCTGGGATCGTGTCAGAAATTCAGACAGAAGACATGTTTTATTGTCGATGGTAGATGAGCTAAAGTGTTTAAAACAGGAAAAAATGCTAACTCACATAGAAACGTCTTGCTGTGAAGCACAAGCACTAACGATGTCAAGAACTTTGTAAACGTTTCTTTAGAGGTTTGTTATTAAGTAAGATGTTGAATTGAGTTGCTTAACATGCTAAATATGTATTGTTTTTGGAAAAATAATGAGTTAAATGTAGGAAAACAGAAACTCTGTGTGTGCGAGTGTCACCCTTTTTTTCATTACAATCATTGCTCATGTGCTTAATGCTGGCTTTTGGCCCAATTCTCAAACTAGTTGGATTAATGATTGTCGAGCACCTCCCCCTTACCCCTCTCCCAGCGATCCTACAGCACCTCCCCTTTGCCTCTGTCTCAGCCCTCCTGCACCACCTCCACCTTCACACTGTCTCAGCACTCCTGCAGCACCTTCACCTCCGCTTGTTCTCCTGCTTCCCGTGGAAGAGGAAAAATACCAGACACACTCTGCAGCAGGTGCGAGCTGCTGATATGCAAAATGACGTGTCACCCAAATGAGAAAAGAAAAGCATTGTAGAAACTTTTGTTTTCTCTCAATTTTCCTTTGGGCTTTCTTTGGCAAAATAGTCTGGTTTTGCTGTAATTAATTGTTTGCTAATTAGGGATTACGTTAGGATTAAGTCGTTCAGTTTCCATGGCAAAACTGAGTCTTATAAATGTTTCCTTTGTTTTTGTTTTCAGAATTTGGCTAGTACCAAAGTGCAATTTTCAGCTATTTCAGCAGGGTGGTTATCCTTGTAATGAATTCCTTCTAACGATAGTCCTTCGCTCTCAAAACAGTTTGGTTCTATCTCTATTAGTTGGGTTATAGTTAACTTAAGATCCAGGAAATACATAGACATTTATTTGGACAGTGGTCATACTTGCATGCGAAAGCCAGATCTCTGAAGCTATGCAGAGCAGGACTTGGTTAGTACTGCGATGGGAGACCTCTGGGAATACCAGGTGCCACAGTGGGGCTGCTGAAGCTGTAAATTGTCATTGTGTCCTTAGGCAAGACACTTGACTCACTTTGCAGAGAATGATTCTGGTGTGTGTGTGAATGGTTGATGGTGGTCGGATGGTTGCCTCGCTTCTGTCAGTGTGCCCCAGGGCAGCTGTGGTTACTGTAGTTGTTTATCACCACCATGTATGAAGTGAAAGAATAAATACCTGTGAAACATCTTTCAGTGTCCTGAAAAGCGCTATATAAAACCGATGCATTATTAGTGGTAATCCAATGGCTCCTATGTGTTTTTTATTATTGCTTTTCCAGTGACAGTGGCTCAGTTGGTAGAGCATTGACCTTTGGGCCTGAAGGTCATGGGTTCAAACCCATCATTAGACCTACTTCACGGCTCCCACTGATGTCCACTGTTGATGTGTCCTTAAGACTAGATGTCTGATTTTTAAAATCAATGTTGTCGTACCGATTTTTTCTGCTGTAATATTTTCTTACATTTATTTCAGTCAAATTACTTTTACATGATTGAAAAAAGTATGGCACCACCTGCAGGTGAATGCCAGATCCTGATCCACCTAAAGGCTAGACCATCTCTGCTGCTTTGGCCCATCCTGCTCCACCGAAAGGCCAGACCAAGGGTCCCCAATTAAATTGGCAAGAGGCCTCTTACTTGATGAGTTCAATAGATTAGGGTCCGGACATCATACAAAAATTTAATTTAATAGAAATCCATTCAAGAAATTTCTTTCATATGAAATGATTGAAAACCTTCAATAACAACAGCAAGAACTACAGTAGTAAGAAATATAAGAACATATAAATATATGAGGGGCGACAGTGACTCAGTTGGTAGAGCATTGACCTTAGAGTCTGGAGGTCATGGGTTCAAGTCCACCACCAGACCTTCTCCACCAGCTCCCACTGATGTCTGCTGCCGTTGTGTCCTTGGCCAAGACACTTAACCCCATTTTGCCTAATGCCCCCACTGAAAGATCAAGACTATGCCATAGAGCAGCCATCCTCCTGTGGACTCACCACCTGCAGGAGGATCAGTGAGGAGCTGGTGCCGTGTGAACTGGGTGGCATCTCTGCCCACCCCCCTGACCAAGAAATGGATTAAGGGGAAGAAAATGGATGGATGGCTAAATATATGTGAATATAATTCACACATAACACTACTCTCATCTGTTTATTTCTACACAACACACTAAGAACCAACACATGTTCATGTTGATTGAGGAGGATAAGGGGATCTGACGGACTTTTTTTGACTCCTTTCCCATCAAATAACGTTTCTGTCATTGCCTCCACACAATCTGACCACAACAAGGCTTTTTATGCCCAAAATCCACTGCACTCGCAGTGAGCACACTGTTTGCTAAAGCTTTTATAATGTTTTTTTATGTGTACATTTGGACTAAACATCGGCAATAGCAGTTCACACAGCTCTGTCTCGCTCCTCTTCCGCTCACACGCGGCAGTCACTGCTCCTCCGCCTCCTTCGCTCTCACACCTCTGTCTCGCCCCTCCTCCTCCTCCTCCTCCGCCTCTTCTTCCGCGTACACACTGAAGACGCGAGCGTCCATCTCCCGTGCACGTCTCTGACTCACTCAGATTTAGACACTGCCAAAGTTATTTTGACAACTACGTTAAGTTTTCTCTGAAGGATCCCGGTGCGCACATAGCCGCCCTCGCACCTGCCTGCTTCCAAATAGCTTTTGGTTAAAATTTGAAATATAATTTTAATAATGTAGCAGAGAAAAGGGTCTTGGGGTCCGGACCTGGATCGTGGTCCGCCATTTGGGAACCTCTAGGCTAGACCATCTCTGCTGCTGTGGCGCGTCCTGCCCCACCCAAAGGCTAGACCATCTCTGCTGCTGTGACCTGCCCTGCTCCACCCAGCGGCTGCACCGCCTTTTGCTGTTGTGGCCTGTCCTGCTCCACCCCCTGCGGATTGCCCAGCTCTGCTGCTGTGACCTGAAGTGCTGTTTCTTATTATTACTATTAATATTGTTAGCCTTGGAGGGGTCAGCCTTGGAATCAGAGACCGCATCATCAGCATATGGGACACGGAAACAACGCAAGTCTCCAATGCATTCATATTGTGGACGTTCAATCACTATTTCATTCTAAAACAGGGGAAGGTAAGTTAACGTATAACTGTGCAGTGCAAACTTTGTCTACCAGCCACTCACCCTTTATCTATTGTGCTATATTGTGCTCTTGTTTAAAAAAATAGCCCCAGTAGCAACCACTAGAAGATGGTCTTCATCATGAACACATGGCGGACATGAAACATTTTTCTTGTTGGGAAACCAATCTGTAATAAGTAAAACTTGAATTAATTTAATATGATTCAAGAATAAGTATTTGGAATACAGTAACTATTTTTTCCAAAGTAATGGAATACTATACAAACTGTACAAAATACAGGTAACGGTGCACTTTATTAATCCCCATAGGGCAATTCATCCTCTGCATTTGACCCATCCTGATGCCACTGAGGCTTACGTGCCTCAGGTCATGTATTCAGTATTCTGGAACGGAATATATGTTCAAAGTATTCTACCCAACACTGTGTATTAGTCCTTTTGCACTGGGTATTTTTGCACAAATATTTCATTGTGAGTTTTAACTACAAATTGCAAATAAATATAAATATATCTTTTGAAAATGAAGTGTTGCCTGTATGCAGGGAGTGGTGTGGGCCGAGCGCAGCAGAGGGGGGCAGCTGCTGGAAGAGCCCCAGACCCTTCCCTTCAGAGCCAGCTCCTCCAGCCTGCAGGTGTCCATCCAAGACGTCCCACAGTTCCTCTGGAGCATCAAGCCCTTTACCACATGTCAGGTACAAAACACAAACACATGCACACACGCACATGTACAGGTGTTCAAGTACATGGCTTAGTTTGGACCGTCCTGTAAAGCCGTTGTAGAGAGGAAGGAAGATGCCATAGAAAAGCATAAGGTAATTCATATTCCGGGTCCAACTCACTGGCCTGGAGTGAGATTACAAGCGTGTCAGCACACGTGCTCATAAACCTTTTGGAGCCGGGACCCGCCCCCACTCGGTAAAGCATGATTATATAGATGGAGCTGAAGTTGGCCGGATGACACTGTCAAAGTGCCTCAATGGCTACTTCACCTTGGAGAGACCCATGAGGAAAACGCATTAGACTTATTAGATTTAAGCATGTTTATTGATTGAGCATGTTTGGCGCCCTAGGCCCGGGCGGGATGCTGTTGAGCACGGCGCTTGCTCGCGTGCATGATCCCCCCGGGGCCTAGGCACTGGTGACGGCAGAGGCAGTAGGCAACACGCTTCATGCGAGAAGGAGGAGGTGGGGCGGCGGCGGCTTGCAGACTTCAGAAGATCGGGAAGTGGGCGTCTCCGGCTTTTAACTTGCTGTCCTGGTGGTTATTGGTTGACTGGGTGTGGGCGTTGCTGGTATTGATGAGTCGAGGAAGAGCAGCCTGTGGCCTGGCAGCAACAGCCGGGTCTACCACGGTGAACTTTCGCGAAAGCTCCATTTGGGGTCAGCAAGGCAAAGGACCATATAAAATGACAAAGTGGGCAACATTTGACCCTCCTGTCTTAGTTTGGACCTGCCTGTTTTAGAAAACTGCTACATACATGATTTCAACTTCATTAGATTGTTGTCAAAGTGGAAAAAAGATTAGGTTTTTTTGACATGTCCTTGGTCTAAATAAGCTCTTTATAATCAGTTAATTGCCCCCATATAAAATCTACCACTGATACTCCACACAACTAGTCTTATTATATCCTGAGCTGTTGCTGCATGTTTTTAAATCCCCGTCCCTTGTTTGCACAGAGAAAGACCATGTTGTTTTGCCCGTGGCTGTGTGCTTCACTTTCAAACCAGTTCATTTCAGCGTCTGGCCCCCAGATCAGCCCACGTTCCAAACATCCACACAAAGACGTGACAGTGAACAAATGGCTGTAGTTTTCTGTGCAAGTGCTTAAAGTGAGGCTACTAACTGCACTACGCTGAGCTGAGGCGCGGAGTTGTGCCGTGGAAGATATGCAAGTTTTCTAAAGCTGGGAAGTGCTATCTTGGAGAGAGCTAAAGGAGCTATCAGAAAGTCTGTCTCAAATATGCAGTTTATGTTTGTTTTATCCTCTTAGAGAAAACATCAAGATGGGGTACCAACATTTCATACAAGAAAAAAATGGAAAATGGAACATGTGACAAATTAAAGATACAAATTACTGGCTCTAAAACAATTTATGTCTATGACTAGTTTTCATGTGCATGTATTTTTGGCCTCTATCACGTGTTTAAATCAGGAAAACCACTCTCAGCCCAAAAAGTCTAATAGTGACTCACAGGACTCTTTCTTATCAGTATGTTTTCTATTAAAATGAAGACAGCATGTTGTGGTCTAATTTGTTCACAACATGTTAGGAAGGTCTAAGGATAGTGCAGATCGGGGACATTAAAGGTCATTTATGGAAATGTTTTAACAATTGTGGACATTGGTCATCCTGCTCCCTATTATTATTGCATTTCCTGTGTTCAAACTTTTTGATTCTCTGATCTGTTGTTGGTGATTGACAACTTTGTACAGTCCCCCAAGACAACTGCTTTTGTGATTTAGGGCTGTATGAAAATAAATTCAATTGAAATTTATTGGTTGTAAATTGATTTTGACAGACCACCACATAAGCATTGGCAAATTCACTTCCACTTGTATCCATCAAAGCATCATTAAACCACTTTCTCTCTCTAACCTCTCCTATTAAAATGCTGCCCCCTGATCAAAGCTCTCTGGGTTAAACCTACAGGAAATCCTCTTCTGCTCAGTCTAATGCTGCCTTATTGCCGGCACACAGGTCAGTTTGAATATGCAGATATGTCCAAGTCTTAACCCTTTAAGCGCCAAAGTCGCAATATTGCGACAAGCAACATTGCTCACTTAAACAGGCTGTATCTAAAAATGTGGTGCAGAATCTTGTTAATATTTTTCACCAGGGGTTAGTGGACATGTGTGCCTGTAATATGAGCAACATTTGTGGGTGTGGTTATATTGAAAGTTTTTGAGTAAATTGAGTTTGTAAAACACCTGCGGCGCAGCGGCGCGGAGGCGAAGCAGCAGCGGTAGAGCTGAGAGGAGCGAGAGCAGAGCAGAGGGAAAGAGTGTTTTTTTATTTACTCACGAGGTCTCCAGTACCAGAGAAGTACTTGGTCTGGTACTGGCTCACTCAGATTCAGAGGAGGAAGACACGCAGGTGTCCAGTGAAGCAGACACAGACATTATTGGTGACGGGGAGACCGCGCCATATAGTCCACAATCAGCCCATGTACAGCGGCTGCTTGTCCTCCGTGTGGCCGCGGTGAAGCATTCTGTGAACGCCAAGCAGGAGCCGTGGTGGAGGGGACAGGGGCATCATAACACCGGGCATGTGGGAGAAAGTAGTGGGGGTAGACATCCACGGGGAACACGGGAGACGCGGGAGAAGTCGCGGGAGAGCCGCGGGAAAAAAACACATCGCTAATTGCGTTCACTGCCTTTACCAACAGCGATGATGAGGATGAAGACAGTTCTTGAGAGAAAATAATCCACAAAAGTGGATCAGAAGTGTTGAAGAGCCTGTTGTTTCTTGTTGAGACGATCTGACATGTTCTGTGCCCATTCATTTCACCTCTCTGTTTCTAAACGGTAAATCCTGGAGCCTCATTTCCACTGAGAAAAATAGTATGCCCACCACTTCTTTGAAAGGGAAATATTGAAACCAATCTCAAGATTTCATGACTGTAAACTATAAAGAGTGCTGTCTTGATCACTGAAGGTCTTTGAAAATAATACAATTCCATATGGCCGCGAACCAGTGCTAAAACATTATCTATAATCTGGATCAGGGAATTTATTTCTATCCCAAATTCATTTCATACTAAAGATATTTCACATTGACTGTTTATAGTATTCCCTGATCTCAAATAACTCTCAAGCTACAGCTTTTTGAAGTCTTTATACAATAATTAACATTTTCCAAAATGGCCGCCACCTTGATGACGTCACAATATGCAAATTAGATGACGAATCAACTTCCATCCCAAAGTTTGGTTCAAACTGAAGATATTTCTAATTTACAGTATGCCTTTATCTCAAACCATTTTAAAGTTATAGCCTTTTGAAATCTTGAAATCAAAATTGTATATTTTCTTGAAAAAACTCTGGCGCCTAAAGGGTTAAGTCCAGGATCAGGTCAAGGGCTTTCTCTCACGCATGTGTCCATTCAAATTAATTGTACATCAAAGCTCCCTGTTCCCAACCAGATCTGTGCTTACTGCACCGTCAGGCGGCAAGCTGCTGCTGCTGTCACTGCAGTTTGGTGCAGGCAACTCCTCGTCTGGAATCTCTGGCTTTCTCTGTAACATCTTCAGAGCTCCTGTCTGCAGTGATACAGACTCTTGTGGTGAATAGGTAGCCCAAAGTCATTCATATATTTTCCGACCAAATACAATGTAAAAGTCAATTACAAACTGAAAATCCTTTTAGCCCAATCAAATTCTTAACAATGATTCAGCCCCATTTGGTTTAGAACAAAAACTTTTTTGGAACCTTGTACTCTAGGAGGAGACATTTTTTGGAGACATCGTTAGACATATATTGCTACAGCATTATTAAGCATTACTGC
The DNA here is from genome assembly GCA_964034765.1 of Knipowitschia caucasica. Lineage (NCBI taxonomy): Eukaryota > Metazoa > Chordata > Actinopteri > Gobiiformes > Gobiidae > Knipowitschia > Knipowitschia caucasica. The sequence goes on from OZ035831.1 coordinate 14,653,987, forward strand.
TTAAAAATCTTCAAAAATATGAATAAAACTATATTTGTTTTTTGTGCATTCCTCCTATAACCCTGCTTTTCCTACAATATTCTTGCATTTCCCCGCTTTTATGACACTCTCTTATCTCAAAATTTTTGACATTGATCTAAATTGAACTTGACCAAATTAGGTGTCTTTGAGTGCATTTACACAGAGAATAGAGAGTAACCTCTAAAAGACACAAATTATGTGTTTCTGGCTTGAACAATGATAAAACGTAGTTCTTTCTTTGCTCCATCCACGTTAAAACCAACAATTAGCACAATTTCTCCAGAAAAATGACGCTCTACAAAATCTAGCAGAATGTAATGTTCTACTTCGACCATGTCAAAGTAATTAGTGTACATAACATGCTTCATCATCTTTTTTCCTCATGTCACCATTGTCCTCGCAGCCTTCCTCCTCTCCTCCTTATGCACCTGTGATGCGCGGATATGCTTCTTCAAAGCGCTGGTCTGTGGCTCTGAATGCGCGCTGCAAGTGGTGACAGTGGTGTGCACGTGACCGCCCACCTACCCACACATTAAGACATTTTTGCATTTAATTCATGAGGATAATACAAGGTGTATTATTCAAGGATTCAAACAACCTCAAACAAGCCTCCTCAGCTGATGTGTCATACACGTGTCAAATTCAATATATTCATATTTTGTAAATAAAAGGCAATGTTTTAAAAAGCTCTTGACACTCTTTCACAATGTTAATATATAGATAATTGAAGATAGTTAAAGTGTCTAACACTTAGCATATTCACTTTGGCATTGGCATTTCATGATTTCAAACAGTCTCAAAATATGCAACCAGCAACCCGTATGTTGTGTCCCCTATGGGACATCAATGTTTCATATCGGTGTGGCCCCCACTGAGAATTTAAGGATAATTTTATCATGAAAAATAACTCACCAATTATATTATCATTGGTGATGGTTAGAAGCTTCGTTGTGCTGTTGTTTTCAGTGGATCACTATTGTCATCAGTGTGTCGAGAGAATGGAAATTACTGGAATCGCTGGTTGCGGTTACGTTGGACCTACGTAACCACAGTTGATGGTACAGTTGCGCGTTTATGTGATAGTTCTATGGACTCATCGTTTCAACTCATTTAACTGTGATGCTGTGAATAAAGACACAGTTGTTGTTGGAAACATAGTTATTATTCAATTGTATTCAGCACAAACAGCTAAACAATAAGTGGTAAATATCTGAGACAAACATGAACTATTTACAAGTGCAGGAGGAATGCAACATACGCAATAAGCTACGATTCAAACAAGACGGGAACAAAGCAAAACAAACGACTGTTTATAAGTTATATATAAGTTAGATATGCAACAGAACTCTAGTCCACAGTCTCCAGGTAATCAGGCTCTGCCATGAGCCCAAACTACTTCTCCTTCGGTTCCTTCGAAGCACGAAGCAGTCTGCTCCGAAGTGCCTCATCCATGTTCCCTGCAGCCCCTCCATGCTTCACAGAAAGTAATCACACACGAACCAGTCACAGCGAAGCTTCTTTGCGGCGACCCTTACGTATTAGACATTTTTGAGGGTGCGCGGCAGGCTACGTAAGGGCCTTGCGGTGATCCACGCGTTGCGCAAGTGACGTCACGTCACCACCGTAAGCCACCACCACCAATCATGCGCAGCAACAAAGCGTGTCTGTCCTGCTGTCGTTTGCTAAAGCTTAAGGTGTTTGGAGGCTACAAACAAAAAATACCTGCTTTAAAATGAAACGTGATTAATATCCACAACAGAAAAACCCAGAGGGAGAGAAATGTCACTTGTGCCAGAGGTTAGGCTGATGGTGCGAAGACTGTGGCGGAGGAACATCCGAGAGGGCGGCAGAGAACAGTGAGGGTGAGTCGCAAGAAATGCCCTAAACCTCTGCTAAGGGGGATCCCGCCAAGCCCATCACTTCGTCACTTTGTCACTACGTCACTATGCGAGTAAAAATACCCAAGGCTATTATTTTGGGATGGCGAGTGCAGCTCGGTACATGCCGCTACACGCCACTACGCTCGTCTCCTCATGTTTTATGGACAGTCCTCGCTGATAACATGGGCACGAGTCTCTAGGCGAGTCTATACGCTTCACATGACGTGTGATGTGTGTACAAAGCATTACTCCGAATCAAGGAAATACGTGCTCATTTCATTTGACGGGAAGGGCTGTTGAGGTGGGGGTTGCGGGGGAGCAGCGCATTTATAATGGGGGTAGCGGGCTAAAAGCGTTGGTTCTGATCCTATTCTCCATCTGGTTCTTTGTTGATCAGCACCACTAACCTCCACTCCTCTTTGTGTGCAGGAATTCTCCTTCTCCCAAGTGTGGTGCAGTCACCAGGCACCCCTGCACTGTGCCTTCTCCTTGGAGAGATTCAGCCCGGCCACCGCACAGCTATCCTGCAAACTCAGTGTCAGACAGCTCCACGGCCACGAGACAATCCTGCAGGTGTACACTGCTGTGGCAGAGGTGAGAGAGAGTGTGTGTGTGTGTGTGTGTGTGTGTGTGTGTGTGTGTGTGTGTGTGTGTGTGTGTGTGTGTGTGTGTGTGTGTGTGTGTGTGTGTGTGTGTGTGTGTGTGTGTGTGTGTGTGTGTGTGTGTGTGTGTGTGTGTGTGTGTGTGTGTGTGTGTGTGTGTGTGTGTGTGTCTTCTGTCTTCTGTCTTCCCCTGTGAGTCACCTTGGCGTAGAATGGAAGACAGAAGGAAAAACGCATCGTTTTATACAGCACTTTCTGAACACTGAAAGACACTTCACGTGCAATTATTTATTCACTCTGTTCACAATGGTGATAAACTAGTCCTCAAGCCACAGCTGCCCTGCAGCACACTCACAGAAGGGAGGTCTGCTTCACGTGCACCCCAGACTCATACAAGTGTTTTACTTAAGGACACAACAACAGTTTGGGACCTGGTGTTCCCAGAGGTCTCCCTACACAGCACTAACCAGGCCCTGCCCCAATTAGCTTCAAAGGTATGACCAGTGTTGTGCCAGTTCACAGCTTTTCTGAACTAGTTCAAGTTCAGTTCAACTTCAAACATGCTCAAAGTGAACAGTTCACGTTCAAAGTTCATAATTTTTATTCTGAACTAGTTCAAAGTTCAGTTAATTTTACTTTTTTCGTGAGATATTCAAATAAATACTTTTTTCGTGAGATATTCAAATAAATACTTTTTTTCACACTATGAGCTATAAATCACTATACGTGATTGATATATATATATTGACTCCAAAACAGACAAGATTTACATGGTTTTCAATGGGAGCAAACTGTCCTTACGAGTCTAGAGACTTGGATCTGACTTGAACTCCTGGAACAGAGACTTGGAATTGACTTTAACTAGCGAGCCAGAGTCCTATGTCCCCTCAGGTCAAGAGTCTGGGTGTCATCCTCGACAGTTCACTCTCCTTCCAATCTCACATCAATAACATCACTCGGTCTGCCTACTTCCACCCGCGCAATCCACAGCCTCGTCACCTCTAGGATTGACTACTGCAACTCACTTCTCTTCGGCCTCCCCAACAAATCCCTCCAGAAACTGCAGCTCCTCCAAAAATCTGCAGCTCGCATCATCACCCGGACCCTACAGCTCACCACATCACCCCCGTACTACAACAACTCCACTGGCTTCCTGTCAAACGACGCATTAACTTCAAAATGCTACAGTAGCTCAATAGAGCATTGGTAGAGCATTGGCCTTTGAGCCAGAGGGTTGTGGGTTCGAGCCTGACCTTCACCATCAACTCCCACTGCCTGCTGTCGTTGTGTCCTTGGCAAGACACTTAACCTCTGGGAACACCAGCCACAGTGGGGCGGCTGCGGCTGTAAAGTGCCAAACTGCCGTTGTGTCCTTAGGCAAGACACTTCACCCCCATTGCCTAGAATGATTCTGGTGTGTGTGTGACTGGTTGGTGGTGGTTGGAGGGGCCGATGGCGCATACTGGTCAGTGTGCCCCAGGTCAGCTGTGGCTACAGTAGTAGTTTATCACCACCATGTACGGAGTGAAAGAATAATGACATGTGAAGTGTCTTTGAGTGTCCAGAAAAGCGCTATATAAAAGTATTATTATTATTATTATAAAATACTCACCACTTTCAAAGCACTTCACAACCTGGCCCCTTCGTACCTATCTGACCTCCTCCACCCTGCGTCTCCTTCCCGCACACTCCGCTCCTCCTCCACTCTCACACTCTCCGTCCCCCAGCCAGACTCATAACCGTGGGACACAGAGCCTTCAGCCACTCTGCCCCCCAGCTCTGGAACTCTCTCCCCCCTAACCTCCGTACCATTGACTCTCTTCCACTCTTCAAATCCAGACTCAAAACCCATCTGTTCAGACTGTCCTACCCCACCTAACACACACGCACCCACCATTCCGTATTGCACTTGACTACTGTTTTATTCTGTTGATCCTGTTTTTTATGTTTTTTATTATGTCCTGTACAGTGTCCTTGGGTGTCTAGAAAGGTGCTTTGAAATAAAATGTAGTATTATTATTATTATTATTATTATTATGTGCATCTCTGGCGTGTAGTTTTAGAATCTTTTTCACCTGACCCAAAGGTAAGCAGCAGCCTAGAAACAGTTTGGTGTTTTTCTTTCTACATTCTTGCTTCAGTTGGTCGGCGTGTTCACACTGTGTACTCCTCGGCCAAACATGTCCTACACCGACCCGTGTCCCTCTGTGTGGAAGAACAAGGACAATGCGCTGTGAGGAAGCACATAAGCATATTGGGCTGCAATAATTTGGTGACTTCTTCGGGCTAGTTACATTCCGAAGTCGTAGGGCAGTAGCAGCAGGGCTAGACACAGTCGTATTGTCACAATAATATTATGCACATTTATAAGCAGCAGGTGTGTGAGCAGAGCCTTTTGTTGTGACAAAGCACAGCAACGTTAAAATCTGGCAAATGAAGAAAAATCTGTGACCAAAAATAAAATTTGTGTCCAAAAAATGCAGGGTAAAACATAACAATAATATTCCATTTTGAATGTACCTCTACGCTAACACAATGCAATGTTGCTGATAACTACTTTGACGTCACACATGAAGGACATGGCTCCCTGATGTTTCAAAAAATGGGATTTTAATAGAGGGACAAATAAGAGGCTGAAAAACAGTTACAGATGATAATACGTATTTTCTTAAGCCTAACAGAATTATGTTACAGGTGTAAAGTGGCTTCTAGCAGCTGCTCTCTCTCACTCACCCACATCATGTCGTACATATGGGCCGCAGTGGAGGCATACATTGAAGCAGATGCTGAATACAGAAGGTTTTTCATCTCACAGTCACTGGCCCACAACAATGCATCAGCAATCACATCTGCTGAAGTCACTCTTGTGCCAACGAGGATGCCAACTTATCTTTTTGTTGTTGTTATAGTACTGTACAAACATAGCAAACAATAGTAATATTAATGTCCTCAGCTTTTGGCCGTTGTATTGTTGTTTATAGAGTGATTTAAAGTAGCTGGAGTAAGATTAAATTAAGAGATCCTTTATTCGTCCCACAGTGGGGGAATTTCAATGTTGAAGCGCACATACAGGACTGTAGTAAGAGCGCACAGGGTGCACACAAAATAACTAGCTGCTATGTTTAATGCTTCTATAAAAATAAAAACAATTCTCACCTTTCGCCCTCCGCGGGCGGTTATCCCTCTCTAAGCTCGGGTCCTCTGGGTATATACAGTATTGGGCACATTACTTTGAAAAAGTATTTAGTTATGGTAACTAGTTACTTCTCCCAAAAAGTAACTAGTTACCAGTAAAAGTAACTATTGCGTAATGTGTACTCGACGTGCACATTTACCTTTAACCTCAGTGAGTTTGAAATAGTGGTGATATTTTCATCTGGAAAAGGCTGTTTTGCTGTTGGAGTCCTCCTCACTCTCAATCTCTCTCTGTGTGCTGTAAGCACTAAACACAAACACCCGCCACTGTGAATGCGGAAACACTTGTGACGTGCTGTGAGGTTGGTGATTGGTGAGGCACTGACTTCAACCCAATCAGATGTACATACTGTAAAACATATAAATCAGGATCTACAGAGTGGCTTATTCACAATTTGTTTGGCTACAGCAGAATATGTTTCATGCCCGCATTGTTTGCTCATACAAAGCACAGCATTTAAAAAGCCTTACCTTAAAAAGGAACTATGCTTATTAAAAACAATTTTTTTTATATATATAAAACACATTACAAACATGCATTTGCCATCTCAGCAATGTGTTTTTGTGCTATAGATAATTAATAAATGAGTAAAATAAGTTTTCAATATGAAAGCCTCTGATTGGTCAGAAAATTGATGACGTATTTGTAGGGGTCGAAGTTCTTGCTTTAGTGTTTACGACTGTGCTTCTGCTGCGACACAAATAAGACTGTAGAGAATTTGGTGTATTTTGCATGCCCCCGGGATGCAGCAATGAAAGTTACTGAAAGAAGAGTGTAAACAGCAGTCCCTACGATCTTTGACTTATACAGAAAAAGGCAACGGTCCAAACAAACTGAGAGAAGACACCAGCGCCAGTTCCATGATGCACCCAAAAATAGTTCTATCAAGCTCCAACTAAAACCAATTTTACGAGTTTCAACCCAGTATTTAGCAGAAAACACAACGACTGGCATTGAACCCTGAATCCATGTTTCACTCTAACTACGTTTAGCAAAATATATAGATATGACACATACCATCACGTTTTAGACTTTAGAACCTCACAGACACATGTTCAGTATAAGACCATATATGTTTGCATTTGATTGAAAACAGACACTTACTGTGTTATTTGTTGTTCTTCTTATATAGTAATTGACGACACATGGCGTTACCTTCAGACTCATTGAGGTTTATTGCAGCATCAGGACATCATAACTGCGGCCGTTCACTCTAGCCGTTAAACACACACACTGAACACCTTTCAACATATCACTACTATGTGTATTGCTCCGCCCTCTAGCCGGGCCTCTGTACATATTAGTGCGCGGCCCTATATACTACATCCTCCCTTTTCTGCAAAGCAAACAATGAGGTCTTTCTGTAAACTAGACCAATATAACATATGATTAAGGAACTTCTCTTTACCTGAATGTTCACACAAAACACATTTCAATTTTTTTTTAAACATTTTCCCTCTGATAACAAGTTGCAATAACATTACACAAGTTATTTATAATTCACAAAATAAACCATTGTAAAACAAATTTAAGCTTGCCTTTTCTCTCTCTCTATTTTTTTTTTTTTTTTAAACAAACCATAGTGACTTTTACATAACAAAGTCTCTGAATCTCTCTGATGGTTTAGTAATCCTGCCACTCCTGGTGTGGATTGCTCGTGGAGGAGAGATGGGCTGTGCATTTGAAACATCCTCAGCAGTATCCATCGTGATTGTCTGTTCATCATCCGTGTGTTCTGGTTCATCATACACCTGGATGTCATTAGGTGTCTTCAAAACGCGACAAAATAGCTCACTGGACCATCTTCTGACACCATGTAATATTTGTTGTTCTTCTTATATAGTTATTGACGACACATGGCGTTACCTTCAGACTCATTGAGGTTTATTGCAGCATCAGGACATCATAACTGCGGCCGTTCACTCTAGCCGTTAAACACACACACTGAACACCTTTCAACATATCGCTACTATGTGTATTGCTCCGCCCTCTAGCCGGGCCTCTGTACATATTAGTGCGCGGCACTATATACTACACTTACCATTTCTCTCAAACTCAACATCTGGAGCTGGGACATAGAGTTGAGCCTTCTCTCTCGGTGTTGCGGTTATTGACGTGTTAGCTGGTGTTAGCGGATTAGCTAATAAACCATGTTGTCAAATCACCTCCAGACTTTTCGATTCTGTCCACTTTTACTGCTGTTATCTTTCATTTCAGGGTAGTCACTTTTACGCTTCTTAACTTTCATCTGCACTGCGATGTTTGTGATATCCATTCCTTCGTCCCTAGCGCTATCTTCGCTAACACTTATTTACACTCACTCGTGTGGCACCATCGAGCTCAAACTGAAGGTGTTGACTGCATCCGCAAACCGGGTCGGACCCGGTCCTACCAAAGATCCATAAGGTCCATCCCGTGGAAATGGCCCTAATGTCCGCAAATGTTCATTTATTGGAGATTGCTCCTCATCTGAACTGACGTCCGAGTCCTCAAAATCAGAATTACTGTCATAACAAGTGTATTGTCCATCCCTAAATAACAAATATCTGTTTAAAACGTCCTTATACAACGTTATGGCTTACAAATAGCAAATCAACAAAGCCCAATGACCCCTACGTGTACGTCACTTCCGGTCTAGGCAAAAACTATTCATAGAAACCGCTAAGGGTGAAACTGTCTTTTATTTAACACATAAAACATATACCAACAAAATAAGAATATGTCCCTTTTAAACATAAACTGCACAGACCAGTTCAGACCAGTTTCATGTTTAATCCAGATAATAGTTTGAGCATAGATTTGTAATCCTCCATTTGGAAATAAGTCCAATGAGTTTTAAAAAGTAAAACCAAACAGGTGTCTCCTCCATAAACTCCTCTCGTGTTTCGCGGCAGCCGAATCTTGGGTGCATCCAATTTCTAAAATCAACCTTCTTACCCTTCACCTCTTTCTTATCATTCCTATCGACATTGGAACATTACCCTAAGTGCATTTTAAATTATCTTAATATGTGTTATATGTATCAGTGTTTCCCACACATAGACTAATCTGTGGCGCACCGCCACAGATTAGAGACCGCCCGCCACAAATTGCGTTTCGTATTATTATATATATATTTTTTTTGTTACGCTATTTAAAACATGCATCGTCTAGTGCCGCCGCAGCGGTCAATTTGACAGCGGGGAGGGGGGTTTAAAATGTGGCGGCCCTTCGTAACTCTCACTCAAGCTACGCGTCTCTCCCACATACAGAGACCTACACACACACAGCCCCTCCCCTTCGTGCACACCGCGTGTCTCCGTCTCCATCAGCGATCATCGCTGTAAGCAGCTGTGTCTATTAATTTACCGCGGTAAAGTGGCCCGCATCTTTCAGCTCTATGAACATGCGGCCCGCATCGGGGAAAAGACGGTGCGCGTTTTGTTGAGAACTTACGGTAACAGCGGAACGTCCTTTCGGAGTCACCCATTTTTATCGAACAGAAAGCGCGCTGGGGTCAGGGAGACACGTTTTTGTGATTAAAACCTTATAGAGATGCCACCCGGCACACATAGCACCAGCCCCCTACGATTCCTCCGGCAGATTGTGAGTCCTCAGGAGGATAGCCACTCTATTGTTTACATGTATAAAGTACACAATTTGGTCCGCTAGTGCAATTTTCAAGTATTGTAACTATTTACTGGAATAAGGTGTGCGACTAATTTCACTTGACTCATGACCTTATTATTGCCCTCTGCCACTGTACCAAAGACCAGAAACTTTTACTGTAGAAATATTGAGAAATATTGAGGTAAAGTAGCCATTTTGGTCCAAAATACCTCCAAAATAGTCAAAACATGTCACTTTTGATTTACTGTAACTTTTTACTGTAAAAAGGTGTGCGACTAATTTCACTGGATTCATGACCTCAAGATTGTCCTCTACCACTGTACCAAAGACCAGACACTTTTACTGTAGAAATATTGAGAAATATTGATTTAAAGTAGCCATTTTGGTCCAAAATAGCCTAAAAATGGTCAAAACATGTCACATTTGATCTACTGTAACTTTTTACTGTAAAAAGGTGTGCGACTAATTTCACTGGATTCACGACCTCATGATTGCCCTCTACCACTGTACCAAAGACCAGAAACTTTTACTGTAGAAATATTGATTTAAAGCAGCCATTTTGGTCCAAAATAGCCTAAAAATTGTCAAAACATGTCACTTTTGATCTGCTGTAACTTATTACTGTAAAAAGGTGTGCGACTAATTTCACTGGATTAGTGACCACCACACATTGCCTTCAAACCTGTGGGAAACACTGTGTATGTTAGCCAAACCAGTAGCTACCCTTAGCAAATTAACAAGAAAGGAGCTTTCTGATGGAATTGGGTGCAGCCAAATTCTGCGCTCACATGCGCCCCCCGAGGCTGGCCTCACAAGTCGTGGTGGAGCGCGAGCTAAGACCCATATTTGTTTCAAAAACACAATTTATGACCCATCTTCTCAACTGTAGACATGTAGATTGTAAAGAAAATATGTTTTACATCAGCCAATAATTGCTGAGAGGTTCTCTCATCCTCCCTTCTCTCATGGCAACACGAGTCCTATCATGAAGTAAAAAAAAAAAAAAAGAACTGAATTGTGTAAGAAAGTAACGAGTTAGTAACGGGAATAAGTATATACTGTATATGGGAATAACGCCGTTACTAACGTATATATATTGGGGCCGTCAAAATTATTGTATTCACACACGTTAATTAATTTTTTCCATAGAGTTAAAAAAATTAACGCATTTGGCGCATGTGCCAAATAACCCGCCCATGCATCCTATAGTAACACTCAGAAGTGACGCGGACACATGCGTGTGAGATAGTTAGTTAGCATTAGTACAACTTCATATAAGCTGTACAGCAATCACTGATGAAATGATACAAAAGCAATGCACTGCTAACAAAATATACAGTACAATAACTGAAAGAATACTGCCAGTTTCGCATCCAAATGTAGTCCGAGGCGGTCCGGCTCCCGCAGGTCTCTCCAGAGGATACGATGTAAGCTAGCTAGCTCATTAGCCTGTCCGTCCGGAGGAGCGGATCCCTTTCTCAAATGGGTCTCCCTCCCTGTGGGTTTCCCTAGTTCTCCCCAAGATTTCTCACTTTTTCCCACTGGGTTTTTTAAGAGTTTTTCCTTGTCGATGCAGGAGGGTCTTGTTGGACAGTTAGTGTCCAACAGAAAGGATTGATGATCAGGACACTTTAGCATTCTACAACATGTATGGACATTTTCTTCTGTGTGTGCTTTATATTTTTCATGTGTCTTAACTGTTGATTCTCTGATCTGTGTTGGTGATTTCAATGGTTTTGTTAAATCCTCTGAGATGACTTCTGTTGTGACCTAAGGCTATACAAGAATAAATTGTATTGTGTATTGTATTGTAGCTATGTTCGGGCTTGATTTCTTCTTTGATAATTTTTTTGCTTTAGTTCCCTCTTCTCCTCCCTTTTGTGTCTTTGGGGCTGTTTTGGTGTGTCTGCAGTTACAGCCAGACGAGGTATAGCCTCTTTCTGCTCCCATGCTGCTCTTGTTTACATGTGCTGCAGACGCTGGAGGAGGCGTGGTCTGTTTGCAACTAGCGTCACGCCAAGTTTCCTTAGATGTTTTGCACCACAATGCTTTTTATGGCCTGAATTCATACACCAGCTGAATCAATGAGCTCAATTTTTCAATTAAATTATGGGTTTTGAAACAACTCTTAATACAACTTAGAAAAAATACTGTCTACTACAGAAAGACAGAATGTTAATAATGTTAATGCCGTTTTTTTGTGGGTTTATTGTTGTTATAACAAACAAATGCAGTAAGTCAGACCTGTTCCCAGTGAATGTTGGCCTCCGACAGGGCTGCCCTTTGTCACCGGTTCTGTTCACTGTGTTTATGGACAGAATTTCTAGGGGTCGGAGGGGGTCCGGTTCGGAGACCACAGGATTTCATCTCGTTTGCAGACGATGTTGTCCTGTTGGCTCCAACGAACCAGGACCTGCAGCATGCACTGGGCGGTTTGCAGCCGAGTGTGAAGCGGCTGGGATGAGAATCAGCACCTTCAAATCCGAGGCCATGGTGCTCGACCGGAAAAAGGTGCCTTGCCCTCTACAGGTGGGTGGAGAAGTCCTTCCTCAAGTGGAGGAGTTCAAGTATCTCGGTGTCTTGTTCACGAGTGAGGGAAGGATGGAGCGTGAGATTGACAGGCGGATCGGTGCAGCGTGCGCAGTGATGCGGTCGCTGTATCGGACCGTTGTGGTGAAGAGGGAGCTGAGCCGAAAGGCAAAGCTCTCAATTTTACTGGTCAATCTTCGTTCCCTCCCTCACCTATGGTCATGAGCTTTGGGTAATGACCGAAAGAACGAGATCGCGGATACAAGCGGTCGAAATGAGCTTCTTCCGCAGAGTGGCTGGGCGCTCCCTTAGAGATAGGGTGAGGAGCTCAGTCACAAGGGAGGAGCTCGGACTAGAGCCGCTGCTTCTCCACGTCGAGAGGAACCAGTTGAGGTGGCTCGGGCATCTGTTCCGGATGTCTCCTGGACGCCTCCCTGGGGAGGTGTTCTGGGCACGTCCCACTAGGAGGAGGCCCCGGGGAAGACCTAGGACACGCTGGAGGGACCATGTCTCCCAGCTGGCCTTGGAACGCCTTGGGGTCCCCCCGGACGAGCTGGAGGAAGTGTGTGTGGATAGGGAAGTCTGGGCGTCTCTGCTTAGACTGCTGCCCCCGCAACCCGGCAACGGATAAAGCGGAAGAAAATGGATGGATGGATGGATAACAAACAAATACAGTACATATGTATACTATGTTGTCATTTCTCTTTCCATTCAAACAACCATTTACAATGGTTCGAAATGTGATTGATTACGATAGATTAATTTTTAAGCTGTAATTCTCTCGAATATACTGTATATTTATATTAGTGCAAAGTTATATACATAGGGCAGGGATTACAAGTAGATAAAGTGACATTCAGTGGACATTCTGAAGTTGCAGTATTGCACATTGCACCTGGTTGAACATGAGTGACATGTACAGGCTCAGCAGTTCTCATTGTACAGTCTGACCACACCAGTAAGCAAAGACCTGTGGATCGAGGGTGAATAGGAGGATCTTTGTTTACACTTGCGGGGTCCGTGGGGAAAATCCATTTCTCGCGTTTTTCACCGCAGTAAAGTGGCCTGGCATTTCGCCACACATTAAAAGCGGGTTGCCCCTGTTTGCTGTTACATATGGTATAGGGGGAACAGGAAGCCGCGGGGATGAGCAACCAAAATGCAATGTTTAAAATGTATCATCATTCATGAATGAATGAGTGAACAAGTCCGCAGTGAAAGTAGTTGCAAAACCTCTCTACAAACGTCTAAAAATAGCTAACTCTCTAGCATCCAGGTAGCTCTCTATGCTGTAGTGCCACACAGCCACGTGACCGGAGCGGAAAAACTATAAACAACTACGTCACTCCAAGATCCTCCTATAAGTCTATCACTGAAACTGCTCTCCAGAGCAGACAGCTTGTCCTGCAGGGCGTGACAGTCATGGCTAGTGGGGGAAAGGTCAGTCTGAGCGACCAGCCAGGTCAATCAGGTTGGCCCACGCCTACTCAGGAAGTATCATCAATTTATAAATGACACGTCATCAAGGCGGGTGACAGTTGTAGATGGCTTGCAGCTCTGCAGCCAAAACATGTTAAAGGTATTACATCTAACCTTGTCCCTCCAAAGGAACCACAAAAAGTAGATGAACAGAATTCTCCTACAGAGCCTTCAGGTGGGTCAGCGAGTGGTGGAGGAGGGTGATGATGGCGTCCTCCCCTCCAATGCCTGGTCGTTACGCAAACTGCAGCTGATCCATCGCTGAGGTCAGAGTGGAGCGGAGATGTCCCAGGACCAGTCTCTCCAGTGTTTTCATGCAGTGGGATGTCAAAGTCACCGGCCTGAAGTCACTGTGGTCTTTGGCCTGTGTAGCCTTGGGCACTGGTGCCACACAGGAGGTCTACCAAAGCTGTGGTACCAACCTGAGACTACCTGAGACTCGGGTTGAAGACGTGCTCCATCACTCCACATCCGCGCATGAGTGGAAGAGCTTTGAGCTGATGCGGGCTCAGTGGTGGGGGGTATGTGTTTCTGAAAGGCCTGGGGGGGCCGTGGTAGAAACAAAGTGACAGAAGCCCTTTTAGATGGAGACTGCAAAGCAATTTACAAAAACAACCAGGCTCCTGCACAACGTTTAGACAACCACTAAAAACAATGTAGTTCTAACCCCGGCCAGTTGTGGGCAGTGGAACTTTACAACGCGACCCCCAGCCCCCCAGCAGTATAATCACTTCCTCAACAACATCCTCATCGGGCCTTGACTTGAAAAAGTTCACCAACACAATTCTGAATTTAACAGTAGCTGTGAAAATGGAAACCGAAACTAAAGCTGCATGTTGTGTCTGCACGTTGTGACAGGGCCACACAGCACTAGTAGTCTCTCCCTGGAGTACAGGACAATAGGCACGCTCGGGCACAATCCAGATCACAAAACACACCGAAAGTTGAAAAAGGCTCTTTCCTCTACTGTGCCAGAGCTTCACGCAGCTGTAACTACAAAACAAATTACAAAATAAAGACAAAAAGATTTAGTATAAGGTATAGAGCTGCTAAAAGGAGTGCAAGTCATCTTTATATAAATAAAGATGACTTACTTTATTTATTTATATAAAGTAAGTCATTTATATAAAGTAAGTCATCTTACTTTATATGACTTACTTATATAAAGTCATCTTTATATAAATAAAGATGACTTACTTACTATGTTAAGAGAAAGTCTTTTTCACTCGTTCCAGTTAAAACCATATATTAATATATATATATTACTAGGGTTGCCAACTTGGAGAACAAAAAAATAACGGAACCCAATTGGGTGGATCGGGTTGAGCACTTTTTAGTCCTAATTTCAATCTACACAGTAATCATGGAATTTCATAATCACAGTCAATCACAGACAAAAGCATGAAGAGTGAGCCGTTAGTAACTATCTAATCAAGTCTTCAATCCACTTATTTTCTCTGCGTCAAATGGAGAGTGTGTTTTAAAGACAAACATGATGTAACGGCTCAGAGGTCTTAGCTGTTGTGTACACATGCTGTGCAAAGTGGTGATAACGGCCTGGACACGTGGGCTATGAGCCGTCATCTGCCTCCTCTCACAGCTTCTGTGCACCGTCAGCCATAACATTAGGACCACTGAAAGCTGAAAGGACTGTGTCTGTCATAAGCCCCATTTCCACCAGCCCTACTTGGCCCTACTCTACTCTACTTGGCTCTACTCCACCCTGATATGGAGTGTTTCCACCGACCCTGTTTAACCACAACCAGGTACTGTTTTCGTACCTGGCCGTGGTTCTATCCAGGCCGGGCTGGTACTAAATACTCTAACTGCCAGAGATTGGCTCAAAAGATCAACCAGAAATAATGCTAGATTTAGCACACACCACCCTCACCACCAGATAGACTCTGTATTCCTATGCTTTGTTAACATTAAATGTTGTACAGGTTGCAGTCAGACTTGACATGTATTTATTTTCATTTCACCAAAGACGTATAATAGGATTCTGATCACCATAACTATTGATGATTGACCTGTAGCTCCAGATGCATTTCTTTCTGCAGTGCATTTCCATGTCTTGTATTCCACTTCCGCCTTCAGCCCCTTCTCTGAGCTCCGCGCCCACATTATCTTCATACTTATCGGCTGTACTCAGCGATGTGGCTGAAGCGCTCTTCCACAAATATATATTGAGAGGAATGGTCACAGCCTGTAAACAGTATTCTCAGATACAAGCAGGTTATTGGCTGTGGAGAGTGGCCAGCCATTTTGCAAACTAAAAAATGGCTTTCTGTAACACTGCACAACCCACAGGATTATCCCAATGGTTTTCAGAATACAGTGTAATTTTGGCATGCTGCTACGGACTCTGAATCTAAGATGTGTTATCTCTTAATTCAATCTTCATCAACTTGCATCCATGGATATATGGATCTTAAGGACATAAAGATTATTCATGCAATTTGCGTCGGGAAGTTGTCCCGGAGTGTCAGGTTTTCATGGTATTAATTACGTCATAATTTTTGCATAATGACGTTGGCTGATGTATCTAAAAAAATTTTAAAGCACAAACATACAGTGTACAATTCTCTCTCCTTTAAGATAATTTTTAGGATCTTGATAGATGTTGGTGTACAGCTTTTTATTCTACATTTTGTGCCACTCTTAGTTGAAGACCTAATAAGAGTCTGCTATATAAAGAGAGTCAACGACACCTGTGGATTATAATTATTTCTTCATTCAATCATTTTCACCCTCTGGATTAGTCCAACTGATCCTAATGCAGGTGGTGGGTCCACAGCCTTTCAGCTGGAGCTTCAGCCAAAGTGGGGTAAAGTGTCTTGCTTAGGGACACAATGACAGCAAATTTCAATAGGAGTAGATGACATGAGTCAGGGGGGATCAAACCCACAACAACCATTAGGTTCAAAGACCAATGCTCTGCCAAGTGAGCCCCAAGAACAGCGTAAAAATAGTTTGACTAAACATGAATCTCTTTACCCGTGTTAAAATAGGGGTCATAATTGTTTGTTTTGTTGCAGTGTGAGAAAGAGCCGCTGCCGTTCTTCACACAGTCAGACTGCACAGTGACGACGCAGAGCGGCCCCCGAGCCTTCAGAATCCCCCCCTCCATCCACCACAGGATCTGCGCTACCTTCGACACTGCCAACGCCAAGGGTAACGACTGGCAACTCCTGGCCCACAAGCTGCACCTGGAGAGGTGAGTGAGCCCCAGACCACCAAGGGGGCGGGCAGCCACCGACCACTTGGGGCGAACTGTCTGAAAAAACAAATCATAGAGCGTATACAGTATAGATAAGCCCCGGGTCTCCAAGATGTCTGCCCATTGAACTCAATGGCCTGAACTTGATGTCCAACACATCCTGGTCTTGCGCAGTAGGTGCACAGTGGTTCTACTTCTGCAGGACCAGAGTACCACGTGCTCATTCTAACCTATCAATGCTCTTATGCTCATGCACAGTGGGACATGTGAGCGTACTGACCAATCAGAGAGCTGCTGATCAGAGCGGAGCTATGAGGGACGAGAGCTAGCCGAGTTTGTGGCACATACTGTAATTTTAGTTTATGTCATTTTAACTAACTAATTGTAACTAATGGATTTCAAAAATCCCCACAAAACCCAACCTGTGTAAAAGCTGTAGGTTCCCTGTCAGTTGAGGACAAGCCATTTTAGTTAACACTGAGGTCAATGGGGAAATGTCCTGTACAGCTCATGTGAATTCAAAATTCAGTGCTGCACGTGGCCCCTTGTCCATGCTGGAGACAGGTTTAAGCTAGAAATAGTTGATTCACAATGTAACAGTGGTGCATTCAGAAAGCCATAGGCAAAACCACACTGTTTAAGTGCATGATCAACATTGTGCTAGTATTCATTCAAAAGCATCAGATTGGTATAGTACTGTGTTTTTCAACCAGTGTGCCGTGGCATGTTTGTGTGCCTTGAGATGATATTGGAAATGATCCATTATCAGCTGCTTGGTCAAAATCATGTGAAAAATAAAATAATGTGAGATGATTAGAAAGATTTTTTGTGCTTGTTTGATTTTTTATAAAAAATACATTGATAATAAAGGCCGTAGAGTTTAAATTTTGTATCACATTCAGTTGGTGGTGTGCCATATGATCTTATGCCATGACAAAGATGCGCCACGGCTTAAAAAGGTTGGGGAACACTGGTATAGTAGACCAATTCGATAGTCATATTTTCATCATTCAGCCAGCATTTGACCAGCTTTCATGCTTCTGTGTGGTGTTCATTCCTGTCATTCCGTAGCTTCTAGAAACAGCCTCAAAATCATATTTTACCTGATCCCATTTTCAAGTTCACACGCAGTACTAGAGTTCCCTCCAGTGGACATCTATCAGTACTGCTGATAAAGTAATGGAAGCAAACAGACCATTTATAGTGTTCCAATTATGCAGCTGTAGTATGTTTTAGACACTAATAATCCTTCTGTGCTTCTTTATATGACACGTGGCACATACAACATAGGTTTCCTCCGGGTGCTTCGGTTTCCCCTACCACTAAAAATATATACAATAGGTCTGGCATGTGCCTCCTGTTCGGCGACCTCGCTTCCATCTCTGTGTGGAGTGAGACAAAAAATGCCCACAATTGTAAAACGCTTTGTGACTCTGGTCTGTCAAATGTGCTATATAAATAAAGATTACTTACTTACTTACTTACACAATATTCATGAAATTAATGTAGACTAATAGTAAATAATGAGATTTAAGGCCCTATTTCTCTAGAGGGGAGTTTAAATGAGGACTGAGTGGTGCAAATCAGGTGCCTTGATAGCACCAGGGGAGGAGTCTGAGAGATACTGGAACCCCACTGCTCCAGAGATGTTGGACCCTTAACTAGGGTGATAGGGGGGCTAGCTCGTTGCCACAATCTCTGGATAGGGATATGACAACTAAAGCTTCAGGAGTGTATGATATCTATCCTGACATCCTAAGTCTCTGGATGTTGCCGTTTCAGTCACTTCAGGTTCTCCTTGAATGAGCTGGATAGGGTCTGGGCATCTCTGCTGCCTTGACAACCTGGAGGTGCTCTCAAAACCAGCGGAAGACAGTGCAAGCCAGAGCCGCTTTGCTGAATGTTTTTGCCTCAGCTCCAGAGCATGGAGATGGACTATGTATAACTGGCTGGTAATTCATCAACTCTCTTTCCCTAAGGACCAGTGGCAAGTGTGTGTCCTCGGTCAGCTGCTGCTGCAATAGTGTCTGGATCAGTGGGGGCGGGTCCCGGCTCAAAAGTGGCCAAATTGACGTGCGCTGACATGCTTGCAATACCACCCCGGGCCGATGGGAGTGGACCCGGAATAACAATTAGCCAATGCTAACATATAGCATCTTCTTACCTCTCAAAAACGTCTTTACTGGATAGTCCAAAAGTTGGCTCTTGGCCCAAAGTTCCGTTCCACATGTGTGTCAATACTGAGGGGGGTGAATTTTTTTGGACCACTCTCGTGGTCGCATTGAATTTTTGAAGTCACTCGTTCAAATGAATGGAGCTTGCGCCGGCTGACGCATGCGCAGATGCGTTTTTTTCACATTTTCCAGCCCCCGCGGCCATTTTGGATAGCTCCAGTAGAGCACAATTATTGGCCCATTAGTTAGAACGATGGAGAAAGGTGTGACTACGTCCGTTAATATATACAGTCTATGGTCTGGATCTAGTTTTGATGATTGCTAAATATGCACATCCAAATTAATGAAGGATTAAGGGACTACGTTTCATGTAATTGGACAGTTCATATTGCTTTTGCTTCAGATATATTTGTTAAAAACAAGTGAAAGTATTTAATTTTGTAGACCTTCAGATCTGCGTCTAACTCATCAAGTTTCAGATGACTTTTGGACTTGCTCTCTCTGTCTCTCTTGCAGAAACCTGGGTTACTTCGCTAAACAGCAGTCCCCGTCGGCAGTCATCCTCAGTCTATGGGAGGCTTGGCACCAGGACAACGCAGACTTGGACTCTCTCGCCAGCGCTCTGGAAGAAATCGGAAAGATCCACTCCACCAAAACCATCAGCACGGACCACCGTGAAGACGCATCGGACTTTAACCACATAGAGAGCGGGAGTTTGCGACGAATAGCCCAGCTGGACGCCCTCAAAACGGAAGAGCAGACGACGGAGTACGCTGGACAGGACTGATGGCTTTTGGAAATGTCTTAAATCAAAGTTGTGTTCATACTTGTAAAGAAACTGCGGTAGATTGAAGAGTACGGATTGTCAAAGGCATTGCAAGACCTGCCCCCGAGAAACTAAACTTTTCGAGATTTGTGTGTGATTGTTTTATTTGGACATTTTTTTTGTTTTGATGTGAAATCATTCAGAGATGATGAGATTCAGAAGTGTGTAAGTGAGGACCTGCCAGCCTTTCATCAACAATATGGCATTTTAAATTCACTTGGATCATACATACAAATTAGCATATCATAGAATTTTAATTACTCTTTTACTTGTATACAAGTTCAATCAATAGGAGTTTAGTCATACATGTAATATTTTATCTAAACACTCAATTATCAAGGTTGTGTGCACAGCTGTATTAAATCCAATTCCATCAAATAACGCTTTCATCTTTACTTTAAAGATGTGTGTATGACAGGTTATACTAGACATTTGTAAATCATGACGTTACCTAAATTATTCCAACGTAACACAAGGAATATGTTGAGAAACTAAATGTACAATGTCATCCGGTGAGAACTTCCTCTATTCCTCTATTTTAACATTTTTAAAACATGTTCTTCTGGCGGGAACTATGGACGGAAAATAGCATGATGCTAAATTTGGTGTAGCCATCTTTTTAATGTAACTACATGCTATCCCTTAAATAAACAAACTTCATTCATTCATATACAATAATTCTGTATATTTTAGAACGCATATAAAGCCTGAAATATTATTGTTTGGACACAATCAGTTTGTCACCATCACAGCAGTAACAGCAGTTAGATCTGCCAACACTTTCACATGTTAAAAAAAAAAAGTCAGTACATACAAATAAAATCGAACTCCAAAAGGTTCTTTTCAACAAGGCGCAGCTTGACTAAATTAGTATAGCTGGAGTTGGCTGGATGGAATTGCCCCTATGGCAGCTTTGTGTTAGCGGCAGAGAGCCACATAAGCCTTTGTTTGGGAGGGCGACAGTGGCTCAGTTGGTAGAGCATTGGTTTTGAGCCAGAAGGTTGTGGGTTTGAGCCCACCTCAAGACCTACTTCTCATGACTCCCGCTGATGACTGCTGTCGTTGTGTCCTTGGGCAAGACACTTAACTCCACTTTGTCTGAAGCTCCCACTGTAAGATCTCAGCTCCTGTGGACTCACCACCTGCAGGAGGATCAGTGAGGGGCTGGTGCTCTGACTGCCACCCCCCTGACCCAGAAATGGATTAAGGGGAAGAAAATGGATGGATGGATGGCCTTTGTTTGGACATGCCTGCTGTAAACTGTCATGCACACTATAAAGGTTGATTTAGCTTCAGCCTGCTAAAGGACGCCTGTAGCTGCGTGTCGAGTTGTCTAAAGATAGAGACACACATCCGAACAAATGATCTCATGTGATATCACCAACCACTAACACATGCAGGAGGGAGGTTTGGTGACTGAAGCAGAAGAAACACACGTTTATTACTCAATAATCAACCACAACTCATTTCTTGAGTTCTTGAATGGCATTCTGTTTTATTCTAATTCATTACAAATGTCAAAAAAGGAAATCATTGTTCAAACAAATGACTTGTGCTGTAATGATTTGAAATGACTTTTACTTTGGCATTGTTCGACAAGTGAAACTATAAAGAAGATGGAGTGAAAAGCGACATTCCTTAAATTATTTGGTTCTGTTTGGACTGTGGCTGTTTTTTTGTTGAAAACATTTCACTGTGGAGAAGGAGGTTGTAATGTCTTATACATTTAACTGTACTGTGTTTATTTGTATTTAAGAGTTTATTTTGAAAGCTAACCAGCAGTAAGTTATATACACTCACAACATTTTGTTTCTAACCACATTTTGTACCAATTCAGAATGAGATACATTTTCATACAGACGATTAATATTATAACATTTGTAAGATGAAGTGCATTTTTTTTCTTCCCTTCCAAATTAAATTAAATTAAATTAATACATTTAAGCTTCCATTCCAATTTTCTTAACAAATAAACAAACAAATATGAGCAAATTCAAACCAAAAAAAGTGCCATGTTCAAAATTTGGTCTTTACTCAGTCAATTTCTCAAAAGTTAGATATATACGAGTTTAATTCAAATCCAGTGTGACCCTTTTCGAGCAAATGAGTTCCAATACAGTAACAATAACAAAACATGCTGCAGATTGTTACTCACATGTTCTCACAAACTGAGAGATCAAGGTTTGCAAATTAACTAACTTGCTCCTTTCACAGGCAAATTTGTTGCTGATGGCTTTAGTTCTAACCTGAGCTGGAGCACACCAAACTCCACCCATTTCCATGAGTGAATCCAGTCCTGGAAATCTGAGGAAACGGGTGAAGTCTGTGTGCTCCTGCTCAAGTTTGAATTAAAGAGCAACTAAACACCTGTGCCCAGCCTGACTCCGCCCACATGAAGATTTGAAAATGTTCTCTTAAAAGGGCGTTGCCTGGAGGACCAAGGGACAAGAAGGGGGGCTTAGAGTTGGGCGTGGTCTGGGCTGTGATTGACAGCTCACTTGTCACACAAAAAAACAGACAGTTATCATTGCTGCTTAAAGCAATAGTTTACAGAACAGAAAGTCTCATTCCACCCTTGTTTACATACTAAGATAATTGTGAAGCTACACACCTGAATCTAATCCACACTATTATCTCAAAATTACTCATGTAATTTCATTTTAAACCACTAGATGTCGCCAGAATACTCCAACCTGCTACTGGGGTTAGTGTGTGAGAGTTGAATGGGTTTATATCACTGGCGCAGACAGACGCACGTCAAACATACTAACTGACGTCACACAGTATTACAGAGTCAATGGAGAGGCCAGGACCAAATTCAAATGTAGTACCACCGAAAAGGTAGAGAGGGCGCCACACAGAGGTTTTTTGGCTCAAAACTGAGATTTTATCTAATTTCAACACAAATGTCAAAAAAATGACCAGGATATGTAGAGAGCACTACAATTAACATATGTATGCAGTTTATGAGTTGAAAAAAATTGATTTGGTGTTTAGTCGCTCTTTAAAATCTGCAGCCACACCACCTCTTCCTGGAACCAGTTTGACAACGCGGATAGTCAAACTGCTTTAGTTTTTTAAAAAAGATCACTAAAATTATAGTGATAGTTCAGCCCTAGTTTTAAAATATGCACACACATTTATTGTGCATTTTAGTTTTTTTAATTACAGAACAAGATCTCATCTAAAGTAATTCTACAGTATGTAAATATTCTTAGGTGGGTATTTTCTATGGTCACTTTTGGGGTTGATATTGTCTCTAATTGACATAAAATATTCCAGTTATAATGATTGAAAAAGTAGTGATCCATCCCTCGCTTTTTGGATTCCGTTCACCAATTTATGAAAACAAAAGCTCCCCACATTAGTCACAGTGCCATTACAAACCTCAACATCGCTCATTCAGACTAAATCTAGATCTAAGACTACTGTGATCACATCTTTCTGTTTACAAAAGACAAGAAAAGATTACAATTGTTTTTTCCATGTTTTTTTTACTTTACCAAATGGTTTGCCAATGCAATTATTTCTTTGTGAATATACTTTCCCTCCTGCAAAGCGAAGAGTGAAAATGGAGACGTGTGCTTTTGTAATGCTTAGCGGTGGCTTGTATTCACATATTCTTTATACTAATAGACTGCTTGGTTAGAACAGTGGAGCTCTGCTGTGATCGGCCGCTTCAGTCTTTGCTTTGCCTTGAATGTTTCACAGTATGGCATTAAACTATATCTGGAATTATTCAGTGTTGTTATTGCTCGCTTTTTGCTGTCGGCAAGCTCCCCGCTCAACAGATCTGAGCTGTGAGGCGTGCCCAACTGTGGGACGTTTGAGGCAAGCAGGCCCATGAGGAGAGTTACACACGGAATTGAAAAATAAAAACGGTTAAAGTCACGGACGTAAGACATGGAACACGCAGATCCACAAGCAGAGTTACACACAGATATAGATCCATGAAGAGCGTTAAAGACAGATATAAAGCAGGTCCATTAGCAGAGTTACACATACTGTATATATAAGGCAAGTCCATGGTTAGTGTTACACAGATATAAACAAAGGTCCACAAAGAGAGTTAGTCACAGATATAAGGCATGGAATAAGCAGGTTTATGGGCAGAGATACACAAAGATATAAGGCAGATCCAAGCATGAAACAAGCAGGTACACAAGGAAAGTTACACATGGGCGGTGGGATGTAGCTCTAGAATAAATCTAATTGAGATTTTCTTTTTTGGGAGATTCCGTCTCCTGATATTCAATTGATCCCACAAAAATTATCATCTTATAATAATCATAATAATAATAATAATGCAAGGGTTTTATATGTAGTGCTTTTTTAAACACTCATAGACGCTTCACATGACATTATTCATTCACTCCATACACAGTGGTGATAAACTGCTACTGTAGCCACAGCTGCCCTGGGGCACACTGACAGAAGAGAGGTAACCAGTATGTGCCATCGGCCCCTCCGACCACCACCAACCATTCACAAACACACACCTGACTCATTCTGGGCAATGTGGGTGAAGTGTCTACAAGTGCCACATGTAGAGAAAAATAATCTTTGATATGCCTGACGTTAGATCAACCAAAAACACTTGTACACAGCATAATCATTTTTAATAGTGAAGTCGCACATTATATAAATATAGTAGTAGTAGTAGTAGTAGTATTTTTATTTGAGCAGTTTGACAATACACAATCACATGCACAAATAATTCAAGAAAGACACACAAAAAAAGGCTCAAAAGGAGAAGGCCGAAGCAAAAAGCTTATATGTGCCTTCCCCATTATCAATTAATTAAATTAACTATTTTTACTGCAAAATATTTAAATTTTCACATGACATTCCTGATTTTTGCCATCATCATTTTTATCTACAAACAACAAACAAAAATATCAGCAATGCTTATAATGCTTTTAACGACATCCATGACAAATTGAACTTGTGTTTATGATCTCAATGGCTGCGGCAGACTTACTGATAGAAATTGTACTGATATTTGAAATGATCTACAACATGTATATTATAAATAATACTCGATAAGTTGGTTGATACAAGAGTACTGTGTTTCAAAATAAATCGCTTTTAGGTTATGTAACAGTCAGGACTTCACTTTGTATTTTAAATTGTTCAAAATGTTAAACTATAGCATACATGAATTACATGAATATCTTTAAATCCAATACTTATCACTTAAAAATGGTAGGGTTAGGGTCATCTCCTTGGACATGTTAGAGAGGCGTGAGATGAGAAACGATTCCCCTGTGTTCTCCTGTCCCTCATTGTGACTAAGTATAGAATGTTTACAACTGCATTTAAAGGAGGGGTACACAACTTTTTTTGTTTATCTCTCTATAAAATCAAGTAAAATTTAACAAGTATTCCTTCTGAAACAGCCAATCACAGCTGAGGAGCCATATTTCTTCCTCATTTTTCAGCTGGTTGCCAGGTCTGAAGTACTCTGGCCCAGAACGCATGGTCCTGGCTACACAACACTCTTCTCGTGCCTTGTTTATCAGTGTAAATGCTGAATGTTGTACTGTACAAATGACTATGAAAGAACAAAAAATATTACGTGAAAAATTAACAAACACATACAAGTATTAGTTGATGATGTATTTAAGATTATAATTAACAGGCTGCGGAGCTTTTCTCATTCTGGCCTCCTGAAAACAGCCAGGCAACTTTGCAGCATATTGTATGTTTTCTGTACAGTAGAATTTGCAAATGTGTATGCAGCTTTTTGGAAATAAATGTACAGTGGAAAGGTCCAGTTTTGTTTTTGTCTGTTGATTTGAAACTATTTTCTCCTTTGTCCAAGTTATTTTTTCTGGAATTATGAGTTTTTTCCAGACCAGCTGAGAGATAGTACTTCCAACGTGTCCTGGGTTACCCTGGTCCCCTCTCTTCCATGTGAAGGGGAGCTGTGTGGACTGTATGGAGAGGATGAGGGCTCTCATGCAGGGCAACCTGAGTAACTCCACCCTTTGCACAACACTATGACCGCTCGGAGGAGTAACCTGTCTGAGCTAAACATGTTAACTGATTACTATTGTTAGTAACTTCTAGAATCTTGTATTTATTGATGTTTGTCTGAATGGATGTGCTTCTGCTGCTGAACACCTGAATTTCTGCTACAAGGATCAATAAAGTATCCGTCTATCTATTTATCTATCTATCGATTTATCCATCTATCAAGGCAAGGCAAGTTTATTTGTATAGCACAATTCATACACAATGCAACTCAAAGTGCTGAACAAAATAAGAAAGCATTAAAATCATAAATAATCACAGAACATTAAAAAGAATTATAAAAATATAAAATCCCTCAGTTGTATGCACAGCTAAACAGAACTGTTTTTAACCTGGTTTTAAACATTGTCAGCGAGGAGGCCTGTCTCACATTTTCAGGAAGACTGTTCCAGATTTTAGCAGCATGAATCTGAAAAGCAGCCTCCCCATGTTTAGTTCTGACTCTGGACACTAACAGGAGTCCAGTCCCTGTGCTCCTCAGAGTCCGGGCTGGTTCATATGGTACTAACATGTCACTAATATATTTTGGTGCGAGGCTATGGAGAGACTTGTACACAAGCAGAGCTGTTTTAAAGTCTATTCTCTGAGCCACAGGAAGCCAGTGCAGGGACCTGAGGACTGGACTAATGTGGTCGTACTTCCTGGTTCGGTAACGCTTTATATTAAGGTGTGCTTGTTAAGTATTAATAAGGTATTAATAGACAATAGCAACATGCTTATAGATTGCTTATATGTACTTATAAACATATTAATAAGCTGCTCATTTCACTATTCTCTAAATGATGTTGTTCTAGTTATATGCTTTTAAGCATTTAATAAGTAATTAGTAAGATACATTTATATATTTATAAATATATGTTTAGCTGCCTATTAAACTATTATCAATACCATGTTAATAGGCCACTAACAATATGCCTATAAAGATATTAATACGCTGCTTATTAATAGGTAATAGTGGTAATAGGCCACTAAAAATATGCGTTAATAAACTGCTTATTACACTATTTTGCAGTACCCTAATCTAAAGCGAGGAGCATTTTTGTTAATGCAGAATAAAACACAACAATGATCTAAGATGTTTTTATTTATTCAAACAGCAACAATTACTACGGAGCCCTGCAAGGGCCAGGGGTAAAAAAAAAAATAAACTGTGCGCACAGATTATTAAACTGTGCGCACAGATTATTAAACTGTGCGCACAGATTACTAAACTGTGCGCACAGATTACTAAACTGTGCGCACAGATTACTAAACTGTGCGCACAGATTACTAAACTGTGCGCACAGATTACTAAACTGTGCGCACAGATTAATAATCTGTGCGCCCAGTTTAATAATCTGTGCGCACAGTTTAATAATCTGTGCTCACAGTTTATTTATTTTTTTACCCCTGGCCCTTGCAGGGCTCCGTAAATTACAGTCTAAATGAAAAAAAAAATCAAAATGAAGTTTGTGCCAAAAGTTTGTTAGTAACTTCAAGGAGCCATGATGCCGGCCACTCATGCTCCGACCTGCTCTGTTAATGAATTTGGCTTTGGCAAAACAGTGAATCAACTGACTTCACGAGCCTGAGAGATTAGCGGAACTCGCCTATTTTTGGGCATTGTCTGGTCCTCCCGGTTCTGCGCAGTGGACGAGCTCCCATGATGCTTTGCGCCAAATACGCGTGCGTGGCTGTCATGCACGTGCACAGAGGGGCCGTGCTCTGACCAATCAGAGCTGCTGATCAGAGCGAGAGTTAGAGCGGGAGTAAGAGCCAGACGAGTAGAGTTTGTGGCAGTAAAATGTGGATTTAAAGGACAACTCACCCTCAAATCCACTTTTTTTTTGCTTATAAACGGTATAAATGAGTGTCCAATAGTGTTGTCTACATATCCTGGTCCTAATTTTGTCACTTTGGTGCAAATTAGTTGAAAGTTAAACTTTCTGCCTAAAACCGTCTGTGAGGCACCATCTGCTGGCAACCTGTATTACTACATTTGAATTTTGAATCTGGCGCCTGAGACCTGACGTCAGCAGCCCCCCGCCCAGAGCTATATAAACGGCCCAGTCTCGTTCACGCCCCCTTTAGTCCTCCAGGCTACGCCCATTTAGAGGAAGATTTGAACAGGAAATGTGAGTGACGTAAGCTCCGAGGAGCGGGGGTGAGAACCACTTTAAAGAAAACTGAAGGATTTAAGAAGAAAAAAAGTTCAGGATGACAAGGGACACTGAAATCCCCAGAAAATCCGAACTTTATGAAAGCTGTGGGTTCTCTGTCAGGTTCTCTGTCAGCTGAGGTCGAGCTGTTTTAATTTACATTGAGTTCTATGAGACTTTTTCTGGGTAGCCCTCGTGAATTTAGTCTGCAGTACCACAGCGCCCCCTGTGCCCATGGGTGGGACAGCTATAAGCTAGGAAAACACTATCCAGTTATTATTATAGTTCCATGGTTGTGCCACAGGTGCGTTGTATACATGGATCTATTATAATAACTGGATAGGGTATTACTAGCTTGTAGCTCGGGGGATTCCCGTGGTACTGCAGACTAAATTCACGTGGGCTACCCAGAAATTGTCCCCATAGAACTCAATGTAAACTAAAACAGCTCGACCTCAGCTGCCAGAGAACCTACAGCTTTCATAAAGGTCGGATTTTGTTGGGATTTTAGTGTCCCTTGTCATCCTGAACTTTTTTTTTCTTCTTAAATCCTTCAGTTTTCTTTAAATCCACATTTTACTGCCACAAACTCTACTCGTCTGGCTCTTACTCCCGCTCTAACTCCCACTCTGATCAGTACCTCTGATTGGTCAGAGCGCGGCCCCTACAGTATGTGCACGTGCATGACAGCCACACACGTGTATTTGGCGCAAAGCATCATGGGAGCTCGTCCACTGCGCAGAACCGGGAGGACCAGACGATGCCCAAAAATAGGTGAGTTCCGCTAATCTCTCAGGCTCGTGAAGTCAGTTGATTCACTGTTTTGCCAAAGCCAAATTCATTAACAGAGCAGGTCGGAGCATGAGTGGGTTCATCATGGCTCCTTGAAGTTACTAACAAACTTTTGGCACAAACTTAATTTTGATATATTTTTTCATTTAGACTGTAATTGTTGCTGTTTGAATAAATAAAAACATCTTAGATCATTGTTGTGTTTTTTTCTGCATTAACAAAAATGCTCCTCGCTTTAGATTAGGGTACTGCAAAATAGTGTAATAAGCAGTTTATTAACGCATATTTTAGTGGCCTATTACCACTATTACCTATTAATAAGCAACTATTAATATCTTTATAGGCATATTCCTCCTTTAATAAGTATAACTTCCTTACTAATATACTTACTACTTATTAAATGCTTAAAAGCATATAACTAGAACAACATCATTTAGAGAATAGTGAAATGAGCAGCTTATTAATATGTTTATAAGTACATATAAGCAATCTATAAGCATGTTGCTATTGTCTATTAATACCTTATTAATACTTAACAAGCACACCTTAATATAAAGCGTTACCCCTGGTTCTAGTCAGGACTCA
Source organism: Knipowitschia caucasica (assembly GCA_964034765.1). Classification (NCBI taxonomy): domain Eukaryota; kingdom Metazoa; phylum Chordata; class Actinopteri; order Gobiiformes; family Gobiidae; genus Knipowitschia; species Knipowitschia caucasica. Next base: position 14,683,074 of record OZ035831.1, read on the forward strand.
AGCTGCTGCATTTTGAATGTACTGCAGCTGTTTTACAGCCTGTTTGGAGAGACCTGTGAGCAGGCCATTGCAGTAGTCTAACCTACTGGAGATAAATGCATGGATAAGAATCTCCAAGTCTGCTTTAGACACTATGTTTTTGATCCTGGCAATGTTTTTTAGATGGTAAAAAGCTGCTGATGTTACTGATTTGATGTGGCTATTAAAATTTAAGTCTGCGTCCATTATTACCCCTAGATTTCTGACCTTGTTTGAAGGTTTTAGGGAGAGAGACTGGAGGTGACAGATGACGCTCTCTCTTTGTTTCTGGGGACCAAAGACAATCATTTCAGTTTTGTCTGCGTTTAGCTAAAGGAAGTTGTTTTGCATCCACTCACTGATCTGTTGGATACAGGGAAGGAGTGAGTCCACTGGTCCATGTTCTCCTGCAGTCAGTGAGATATAGATCTGAGTGTCGTCTGCATAGTTTGTGATAGGACACTTCGATAAATTCGTTTCTGCGTATTAAATGACCTAACGGCAGCATGTAGAGATTGAACAGAAGAGGTCCCAGGATCGACCCCTGTGGTACTCCACAGGACAGGGCCATATGATCTGAGACACAGTTTCCAATCTCCACAAAGTACTTCCTGTCTTCAAGGTAAGACCTAAACCAACTTAGGGAGGTGCCAGCGACGCCAACCCAGTCCTCTAATCTCTGTAAGAGGATCTCATGGTCGACGGTGTCAAAGGCAGCACTCAGATCTAACAAGATTAAGATTGAGACTTGGCCTGCGTTAGTGTTCGAGCCGGATATCGTTTGTAACCTTGACGAGAGCAGTCTCAGTGCTGTGGTGGGGTCTAAAGCCGGACTGAAACATATCAAATGAGTTGTTGATTATAAGAAATCTAGTAAGCTGTAGGTAGACAACTTTTTCAAGGACTTTCCCCATAAATGGTAGATTTGAGATGGGACGATAGTTGTTAAGTACAGTGGCATCCAGACTGCTATTTTTAGCAGGGGCCTGATGACTGCAGTTTTCAGGGCCATTGGGAATATTCCAGAATGAAGGGACATGTTTACTATCTGTGTGAGTGAAGGTAACAGACTGCTCAGAACAGACTTTAGAAATCTAGTGGGTAGTACATCCAGGCTGCATGTGGCGGAGCTCAAACTGGAGATTATCTATACCGATCAATTTATCTATCTGTCTAGCTATGGGTTTCTCTTTATAGTTTTTATCCGTCACTTTGGTGCATTTCTCACATCCCTTTTAACATCTGCACAACAGTTGGTGTATTTCTCAGAACAAGTAGTACAAACTGCAAAACCTAGTGGATAACCTGCAAAAGTGCGTCACTAGCTCAAAATGAAAAGTTAATTCCTCAAAAGCAAGTATTGATGGCAATGAAACTGTCTGTGTCATCAAAATAATAAGGATTCCTGACACTAGTGTTTCAGAACAACACTGTCAGTTTTAATTGTGACACTTTACTCTCTCTGTTTTCCAATGCAATAAAGTCAGATCTTGGTGACACTGTATACCTACCAAAACTATGGGTAACATTACATGTGACTGTATTTAGTGAGGTAACTGAGTACAAGACATGTGTGTGTTTCACATACTTACTTCATATGTGCTTTGCAATTTTACAGCATTGTGCAAAAAAAAATAGTCACTTAGGAAATAGCATTATGGTAGAAGCGTGCACAAATGTAAACAATACAACAATACATAATACTGTAAACTGAACATACGTTATTCATGAAAATATGTGACAGACAGTATTACATGTGTGACAAATATGTAATATGTCTGGTACATATTTTCATCTACATCACAGCGGATGTGCTTCCCTTGAAGGCAGCTCATTTTGACAACTAGTTCAACAATTTTGTTTGTAATGACTAGAGCTATGAAATGAGGACTAATAGTTTTAAAGAGAATGACTATTCCACTTCATAATTGTGTTTCATTTTGACTGATATGACAAACGCAAATGAAAATAAAACACCAGAGAATTGTATGAATACATGATACAAACATGATACATGTCCAAAAGCATTTGACATTTGTTAAAAGGAATGAGAAACTGCTACAATGATGTGCACAAATAACTCAATTTTGTGGAGGTTGAACCAATAGTTGTGACAAATTTCAATCTGATCTGAGAAAAGCACCAAAGCGTCTGCAAAAAAACTGTAATGAACCAGAAATGATAATGACGTCGCGGCTAACTCAGAAACCTGCATGTTGTGCAAGTATCCACTAGAGGTCAGTCTTGCTGCGCATTTATGTCTGCAGAGCACTCCTCCATCCACGTAAAACTAGACTAGCACCACATGTCACCAGAACTACACTGCAAAAAGTTCTTTGCAAGAAACAAGACAAAAAAAACCCTCAAAAGACGACAATCCTGCTTATATTAAGCAAAAAAAATCTGTCAATGGGGTAAGACTTTTTTCCTAATGTATAATGGGAAAAAAACAAGAATATATTTCTTTATTTAAGCAATTTTCTCCCAATAAAAAGGTCAGATATAAGAAAAATATTCTTATCATTGGATAATTTTAGGAAATAATGCTTAAATGTTTGATTAAGGATAAATTTGCCTGTTTTATGCTCTTTTTTGCAGCCTTTTTCTAGTTGTAGACTGGTTTTAAGCAAAATAATATAAGCAATATATCTGTTTTGATCAAAGAAGTGAACACAAATGCAAAGGACAGGTTAACACGGTTTATTAACAGGAATTAAGGTTGGGCTGGTAGGGTGGGCCGGAACCGGAACAGGAGTAGGAGTAGGAGCTGGGGCAGGAGCAGGAGCAGAAGCAGGAGCAGGAGCAGGAGTAGGAGCTGGAGCAGGAGTGAAGTGGCTGCAACCGGCACAAGTTTCTGAGATCAGCACAAAACATGAGATTACACTGCATAAAGTCCCTTGCTAGAAACAAGAAAAAAAAAAAACACAAAAGACGACAATTTTGCTTATTTTAAGCAAAAAAATCTGCCAATGGGGTAAGAATTTTTTCCTTGCCTAGAATTCTTGTTTTAAGATTTTTTTCCTAATGTGTCCTGGGGAAAAAAACAAGAATATATTTCTTCATTTAAGCAATTTTCTTCCAATAAAAAGGTCAGATTTAAGCAAAATAATCTTATTATGGGATAATTTTAGGAAATAATGCTCAAATCCATTTCAAATTGAGGATACATTTGCTTGTTTTCTGTTCTTTTTAGCAGACTTTTTCTATTTCTAGTCTAGTTTTAAGCAAAATGGGCTTGATAAGCAAAATAATCTAAGCAAAATATTCTTGATAAATGTACAATTTATAGAACTTTTTTCTTGTTTTTTGTAATTAGTATATAATTTACTCAAAATGCATACAAAATAGTGTCTTGAAACAAAATTCTCTTTACATTGGATTTATTAACCAATCTGAACATGCATGGTAGAAATCAGTGATGTACATTCATTTAGTGAAGGTAAAAAGTACCAAACTGAGAAATTATCAAGCTGCAATCCAAAACACTGCAGTAATGAACTTACAACAATATAAAAAAAATTACAAATTCACTCACTCAGTAAATGATTTCCACTCTACCATGGCTCGTTTGTATGAAGATGTGGCATCTCTGTCATGGATGGAATCTTCAAGAACTTCAGTTTGAAGAACTGAGAGCAGTGTGGAAATGCACTTTGGATAAGTGAGGTGCAAGGTGTAATAATAAGCCAACAGGTACACAAGTCCTTCATTTAGCTTTGCACTTGGAAAGGTGGTCACTGGCGTGTTGTCGATTGCAATCATGCAGTTATCCATGCCCATGAGCAGAACAGGCGAGAACAGTGTCCGTTGTTGAAGATAACGTTCAGGGTCCTCTGCTGCCTATTCAGAAAATGCAACTTTGTTAGAGCACTAAAACACACAAACACATTAAAAAAATTAAAATACACACCTTGAGAACATGGAAAAAGGCTTCAGTGCAGGCTCCCAACTTTTTGGGTGGTGGCGCACCTGATGGAAAAAGGTCCGGAAGCGCAGCAAAGACTGCCAGAGCATGGTCCTCTGGTTTTAAAACAATAACAAACCAATTTTTAATGATACTACCATAATAAAAATATTAAAATTATGTTACTGCATAATGTTAATACTGTATTCTCACCAATATTCAGAGTCTTTGGGGGCTTCATGGCCTTTTTCATAACCCCATAGAACTTAACTTTTGAGAAAAAGTTTTCCCATCTGCTTAAAGTCTCTGCAATGTAGTTTGAGTTTTTTGGTTGGATTATCCTCTGCATCTCATCCAGTACCTGGGAAATGTAAATGTCGGTAACACTTTACATTACGGGCCGGTAAGTCCATGGTACTTACAGTGGTACTTCTAGGTACTTACAGTGGTACTTACGGTGGTACTCACGGTGGTACTTACGGTGGTACTTACGGTGGTACTTACGGTGGTACTTACGGTGGTACTTACGGTGGTACTTACGGTGGTACTTACAGTGGTACTTACGGTGGTACTTACGGTGGTACTTACGGTGGTGCTTACGGTGGTACTTACAGTGGTACTTACGGTGGTACTTACGGTGGTACTTACGGTGGTACTTACGGTGGTACTTACGGTGGTACTTACAGGGGTACTTACGGTGGTACTTACGGTGGTACTTACGGTGGTACTTACAGTGGTACTTACAGTGGTACTTACAGTGGTACTTACAGTGGTACTTCTAGGTACTTACAGTGGTACTTCTAGGTACTTACAGTGGTACTTACGGTGGTACTTACGGTGGTACTTACGGTGGTACTTACGGTGGTACTTACGGTGGTACTTACGGTGGTACTTACGGTGGTACTTACAGTGGTACTTACAGTGGTACTTACAGTGGTACTTACAGTGGTACTTCTAGGTACTTCTAGGTACTTACAGTGGTACTTCTAGTGGTACTTCTAGGTACTTATTGTGGTACTTACAGTGGTACTTCTAGGTACTTACAGTGGTACTTAGAGGTACTTATTGTGGTACTTACAGTGGTACTTCTAGGTACTTATTGTGATAATTCTAGATACAGCTGTAACTTAGTAATTCAAGGACACTACAGTATTATTCCTATATAGTAAATGTGGTACTTCTACATGCATACATACAGAGGTCATTTGTAGGATTGTTTGACTATAAAACATAAAACAACATTATGTAAAACAAACGTCTTTATTAATATGGAATAAGTAGCACAGAAAGGACAGTATAAATACATTTAATGCATATTTCAAAACAAGTTTCAAGGACAAGGGAAACACTGCAAGAACTAGGTACCCAACCCAAGTAACAAGAATTACACATTACCAGGTACTTACCAGCCAAGTACCAGTTACTTACCAGCAAGTACCAGGTACTTACCAGCAAGTACCAGGTACTTACCATAGGGACTGGCCCATAATAAGACAAAGGACTTTAACATAAGTACCAGTGATAACACCAGTAATTATACAGTAAGTACCAGGTACTTACCATAGGGACTGGCCCATAATAAGACAAAGGACTTTAACATAAGTACCAGTGATAACACCAGTAATTATATAGTAAGTACCAGGTACTTACCATAGGAACTGGCCCATAATAAGACAAAGGACTTACCCATAAGTACTAGTGATACCAGTAATTATATAGTATACCATGTACTTACCAGCAAGTACCAGGTACTTACCAGAAAGTAACAGGTACTTACCAGCAAGTACCAGGTACTTACCAGCAAGTACCTGGTACTTACCAGCAAGTACCAGGTACTTACCAGCAAGTACCAGGTACTTACCAGCAAGTACCAGGTACTTAACAGCAAGTACCAGGTACTTAACAGCAAGTACCAGGTACTTACCAGCAAGTACCAGGTACTTACCATAGGGACTGGCCCATAATAAGACAAAGGACTTTAACATACTTTCTGGTAAGTACCTGGGACTTGCTGTTAAGTACCTGGTACTTGCTGGTAAGTACCTGGTACTTGCTGGTAAGTACCTGGTACTTGCTGGTAAGTACCTGGTACTTGCTGGTAAGTACCTGGTACTTGCTGGTAAGTACATGGTATACTATATAATTACTGGTATCACTAGTACTTATGGGTAAGTCCTTTGTCTTATTATGGGCCAGTTCCTATGGTAAGTACCTGGTACTTACTATATAATTACTGGTGTTATCACTGGTACTTATGTTAAAGTCCTTTGTCTTATTATGGGCCAGTCCCTATGGTAAGTACCTGGTACTTACTGTATAATTACTGGTGTTATCACTGGATACTTATGTTAAAGTCCTTTGTCTTATTATGGGCCAGTCCCTATGGTAAGTACCTGGTACTTGCTGGTAAGTACCTGGTACTTGCTGGTAAGTAACTGGTACTTGGCTGGTAAGTACCTGGTAATGTGTAATTCTTGTTACTTGGGTTGGGTACCTAGTTCTTGCAGTGTTTCCCTTGTCCTTGAAACTTGTTTTGAAATATGCATTAAATGTATTTATACTGTCCTTTCTGTGCTACTTATTCCATATTAATAAAGACGTTTGTTTTACATAATGTTGTTTTATGTTTTATAGTCAAACAATCCTACAAATGACCTCTGTATGTATGTATGTAGAAGTACCACATTTACTACATAGGAATAATACTGTAGTGTCCTTGAATTACTAAGTTACAGCTGTATCTAGAATTATCACAATAAGTACCTAGAAGTACCACTGTAAGTACCACAATAAGTACCTCTAAGTACCACTGTAAGTACCTAGAAGTACCACTGTAAGTACCACAATAAGTACCTAGAAGTACCACTAGAAGTACCACTGTAAGTACCTAGAAGTACCACTGTAAGTACCACTGTAAGTACCACTGTAAGTACCACCGTAAGTACCACCGTAAGTACCACCGTAAGTACCACCGTAAGTACCACCGTAAGTACCACTGTAAGTACCACCGTAAGTACCACCGTAAGTACCACCGTAAGTACCACCATAAGTACCACCGTAAGTACCACCGTAAGTACCACTGTAAGTACCTAGAAGTACCACTGTAAGTACCTAGAAGTACCACTGTAAGTACCACTGTAAGTACCACTGTAAGTACCACCGTAAGTACCACCGTAAGTACCCCTGTAAGTACCACCGTAAGTACCACCGTAAGTACCACCGTAAGTACCACCGTAAGTACCACCGTAAGTACCACCGTAAGTACCACCGTAAGTACCACTGTAAGTACCTAGAAGTACCACTGTAAGTACCACTGTAAGGACCTCTCCTGTTCAATATTTACATGCTGCCATTAGGTCAGTTAATTCAAAGTATGAAAGTGTCCTACCACAATTACGCTGATGACACTCAGATCTATGTCTCACTGACTGCAGGAGAGCATGGGCCGGTGGACTCACTCCTTCGCTGTATCCAGCGGATCAGTGAGTGGATGCAATGCAATTTTCTCCAGCTAAATGCGGACAAAACCGAAATGATTGTCTTTGGTCCCGAGAAACAAAGAGAGACCGTCATTTGTCACCTTCAGTCTCTCTCCCTAAGGCCCTTAAATAAGGTCAGAAATCTGGGAGTAATAATGGACTCTGACTTAAACTTCAATAGCCACATTGGATCGCTAACATCAGCAGCTTTTTATCATCTGAAAAATATTGCCAAAATTAAAAATATTGTGTCCAGGGCAGACTTGGAGATTCTTATCCATTCTTTTGTTTCCAGTAGGCTGGATTACTGCAATGGCCTGCTCACAGGTATCTCCAAACATGCAGTAAGACAGTTGCAGTATATTCAAAATGCTGCAGCCCGAGTCCTGACTAGAACCAGGAAGTACGACCACATTAGTCCGGTCCTCAGGTCTCTGCACTGGCTTCCCGTGGCCCAGAGAATAGACTTTAAAGCAGCTCTCCTGGTGTACAAGTCTCTCCATGGCCTTGCACCAAAGTACATCCATGATATGCTAGTCCCATATGAACCAGCCCGGACTCTGAGGAGCGCAGGGACGGGACTCCTGTTAGTGCCCAGAGTCAGGACTAGACAGGGGGAGGCTGCTTTTCAGATTTATGCAGCTGGAGTCTGGAACGGTCTTCCTGAGGATGTGAGACTGGCTGCCTCTCTGTCAATGTTCAAATCCATGTTAAAGACTTTTCTTTTTTCCCGTGCATACAACTAGAGAATTTTATCTTTTTAACACACCTTGTTATTTATTGTTGTAACTTTTTGTGTTTTTAACTATTTTATTGTTTTTAATTACTTGTGTGATTTTTATGTTTTTAAATTACTTATGTGATTTTAATGCTTTTTAATTACATATGTGTTTTTAATTGTATTTTAATGGTGATGATTTGTGCATTGTGTGGTGTGGACTGTGAGGCGCTTTGTGTTGCCCTGTGCAGGAAAAGCGCCCTATAAATAAAGATTGATTGATTGATTGATTGATACCTAGAAGTACCACTGTAAGTACCACTGTAAGTACCACTGTAAGTACCACTGTAAGTACCACCGTAAGTACCACCGTAAGTACCACCGTAAGTACCCCTGTAAGTACCACCGTAAGTACCACCGTAAGTACCACCGTAAGTACCACCGTAAGTACCACCGTAAGTACCACCGTAAGTACCACTGTAAGTACCTAGAAGTACCACTGTAAGTACCTAGAAGTACCACTGTAAGTACCACTGTAAGTACCACTGTAAGTACCACTGTAAGTACCACCGTAAGTACCACCGTAAGTACCCCTGTAAGTACCACCGTAAGTACCACCGTAAGTACCACCGTAAGTACCACCGTAAGTACCACCGTAAGTACCACCGTAAGTACCACCGTAAGTACCACTGTAAGTACCTAGAAGTACCACTGTAAGTACCATGGACTTACCGGCCCGTAATGTAAAGTGTTACCTAAATGTCCTTTATATAAACTGTAGTTTATGTCTTAGGTTCTTATGGAAAGAAGACTATTGGCTTAATTGTAATTACCCTGTTAACATTTTGGCTGCAGAGCTATGAGACATCTTCAGAACTGAAGATACCTTGCAGCCAAAATGTTAACAAGGTGATTACATCTCAACCAATAGTCTTCTTTCCATAAGAACCTCAGTGAAAAAACATCTAAAAACACATCAATAAAAATTGGTCTAAAATACAGTAGTACTTACATGATCCAACTCCTTGAAACACGGATAAGCCTCAATAACTTTAGCTGCTCTGTCTTGCTCCTTCAGAACTTCAGATGTGATGAAACGTCTTCTGGATTCAAATTCCAAATTCAGCAAATGAGTCACCGCTGCTTTGTTTGGTTTTTTGGCCTTGTACATGTTTTGCAGGGCCTTATAGTGTCTTGCTTGGCTCTTTGGTGTGTCCAGTTGATCAGCAGAACCCACTAAAAGTTACATAGATTTGTATTTACATTAAACATGTATTGATAAAACAATATATATACAAGTTAATAAAAACAGTGTGAACCTGCATCCTTCTCACTGGTGTCCAAATTAGGCTCAGGGGTGCTGCTTGCAGCAGGAGACCTTTCAATAATGATGGTGGATGCTTGGCTTGATCCTGTTGAGTATCCTTCAAAATCATCCGAGAGAAACTGCTCACTGGTCATGCGACGTTTTCTGGATGGTGTTCCAGCTGTTTTAGGGATTTTGATATTTGATAGTCTTTTCATAAGTTTCTTGGCAATATGTCCCTGCAAGAAAGAAAAGACGTTTATGTGAATAAATCCTTAAAATAAATAATGAATGATAAAAAACACAAACATATGTACTTACCCATTCATAGCCAGATGTTCCTTTTAACATTGGATAATACTCAACTAATCTTTTAGCCATAGTATCAACCTCATGTTTGGAAGGGTACCTAGAGTCTTGTAGAGCTCTTGCAATTGAAATCATATTTGTCATGGTGTTCCTTATTAGTCGGCAGAAGAGCTCTTTGGACATATCAGCAGTGGTGGGGCCAAGACGTTTTTGTTCAAAGTAGTATGAACGGACCTGCTCAAGTTCACCATCTGTGTACACAATGTATTCTGGAGTTGAGATGGTCAAAAACTTTGAAGTGTTGGGGTTCTCTTCTGGAAGTGCACTGGCTGATGTTGTTGAAAGTTTTGATGTCTCCAATTTTTTCCCAGCAGCCTCCACCTACACATTGATAAACGCATTACAATGCATATTATGTTCACTTAAACCAGGTCCATAACTGTTGTTGTGTAATATTTTATCTTCTACATACAGAGAGCTGATTGAGGGACCCTATTTTTCACTGAAAAAGCTGGTGGTCAAACACACATGCATGTGGAAACTAATGAGTGAGAAAAGTACTTTATCTTATAATATAACTTGGTCAAACAAACACAAACATTTGGTTTTAAAAACATACTTACACTTTCATCTTTACTCACAAGAAGCCATAATGCTCGGCGTCTAAGAAAGTTTTCCGGACCTGGCATCAGATCTTTAATGTCATCTCTGGAGAGAGACCAGAGTAAACTTCTTTAAAAAATCCACGTGTTTTAGGGAGTCGAGACTAGAAGCCACCGCCCTTCATTGTTGGATGTAGTGCGTTTCCCCAGATGTTACTTTCATCTGGTATCCACCATCCTAATCAAGTGGACTTCATGTTAACTAAAAGTGGAAAAAAATCTACAAAAAAATACTAATCATCATGATAATTTTGCTTTCAACTTCAGTTGTCTGTTAAGAAATCATAATTCGTAAGTTAAAGAGCAAAAATAACTTCTGCACATTTTGTCATATTACAACCCAAACAAAAACCTTTAGCTATGTGCTTTACAAACCTCAACTAAATAAGACAAGATGTCATGTGGGCGGGTTACCTAGAAATTTTCCCCATAGAACTCAATGTTAACTAAAAGGATGGATTTTGTAGAGATTTTTGTGTTCCTTGTTGTCCTTAACTTTTTTCTTGTTAAATCCTTCGGTTTCTTCTCGCTCTAGCTCCGCTCTGTTCAGCAGCGCCTGATTGGTCAGAAACACTGCCATGCTTCCTCTGTGCATGAGAGCCACACATGCCATGTTCATTCGTTTTTGACACAAAGCATCATGGGAGGTCGGCCACTGCGCATTAACCGGGAGGACCGGAAGAAAGGATTCGCTAATATTTCAGTGCCCATGATAGGTCATGCTTTGAATACTTGTTTACACCTCTTTGTACAGAGGATTGGGTCAGAATTCCAGCCAGACAGTGAGAGAAAAAAGGCAACAGTTTAACACTAGAAAACACTGTGTGTTATTCCTGCACTGCGCGCACTGGCAAGGCAATGATTATAAATTTGTTCTGATCATAAAGAGCACTGCTTGTCTGAAATAAATACAATATATACTATATTTTCTTTCTAACGTTGTCCCGTGTATAATTGAAGATTTACATGACGATGGTAGCCCAGCTGATGATCTTGTGTCATTACGATATATCTTTTATTATCTAGATAGTATCATTTATCTGGAGGATTGTTAGAATTTACGATACGTTGTTACTGAGCTTTTCTACACTATCATTATAAATTTACTGAAATTTAACATATAGTGACCAACCTTTTAGGTGTTTGAGCAAAGTTACAAAAATAAATCTAGCCTGCAAGTCTTCGTAGATTTTGATGGATCAGTACACGCAACAATGTGTCGTCTAGTCTTTTATTTCGGCTAGAATTACAATTACTTAGCATATTTAGACAAATAATTTACACAGTTTCATTAAGATCACGATTTCCTTGCAACATCAAGTTCTGGTTTAGTGAACAATCAATTTGGCAAAGGGCTGTATCAGCGCAAAATACATAGCGGTCAACTGACCGCAGGGGGCGGTGCAAGGTATGTTTAGAGGCACGGCGGTCCTAGTGTTAATGTGTAGTTAGAAAATAGAGGGTGGAATGAGCATCAAATTGTGACTCATAGGGCTCAAGTACAGTCGCGAGAACAAAAGGTATGTGATTCTACAGCAGCATGAGGTGGTTGATTTGTTCAAACATATCACTTTTAAAAGGACAAAACAAATGTGGTATTCATGAATTGTAAAATGTATACCTGTCGGGTGTGGATATTTTATTCACTGTCCCTCCCGACCGCCTCTGATCCACAGACTCCAACCTCTCACTCCCTCAGGACAAAACACCGAACCTTGGGGGGACCCGAGCCATTGCTGCGCAGCCCCACACTCTCTGGACTCACTCCCTCCAAACCAATCAGAAAACTCTAACTCACATCTGGAGTGGGCCGTCGTTTCTGCCGCCAGAATGCCATGACTTCCTGGATGGCCCAGTCCTCCTGTTGGAGAGTAGGAAGGTCAGCAGGAGTGCAGTGCGGGAAGACCACTACCATGGACTGTAACGCCTGCTCCTGCTGACCCTGCAGGGCTTGCTGAAGAGGAGAAGGCAGAAGAGTACCTGGCACCAGTGGTTCCAGTGTCTGCGATGACCAGGGCTGCCGAGAAAGAGCATCAGCGTTTGTGTTGCTCCTCCCTGACCGATACTTAAGCTCAAAGTCGAAGGAGGCCAACTGAGCGGCCCAACGCTGTTCTACGGCCCCTAGCTTCGCAGACAGTAGGTGGCTCAATGGGTTATTGTCTGTGTAGACGACACACTTGTGCCCCAACAGGTACTCCCTGAATTTTTCTGTAAGGGCCCACTTGAGACCCAACAGCTCCAACTTCATGGAACTGTAATTTGACATGTTCCGCTCAGTCGGTCTTAACCCGCGACTAGCATATGCTATCGGCCTCACCTTACCTTCGTGCTCTTGTGAAAGCACAGTGCCCAACCCACCGTGGCTTGCATCAATCTCTAAGATGAAGGGACGAGAGAAGTCGGCATATGCCAAAACCGGAGCTGAGGTGAGCTTGGCCTTAAGGGCTTCGAAGCTTCGTTGGCACTCCTCAGTCCAGTCTGCCTCAGTGATTGGGGCAGTTCTCTTTTTGGAGGGCTTACCAGTGAGCGCTGCCACCCTGTGGTGGAAAGGAGCAGCCAACTTTGCAAATCCCTCCACAAATCGACGGTAGTAGCTTGCGAAACCTAAAAACGATCGCAGCTCCGTGGCCGTGGTTGGAGTGGGCCAATCAGCTACTACGTCAATTTTGCTAGGGTCAGTGGCTACTCCTCGATCAGAGATGACGTGCCCAAGGTACTTCACCTCTGTCTGGAAGAAGCTGCACTTACTCAGCTTCGCCTTCAGACCTTCCTTCTGCAGCCGACCCAGCACCACAGCCAGCCTCTCCAGATGCTGCTGGACACTGGACGAGTAGACCACAATGTCGTCCAGGTACAAAAGGAGAGACTGGCACTGTTGGTCCCCAAAGATGCGTTGCATCAGACGTTGGAAGGTGCTGGGGGCATTGCAGAGCCCGAAAGGCATGCGTTTCCACTCAAACAACCCAAATGGCGTGCAGAACGCAGTTTTGTGCTGATCGCTTTCGGTGACAGGTACCTGGTTGTACCCGCTGGCTAAATCCAAGGTGGAAAACCAGCGAGCACCTGTCAAAGCGTCGAGAGACTCCTCGATGCGGGGTTGTGGAAACGCATCCTTTCGGGTCTTGCTGTTCAGTTGACGGTAGTCAACACACAGTCTGAGGCTTCCGTCCTTTTTCCGGACGAGAACTATGGGGGAGGCGTAGGGACTGGAACTCTCCGTAATCACCTGTGCCTCCAAGAGCTGATGGATGTGCTCTTTAACGAGCTCATACTCTGATGGAGGTATTCGCCGATACCGCTGCCGGACTGGCATCTCATCCGTGAGAGGGATGTCATGGGTGACCAAGTTGGTGCATCCCAAGTCCTGGTCATGGGCAGCAAACACTGACGTATACCTCCTTAAGAGAGATCGCACCTGGTCCTGCTCCTCCCTGGACAGAAGAGACAGATCTAGTCCTTCAAAAACATCTGACACAGAGGTGGTGGCCGTCTGCGATGAGACGGACGCGGCTGCAGCTGGCACCTCCGTCACACCCGCAGGCAAGCTCACCACATTAACTAGGGCCAGTGTACCTACAACGGTGCGAGGATGCAGCAGGACATCGGTAGTCCCAACATTGATGACTGGGACATAGGCGGTCCCAAAAGCTACCCGAACCAATGCTGGAGAAGCCAGCAGTCCAGCAGGTAAACCAGACTCTGAGGGTTCGAAAAGCGCTGATGTATCACTGTACAGCTCTGAGCATGTAGTTGGCACTATCTTCATCACACCAGCAGGAATGCGGCAAGCTTGCTTTCTCCGCACCCTGACTCTACCTGGTTGTGCTGGAAGTGGCCTCTGATGAGCCAAATGACACTTCTGAAGTGCATCGACCAAAGGGTCAGGAGACAAAACTACGGGGGCTGTGTCAAATAAAGCAGACCCGTATTGTCCAAATAGCTCTTTGTAGCACTTCTGGATGACATTCATACCAAGCACACCAGGAACCTGCACAGGCATGCTGGGAGGATCCCTCACCACCAGTACACCACACCTAGGCATTAACTTTCCACAAAGCTTAACGTCGAGTTCCAAATAGCCTAGATAGGGAATGGCTAAACCATTGGCAGCTCTGAGCTGAAGCCAATGACACGCCTGAAGACGGTCTTTGCCCAGAGACTCAAAATGCTCCCGGAAGAAACCCTCTGTGATGGTTGATACCATGGACCCGGTGTCGAGCAAGCATGGTACTATAACGCCAGCCATGTTCACGTTAATATGGGGGCAAGAAGCAATACGTTTTGGAACAGCAACGGAACGACTAGGAACGTTTCCTGAGCCAGTAGGAACCCCACCCGAGCTGTGGCTCTGCAGCCTGGTGGGTGCTAGTTTTCCGACTGCTGTTCTGAACGGGAGTGAGTGGAACCACGTGATCCACGGCAATTCCTGGCTATATGTCCAGGTCGGTGGCACCGGTTACAAATGACAGGCGCTTGACGACGGGGGGAGTGACTACGTGAGGACTCAGCCTGCAGGAGGGCGATGCTCCGAGTAAGCAAGTCAAGCTGTTCTTGCTGCCTTTTCAGGAGCTCCTTCATTTCACTTACCTCAGACTGCGAGGGGTAGGTAGGGGTTGGTGGTACACCACGCACAGTGTTTTGGAGACCATATGCTGAAGGCATCGAATTACTCCGACCCCGGGCGCTGGCTGGAAGACCCTCACGCTCCCATCTCATTGCTTCCTCTCTGACCACAAGCAAGGTTGCTGTTGGGTTTTGGCGGACGTGTTGTTTAAGCACACGACGCAAGGCACCGTCCAGCACATGCTCGATAAATTGATCGCGCAACAATGCCTCAGAATTGGGCATACCGTTTGGAGCACGCGCCTTCACTTTATGCATTAAGCTCAACAAAGCGAGGGAGAACTCTTGCAGGGTCTCCCCCTCCTGTTGCTTGCGAGAGAAGAACGACTCCTGCAAAGCTACATAGGAGTCAGAGCATCCGTATAGATCTTGCAAAATGGAGATCAATTTATCTGGGTCTTTTCGCTCTGCGCTGGATCGGTACTTAATTTCATGTCGAGCTTCTCCCTCCAAGTGGTCATACATGAAATAAGCTTGGTCTGCACGGGACAGGTGACGCGCTCCCATGCATGCTTCGACCTCCTCGACCCATTCACTCAAACTGATGCCTGTATGGCCCCTGAACATAGGACATTTCCTGTCCCGGGGTATATACATAAGCCGCTCTGTGATGGAGGCAGCTGCAGGCATGGCAGAGGACTCTGCCCTGGAGGTACCAGGGGCAGCCTGGTCCGAACGCAGCCTCTCATTCTCAGCGGTTAACTGGGCCACCTGATCTTTGAGGTTCTGAACCTCTGCTGCCATTGGAAAACACGTGGGGGAAAAAAAGAACACAGAAAAACGCAGTATATTATAAAAACCTACACGTTGCCGACACTGCTGCTCTGCCTTAAAACTGAAAGCAATTCCCCTTGTAAAGTGTCAAGATACAGTACAATGAATTCAGATGTAACAGTATCGTAGTTTAGTTTTAGCTTTACACTTCAATAGCAATATCAAGCCAGCTAGTGTGAGAACCAAATTCCATATATGTACACAGCAATAGAAAACAAATGGTTAAAGCACAACACTACATGCAAAAATAAAACAGCAAAATACACAAATAAACATGCATTGAATTGGAACCTTCTCCACCGACTCCCACTGATGACTGCTGTCGTTGTGTCCTTGGGCAAGACACTTAACCCCACTTTGCCCAAAGCCCCCACTGAAAGATCAAGGCTATGCTCACACTCAGTGAGCAGCCGTCCTCCTGTGGACTCACCACCTGCAGAGGGTCAGTGAGGGGCTGGTGCTATGAGACTTGGGTGGCATCTCTGACTGCCACCCCCCTGACCCAGAAATGGATTAAAGGGTAGAAAATGGATGGATGGATGGATGGATGAATTGGCACAACACAGGACCAGTTGATTTAGCTTTGGTAGTGAAAAAACGTTAATTACACCACATAACTTCAATGAAATTCATTGCATCTTTCACAACTTAAATGGAAACCGGGCCTTGTTTTTTTTTCTTTTTTTCAATAATCCTGTCAGCGAACGCCAAGATGTGGCAACCGAGGGGTTAACAGATCGGAGAAATAATAATAATAAAAGATTTTAGAGAGGTTGTAGCAACGCCACCCCAGACTTCCTGGGGATATAATGTAGTGTAGATTGAAGGCACACAAGTAAGTGTATTGAAATACAAGGCAACCGGTTCCAGTTAATTCAGTTTTATTCAAAAGAGATTTAATTAACTGAGAAAAGCCCTTTCGCTCATCTGGAGTGGGCCGTCGTTTCTGCCGCCAGAATGCCATGACTTCCTGGATGGCCCAGTCCTCCTGTTGGAGAGTAGGAAGGTCAGCAGGAGCGCAGTGCGGGAAGACCACTACCATGGACTGTAACGCCTGCTCCTGCTGACCCTGCAGGGCTTGCTGAAGAGGAGAAGGCAGAAGAGTACCTGGCACCAGTGGTTCCAGTGTCTGCGATGACCAGGGCTGCCGAGAAAGAGCATCAGCGTTTGTGTTGCTCCTCCCTGACCGATACTTAAGCTCAAAGTCGAAGGAGGCCAACTGAGCGGCCCAACGCTGTTCTACGGCCCCTAGCTTCGCAGACAGTAGGTGGCTCAATGGGTTATTGTCTGTGTAGACGACACACTTGTGCCCCAATAGGTACTCCCTGAATTTTTCTGTAAGGGCCCACTTGAGACCCAACAGCTCCAACTTCATGGAACTGTAATTTGACATGTTCCGCTCAGTCGGTCTTAACCCGCGACTAGCATATGCTATCGGCCTCACCTTACCTTCGTGCTCTTGTGAAAGCACAGCGCCCAACCCACCGTGGCTTGCATCAATCTCTAAGATGAAGGGACGAGAGAAGTCGGCATATGCCAAAACCGGAGCTGAGGTGAGCTTGGCCTTAAGGGCTTCGAAGCTTCGTTGGCACTCCTCAGTCCAGTCTGCCTCAGTGATTGGGGCAGTTCTCTTTTTGGAGGGCTTACCAGTGAGCGCTGCCACCCTGTGGTGCAAAGGAGCAGCCAACTTTGCAAATCCCTCCACAAATCGACGGTAGTAGCTTGCGAAACCTAAAAACGATCGCAGCTCCGTGGCCGTGGTTGGAGTGGGCCAATCAGATACTACGTCAATTTTGCTAGGGTCAGTGGCTACTCCTCGATCAGAGATGACGTGCCCAAGGTACTTCACCTCTGTCTGGAAGAAGCTGCACTTACTCAGCTTCGCCTTCAGACCTTCCTTCTGCAGCCGACCCAGCACCACAGCCAGCCTCTCCAGATGCTGCTGGACACTGGACGAGTAGACCACAATGTCGTCCAGGTACAAAAGGAGAGACTGGCACTGTTGGTCCCCAAAGATGCGTTGCATCAGACGTTGGAAGGTGCTGGGGGCATTGCAGAGCCCGAAAGGCATGCGTTTCCACTCAAACAACCCAAATGGCGTGCAGAACGCAGTTTTGTGCTGATCGCTTTCGGTGACAGGTACCTGGTTGTACCCGCTGGCTAAATCCAAGGTGGAAAACCAGCGAGCACCTGTCAAAGCGTCGAGAGACTCCTCGATGCGGGGTAGTGGAAACGCATCCTTTCGGGTCTTGCTGTTCAGTTGACGGTAGTCAACACACAGTCTGAGGCTTCCGTCCTTTTTCCGGACGAGAACTATGGGGGAGGCGTAGGGACTGGAACTCTCCGTAATCACCTGTGCCTCCAAGAGCTGATGGATGTGCTCTTTAACGAGCTCATACTCTGATGGAGGTATTCGCCGATACCGCTGCCGGACTGGCACCTCATCCGTGAGAGGGATGTCATGGGTGACCAAGTTGGTGCATCCCAAGTCCTGGTCATGGGCAGCAAACACTGACGTATACCTCCTTAAGAGAGATCGCACCTGGTCCTGCTCCTCCCTGGACAGAAGAGACAGATCTAGTCCTTCAAAAACATCTGACACAGAGGTGGTGGCCGTCTGCGATGAGACGGACGCGGCTGCAGCTGGCACCTCCGTCACACCCGCAGGCAAGCTTACCACATTAACTAGGGCCAGTGTACCTACAACGGTGCGAGGATGCAGCATGACATCGGTAGTCCCAACATTGATGACTGGGACATAGGCGGTCCCAAAAGCTACCCGAACCAATGCTGGAGAAGTCAGCAGTCCAGCAGGTAAACCAGACTCTGAGGGTTCGAAAAGCGCTGATGTATCACTGTACAGCTCTGAGCATGTAGTTGGCACTATCTTCATCACACCAGCAGGAATGCGGCAAGCTTGCTTTCTCCGCACCCTGACTCTACCTGGTTGTGCTGGAAGTGGCCTCTGATGAGCCAAATGACACTTCTGAAGTGCATCGACCAAAGGGTCAGGAGACAAAACTACGGGGGCTGTGTCAAATAAAGCAGACCCGTATTGTCCAAATAGCTCTTTGTAGCACTTCTGGATGACATTCATACCAAGCACACCAGGAACCTGCACAGGCATGCTGGGAGGATCCCTCACCACCAGTACACCACACCTAGGCATTAACTTTCCACAAAGCTTAACGCGAGTTCCAAATAGCCTAGATAGGGAATGGCTAAACCATTGGCAGCTCTGAGCTGAAGCCAATGACACGTCTGAAGACGGTCTTTGCCCAGAGACTCAAAATGCTCCCGGAAGAAACCCTCTGTGATGGTTGATACCATGGACCCGGTGTCGAGCAAGCATGGTACTATAACGCCAGCCATGTTCACGTTAATATGGGGGCAAGAAGCAATACGTTTTGGAACAGCAACGGAACGACTAGGAACGTTTCCTGAGCCAGTAGGAACCCCACCCGAGCTGTGGCTCTGCAGCCTGGTGGGTGCTGGTTTTCCGACTGCTGTTCTGAACGGGAGTGAGTGGAATCACGTGATCCACGGCAATTCCTGGCTATATGTCCAGGTCGGTGGCACCGGTTACAAATGACAGGCGCTTGACGACGGGGGGAGTGACTACGTTAGGACTCAGCCTGCAGGAGGGCGATGCTCCGAGTAAGCAAGTCAAGCTGTTCTTGCTGCCTTTTCAGGAGCTCCTTCATTTCACTTACCTCAGACTGCGAGGGGTAGGTAGGGGTTGGTGGTACACCGCGCACAGTGTTTTGGAGACCATATGCTGAAGGCATCGAATTACTCCGACCCCGGGCGCTGGCTGGAAGACCCTCACGCTCCCATCTCATTGCTTCCTCTCTGACCACAAGCAAGGTTGCTGTTGGGTTTTGGCGGACGTGTTGTTTAAGCACACGACGCAAGGCACCGTCCAGCACATGCTCGATAAATTGATCGCGCAACAATGCCTCAGAATTGGGCATATCGTTTGGAGCACGCGCCTTCACTTTATGCATTAAGCTCAACAAAGCGAGGGAGAACTCTTGCAGGGTCTCCCCCTCCTGTTGCTTGCGAGAGAAGAACGACTCCTGCAAAGCTACATAGGAGTCAGAGCATCCGTATAGATCTTGCAAAATGGAGATCAATTTATCTGGGTCTTTTCGCTCTGCGCTGGATCGGTACTTAATTTCATGTCGAGCTTCTCCCTCCAAGTGGTCATACATGAAATAAGCTTGGTCTGCACGGGACAGGTGACGCGCTCCCATGCATGCTTCGACCTCCTCGACCCATTCACTCAAACTGATGCCTGTATGGCCCCTGAACATAGGACATTTCCTGTCCCGGGGTATATACATAAGCCGCTCTGTGATGGAGGCAGCTGCAGGCATGGCAGCCTCTCATTCTCAGCGGTTATGGGCCACCTGATCTTTGAGGTTCTGAACCTCTGCTGCCATTGGAAAACACGTGGGGGAAAAAAAGAACACAGAAAAACGCAGTATATTATAAAAACCTACACGTTGCCGACACTGCTGCTCTGCCTTAAAACTGAAAGCAATTCCCCTTGTAAAGTGTCAAGATACAGTACAATGAATTCAGATGTAACAGTATCGTAGTTTAGTTTTAGCTTTACACTTCAATAGCAATATCAAGCCAGCTAGTGTGAGAACCAAATTCCATATATGTACACAGCAATAGAAAACAAATGGTTAAAGCACAACACTACATGCAGAAATAAAACAGCAAAATACACAAATAAACATGCATTGAATTGGCACAACACAGGACCAGTTGATTTAGCTTTGGTAGTGAAAAAAACGTTAATTACACCACATAACTTCAATGAAATTCATTGCATCTTTCACAACTTAAATGGAAACCGGGCCTTGTTTTTTTTTCTTTTTTTCAATAATTCTGTCAGCGAACGCCAAGATGTGGCAACCGAGGGGTTAACAGATCGGAGAAATAATAATAATAAAAGATTTTAGAGAGGTTGTAGCAACGCCACCCCAGACTTCCTGGGGAAATAATACCGCGGTAAAGTGGCCCTGCATTTCGTCGGGAGCGGTAAAGAGGTCCGCACTTTGAATGCGGTTGGCTCTTTTATGCTGTTACTTACGGTAAATGTGGAAAGGGAAGCCGTGACGACGAGAAAGCAAAATGCTATATCTTTTAAAAAATCATTAAAAAAGAACAAAAAGAGGGTTGAGAATACTTTCACTGCACACTTCTTCAATAAGATGCTCTTTACCACTGTGTAAAATATCATTCATTTTTACTCTAGAAATTCTGAGAAAATGGGGGTCAAAATGTGCCATTTTTGTCCCAAAAGCACTTTTTAAAATTCATTTTAAAAAAATCGAAAAAAGTTCCCTGACTGCTTTCACTGCACACTTGTTCACCAGGATGCCCTCTACCACTGTGTAAAATATCATTCACTTTCACTGTAGAAATCCAGAGAAAATGGGGGTCAAAGTGTGCCATTTTGGTCCCAAAAGCACTTTTTAAAAATAATTTTAAAAAAATCTAAAAAAGTTCCCTGACTGATTTCACTGCAAACTTGTTCACTGGGATGCCCTCTACCACTGTGTAAAATATCATTCACTTTTACTGTAGAAATCCAGAGAAAATGGGAGTCAAAATGTGCCATTTTGGTCCCAAAAGCACTTTTTAAAATTCATTTTAAAAAAATCTAAAAAAGTTCCCTCACTACTTTCACTGCACACTTGTTCACTGGGATGCCCTTTACCACTGTGTAAAATGTCATTCACTTTTACTGTAGAAATCCAGAGAAAATGGGGGTCAAAGTGTGCCATTTTAAAAAGTGCTTTTGGGACCACTTGTGCACACTTTGGCCCCCATTTTCTCTGGATTTCTACAGTAAAAGTGAATGATATTTTACACAGTGGTAGAGGGCATCCTGTTGAACAAGTGTGCAGTGAAATCAGTCAGGGAACTTTTTTAGATTTTTTTAAAATTATTTTTAAAAAGTGCTTTTGGGACCACTTGTGCACACTTTGACCCCCATTTTCTCTGGATTTCTACAGTAAAAGTGAATGATATTTTACACAGTGGTAGAGGGCATCCTGGTGAACAAGTGTGCAGTGAAAGTAGTCTGGGAACTTTTTTAGATTTTTTTAAAATGATTTTTAAAAAGTGCTTTTGGGACCACTTGTGCACACTTTGACCCCCATTTTCTCTGGATTTCTACAGTAAAAGTGAATGATATTTTACACAGTGGTAGAGGGCATCCTGGTGAACAAGTGTGCAGTGAAAGTAGTCTGGGAACTTTTTTAGATTTTTTTAAAATGATTTTTAAAAAGTACTTTTGGGACCACTTGTGCACACTTTGACCCCCATTTTCTCTGGATTTCTACAGTAAAAGTGAATGATATTTTACACAGTGGTAGAGGGCATCCTGGTGAACAAGTGTGCAGTGAAAGCAGTCAGGGAACTGTGAGATTTCATAACACTTTGAAGCAACTTTTGTTAAAGTTAAACTCATCATTCTATCAATGTGCAGAAGCCAGTACTTTTCCCTTGTTTTGTCTATCTGAAGGCCAAGCTACAAGCACACCGTGGAAGCTGCTGATTGGAGGACTCCATGCCTCTGCTCTGTATAATACACTTGCATTCTATTGTATCTGTGATCGTGTGCTTTGTTCGTGCTGTCTCTACCATTGACAATAAAACATGTCTTCAGGCTGAATGTAAGACGCGATCCCAGACTATGCCATCTTCTTCAGAACTTTTTTCGATTTTTTTAAAATGAATTTTAAAAAGTGCTTTTGGGACAAAAATGGCACATTTTGACCCCCATTTTCTCAGAATTTCTAGAGTAAAAATGAATGATATTTTACACAGTGGTAAAGAGCATCTTATTGAAGAAGTGTGCAGTGAAAGTATTCTCAAACCTCTTTTTGTTCTTTTTTAATGATTTTTTAAAAGATATAGCATTTTGCTTTCTCGTCGTCACGGCTTCCCTTTCCACATTTACCGTAAGTAACAGCATAAAAGAGCCAACCGCATTCAAAGTGCGGACCTCTTTACCGCTCCCGACGAAATGCAGGGCCACTTTACCGCGGTGAAATAATGTAGTGTAGATTGAAGGCACACAAGTAAGTGTATTGAAATACAAGGCAACCGGTTCCAGTTAATTCAGTTTTATTCAAAAGAGATTTAATTAACAATCAATTATTTTAAGACAGTTAAGATGCTTTCACATTAAAAAGCGCTAATGTAGAAATAAAAGGTTTAAACGAGTAAATTGCCTGAAATGTCCGCCTGACAGGCAAAACCCAGGGCAAAGAGTGTGCGCACGGGTCCGCGTCTCTGCTCGCCGTCTGAAGGGACACACCAGTGCGCAGCGCGCGACCTGGACCAGACGGGGAGGAGCAGGCAAAGTGGGACACAAAAACAGGCAACCGTAAAACAGCACTTTAGGCCGACACAAAATCAGCAGTAGACAAAACACAGGAGCAAAACATCAGTGGCAAAACAGCAGGAGGCAACGTGTCAGTGCCACTGCAGACCTCTGAGGCCCTGTTTATACTGAGACGCTGCGCAGACGTTTCCAGGCTATTAACAGAAACGAACAGGCTCCTAATGCAAATTTCTCAGCGTTCACATGAGGTTGAAAAACGATGTAGTTCTAGCGCCCGGCCAGTAGGGGGCAGAGAAACTTTACAACACGACACACGACCCCCAGCCCCGTGCCCAGCCCCCCTCCCGGCAGTATATTCACTTCCTGTGCCAGACCCTCAGAAAGCACCAACATCATTCTGCCTTTTAACAGCAGCTGTGAAAATGGAAACTGAACCTAGAGCTTCGCGTGGTCTCGTTTGGACGAGCGAAGGAGTAGAATTATCCTCTGTGCCGCGCTGAAAGCCCACGAAGCTAGTTAGTGCGCGCTGCGCCATTTTTGTTTTCGTTTGTTCTCCGCTACTGCGCATGTCCAAATTTACGTGCGGGGAGCAGCGCGGAGGCGGGGGTCAGAGCAGAGGGGGATTTCACACCTTTCCCCTCTCGCGGGTGTGAAAGAGCTCCCTGCTGTGCAGCGTTTCTGAGTTGTCCCACTCTGCAGGCTGGATCTGAACACTTACGTTTTGACCCCCCTGGAACACAGTCTTCGTATGAACGGTTGGTAGCAACCGACATCCAACTATACCGTTTTACTGCCACATTGTCTCCGTGTAAACTCAGCCTGAGGACACCGCTGAGGTGAGCAAACTGCGCACGGTCCCGGTTTGAAAGGCCAAGGGATGGCGCATGGAGCAGGCTGCCTGATGGCGCGGCCAGTTCTGCAGCGTGGCTGTAACACAGTGCACGGATGCGCGCACCAGAGTGGTGCAGGGCAGCGAGGAAATGCTGTATTTTGCAGTGATCAGACAGTGGCACTGGAGCTGGTGAACAGGCGGCCAACACAAGGGCCCGGAAGAGTGTGTGGGCAAAGAGGAATACAGCTGAGATTTGGGAGCGCTTTTATTGCCCACCGGGCCAGCGCCACGGAGCGGCAGGTAAGAGCACACCAGCACAGGTCTCCAAAGCCCGTCTTACCACAGGAGCAAATTATTTTGATCTCTCTGGCGTGTGACCTGGGGGTCACGAGTGATATTTAATAGTTACCTAATGTAACTTAAGTTCTACGAATAGGTGCGTAGTCCCTTAGGACTTCGCTAGTGGGATATCACTCATGACCCCCAGGTCACACGCCAGAGAGATCAAAATAATTTGCTACAATCACCAGCCACCCTCCTCTATAAATGCCCCTGCACAAGGCCGCACCCCCTCTTGAACTCTGCCAAGCCGGGCTGGCCTGATGGGCTCGTAGCTAAGGGACTACGCACCTATTCGTAGAACTTAAGTTACATTAGGTAACTATTAATTCTACGTCATGGTGCTACGTCCCTTAGGACTTCGCTAGTGGGACACAACGCGGAGGCCGTAGGAACATGTACTCCCAGCAGGCCAGCGAAGGGTGATTGGAGCTCCGCCCGAGCAAGACCCTCACACAGTGAGGGGACTCAGGGCAGAAGAAACAAATGCGTGTTACAGGGCCACTCCTACCAAGGATACCCCCACGTAACACAGATGTAGGTCATCCGTAGTCACAGGACGCCTCTCCCAAGGGCTCCTGACGTGGACTACCTGACCGACCAAACACACATATATGTACCGCACCTGTAGGATGCCTCTCCCAAGAGCTCCTGAACCAGGGCGGAAAGTAAACCGAAGGCCCCCTCAGAGGAGGGACCTAACGGTCTAACTCAGTCCGCTGCACTCAGCACGGAATGGGCCACCGACCGGTCCGACACATCCAAAGATAAGACCGGACGAAAGAGGAGGACGACGCCCAAGAAGCCGCACGGCAGTCGTCCTCGACCGACACCCCCCCTGAGAAGGGCCGTAGAGGCCGCCATCCCACGCGTGGAATGCGACCTGAAACCCACCGGGAGGGCCAGACCCTGCGTCTGATACGCCCGCCGCACAGCCGTGGCGACCCAGTGCGCCAGCCGCTGAGCCGACAGCGGGGCGCCCCTGTTCTTGGGGCTCAGACACACAAACAGCTGACCACCCAACCTGAATGACGACGTCATGGCCAGGTAATGCCTCAGCATTCTGACAGGACACAGAAGGTGCCACCGCTCCTCCTCGGGGGAGGCATGCGGTGGCGGATAGAAAGCCCTAATCCTGATGACTCTCGACCTAAAGGCCGACGTGATGACCTTGGGGAGAAAAGCCGGATTGGGCCACCATACCACCATGCCGTCGCCCTCTCCAAAGGACAGGCAAGACGCATGGACAGAGAGCGCACACAAGTCGCCCGCCCTCTTAGCAGACGCCAACGCCAACAAGAGGGCCGTCTTAAAGCGACACACTCGGGACTCGCCTCCGCAGCCTCCAAACCCAGAGCCTGCGGCCGATTATCGGGCGTGAAAACAGGGCTCCTCCCCCCCCCGGACTAGAGCCCCGGCTCGTCCGGGAGGGTCCAGGGCTCCATCACCGCCCTGCCCCTCAGGAAGGGGAACCACCGGGCATGCGGACTGTCCGGCGCCACCAAGATCACCGACCTCCTCTCCTGTTCGATCCTCCGCAGCAGGACCGGTAGGAGACGCACTGGTGGGAAAAGCGTACAGCAGGCCCCCTGGCCAGGGGTAATGAGCCAGAGCGTCCACGTCTAAGGGCGGCTCGTCCGCGGCCCTTGAGGCGAACCAGGACGGGCACTGTGCGTTCTCTGCACTGGCGAAAAGGTCGACCACTGGACGGCCGAACCTCCGCCAGATCTCCGCAGCTACCCGTGGGGCCAGGCCCCACTCGTCCTGGAGTGGGCCCCCCCCTGGACATCCTGTCGGCCCCCACGTTCCGGACCCCCGGGACGTGGCGCGCCCTGAGGACAGGAGGTGAAGCGCCGCCCACAGCAGCGTCACCGTCGCCATGCGATGGAGAGCGGGGGACCTGGTGCCCCCCTGCCTGTTCAGATAGGAGACCACTGTGGTGTTGTCTGGTGTTGTCTGGTGTTGTCTGCCATCACGTGTCTCCCCTGCAGCTGAGGAGCAAAGTGCAGCAGTACCCTGTGCACTGCCTCCATCTCCAGCAGGTTGATGTGACGGGCTGAGTCCGACCAGCAGCCTCCTACAGAACTCTGGCCGAGGACCCCGCCCCATCCTTCGAGCGACGCGTCCGTGAACACCTCCACGTGAGACACGGCGCAGGCCAGAGTCACTCCGTCCCGCAATAGACCCGGAGTGAGCCAGAACCTGATGTTCGATGCTGCCACTTGGGGAACCCAGATCAGCCTCCCCCCGTCCCGGGAGGGGTGAAGCCTGAGGCGTGAGAACCACCTCTGAAAATTCCTCATGTGGAGAAGGCCTAGCCGCACCACAGCATGAGCCGCCGCCATCATTCCCAGCAGGGACCTGAGGCGCCGCGCGGGGACTCTGGGGCCCGCCAGAACCTCCCTGGGTAGACGGGTAGTATTCATCCGTCTGTCCACGGACAATGCAGCACGGAATGTCACAGAGTCTAGCTGCAGGCCGAGATAGATCATGCGCTGAGCCGGTTGCAGCCTGCTTCTACGTCATGGTGCTACGTCCCTTAGCGGACTATAGTGGGATAACACGTGCACCTATTCGTAGAACTTAAGTTACATTAGGTAACTAATAATTTTCTCCCTGTTCACCACAAAGCCCAGGCGCTGTATGTGGGACAGGACCCAGTGCGTGTGGCTCACGGCCACTTCTCTGGATGAGGCCAGAATTAACCAGTCGTCTATGTAGGTTAAAAAGCTTACCCCTGCGCGTCTGAGCGGCTCCAGAGCTGCTTCCACACATTTGGAAAAAGTCCGAGGCGCGAGTGTGCGTACCCGAAGGGTAGACGGCAGTACTCGTAATTCCTCTCTTCCACTGCGAAGCGCAGAAACCTTCTGTGTTCTGGCACTATGGGCACGTGGAAGTACGCATCTGTCAGGTCTATGGAGCACATCCAGTCTCCCTCCCTGACACACTCGAGGAGCTGCCTTGTGGACAGCATCCGAAACTGCCGTTTGGAAATGCACTCGTTCAACACGCGCAGATCCAGAATGGGACGCACCCCGCCTGACTTCTTTGGCACTAAGAAGTAAGGGGAGTACAGCCCCCTGGTGGCGTCCTGCGGGTCTACCTCCACTGCTGCGCCTCGACTCAGCAGAGAGGAGACCTCCGCTTGCAGTGCCTCTATCGATCCCCGTACCTGAGAGCGTGCTGCCCGTACGCCTCGGAATGGTGGTGGCTTTCGGAAAAATTGCAGTGCGTAACCCCTGCGCAAAGTTTTCTCCAGCCAATATCTGTCAGTAAGCCCTGCTCCCTCCAGATGCTGTAGAAGTCTGTGGGGCGGAACGGGAGCTGGAACACGAGACGTCACGGCCCCGCCCTCTCCTGGTGTTCCTAGCAGGGAGGGGGGGTGGCTGAAAGGGCCGGGGGGGCCCCTGCGTCACACCGTGAGCGCCGGGGGCGGTCACGTGTTCTGCAGGCCCGACGTCATAAGTACGGGACTGCTCACCACACGTGACTTGGCTGCTGTGCCCCCCCCTGGCTCTTGCCTCATGGAGGGGGGGGCGAGCCCCTGGATTGGGAAACCCTGTGTTAGCCTTGTAGCTCAGAGATGCTAACACGCGTTCGGCCGAAGCACACACACCACTACTCACCAGATCCCTCCGCCTGACCTCTCTCTGGGAGGGCATAGCATGGATCAGAGGACCGGAGCTCGTAGCTCGCGTAGCGCACTGCACACCCTGCTCTGGGGGCTGCAGGCATAGCGAAGCCACGTTATGTGCTCGATAAGTAACACAATCAGAATTCAGATCATTTGACATGTTACATACCCCCAAATGAGACTCAGACAGCGAGTAATGATGAAATGCCGGTCGGCTTTTATTGAAAGAATTCTTCCCACCCCGACCTCCTCTGCCATAGGGAGGTCGGCGGTGGGTGCGTTGGTCCCGCGAGCCTCCCGTGTGTCTGTCTGGACCCGGGGCCTCGTCGAGGGGGGACCATAGGTCATGGAGCGTGGATATGGGCCAGGGAACCTCCCGGGCGAACGCTCCCTGCCTCTGTCTCGGCTCTGCGCTGGTGGGCGGGCCTCGCGCCTCGGCGCTAGGTGCTGGGCTAGGCTAGCCGAGTCCTTGGCTGCGGTCTCCAGTCTAGCCACCAGGGTCTGCTTGTCCGGACCGAAAAGGGACGTCTAGGAGATAGGCAGGTCCAGCAGCTGCCTCCTCTCCGCCTCCCTGATATTAGCCAGCCCAAGCCAAGGTGCCTGGCCCCGACTTGGGCTGCTGCCATGGAGCGGCCACCATCCACAGCTAGCGTCTGGCACATGCGCAGAGTCGCCGCCGAGGTGGTCCTCGCCTGTGACAGGAGGTCTCCACTGAGCGCCTGGCCAGAAGAGAGCGACATATCCAGGGCCCCCGTGATGAATGCCATGTTGTTAGTCAATGCGAGGACCTGTGCTGCATTGGCATAACATCTATCCAGCATCGCCAAGACATCCTGTCCCGCTCGGAGGGAAGGAGAGGTCTGGTGCCGGGCCACACGGATGCGGAGGGCTGCAGGGCCATGCGGACTGAATCCTCGGTGTCCGGGCCACCCTCCACGGCTAGCGTCTGGCACATGCGCAGGATCGCCGCCGAGGCGGTCCTTGCCTGTGACAGGAGGTCTCCACTGAGCGCCTGTCCAGAGGAGAGCGACCTATCCAGGGCCCCCGTGATGAAAGTCATGTTGTTAGCCAATGTGACAACCTGTGCCGCATTGGCATAACATCTATCCAGCATCGCCAAGACATCCTGTCCCGCTCGGAGGGAAGGAGAGGTCTGGTGCCGGGCCACACGGATGCGGAGGGCTGCAGGGCCATGCGGACTGACTCCTCGATGTCCGGGACACCACCGGTCCAGGACCAGTTCTGCCCGCTGCAGTACATGTCGTATCCCAGAGCAGGCCTCTTGGCTGCTAGGGGCTTAGGCCACTCACGTGTCGCGTAATGGACGAAAGGGTCCGTCCGCGGGCACAACGTGGGTTGCATCCTCCTCCTTCCTCGAGTGGTGGCACCCACAGAGGTGAAGTCCTCCACCGTCTGGATCCAGCGACGACGTCCGACGCCGGAGGGCGAAGGGAACTCGGACGCACAAGGAAGACATCTCAGAAAGAAGTAAGTACTGTGGTAGATCTCAAACGGCGACAGAGTGAAAGAGGGGGTGCGGCCTTGTGCAGGGGCATTTATAGAGGAGGGTGGCTGGTGATTGGAGCAAATTATTTTGATCTCTCTGGCGTGTGACCTGGGGGTCATGAGTGATATCCCACTAGCGAAGTCCTAAGGGACGTAGCACCATGACGTAGAACCCACTAGCGAAGTCCTAAGGGACGTAGCACCATGACGTAGAACTCCTAATGCAGTGTGTGTTAACATAGACAAAAAGATGCCAAAGTAGAAAATAGCATTACTAATATGACAGAAGTAAATGCACTGCTCCATACATGTGGCTAGAATGTGGCTAAAGCTAAGGAGCTTGTATTTGATTTCAGAAGATTGTTCATGAGGTAGGGGTTGAGAGAGTCTACAAATAAAATACCTTGTAGCAATATTTGATGATAAATTGAAATTTGATCTCAACATTGCTTCTATTGTGACGCGCAGCCAGAAAAAACTTTGCGTTATGCATAAGTTAGGTCCTTTGAAGTCAGCTCCACTATTCTGTCTCGGTTTTATCAGGCCGTCATTGAGAGCATTTTGTGCTTCTCCTTTATCTACTGTAAGTAAGTAAGCTTTTAAGCTTTTATTTATATACCGCCTTTTCACTGCACATCGGAGTCTCAAAGCGGTTTACAATTGTTGGGTGGGGATGCCAGTACAGGAGGCGCATGCCAGACATGCCTATTGGACATATTTTTAGTGGTAGGGGAAACCGGAGTACCCGGAAGAAACCTACGCAGACACGGGGAGAACATGCAAACTCCACTCAGAAAGGCCCTGGTCCGACCGGGATTCGAACCCAAGACCTTCTTGCTGAGAGGCCAGAGTGCTATCCACTCAGCCAGTTTGTGTACAATTAGTCTAAAGTGGTGCATTAAAAAGGAAACTATGGGAGGCTGTCAGCTTGGTGCAGGGTGCTGTCCAAGGGCATCTCCCATGTCTCCTGAATTCCTAGCTTTGTGTGTGTGTGTGTTTTTTATATATTATCATTATTATTATTATTCCCCCTGTTTTTCCTATGCTTGAGTTATGGTGCATTAGTTGAGTTAGATATGAATGATCTTGCTGATAGACAGTGGTGATACTGAGGGCCAGTTTAGTGGGGTAAGGAATGATAGTGATTGAAATGTATAACAATTAGAAACTGGACAGTGTGCTGCTAAACAAAATAGATGATAATAAATACAGTACTGTGAAGAACAAGGGTAGTGGGCAACAAGATTGTAATAATTGAAAATACAGTGTGAAAACAACTTCGGGGAAGAGGGAGACAAAATGGGTTTAACCATGACCGAATGACCGAATGACCCGCCCATGTATCCCATAATATCACTCAGAGCCGCGGGGCACTTGCTGTTGGTTGCTGTATGAACTTAAGTCCTCCGTGACCGCAGCATCCGGGGCAGCTGCGGCCACTCTGGACAGCGGTTTCCACCTCCAGCGGCTGTGAGGCGCTAACAACAACACAACGAATGGCGCCGCGGTAAAGTGATCCAAGACCATAGAAGTACTGAACTTTCCTCTGCATGTTGTTTGCGTGTCTTTGCGTAACCTCATGTGCGTAACCTGTGCACGCAAATACACCGCTGAAGCTGAACTATGGAGCCTCGGGGAGTGTCCGAGTCTCCTCCTGAAACGCGCCTAAACTCGCTAAATTAAAGCTGGGGTACGTACATTTTCATTAACAGCTCATGTTGGTTGTGCCCAAAAGTAAAAGGAGTGAGCAAATCAAAAAGATTTAAGTACATTTGGTATGAATGACAATGTGTCATTATATTTGACAATCTCATTTAACTTCAATTGGAGTGGATTTAAAATAGAATGTTAAAAATGCGATTAATCGTGAGTGAACTCAACATTACTATGCAATTAATCAACTAAAAAATTAGTTGCTGCTGAACTCTCTGTAGCTTGGTGGTGATGTGGACTTTGATGTTTGAGCTTTATTGTTGTATTATGTTCATATGTTTGTATGGGGCTCCACTTGTCTTATCGCGTATTTCCTTAAATAAAGTAGTCTGAATATGATCTGAATCTGATTCGGAAACCTCCTGAATGATCCGTATCAGGGGAAGCAAAAAAAGCCAACACAACACACTTTAATGCCTTTAATCTTTTAAATATAACCTCACACATCTGCACAACATGGTCCACCACATCTTTTAAATTACAATCTCAGGAGTCAGTTTCCTCTTGATTCAAAGGCTGTAGAGAAAAGCAAATATTATTACACACTTGTATTCAACAGTAATCTTCGACTTTGTGTTGTATTTATCATAATGTGGACACAATTATGAAATTGTTGATTGAAATTAGGCAACTGTTAACTCTAAACTGAGAAATTATTGGTCTTTTCCATAACTAAACTAAAACAATGCATCTCATGTTTGTCCCACGTGTTTTGTGGAAAATCCTTGTCGCTATGTGCTCCAATGAACGAAGACTTTAATCAGGTACTATTTTGACATGGTTTACGTTGGGATTAGCTCACCGCATAAGCACCGTCTTGGGGCTGTGCTTCCGGTCTTTGCCACCTCTTATTGGTGAGAACGTACAGGACGACCAGACCAAACGCTACAATCACAATTCCTAAAGAGTTGGCAAGCATGGCCTCAGATGGGAGGTCGCTGTAGGGCTGCGAGTGGTTCCCTCCTTTCCTGGTGAAAGACAACACAAAAGACTTCATGAACTCCTCACAGAAGCCAGCCCATGTGTTTTTTAGGACTCCCTCAATCTTAAATTACATAGCAATTTTTCAGTTTCATTCTTGAGGGGCAGCAAATCGTTACGTAAGAAGCTCGCCTCCAGGAGGTGATTGACAGAGGAAGAACGTGAAAAGGCAAATCAGCGCAGTCTGAGTCCAGTGTATGGTCCATAAAATGCACATATATTTGTATAGTCCCGCGTCTACTACCCATTGACTGAGGTGTTTTCTGTTAGCATTATGTCAACATGTAGAAAATGGGTTTTTGGATATAAATATGTGACGACAGTATTTGGCCAGAAGAGAAATACAGCGTATGAGGATCAACTTTATTTAAAGGTACTCCGAATGAAAAAACATGTTAACCAATAACAAATGTGATCCACAATGTTTTTAAAATTTTCTCATAGACTTAGAATTTGACTGAAGTCCTCTCCATGTCAATGCGCCATCTTGAAATACATTGGTTGATAAGGGAAAAAAGGAGAGAATTGAGTTTCACAGGAGCTACTAATGCTTCCACCGTGCATTGACAAGTTTAAAGAAGGGATCATGGAGGACCACAGTTGGTATTTCAAAGAACTACACGAACACATTTTTTTTGCAACTACAAAGCAACTAACTTGTCGTATAAGTCGGCTCACTCTTGTCCCACTCAACTGTCAGCTCTGACTGGTCAGAACGCTCACGTGTTACTCTGGTCCAGCAGAAGTAGAACACAGGGCACCTACACAAGACCAAAAATGCGTAACTTCCGCCAATATGTCAGCCTTATTAGCTCATTGGCTTTTGCACCAATAAGCAAAAGCCATTGATTTTAGTGGGCAGACAGCAATAATTAGTAGTCAAGGAGTAAAAAAACATACATGACAAAGTAAAGTGTAGCTCATTAGTATTTGTACTCCGCTCTGGGACTGGACTCACAAGACAAAGAAGAGCTTCTCGTTGATGCCGGAAATGCAGGCAGCGATGCTTAAGCCCAGGATGCTGCCTCCCAGCCACACGTGCACCGGTTTGAACGCTTTCCTCCAGGACAGAGGGGACCAGGGCAGCAGGAAGAGGGAGAAGCCTGCCCCCCACTGGACACACACAGTACAACATTATCATCTGCAGCTATAGATAGGGCTCTTCTACGGACAGTGTTTTATGTGTACAACTTGTATATAGACATCATATATGAGTAAAACTTGTAGGTGTACAACTTGTAAGTGTGTAACTTAAAGAGATTCAAAGTGGTTGCATTATAAGGATCTTCTCTAAAGTCTCCCTGTATGAGAACATCCTCAACTCTCAGCAGCTGCTAATGATGACAAGGGCTACAAATCCTCTCTGGACAATCCTCATTCAGGTTTTGAAGAAAAGAAACAGACCCCTTAGTGATGTCCATTCTGCTCACAAGTCATACACAAATAATAAACCACACATTATCTTAATGACCACTCCAAATATCCTCTTTCAAATGCTCAAAAGCCAGGGGTGTCAAGGTTAGAATTAAATCCTTTAGTTTAGCCACATGACCCTTCCTGGAACCAGTCCGACACCCCTGCTCTAAACTATTGCTAAATACGAAAATATTTGCACACCCAGCTGTGAGAATACAGATGATGCTCATAGTAAATATTTCCCACGCACCTGCACAGCAAACAGCAGCACAGCGCACAGGCCCACCCAGCTGTGCAGCGAATAAATGTTCGGGATGTGGTTTTTGTTGTGGAAGTCAAAGACGGCGCACAGCCCCACCACAGACAGCAGCAGCGCCACCAGCATGAGGACCGCATGGAGCAGTTTCCAGAGCAATTTGGATTGGCCCCAGGTCATAGGGACACGGTACAGGACGGAGGCTGAAGGACACATGTGAGAGAGGGAGTGAGAAGAGAGAGACTGTGGATGGACAGGGCCGGCAAAGGGGCAAATATACTTCATAAGAAAAACAATTTAAAAACGTCTCACTTTAATAAAACCTCAGTTTCATATATCCAGGACTTGTATCAACACTGACTGAAGGTCTCAAATAGTTCATAGTTCATGAAGCATCATTTTGAGCATCATTAAATATTAATATTAATATTAGACCCCCCCATTCATTATAAGCACCTGTGTTATACGTTTTTTGTCCACATGATGGCATAGTGAAGCATGAATCACCTCAAGCTTTCGAATCATGGGCAGAGTAATAGGCTAAAATGCTTCATGGGGCTTCATATTGCCTTCACTAGTGCTTAAAGGAGCTATCCCCGTTTCTGCAAGGTTTTTTTCAGTTTGAATGTATAGCACCGCCCCCCAATTCGCTCACAGGCTTCTCATTTCCCCTACACTCTCCTCCCACGAAGCCATCTAGTTTTATTTACGATACGTATGCAAACATTAGCATTAGTGCAACTTCTTGTAATCTGTCCAACAATCACTGATGAAATAGTGCAAAAGCAACGCACTGCTAACAAAATATATAACTGAAAGGTTACAGCTAGTTTTGCGTCCAAATGTAGTCCGAGTCGGTTCCGCACCCGCAGGTTTCTCCAGCGAGGACACGATGTCAGCTAGCTATGGCTGGATTTCTTCCTTGATCATTTTTTCGCTTTAGTTCCCTGTCTTCCTTCATTTGGGCTGTTTTGCTGTGTATGCAGTTACGGCCAGAGGAGGTATAGCCACTTTCTGCCTCCATGCTGCTGAGTTTACCTGCACTGCAAACGCTAGAGGAGACAGCTTGTTTGTAACAGCAGCGCTCATGGTTCTGTGATTGGAGGAGAGCTAGCGTCAAGCTGAATCAATGAGCAATGAGCTTCTAGCTTTTCAATTTAATGACTGCTTATAATACAACTTGTATGTAGTAAAACACATTTTTATTAACTCATTAGAAAATTAATCGGGTATAGCTTCTTTAACTTTAAAAGGAGATGGCTAGGCTGAATGCAAAACGCCTCACTCACTCAGGCGTTCAGATCGTTTCAATCTGAAAAAGGAGTTAACCCCTCCCACCTGTTAACGGAGATAAATTGAGCAACTCCAGACCTTAGTACAAAATAAAATTCGTGCGATGGTATGGTAAGACCATGCTACATCTTCATCCAGAAAAGACAGAAAAGTGAACAAGAGTTGACCACCCTCACCCAGCCAATCAGCTCTTGATGCATAGAGGCTTGTTTCTTAGAAGTATGAAAAATATGACAAACATTAAAAAAGTACATTTTACATTTACAAGACTCTATCAGATCCAATATTAATGAAATCAAGAAGTTACATACTCAGTTTAAAATAATAAATATGAATATTCACATTGTTATTTCAGATGAATATATATTTCAAGTAAAACAAATAGGGCTAAACCACCTCAAAGTCAATTATAGATGCAAAAGAGAAATTTGTTGGTCCTTGGTTTTTCACCCAGGTTACGTTCTTAAAAAACTGCAATAATCAAAATCAATTAAGTAGCAGCTGTATGTTTTAAGTAAGTAAGTAATCAATCTTTATATAGCACCCTTCACAGACCAGAGTTACAAAGCACTTTACAATTGTTGGGACACAATTGGCTGTAAAACCTTTCACCACACACTTTATACACCTTTCTAACCACCTGGCCGCTGCTGCAGCTGTCAAAAGATAAAGTTAATTGTCATGTTATACTAGCGGTTATATGATGTTGTATTTGATGATATCGGAGTATACACACAGCACAGAACATTAAATAATCTGTGAAAGAGCAAGGCCGTGCAAGGTAAGCCGCATTATAGCGAGGGATCACTGCAATATTTTATGTCAAACTAGAAATAAAAGACTGTACCCACCATAGCCATACACTACCACCAGCCCTGTGGTCATCAGTACAGGGTGCCAGTTGAACTCCAGTCCAGAGCCGTCCCATCCGAATCCTCCTCTGAACCGAGAACTCCACACGCAGGCCAGACCCACGCAGAGCAAGCCCAGAGTCAAGCACACAAGCAGGGACAGAGACAAGCCCAGTGTGCCCCTCATCCTGGAGCCAGTGTCCTTCTGCCAGAGCACAGACACATTAAGAGTCAGCCAAACTCACTCACGAGGCAGGGGTACGGCCTGATGAGGAAGGACTCATGATACAAGTAGGGTAAGGCCTGGTGACATGGTGGTTAAGTGCAAGGGAGTATAAAGGTGGCTGTACAAGTGAATTGCTTTGTTTGAAATGTTTTAATTATGTCATTGTCCTGTAAATACAGCCTGTCTGTACGTGGGAGAAGATCCCGCTCTCAATATGAGCATTCTCAAGTTTTCTCAGTTGTTTCTCACCGTTGTGTTTTTTTTTTTTTGTAAGCCGTTCCCATCCAATCAAGGAGGTTTGGACGGCAGCGATGATCCAGGACATTAATAGACATTAGTCCTCCTTCTGCCAGTGGGCTACTGTCTCCTATATGTGATTATTGCATTTCATTAAATGCAATAAGTTTGATTGTCCAATTTGTTTTTGGTGAATTGACAACTTTGTAAAAGATTTCTGAGGTGTTCCTTGCCGATGCAGGAGGGTCAGTCCGGTCTTTCAGGCACAAAGTGTTGATTCAAATGAATAGCCAAAAGCAAAGCTGTAGAGACATGGAAGTTTATTGGCTCTGTACTTCGTTTCTTCAGTTAAAAAAGACTATGCTTGACAGTTCACGACATGCACTCTGCTGCATTCGTGACCGTTATTCCTTGCAGACTCCATTTGAAATTATCTCTACCACTTCATTCAACTTGAGCTCCAACAGAATATAGGGCCTATTGTTTCCATAATTTCATCATTACTACTCTGAGTACTCGCATATCAAAGTGAACACATTATTTATATTATTTTATTTGTTTTAAATTATTTTATTTTTTTAAATTCATGATCCACTAAAATGCCATTGACCGATTTATGGACTAAATGACTGAAGACGTACCGTTTTACAACAATTTGTTGTGGTTATTTTTTTATAGTCTGGCTCAGACTTTTTGTCTTTGAAGTGTACTCACTATGTTGGGTCCGGGTCTCAGGCCAGGCTTTGGTCTGGCTGGTCGGGAGGTGCTGGCCTCTGTTCCAGAGCTGGTCTGTATCAGCTGGAAGAGCAGAGGAGCAGAGCTGAGTGCAGCGGGAGCCTCCTGA
Source organism: Knipowitschia caucasica (assembly GCA_964034765.1). Classification (NCBI taxonomy): domain Eukaryota; kingdom Metazoa; phylum Chordata; class Actinopteri; order Gobiiformes; family Gobiidae; genus Knipowitschia; species Knipowitschia caucasica. Next base: position 14,720,367 of record OZ035831.1, read on the forward strand.
TGCATCTGCTCTCAATGCAAATAACCACAATTTCAGAAACATAGAAGATTTAGACTTCCACACAGCAGTGGACAACAGTGAGAGAGAGAGACTTGGACCAGCAGGGGACAGCAGGAGGAAAGACCACAGAGAGAGACCAGAGAGACACCACAGAGAGACCAGAAAGAGACCAGAAAGAGACCAGAGAGAGACAGATGAGAGATAGGCACCAGAGAGTGACCGGGACCTCCAAACAGCAGAAGACCATGACAGTGAGAGAAGACCAACTCTCTAACTGCCAAACTTAAGATTGTGACCTTTAGCCCCATCAAAACAAGCAAGGTCAAAGCTGGGGTACCCAACAATCAACCCACAAATATTTTTTTCCAACATACTTGACACAAAAAAAATCACTGTATTCTATTCACATGCATGCACTTTGTCATATTTTTAGATCTGCATTTTCAGACAGAAAAGTGAAAAAGAGAGGACTACTCTCACTCATCCAATCAGCCCTCAATCCAGTCAAATAGTGACTCACAGGGGTCTTTCTTACAGCTATGCAAAAAATAATAGAATTTTAGAATAAGATGAAGATAGAATGCTATGGTCTGACACAATGTTTCTTTTATGAATACAAAAAGTTACGCACCCCAGATTTCTTTAGTTAGAAATATCAAATCATAAAATCTAATAAACAATACTTACAACAGCTCTTTCCTCGCAAGTAAAGAAGGTTTCAAATGCGTAAAATTAAGTTAATTTACGTCATCCAAGTGCGTGTCCCCAAATGACCCCAAACAGAAATCGGAAAATGTAACAGTTGGGTCTGCGATGTAGCCTTCCTCCTTTCGCAGGGATCAACAAAAAAACACGTTTATTTCTGGAGCTGGAGGCGTTAAATGTAGAAAGAGTAGACTTGTGTAAGCTTGTGATACAGGAAGCATCTTTGCCTCGTGCGTTTCCTTATTGACAAGCTAGAGGCTCATGGGAAACGTAGTCCTGTACGGCGGGAGAGCACGCGCTGACCTTTTGTCTTCATACGCAAATAATGAATGTAGAAGTACATGTGTAGGGATAATGTAAACAATAAGTACATAAATAAAATACACAATTTTGCTGCTTTTCTAGCCTTAGCTCTTATGATTTCTCCACCAGGTAGGGCTAAATCATGGTTCTTCGATGACGTCACGCACTACCCACAATTCCGCCATCTTGATAGTCAAGCCCTGCTAGTTGTAGCCATGGATGTATTATATTAACGGTTGTAGCATACAGTCCATGGTTGTAGCTAAACAAACCATATCACATGCCTTTTATTTGCGCTATAACCATGGAGCACAACCATTCATTTGAATAGGGCGCCATCTTGGATCGCCGGGGCTTGGCTATAACATGCCGACTACCTGTATCGTTTGGGGGTGCACCAATATAATACATCCATGGGGTGCACTAACCGTGCAGGTTGTGGGGACGTAAAGAGAGGTTTTTTCGACCTTCCGAAGGTAATTACGAGCCAGGGGAGCGAGACAGAGCGACTCTCGAGGGAGAGAAGAACCCTTTGGCTGGCTAGGATAAACCGAGAGGGATTCAACCCTGACCCTAAAAAACGGCACTACAAGGTCTGTTCTGACCATTTCATAACAGGTTAGAGCTAGCTAAACCTGTGCATGTGTGGTTTATATTCAGAGCTGCGATTTTACTGATACCATGTGCGCCTCAAGGAATCCCCTCTAAATGAATGAGAGGAGGATGAGGAAAGGGTGGTAGACAGAAGCTTGTATGGCCGTGGGTCAGTGATTTACGGACTGTGACATGACTGCTTCGTTCAAAATAATTTAATGATTGAAAGAAATATTGCATTATATACATCATGACCTTTTGTAATTGTGAAACTGTTGGGTAAAAGTAAGTCTGGTGTGTGCCATGTTTGGATTACAAAATAACACCAACAACTTGATCAAGGTTCAGTCATCTGATATCTGTGGTAAAATGTAAACAAACACAGCACATACTTATGACAAAATATTGTCTATATAATTCTGTTACAATCCTACAAATGTAAATATTATATACATGACTTTCAAAATGTAATGCTGTTGAGTCATATACCAAATATATGAATGAAATATATGAACTTATTTAAGATAATTATTTATTTTTATTTGCAGGGAAGAGAGCTGAGTTGTACCACTCGTCAAATCCAGATTGGGCACCTTCATTGAAAATGGGACCAGTTTCAACGTCTCCCACAAAGACACGGTCCAGTCAAAAGCGGTTTGAGAGGGCAAAAGGAAGAACGGAAAAGAGGAAGCGTAGTGAAGCGGCGGCTGCACTACTCAGTCTGCAGAAGCAGGATACGCCGGTGACTGATGAGGTGACTACTTCAGACACTGGTGAGGCAAATGACAGTGAGACGGATGTCGCTACTGCATCATCGGAACAGTCAACAGATCCTCAACCAGACGACACGTTACTCATGAAGCAAATGAGGGAGGAGCTTCAGCGGCTGACGACGGAAACCATGTTACTGAAGGAGAAACTGAAAGGAATGGTTTTGACTCCGGACACGCTGAGGGGTAATGACGCTAAAGTAAAGCATTACACGGGTGTTACCTACGACATTCTCATGACCCTGTATAGATTTGTTGAGGCGAGTATACCTCATTCAGCATCAAGTAGACTGACAAAATTTGAAAAGCTGATGATGGTATTGATGAAGTTGCGACTAAACCTCAGCCAGCAGGACTTGGGCTACAGGTTCAAGGTTTCCACGAGTTGTGTCTCGAATGTGTTCCTGGGTGTGGTGCATGTCCTTTTCATCAGAATTTTTTGTATCGAAATCCGGCTTTAAACTTCTCCACAACAGTATCTCGGACCTGCCTGGTGTGTTCCTTTGTCTTCATGGTTCTCTCTGCGCTTTAAACAGAACCCTGAGACTATCAAAGAGCAGGTGCATTTATACGGAGACTTGATTACACACAGGTGCATTCTATTTATCATCATCAGTCATTTAGGACAACATTGGATCATTCGAAGATCCCCTCTGAACTTCTGGAGTGAGTTTGCTGCACTGAAAGTAAAGGGGCCGAATAATATTGCACGCCCCACTTTTCAGTTTTTTATTTGTTAAAGTTTAAATTATCCAATAAATTTCGTTCCACTTCACGATTGTGTCCCACTTGTTGCTGATTCATGACAAACATTAAAATTGTATATCTTTATGTTTGAAGCCTGAAATGTGGCGAAATGTTGAAAGGTTCAAGGGGGCCGAATACTTTCGCAAGGCACTGTATGTTCTAGCAACCTTTAATGGACAGAGGAGGTATTTGGACACATTCAAAACATGATATATCTTCTGATTAAAATCTAGTTTATACATGGCTCAACTTGTGCTTTTTTGTTGACTTGTGATATTTCCACCAAAAGAGTTATGTCAATGAATATGTTAAGTTTAATATAATGTTAAGTGCCAATATCAAATAAATCCCCATGAACAAAATAGTTTTCTGTGAATTGCTTTATTTTGGTGTGTCTTTTTCACAGAATCCTTTAGAACATACCACAATCTGTGGATCAAATTCCATCAACACTTTCGCTTCTTCTGTGGCTTACATTCTTCCCTACAGTCTTTGCACAACCATTTTCCTGAGGGAACTTTCCTTATGCCAATACACTTCAAATGGTATGTAGACACACAACATGGCGGCCGCGCAAAGCATCATGGGTAATAAACACGTGATCGAAAACAATCTATAAGATCAACGTTCTAAGGACAGAAAATTACACACATTTGTTGTTTGATTTACCAAATCAGAATGTGAGGTTAATTGTGTTTTTTTTGGGTGACTTCCTTCAGCTTAGTAAACAAAACAAAAATTATACAATGACTTTCATCACCTTGAGTTAAAAAATTGGTTTTCAAAGGCACAATTTTCGATCAGATATTTCACGCAGAAAAGATAAAGACTGCATTGTCTGGTTTTTCCACAACTTTTTACTTAACATTGTCTCTGTCTAATGTCTAAAATATACATAAGTAGCTCTGAAAAAGTTTTGTGCTTTACAATCGTTATTTTCCTTATTTCCTACATCCGTCTCCTACGGGGATAAAGTAGTATCAATATCCATCTTTCAATGCTTGGAATTTAAGTACTACTTTAATTCTGATACTGTAGTTTTTGTCTGATGCTTTCTGTGAATATTTGCATGCATTTATTTATCTAATAACTCATTACAGTTCAAATTAACTAAACGAAGAAAGACAACAAAGAAGACTATTACAACCTGCATTGTGGTAATATACAGAAACAATTTAGAGCAACAATTATTGTCTTAAAATGCACTTTATTGTCTTTAAAGTTTGACATAGCGTTACATACACATCTCATGTGCGCGGTAAGAAACACAAAACATTTAAATCATTCAAGTTTACAGGTGCCCTAAAGCCCATAAGAAAACTCATTTGATTCACTGTGCTTTTACATTGGCACTGGCACTTGTTTGTGAATGTTGAAGTATCCCTCTGTGAACAAATTGAAAACAATAATTTTGAACATTCGGCCCATTCGGCCAAAAATATGGCTTTTCACACAAGGCCACGAGGGACACAAAATAGACTCATCTTACACACAACCCGTTAGTTTCCGAGCAATGTTTCTGACTAAACTTGTAGCAGCAGTATAACAAGAAAAGTATCAAAATACAAAAATATCTACATATAAATAGCATCTTCGTCTAAACATTATAAATACATGAAAAAACACAGAAATCACAAATATGACATTCATTTCAAGTAGTTGTACACAGAACTTGTGCTGGCAGCCTTCATGTCCTCTCTGTAAACACATTTACGTTCAGAGGTTTGAACTCCCCTCAGAACACCATCGTCACCGCAACACAGATGCTCTCTCTGCTGGTGCCCAGAGAAACAGAGCAAACACGAGGAGGCAGCATTTTGAATTATGCAGCTAAACTCTTCAGCTAAACAGTTCTATTTAGCTGTACAAACAAAAGAAGGATTGCATCTTCTCCATTTTTAATGTACTGTGATCATTTGATTTTAATGCATTGTATGATCTTGTGTTGTTAAGCACTTTGAGTTGCCTTGTGTATGAACTGTGCTATACAAATAAACCATGCCTGGACTCAGTAGAATCACATTTGACAATTCTTTGTCTACAGAAGCTTCATGTGCTATACTTTGTCTTCTGGTTTGGTTAAAGAACAAATATAATGAATTATTTGAAAACTTAACTTTGGCATTTTCATGTTTGAATGTGGAATCATTTCAAAAATGAAAAATATGATCTATGAACATGTGTAATGGTGGAAATTTACATTCTGCCTTTTCAAAAGTGAAGAAAAAAAAGGGTCAAAACAATTGCAGTTTGTGTGTCGTTTTATAACCACCTTCCCTCCACACAACATGGAAGCTACAGCCTCGAAAACACTGCTATACATCTCCAGTCCTCGCTCTACAGCCTAAGTTCTGGATCTACAGCCTGATCTGGGACATTTAAGGACGTTTATTAACATTTATGGACAGTGGAACACACTCCTTATGGACCAATGTCTCCTAGGTTTGTTATTATTGCTATATTCTCTCATTTGTTTTTTTGAAAATCGACAACGTTGTAAAGTCCTTTGAGACGACTGCTGTTTAAATATTAGGGCTGTACAAACATAAATGTAATTGTGTCTAACCCGGAACATGCCTCGGCAAAAAGACGCAAGCCGGGTCGGATGCCGGTCTGACGATTAGTCCTCGGGTGAATGACCCAAAGTTTAGACAGAAGAGAGGGGGGGGGGGGGGGGGGGGGGGGGGGGCAATCTTCTGAGAGATCCACAAATGCATCAATCTGTAAATCAACTCAAGACCGAACTTGGTTCTGTTGAAGATTTTTCTTGCTTGAAATAATGACCCTGCCTTTCTTTGTTTAGCCTCGAAAATGTGGCGCGTGTGCAAGGTTTGTGCAGAGAGTCATGCATGCTCGTCACCCAGGGAGACGTAGAAGCCCGCCTGCAGAGCACGCTCAACAATGACTTCAGCGGTGCGCCTCTGGTTGAGCTCCAGCAGGGCCCTCAGTAGGTCTTCCAGACTGGCCTGCCTCCCACGCCTCTCCAGCCACAGGTTCAGTAAGTCGTGCACGCGGTCCACGTACATGAGCGGCTCTTTGCTGATGATCACGTTGTCCGAAAGGCCCAGGTGGCGGAAGAAGCGCTTGTGGTAGTGGATGTCCAGCTCCTCGAAGAATTCAAAGCAGCTGGTGAGCGAGACTTGCCCTGCGGAGAGGACACACGTTTTATGCTTAAGGTAGGTATGTCCAAACTAAGCCAAAGTAACCATGTAATTATTTTCACTGAAAGAGATAAGTCAAATTGCGTTACTAAAGCATGCTATATATCATATAACCCATTAAGGCCTGACACACCTGGTAAAACAGACCTGTAAAACCTATGGCCGACTTCAGAACCACCCTGAAATTCAACGTCTACTAAATGATTAATATCTCGGCCTCTGTAGCAGATAAACATAATTTCAAAAGAATTTGAGAGCTGACACTTGTGGCTTTCAAAAAGAATGCAGTGTATTATTATAAAACTTCAGTAGAACAATATAAAAAATATACAACTTCCACACAGGAAAGGTAAAACAACCAAAAATAATGTGAGACTAACACATGTTTCTCAATACAATAAGTCAAAAAGAGTTTGGCAATAAAGTGACACTAACTGTATGGAAAAAAATATGCAGGGCTCTTTCTTAAGTAAGCAAAATAAAAAAAGACTTGACTGTTGTGGTTTTGTTTGATTTGTTCTCAACATTATACTTTTGTGCACAAATAGCATGCATTGTCAATGCAAGCGAAAATTTAGGTACCTGAGCTTTAATTCAGTGAGTTTCGGATGGGGGAGACATGCAACAAGCTGGGGATGGTCCTGATCGCGCGTGTATGGTTCTGTCCGCGCATCTATGGTCCGCGGTACATGACCCCGTTACAGCCGAGGCTCCGCAGATAATTCTCATCCCTGGTTTATCTTGATGCATTTCATTGGTCAAGAGAATTGATCAATGAAGAGAATAGGTCAAAAAAAGAAAAAAGACGTGTCCGCTTTCCCGGCCTTAAAAGGTAGAAGTGCACAACAGCGCTCCCGGCTTGAAAGGCAAAAACACAGGAATGCGGTCTCGGCCTCAATAGGTTAAAAGATATTATATTTAATTATATGGTTGAATAAAGTAAGATTAATGCCTCAATCTTAATCTTCTAGTTTTGGTTCAGTCCAAGCATGTCATTTATTTTTCTGAAAAAGTTAATAAAAGTGCTTATTGTGTGATAATACCTACGTAATGTAAACCAATAACAATTATATTTTAAAAAAGGGGCCGGGACTTTAACGCGTTAATTAAGATGAATTAATAACACAAAAATTAGTGCATTAAAAAAATTGACGCATTTTAATCATATTTATTTTAACAATTTTTAAGCAGGCAGGCGCGAGGGCGGGGTACTTTGGAGAAAACTTTATGGAGCTGTCAAACTTTAGCGGTAACTAAATCCGATTGAGTTAGAGACAGGAATGAGCGTTGTGTATGGAGCGATGGATGCTAGCGTCTTCAGGAGCAGCGACTCCTGTGTGTGAGCGGAGGAGGAGGAGCGAGACACAGGTGTGTATTAAAAAAGCTTCAGCAAACAGCGCATGCCCAGCTTTAGTGCTCACTGCGATTGCAGTGGATTTTGGGCATAAAAAGCGTATGTTGTGGAGGCAATGACAGATATGTTATCTGATGGGAAAGAAGTCAGTCTGATCCCCTTATCATCCACAATTAACATGTGTTGCACCCTCTGCTCTGAGAGTTTGGGAGAGGTTTGTGGTGTATAGAAATAAACGAAGGAGATTAATGTTATGTGTGAATTATATATATAAAAATTATTGTTACAGCTGTAGTCATTTTTGTTTAAGGTTTTCAAATCATTTCATATGAAAGAAATAGCTGGAATCAATTTCTATGAAATAAAATATTTGTATGATGTCCGGACCCTAATCTATTGAACTGATCAAGTAAGTGGACCTCTTGCCAATTTAATTGGGGACCCCTGCCATAGACTGGAAATATTCAGTGGCACAGTGAACATGAACCATGGATCTATTATATCAGTGGTTCCCAAAGTGGGGTCCGCGGCCCCCTGGTGGGCCGCGAGGGTACTGCAGGGGGGCCGCGGGAGGTCATAAAAAAAAATTAAAAAAGAATATAATTATTTAATGTTAAATTTATAATGTTTTGTTTGTAATATTCAAATATTTGTGTTCATTATTTGACTTGAATAATCCACTGTAATCATTTTTGTATTACAATGTTTGTAGCAGAGGCTATTTCCCCAAAATAAAATAACCAGAAGAGCCTATTCTTAATGTTGTCTTCTTGGTTATTATTTTGGGGGGCCACGCAGACCCGTCAGATTTTTAAGGGGGCCTCGGTGTTACTGAGTTTGGGAATGGCTGTATTATATTAACTGGATAGGGTATTACTAGCTTGTAGCTGAATAACTCATGTGCTCGCGGGATTCTCGCGGGACTGCAGACTAAACGAGACTAAATTCACGTGGGCTACCCAGAAACAAAGAAGCTAATGTGAACTCGTTGGTTGGCCCTGTGGATGGGAAGTATATTTCAAAAAATTCTAAAAGTGTATTGCTACACTTAATGGCAAAGATTGCACTGGTCTGTTGGACTTGAACAAAAATATTTTTGTTGCTTAAGCTTATGTATCCAGTCATTATTCAATGGTATACTAAAAACCCATGCTTCTCACTGTTCTCAGGTCAAATATTTATATGCAAATAAAATGCAATTAATTAATTAATTAAAAAGCCTCTAATTAATCAGATTATTTTTTTAATCGAGTCCCAGCCCTAATAAAATCCAAAATGAGTTTAAATTCCCTGGTCATACTGTCCTTACTCCTACTTAACAGCAGGGGGTACTCATGACATCTGTGAGTATATACAGTACCTTGCGAAAGTATTCGGCCCCTTGAACCTTTCAAGATTTTGCCACATTTCAGGCTTCAAACATAAAGATATAACATTTTAATTTTTTGTCATGAATCAACAACAAGTGGGACACAATCGTGAAGTAGAACAACATTTATTGGATAATTTAAACTTTTTTAACAAATAAACTGAAAAGTGGGGCGTGCAATATTATTTGGCCCCTTTACTTTCAGTGCAGCAAACTCACTCCAGAAGTTCAGTGAGGATCTTTGAATGATCCAATGTTGTCCTAAATGACTGATGATGATAAATAGAATGCACTTGTGTGTAATCAAGTCTCTGTATAAATGCACCTGCTCTTTGATAGTCTCAAGGTTCTGTTTAAAGCGCAGAGAGAACCATGAAGACAAAGGAACACACTAGGCAGGTCCGAGATACTGTTGGAGAAGTTTAAAGCCGGATTTGGATACAAAAAGATTTCCCAAGCTTTAAACATCTCAAGGAGCACTGTGCAAGCAATTATATTGAAATGGAAGGAGAATCAGACCACTGCAAATCTACCAAGACCCGGCCGTCCCTCCAAACTTTCATCTCAAACAAGGAGAAGACTGATCAGAGATGCAGCCAAGATGCCCATGATCACTCTGGATGAACTGCAGATAACTACAGCTGAGGTGAGAGAGTCTGTCCATAGGACAACAATCAGTCGTGCACTGCACAAATCTGGCCTTTATGGAAGAGTGGCAAGAAGAAAGCCATTTCTCAAAGATATCCATAAAAAGTCTCGTTTAAAGTTTGCCACAAGCCACCTGGGAGACACACCAAACATGTGGAAGAAGGTGCTCTGGTCAGATGAAACCAAAATTGAACTTTTTGGCCACAATGCAAAACGATATGCTTGGCGTAAAAGCAACACAGCTCATCACCCTGAACACACCATCCCCACTGTCAAACATGGTGGTGGCAGCATCATGGTTTGGGCCTGCTTTTCTTCAGCAGGGACATGGGAGATGGCTAAAATTGATGGGAAGATGGATGGAGCCAAATACAGGACCATTCTGGAAGAAAACCTGATGGAGTCTGCAAAAGACCTGAGACTGGGACGGAGATTTATCTTCCAACAGGACAATGAGCCAAAACATAAAGCCAAATCTACAATGGAATGGTTCACAAATAGACGTATCCAGGTGTTAGAATGGCCAAGTCAAAGTCCAGACCTGAATCCAATCGAGAATCTGTGGAAAGAGCTGAAGACTGCTGTTCACAAACGCTCTCCATCCAACCTCACTGAGCTCGAGCTGTTTTGCAAGGAAGAATGGGAAAGAATTCCAGTCTCTCGATGTGCAAAACTGAGAGACATACCCCAAGCGACTTGCAGCTGTAATTGCAGCAAAAGGTTGCGCTACAAAGTATTAGCGCAAGTGGGCCGAATAATATTGCACGCCCCACTTTTCAGTTTATTTGTTAAAAAAGTTTATATTATCCAATAAATTTCGTTCCACTTCACGATTGTGTCCCACTTGTTGTTGATTCTTGACAAAAAATTGAATTTTTATATCTTTATGTTTGAAGCCTGAAATGTAGCGAAATGTTGAAAGGTTCAAGGGGGCCAAATACTTTCGCAAGGCACTGTACCTTTTAGGACTTTTTCGCCCTATGGATGAACTGTATCATTACCGCATTTCAAAGTTGTAACTTTGTTGTGGTCTTTAAAAAAATAAATTAAAATCTTGTAAACACAGCAAAATGTGTACAAGTTCAAGTTGTGTTTTTATGTTTGCAGCCCCTGTATCTGAGAAATACACATTTAGAAAAATTAAAAAGAATTTTTTAATTCTTTTTTAATTCTTTTTAAACAAACTCACCATTTACAGGACGAACATTGAACTGTGGGACGTCAACCTGAAGAGAAAACACAATTCAGACCATGGACAGTAGATAGATGGACAGTGCTAACCCTGTAGCTCAATGAAGCTCAATAGGGAAGTGTTTTCTCCAACTCGTTCTGACTGATATTGACCAACATTGAAAATTAAACTCCTCTACCTCAGTAGAAAAAAACAAAAAAAAATCACTGACGTTTTTAGGCTTAAAAACTTTAGTGATCTCTGTGTTCCTGGAGTTTTTATTTTGACATTAGCCATATAAATATAATCGACCAATCAGATGCCTTCATTCACGGGATAAACTCCAGCTTGACTTAACAGCAACAGTTTGAATCAGAAAAAATGCCCATACAAGGAAATTGGCTCCAGCTAGCAAGTTCCAAGTCAATCTCTGGACCCACAAGTCCAACTCAAGTCCAAGTCTCTGGACCCGCAAGTCCAAATTTCTAGATGCAAAAGTCTGAGTAAAGTCCAAGTCAGGTCCAAGTTTGATCAAGACCATGCAAGAACACAATTTTAAGGGTTCCTCCTGCTTGTTTATAGCGTCACAGTCCCAGATACTCTTCCTTAATTTTGCTCTTTTACATGGCATGATGCCATGTAAAAGAGCAAAATTAAGGAAGAAGCCGCTTTCTCCCATCATGCTCCTTGTGAAAAAACTGCCTACTGACTTCACATGAGTTAATTCAAGAGTAAACTACAGTGTTCTTATTCACGCTCAGAAAGAGGCTCAAAGTGAGGGTTCGGCCGGTATACTTTGGTGAATTACATGTTCTTGTCACTGCATCATGACATCATTAGCAATAACAACCATGTCTAGTGATCAAAATAATTAGTTCATATATTTTTCTTATTCACAATAACACTATCTCTAGATGACTCCTTACTAGTTTCCAAAGAGGGATTAAGCGCATATTTGAGTCGTTGAGTCATCTTTACGCTCATGCATTCCTCACACTGCTGCCACGCCCCCACCGACCTTTGTTTACACGGTATTCACTTAAGCCACAAACTGTTTTATTGATCAGAGGGCATGGCATTCGCATTTTGGCTCAAATACAGAAAAAGAAACGCGAAATGATATGATAGGTGAGGTTTGGGACGTAAACACGGTAACTGCAGCACAACAGAGAAGAAAAAACTATGAGTTTCTTGAAAGCAAATAAAGGTAAAAAATGTAAATATGGGAGTTCTAGGATGTGCTTATCCTTCCCTATATCAGTTTCACCATTCAGCTTTTATCTCGAGGAAGAGGAGGATTTAAACATAACGCAGCTGCAGCTTAGCAAACATAATGTGTCTGTGTGGATATGATCATTTAACCTCTTCATTTGTCTGTGTGAGCATTATTAAGAGATACATTTCATCAAGGTCCGGCCTTCGCTTTGCCCCTGAGAGACTGACTAAGGGAGAGAGGACATGCGCAGAAATAGGGCGTTGCGAAGAAAAAGCGGTAAATTCAGAGGCAGGCAGGTGAGAGAGGGTGAAAGGATAAAAAAGGGAGAGAGATAGAGACAGATAGGCAGAAAGAGGCAGCAGGCAGAAATAGGGTGCGAAGGAAAAGAGGTAAATCATGCGCTTCTTACAAATATCATTAGTCTCATATTCATTAGTAAACATTCATTTGCCATTTGTTCTGTCGCATTTCACCATTATTTTCAGTCCTTTTTAAAAGACGAAAGAAAATAAACACCTTTCCTCTCAATTTCCATACATACTCAAACCTTACTCAGACCAGAGTGGATTCAGGCAGTTCAAAGCTGTAAACATGATTACACAAGTGTATCAGAGAGTTGAAGTTGGCTGGATGACATTGTGAACGTTGTGGTCATGATTTCTAGGGCTTGACATAATTGTTTGCGAATCATCAGGTAACATTATCAACATCTCTCAACCAATAACTATATTTGTCCCCAATATTGACTTGTGTGTTCAGAATGTGCAATCTTTTAGGTATAGGAAATGTAAGCAAACAAGAATTTCAAAATGGATAGATATTATCTTATTGTACTGACAGAGACATAGAAGCAGCGGCACAAAGGAATGATTTTGTGTGGAGGAGCTAAAGACAATGGACAATTTTTCCTTGTGAATTAAAAATAATAGTTTGTCTGAAAAAATAAATAAATTGGGTTTGTGTTATTCCAAAGTGATATTATAAAAAGATTGAGTGAGAGAACACCGCTCACCTCCTGTTTGGTCCAGGTTACACCTTTTTTGAGGTCGGCCCTCATGATCTGTGGGTTGGGGGGGGGGGCAATCTAGTGAGAGATCCACAAATGCATCGACAGATCATGAAAGCCAACCTAAAAGGCGTAACCTGGACCAAACAGGAGGTGAGCGGTGTTCTCTCACTCCATCTTTTATAATATCACTTTCAGACATTTGGAATAACACAAATCCCAAAGATGAACAATAACTTAATATTCACCAATAATAGCTTTAAAGACCTTATGACGGGTTTGATTTATTTAGAAATACAGTTTTAATACCATTTTATATTAGAAGAGAACTACTAAAGGTTTCAAAATCAGTGGTTGTTTTTTTTGTCTGATCCCCCCAAATCGAAATAACCCCATAGCAACGCCCTTTGAGACGAAAAAACTTCACAGCCCTTGGTGACGTCAGAGTGGGTACGTTTCAACGCTGTAAGTTGTTTACAATTTGGTATTCGTTCTTTTTTTGTGGATATTTAAGATGACAAGGCCGTGTACAGCGAGTCTGAGATTTTGTTTGTCCAATGGTTGTGTCGATGGACTGTCAATCCAGATACTGGGATTCAAATCCCACCTCAGACACATTTTCACTCTCAAAACGGCAATTTATGTGTAGTGAGCAATTGTCACCTGTAGAGTGCAGTATTGTGTTGGGCATCAGTGGAGAGAAGAGAGAAAAGGCAGTCCTGTGGCATAGATCCATGGTTTTCAATGGGCGTTACCCGCTATGACGTCACACACAGGTTAGAGCATAGACAACTTAAATTCATGAAAAACACGTTCTTTTTATAAAATATAGGATTTTTTTTGCCGGAATCTCAGATCGACATTGTCATGCAATTTTGATATCCACAATTTAAAAAAAAAAAAAACGGCCTAAGGTCTTTAAGCAAGCCCAGCCCAAGCAGAAGAGCGCAGCAGCGTGGTGGGTCGTGGCCTCACCCGGGTGTTGGGAAGCGTTAGAGCGGGAGCTGCGGGGGCAGAGCAGGTGAACAGGGGCAGGCTGGTGATCAGGTTGTCCTGGGAGTTGGAGGTAGAGCAGAGGCCCCGCTCCTCCTCCACGTCCCCCACGTCCCCGACCGGCAGCGACTTGGGCCTCACCAGGCTCCAGCGGCCTTTCTCTGTGCCGTTGCAGTTCTGAAAGCAATGCAAAGTTAGAATAGAACTTTTTTGATGCACAGATTTGATTATATATATCTCATAGCAAAAGTTACATGTGTGTAATTCTCTACAACTGGAGGCAAGTTGAAATACTGTTAATGGTCGTTAAGATGATCAGAGCATAATAAAACATGTCATCTAGCTATATCATACAAAATAACACATACTGCATATACAAGTCAAGATAATTTATTTCTGAAACACTACTTAATAGAATGACTGATGCACAACTCACCAATGTCAGGGCAGCTGGGGTCCTCCCAGAGTCTGAAAAGAGAACAGATGTTTGTGTTCAAAACTAAAGAGCAGATCTCACATTCAAAGCCAAGACAAGTTTTCTATCTCTTCTGTGATTCAAGATTGATGTGGTTGGATCAACACCAGATCCGTTTGTGATGAAGGAATGCTCAAAAAAGAGCACATTTTTTCATCATGTGTCTTTTGGATCAATGGTCTCCAACCTCCAGCCATTCAGTACTGAGGAAACACCGAGGTAACAAGGAAAGAATAAATAACTTATTTCAGTTTTTGAGTTAGAACAATGCATTGTTTGAATGAGAATAATCAAAATGACGGCTCTGAAGGTTCTCGTGGATTCAGAATTCTGAGAGTCTTAGTCTTTATTAACAGTGCATGAAAATATTGCTTGACGTTACATATCCTTGGAACTAAAAAGGTTGGAGACCACTGCATTAATGATTAGCTCCACACGTCACACCTCTGCAGCTATACCTCCAGCTGGATATGGGCCCAGAGAGAAAAGAAAAAGGGGAGATTTGTGGTGCAAGTAAACAGTCAAGAGTGAGTCAGAGTGAGTCAGTGTCTTCAGCATTCCCTCCCCGCCCCATGCGTAGACTGCAGACCGGTGTGCGATCACAGGTGGAAGGCCCTGATTGGTCAGCATTGTCTCATGATTACAACATTGAGCAATAAAGCATAACTGAAAAATACCGTAGTAATAAACTTGGAATTTTGGAGGTGAGATTTTCCTGATTTCTTATTTTCAGTAAATCAATTGTCACAAGCATGTTTTCTCGAAAGATAGAAAATCATAAGCTTTCAACGATATCTAACAGGACAAAAACACAGAAAGTAAAGCCGAGTCAGAGGCGCGCGGCATTCTGGGGGGATGTAGGCATTGGCTTCTCGACCTATCACAGCCAAGCGTGAACTGCAAAACTTTCTGGGAAATGCAAAAACAACAACCGCACAATGCGTAGCGTACATGGATCTAAAGATTGTTTTTCAATACCGTGTCAATGGTAATGCATGTCCGTGCGAGGCATAGCATGTGCGGCGCTGCAGAGGCAGTGGACAGAGACCTGATGCATGCGGCGAAAGCAAGAGATTAACTTTTTCCTCCGTACGGCTATCAGAGAGCCGTCATGGGGACACAAAACAGGAGATACACCAGGACTAAACCAGGATTTCACCAGGACTAACTATAGGGGAGCCTGCTTGTGAACATATTCCTCGAGCCTCATTCCCCGTGACTGTAAACAAGGCTGCTAACGTGTGTTAGCCGACACAACAAACTTATTTATTCAGGTAAAAATGCAAAATCTTGAATGCTTTGAAAAAATTGTATCGGATCGGTATCGGCAAAACAATATTTTTAATAATATCGGAATTGGATCGGATTACAATCCCTAATTCAAACTCAGGATGTTCTTGCCTAAATAGTTAATACAGCTGTTCTCAAAGTGGAGGACCCAAGATTTAAAGATATAATTCTACAAACTTTGAATTCAATTTCACACAAAAATTTCCACAGACACACGCAGCTCTTTGGACCCTGTAAAATCCCTGCATGTGTTTGTCTAGAAATTCTTTTGACGCGTTATTATCATCGATGACCTCAAAGCTACAATTAAGTCATAAACCTACAGTGGCCAAGATTATGACATCACCTACTCCTACATTTATCAACATTTATGGACAGTGGTCACCCCCCTCCCTATGGCCCCTATGCATTTGTTATTATTGCATTTCCTTTGTTCAAACGGTTTGATTACATGATCTGTTGGCAAACTGACAACTTGAATAGATCCTGTCAGACCTCTGAAGCTAAGCAAGGCAAGGCCTGGTTAGTAATGTTGATGGGAGCCCACTGGGAACACCAATTTCCACAGTGAGACGGCTGTAATGTGACGGCTTGTGAGTGTGAGTGAGATAGTGGTCCGACTGGCTGATGATTGACTCTAATATCACACAGAAGTTATTGCTGTGGCTCTCCCGCCTCGTCAAACTCAGTTAAAACAAAGCAACAACAAGTAGAAAGTGGCTGAGTTTTGAAAGCAGTAACGGGCAATAGTCAACAGTACCTGATGTCTTCTTCTTTCTGCGGTGTAGGCAGAAGATCAGCAGAACCACGGCCGCGACAAGAGGCACGACCAATCCTACAGCGACGCGCACCGCTGTCATGTCTGAGCATAAAACAAACATGTCAACAAAAGAATACTCATAATCGCCATCATCATTCTTTTTGTCCATAAACATGGTTCGGGCTTTGGCATGTCATGTTTTCAATCTTTAAATCATAATTGGAAGTTCTAGCTTGACCTATCTGCAGCTTCACAAACCTAAAGTGTGCAGATGTGATCCCATAACCTCTTATTTGTCTGTGAGCCTTATGAAGGGTCTGCACTTCACTTTGTATCCCTGTGCCTCAGGATGCAGGCAGCAGGTGGGTGCACAGAGGAGAGAGAGAGAGGGAGAGAAACTGCGTGCAGAAATGGGGTGATGTGGAGGAAAAAAAAGGATGATTCTTAGCTCTTTTAAAATGATCATACATTTTAGCCAATATTCATTTTCAGATAAAATCCTTTGCAGAGGATATCTGACCCAAGAACAAATCTGCCCCAATGACGCGGCCCAGACATATCTCTAATTCAATACAAATTATTCTTGTATAGCCCTAAATCACAACAGTAGTTATCTATCGAGCCAAAGCAATTTCCTAGTCTGTGACTTAATGTTACTTATATGGCAATACAAATTATTCTGATTCTGATCTCAAAGGACTTAACAAAACTGTTGAAATCGCCAACACAGACCAGAGAATCAAACAGTTCAAACACAAAAAAATATAGAACACAGGTATGGTCCATAGGGGAGTTTGACCAAATCTTCGTAACTTATCATGTTTAAGAGGAAGAAAGAAAAACATGGATACCCAGGACATGTCATTGTCACATGAACCAAACTAGTCTCTGAGGAGCACAGGGATCAGATTTATGCAGCTGAAATCTGACAATGTTCAAATCCAGGTTAAAACAGTTCTGTTTAGCTTCACTTTTTCTAATGTACTGTGATTATTTAGGCCTAGTTTGTTTTAGATATTTTCATATTTTTACTAGGCACTTTGAGAACTGAAAAATAAACTTGCCTTGCCCAGAAGTCCAGAGTTTAATTTGTGGAGGGTTAGGCTGCAATGTACAATCTACATTATATGAAGATATGCAGTACTGTTATTGAAAAAGGGAATCGATATTTATCTTGGGATTAAAACAGAACTGGAAAAAAACGAAAAGGTGCCGAGTTTAGAGACTGACATTTTTGGATGAATTATTCCTAATGTAGTTTCAAGTTCAATATTTGGAATAAAATAAATTATGCGGTTGTTTTCCTGAAAAGGGTCCCTATACGTGTGTTGTGGGTCATCCCCTCTACCTGCCGCGTGTCCCGGGTTGGGCGGATTCTTCTTGCACTCTGTGTTCCTGGTGGGAGTGCAGTTTCTCACCAGAGTCTCGTCGCTCCCACATCTGCAGCAGACAAAAACAGATTCAGACTGAGCTGCACATGTTCCCAAAACATCTCACTATCATCACTCTCACTGCAACAACACAACCACATGTGAGGACGTCTGAACCTGTGGAACCAGTTTAAATTACACACGTACAAGCCTGTATTTCCGGTCTGTGACGATTGAGGCTTTGACATATGACGTAATGCACTGTACGGCGATGAGGTTTCCATATAAGGTTATGAGGAAAATTTGAACTGCACAACAAGTTATTAGGCCAAAGACACATGTTGCATGATACAACTAATCAAGGACAAGAGAGCTTCATCCCACAACAGGGACGTATCAGTATTGCAGCGCAGGAGATAAACCAGTAAGACTAAACCCTTGAGAAGAAGTTCAGCAGATGAAAGTTACTTCCAGCTAAATCCAGGGGGCTAATGACGTTCATTAAGTACGTCTTCACGCCTTTAGCTAGATATAGACATACAAACAAAACAAATAATTACATAATTTTGAAAGTAGCTCACAATAGTAAAGCACAAACACAACAACTGTTCCACTGCATTTCTACACAAAGCCTAACAGTGTGTGTAATAGAGAAGTCTAAAGTGGGCATTTACAAAAGTTGTTACAAGCTACAAGTGAAAGAGTGCGTCCTCACCGCAGACACCGCCGGCACACCTCACAGGCCTGGTCTTCCTCACAGAAGCCCCCTGCTTTACACTGGCACTCAATGTTATGAGTGGACTCACACGCCCGCACAACTGCCTGGTCTGAACACACACACACACACACACCAACTTTATTTATTTAGCACACAGAACACTTGGTCTCTATGGCCTCCCCTCGCTCTATGGCCTCCCCTCGCTCTATGGCCTCCCCTCGCTCTATGGCCTCCCCTCGCTCTATGGCCTCCCCTCGCTCTATGGCCTCCCCTCGCTCTATGGCCTCCACTCGCTCTATGGCCTCCACTCGCTCTATGGCCTCCACTCGCTCTATGGCCTCCACTCGCTCTATGGCCTCCACTCGCTCTATGGCCTCCACTCGCTCTATGGTCTCCCTTCGCTCTATGGTCTCCCCTCGCTCTATGGTCTCCACTCGCTCTATGGTCTCCACTCGCTCTATGGTCTCCACTCGCTCTATGGTCTCCCCTCGCTCTATGGTCTCCCCTCGCTCTATGGTCTCCCTCTCACTATCTCTCTAGTCTCCAAAACAGCAGATACCTGCGCGACAGCGGGAGCAGCTCAGGCACTTCTCCAGACCATTCCCCAGGGCAGTGTAAGTCCCAGAAGCACACTCCTCACAGTCAGAGGGTCCCCCTGGTGTGGAGCATGGCTTCTTCATGTGGGTTCCTGGGAACACACACCATTCAGGACATATGACAATAAATATACAGCAGAAATAATAAAACGTTTGTGTGGTACATGAGAAGTACCCAGGTAAAATCCTCCACGATCACCAAAGTCAAGTTGTGCGCTCTCAGATTGATCATTTGCCGAATTAAGCAAATGCATTTCTGTTACATTGGTGCAGACTAATGGAGCTGGACATTCTGGGAATGATATTACATCAAATATCAAGAAGCCTATAGGGCTGGGTGATATGGCTAAAAACTATATCAGAAAATAAGTAATTCATATCGGTAGACGATATATATTGATTTGTTTTTGTTTTTTTAACATAAATAAATACATTTGGTGTCAGCTAACACACGTTAGCAGCCTTGCTTACAGTTACGGGGGAATGAGGCTGGAGGCATATGTTCACAAGCAGTCTCCCCCATTGTTAGTCCTGGTTTAGCTCCTGTTTTGGCTGTTTTCGAGTGTCTTTTGTCCCTGTGACAGCTCTGTCTATCTATCTGATAGTGCTTCCAGAGGAAAAAGTTCATCTCTTGCTTTTGCCGCATGAGTCTGTACCCACTGCCTCTCCCGCGACGCACATGCTATTCCTCGCACGGACGTGCATAACTATTGACACGGCATTGAATCACAATCTATAGATCCGTGGACGCTACGCATGGTGCGGTTCTTGTTTTTACATATCCCAGAATGTTTTGCGGTTCAGGTCGAGAAGCCTCTGCCTACATCCCCCGGAATGCCGCACACTTCTGACTTATTTCCTGTGTTTTCTGCCCTTTTTTTCGAATGGCGTGAAGTTGAACGTTCTATCGACCCTGTTTTCTATTGATATCGAACACGTGTCTATTGCAATATATATCGTTATTGTTTTATTGCCCAGCCCTAGAAGCCTATGTCATAAAATAACTAGTGCTTCAGTCTCAGTACAGATATCACTATGGCTTTATAGAGAGTAACCCTCACTGAACCAGCTCTCGGCACAAAAAGTGAAATAGTGGATTGTTATCTTTTGGAAAAACATATGGAATATTAATGCTTCAAAAGTAAGGTGCCCCAGCTTTAAAATCCTTCTCTGGTGCACTGCCTGTCAGGGTCACTACAATGCGGAGGTGGAAGTATGGAGGAGCCCTCTGGAGGAGCCCTCTGCACTGGGAGCGGTGGTCGGCATGGCTGTGGGGGTCGGACTCTTGGACCTGGTGGGGGCCTGGGGCCTCGGTTTCGGGTCTCCTCTAGATCCTGTGTCGTCCCCTGTGGCTACAGGCGGCTCTCTGCTCCTGGTGCAGACGGCTCCTAGGATGACGCTTTTTCAACTGGTTGCATCCGAACCCTGCCAAGTCTCTCATCATTGTTTTACTGTTTTACTTGTGTGTGTGTGTGTGTGCGTGCGTGCGCGTGTGCGTGTGTGTGTGTGTGTGTTTGTGTGTGTGTCAGAGAGTGTGCATGGGAGCGTGTGTGTGTTTGTCTGTGGTTTGGGATGGGTCTGTTGGGTGGTCGGGGGGAGGGGACATGGGTCGGCGGGATTGTTTTTAACCAAACTGTAAAGCACTTTGTGTTGCATCTTTTGTATGAAAAGCGCTTCATAAATAAAATTTGATTTGATTTGAAGTATGGAGACATACCGGCGGGACAGTTCCGGCAGCAGTAGCCTTCATGGTGGTACTCCAGTTCCGTGTTACAGTGAATGGCCCGGCGACTGCGGTTCAGGCCGGGATCGAGGCTGGACTCAAAGAAGGCTCCAGGGACGGCCCAGCTCTGAGAACAGCTCCACAGGACACAAACCTGCATGGGGCATCAGGAGGGAACATTAGTGACACATCATTCGGTCAAGTGTTCGCATACCACTCACTGGGCTCAGTGTGTTATCAAATATAGGCCGTTTACAAAAACATGGTGAGAGAAGAGAATCTTTCCCACAGTGGGGAAAATTCTCTGCTGCATGACAGTAGAGTAAGAGCACACAACATATACAGAAACAGGTAGGTCCGAATGCTTATAGCTGTAAATGTTCCACAATAAAATCATGAATTAATTCATATTGGGCTGAAAGATTAACCACAATCAAATAGAAGTACTCGATTGAATAGGAGGAAACCTTTTACAAACAGTTCAATTTAATTCAAACCGATTTAATTTATTCTTGTATAGCCCTAAACCACAACTGTATATCTCGGAGGACTTAACAAAACCGCTGAATTTGCCAACACAGATCAGAGAATCAAAACTGTTCAAACACAAGAAATGCAATGATAAAAACCCCACAGAGCCATTGGTCCATACATTGCAGCTGACCAATGTCCATAAATGTTGTTGAATTGTGAGTAGGGGTGGGAACCTAAGGCTATATCCACACGAAGACAAAACGCTTATAATTTCAGAAACTTTTTCTGTAAACACGGAGTTAGCTCAGTAAATGTGTGCGTCCATATGAATGTAGTCAATACGCCTGAAAACGCTGTGAAACTATGCCAGACCTGTTGGTGGCGCTGTGACGCAATGACGGGATCAAGCCCAAACTTCCGTGGGCATGCGCGGAATTTTGTAAACAGACAACATGGCGAGTGGGCGAGCTGGTACTACATTAGTATGGACGGACGATGAGGTTGAACTGTTGCTTCGGGTCACACTGGATTACAAAACCAACAAGCTACATTGTTGTTGTCATTATTTTCGGAGTGCGGCGCATGCGTGCTTTAACAAGAGGCGGGGCGATGACGCAAGCGTCTCAGATACATTGCGGAGAGGCAGTAACCACGGAGCGGCATATACGGAGTTTTGAAATCTTTCCACTCTGGGACCTAGTTTCAAAAATGTTCGTTTACACCCCCCCAAAACGCCGGCCTCGTATGGACGATACACTGGATTGATAAAGTATTTTTGCGTTTAGGCCTGAGCTTGACTTCGTGTGGACAGGGCATAAGGGTAACTCACGATACACGATACAAAGCTCACGATAACGATAATATCACGACAAAGATATCACAATAACAATTTTCTCACGATATGACGATTATTGATATATTGGTCAGAAATATACAATATGCCAATTTATGGCATAAACAAAAGAAAGAAATACACTTTATTTCATGATAAATGGAATGGAGATGCGTAATGTAGCCATATATTAAGTATTGATGCCAATTTAAAAAAAATAAAATTGTAAAAAAATAAATAAATAAATAAATAATTCAAAATCGATTTTGATACTTGGCAAATGCATATCGATAATCGAATCGCGGGAGAAAGTATCGCAATATATCGATATATCGTCACACCCCTAATTGTGAGTGTCCTTGATCATCATCACGGTCCTTTGACCCTCCTGCATCTGCAAGAATAAACTAATGAAAAAACCCAGCGGGGATAATGTGAACAAACTAAAGAAGGCTTTCTCACTCAAGAAAACTCATAGTATCGTAGAATAAACCAGAGAATGGCGGATTTAATATTTTGAAGCAAATGCTCTTTTTTTACTTTAATTTTGTTTTTATTTTACTGTACTTTTATGTACTATGTATATCATTCGTCATATATGTACAGTACAGACCAAAAGTTTGGACACACCTTCTCATTCAAAGAGTTTTTTTATTTTCATGGTTATGAAAATTGTGGATTCACACTGAAGGCCTCAAAACTATGAATTCACTCATGTGGAATTATGTACATACTAAAAAAAAAAGCATGTAGCGTCTGTGTCTGGTCCCCATATTAGCGATTACAAATCGGTCGCATTTCGACCGGCTACTCAGAGAGCACGTTGTTGGTCGGTGTCGGTGACGTCAAGAGTTTGCGCCGAACAGGCAGGTTGTAGTTTGGCAGTGGCGAAGAATGCGATAGTAAAGTAATCCGGTCTGGTTCTATCAAGAAATTGAAGCAAGAGCAAGAGGAATGTTTAGCAAATGTAATCGCTGGACAAGATTGTGGCGCTACTACCCACGGGCTCCGTTAGCGGCAAAGGAGATGGCTAGGCTAAATTGCTAACAACAGACTCGGGCGCATTACATACGTCACGGTAAACTCAGATCCAATCGTTTCAATCTGCAAAAGGAGTTAACCCCTCCCACCTGTTCACGGAGCTCAATGGAGAAAATCCAGACCTTAGTATGAAATTAAATTTGTACTAAGGTGTGGTACAACCAGGCTAGGTTCTTCAAAGTAGGACCTTTTGCTCTGATTACTGCTTCACACACTCTTGGCATTCTCTTGATGAGCTTCAAGAGGACCTGAAATGGTCCGAGTTCCCACAAATGCTTAGCACTTGTTGGCCCTTTCGCCTTCACTCTGTGGTCCGGCCCCAAAACCATCTGGATTGGGTTCAGGTCCAAAACCATCTGGATTGGGTTCAGGTCCGGTGACTGGAGGCCAGGTCATCTGGCCCAGCACCCATCACTCTCCTTATTGGACAAAAAGCCCTTACGCAGCCTGGGTGTGAATCTACAGTCAATAGTAATGAAAAGAAAGGACACTCATTGAATGAGAAAGTGTGTCCAAACTTTTGGTCTGTACTGTATATTTAGATAAAAAAATACATGATTTTTACAGTCCTGAATAATAAATGTAGAGGATTATGGTACAACAGCCGTTTGTAACTTCCCAAGAGCACTGTGCTGGCCTCACTTCACTGGAAAAATAACACAATTTACAAAAATGTTTTTTTTCCATAAATCAGACTTCCGAATTTGTCCAGTTTAGAGTGATGATGATTCAGGACACTCTACATTCTACAACATGCATGGACATTTATCAACATTCATGGACATTGATCTCTCCCTATGGGCATTTATCCCCACCGCTGTCAGACTGTACAATAAGTCACTTTAAGTCATTTGCATTAGGACCAAAAAACCTGCACTATTATTGACACCGTTTCTTGATTGCCACTTTTTATTGTGCATAATATATCCTGCATTTAACATGTTTGCACATTTATTTCTTTTGCACAATCTTGAGTGATTCTATCCATGTCAGATGTGACATGTACATTTCTCCTGTGTGAGATAAGTCTATCTTATCTTATCACTGATGTGTTCTATATTTTTTGCGTTTCAACTGTTGATTCTGTGATCTATGTTGACGATTTCAACGGTTTTGTTAAGTCCTCTAAGATGACTGCTGTTGTGATTTAGGGCTATACAAGAATACATTTAATTGATTTTAATCCAGGGTTAGTCCAGGTTCAATCCAGTCCAGACCTGGTCTAGAGTGACCTTCACCAGGTGTTTAATGGTATCGCCACACTCTCCATATCAGCATGACCTCAGACCTACACTTGCCTTTATTTGAGGAGACACAATAACGCATATTTATCAGACAGAGTCAGGTTCACTGCAAGAAAAGGAATGTGGCCAATAAATCTACAATCAGCTCAATCCAGGGAAATATGATGTGATGGCCGAAAGTAAGTCCTTTCAATTAACCATTGAACAACCCGTTTTAAAATACAATAAACTTACAGCTGTTGAATAGGAAATACATAATTCTTTGAACTTGACAAATTAAAAGTTCTACATTCCCATTTAAGACAGTACATGAATAAACAATTCGGCCCAATAGAGAAGTAAATCCATATATGAGCCGTATAAGGATTGACCACTGGTCCGAAGTATAATACTTTAAACTGTACGAAATGTTTTGAAGGCCACGTTTAATGCCTCTTGACCAGGATAGCAAAAGAGGTCTTTGAATCTCAATGGGTAGTTTGCAGTTAAATATAGGAGAAATATGAGTTTTTATTTCATTATCAACAATAATAATAACGATGCATTAGTTTCAATAACATGCAACACATGTCATTATTAATTTATTCTTTACAAGGTGGTGATAAACAGACAGAAGCGAGGCCACCAGTATGTGCCATCAGCTCCTCAGATCACCACCAAGCATTCACGCAAACACCACTCATTCTAGGCAATATGGGTGAAGTGTCTTGCCTAAGGACACAATTTCAATTTGGCACTTTAGTAGCTTAGTTTCACAGAAAATAGAAAATTGTTTTGTCAAGTAAAATGAAAAATGGTGAACGTGTGATAACAGGTCTGGCCCTCCACAATATGACCACCCCTGATCTAAACGATCTATGGTTTAGAGACATGAGAGACACCGTTTGAACACATGACAAGAATATCACTTTATCTCAATATTATTTACTATTTGTCATACATTTGACTTCTGAATCCATCCAATGTAGTCCTACTTTAGCACTCATTTTAACCCTTTAACACTTCCAGGAAAGGGTTAAAAATTGGGTTTTTATTATAGCAAAAGTTACACATGGAATTTTTAGGTTGAGTCGTCATATCACGTGGGATTGGACACTTTTGTTTTTGTTTTTTTACTAATAACAACTAGCCAATTTCTTCAGTCTCTCCGCCAAATATCCATAGATAAAATGTTAAATTGAATACATTTCTTTGAACTTTCTTGTTCAATCATCTTTATCTAATATTTTCTTTTGTCAAAATAAAACAGTCATTGTACCCCTGGCCTAATACCTGCACATTATAACTTATTGTAACAATATTTTTCTGAAACACTTCAACTATATGGATTTGAGAACGTGGTAATCCAAATGGTAAACAAAGGCCATAAGGTAATAAGGGGTACCTTATTACCTCTCATTACGCACGAGCACTGGTGCGGATAAACAGCTAGTGTTTTCTCTCAGGTCGTTTGGGATCAGGCAAAGTAAATACAGGACTTGAAAATGTTTTGGAGTCCACGTGCTACTTTTAGAGGAATTTCGCATCTTGGCTTTAAACAAAATAGTTGGATATTTAAGGAAAATTCCAGCACAGATGCGACATTCTTGGAAACCTGGGCAAATGTGGATTAAACATGGACTTTAAGACAACGTGAATACAGTTGAAAAACTGTTCTTAGCTTCCAATGGAGGAAGGTAATCACAAACAAGACATCGCGCGTGACGAATGACGCAAGTGCGTAAAACTTACCCAAAAGTGAATAATCCGCCGCGCCATGTCCCCAACTTTGGCTGTGGACTTCTCACCGCTGAAAAGTCAAATTCATGGCTCCAGATTGGTGGTGGTAACTGGTAGTTGGTGGTCGATAGTGAATAGTTGGTGTGTGCTTTTGGGGAAAGGCAGGTCGTTCTACGCACGACAGAAGCCGGCTTGTGAGTGATGCAAAGTGCGCGGGGGTGGGGCGCTTTTAGGGCGCTGAAAGGGGCATGTCCAGACACGTGCCACCGCCTACCCGGGTAGATGTGACACCCGGGAGGGAGCTGACACCCGGGATAGAGCCTACACCAGGGATACAGCTACACCCAAGATCAATCTTTATATTTGTAGAGGGCGTTCTACACAAAAAGTATTACGAACTGCTTCACAGTTCATAGAACAAGAGAAAGAAACATAAACATAACACAGGGGATTACAATAATTCATAATCACAGTGCATTTAAAGGAGTGAAGACACAATCCTTCAGTTGTATGCACAGCTAAACAGAGCTGTTTTAATGCTGCCTCCCGTTTAGTCCTGACTACAGTCTATGCTCTGGACACTACAGGGACAGGCCAGTCCCTGTGTTCATCTGAGTCCAAGTTGGCTCATAAGGCACAAGCAAGTCTATTAGGGATTTTATGAGCTTTTAATGCCTCCATGTGTTATTGTTATGTTTTTAATATATTATGTACTTTTTATGTTTTTGTACTGTACTGTAATCTGTTGCACTTTGAGGTGTTGTGGAAATGAAAGCGGCAATATAAACAAGGTATTATTATTATTGTACTAAAAGGCCCCTTTTAGACGGAGACGCTGCGGAGACCCTGCAAAGCAATTTGCAGAAACAACCAGGCACGACGAGTCTACACGACGACCAGAACATTTTTTGTTCCAACGCCCGGCCAGTATGGGGCAGTGGATCTTTACAACATGACACATGTGACCCCCACCAGTATAATCACTTCCTCAACAACATGCTCCTCTGGCCACTGCAAAGACGTGAAAGAATGCACTGGAACTAGAGCTTCAAGTGGTTTTGTTTGGACAAACGAAGGAGTAGAATTGCTCCTCCGTGTAACGCTTGACGCACACATAGCATTAGTTGACCCGCCGCCATTGTTGTTTACGCTTGTTCTCGGCTACTGCGCATGTTCAAATGTATGTGCGGGGAATTGGTATATATATAATATTTACAGTCTATGATATACATATACTGTATACAGGAAACATGCATGTATTTCCCACTGGGGTGATGACTCGGGGCATGGCTGTGGAGGGCTGTTGTGTGCTGCTGAGATCATCCTCTGTGCAGTTTGTCTGCTGCTATAGTGCTGCTTGTTGTTTCGGGGACCGGTCAGGGCTGAGGTGCTGAGCCCGCTGTGGCGTATCATTCAAATTTGATGCGATTGGATGAGTTATTACTATTTTTTACGAAACTGCTATGATTTACCATAATATACATGGGGTGGGAGTTTATAAGTTTTTCTTCTTCCCACTCCATTTTGAGCTCATGGAGCAATTTGTGTATAATACCAACAAGGCCTACAGTATGTAAAGTAAAGCTGGTTTTATTTATTTTTTATGTGCACAGGTGCATTAGTGATGTGGATTGTATATATTTGTTGGTGTGGTCTGCCCACTGATGCACCATTGTGCATTTGGATGCTTGTTGTGTGTACAAATGTGTACTGTTATGGGCTGAGAGGAACAAATAAATGAAAAAATGAAATTTCTTCACACTGCTGTTAAAGAGCTCCCTGCCGCACGATGTATTCACCCCCTGAAACATCGTCTGTGTGAACGAAAGGCCAATCCGATACCCAACTCTATTGTTTTACTGTCGCTGCGTCTCTGTTTTAACAGCACATAAATCACAGGTGTACTTTAGTGCAAGGCCATGGAGAGACTTGTGCATAAGCAGAGCTGCTTTGAAGAACTGGACCAATGTGATAGGACTTCCTGGTTCTAGAGATGAGGAAAAATCCAAGGCACTCTTGACATTTAAATTAAAATCCTTTAATGTACAGGGATGCTACGCAATTCGGCCACGTAGAGCCTTCTTTAGGGCATGTGTTTAAGACTAAAAGTACCAGATGTGGTTTAAATGTAATCAAAGCCTGTCAGGCTACTTACATACAGCATATGAAAACATTTTTTTTTCAAATGCCATAAATGCGACATTTAGGTGAGGATAATCAACCTGGCACATAAATATCAACTCCACGTAAACATACTCAGAAATACACTTGTAAAAAGGTGTACAGACATGTTTGTACACTAATAACTGTAGCTCCGTAAGTAAAAAAATAAATAAAATGTATCTCCCTTCCTGTTAGTATTTGAAAACACAATTTTTTTCTCCATTGTGTGCTCATGGATCTATAACAATAACTGGATAGGGTATTACTAGCTTAAAGCTCTCCCACCCATGGGCCCGTGGTACTGCAAACTAAATTCACGTGGGCTACCATAAAAAGTCCCATAGAACTCCATGTAAATTAAAACAGCTCGACCTCAGCTGACAGAGAACCTACAGCTTTCAGAAAGATCGTATTTTGTGGGGATTTTTGTGTCTCTTGTCATCCTGAACTTTTTTTCTTCTTAAATCCTTCTGTTTTCTTTCCACACTTTACTGCCACAAACTGCTCCTTTCCTTCCCGCTCTACTGCTGCTCTGATCAGCAGCTCTGATTGGTCAAAGCGCGGCCAAATACGCCTCTGTGCACGTTCATGAAAGCCACACACACGTATTTGGCGCAACACATCATGGGAGCTCGTCCACTGCGCAGAACCGGGAGGCCCAGACAATGCCCAAATATAGGCGAGTTCTGCTAATCTCCCGACCTCCGTGAAGTCCCATGCGCTACTGAGCACAAGCCATTCATTTGAATAGGGCGGTGCTTGTTTGTGCTCAGTAGCGCAGTGGACAGAGTCAGAGCGGAAAGGAAAGGAGCAGAGTTCCATCCATCCATCCATTTTCTTCCCCTTTATCCATTTCTGGGTCGGGGGGGTGCCAGTCAGAGCTGCACCCAGTACACAGAGCATCAGCCCCTCACTGATCCTCCTGCAGGTGGTGAGTCCACATGAGCCTTGATATTTCAGTGGGGGCTTCAGGCAAAGTGGGGTTAAGTGTCTTGCCCAAGGACACAACGACAGCAGACATCAGTGGGAGTTGTGAAGTAGGTCTTATGGTGGGCTCGAACCCACAACCTTCAGGCTCAAAGGACGATGCTCTACCAACTGAGCCACTGTCGCCCCTACGGAGCAGAGTTAGTGGCAGTGAAGTTTGGATTTA
The DNA here is from genome assembly GCA_964034765.1 of Knipowitschia caucasica. Classification (NCBI taxonomy): domain Eukaryota; kingdom Metazoa; phylum Chordata; class Actinopteri; order Gobiiformes; family Gobiidae; genus Knipowitschia; species Knipowitschia caucasica. Next base: position 14,749,962 of record OZ035831.1, read on the forward strand.
AAGAAAACCGAAGGATTTAAGAAGAAAACAAGTTCAGGATGACAAGGGACACTAAAATCCCCACAAAATCCGACCTTTATGAAAGCTGTAGGTTCTCTGTCAGCTGAGGTCGAGCAGTTTTAGTTTACATTGTGTTCTATGGGACTTTTTACTGGGAAGCCCACGTGAATTTAGTCTACAGTACCACGGGCTGTGCCCATGGGTGGGACAGCTCTAAGCTAGTAATACCTTATCCAGTTAATATTATAGATCCATGAGCACAAGCCATTCATTTGGATCAACGAGGCTTGTGTGAGATCCATAAAGTTGATCTTATCTCATAAATTTTCATAAAAGTCTCATTGGGCCCCCTTGTATCATTGCTTTTAGAGTATTGGCGCATGGCGCCGTAAAGATGCCGCCGTGGCAAGAGCTCTGGTGTGTGTGGTGCACACCGGGGTAGTCTTGCACAGTTTTTCCTATGTGGTTTTACTGCAAATGGCAAATAAATGAATCTGAATCTGAATCTGTATGTTTCTCTCTTTGATAAGGTTTTCAGTCTGTCTCCACCTCTGTTAGTGTTTTGAAGGACTTCAATGGTCATTGTTTTGAGTTTGCTGATTTGGCATGTTGCTAAAGCCGTGCATATAGCTGAGGGATTTTATATTTGTATCTTTCTTTTTATGATTATTTATGATATTAATGCTATAATATTTTATGTTATATTATATTATTTAATATATTCAGCACTTAGAGTTCCCTTGTATTGTGCTATACAAATAAGCTTGCCTCGCCTTGCCTATAGACTGGAAATGTTTTGCCTTTGGATAATTGAGATTTTGAGATCCAATGGCATACTTCCTGATTCTAGTCGGGACTCAAACTTCAACATTTTGAATATACTGCAGCTGTTTCACAACTTGTCTGGAAAATCATGAGGTGCTGATCAGAAAAGTATAGGTACTTTACATGTGGAGGGTTGATCATGAACGCATGTATATTTCAGTATATTTCAGACGTTGCCCGTGTCCTGTGAGCGCTGCAGAGTCACTTCCTGCTCAGTGCGTATCTCTGCGCTGCAGACAAACTGCTCTTCAGATTATGTAAAAGGAATGTTAACAGTCGGCCACTGTCACTTTTTAAGGCCTTTTCATAAATATCATGTTCTGTTAGTTCCATACCAAACAAGTATTTTTTTTAATTTTCAAAAAAACAAGCACAAATGCACACAGGTCCAGAACCAAACCAAAATATGACATGGGAATCTGCACAAGACACATTCCTCTAAGAGACACAGTCTTCTGAGAGACACAGTCCTTCTGTGTGTCTATGGTCTTTTTCAGGGCCTCCTGGTCCAAACAGGGGCCTGAGCCACCTAAGCTGGCTACTCTTGATGTGGGAAAGCAGTGAGTACAAGCTTTTATATTATTGAAAAGAAATAAAAGGCTGCAGGAGACTGTGTATACATATCTGATTACAGTGTTTATGAAGTTTTATGTAAAAGGAAAAAAAAATTGGAAACAAAGAGCCTAACAAAGAAACGAGCCGAAGAAAAGAGACTAGAATTAATTTAGTCTCCCTGCATCTTGGGACAATAAAGAAGATGTTGAGCATTGAGTGTAGTTTAAAATGTTTAAAAAACAAACTTTAGACATGAAAAATTACAAAATCTCCATGTGATGCAGTGATCTCAGCCAGACTAGAGCCCAAGGACAGGTATTGTCCCTCACATTTAGTTATAGCTGCAACTCTGGAGAATGTGTGGAGGTTTTACAGAGATAAGGAGCTGAGGAGGGGCCCCACACACACGCACATACACACACACACACATAAACACATGCAGTTCCTTCAGAAGGCCATGGCTTGTGGGCCTTTAAAATGCACATACGATCCTTCTGTAAAATAAATCAGCATTATATTTGTTTTAAGATATGTCAAATAATTATAAACTAAAGCATGAGAACAACAGCATGATTGCAAGCGTATAGCTCTGGGAAGCACCATCTGAGGAGTTGTCTGCGCTAGCAGTTTTTTATGTTGTTTTCGTTTTGAGTGAAAAGTTGAGTTTTCAACAACGTACCAGATTGTGTCCCCGAATGTACGTAACAGACTGAAACCAAATCTGAATGTGAATCAATAAACAGGGGAAAAGGACCGGGTATTCAACTTGTGGTAACCGGGCCACAAGTTGAATACAACAGGGAGCCATATAGGCCATAGGTGAAACTTGAAAATTGGACGTTGTTATCATACTTTTTAGTAATGTTGATAATTGGCTCAATGTAAAAAAAAAAGAAAAAAAGGAAGAAAAAAACCCATAATGCCATAATCATCAAAAGCATGAGAAATAACATCCGTGAGAGATGTTGTGCCATAATAACCAACTCAGACTCTGAGTACACAGAGAGCACAGGGACTGGCCTCTTGCTGGTTCCCAGAGTCAGGACTAAACATGGGGTGGCAGCGTTTCAGATGTATGCAGCTAAAATCTGGAACAGGTGAAACAGGCTTCTATGCAGACAGTCCAGGTTTAAAACAGTTCAGCTGTGCATACAACTGAAGGATTGTGTCTTTGCTAGTTTTAATGTATTTGTATAATTGTTGCTGTATTGTGTTGTTTAGCACAGATTTGCCTCGTATATGATCTGTGCTAGACAAATGAACTTACTTTACCTAATCATGCAGTAACAAATACTCAGAAGTACGATTGTAAATGTTGTTGTCTCTTTCTTTGTTTTGAGTCTCATTTCTAAAGATCCATCAGGGGCGGTGCCAATGGAGTGGCAGACCGTGGTGGGGGTCCCTCTCTACGAGAGTGGGGGACCGGAAGGTGTGTTCCAATTATTGTGAGATCACAATCCTCAGCCTCCCCAGTAAGATCTACTCAGAGGTACTGTTGAGGAGACTACGTCTGATGGATCTCGGATTCATGAGTAACAGTGTGGTTTTCGTCCTGGCTGCAGAACACTGGACCCATCCGATACTCGAGGGATCATGGGAGTTTGGCCAGCTTGTCCATAAATGCTTTGTGGATTTGGAGAAGGCGTTTGACTGTGTTCCCCCGGGGTGTCCTTTGGGGGATTGTCCGGGAGGCCCTGTATGACCGGACAGAGCTGTGTTGGCAATGCCGGTGTACCGTTGGTTTGCGAGACGCACTGCCTCAGCTGTACAGACAGACAGACGGACGGACGGACGGACGGACGGACGGACGGACGGACGGACGGACGGACGGACAGACAGACAGACAGACAGACAGACAGACAGACAGACAGACAGACAGACAGACAGACAGACAGACAGACAGACAGACAGACAGACAGACAGACAGACAGACAGACAGACAGACAGACAGACAGACAGACAGACAGACACTTTATTGATTCCCCCGAAGGAGAAATTCAGGTGTCCAGTAGTAGCAAAAAGAAAATTGATCATTCTAAACAAACAAAAAAGATAACAATAGTAATAATCAGCCACAGCCCTTCAAGTCACAGCAGCAGAGACGGAGTAGCCTCTCGGTGGAGCAGGACGGGTCGCAGCATCACAGATTGAGTAGCCTCTGGGTGGAGCAGGACGGGTCAAAGCAGCATAGATGGAGTAGTCTCTGGGTGGAGCAGGACGGGTCACAGCAGCAGAGGTGGAGTAGCCTCTGGTCTATGATGTAATGCAAACCTGCGCATGCGCCTCTCACAGCAGCCAAAGCAAACCAAGATGGCGGACATTAGGTCCGTGAATTGCTTTAAAAGTTTAAATATGAACGAATAAAGACACAAATGTCACTTTTGATGCAATTTGAGGCGAGATGTTGATGGTTCCATGTTGTAATATGTGTGTTTTAAGAGTCAAAGTTTTGTGTAAAGTTTGGTTTAAGCAGTCAACTGCTCCTGTAAAACCACACTGCTCCTGTTTTGATAGTGTCCTGTGGCTAACTCAACAGCTGTTAGCCACTAACTGGTCAGTCGGGTTGATAATGGAAATAATAAACAAAATCTAAGTTGTATGCATGGATCTATTAGCTGTCGAGTTAGCCACAGGACGCGTCATCAATCTACGTCAGTAAAATGACGTATGCGGCAGTTCAACTCAACAAGAAAGGTGCTGCTATCAAAACAGTAGCAGTGTGGTTTCACAGGAGCAGTTGACTGCTTAAACCAAACTTGACATGAAACTTTGACGTTACACTGGCATTAAGTCAGACCTAATCTCGGTGCACGTTGGTCTCAGCCAAGGCTGCCCTTTGTCAACGGTTCTGTTCACTGCATTTATAGACTTATATAGAATTACTAGGCGCAGCCAGGGGCTGGAGGGGGTCCGGTTCGGAGACCACAGGACATCTCCACTGTTTGCGGACGATGTTGTCCTGTTGGCTCCAACAAATCAGGACCTGCAACGTGCACCTGAGCATGAGATTGTTCTGAACAGTCAGACCCAGGACACCCTAGAGGGACTTTTATCTCCCAGCTGGCCTGGGAATGCCTTCGGGTCCCCTTCCGATGAGCTAGAAGAAGTGTGTGGGTATAGGGAATGTGCATCTCTGCTTAGACTGCTGCCCCCACGATCTGGCAACGAATGAAGCGTAATAAAATGGATGGATGGATTTTTATAAAGAAAAAAAGTTCACGATGACAAGGGACACCTCCAACCTTTGAGAAAGCTGCAGTTTCCCTGTCAGATGAGGATGTGTCGTTTTTGTTAATATTAAGGTATATGGGGATATATTATATTAGTATAAATATATAATTCCTTACAGTCCATGTGAATTGAAGCTGCTGTGAAGTTTAAGTTACAAAACTCTCATTACATCTGATCACTTGACTTACAGATGCCCCTTCACATTAAGAGGACGTTTTGTGTGTGAAATTAAATAATATTGTGAGTTAGTGTCAAGCCCGGGTGATCCAAGATGGCGGCCCATTCAAATGAACGGCTTGTGCTCAGTAGCGCATGGTGTCACTCCCGTATTCGTCCCGGAAACCGTATTCGTCCGGAAGTTCAGTTTACTTTGCGCATGTCAAAAGTTTAATATGTCCTTAAGTGGTGACTGGTTAAGTTTAGGCGTCTGATTAAGATGGTTAAGGTTAGGGTTAAGGCTGGGTTGGGGTTATTTTATGGGAATGGCTGGTTAAGTTTAGGCATGTGTTAGTATTAGATAGCAATATGGCCTACGTGCAGGACTGTACAAGGACTCCATGTTATGACTATGATGTGACTGTCTCTGTGTGACACGTACGTCTTTCGATGTGTGACGTGACAATGACTATATAAACTGTGTACTGACTCCATTCTGTCTGAGAGAAAGAAACAGAGGAAACCACTGGAACTTGAGAGAAACTTAAATAAACTTCCACGATCCGTCTCTGTCTGCTTTATCCCTGACAGATTTGGTGGAGGATGTGCGGCTCAGTGTGCGCCAAACTCTGGAAGTTTATTTAAGTTTCTCTCAAGTTCCAGTGGTTTCCTCTGTTTCTTTCTCTCAGACAGAATGGAGTCAGTACACAGTTTATATAGTCATTGTGACATCACACATCGAAAGACGTACGTGTCACACAGAGACAGTCACATCATAGTCATAACATGGAGTCCTTGTACAGTCCTGCACGTAGGCCATATTGCTATCTAATACTAACACCTGAATAGGTAGTTTTTTATATTTACTTCCGCTTCCGTCCAGATTCCGTGACGTAATCTACTGCTGCGTATGCTCATTGGATCAAACTGAACTTCCGGACAAATCCTGTTTCCGGGGCGAATACGGGAGTGACACATGGGACTTCACGGAGACCGGGAGATTAGCTGAACTCGCCTATATTTGGGCATCGTCTTGTCCTCCCGGTTCTCCGCAGTGGATTATCTCCCATGATGCGCCGCGCCAAATGCGCGTGTATGGGTCTCACATGGGCTCTCATGCACGCGCACAGAGGGGCTCGGCTGCGCTCTGACCAATCAGAGCTGCTCATCAGAGCAGCGGAAGAGCGGAGCCGGAGCGGAGCCAGAGCGGGAAGGAAAGGAGCAGAGTTTGTATCATTAAAGTGTTGATTTAAAGAAAACCGAAGGATTTAAGAAGAACAAAAGTTCAGGATGACAAGGGACACTAAAATTCCCACAAAACACGATCTTTCTGAAAGTTGTATAGGTTCTGTCGAGCTGTTTTAATTTACATTGAGATCTATGGACCTTTTTTCTGGGTAGCCCACATGAATTTAGTCTGCAGCACCACGAGCACCCCCTGTGTCCATGGGTGGGACAGCTATAAGCTAGTAATACCCTATCCAGTTATTATTATAGATCCATGGTAAGTGTCCCCTCAGCACTACCTATGGTGTATTTCACTCTGGGTATATGTACCCTCACATCGACCTTATCTGTGGACAAATGTCTCTCTTCCTGACCCCTCTTAATATTTAGTAGTTTATTAGAACATTTAGTATAGCCTGTGTTACTCGTCAAAGCTGTGTCCTCGGCTGTCCCCAGGTGAAAGGACACGGGTTTTATTCTTTTCTCCACAACGTGTCGTAAACTCCACGGACTCCTTTCTCCAGATGTCGACGCGCGTGTGCTGTTTCTCACGTATGCGCGTGTGTCGTGCGCGATTAGCTCATGCCTGTGCGGGGGCGTGGCCACAGCACTGTGGGGATGACCCGTGATGACATCATAGACCGAGAGCAAGTGAAAGTAGAGCCGAGAGTGGAGCCTGCAGCAGCCGAGGACCGAGACCCGAGGAGCAGCCGTTACAGTCGATGAGCAGCAGCGGACCACCGAGAAAAAAGTAAGCTCTATGTTTTCCATCTTAGAAACATGCTTTTATCCATAGTTCTACTTTACACTGACGTCAAGAAGTAGCTCTGCAAATGCTAAAGAAAACTTTAAAACGTAACGTTATGGTTTCTAACTTGTAAACACTGCATCGTTAGTGTGTTTACTCTACTTTCTTGTGGCTTTTATCACAGTTTGAAAACAATTTTCAGATATGTAGATAGATAAAGATATAGCTAGGATAGAACGATTGGTTATCTCCTTTTTCTATTATTCTTGCCAATTGAACCCAAGGCGTATTTTGACCTAAAGCGTACATAACCCTTTTCATCCGTTTAAATTTGTCTCAAAAGAAATAGTTTTGCAATAGTAAATTGTTGACAACAGCATGCTGTCTTTATCTTCTCATCTTCATAATGACAACACATTTCATTGTCATTGTGAATCTTATGAAAGAGCCTTGCGTGTCAATATTTGACTCTTTGGGTTTGAGAGCTGATTGACGAGGGTGGTCCTCTAATTTTAATGTTTCTTTTTAAAAGATCTAAATATGTGACAACATTACATGCATGTGATACAGGATTACATTTGTTTGTGGTTTGAAATAATAAAAAATCTGTTGTGTCTTTATATTACCCTAATATTGTCAATTCCAAAACCCTGGAGCTGCACTTCTAAACAATGGTTTAATGAGAGGCATACAAGTGTTTTTGTTCAGGTAATTGACTAATCAAACAATTTCTATGAATATCCATTTAACCATTGAAATATGGTGACTGAAGGCTCACGTTATAAGTGGGCATAAGGCTACACTACAGTATTGTGTCAGAGCGATGTCTCTTTTGGCTTTTGCACGGGAAATTAATCTTTCCTTTTTTGATTTTGCATAAGCACAATAATAAACTGTAATAATGTGATTTAACTATTCACTCTTAATTTGAGAGGTCCACACACACATTTTACGTTAGCCAGAAGCAGTTCTGAAGATGTTTTAATATTGTGAATTAGATCACGGCTTTATCGCCCAGCCCTAATAGACACGTGGACATAAGGACAGTTAATTTAAGTGATGTTTGGTACAAAATTATATCATTAATTGTATTTGAATGATAGGGCTCTTGTATGGAAATTGTATCTGGATACTTGTGCTGTTTCAGGAGTAGAAAGGTCTAAGTTTTATGAAATATGATTGCAAACAGTGACGAACTACTGAGTTACAAAAATATTATTGTGTTTCATGACAAAAGTATCTCGAAACTAGTTACCAACAGTTATAATAAGAGCCTTATTTCTACCAGCTCTACCTGGCTCTACTCTTCTATACTCTACTCTACCAGGTTGTGTATCCATTAGACCAGGCAAGCCAAACTCGGCCCTCAAGACAGATTTAGTGGCACCTGAAATGATAATCAATTATTATTAATGAGGTGCTATGAGGATTGGGTTGCAGCTGTCATTTCGCCACCCCCCCCGACCCAGAAATGGACTAACAAAGGGGCAGAAAATGAATGAATGAATATTATTAATGACTTGCTGCATTGATGGTTATGGGTTTACCAAGCCATGTTTTATATCATCTATTTTCTCAGGAAAATGAAATTTAACCCAACACATCAGCAAATGCCTTCATAATGTAAGTGGTTATACTGGTGGGGGTCGCGCGTGTTGTGTTGTAAAATTCCACTGTTCCCTACTGGCCGGGCGCTAGAACTCCATTGTTCTCCGTCGTTGTGTAGAGGCTGTGCAATTCGAATGCGGAGCCTGGTTGTTTTTGCAAAATACTTTGCAGCGTCTCCGCAACATCTTTGTCTAAAAAGGGCCTGAGCATAAATCCATCCTATCTTATCTTAAAATCATCTTTTTCTCTTGATACCCTTCATTTTATTCCTCTGACACACATGTGTAACTCTCAGGCTTTGTGAAAAATCATTGCATTGTATTGAAAACCACATTCGAAGTGGCTGTACATTTAAAAGCTGTAAATTGCAGTGCTTTACCAATAAAGTTTTGCAATTTCTATAGAATGTACAGCCAATAACAAAACATATTGAGGATTGATTATGTCTGCTTTTTGCAGCTTAACTCTTCAATTGTTTTTTGATGTTTTAGTTCAAAGACGTTTCTCCACAACAACATCTGGCATTCACGTTGAACCAAAACCTTCAGGCTGGTTTTATATTTCAACCTTTTTGGCTCTTGGAATTCCGTATCTAAAGCAAGTAAAAAGCCAGAGTTTTGAGTTTGGAATGGACGATTCAGGGGACAGAAAAGTGCCTTGTTGTTTTTCTGCTGTAGCCTCACGTGGAGTGCATGTGAGCAGATGTTTTTTTAGCCTGGACACTTCTGCTGCTGGGGCCAAAAGCAGTGCGCTTCTGTCCGTCTGCAAACGGCGCAGTCCCAGGCTTGTGTAACCGGCCGCTGCCACGTTACAACACCATGCTGATGATGTAAGGCTTCTCAAGCTGTGGTGCCGAACATTTTTAAATACATAATACTACTTTCTAGGTCTACTATTTAGACAGTCACAGAGGTAATGTGGTTTAAGGTTAGACTATAGAATATTGGGAGGTTTTGGCTTTTTTGCACACATAAAAATTTGAATTTTTAAATGTAGGCATTTTTAAGTGGATTTGATGCGATATTTGATTGATCAAGTGATTTATGCACATACAAGCTTGGTCCCAATGTCTTCCAAAAAGATAATTTGAATTTCACAGTTGAAATATAATAATAATGATAACAATAATAATACTGATCTTTCAGTGGTGCTCACACTCAGAGAGCAGCCGTCCTCCTGTGGACTCACCACCTGCAGAGGGTCAGTGAGGGGCTGGTGCTATGAGACTTGGGTGGCATCTCTGATTGCCACCCCCCTGACCCAGAAATGGATTAAAGGATAGAAAATGGATGGATGGATGGATAATAATACTGTAAGAATAATAATAATGAAGACCTGAAGACTGTTGAAAGCAGTAATCATTGGAAACTGCTTAAAAGTACTAAAAAAGTACCTGGTCGTAGTTAAACAGTCAGTAGAGTAGAGTAGAGCCAAGTAGGGATGGTGACACTCAGATCAATCTTCTAATATTGAGAAAGAAATGTATTGAAACGAAAGAAACTGGTTCTTTTCCTGCTTTTTTGTGAAAGGTATGAGCACCGACATGATGGCAGGAAATTGCCTGAAATGAGAAACACATAAATGACGGTCCGCTGGGGATGACATCACTTTGTTCTGCCTTTTCCAAACGGAACTCTTGAAGGAAACTGTTGAGAGAGGTTTTCCAGCAACCGACCAATGAGCAGAGTTAAGATACAAACTCTGTAATTAGGCAGCATGATCAGGGCCTTTCAAAATACAAGTCCCCAGAACTATCACAACAGTTAATAATAATAATACATCGGTTTTATATATATATAATATAGCGATTTTTTTGGACACTCAAAGACGCTTCACATGTCATTATTCATTCACTCCATACACGGTGGTGATAAACTACTATACTGTGGCCACAGCTGCCCTGTGACACACTAACAGCAGCGAGGCAACCAGTATGTGCCTTTGATCCGGCCACCACCAACCATTCACACACACCATGTGTGGTGTGGTGTGTGTGTCATTCAGTTGGGGTTAAAAGTGACAAGAGCAATTATAAATTGAGATTAGAATGCATAAAGAGAACAGATTGAAGAGACAAAAATAGAATAATAGTACAAAATAAAATCAGTTGTATGCACAGCTAAACAGATGTATTCAACCTAGTTTTGAACCTAGTGTGTGACGGAAATTCCACTTCTACCACTAGGGGGGTGTTTCACTAATGCAGATCTTTTCCTGATCCATTGTCCATGGACAATGTAAAGATTCCCACGATCAAGTCCTAACACTAAAATCAGTCAAATTACCTGAATCTGATGACTCACAATACTCTTCAGGTCATGATCACCAGGGATCTTGTCAACTTTGGAATGTGGTCTATGTCTACACATCCAGATCAGATCAATCAGATCAGGTTTTTGTGTTTTATATTAAAACATAATGCTGGTGTTCTGACAACTTTTGACAGTTCCCCTTTCAGTACTTGTAAAGGGTACTTGAAGTGAACAAATTCTGGCAGAATCATATTTTTCAATTATACTTTTTTTCAAATTATACTTTCAATTTTATTAAAGGTCCTATATCGTGCTTTTCTTCATGTTTCACACTCAATCCTATACACATGTGTGATATTAATGTGTATGATACACCACACAACAATCAAAGCTTGTGAGATTAGAGCCATCTCTTGTATAGAGGTGACGTCACCTCGACTCAAACGAGCTGATCCAGAGAAGAGTCTGCTCCTCTGCCTGTGAGCCCGCCTCCCCCCGCCCGCCTCCCCCCGCCCGCCCGGTGACGTAGCATCACGCTTTTGTCGTTTATCACCTGTACTTAGTAATTTCATACATAAGAATAAACTTTTTCCAACAATGACAATCCGTCACATCGAGCCCTATGTCCTCGATGCACAATCAGACCCTAGTTATTTAGTTTACAGAAGTATACAGCGAGTTAGCGTCACTACTTACAGTTCGAGGGGGTCCGAGTTACGTCTTTTACCGTGGGAATAACGTGTTTCCAGATCAGCTTTTGAGTAAGTCCAGTTCCATTGTCCCTGTAGTTCTGGAACAGTCTCAGTGAAGTGTCGCAGATGACCCGGTATTATAATAGATCCATGAGATGAACAGATGAAAAAAGTCGAGCCGCTTTCTTCCTCTTAAGGCCAAATAGCGTGTCACATATTTACACCCATAACACACTTCATTCAAGTTGACGTGATCCTAACACTTTTAGTTGCTGACAAAAGCATAAAAACAGCAGCTCTATGTGGTGTCCGCGAGACCAGACCACAGACGCTGGACTCGGGAGCCGGAGCCTGTGCGCTCTGATTCGCTGTTTTGATCCGTCAATCACCTCCCGCCGGCTTTTAATTTATTTTTATTTTTTTTATTTTTGACAAAAAACAGCATACTAATTGTGTATTGTTTACCCCGTTTTGACAAAAGTATTTAACAACTATTTTAAATACAAAGCAAACGGGGTCATGCACGTCATGCGCGTCATGCGCGTCATCAGTGTGGTTTTCGTCACTGAAGTGGACCCGAGCGTTTCTGTGCCTCACGCTGGGGAAGGAGACAGATTGCTCTCTTACAAAAGATTGACAGAATCAATGAATAAACTACTGTGGGCTTGTGTATGAAGGCCAAATAGCATTGTAATCACGTTTAAAGCGGAGAAAAGTCAAAAACCGTGATATGTAAGTAAGTAAGTAAGTAAAGTTTATTTATAAAGCGCTTTTCACAGATAAAAATCACAAAGTGCTGTACAGGACAGTGGGCAAATACAAAACAATATAAAATACACTTACACACATTACACATTTTATGTACTTAAAAGTGACATCAGTGAGAACCCAATCAACTAAAAGCTTTCTTAAATAAATAAGTCTTCAAGCCTTTTTTGAAAGAGTCCGCAGAGTCGACCAGACGTAGGGACAGGGGCAGGGCGTTCCACAGTCTGGGGGCAACAGACTGAAAAGACCGGTCCCCTCGAGTCTTATAATGGGTTTTGGGGACCACAAGCAGGTTCTGGCCAGAGGACCGGAGAGAACGGCCAGAGGAGTACAGGCTCAAAAGGTTCAGGATGTACTGGGGGGCCTGACCATTTAAGGCTCTGAAGGTCAGCACTAAGATCTTAAAATCAATCCTGAATTTGACTGGGAGCCAATGAAGAACAGACAGAACAGGAGTGATATGGGACCTACGAGGGGCACCTGTTAAAAGTCTAGCAGCAGAATTTTGAACAATTTGAAGTTGATTGAGTGCAGACTTATTCAAGCAGGTAAAAACAGAGTAGCAATAGTCAAGTCTTGTTGAAATAAAAGCGTGAATGATCATTTCCAGATCATTCTTTGACAACATATTGCGGATTTTTGCAATGTTCCTAAGGTGATAAAAGCAGTTACGGACAAGCTGTTTGGAGTGTGTCTCCATAGACATGGCCTGGTCAAACACAACCCCTAGGTTTCTGAGGCTGGATTTGACGGAGGAGCCAAGAGAGCCAAGGTGCTGTTTGATCAGCGGGATCTTATGGTCTGGAGCAAAGATGAGCGTTTCAGTTTTGTTGGAATTTAACTGTAAGTAGTTAGTGGCCAGCCAGTCTTTAATGGAGGACACACACTCCAAAAATGATGACAAGCGCTGGAACTCAGAGTCATTAAAAGAACAGTACAACTGGACGTCATCGGCATAGAAATGGTAGGATACATCCTCGAAGTGATTAATAATTTTACCCAAGTGGCAAAATGTACAATAAAAACAAAATCGGACCCAAAACTGATCCCTGTGCCACTCCGCAGGACAGATTAGTCACATCTGACTGTACATTGTTTAAAGCAACGTTAAAAGTTCTGCCATGGACATATGAGGAGAACCACTGGAGGACAGACCCAGAAAGCCCTATCTCATTTTGAAGCCGGTCAATAAGTATATTATGATCCACAGTGTCAAAGGCAGAGGACAAATCCAGAAGTACAAGAACTGTGTAGCGTTGGGAATCGGCTGCCATCATTACATCACTAGAAACTTTGATAAGAGCTGTTTCAGTGGAGTGTAATTTACGAAAACCAGACTGAAGTGGATCAAACAAATTGTGCTGTTCCATAAAGGAGGTCAGCTGGCATGCCACTACTTTTTCCAGAATTTTGGAAATAAAAGGAAGTTTGGAGATGGGCCTGTAGTTTTTAGGTTCTGAAGGGTCCAGATTGGGCTTTTTAAGGATTGGGTTTACCACAGCATGCTTGAAGTAGCTGGGGACTGAGGCAGATGAAAGAGAGAGGTTAATTATTTTAACCACACAGGAGCCAACAGTACTGAACATTTTCAAAAATAGTGACGTTGGGACAATGTCAGCCGGGCTCGAGGAAGGCTTCATGTTATTCACTAAAGTGTTCACATCCTGTAAGCTGACAGGAGAGAAGGACGACCAAGATGACACCGGGGACAACTTAGTGGAACAAACACTGGTTAGGGGAAGATTCACGTTTGCCCTAATGTCTTGAACTTTGTTTACGAAGAATGACAAAAATTTATTACAGTCCTCATGTGAGTACACAGGCACAAGAGGAGCTGAAGGTGCAGAAAGATTTTCAATGGTGTCAAACAGGATTTTTGGATTTTTCTTATTGCCTGACACAAGGTTTGAAAAATAAGATGAGCGAGCCTGCTTTATCATTTCATTCAGTTCCAGCATCAGGTCTTTTAAATGAAGTCTATGTACTTCTAATTTGGTGGCTTTCCAAAGACGCTCTGTCTTCCGACATTTTCTCCTAAAACTACAAATGTCATCATTCATCCATGGATGGGCTTTTTTATGTGATCCTGAAATATCTTTAACAGGTGCTACCAAATCCAAAATAGACACACAGTGGCTGTTGAAACTTTGCACAAACGAATCAACATCATCACAAACAACAAAGGAGCGAGGGTCAAATCGGACAGAGAAATCACTAAATGTTGTCTCACTAATGATGCGTTTTTGTGTAACAACATTGGAGACAGTTGGCATCATGACACGTGACAGAGTGAAGGAAATGCAACAGTGGTCACTAATATGAAATGCATCAACACTCATATTTTCAATGTTTAGGCCACATGGGCCCTTTAAGTGCAAAATATTACAGTGTTTTTTGTGCTTTAGTTCCCTCTTCTCTTCCTCTCTGTTGCGTAGTTTGCAACAACAAAACAGCAGCTGTTTTGCTGTGTATGCAGTTACAGCCAGAGGAAGTATAGCCACTATCAGCTCCATCCTGCTCTTGTTTACCAGTGCTGTAGAGGCTAGAGGACGCAGCCTGTTCGTGACAGTGCCGCTCCTCGTTCTGTGAGTGGAGGAGAACGAGCGTCACGCTAAGTTTCTACTCAGCACTTTGTACGGCCTCAATTCATACACAAGCTGAATCAATGAGCTCAAGTTTTCAATTAAATTACGGATTTTAATACAACTTGCATTTTTATGAACTCATTTGAAAATAAATTGATGATAGCTTCTTTAATCTTAATCAAATCTTTCATGTTTTCTCTTCTCCATAGCCACTACAATGAAGGCCAGCTCCTCTTACCTCTTCCTTCTGCCCGTGCTCCTGCAGCTTGCTTGTGGGCAGTATGAATACCCGCCCAGTTACCCTGAGCAAGAGCACGAGCATTACCAGCCCCCACAGCTCTCAGCCGATGTGCCCAGGATTCAGCTGCGATTGGCGGGCGACAAACGCAAGCACAACGAGGGCCGCGTGGAGGTCTTCTACGAAGGCCAGTGGGGGACGGTTTGCGACGATGATTTCAGTCAGCACGCGGCCCAGGTGGTGTGCAGGGAGCTGGGGTACGTGAATGCGGTGTCCTGGTCTCCGTCCTCCAAGTACGGCAAAGGGGAAGGTAGGTGGAGAACATTGGAGACGTTATGACACACATAAGTACTATACAGCAGTTCAATTAAGTAATTTGCCTTTGGTATTCTGAGAAACATAGGTAATGATACAAAGGGATTATAAGCATATTTCAGCCAGGGTATAAAGAATTTCTTTGGGTACTAGTAATCGGATCAAGTTTGTGTTATCATGAGTTTTATTCACAATTTAATACAACTGTCCTTTGTTATACTGTATGTTTGGTTTGTGCCTAAAGGGTTACACAGTGCATATATTGAACAAATTAATAGATACAGAATACACAAAGATATGTGTGGATGGGAAGGCTTGCGATATTCCAGAATGATTTCTCCTACATGTTGTATCAAGACCAATTTATATAGCAGCTGTGATGTCACCTTGTAGTAGCACATTGGAGCCATTGGTCCACAGAGAGTGAGATGACCAATGTTCATAAATATTAATGAATTGAGAGAAGGATCTGGTCCCTGCACGGGCGGACAGACTATAGATCCAGAATATAGGTATCACAAGTATTTAGTCACTTAATTGGTCAACTCACAGATAGTTGACTGTAGACAAGCACCACAGGAGACGCACACATTACCCACTAAGCAAGCCGACGTTGAATCAACGTAATTTGAACGTCGTTGTCCGACGTAGAATATAGGTCACTGGTGGGTGCAGAATGAAAGTTTTCTCAAGTTTTCACCTCAACCTCCAAATGTTACGTTGATGGCACGTCAATTCAAGGTTTGAATGTGGTACGGAACCGGTCCGGTCTGACGTCCTATCAACGTCTCATATGACCAAAATATTGACGTTTATATGACGTTCGTTTTCAGTCGTTCCCACTAAGCAAGCAGATGTCAAAACTATGTCATTTCAACGTCATCTGGACGTTCATTCAAGGTTGCAATGTGGTACAGAACCGGTCGGGTCCGACGTCCTCTCGACGTCTTATATGACCAAAATATTGCCTTCATATGACGTTCGTTTTCCGTTGTTCCCACTAAGCAAGCAGATGTCAAAACTATGTCATTTCAACGTCATCTGGACGTTATCTGGACGTTCAAATGACGTCGCGGCCACGTTCATTCAAGGTTGCAATGTGGTACAGAACCGGTCGGGTCCGACGTCCTCTCGACGTCTTATATGACCAAAATATTGACGTTTATATGACGTCCATTTACAGTCCTATTGACCTACTTAACCTCTGCAGAATCACTCACTGGTCGAGACATACTTTTTGCAATAGGCAAGGCAAGTTTATTTGTATAGCACAGTCAAAACAAAAGGAAACTCAAAGCACTGAACAAAAGATAGAAACAATCAAACAAGGCATTACAATTATAAATATTGACAGTAAATTAAAAAGATACAAATAAAATCTCTCATAAAATCTCTCAGTTGAAGCAGAAACAGAAGTGTTTTAAACCTGGATTTTAACATTGTCAAAGAAGAAGCCTGTCTCACATTTCCAGGAAGACCGTTCCAGATTTTAGCCTTGTGAATCTGAAATGCAGCTATATCATGTTTAGTTCTGACTCTGAGCAATAAACGATAAACACAGCATTCAAAAATTCAAAAACATTAGAACAACTGTAGTAGAAGGATATCAGTCATTATTGCAAATGGAGCTGCATTAAAAATCATGTTTCTCTACATCAAAGTACAAGTTAAACCACACAGGGCACAGTGTTATGAACACTACTGTACTGAACAGTTCATGCCAAAGTAAAAAAACATGATTGTAGCGCCTATGTTTGGATCAGTATTAAAACAGGCACAAGCTACACTCTAGGTTCCCCAGATGTAAAAACACAATCTGAAAGGCAGAAGAATGCATTTATTGAATGTTGAGGTTCCAACATGTGTCCTCTCTTGGTCTTCAGTCTCATTATAAGGTCCAAGCACAGCACCTGAAAATGTGGAACATGTTTAGTTTCAACATAATGTGGCAAAGTGATATAACAACACATAACTTTCTATTAATGCCTCAAACCACTCGATCCATCACCATGTGATACAAACCTTAGCACTGCACTAGCTCGAGACACTGGAAGACACTCCGTCTGAGAAACTTGGGATAAGGCTTTGGTCATTGGAGTAATTCCATGTAAAAAACAATTGCAAATGTGCATTTGTTTTGCACATGGACACAAATGAGCCCTGAAAGCTACTTACCCTGTATTACTCTACACATGTTGCATTTCCGAGGGGGCATTTTCCCCTTGTTGCTCTTTTCCCTCATCTTGAGTGAGTTGCTGAACAATCAATGTGTGAGAGTGTGATTCTTACCTTTGAACACCTTCAACACAGTCTGACACCTGTAAGACTCAAACACACATGACACATTAGGAATACACACAGAACATTAGTTATTGCAACAATCATGAAATTATACTCTATGGATTTCACAATAATTGACTGCATTAGCAAAGGTAAATGTATTTTAATTAACATATGGCTGGTTTTAAAGTTTATAAGAAAAAGTAAGAAATTGAATAGAGTTGCAAGCGTTAGTTAGCTTGCTACCAGCAGATGAATGGATATTTAATATTTGCAGCTAACAATAAAAAAACAACAACTGTAGTGGCTCATTTAAACAGCCACAGTGAGAAGAAGTGAAAGTCTCTGACATTGAAGACCTGGGAAGACATTAAATCCATTTATTAAACAAAGCAATACATGAACATTAAACTCTCTTTCTGCAGCAGGTAACATCTGTGTGCTCCTATGGTCCCTATGTCCACATGGTCCCACATCTGAACTCAACTCCAACTGATGACATCACAGGTGTCTAAATAATGGGAGTGTCCCAAATATTAAAGCTGATCTCCCTGTTTTTAAACTTAGTTTACTAAGTACTGTTGTCTTTTTGCAGTTTATAAACCATTGTGAAATATACAGTAACTTTACATTTTAGAATTGAATTATTATTTTAAAACTCAAGAATCTTAACCTTTTTTAACACATACTTTGTTGGACAGTCTAACCTAAGAATTCTAATGTGTTAAAAATAGTTTGAAATATGAAAAACAATATCATATTTTAAACTTTAACTTAAAAACTAAAAAAAGGTGTCTCCCTTTCAGCTGAGCAGTGCCAGCCGTTATTATTATAGATTCATGCACTGGCAATTCAAAATACAGATAATATACAAAATATACTTAACAAAATCCACGTATACGTGAGAAAACAACTGAGTTTCTGTCTCCAACTCTTTTCAAAGTGGAAATGATACATCTATATCTAAAAACTGTGCAGACTGTGTACTTACTAGAGAGGGTGATTCCAAGTAAATAAAGTAGGGCAGCGACAGAGGTACAGATTCAACGTCATATCAACGTCTGGGAAGGCATTGCTTTACGTCCAGACCTTACGTCGTTTAGACGTGGAAAACAGGTCCTCGACCGAGCGACTCACGTGTCAGGCTGTAAAGCCTATACTCGCGCGGCGCATAAGTGTGCGTCGGTTGTTTAGGGTGTTATCTATTGTTTTTTCACAGTAGTCAGAAACATGCTTGGCGGTGGTGTAGCGGTTGCGTAATGAGACTTCAGTTGCAACGACGCGGGTTCAAATCCCTGTCGGAAAACTTTTGACTTTTGACTTTTTAGCGAACAATTTTTCTGTTTGGTTAAAAACAAATAAAAACTCAACATAAGATTATGTAGTGGCTAATAATAAAACTTGTGAACCCATGCATTTGCATAAAATCTCAAGTGCTCACCCCTTATTTGCAAACTTGAGATTGTTAGCACAACAAATGTCCTATGTACATTCACAAGTTTTATTATTAGCCACTACGTAATCCTATGTTGAGTGTTTATTAGTCTTTAACCTAACAGAAAAAAATTGTTCGTTAAAAATCAAAACAAATATGTAAAGATAATAATACACACACGTGGGCTCGAACCCACGTAACCAAGGCTGCACACATTTGCTTAACCACTACACTACCGTCAGGTACACTTACATTGCTTCACAGCCTATATATTGTATTGCTAGATCAAGACGTACTGCGTCGGACGGCCGATGACCTGTTTTCGACGTCTAGGGGAGGTCGGGATTGAACGTCATATCCACGTATATGGGAGGTCATTGTTTTACGTCCAGATGCGCACCTTGCACAGACGTCGTTTGGACGTAAATAAAAGGTCACGACCGACCGACGCGATTTTGACGTGATCTGGAGGTTGAGTGGACGTCGGATGTTTAGTGGGTAATGAAGAGCACTTAGTGTATATGTTACTAATTCATAGATTGTATATAGATGGACGAAGCTAATCCCCTTGCTCAATGAACTCTAATAGGGAAGTTATTAAGGACATTTTGCTCTAACTGAATTGAAGGAGCTATACCCGTTTCTGCAAGGTTTGAATGTTTAGCACCGCCCCTCAACTCGCTCACACGCTTCTCATTTACCCTACACTCTCATTCCACGGAGCCATCTAGTTTTATTTGCGACCTATATGCAAACATTAGCATGGCACGTGCAGAGGCACAGCTGAAGTCTTTCTGGGGTGGTATGCGCACATCTTCACTGCTGCCTTTACGACCCATTAAGAGATAAACAGGATGGAAACTGCATACATCACTCTATAGATTAAAATATAAAGTCCATATCACTGAAAATCATTACAGCTAATCAAATGATGTGGCTGGCAGAGATGAGAGCATCAGAAAGCGCACATGTCTGGACCCGTCATGTTTGGGGTTCTTCTTCTATCGGGCCGAAATAGGCAAGTTACAGTCGTCCCAAGAAAATGTCCATGTCTTTCGGCCTTTCTTTTGACACTGACTGCCTTGCGCTGCCGTGTGATTTTGACTTTGTCTTTTTGTTGAGCCGTGCAGTGTAAACACAGCGGACTGAATTTTAATCAAACCAGAACAAAAGCTCACTCACAGACACATGCTCACACACATTATCCTGACATTACCTCCTGGACTGTTTAAAGCGCTGTCATAAACACTTGAGTAAGTTTTTGGAAAGTGTCTTTGGCTGTACTTTCCAGTGGAGTGACCCAGGTTTACATGTCCTCCTCTCAGGGCCCATCTGGTTCGACAACCTGCACTGCACAGGTCAGGAGAAGACCCTGGCCCAGTGCCCCTCCAACGGCATTGGGGTGTCGGACTGCAAGCACACCGAAGACGTGGGCGTGGTCTGCAGTGACAAGAGGATCCCCGGCTTCAAGTTTGTCAACTCTCTGCCCAATCACGTGGAGGTAAGAGTTTGACAGGGGTGTGATTATGGGGAGAACATATGCTTTAAAAAAGGCCTGAGCGCTGCTGAGCGATACTGTGAATTTATTTTACTATATTTGTTATAAGCTCTGTAAAATAAAACCTGGTATCGGTATTCAGTATTGACAAGTACTGATTTTAAATAAGTCATACTAATATTTGTTTTGGAAAAAGTGGTATCTGTGCAAGTATGCAATATTTGCATGTCAAGTCTTCATTAAATGGCCCCCATATTTCAAAAGGCGTTATTAAATCATGCTCTTTTCAAATACATCTTTAACTGATAACAGTAATTCAGCCGAGATATTTGAATATCAAAATTAGTTTTACGACCCGTAAAAGTTGTTATTGTTTTGATTTTGATGTCCTACCCTCCGCCGTTTCGCCAATCAGGAAGTGTCATGTAAGTCCGTGATCGAGTTGCCAGAACTCCGCGCAGCTAATCTCACTGGTAAAATAACATGTGGTGCAGAACTAAAAAAGGTCTTGTTATGACTCAAATAATTAATGACAAAACAAAGACTAAAACGAGGATTTATATCGGGACGCCTTTGAGCAATTGAGACCGCTGATAAAAGCTCACGTGTGATGCAAAATTTGCTGGTTTGACTGTGTTCTTTATAGCAAGTTCTACCGCGCGGGTCTAGTAGTTAAAACTACGCGCTCATGATGCAGTAACCCGGGTTCGAATCCGGGCAGAGCCTTTTTGTATTTAATTGCATGTTATCACATTCTATGACAGATTGCTCAAAAAACGTTTTTTTTTGGAGATTATAGCTTAATTGTAAGAAGAATCATTTAAGACCACATGTACCCCAATTAAAATAATGTTAGTCTCTTTTTGATGTGGGACTTATACATGTTTGTCTAAAAAATAGGGAATAAATAAAATGTAAAGGTGATATCCTCTGGCGCAAACCCTGATGTTGATACGCTGAAGAAATAGGTTCCAACATTCATTCTTCCCACTCCTATTTTGGACATCAATTGCTTATTTATTTTGGATAATCTATAATTACATTGCTTTTATTTTGTTTTTTATATCAAATGTCCAAATAAAAAAATAAAATAAACATACATTCAACAGAAGCATGCCTCATGGCAATGTGAATGGAGACAGACAAACAACTGATTTGGTGTGTATCTGGCAACCTGAGTCAGGGAGAGTGGGAGAGGACTACAAAATATTAACTGTGACTGCTGTACCACTTTTGGCCAGATTTTTACATATTGTTCCTTTAACAGTGTTTTAAATTGCATTTAAAAAGTATGTTTTCTCATTACTCGTTACTTCTTTTAAAAAGTAACCTGTTACTTTACTTAGTTGCTCTCTAAAGAAAGTAACTTTTATACTTTATTTTTGCTTTACATTTGTGTTACTGTTGTTACGCCTTTCCTGTTTTAAGCCCCCGGCCCGTGGTTGAGGGGCGCAAGGGAGATTTGTCGGTCCAGGGCCGAAGGGATGTGTTCCTCCGGGGCATAAGTCCCTTCTCTGTAGTGACCCTCACAGTCAAAGTGTGGTGCGATCCCAACAAGAGTGGGGCATTATTCTGGGGGCATTATTCTGTTGCCAAAACACACCAACCTCTAACACACTATGCACCAAGCTTTACATACACTCCGCTCTCTCACCTCTTGCTCGCTCTACCTCTAGGTGCGCTCCCACACACACGTTACCAACTGAGCTACTGCACATCAGAGATAGACAGATCCCAGCGACACTCCGCAATGAGCAGGGCCACCACTAGCGGCCTCTTGCTTCACATACTGTGTAATACATCTGCTCAGCGCCAGCAGATGCGTGGTCACAGCTGCCCATTGTAAATAAAAAGTTAAGTTACGGCGGATCAAAAAAGAAACAGCGTTACAATACTAAATTGTCTATTGTTAACGCTTTACTTTACTTTTCCCCAGAAAAAGTAGCTTTGTTACTTGAACTATATGTTTGATAAAGAGCCACATGGGTCATAGATTAACATATTATAGAGAACGGAATTGGTTTATGTCCTTAAATGTTAGATACAACTGATTTGTGGAGATTTATATTAGTTTTTACGAGATCATCAATTTAATCACAGAACGCCTGTGTGATGATGGGGGTGGTAGGGCTGGTCTTTAATGATTTCTCTCTCTGATCTCCCTCTGGCCTCTCTCTGGACTCTCTGGTCTCTAGTCTCTCTCTCTCTGGTCACTCTCTCTTCTGACCTTAGACTTAAAGTTGCCTATAATAAAACAAAGGAAAGCACTTCAGTTAGCTGGTTTTCTTGTTCTTATGTGGCGCTAGATTCTGAATAAATAAAGAAATGATGATGATGATGATGATAAACAAGATGACATGTCTACATATAAACAATATGGGATTTACTTGACAAAATGTTTGTTCTTGGTGAAAGGAAAATTCTCAGTCCTGTGACAGGCTCATTACTGTCTTCTTTAAAACTCTTTAAACCTTTGCGACGGTCCCATTTCCGTGTTAAACCAATCAAGTGCAGAGGCTGTTATCTTTGGGCTGAACATGTCGTGCACATTCCAATGTTATGAGCAAACGCCAGAGACTGCCCTCCTCTCTACAGCATCATGCTGTTTCAACAGTGCTCCAGGCATGTTTGGAAAGGGAAGTGTTTAGCAAAAGATGATTTAGGAGTGTGTATAATGAGGTCTGGGTGAAGCTCACCTAGAACATTGTCCATTATGAACAACGTTTGGAGGAATTTGTACCTAAAACTAGGCCTGTCGCGATAGTCAATAAATCAATTAATCGCACGATAAATAAAATTTGCTCAATAACTTTTCTGGCCGCGATAAATCCCATTTGCAGCTTGTTTGTTTCCCCCGTCTCTCTCGGGTCAGAGAGCCGCAAAGTGGTCACGGGAACACTAGCGGTCTAGCAAGCAGACGGAAATTACTCAAAAATACAAAATACAGCCAAAACAGGACCTAAACCAGGACTTAACCAGGATTGACAATGGGGGACACAGTAGTTGTGAACATATGCCGGCAGCTGAGTTCTCATTCAGGCTTGATTAGTGACTATACTAGCGCAGCTAGCGTTAGCGTGTTCGCCGATGCAGAAGTACCGTACCGTACCAATAAAATAAACTTATGGCGCACCTCCGTGAACACATACTGCTGTTATATAAAGTCTCTAGAAGGTCTCTGAACACAGAGATGCTGCAGACTTGCATTCTTGGAGTAGAACTTTACACAAAAAACCCGCTAGCTTAGCTGTTAGCATCAAAGCCCGCCCCGCTACTTCCGGTGGGCGCTACCGCAGCAGGACTTCTGTACGCCCCATTGGTGAACCCACATGTCAGTCACTTGTCATTCGCCTGGTGTGGGGAGGTGGGACTACTCCTGAGAGATCCTGTCTTAAACCACACAAAATCAACATGTTGGTATTTCTTTCTCGTAATCTGCCATAAAGTCTGAGAAATTATTGACATTTGAGGCATCTGTTTCATATTTTCTTTACAAAGGTCCTGGCAGTTTTATTCCTGGTCATTTTTTGTTAAGAGACTGAGTATTTTATTTATTGTTTTTGGTTGTTTGTAAATTTATTGTGTTCTAGCGTTAAATATTCGTTAAAAATAAAAGTTTATTTCTCTTTGTAAAGGTGTACCTGCATGATCATTGTAATCGATGCAAATGATCTCAGAACGACAATATAATCGCTTATCGCAATAATTTCTGAGACAATTAATCGTCTAGCAAAATTTGTTATCGTGACAGGCCTACCTAAAACAACTTGGACCATAAACTTTGAGTACTGATTTGTGCCTGATTTGTCCAAAGTAGCACCTATTAATTTTAAGGCTGTGAAACGGCTCAAGCACACATCATAAAACACTTTTCTGACCACCTGAACTCACGACTGCTGAAGTTCAACCGTGAAGATATCAAACCTGTTTGTTGTAGGTGTGAGCGCTGCTGCAGCTGTTAAAAGCTGTGCATACACTGTAAAATACCTCTGCAGGGGACGCTGCGCTGAAGGGCAGAAGCAGGAAAGACGGCTATGGGAAGGCCGTGGTAGTCCTCTGAAAGAATCACTGCGATGCATACAAGCTACAGTTTTTTTCTAAATCTATGATATGTGGACGATTTGACAGCATTACACACACATTTTTCTCAATGGAAAATACGGAAATAGTTTTAGCTCAATATAAGCATTTCAAATGGTGTTTTTATGCTTGGACCTGATGATCCATCTGAAGATTATAAAAAAATGTTGTATAGACTTGTGCTATACTTGATATTCACGTATCTTGTGATTTGTGCTCTTTATTCCTTCTGTTAGGAAAGAAAGGAGCTAGTAACTGAGCTCTTCGATAGGAAAAATTAGGAAGATAAAACTTCTTCTCACTTGGAGCAATACTTCAGTGTGCCTTTGAGCAGGACATGTGGAGAGGTCTAGACGTCTGGACTGAACACCAAGCCTCCGTCAGCGTTTCCAGTCTCTGTGTGTGTGTGCGTGCGTGTGGGGATCCCAGCTGGCCCCTTATCATGTGGAAGGCCCGGCTCCTGACTCAGCCTCTGTGGGCTGCAGGGTGACGGCACTCTGTGGGCGATGGAAATACTGTATGGCTCTCACAGTGGGGGATTGAGGGAGACATCAAGGTGCAGCGGTTGCAAAACAGTTTGAGATTCTAACTGCTATTCTATCGTATTTCACTTATTATTTTCCAATTAACAATGACACATTATCTTCGATCATTATGTTATGATTATTTACGTTCATATTTTAGAATATGACACGATTTCTTTTGGATAAGATACATAGATTAACATTACTAATGTAATACTCTTACTTCAAACTATTTAGCTATTAGCTAAACTATTTAGATAGCTATTTAAAATGTATTGTGTCTTGTATTGATTAGGAGGGGTAATTGTTATTGCCATTGTTATTACTATTGCTGTTGTGTTATCAGCATTAATCAATCAATCAATCAAAGTTTATTTGTAGAGCGCCTTTCATACACAGGGCAACACAAAGCGCTTCACAGTCCACATCACAAATCATCACATAAAACAAACACCAGAATCACAATTAAAACATTAAAATCACACAAAAGATTAAAACACAATTAAAACATTAAAATCACACAAAAGATTAAAACACAATTAAAACATTAAAATCACACAAAAGAATAAAACCATTAAAACTTTCAAAATTACACAAGAAATTTAAAAAAATAAATAAATAAATGACAGCAGTGCATTAGAAATGGAGATAAAATCCTTCAGTTGTATGCACAGGCAAACAGAACAGTCTTTAACCTGGATTTGAACATTGACAGAGTAGACGCCTCCCTCACATTTTCAGGGAGATTGTTCCAGATCTTAGCTGCATGGATCTGAAACGCAGCCTCCCCATGTTTGGTTCTCACTCTGGGCACCAGCAGGAGGCCAGTCCCTGTGCTCCTCAGAGTCCGGGCTGGTTCATATGACACCAACATGTCACTAATGTATTTTGGTGCAAGGCCATGGAGAGACTTGTACACAAGCAGAGCTGTTTTAAAATCTATTCTTTGAGCCACAGGAAGCCAGTGCAGAGACCTGAGGACCGGACTAATATGGTCATACTTCCTGGTTCCTGTCAGGACTCTAGCTGCTGCATTTTGGATGTACTGCAGCTGCTTACAGGTCTGTTTGGACAGACCTGTAAGCAGGCCATTGCAGTAGTCTAGCCTACTGGAGACAAATGCATGGACAAGGATCTCCAAGTCTGCCCTGGACACTATATTTCTAACTTTGGCAATGTTCTTCAGATGGTAAAAAGCTGTTGATGTTATTGATTTTATGTGGCTATTGAAATTTAGGTCTGAGTCCAGTATTACCCCCAAATTTCTGACCTTGTCTGAAGGAAGTAGGGAGAGAGACTGAAGTTGACAAATGACGCCCTCTCTTTGTTTCTGGGGACCAAAGACAATGATTTCGGTTTTGTCTGCATTTAGCTGGAGGAAATTATTTTGCATCCAGTCACTGATCTGTTGGATACAGTGAAGGAGCAAATCCAGTGGTCCATGTTCTCCTGCAGTCAGTGAGACATAGATCTGAGTGTCGTCGGCGTAATTGTGGTAGGACACTTTGTTTCTTTGTATTAACTGACCTAACGGCAGCATGTAGAGATTAAATACATTATTTTAACAGCCCAGGATAAATGCCTAACAATTTATATATTACTTTTAGAATCAAATTTAAGCGATCCAGACAGCGGTATTGCTATTGATGCTGATGGTAATATAAAGGAATTAAAGTCTTACAATTAAAACATGCACATATCCACGTACTCTGCATTCAACATAACTCGTAGTACAGGGCAGACATGTGGGGGCTGGCTGCTCGAGGAAAGCCTCTTCTGGCAGCAGACTCCTAAACTTGTCTCTTTTAAGGCACAGTATAGGACACTTAATAAATGATGGTCCTGTTGCTCGGGGGTTGCTCCCCTCTGGCAGCAGGTCTAGACACAAGAAAGAAAAAAGAAAAGCCCCGAGTCCTTTTTAACACACATTAAGACTACTCTTGTTATCATGAGCATCAATCAGTCTGCGATCATTGTGCCTTTCATGAATAAATGTGGAGTATGTTATGTATCATTCAAACACTTTGATATAGACTAATGTTATATGAGCTGTGATGATAGTGATGATGGTGAATAACAGTAATACCAACATGGTAATAAAATGGGTATAGGAAACAAAAATATAAACTTGTTACAAAGTGTAACATACTATGAATGTTGACTTAATCTGTAAATATGTAACCAACTTAATTGTTTTGTAAGATACTAAGAACTAAACATTGTTACTGTTGCAACCACATTATTATTTAAGTTTACGAACAGGGGTGGGAGTCAATAAGCTTGTCTTCTTCCCACTCCTTTTCGAGCTAGAATGTTAATTATTTTTCTTTTATTTTTTCTGGCTTTTGTGCCTGTGTTGTGTGTTGTGTAGCTCAAAATAAAAAAAAAAATAAAACACAAAAAAAACCACACAAATCCCTGTACTAGTTCTTTGCGTCCAGGCTCTTGACCAATTAAATTCAAATTATTTGTGTATAGCCCTAAATCACAACAGCAGTCATCTTGGAGAACTTTCCAAAGTTGACGATTGGCCAGCAATTACATCAAAGAATCCATCAGTTCAAATAAAATAATAACAAACACATAAGAGCCATTGGTCCATAGGGAGCGTGATAAGCAATTCCCATTAAGCTTAATAAATGTGCCTTAATGTCCCGGTTAATCGCTGTCCTTAGACCCTCCTGCATTGGCAAGGCTGGAAAACCCAGTGGGAAAAATGTGTGAAACCTCATGGAGGCCCACATAGAGAGCGATCGGGTCCTACAGGCAGACAGGTGTAGGACTGAAGAGGCTCCCATGCGAGAAGGGGACTGCAGCCCAGAAGTCCGAGTTGGAGACGTCCAGTTCATAGATGTAGGTAAGAAGCTGGGGTTTGGAGTTCTCCTGTAGCCAGGACCTCTCCGAGGCGCTATTTTAAAGAGTTGATATAGTTGACTAAAAGATTGGCCTTTCATTCGCATGGCGTCGGTGTTTCATAGGCGGTGGATCAACTTGTGCTATGTGTGCTTCAGCAGCTATTTGTGTTGTTTAGCCTCTTAAAACAGAACCTTCATATGATCCATTGTGTATGTCGTCGCCGAAAGAGCAAGTGAAAGAACGCAAAGTTTAGTTGCAGTTTCCAGGAGGATGTTGTTGAGGAAGTGGTTATACTGGTTGCGTTGTGCATGACACTTTGTAAAGTTCCACTGCCCACTACTGGCCGGGCATTAGACTTTGTCCCAGGCCCTTGAACCATGCCTGGAGCTCCCCCAGGCCCTTGTGCCAGGCCTGGAGCTTTCCAAAAGGCTCCCAGGCTCTTGACCCTCTCGGTTTGGATGGAGGTGTTGCATTCTGCAGCTCTGAACACACACATTCTGTTGTTGTCCACAGTTTGTGTTGTGGTGTTGTGTTTGTTTAGAGTGCGCATGTGAACGCTCTGTCTCCTTCTCATGGTCAGGAAACAGCTCGTGTGGAGATGGAAGCGTCATGTTTTTGGTTTAGTTGGTCTGAAAATAAATAAATGTTGTTTATAACCCTAACCCTGGGTGAGAGATATTCACACAGTATCTGAATCCTCAAGACAGATTAAGTTTTTGCTAAAAAGCAGAAAGTTCTATTTTCTGACACTTAGTACCATACCAGCATAGTGTTAGGGCGTCTGCCTCTGTCCGTTTGAATACCTTTATTCTGTATACAGTCCACCAGTCACTAGAACACATTCACATATTGCAGACATAGGAAAAACAGTCCCTTACTCACACAATTTCAAAACATTTTTCACTTTTCCAGTAACATTATGCTCACGTTATGATTCGTCACGTTTCCTATTTCAACAGCTCTTCTGTCCGTTTACCTCAGCCTTCGCTTGGTTTTCTCTTTTTCCGAGAGCAGTGTAATGAAACCCCAGCAGCGGTCTCTCAGTGTGTTGGATCATTCTTTCCTCTTGAGGTTGAATGCTCGAATATTTAGTGGTTTTGTTGTGAGAGAAACGTGTATGTCAGCAGAGTGAACTTTGCAAAGGGCTATTGAGTTACAGCGATGTACGCGGACCGAACATACCCTAAGCAGATGGGGTCTCCTTATGGAGGCTTCAGGCAGTGAGTGATAAAAAACATATTCAGTGTCTTTGAAGAATCGTTTTATCTTTTATGCTGTAATAGAATGGCTTTAACAGGCTCCAACATAGAGCTGTATGTTACAAAGCAGAGAGAACACATGAAAAGTTAATTTGCAAAAGATCTCCATTCCTTCTTCAACATGTTTTGTTATTGGTAATACATTTCCTCAAGAATAGGTGAAAATGTATTTATATGGAACTAAACTAGATCAGGCCTTTCAAAAACGACTTGGAAAAAAAAAAAAAAAATTGTAAGGGAGGCCAAGACGTCACAATTGCACATCTGAAAATCGTATGAACTACGTAGACAGTATGTGCTCATGGTATCTGCTAGGGCTGCATGTTATATCAAAAAAATATTGTTATCGCGATATTGGTGCGTGCAATATCCATACCGAAAAGATGCGCGATTAAAAAAATATAAATATATATATTTTTTTATTTTTTTTATTATTATTATGTTTCTTTATTAAAAGACAACAATACAGACACATCAACATTCAACAAGAACAACAAACAAACAAACAAAAAAGTATATATATAGGCATTTGAATGTCATTAATGTTATGCTTATTTTTTGTTATTTGTCTCTTGCTTGCTTTTCAATGCAGATTGCAATTTTAGATGAAAGACAAAAATATCGCAATAATATCGTAATCCTCAATACTAAACACTCATATTGAATATCGCTCTAATTTCTACTATCGTGTAGCCGTATTATCTGCCTTCTTTTTTGTTCTTCTGTTCTCTGTTCTCTGTCCTTTGTGTGAGTAAACTAAATAGCAGAATCTAAATTTTTCATTATGGGGGATATTTTAATCATGCCCAAATCAATTATCATTCCATTATTTGCACAGCCATTTAAAAAGTACAGTAAATGGGCAAAAACGGATATCATCTCAGGAAAGGTGAGAAACATACATGATTCACTCACACACACTCACACTCACACACACACACACACACACACACACACACACACACACACACACACACACACACACACACACACACACACACACACACACACACACACACACACACACACACACACACACACACACACACACACACACACACACACACACCTTCAAGTGGGTGAAAAAGTGTGAAAACCAATGGGAACATACACAATACGTCACTTTTTAACAAGGTTCTCCAGTCATTACACAAATCGGTTCATGAACCGTGTAAAACCACTCAGAGGAATCAAACCTAATCTCATTGATGGCAGCCTTTGCCTTTGAGCTAGACATTTTTGACAAATTACAGACATTGAACAATTTGTATTTAATGAATGAAGAGGATGTTGTTTCCTTATTTTAACTTTAAGAGCGGGCAAAGTGGAAGCAGATGCCAAAGCCGCAGAATGAATGGAAATTACTGTGTTTGTACACTGTTTAGGATTAGCTCATTTGAGTGTGTCATAATGGTGCAGCACGTGGGATGACTTCAGCAAAACACCAGAGCTGGCATCAGTCAGGGCTTCAGAGTAAGAGCACGGCGAACACAAATATCCTACTGCTCATAATCAGAGTATTTGTGCGTGATTTTATCTTTTCCAGCGATCCTGGTCATATCTGCAAAGGCACCTGCGTGTTAAAGCTTGATCTCGTCAGACTAGCTATGCAGGGCAGGGCCTGGTTAGTACTGTGATGGGAGACATTTGGGAACAAAAGGAGCCACAGTAAGGTGGCTGTGGCTCTAAAGTGACAAACTGTGTGAATGAGGGGGCCCATGCAGACTGGTTGAAATTCTTCTGCCAGGGCAGCTGCAGCTATACTAGTAATTTATTACCACAGTGTAGGGAGTGAAAGAATAATACTGTAAAGCAACTGTGAGTGTCCAAAAAAGTGCTTTATGAAACCAATGCTGTGTTATTATTCATTATGTGGCACAATGTTGAATTCCAGTTTCTGGGTTGGTTTCCTCCAGGAGCTTCGGTTTCCACCTTACACAATACAATACAATACAATACAATTAATTCTTGTATAGCCCTAAATCACAACAGAAGTCATCTCAGAGGACTTAACAAAACCATTTAAATCACCAACACAGATCAGAGAATCAACAGTTAAAGCACAGAAAGAATATAGAACAAATGTAACAAAAAATGCCCATACATGTTGTAGAATGTTTACGTGTCCTGGATCATCACCACATCCTTCTTGTTAGACACTAACTGTCCAACAGACCCTCCTGCATCGGCAAGGAAAAACTCACAAAAACCCAGTGGAAAAAAAGTGAGAAACCTTGGGGAGATCCACATTTTGAGAAAGGGATCCGCTCCAAACGGACGGACGGGCTATAGATCCAGGACCTAAGCTACAGAACGTGGACCAGCGGCCGCATAGCGTGGACAGGTCCGGTGCAGGACTGGAGCGCTCCCAGGCGGGTCAGGCAGGGCAGTCTGCAGGCCTATGGATTGAGCGGCATGTCCAAACTACGGCTCGCAGGCCAATTGCGGCCTTCTGGCATTTTTTGTGGCCCTCTGCCTTGATAACCCAAAGCAGTCTTTGAGATTCTAAACACAATTTCACTGTGTCATCCAGCCAACTTCAGCTCTACCAATATACAGTGCCTTGCAAAAGTATTCAGCCCCCTTGAACCTTTCAACATTTCGCCATATTTCAGGCTTCAAACATAAAGATATAAAATTTTAATTTTTTTGTCATGAATCAACAACAAGTGGGACACAATTGTGAAGTGGAATGAAATTTGTTGGATAATTTAAACTTTTTTAACAAATAAAAAACTGAAAAGTGGGGCGTGCAATATTATTCGGCCCCTTTACTTTCAGTGCAGCAAACTCACTCCAGAAGTTCAGTGAGGATCTTTGAATGATCCAATGTTGTCCTAAATGACTGATGATGATAAATAGAATGCACCTGTGTGTAATCAAGTCTCCGTATAAATGCACCTGCTCTTTGATAGTCTCAGGGTTCTGTTTAAAGCGCAGAGAGAACCCTGAAGAGAAAGGAACACACCAGGCAGGTCCGAGATACTGTTGTGGAGAAGTTTAAAGCCGCATTTGGATACAAAAAGATTTCCCAAGCTTTAAACATCTCAAGGAGCACTGTGCAAGCAGTCATATTGAAATGGAAGGAGTATCAGACCACTGCAAATCTACCAAGACCCGGCCGTCCCGGGTCTTGGTAGACTCCTGGATCACTGGAAAGACTTACAATTATGTGGAACCCTCTTCAGTCCCTGAGTGACACATTCACCCAATCATAATTAAATATTAACTATTTGCATCCATCCTCGTTTTTTTCACATGGGAAAAGTTTTTTTTTTTATGAGTTAATGGATCCACGATTATAGATGTGCTATGCGCGTTCCACAGATATATGCAAATCAACCCCTGTCCCCGGGACCAAATCTAAAGATGTTGGGAAGGCTGAAGTAGAATGATTCCAACAATTTCACATCCATAGAGTGACTGAAATATATATAAATATATTTATGTAAAAATAAGTCTTAGCCTATGAAGTCAATAATTCCCTTTGACTGACGTATCCAAAATCGATGCAAGAGCGAGACAAGAGATCTTCACGTTTAACATCTGCATTTAATTATCTTTACAATCAGATACAGAATGTTCAACAAAAAGTGCTCCTAAAACTATATATGTCCCTCTCTCCTGGCCCTCGGCTGACTGACTGCCAATCTCCTCCCAGCAGTTTCTATCAAAGGGTCCGATGACGTCACAGTCTGGGACTGGTCTGGCCCCTGGTCTGGACCCGGTCTTGGTCTTCCCTCTCCACCTGAGCAAACAATGCCCCCCACCACTGGGCGCCTGATTGTGTTGGACTTTTGCCCTCGTCCAGAGTGGGAGAGAGCATTTGTTTATTCCTGGAGTTAATAATTTGTCCCGTTTTGAAAGCTGGTCATCTCTATGATTCCTGAGTGCATATTCCTTTGTCCTTGGGGCTTTTCCCCGTGCACCTTCTTCAGAGGGCCTATTTTCAAAATCATTAGTATACAACATTTTAATTATGCAACAGTTTCCCTCTTTTGACCTGATTAAAAATCAGGTCACAATCCACATCGTCGTTTATCATCCATACTTGTGCTTAGTTCAGGCTTGATATCTGTGAAGAGCCAATACAGAAAGAATACAACACAAAACCACATTCGAAACATTCCTTCACAAAACTCTTTGATGACCACCGCTGTGTCATTCTGATTCTTCATCATTAATCAAATTGGTATTATCGTTACAGGAGCTAATCTATTTTAGCAGGTTTCTCTGGGGTCAGTCCCTATACAACGGTATTTTGATTCTCTAATCTGTTGCTGACAAATCGACAGCTCTTAAAATTCTCAAAACTACCTAAATATCTACTTTTTGCTATATTCAAATTAACCAAAATGCTTTTAAATGTTTTTGAATCTCTGTTGGTTCTAATCTATCTCATTAATCTAAGCTACATTAATCTAGGCTACACTCATGAACTTTATCTACTTTTGAAGTAACTACTTTTGGACATAATATGAAGGAAATGGTCTTTTTACCGTTTGATATTGGCCCTGTCTAAAAATAATCTCTATTTTTTTTTTTTTTTTTTGAAAGCATCTATCTATTTTACACTCTATTGTGACTCCAAATCTTGGTTGTAGTTTGAGCCAAAGCATATTCCCAATTTTTGAGTTCTGATTGTAACAATTGCATTGGCAATAGACGATTTTTCATTGGCTGGTTCTTGTTCTGCAAATCACTATTCTATGTATTGTATTTCAGACAATTCCAAAAACACAACACAGTCGTTCTCCAATATTAAAGACATACATCTAAATCAAGTTGCCTGAAAGGGATTTTAACTATTTTAAAACGTTCTCTACGATTATAAGGCTATGCATTTAATTTTTTAATAAACAAAAGCACATTCATGGCTTCTGTCCGCTGCTTATAACTGTTTAAAGACTTGTCCCAAACTTAATATGTGTAAATACATCAGCTGTTTGTAATAAACAATAACATTTAACCTGTTCTCCAATGGAGCAGCTCAGAGGCTGCGTCAAGAGCAATGTTATATTTGAGCTATTTTTAGATTTAAAATTGTGTTAAAGCCTGTCGTTCTATGTCTGCATTTTAATACTACTCTCTATAAACACCTCTGCACCAGTTCCTACAGATGTGGAAAACAGAAAACATCTAAAATCTGACTCCATTTGATTCCTTTTTACTTTAGTTATTAGAACAATTTGACCTTATTGATACTTATTTCCACAATAGAACTATTTTGATTATTCACTAGTCTAACTATTATTACTATTGTTTATTCTGACACCTCTTCCTAGCGACCTTTCAACCTATAGCTCCTCGAATCCAATGACATTATAGCTCCAGACTATTTCATTCTATTCTATTATTGTATGATCTATTATCTTAAAGAGTAGATCTGTTTGATGTTATAAGCGCTATTATTTCTCCTTTTAAATTTGCACAACACTAAATTTAGAATGACCCCCTATGGGACAAATATAGAATTTTATTTCATTTTGGCAACTCCGAAAATTACTTAATAATTTTCCCATTTTGCTTTTTTAGGCTGCCCTTTCTATTATTTATTTGTTCTTGTAAATATATGTTTTACACTTCTTTCTAATGATTTAGAAGGTTAAGGACCATGACCACCTATGACAATACAATACTCCCCTCTGTTGGTCGTGGTCCAAAGTATAAAACATGCATCTGTGTGTGTGTAGATTACTGTTCCAATCCTGTTGTTCCTCCCGGATCGTCCTCAATTCATATTGTGGGCTTTGGTGCCAAAGTAGAGGCTCATTTCCTTATGATCCATACTACTGTGTTATCCCTGAAGCAGGTGCAGTTTATCTTTCATCTGAAAAAGAAACATTAGAACACAAGAAACGCCCACTTCCCTCTCTTCGCATGGTGCAGCCTGTCAATCAATCTAATTGGGCAAAACATAACTGCATTGACAGACGGTGTGTGGCATCAGGGCAGAGGCTGTAGCCAAATACAGACTTAACAATATGTATGTTTCTAATTTTATACTCCCCTAAATGTGAATTACAAACCAAAGTTGTCCTCCGCCCAATGACCGCTCACTGCGGTTGGACCGAATCCCTGTCCGGACAAACAGCAGAGGGAGGGGCTCCCAGTACCTTCAGCAAGGTATTCATCTCAGAGTACTTTCTCAGAGTACTTTTCTCAGAGTACTCATCCCAGAGTACTCTCACTTTTACACCTGTTCAATAAAGCTTGTCATCTTTGAATCTCTAGTACTTACACCGTATGCTGTTGACAAAAAATAATTTTAAAACATTACAGAAAACTTTTGTTACTCCATTCTCCGTTCAGCACTCCTCGTCCACTCCTCATTTCACATCACACTCACATCCCACTCACACAGGCCGACGTTAGTATTGGTCCAGTTTGTTAAGGTCAACGTAGTGTATTGGACATGACGCACAAACATATAACATACACAAACATATAACATACACAAACATATAGACAACACAAGAGGCCTGTAATTTTAACTTTGTTATATTTTTCCATGTCCAATTACAATTGTCTCATGAGCTATTTTATAGTTGCAACTTTCAGAGCCTGCAGAACATGCAAAGCTTTGAGAGATTTTTCCTAAAAGGATCCATTTCAAACTTTAGTGTTTAAACCACGTGGTCTTTACTCGGGCTTGTCACAAACTGTGTCCCCTATATTTTTAATGAGCTCTTGTTACTTAAAAAAAAAACTCATGCACGTGCAATAAATGTTTTTCCCTTTTTTTTTTTAAAGCCAGTTCGGATTCCTTAAAAATGTAAATTAGTTTCAAACTTTAATACTTCACCTTTGTTTCACGTTCATGTGGAGAAAAGACCATTGTTTTATGTGTGTGTACTTGCGCCAATCATGTCTCAGATAAACTGCCAACAGTTATATCAAAGACATAATTGTCCTAATTGTTTCTAATTTAGCTATTTGGAAGAGAAACATGTCATAAAAGATTTCATAAAATGTCCCTACATCCGTGTTTTCAACCAATGAACAGTGTTGCATCTATGTGTTATCAGAAATGATCCAATATCACCTTTAGCCAAAATTCAGAAATGCTTTAAATCATTTTTCAAACTTTAATTGTCTGAACAAACCATTTTGTACTAAATGCAACGTCCATTAAAAGCTGCAGTTCTCTTTCTAGCACCAGTTTCAACTGTGCATGTGACTGTTCTTAAATGAGAAACGAGCCACGGTTCAGAGGTTGAAAACACTGCTTTAAATATCCGTATTACCAAGATCATGCAGTCAAAATCAATAATTCTAAACTTCTCCGCGTCTATAACTTTAAATAATACTAGTTTCAATAATAGAGCTCCTCTACTTTAAATATACTGCTGTTCTAATCTCCTTGTGTCTCATGCTAAAGCAAGAGTCTAATTAATTTTAACGATTGTCCTGTATTCTTTCATGCAGCTAAATGTGGTGTTATGAACGAATGACCTAGCTAAATGTGTAAATATGTCTTAATATGTCTCTGTGCGTTTGTTGCCTGTCTGTATATTTACCTTCTGTGTGTCTCATTTAGGCCAGCCACGTCTCAAATGTCCGTTAATGTCTTTCTTTTACTCATGGCGTCTTTCAATGTCTTTTGTCTCATAGTGTCCAATGTCTTTGTCTCCATGTCTTTTTTCTTCTTCTTTCAACAATCACTTTCTTTCTTCTTCCGATAACTCTTTCTCACAATGTCTTTCTTCTTCTTTCAACAATCACTTTCTTTCTTCTTCCGATAACTTTTCCTCATAATGTCTTTCTTCTTCTTTCATATCTGACGCACCCAAATGTGTCGTGTCCTTCTTCTTCTTGTTTGGTTTTCCGGCGGTTGGCGGCCTATTCTTCGCATTACCGCCACCTTCTGTTTCGTGGATGGGACAACACTCAGTTTGTGAAAAAGTCTGCGGTCTTTTCTTTGCCTCCTCACAGGCAGGAGAAGTCTTCTTCGAGAGTTCCTGTTAGCTGCTGCAGCCGATGCTGCCCCCTGCGACCCGCAGGGAGAGGGGGAGACGCTGATGATGATGATGATGCTCGGTTGTGGTTTGTGGCAGGGACGATTTTTGGCCAAATGAAACAGACAGAAGTTTTCTCGGAAAAAACAGACAAACAAGAAACACAAACAAGTGTGTTAATTACCATACCAAACCAATGATTAAAGGCACACCGCGGACTTTGTGACCTAAAGAGTTGACACATATGAGTTATTTTATATGAATACTTGGGCCAATATACAGCGCTTGACACTTGCAATGCTCCGAGCGGGGCTGCCCTCTTGAAATACCGCCCATGTAAGTTTTGAGCAGACGGACCGTCTGCCACCAGGTCACGTGACTTGGAAGAAAGACTTGCTTTACGGCTACAGGCGCTGATATACTCATGGAGCTAAGGCTTTTGCTACTCATTTTTCACCTGCTCGACTCCTGGTCATGGCTGAGGCAAGGAAAAAATTTAAACCTTCGGAGGAGGCTAAAAAGAGGAAACGCGAAAGGGATCGTGCTGTAAGCTGCATGTCTGTATGAGCGCTGCTCTTCACCTGGTTCCTGGATGTCATCGACTGCAAAGATGTCATTCCACGCAGCACGAGCTAGACGCAGAACTCCCTCATCCAGGATATAGAAGTCCATGTGTGGTAGATTACTAATGCAGCGGTCTGGAGGCTGACCACAGCAGAGTCTCTCAATATCTGTAGGCATGTCTCTACAGTTTGAACACACACACCAGTGCATGCTGTCTGAATACACACTCAAAAGACACCGGCTGACTGTTTGTTGACTTTTGCGACAGTGCTGAGTTGCTTGTGGCCACTAGGGGCGCTAAACGTGAAAGTTGCAGGTCTAGCGCCCCTAGTGGCCAAGAGTTACACGGTGTGCCTTTAATTACAATTCAAAATAAACCTATGAAATAATTACTATTAACATTTTAAACATTAAATTCTGAAAACCAAATCTGCATTCAACTACTATCCTAAGCCCTATTTTTCCAAAAGTATAATGCTCTCTAAGATCATTCTAACTTTTATATCACCAAAATGTAGGGAAAAAAAACTTGTCTAGACGCCTTGGAGATAAAAAATAAAATAATGCCTCTTTATAATCTAACTCAAAGTTCTGTGATCCTATGACTCCATGTCAGTAACATTATCGTGTGTATAAATGTAATTTTCTACAAAAAATTCTTTCTTCACGAGAGAGAGAGAGAGAGAGAGAGAGAGAGAGAGAGAGAGAGGGGAGAGAGAGAGGACAGAACGAGGGAGGGGAGGGGCCTCCCGAACAAAGGAAGCATGGAGTCAAATACTTTTCTCGTTTTTCTCGTGACAAGGTTCTAAATCAGTGGTAAAAGTTTTTCTCACGTCAAACGACACTTTACATTTTATCCTTAAATACGTCAGTAATGGAAAACATTACCATTTGCTACATGATTAATGTATCGAGAGTTCCAGCAGAATCTTTTTTTTTTTTCTGATTCTCTGTAACTATCGAAACATTACATCAGAATACAAGAGAAAAACTCCCAGACTGATCTTTTGTCATTTCTTCACATGAAACTCGTATACTACAGCCAAGAGGCTCTCTTTTTCCTCATTAATCAGATCATTATTATCAGAATCCACATTTTAAATACTTGGCTTTTCTTCTGTTTAAATTAATTGTGCCCTTTTCCCCACCCCCGGGGGATATGGAGTTTTTATTATCCTATAACTTCTGACCCTAACTATCCCTATCTCTCTAATTCTATTCCTATTTTTTCACTAATTCCCTTGTGCCTCTCTGCACGAAGGTGTGCCTCTTTTGCACTTATAAATCCTGTGGCTCTTTTCATCATCTGTTCTGTTTTCTTTGGAGGGACCCATGCTTCCCCCAAGGTTAAAACGTCTAAACCTGACTATTGTTCTATCGCGTCCGATAGAACGCCCCGTCACGGCGGTCGCCTGGCCACGCTGCAATCTGTCGAGCCAAAATCTCTCTCTCTTCTATTTAAAACAATGTGCAGATTTCCAAAACTGTGATCCGCTTACCTTAGAAGCGACCTTTTTGAAGAGCAGAGAGATTTTTCCAAACCCACAAATCCAGTCTCTATAACTGAGCTCATCTCTGTCCCGCTCCTGCCCCGATCACGTCGGGATTCACCAAAATGAAGTCAATAATTCCCTTTGACTGACGTATCCAAAATCGATGCAAGAGCGAGACAAGAGATCTTCACGTTTAACATCTGCATTTAATTATCTTTACAATCAGATACAGAATGTTCAACAAAAAGTGCTCCTAAAACTATATATGTCCCTCTCTCCTGGCCCTCGGCTGACTGACTGCCAATCTCCTCCCAGCAGTTTCTATCAAAGGGTCCGATGACGTCACAGTCTGGGACTGGTCTGGCCCCTGGTCTGGACCCGGTCTTGGTCTTCCCTCTCCACCTGAGCAAACAATGCCCCCCACCACTGGGCGCCTGATTGTGTTGGACTTTTGCCCTCGTCCAGAGTGGGAGAGAGCATTTGTTTATTCCTGGAGTTAATAATTTGTCCCGTTTTGAAAGCTGGTCATCTCTATGATTCCTGAGTGCATATTCCTTTGTCCTTGGGGCTTTTCCCCGTGCACCTTCTTCAGAGGGCCTATTTTCAAAATCATTAGTATACAACATTTTAATTATGCAACACCTAATATATCCCAATGGGAAAGTGCTCATAGACTTCTTTTCTTTCTGGCTCCTTTTCACTTACATGGAAAAGTAATCCCTTCTATCTCAGTAACCATTTAATGCACCGGTTTTATTAAGCACTTTTTTGGACACTCAAAGTTCTGTCCGTCCGTTTTCTTCTGGGGGGGGGAGTCAGAGCTGCACCCAGTACACATAGCGCCAGCCCCTCACTGATCCTCCTGCAGGTGGCAAGTCCACAGGTGCCTTGATCTTCCAGCGGGGGCTTCAGGCAAAGTGAGGTTCAACGTGTTGCCCAAGGACACAACAACAGCAGACATCAGTGGGAGTCATGAAGTAGGTCTTGTGGTGGGGCGATCCAAGATGGCGCCCTATTCAAATGAATGGTTGTGCTCAGTGGCGCTTTGTGACGGCATGGGGGCTGAAAGATTAGCGGAAGTTGCCTGAAACTCGCAAAGATCTATGGGAAACTCGCCTGTATTTGGGCATAGTCTGGTCCTCCCGGTTCTGCGCAGTGGATGATCTCCCATAATGCGTTGCGCCAAACACGCGTGTGTGGGTCTCACACCGGGTCTCACGCACGTGCACAGAGGGGCTCGGCCGCGCTCTGACCAATCAGAGCAGTTCCTCAAAGCGGGAGTTAGAGCGAGAGCCAGAAGAGCAGAGTTTGTGGCACTAAAGTGTGGATTTAAACAAAACCAAAGGATTTAAGAAGAAAAAAAGTTCAGGATGACAAGGGACACTAAAATCCCCACAAAATCCGATCTTTATGAAAGCTGTAGGTTCTCTGTCAGCTGAGGTTGAGCTGTTTTAATATGCATTGAGTTCTATGGGGAAAATTTCTGGGTGGCCCACGTGAATTTAGTCTGGTTCAGTCTGCAGTACCGCGAGAATCCCCTGAGCACGTGAGTTATTCAGCTACAAGCTAGTAATACCCTATCCAGTTAATATAATACATCCATGGCTCAAACCCATGACCTTCAGGCCCAAAGGCCAATCCTCTACCTACTGAGCCACTGTCGCCCTGACGTGAGAATGGGTTCTCCAATAATATGTTCTTCTTCTTGAAATATCTTTACTGCTCCCCTTTAAGCACGGATGTCTTCAAAATCCATCTGCTTGTTAATGAAGACCTCCACAGTCTGGCTTCTTCATATATTTCTGATCTACTTGTGCCTTTTGAACCAGATAGATAGAAAGGTGTCCAGTAGCACCAGAAACACATGCCTGTATACAAACAAAATGCCCCCTATGGGGTATAGAAATCCAGTTTGAAGTGTTGGTGCAGAAGTCACAC
Source organism: Knipowitschia caucasica (assembly GCA_964034765.1). Classification (NCBI taxonomy): domain Eukaryota; kingdom Metazoa; phylum Chordata; class Actinopteri; order Gobiiformes; family Gobiidae; genus Knipowitschia; species Knipowitschia caucasica. Next base: position 14,791,047 of record OZ035831.1, read on the forward strand.
GTGGGTAAAAGCAGCCCCCCTGTATCTCGCCAACGCCTGCAGAGCTGGGTTCATTCCTCCGACACCTGGTGGAAACATGGCCTGGTTCCTCTGGGGGATCTGAAGTCCGCGTGAGTCCCATCTGAACCGTAAACAGGAAGTTCATTAGGAGCATTCGAGAGCCATGTGCAGCAGCAGCCAGGCCGCTGCGTCCTGGAGAACAGAAAACACAGCACACTCATTACAGAATGGAAGAATGATATACAGCAGGGGTGCTCACACTTTTTCAGCATGCGAGCTACTTATAAAAGGATCAAGTCAAAATGATCTACCTACTACAAAAATGCAAATCATATATTTCAAAAAATATTCTTTATATCTACAATGTATGTTTATGTACATGCAAAACCGCATGAGCCAATATAGCACAACACAACACAATTACCTATGTACATTTTTTGTCATTACCCGAGTTTACTCTTATGACTTGCACTGAATTGAATCGGCCAGGGATGCATAGTCCGGAAAATTGGTGGTAACTCGCTGGCAAGTTTATCGTGGTTTAGCTTTCCTGCACTGAGCGCGGTTGTTTGCGCATGTGCAGTCACTTAAGTGTCAGTAAAACATTACTGAGTAAAACACAGATGTCATTTGACTGTGCTGCCATGTCCATGTGCCATGCCTGTTTTTTTTTTAAATCCAAATATTTCCCCTCCTCAGTTTATAAAATAATTTGCATCCACACATCTGCGTTATCAATCACATTCGTAACATTCCAAACATGTGCGTCTCTTACGTCCTGTCCTGCGTTGGGGAAAAACACAGAAGTGGGCGGAGCTTTGATGCAGACGCCGGTAACGGCACTTTTACAGTCATAGAAGACACTCAGAGTAAAGACGTATGTTTACAAGCACTGACCCCGTCCTCAGCCCTGATTTAGTCCTGGTTTAGTCCTGGTTTGGTTGTTTTCGAGCGTGAGTCCCCGCGATCACTTTGCTGCTCTCTGATGTGGAGGATGTTCGCTGCTGCGAGCATCTCACAGCGAACAGTTTTTAAGGTAGTATGATCCATGCTTCAGTGATCAGAGGAATTTAGGGGGGTACTGTGGCGTGCGAGAACGCAAAACTCTGGTTATCTCTGTCTACACACAAATGCATTAACGGAGTTTTCAAAAATCTCCACTTTGCCCGGAGTTTTTTGTATATATTCGTTTAGAATGTGTAATTTTTTATTTATTTAATGCGATCTACCAATACTACCTTTGCGATCGACTGGTAGATCGCGATCGACGTATTGAGCACCCCTGATATACAGTATGTGATATATGGATATGCTAAATGTTGCAAACGGCTCCTTTTCACGTTCAGAATACAATACAACATATTTGATAAATGCTCCTCCCCTTGTGTCTAAAAGCTCTCTTTTGACGTCATGTTCAGTGCTGTTCTTTCTTGTAAAAGCATTAGTTTTATGAATTTCTCCAGACATTTGTTGTTTGTACATCCTCCTCTGCTTTATGGCCTCGGTTGGGATGCTGGTCGAAAGTTTGATACATTGACCAAAACAACAAGTGTATCATTCTACATCGATTTCACAATGATCAACGCTAAATGGCTAAAAAGCCCTGTAAATAATGCATATTTAACTGAAACTAATGCTTATACTATTCAAAATTTGTCTTGGCAAACTAGGATTTATAATTACGCTTGGCAGATTCCTTTTTTTATAGATTTTTTTTTACCTCCTCATTGACTGATGTCCTTACTTGACTTCAGCTCATGATTCAGGCCACCAAGTCTGTGTGCCCGTCTCCTGAACTGCTTGTATGAAGTCATGCATGTGGTTAGTTTAAAGTAAAGTCTCCTCTTCAGACTGACAGGCTGATGATTATAAAGCCTTACATGTGTTTTAGTGGATAATTATGACTGTAACTCACTCCTCTCCGTTCTCGACTCCAAAATCCCTCAAACGCCTCCAACTGGTTCAGTACGTAGCAGCTAGACTTGGTTCTAACAGAAGGGAGCACATTGCTGCTGTTTTAGCATCTCTCCACTGTTTTCTTGTGCGTTTCAGAATTGTCTTTAAGATTTTCCTGATCACTTTTGAGTCTTTAAATGTGCTTTGAATGATTCAAGGTTCTCAGATCTAGGATGCAATTCATACCTTTGGTGCCACTGACACAAAAGCTTGGTTGATTGTGTCAATGGGACAGTTACAGATGCTGATTGGTAGGCCTAAGACTGTGGCCCATCACCTTTTTGTGCAGAAGGTCAGACGGGTATCCTGGAGCCTGGTCATGAAGAATTCTATAGGTCAGGACCAAGATGTTAAAGTAAATCCTGTGCTGCACAGGTAACCAGTGAAGAGTAGGGACAGGGGTGACGTGGTAGTATTTGAGTGATTTTGCTAACAGTCTTGCTGTTGCATTCTGTGTAATCGGTAGGTGACCAATTTCTGCCAATTAAGGCCTGTTAAATCAAATCAAGTTCAGATTGTGACACTGGGTCTAAGCTTTAATCTGTTTTGCTGCTCGAAATACAAGGTTTGGTCAAAAATAATTCCAAGGTCCCTAAGGGAGGAGTGAATGTTGGACATAGTGTCTATAGTGATAAGGAGCTTTGTACTATATTCTATCTTCTGGACAGAAGATAGCAACGACACAAGAGGCAGTATGGATTGATAGATTGTAACAACATAATATGTTGGAGTATTGAGTTGTGGAATGGCAGCTGATGCCATCTGTTTGTAATTCGCATTGAACTGTTGGCCTGTTTTGTTGGAATTTGGGATTTTCTTGGAGAGTAGTGTTTCCTCACTGAGACTGGAGATTCTGTTGTCTCACTTATAGAGCAATAACAAAAACCAAAGTATTATATTTTTCAGTCTGCCAAAACAGGACTTATTAAGTTTATGCTACGGAAAAATGTCCCATGTCCTGGTCAAGACCCGGTTTGGACTAGTGCTTTTCAACTGTGCCAACAGCAAGCAGACACTAAAAATAGGAAGAATGTGTGTTGTTATCTGAGTTGTTACCAATATTTTTCTTTTACGGGACTCTACCTGACAAAGTTTTCAGGAAGCTTTCACTTGGGACTTTACTGTGAATCTCCTGTTGAACACACTCCTGTTGATCTGACCCAATGTGAGTCTTACAAAGATGGAAGTGTTGCTCATCTTAAATGTATTAAACCTAAAAAGTGTAAGATTCTCATGTGTGTGTGTGTGTGTGTGTGTGTCTGTCTGTCTGTGCCTCTGTGCGGGTGTTTTCTGCAGAGTCTGGACATCCAGGTGGAGGATGTGCGCATCAAGGCTATTTTGTCGTCGTACAGGAAGAGGGTGCCAGTTACCGAGGGTTACGTGGAGGTGAAAGATGGCGGCCGCTGGAAGCAGATTTGCGACGCGGACTGGACGCAAGACAACAGTCGAGTCATCTGTGGCATGTTCGGCTTCCCTGGGGAGCGCAAGTACAACGCCCGTGTCTACAAGTGAGTTTGTGCTTGCCACATGTGTGTGTGCTCCACTGCCGACAAGTATGTGTGTGTGTGTGTACTCAATTTTTTTCTATTTTCTTATTTATTTATTTTTTCACTATTATTATTATTATTATTTTTTTTTTCTTTTACCAGACAATCCACTATTTTTACCAGGTCAAATTGATAGTATTAGTGTTTATACTCAAAGTATTAACATATAAACCAGTCGTGGCAGAGTAGTGGGAGAAGATAGTGACACCTGCACGAAAGCCCTACCACATCACCAGGCCGTCACCACACCAGTGCCCCTCCGCATCCTGGACCAGCAAGAGCCACCATACCTCCTGTCACCATGCTGTCATCGCACACCACCATGCCACCAGCTCCTACAATGATCCTTCACAACATAATTTCATAGTTATTATCAGAAAAAGGACATTTAACCTCTTAACACCCACCGCGCCGGCGAGTACCAATAATAAAACGTATTGTTTTTTATGATGATTAAATGTCAGTAAATTGTGCCAAATTGTGCCGAATGTGCACTACTTGATGAAAAGGAGAAACTGCATAAAAACTGTAAAACTTAGAAGTCTGAAACTTTAGACAGTTGTTGTCAACAACACAATGAACATAGGGTTTGAATATTGTGAACTTACAATGAAGTATACCTTTTTTAGGGCCTTTAGAAATTGAAAATTTTAGGCAAGGCTAAAAAAATAGGTGTTTTTCCCAAACTTCAAAGGATGCAGAGTGAAATAAGAATGACAAACATTATTTTAGTGTATATTTACATAAACTAGAAGGCTCTAGCTTTAATATGATGCATCATACAAGCATGTGAGATGTAAGATGTGTTTTTAAATAAGCAAAGACATTTGGGTATGCCCAACTTTTGTGCACAAGCCAAAATGAGGCGGGTGTTAAGGGATACAAAATACATATTCCTGTATAAACAATACTCGGATACCATATGCTCGCAGACATACCTAAACTTACATATATATCTATATACACACAGTACATGCATGTATACACATATGTTCTATAAATACATACATACATATCACAAATCCACACAAATACACACTAATGCAGATAGCACCTACATATATAGTGTTGCTAATTTGCTTTTGCATGACTTTTCCTAATGAATGATCTTTTGGATCCTCTCACTGGTTGCCCCATATTTCTATACAATAAGTTAAGTAAGGTAGTATTAGTGAGTGGTACAGTAAACGGAGAGCATCAAAATCCAGAACATGTTTTACTTGGTTAATAGCGGCAACACTTTTTGCTACTTTTGACTGTGACTGTGTTAGTCATATGTGTGGTTTCCATGACAGCTTGTTGTCTATTGTCACCCCTAAAAATGTGTATTCAGATACTGTTTCAATGTGTACGCCATCTATGTTTAGTTAAGGAGTGTAATGTAGAAGTCTGAGGATACGTAAAAAAGAATAATTCTTGTGTAAAAGTCAGTTTAGCAGAAAATCAGGCTTAAGAAGTTGAGTAAAGAATAGCTGTATGAGTTGGACACATGTAAGCATATGGTTTCAATCAAATCTAACAGAGAACAGTGTGTTTAACTCCTCTCTGACGTGAGCTCTTGTGACATTATAACAGGAAAAATGCATTAAATATGGTCAATGCTGTTGTTTATTTGCACACTGGCAATTTGTGCATCATTAACTGTCCCTTTATACCTCCAGAATGAAAGTGGCTAAGATCCAACTATAGTTATAAGTATTGTCAGGATTCAGGCAGACAGAGACGGATCGTGGTGTGCCAAACTCTGGAAGTTTATTTAAGTTTCTCTCAAGTTCCACTGGTTTCCTCTGTTTCTTTCTCCCAGACAGAATAAAGGCAGTACACAGTTTATATAGTCATTGTCACGTCACACATCGAAAGACATACGTGTCACAAAGAGACAGTCAAATCATAGTCATAACATGGAGTCCTTGTACAGTCCTGCACGTAGGCCATATTGCTATCTAATACTAACACCCTCCCCTTTGATCACATAATCACATGTGATCACTCAAATCGATCAATCAATAAAGTGGAAAAAGAAAAAAAAAAATTCCAAAAAAAAACTTTAAAAAATTATTAAAAACAAAGAAAATGTATGCATTAAACTCATAATCATCAAATCAATATCATTCGATTTTATCCTCTATCCTGGGAAAAAACAAACAAACAAAAATGAAGTAAATAAACAAACAAAAAACAACAAACAAACAAAAACAAATCAAAAAACAAACAAACACTATTGGACACAGTAGAACTCAGCAGATTCAGTCAAAACACAGACAAAAAACGAGCTGAGTCTCAATTTGAAGCTAATTTCACTTTTATTACTCTATACTTTTATTCTAATGCTAATTGTTTACACTACACTTCACTTATTTCACTGTATTATTTTCACTTTTCAATCTTAGACTGTGTACTTTACTTTCACTATTCACTATAGTTTAAAACTATTCTAATCTATTTACAAATATGTTTGCATATTTGATTCTATTGAGCCATATTCTTAAACATACATTTTAATCTAATAAATCTCTCTTTAGTTTACTTTCATTATCAGTGGCTTATTGTTAGTGAGATTTTGCTCCATGTCTATTCTCATTCTCAGGAATAAAACTGTGAACACAGTAAGGCAAATGGTCAACATTTACACTTCTATAGTGGTCAGTGATTTATTACTTTTTATTATCTAAAGATATTATTGTCAGGCAGTTTGGGATGAATGTACATCATTAATCAAATTAGTATTATCCTAATAGTAGCTAATTAGGTTTGGGGTTGGGGTCAGTTATTCTACAATGGTGTTTGTGCTGGAAACTTCTTTGGTCCCTTTACCATTGATATTAGCACTGGCTACAAATAATCTCTATTTTTGAAAGAATCTATGGTTGATGTCTCTATTTCTACACTATTGTGACTCCAAAGTTTGGCTGCAGTTTGAGCAAAGGCATATTCCTAATTTGTGACTTCTGTCACTTTCAATGGCTGTAACATTATTCTGATTCTAATATTTTAGCTGATCTATCAAAAGGATAACATTGTAGGGTACTATTTTAACTCTTACGTGGAAATATGTTTATGAACAACAAAGGAAGTCAAATTCTACTCTTTTACTACTATTTAACATCTACTAAAACGCTACAATACTCATACTTTATCATTTTAAAACATTTTAACTGTTGCTCAGTCTCCCAGACTAAAAAAGTCAAATTTTTTGTCTGTCAGATGTCTGAATACTTAACATGTATATTGCATTTGGTCACAGTTGTGGTTGTAGCAATAGCATCGGCAATAGACGTTTTCATTGGCTGGTTCTTGTTCTGCAAATGGCTGTGTCCAATAGATCATCAGATGTCCAGAAGCTAGGGACAAACAAAAACAAAAGAAAGAATCATGAGTATCTCTCTCATTTAGCACTCATCAATGTATGATTTCAAAAATATAAACATCACTCCCCAGTTTTTTCTCTCTCAGATCCTCAGGTCCTCAGATCCTCAGGGTCCTCAGGTCCTCAGGGTCCTCAGGTCCTCAGTGTCCCCTGAGGGTGAGTCTCAGTCGTCATCAGGTCAGGTCATAGAGAGATGTCATCTTGGACATCAGTAGGGTCCAAGCCATGGTTCTGGTCTCTCCAGATGCACATCAGGATCTCCAGATACAGTCTTTTCACTTGGGTCGCACATCAGGTCATTTGCGATGCACTTCTGGTCAATGGTGCAGTGTCTCAGTTCCTGTACACAGCTTGTTATGCAATAGTTACTTTCTATGGTTAAGTCACTTTGATTCTACTTTAACACAATTTCTATTCATGCTGTTGCTAATGTCCCTTAGACAAAAACAAGCGCAATAATTCAGTTTACTTCTCTAATTTGGGTTTGGGTTTTTATCAGATGTAATCAATGTAATTACTTCACACAGTACAAAATCAACAAATCAAAAGTGTCAGGACAGACGTCAATTAAGTCCATGACAATATAGAATTCAAATGAACATTTCTGGTCTCAAAAAATACTGATTCAAATAAAGATTCAAGTGATAGACAATTAAAAATATGTGTTTACATTGGAGTAAACTTTTAAAATGCTTTTTTCTCATGTTCTGCTTTTTCATGTATCTATATGTAAATGTGAATGTGTGTGTATGTGTGTATGTGTGTGTATGTGAATTTTGGGGTTGTGTCTCAAGACTCCTCGAACCACCTGTAGGTGTCAAAGGTCACACTGTGGTGATGCAAACCAACTGGACACACTCTCAACTCTCATTCAGGTCTTTCCCTGATGCTCCACCCATCACGTCTCCAGACACCTCTCTTTCATGGCCCCGGTCTCACTCCCACTTACTTCTGTAGTGGGGGGAGGGGCAAGGAGGTGGCATTTCCCTTTGCTCTTTGATCTGTGACCTGTGGCTGGGTGGGCTTTGCGCTGTCCAGTGTCCAGCAGTCCAGTGACCCTGTACAGTGTGTGCTCTTGGTTCTGGAAAACAACCTTATAGTCAAATTAAAAACAACAAAGATTGTGAATGAGATTGTTTTTCTCCCTAAAGTCAAAACAATTTTGAAGCGCTCTGGGTTTTCCCAAGCGCTATGTAAATAAAAGATTACTTATTATCTTACTAATGATGACATTTAAAACCAGAAACTCTCAATATAAAAAACAAGACTCAAATCTCTTAAACCTTCTTAAACTTTAAAATATGTATTATGTACTTTTGCACTGTGTGATTAATTATCTATGCATTTATCTCAGCATATATTTTACTAATTTAAAATAATTGCAGCATTTTTCAAATGAAGTCAGTATGAATTGGAGCACATTTTAGACCAGTCTCCTCTGCTGTGGCATCAGCAGGAGCAACAAGGTCAGGCGTGTAGTCAAAACAAAAACAAAAGTCACCACTTGCATGTGAATTGGGTAGTTTAACTTAATAATATAATACTTTTACAGCCTAATTCCCTCTTTCTTTTTTAGACGAAGTCTACAATCATTAATCACTTTTAACAGATTCTAATTTAAATGTTTGAAAAACGGCTTTTGTAACTAAAATAAAAACATAAAAACAAAAAAAATTCTCACAAACAGCTATGAAATATCAGATACAATAATGGACTCACAAATAAGCAGCAGATTTAAAAAGAAAAGCAAAGCTTTTTGTACTAATCTTTGGGTTTCAAAAACATACTAATTCAAAACTTATATTCACTAATGGTGTTTAAAACGTTTAACTGTGTCTAACACAATGTTCAAATGGCAAATTTCGCAAATTTAACGGAATAACTACTATGAAAAGCCAAAATCCTAAAGCAGTAGCTTTGCTTCAGATTCAAAGCCAGAGCAGCGAAGGAGGGGGCCGTTTCCCTGACAACGGCAGCAGATAGAGATGTGCACACACAGGCAAAAAGATACAGAAGAATAACTTTCAAGATTACTTTGTTAAGCGAATATAACTGATGTTGTTCTTTATACTTTTGTCATCCAAATCTAGAAGTGATCACTTTCCACACTAGTAACAAAAGGCACTCTTTAGTGTTTAACGTTTCCCTTTTTATAATTACTTTTAATTTTACACCATGGTTTCTCTCAAAGGGACTTTAACCCTGAAGCTTCTTCTCAAAGGGACTTTAACCCCGAGGCTTTTCTCAAAGGGACTTTAACCCCGAGACTTTCTCAAAGGGACTTTAACCCCGAGGCTCAAAGGGACTTTAACCCCGAGACTTTCTCAAAGGGACTTTAACCCCGAGGCTCAAAGGGACTTTAACCCCGAGACTTCTTCAAAATACAATTTAGAGAGTTTGACAGACCCCAAAAACAGACCAAAATTTAGCTAATATCCAATTATGCAGACTTTACATATTAAAAAAGGTGTCTGCTTACCTTATTCTTGTCAAACAGGATCCAAGGACTGTCCGAGAGGTCTGCCAACTCTTTTCCGCGTCGGAATCTTCAATTTAAAAAACAAAAGTGACAGAAGCGACAAGAAGCATCCAGGAACAGCTCTTCCAGCCTGCTGGAATCCCCGCTCCCAGACACAGCATGCCGATCTCTCACGCCGAGGAAAAAAAACAGAGCAAACTCCCCCAAAACAATCCAGAGAATGGCACACACGGAGCCGCGCATTCTCCACCAAATCTGTTAGGATTTAGGCAGACAGAGACGGATCGTGGTGTGCCAAACTCTGGAAGTTTATTTAAGTTTCTCTCAAGTTCCACTGGTTTCCTCTGTTTCTTTCTCCCAGACAGAATAAAGGCAGTACACAGTTTATATAGTCATTGTCACGTCACACATCGAAAGACATACGTGTCACAAAGAGACAGTCAAATCATAGTCATAACATGGAGTCCTTGTACAGTCCTGCACGTAGGCCATATTGCTATCTAATACTAACAGTATGTTAAGTTGTGCGCACATGTTTGTTTCCTAAAGGTACCTGTTTATTCCCACATCTGGAGGTTCCATCTGTGCTAATATCAGGAGCCCACCCCTTCTGTCTTAATGCTCTGTTTTCAAACGAGATAAGTGACTTCATGTCAGAGGTGTTTCCTGCCTTTCATATCTATATACTGTGTACCTTCAATCAGACGGCAGCCTGTCAGATCTATGCCCACACTCTATGCAACACTCCCACAAGGTGGGAGTGTTGCTCTTTCCTACACTTACTAAATTGTCCATGAATATCCATAGTATTTTCTCCACAATAAATTATTTCACTTTCTGAAACATGCAAAGTTAAAGTAAAGAGTCTCAAAATCACTTCTTTTTTTCTGAACTTTGTAACCATGGACATTTATTTACATTTATGGACAGTGGTCATCCCGCTCTCTATGGACCAATATTGCATTTTCTGTGTTCGAACTGTTGGATTCTCTGATCTGTTATTGAGGAATTATACTTCGTCCTGCTGCTGTTTTGACTTAAGGATATTAAAAAAATATATATTTGAATTGAATATGTCTTAGTTAGCTAATCTAAAAATAATAATACTGTACATTTGCTTGTCACCACAAACCCACCTAACGGCATTAACAGAAACATGAACAAAGAGCAGCTCTCAGACTGCTTATGTGAGTACGCAGCTGTGTTTGGTGCAGATATTGAAAGAGCACATACCTCATCTGCCCTCATCCTTGAGATTCTGAAGCTTATGGAGCTGTTTTAACAAGCGCAATGTCATGTAATTTTTTTAATATAATTTTGTATTTCAAAATGTAATCTTATATTGTATTTCACCTGTAACATTATTCATGCTTGCATCCCATTTCAATGATAACTCCAAAATCCAATGCAATGTAAAATAGTTAGTTAGTTTAGTCTTTATTTGAAGGGACAATGTACAGAGACATTAAGCTCGAAGACATATGTTCTGCACCAGATTATAGCTAAACAGCTAGTTTCCATCTGCAGTCCCTGGTTACAATAATACATGTATCCTATACATGTATGTGTCATGCAATATATCAAATTGCAACTTTTCAAAATAAATTTACATTTTGATTTAGATTACATTTTGATTTAGATTACATCTAAATTTGAATGGAAACATAGTCAACTTGTATATTTATATCAGCATTTCAACTTTTTAGTAAAAGAACCACTTATCCGGGGGCTGATAACATGGATTGTAAAACAGTTTTGACTGGATTCGGGCTGATCTGGGTTCATATTGATTCACACCACAGCTACATTAGCGCCGTATATGAGATTTTGTGACACAATCACAAACAAATGTAAATAAAGTTAGCCACTAGAAACGATCGGATGTTTACAATAAGTGGAGCTGAAGTTGGCTGGATGACACTGTTAAACTGCCTCATTGGCTGCTTTGTGTTAGCGCCAAATTATATAAAAATAGTGGACCCACATTTGGCCCTCAGGCCTTTGTCAATTGTAATATGCATACTAAAATGTAACTGTGCCTTAAAAAAACGTAAAACCTCTTTTTGGGTTTCATTAAACTGGCCAGTAGGGGGCGAATGAGCAGAGAACTCAGTTTTGCTCCTATTAAAAACCATGTAAATATTGTCTGTTTTGGAGTCAAAAGGCTCTCATCCTGTACGGTGTACAGTTTTTGTTACTGTCTTAATCGGGAGAGAGACACTCAATTCTAAGGGAATACTAAAAAATATTTCTCAAAAGAGTCTTGATTTTGGGCATTTTTGGAAAAAATAAATGAAGAAATTGCTGCGTTTCATTTGGGTGGCCTGCAGGGAGTGCTTATCTGGGAAAGCCTTGATCCACCTCGCCCGCCTCATTTGAGTGATTTTTTTCTAAATCAATCAATCAATCAATCAAATTTTATTTATAAAGCGCTTTTCATACATAAGATGCAACACAAAGTGCTTTACAGATTGGTTAAAAACAATCCCGCCGGCCCAAGACCCCTCCCCCAGACCACCCAACAGACCCCCCCCAAACCACAGACAAACACACACACACCGCTCATGAACACTCATACACACACACACACACACACACCAGTAAAACAATAAAAACATGATGAGAGACTTGGCAGGGTTCAGATGCAACCAGCTGAAAAAGCGTCATCCAAGGAGCCGTCTGCACCAGGAGCAGAGAGCCGCCCGTAGCCACAGGGGACGACACAGGACCCAGAGGAGACATGAAACCGAGGCCCCAGGCCCCCACCAGGCCCAAGAGTCCGACCCCCGCAGCCACACCGACCACTGCTCCCGGTGCAGAGGGCTCCTCCAGAGGAAACACTGGGTACACTAAAAACAATACAATAAGTAAAACACTAAAATGTGAGACTAAAAGGAACACACAATACATGAATAATAGCAATAGCAATATAATAAATAATAAATAATAAAAGATAAATAGAATGGAATAATAAAAACTAATCAAAAGCTACTCTAAAAAGGTGCGTCTTGAGCCTACTTTTAAAAATATGAACGTTCTCTGCGGCCCTGAGCTCCTCCGGCAGACTGTTCCAGAGACGGGGGCCGTAGTGCTGGAAAGATGCCTCGCCGTGAGTGTGTGTCCTGACTTTGGGGATGGTTAGGAGTCTGCTGCCGGAGGAGCGCAGGGGCCGGGAAGGTTCATAGGATAAAAGCAAATCTGAAAGATAAGAAGGCCCAAGACCATTAAGACATTTAAAAACCATTAAAAGAACCTTAAAATCGATTCTGAAACACACGGGGAGCCAATGCAGCAATTTTAAAACCGGTGTAATGTGGTCCCGCCCCCTGGTCTTAGTCAGGACACGTGCGGCCGAGTTTTGGAGTAATTGAAGACTTGCAATGTTCTTTTTGGGAAGACCAGAGAGCAGGGCATTACAATAGTCAATGCGACTGGTGATAAAAGCATGCATCAGCGTCTCCGTGTTGCCCCGAGAGAGAATGGGGCGGACTCTGGCGATGTTCTTTAGATGATAAAAACCTATTTTTGTGATACTCTTGATGTGAGGAATAAAAGTCAGCTCAGAGTCAAAGATTACGCCCAGATTTTTCACTTGTGATGATGGATTAAAAGAGTGTGATTGGAGTTTTGATAAAAGTTTCTCTCTCTGGGCCTCAGGACCGATGACTAAAACCTCAGTTTTGTCCTGGTTAAGCTGGAGAAAGTTTTCTGCCATCCAGGATTTCAGGTCTAAAATGCAGTTAAAAAGAGCATCCATTGGCCTGGTGTCATCAGGAGACATGGAGATGTACAGCTGAGTATCATCTGCATAACTGTGGAAGTTAATTCCATGTCTCCTGACGACACCGCCAAGAGGGAGCATGTACAGGTTAAAAAGGACTGGACCTAAAATGGAACCCTGGGGCACACCACATGTGATTTTATGGACCTGAGAGGAGCAGGTATCCAAACTTACCATGAAGGATCTGTCTGTTAAATAAGAAGTGAACCATTTGTGGACAGCACCAGAGAGGCCGAGGTGTTGTAGGCGTGATAAAAGAATTGTGTGGTCTACTGTATCAAAGGCAGCGCTAAGATCCAGTAGAACCAACACAGTCACCTTTTTGAAATCATAACTTAGTCTAAGATCGTTTAAAATCTTTAAAAGAGCAGTCTCTGTGCTGTGGTTCACCCTAAAACCTGATTGAAATTTCTCTAAAATTTGCTGCTGATCTAAAAAGGCATTGAGCTGGGTAAAAACAAGTTTTTCTAAAATTTTGCTTAAAAATGGTAAGTTGGATACCGGTCTGTAGTTGTTAAAATCATTAAAATCTAAATTGCTCTTCTTCAGAAGGGGTCTCACCACAGCCGCTTTGAAGGCTGCAGGAAAGACCCCAGTCTGAAGAGAGCAATTCATCAGGTTTAAAAGCTCCTCTCTAAAAGATTCATAAAATGACTTAAAAAATGGAGTGGGGACTGGATCTAAAAGACATGTGGTGGGCCTCACTGAGGAGAAAACTTTATCAAGCATCTCAGCATCAACCAGGACAAAACTGTCCAGTGTTTCCTCTGGCGAAGACAAACAATCAGATGTGTTAAAAACAGTAGTGCGGTTGGATAAAATGTTACATCTGATTGTATTTATCTTCCCCGTGAAGTGGACTGCAAAATCCTCACAGAGGGAGTCTGTGGGGGTTAAAAGAGACATGCTAAAATCAGGGTTTAAAATGGTGTCGATGGTTGAAAAAAGGATTTTTGGATTATTTTTCTTCTGGCTGATTAGATTTGCAAAGTATTTGTTCTTATGATTTCTAATTGTGTAATTGTATGCTTTTTGATTGTTTTTATATATTTCGTAGTTGATTGTTGTTTTATTTTTCCTCCATCTTCGTTCTGCCACCCTGCACTCTTGTTTCAATTTGCGTACTTCTTCATTTCTCCATGGGGGTGCAGATTTTGTTTTTATGATTTTTGTTTTTAAAGGAGCCACCTTATCCAACGCAGAACTAAGTCTACTGTTAAAATCATTTGCTATAAAATCACAGGGGGCAGGTAAAACCAAGTGGGGAGTGTTGTTTAGGATGTCGATAAAATTTGCAGCCACTTCAGGGGTTAGATGTCGCTTCCTCACGGTTCTCACAGAGGTCTCACGCTGTATAAAACCAGTGATGTTAAAAAACACACAGTAGTGGTCCGAGACAGCCAAGTCGACAACAGAGGACACATCCGCAGTCAGGCCATAGGTAATGACCAGGTCGAGGGTGCGTCCCCTGTTGTGTGTTGGCTGTCTGACGTGTTGGGTAAAATCCATGTAATTAAGAACATCTAAAAAATCTAGGGTAAAATTGTCAGAGGGATTGTCAATGTGTATGTTAAAATCACCGGTTAAAATTATCATATTGTAAGAATTGTGTAACTGTGATAAAAACGCTGAGAATTCAATAATAAAAAGGCTGCACTTTTTAGGTGGCCTATAAATAATTACTGTTAAAATTTTGGGGTTGCTAAAAACAAGAGAGTGATACTCAAAACTTGAGTATTGGTTAAAAACAATAGGTTTGGTGGCCAGGGTGTTACTGCATATTGAGGCTGTGCCGCCACCTCTCTTTCCTTCTCTTGTTTTAAAAGCAAAGTTAAAATTGGGGGGGGAGGCCTCTGTAAGAACAGCCGGAGCATCCGGACCCAGCCAGGTCTCAGTTAAAAACATACCATCCAGCTCGTGTTCTAAAATCAAACATTAACAGTAAAAGTCTTATTTAAAAGGGAGCGTACATTTAAAAGGGCAAACCTGATGGTAGATGGGTTGTTATTGTTGATGGGGAGTCCATAGTTCGAAGTGGGGGGAGCAGAGGATGAGAGAGGGCAGGGGGAAACAGTGATGAGGTTGGTGAAGGACGGTTTCCTGGGTATGGACGGTCTGTAGGGGCGGGGTCTGGACAAAACTGTAATTTTGTGCTGGGGAAGAGAGCAGGGGTTGATGCTGGGGCACAGACGGGCAGGAGGGATGTGGGATGTGGGGGTGGGTTGTCAGAGGTATGTAGGATGGGATTGGACTGCGTGGGTGATGTTGGAGATTAGGTACCGGTTGCCAAGTGGGTTGATGTGAAGTCCGTCGGGTGTGAAGAAGGGGTAGCGGTTCCAGAACAGATTAAAATTGTCTATAAAACCAAAGTTGTGATGGAGTGATGTTTGATTGAGCCAGGTGTTGAGTGATAAAATCCTGCTAAAACGCTCCCTGCCGCGGTTCATAGTGGGCAGAGGACCGGAGATAAAAACAGTTTTCCCTGAGTTTGATAAAAGGTTAAAAAGATCCTTAAAATGGCGTTTTGTGGTCTCGGATTGGCGGAGTGAAGCGTCATTTGTGCCGACATGAATTATGATCCGGGTTATTGTGGAGGGTGCTGTCTGAATAAGTGAGGGTAGTTTAATGAGGATGGTGGGGACTGTGGCTCCAGAAAAACAGTGTGTGATGGCATTAAAAAACTTGCAGTGTCTGATAATAGAATCCCCCACCAGGAGCGTGGTTGGTGCAAACAGAGGCCGCGGAGGGGAGGGTGTGACTGGGGTGGGACCTGGTGGAGAGCAGGGGACAGGAGAGCCTTGGGGGGTGCCCGGAGCGGAGCCGCCACGAGCGGCTGTGGAGCAGGGTGGAGGATCCGGAGACCGAACTGACTCCACTGTGGCCGGGTTGGTGGTGGTGGTAGTGTGGGCGAATGTGGGAGGGCCGCGCACCGGGCGGGGGGATCCACCAGGAGGCGAGGTGGCATCTGCGGGGGAACTCCTCGCCGTGCAACAGCGCAGAGACCCCCCCGCGAGTGAGGCAGCGTCCACGGGAAGAGTCCGCGCCGTAATGGAGCGCAGACACCCCCCCGCGGGCGAGGCAGCGTCCACGGGAGGACTCTGCGCCGTGATGTAGCGCAGAGACCCCCCCGCGGCCACCTCAGCATAGGACCTGCTCTGTGCAGCGCCTCTGGGGATTCCCTCCGCGTCAGAGCACACGGACCCTCCCACAGCAGGGACAGCGCTCCCGGAGGTATCCTGCGCCACGTTAGGGCACAGAGATCCCCCCGGGGCTTCCCGCAGTTGGTCCTGCGTGACACCCGGGGAGCCCCGCGCTGTTTTAGAGCGTGGGAAGCTCCCCGAGCGTCTGCGCACAGCCTCCTCCACCAACCTGCGACGTGAGGACACTGTGGACGTTCTGTGGTCTCCAGGCCTCTGCTCCGCGCCGCTCTGGGTATGGGCAGCAGGCTCCGGGACCGTAGAGGAGGGACGAGCACCGGGAGGGACAGGAGGAACAGCCGCAACCGGGGAACGTGAGGTGAGGACCGGGGTAGAGCATGATGAGGGGTGAGGACAGGTGATGGGATCCCAAAGAGCAGTGTCGTGGAGTGTGGTAGCGAGCTGTGAATGTCTAAGTACGGAGAGGGATATTTGCTGTGACTGCTTGAATGAGATGTCCATGAAATGTTCCAGAAGTTTCTCTTTATGTATGAGTTCTGTGGATAGTTGTGTAACACTGCGTTGAAGTTCCTCGGGGGTCATTGCGTTTACTGGTTTGGATGGAAGAATTGAAGCAAGTTGTGATTTGTAGATTTGTCTGTATGAGTTCTCGGGGGGAGCGGCGGTGTCCATGGTGGCGTATGTGGGCAGGCTGGTTACCGCGGTAACTGTTAAAAGGCTGATATACAGTCCAGTTAAAAGTGACAGTAATCCTGTTGTGGCACAACCTGTTAAAATCCGCTTAATCCATCAGTTGTTACGAATAAAAACAGTAATAAAAGCTTAGTTTAAAAAAATAAATCCAAAAAGTGTGCAGTTCAAAAAAGGCTCCAAACAAATGCGTCCGCCATCTTGCAAATGTACTCCTTTATATGAGACCACAGTTGGAACACGGAAGAAACTCTTGTCTTTCTCTCTATCTTTTCTCGCACAAAAAGATGGCATTTTAATTGAAGACTGCTAGCTAAGATATTAGCGCTTTTTCTACTACTATATCTACATGTACAGTATATAACCGGAAGACTGCAAAATCAGGGTATGTCCGGTCCGGTCCTGTCCGGTCCTGTCCCACGTATGTCATTCCCGCCACTGCTCCGACGTCATCTGAAACCCAAGAATATTGCACTACATGACAGATAATCAGTTTTTACGTATGTGTCCTGAGGGTGCCGCTCTTGTGTGCAGGATGTTTGCGCGCAGGAGAAAGCCGTCATACTGGGACTTCTCTGTGAACTGTACCGGGACAGAGGCCCACCTATCCAGCTGTAAACTGGGGAGAGCTTCAGCCCCGCTCCTGAAGGCCAACGGGACGTGTACGGGGGGGCTGCCTGTGGTGGTGAGCTGTGTCCCGGGCCGTGCCTTCTCCCCCACACCCATGAGCGGCTTCAGGAAGGCCTTCAGACAAGAGGTGAGGATGGGTCCACCTTCTTACATGTTTGCTTGTAAGCAGGTGATATGTTTTGTGATAAGACAACCGCATGTTGTGGTCTTTTTGTTAACCGGACCCCCCAGAAGAAATCTACACAGGCAGAAAGAACATGCAATTTCTGTATTTGAACCAAGGACCTTCTTGCTGAGAAGCGAGAGTGCCATCGTACTGCCCAGTGGCTTGCAGTATTGACTATTTACAGATGAATGACATGTACAGGCTCAGCAAGTCATGTTGAACAGTCTGACAGCAACAGGGAGGAAAGACCTGCAGAACCTCTCCTTCATACAGCAAGGGTGGATCAGTCTGTCACTGCAGGTGCTTTCCAGAGAAGATAAGATAAGAGTTCCTTTATTCGTCCCACAGTGGGGAAATTTCGTTGTTGCAGCGCACATACAGGACAGTAGTAAGAGCACACAGGGATCACTCAATATATACAACATGTTAGACCTGAACAACAGTGTACTTATGCCAAACTCTTTCTATTGGACAATAGATTAGATTTGATTAAATAAACAAACCTGAGTACCTCAGCTTTAATTTATATATTTATTTGAAACGTTGTAATTGTTACTTGTCATTTCCATTGAGATGTGATTCACCCAGCAGCCCTAATAGTGTACACACATCTACGTGTCCTACTTTGTTTCCTCCTAAATATATTTTAAACATAGATTGTGCTGAAATGGAAATGGAAAAGACCAAGACTGCCACTTTAGTGAAATGATTCTATAAAAATCCAGGGTAGATAAATGTTTACATGAGTTTGGAGCTCAGACTATACACACCCTGTCTGCTGCGATCTCTCACATCTCAACTCTCAACAAATGCAATATCTCACATTGTAACATTGTTTTAGCTAAATGTTCATATTGTGAGTGTTCAATCTACAGACGGCAGAAGCTGTAGGAGTGAATCAGTATACTGTCCTCATCAATCAGATACTTCTCCTTTGAGTTTTCCCCACAGTGCACCTGGGTTACTTAAGATCCGGGAATAATCCACTGTAAAATTAATTAATTTTTTAACTTTATTTATAGAGTTTGCATAGGTAAAAACAGAGACAGATATTCAAAATAAGTTTAGCAAAATATAGAAATATAAACAAATGGATTCATACAACATTTCTTTTCATGAAACAAAAACAAAACCCTCCCTCCACCCCAGCTCTTCTAAAAAAAAAAAAAAAAAAAAAGGGGGAAAAGACGGGATTTAATTTGGTCTTCATATTGTTTCAAATAATTTGTTTAATTCAAACATCAAAAGGAAATGTTTTTACAAAATCTAGAAACGGGGTCCATGTGGTGGTAAACTTGTCTTGTGATGACAATACCCGGTACCTGATTTTTTCTAAGGGTAACAAGGAAAGCACCTCCTTCAACCATTGTGTAAATGACGGAGCCGTATTCGACTTCCAGTTAAATAGGATAAGTCTGCGTGCGACTAGAGTTGCGAATGCCATAGCACTTTCCTGAAATCGATTAATCCTGCTAACTTTGGTCATTATTCCAAAAACCGCAATCCGAAAATCTGGCGTCAAGTCCTGTCCACTGATGTGAGACAGTACTCGGAATATGTCAATACCAATACCTGTCAAGGCAGGGACAAGACCAGATCATGTGGCCCTCAGTTGCAGGATTATGGCCACATCTGAGGCATGCTGGATCAACCCTAATTTTTTGCATCAGTTTGTATAGGGCAGATATCCGTTTTTTACCAAAAGGATCAAGCTCTAAGATGCTGTCAACCTGGTTTTTAGCTGGTAAATATGGAAATTAAGGATATAGGGTCTTGGCAAAACTGCGTATTTGCAAATACCTAAACAAGTGTGAAGTGGGAATATTGTAATCCCTGGTCAAAACATCAAAAGCGCAAAATGTGTTGCCTGTAAAAAGTTCATGAAAAAACTTGATACCACTATCGTGCCAATTTTGGAATGCCTTGTCTGAAATGGAGGGTAAGAAGAACGGGTTGGAAGATACAGGGAAAAATCGGCTAACCTCCCGAAGGGAAATATGTCTCCTAAACTGAAGCCATATCCGTACAAATGATTTTACAACTGGATTATTCTGTTGTTGTTTCTGACCCTGGGATAGCTGGGCGGTTAATAAAGGTAACAGATTAGACGACAATTCCATTTGAGCCCAGACCTCCCCTTGATTATTTTCATATGTATATTTCCAATGTAACACTTTGGCAATATTAGCTGCCCAGTAGTAGAAAATAAAATTGGGAAGCCCAAGTCCACTTGCTTCTTTCGGTACTTCCAAATAGGTCTTTTTCATTCTAGGATTTGAATTATTCCAGATAAATGCTGCAATTATTTTGTCTAAATTTTTGTATATTGACTTAGGTATGAAAATGGGGATAATTTGGAAGACATAAAGAAACTTAGGCAAAATAGCCCTTTTAACAATGTTTATTCTGCCTGCTAGTGAGGTTGGTAATGTTGCCCATTTTTTTAAATCCTGTGATGTTTGTTCCAACAAAATATCAAAATTCTGAGCACGTAACTCATCTATTGTGTGCGTTACATTTATACCTAAATATTTAAATGTCTTCTTTTCTACTTTGAAGGGAAATATAGAATAATTGTCATCAATACTATTATTTATCGGAAATAATACACTTTTTGAATAATTTAATTTATACCCCGATATATGTCCAAAATTATCTAACAACTCAAGCAGTCTTGGAACAGACATGTCTGGCTCTGAAATATAAAGCATTAAATCGTCCGCATAAAGTGATACTTTATGTGTGATTCCACCCCTGGAAATCCCAGCTATCTGATTGTCCATTCTGAGGGCTATAGCTAACAGTTCAATTGCTAAATCGAAAAGATAAGGTGAAAGACTACAACCCTGCCTACATCCCCGGCCTAATTTATAGAAATCTGAAAGTACATTGTTTGTCCGAACCGCAGCAGCTGGAAAACAGTACAATATCTCTATCCATTTTTGAAATGTAGAACCAAAGTCAAATTTCTTTAGGACCAAAAAGAGGTATGGCCATTCGACGCGGTCGAAGGCCTTTTCTGCGTCCAAGGAAAGTATTATTTCTTTTTGTTTGGTAGATTCTGGTGTATATAAAATATTCATCAAACGGCGCATGTTGTAGTACGACTGTCTTCCCGGAATAAACCCGGTTTGGTCTGTGTCAATGATTTGTGGTAGTGTAGAGTCAATTCTATTGGCTAGGATTTTTGTGAGGATTTTATAATCACAGTTTAAAAGGCTCACAGGCCTGTATGAGCTGCACTGTAAGGGGTCCTTGTCCTTTTTGTGCAGCACCGAAATTACAGCTTGAGTCATTGTAATTGGTAATCTTCCCAATTCGAGTGCTTCGTGGTACGTAGCCTTGAATATTGGTGCCAATTTATCTATAAAAAGTTTGTAAATTTCGTCAGGTCCCAGTGCCTTGTTATTTTGCATCGATTTAATTGCCTGAACAACATCACCTTTTTTTATCGACAGATTCTGAAGAGTAAAGATTAGAATAGAAATGTTTAAACTGATCGTTAACGGCGTGGATATCCATTGTTTTTTCTCCTGTGGGTTTCTGAATTTTTGATATAGTGTTGGCAGCTGCAGATTGTTTAATTTGATGTGCCAGAAGTTTCCCTGCTCTTTCCCCATGTTCATAAACCTTTTGTCTTGATTTAAAGACCTTATGCCGGGTTTGATTTATTTAGAAATACAGTTTTAATACCATTTTATATTAGAAGAGAACTACTAAAGGTTTCAAAATCTGTTGTTGTTTTTTTTTGTCTGATCCCCCCAAATCGAAATAACCCCATAGCAACGCCCTTAGAGACGAAAAAACTTCACAGCCCTTGGTGACGTCAGAGTGGGTACGTACAGTGAATATAAGATTACTACTAGATTGTAACACTTCGTTGGCACTGAGATAGTCCAGTGGTTGTGTCGATGCACTGCCAATCTATATACTGGGGTTCAAATCCCACCTCAGACACATTTTCACTCTCAAAACGTCAATTTATGTGTAGTGAGCAATTGTCACCTGTAGAGTGCAGTATTGTGTTGGGCATCAGTGGAGAGAAGAGAGAAAAGGCATTCCTGTGGCATAGATCCATGGTTTTCAATGCATGGGCGTTACCCGCTATGACGTCACACACAGGTTAGAGCATAGACAACTTAAATTAATGAAAAACACGTTCTTTTTATAAAATATAGGATTTTTTTTGCCGGAATCTATTTCAGATCGACATTGTCATGCAATTTTGATATCCACAATTTTGTTTTTTTAAACCCGGCATAAGGTCTTTAAAAAACATGCGCTCAGTTTGTGACACTGACAGATTCTCATATTCAGTATTTAATACCAGTTTATTTTTATATAGATCCGCCGTCGGGGCCTCTGCATAAAGCTGATCAGTCTCTTTTATTTGGTTATTTAATTTTTTTTGGAATGCTGAGTATGATATAATATGGCCCCTAAGATAGGCCTTCAGTGCCTCCCAGACAAGGTTCATTTGAGTTCCAGGAGTCTGATTTATTTCAATAAAATTATCTATTTCCTTAGAAATCTTTTCTCTAAATGACTCTGCAGTCAAAAGTGAAGGATCAAGCTGCCATGTGCGTCTAGGTCTGGGGCACTCCGGCAAGGCAATATCTAATTGCACTGGACTATGATCCGATATAACTATTGCATTGTAATGGCTGTCTGTCACGTTAGAGCAAATCCTCTTGTCAAAATAAAAAAATCGATCCTTGAATATGAACGATGTACAGGTGAGAAAAAAGAAAACAGCTTGGTTGTAGGGTTGTTGCTTCTCCAGGGGTCTGATAGGGCATAACAATCCATAAAGTTTTTAAGAACATTACCAGCTTTTGAAAGTTTACTATTGGGTCTTGGATTAGACCTGTCGAGCTGCGAGTCGAGCACACAATTAAAGTCTCCACCGAATATTAGTTGGCATTCTGTTAGGTCAGTTAGTTTTTCTATAAAACATAAGTAGAAGCCAGGGTCATCCCAGTTAGGCCCATACACATACACACTGCCTTTCACAATCCCATACCTTCCCCGATTATCCGCAATGGTTGATATTGGTATGAATGGAATTCCTTTCCGAATAAGAATAGCAGTTCCCCGTGTTCTGTCATCATATTTAGAGCTAAATATTTGCCCTATCCATGGTTTCCTAAGTTTGGTCTGCTCGGTTGATCGGAGGTGCGTTTCCTGTAAGTATATTACATCAGGACCAATAGATTTCAGATGTGTAAAAATTCTGGTACGTTTAATCGGATTGTTTATGCCTTTGACGTTCCAACTTATAAAGCAAAGAAGGTTAGTGTTTTGTGAATCCACCATTAAAACTGTGAATCGTACATCTGAAAAAAGTGTCACTCCTGTCAATTAAACCCAAAAATAAAAAGAGCCTCAAAGCACTTTTATCTTCGCACATATGCGTGCCATTAATCCTTATGGCTGTAAGTTATTCTTGATAAAGTCAATTGCCGTCGATGGGTCGGTGAACCGGTTGTCTTGCCCTGTTGCTGAAGTGGCAAGGCAAGGCAAGGCAAGGCAAGTTTATTTATATAGCACAATTCATACACAAGGCAATTCAAAGTGCTGAACAAAACAAGAAAGCATTAAAATCATAAATTATCACAGAACATTAAAAAGAAAGATAAAAATATAAAATCCCTCAGTTGTATGCACAGTTAAACAGAACCGTCTTTAACCTGGTTTTAAACATTGTCAGAGAGGAGGCCTGTCTCACATCTTCAGGAAGACTGTTCCAGATTTTAGCAGCATGAATCTGAAAAGCAGCCTCCCCATGTTTAGTTCTGACTCTGGGCACTAACAGGAGTCCAGTCCCTGTGCTCCTCAGAGTCCGGGCTGGTTCATATGGGACTAACATGTCACTAATATATTTTGGTGCGAGGCTATGGAGAGACTTGTACACAAGCAGAGCTGTTTTAAAGTCTATTCTCTGAGCCACAGGAAGCCAGTGCAGAGACCTGAGGACTGGACTAATGTGGTCGTACTTCCTGGTTCTTGTCAGGACTCGAGCTGCTGCATTTTGAATGTACTGCAGCTGTTTTACAGCCTGTTTGGACAGACCTGTGAGCAGGCCATTGCAGTAGTCTAACCTACTGGAGACAAATGCATGGATAAGAATCTCCAAGTCTGCTTTAGACACTATGTTTTTGATCCTGGCAATGTTTTTTAGATGGTAAAAAGCTGCTGATGTTACTGATTTGATGTGGCTATTAAAATTTAAGTCTGAGTCCAGTAATTACCCCTAGATTTCTGACCTTGTTTGAAGGTTTTAGGGAGAGAGACTGTAGGTGACAGATGACGCTCTCTCTTTGTTTCTGGGGACCAAAGACAATCATTTCAGTTTTGTCTGCGTTTAGCTGAAGGAAGTTGTTTTGCATCCACTCACTGATCTGTTGGATACAGTGAAGGAGTGAGTCCACTGGTCCATGTTCTCCTGCAGTCAGTGAGACATAGATCTGAGTGTCGTCTGCATAGTTATGATAGGAAACTTTGTTTCTGCGTATTAACTGACCTAACGGCAGCATGTAGAGATTGAACAGAAGAGGTCCCAGGATCGACCCCTGTGGGACTCCACAGGTCAGGGCCATATGATCTGAGACACAGTTTCCAATCTCCACAAAGTACTTCCTGTCTTCAAGGTAAGACCTAAACCAACTTAGGGCGGTGCCAGTGACGCCAACCCAGTCCTCTAGTCTCTGTAAGAGGATCTCATGGTCGACGGTGTCAAAGGCAGCACTTAGATCTAACAAGATTAAGATTGAGACTTTGCCTGCGTCAGTGTTCAGCCGGATATCGTTTGTAACCTTAACGAGAGCAGTCTCAGTGCTGTGGTGGGGTCTAAAGCCGGACTGAAACATATCAAATGAGTTGTTGATTATAAGAAATCTAGTAAGCTGTAGGTAGACAACTTTCTCAAGGACTTTCCCCATAAATGGCAGATTTGAGATGGGACGATAGTTGTTAAGTACAGTGGCATCCAGACTGCTCTTTTTTAGCAGGGGCCTGATGACTGCAGTTTTCAGGGCCTTTGGGAATATTCCAGAATGAAGGGACATGTTTACTATCTGTGTGAGTGAAGGTAACAGACTGCTCAGAACAGACTTCAGAAATCTAGTGGGTAGTACATCCAGGCTGCATGTGGAGGAGCTCAAACTGGAGATTATCTCTTGGACAGTTTTATCATTTACAGGTGCAAAGTGAGTTAGCTCAGAGAGCCTTTCTGGCTGTTGGATGGTTATCTGTGGATTGGAGACAATGGCGCTTTTGATGCCTTGAACCTTGTCATTGAAAAAATTAGCAAACTCATTGCATTTACGTTTGGAAGTAAGCTCTAATGGCATTTGAACAGGGGGGTTTGTTAATCTATTAACTGTTGAGAACAGAACACGCAGATTTTTGCTGCAGCCTTCAATCATTTCAGAAAAATACCTTTCTCTCGTACTACGTAGCACCCGGTTAAACTCGCACAACTTATCTTTGAAGATCTCGTAATCTACCTGGAGGTTGGACTTGCGCCACTTCCGCTCGGCCCTCCGGCACTTTCTCTTTTGTGCCCTGACCGAGTCTGCTTTAGCCCACGGCGCCTTCTGCTTATTTTTCACTATTTTAACCTTCACAGGGGCAACGGTATCCAGAACATTCAAAACACTAGAGGTGACAGAGTTAAACAGTTCATCTACAGTAGAATACGATGCATTCTCAAAGTTTATCATTTCCATAAATAGTTCACTCGTATTTTCATTTATGCGCCTTCTTCGAACAGTTGCAGAGTCCACTGGTGGTTTGTTAGTGAAACACATGTCAAAAAAAACACAGAAATGATCCGAAAGAGCAACATCGACCACGTTTACATTTGAAATAATCACCCCCTTTGTAACTAACAGATCTAGAGTGTGCCCTCTGCTGTGGGTGGGGCCACTTACGTGCTGAGTGAGATCAAAGGATTCAAGTACAGAACTCAGCTCATTTGCATTTCTGTCATCAACATTATCCACATGAATATTAAAATCACCTGTAATAACCAAACTATCAAAATCTGTGCATACAACTGAAAGCAACTCGGTAAAATGATCAATAAAACTGTGACATGACTGCGGTGGCTTGTATAGGACAACGAAGAGTATTGGAGGAGATTGTTTTTGTTGTATTTTAAAAGACACATATTCAAATGACGAAAACTTCCCAAGAGACATTCTATGGGAGACAAAGTGGCCCCAGCCGGGTCTCTCCTCTAACTAGACTGCCAGTGGCTGCGAAGCAGAGACCCTGTGCATCCTAGTGTTTAGAGAAAAGAGGGGTAGGGGAAGGCGGGGGAGGAGGATGGAGAGGTGGGTGGCTTTTGGGTGTTGAACGAGGGGGGCAGGGAGGTGGATGGGTTTTTGGTGATGGGTTAGGGGAGGGGCAGGCTGAGTTGGGTGGTGGACGAGGGGGGAGTGGAGGTGGAGGGTTTCTTGGTGCTGAGTTAGGGGGGGGAGGTGGGCTAAATGAGCAGGAGGGGGGGGTGGAATACTTATGGGGTTAGAGGAGGGACGGTGGTTGTGGGAGAATTTGAGTTGGACGCCCTAGGTGGCTTTGGAGGTACGTATGGGGAGTAGTTTTGAATGTTAGATAGGACTCTTGATCTGGCTACAGTGGGTGTGAGAGGAATAGTCTTCATCGCCGATCTTATCATGCCTGCAGAGTGTTCCGGTAAATCCAGTAGTGAAGGCGGGGATAGAAAACAAAGGGAAAGGTCGTCCTCATTTTCCCTAGATGGAGTGGATGTAGCGGGGGGGACCCAAGCCGGGTCCATGGAAGGTGATGAGGGAGTCTTTGGTGGAGACAGAGGTGGTTGAGGAACCCCCAGTACAGGCCTGACTGTAGCCTGGAGTAATGGGGGAAGCTTCACGGGAGCTGTAGGTGGGGAAGGTGCTGCTGAAGATGACGGAGCAGCCACTGCTGCTGCTGAAGATGATGGAGCAGCCACTGCTGCTGCTGTATCCACTGCTACTGGTGAAGATGATGGAGCAGCCACTGCTGCTGCTGAAGATGATGGAGCAGCCACTGCTGCGGCTGTATCCACTGCTGCTGCTGAAGATGATGGAGCAGCCACTGCTGCTGCTGAAGATGATGGAGCAGCCACTGCTGCGGCTGTATCCACTGCTGCTGGTGGTGCTGTATATGCTGATGGCGCTGATGAAGATGTGGCAGCTGCTGATGATGCTGGGGGTGGAGGCGTTGAGCTCTTTCGAAGCCGTGGAGGTGTTGAGTTCTTCTTGAATCGTGGAGGTGTGGAGTTCTTTTGAGGCGGTGGGGGTGCAGAGACCTCGGGAGTCGGTGGAGATGGTCGTGATGTCTGTGCCCTTTGCTTCTTCTTTCTCCCTTTCAACGGCTGCACGCGCTGCGCAGGCTGAGGTCTTAGGGCAGATGCAAAGTTATCCATCAGCACTTTTACTCCGTAGTTGTTCAGATGTGGGCCTTTTTCTTCAAAAAGCTCGTGCCTATTCCAGAACAGATTAAAGTTTTCAATGAAGCCAAGTCCTCTGCGTGAACACTCATTGAGTAGGAATGTGTTTAGCTGATACAGACGGCTAAACTTCTCAATTTTTCCATCTATATTTGGCAGTGGGCCACTAAGAAAAATTGTTATGTCCATTTTCTTGAGGTCATCCAGTAACAGCGTTAAATCCATTCGTAACTTCTCGCTTGCCTTCTCATAGATATCTACCGCCCCCGTGTGGATCAATAATGTACGCACACCACTGTTCTCAGATAACACTTTAGGCAGGAGAGTTCTTATCTCAGCAACTTTAGCAGAGTGAACTGAGACAGTGAGCATGGACTCCATGTTTACATTTTTCACCGAGCCATCTCCGATAAGGACGCAGTTTGTCCTTGGTGGAGGCGCTGCTGATTCATCTTCCAAAAGTGGTGAAAAGCGGTTTCTTGTAATTAAAGATTTTTGCTGTGGCATTATGACACTCTTGTTATCATTAGCTTTGCCTTGTTTGGGCTTGGCACCATATGTGTTCCAACAATTGTCTCTGTTGATTTTGGGAAATGAAATAGCGTCATCATAACTTACGTTCTGTCCATGTGGTCCATTTCCTTTCACTGGTATTGTTGTGTTCAGCCCCAATTCTGATTCAAGCACAAACATTCGGTCTTGAAGAAGTTTTAGCTCCTGTTTGAGTGAAAAACAGCCGTCGCAAAGTTTTGTTCTTTCCCGTCCTCCCGACATGCTGTAAGTTAGGTAAATTCCACAAGTCTTGTGTTGAAGTTTGTAAAAAGGAGTAATCCGTGTTTTGTGGAATAAAAATGTAAGCAAAAATGATTAAAGGAGATAAAAAAGCAGCAAGCGAGGAGCAGCAAGAGAATGCGACTGCTCTGTCCAGAAGCAGGAAGTGACTTGTAGGACCGCTGGGGACAGAACCCCGAACTTGACACCAGCACAGC
The DNA here is from genome assembly GCA_964034765.1 of Knipowitschia caucasica. Lineage (NCBI taxonomy): Eukaryota > Metazoa > Chordata > Actinopteri > Gobiiformes > Gobiidae > Knipowitschia > Knipowitschia caucasica. The sequence goes on from OZ035831.1 coordinate 14,819,267, forward strand.
TACGGAGCAGTCGCCTCATTGAAAGCAGCTCTCTTTTTGGCCACATCAGCCGTGTAGTCAGGAAAAATGCTTATTCTCCAACCCTGTAGTTTCAGTGTCGACGAGTTTGCAGCTTTTTTAAACACTTCTGCTTCCTCCTGGAAGTAATGAAATTTTACCACGATCACTCTGGGAGGGTCTCCATCTTGGGCCGGTCGCTGCAGGCCGCGGTGGGCTCGGTCCAGCATAGGGGTGAAGCCGAGACCCAGTTCGTCTTTTAACATGGTGGCAATAAAATCTGTCGGCTTCCCGGTGTTTTCAAAGCCTTCTTTCACCCCGACGATGCGTGCGTTGCATCAGCGCTGACGCCCCTCCAGGTCATCTAGCTTGTTAGCTAGCCGAGCTACCTCCGCCCGCAGCACGCTAACACCATCCTCCAATTGCTCTGTGCGATCCGAGTAGACATACAAACCAGATTCAACATCTTGCAAGCGGGTGTCCTGCTTCACTATATCTTCTTTGATAGTGTCTATCTTGTCGTTCAGGTCTTTCGTGCTTGAATCAATTCGCTCCAGTATTGTCTTCTCTGAATTAGCAATAGCCTCCATTAGCACATTCATGTCCGGGTAAGCAGCAGCCGCAGGCGGATCCGGGGCTTTTGCGGCCTGGTCTCTCTGGCCTCTGTTTTTGCTCATGATCCACCCACCGTTTCCAAAATTTGAGTAGATGAAATCGGAATCTGAATCGGTTCTGGTCCTTACAACCTTAGGTAGTTTTGGGGTAGATTCGGGGCCACTTTGGAGTTATTAAAATGTAAAAATCTAGACCATGCGGAGGAGCTTGGAAAAAAAACAGCTTCACATGGCTACGCTCACTTGCGCCCCCCAGCACTTACTTTTTGTCTAAACACATAATTGCTCTCGCACATGTTTGGAAAGGTCAGCCCACCCATGACCCCAGAAAGCCTTTACTACAGCTCTCCTCTATCTGCAGCTATGACCTGTAAGTTAGTGTAGTGATGTCACCACCTAAATTCTATATAAATAAACATGTATATACATTGGGAAGGAGCAGATGGAGAGGGAAAAATCCATCAGAATGTATATACAGGAAAGCTAACACTGGGGTGTGTGTGTGTTTGTGTGTGTCATCAGCAGCCCCTGGTGCGTTTGAGGGGCGGGGCCATTGTCGGGGAGGGCCGTGTGGAGGTGCTGAAGAACGGAGAGTGGGGGACGATCTGCGACGACCGCTGGGACCTGAGCTCGGCCAACGTGGTGTGCAGAGAGCTGGGCTTTGGGACGGCTCGAGAGGCCCTCTCTGGGGGTCGGCTGGGACAAGGTGTGTGTGAACTGAAGACAGTACACTGTTACACAACATCACACTGTCACTCAACATAACACCAATGACCACGCATGTATGTTTAAACTCTGTGTTTCCTTGGGAACATGAAGCTGACATCCCAGTTTCCCTCATGCCACTGTAGGCATTCTATAGTTGAGGCAAGAGCCACTCTCTGCTGAAACTGTGTGTGAGCTCTATAAAGATAGACTGGCTGTGTAATTGCCCATGTCTGGGCTAAATTATAACTGTCAAATAAAAAAGAAATCTCCACGTACACTTAACCAAACTCCCTGACCCGAGCACTGGCCTGTCAAAGTTTAGAGGGCTGCTGCCCGTCCACTGCAGCCTTTAGTTCAGTCATCATTCTCTGACTGAGCAAATAATGTGTGGTACTTTTACCTTGCAGTTAACTGGATTCAATCTTAGAAGTGACAAGGCAAGGCAAGATTGTTTGTGTCCTGGTGTGGATTTTATTTTTTAACTTTGGTTGTTGTACGTCTGTTTTCCTGGTTCCTAAGATTTGTTTGGAATTATTATTTGTTTTTACCTTGGACTTTTGTGTATTATCTCATAAAATCATTTTTGGCATTTGTCAAATTTTGGGTCCCTCTTCATCTCACCTAATGACAGGTTTTTTTTGTGTGTGTTTAAAATAGTGAACACAATACAATCCTTCAGTTGTATGCACATGTAACCCAGATATATTTTGATATTCTTAAAATATTTTTTAAAAAGTATAATGATATTGTTCATGTAATTTAAAATATCATTACATTTAAAATCATGTTTTTACCTGTGAAATAAAATGTTTTGTCAAGTCTCGCGAGGCTTGGGGCGAGACTTTGGGTCTGAGATTTGCGCGCCGCCATTTTGAATATAGCCGCTGCTTAGCATTTGTGGTTAGGTGTGTGGGACATGCTGCATTAAGAGCTGCTACAGGTAAACATTTACCTCTCTAACTCGCTACCTCTGCCAAATCAAAGATCAGTTCCTAAAACGTTGTCCTCCGAACCTTTTACAGATTCATGTGACCGCAAAGTTGTCTTTGCTGCGTATATGTGTGTGTGTGTGAAGAAGGAATCGGTGAGTGCAATGTTATTGTTATGCTAATGCTAACTGGCGCAAAATGCTATCCAGTGCTGGCATTTATTGCTATGTGAGATTTTTATTAAGCTAAATCAGCTAAACTATAAGTGTATGCCTCACTCTATGAATTGTGTTAAGGTACCTGTTTAATGTCGTAAATGAGTATGAACTTTTACTGTCATGAACAACCCATGGTTATTTAATGTATTCACCTGGTAGATAAGGGAATATTTATGCATGCATATTTTGTACACGGGCCAGGCTTAGGAGACTGCTTATTTTGGCGACTTGCCGTGAGAGTACTGCCAGCAGCCATCCTACAGTTACTTGTGTGTTTTGATCAGCCTTCACGTCTGCTGCGGTAGGACACGCTGTAGGCACTCGCTCACTCCCACCACCTTCTTCTGGATCCTAGAACTGTTTACCTCTTGGGACGAAGAGGTCCCAGGATCGACCCCTGTGGGACTCCACAGGTCAGGGCCATATGATCTGAGACACAGTTTCCAATCTACCACAAAGTACTTCCTGTCTTCAAGGTAAGACCTAAACCAACTTAGGGCGGTGCCAGTGACGCCAACCCAGTCCTCTAGTCTCTGTAAGAGGATCTCATGGTCGACGGTGTCAATGGCAGCACTTAGATCTAAACAAGATTAAGATTGAGACTTTGCCTGCGTCAGTGTTCAGCCGGATATCGTTTGTAACCTTAACGAGAGCAGTCTCAGTGCTGTGGTGGGGTCTAAAGCCGGACTGAAACATATCAATTGAGTTGTTGATTATAAGAAATCTAGTAAGCTGTAGGTAGACAACTTTCTCAAGGACTTTCCCCATAAATGGCAGATTTGAGATGGGGACGATAGTTGTTAAGTACCGTGGCATCGGAGACTGCTCTTTTTTAGCAGGGGCCTGATGACTGCAGTTTTCAGGGCCTTTGGGAATATTCCAGAATGAAGGGACATGTTTACTATCTGTGTGAGTGAAGGTAACAGACTGCTCAGAACAGACTTCAGAAATCTAGTGGGTTAGTACATCCAGGCTGCATGTGGAGGAGCTCAAACTGGAGATTATCTCTTGGACAGTTTTATCATTTACAGGTTGCAAAGTGAGTTAGCTCAAAGAGCCTTTCTGGCTGTTGGATGGTTATCTGTGGATTGGAGACAATGGCGCTTTTGATGCCTTGAACCTTGTCATTGAAAAAATTAGCAAACTCATTGCATTTACGTTTGGAAGTAGCTCTAATGGCATTTGAACAGGGGGGTTTGTTAATCTATTAACTGTTGAGAACAGAACACGCAGATTGTTGCTGCAGCCTTCAATCATTTCAGAAAAATACCTTTCTCTCGTACTACGTAGCACCCGGTTAAACTCGCACAACTTATCTTTGAAGATCTCGTAATCTACCTGGAGGTTGGACTTGCGCCACTTCCGCGCCTCGGCCCTCCGGCACTTTCTCTTTTGTGCCCTGACCGAGTCTGCTTTAGCCCACGGCGCCTTCTGCTTATTTTTCACTATTTTAACCTTCACAGGGGCAACGGTATCCAGAACATTCAAAACACTAGAGGTGACAGAGTTAAACAGTTCATCTACAGTAGAATACGATGCATTCTCAAGTTTATCATTTCCATAAATAGTTCACTCGTATTTTCATTTATGCGCCTTCTTCGAACAGTTGCAGAGTGCCACTGGTGGTTTGTTAGTGAAACACATGTCAAAAAAAACACAGAAATGATCCGAAAGAGCAACATCGACCACGTTTACATTTGAAATAATCACCCCCTTTGTAACTAACAGATCTAGAGTGTGCCCTCTGCTGTGGGTGGGGCCACTTACGTGCTGAGTGAGATCAAAGGATTCAAGTACAGAACTCAGCTCATTTGCATTTCTGTCATCAACATTATCCACATGAATATTAAAATCACCTGTAATAACCAAACTATCAAAATCTGTGCATACAACTGAAAGCAACTCGGTAAAATGATCAATAAAACTGTGACATGACTGCGGTGGCTTGTATAGGACAAACGAAGGGAGTATTGGAGGAGATTGTTTTTGTTGTATTTTAAAAGACACATATTCAAATGACGAAAACTTCCCAAGAGACATTCTATGGGAGACAAAGTGGTCTCTAAAAATGGCAGCTAAGCCTCCTCCTTTTTTGTTTTCCCGTATTTCAGATTCAAACTTGAAATTTGGTGGTGATGCTTCTATTAAAACTGATTTTCTGAATTTTGGTCAAGCCAAGTTTCAGCCATGAACATAAGATCAAGATTATGAGAAAAATAAAATTATTGATTAAAAAAGACTTGTTACAAAGAGATCTGACATGAAGCGTAGCAAGTTTCAAAGTTTCAGTATCAGCGGTTGCGGTCGGCTGATTCTTACACGGAACAAGAATTAGATTTTCCAGATTAGACTGATTAACTCCAGATGTTTTTCTGTAATGTATTCTTTGGTGTTATCACTAAGGGAATGGCACAGGTGGCTTCATGACAGGGCCCCAGCCGGGTCTCTCCTCTAACTAGACTGCCAGTGGCTGCGAAGCAGAGACCCTGTGCATCCTAGTGTTTAGAGAAAGAGGGGTAGGGGAAGGCGGGGGAGCGAGAATGGAGAGGTGGGTGGCTTTTGGGTGTTGGAACGAGGGGGGCAGGGAGGTGGATGGGATTTTGGTGAGTGGGTTAGGGGAGGGGCAGGCTGAGTTGGGTGGTGGACGAGGGGGGAGTGGAGGTGGAGGGTTTCTTGGTGCTTGAGTTAGGGGGGGGAGGTGGGCTAAATGAGCAGGGAGCGGGGGGGGGGTGGATAATCCTTATGGGGTTAGAGGAGGGACGGGTGGATTTTGTGGGAGAATTTGAGTTGGACGCCTAGGTGGCTTTGGAGGTACGTGATGGGGAGTAGTTTTGAATGTTAGATAGGGGGACTCTTGATCTGGCTACAGTGGGTGTGAGAGGAATAGTCTTCATCGCCGATCTTATCATGCCTGCGACTGTTCGGTAAATCATGCCTGCAGAGTGGTGTTCCTTTGGTACAAATGAGGAACCCCCAGTAGTGAAGGCGGGGATAGAAAACAAAGGGAAATGTTTGTGGGTCGTTGACCTTAACTCACTGACTGACCAGGCATTTACCAGACTTGAAGGAAGTGCATTCTGCCAGCAATTTCAGGTGATTTGACCCAACTTTGAAGTGCCCACAGAATATTCAATTTTTTAGACGATGTACACACCCAAGGCACCAAATTAAGATTCACCTCTCCTCTTTACTCTGAAAAAACAGTTTTGTTCTACCTCTTTACGTTCTTGAGTTATTCGCCAAAACAAAGCCTACTTTCACCCATAACACCTGGTCTGAGCAAGAAAACAAGAGGAATCGAGCTGATGTAAACAGAACATATCAGCAGAAAAAGACTTTAGATGCATTTTTGCTGCTTAGTGACAACTCAAAACATCTTCCACACTTGTTTCCATTACTATAATTATATAAACATGACTCTGAAATATACTTTTGATGGCAAATTGTTGGCAATTTATTCACAGCTAAAAATTTATACTTTCTTCTATACCATCAACCAAAACGTCAAACAAACAACAACACAAAGATCATTAAAAAAACCTATAGATGTATAAAATAGAAAGGAAGCATGTGAATTTGAGTGTGTGTGTGTGAGTCAGTGTGCGAGCGAGTGTCTGTGTGAGTGAGTGTCCAGTGTGCGAGTGAGTGCCTGTGCGATTGAGTGTCTGTGTGTGTGAGTGTCAGTGTGCGGTGAGTGTCTGTGTGCGTGGAGTGAATGAGTGAGTGCCCGTGTGAGTGTTTGTGAGTGTGTCCGATAAATCATGATCAGGTTGCTGAACGAATCCGAGGCAATCAGTAACAACAGGCAGCTGATACGCTCGAGAGCGGAAGGTGTGTCTCTGCTTCGGGGCTCTTGCTCGCGCAAATATGGCTGCAGATACGGACCTCCACCGGGTCTCCCCTCTCTCCCCTCTCATCCTAACTCACTGAATCCGCAGTCAATCTCTGAAGCAGTGATATACTGCTTATAACTATCTTTTTTGGCCATCACTTCTGCTAAACACTATCGATAAACTAGATCGGATCCGTCCTCAATGCTACAGTACGCTATCATCGCCTCAGCTACGCAGCACGATCTCCAAATGACCCCAACTCCTCCTCCTTCTCTCCACTGACTTATGACCTCTCCTGTGGTGCAATACTGCATCCTACTGGTGGTTGATTTAGCTTACAGGTACAGTTTGCACTATAATATCATGTTGGGGTCATTAACAAGGGCGCCAGACCTATTACTGCAGCCTCCCGTGTAAAAACACGAAAAGTCGTCCTAAGTTCGTCTTGGGCATGAGCGTCACTATACAATAGAAGCGACTTTTGTCGCAATGGGCATGAATGAGTTAACAAACTGGACCAATTACTTACGTGGGGTGTGGTGAAGTGTGTTGTGAGTGTGTTGTGGAGTGAACTGAGGAATGCTGACACGAATCATGGAAATCAAAATTTCTGTAATGTTTTAATGTGTTCATGGAATAATTATTTTTTGTCAACAGCATACGTGTAAGTACTAAGATTCAAAGATGACAAGCTTTATTGAACAGGTGTAAAAGTGAGAGTACTCTGGGAAGAGTACTCTGAGAAAAGTCCTCATGCGAAAGTACTCTGAGATGAAATACTCGCTGAAGGTACTGGGAGCCCCTCCCTCTGCTGTTTTGTCCGGACAGTGATTCGGTCCAACCGCAGTGAGCGGTCATTGGGAGGAGGACAACTTGGTTTGTAACTCACATTAGGGGAGTGTATAATTAGAAACATACATATTGTAAGTCTGTATTTGGCTACAGCCTCTGCCATGATGTCACACACCGTCCCTGTCAATGCAGTTATGTTTTGGCCCAATTGATTGATTGACAGGCCGCACCATGCGACGAGAGGAAAGTGGGCGTTTTCCTTGTGTTCGAATGTTTTGTTTTTCAGATGACAGATAAACTGCACCTGCTTCAGATGACATGAGGATGAAATTAAGGAAATGAGCCTCTACTTTGGCACTCAAAGCCACAATATGAATGAGGACGATCCGGGAGGAGCACAGGATGGAACAGTAATCTACACACACATACAATGCATTTTTATAACTTTGGACCACGACCAACAGAGGGGAGTATGTATTGTCATAGGTGTCATGGTCCTTAACCTTCTGAAATCATTAGAAGAAGTGTAAAACATATATTTAACAAAACAAATAAATAATAAAGGGCAGCCTAAAAAAGCAAAATGGGAAAATTATTAAGTAATTTTCGGAGTTTGCCAAAATGAATAAAATTCTATATTTGTCCCATAGGGGTCCTTCTAAATTAGTGTTATGTGCAAAATTCAAAGGGTGTTGTGCAAATTCAAAAGGAAAATAATACGCTTTAACATCAACAGATCTACGTCTTTAAGATAAATAGATCATATAATAATAAGATAATAATGAATAGAATGAATAGTCTGGAGCTATACATGTCATTGGATTCGAGGAGCTATAAGGTTGAAGTGTCAGAATAAACAATAGTAATAATAGTTAGACTAGTGAAAATCAAAATAGTTCTATTGTGGAAAATAAGTTTCAATAATGTCAAATTATTCTATTAACTAGAAGTAAAAAGGAATCAAATAGAGTCCAGATTCTTAGATGCTTCTGTTTTCCCACATCTGTAGGAACTAGTGCAGATGGTTTTAAAGACTAGTATTAAAGGCAGACAGAGAACCGACAGGCTTTAACACAATTTTTAAATCTATAAATACTCAAATAGTAACAGTTGCATTTGACGCAGCCTCTGAGCTGCTCCATTGGAGAACAGGTCAAATGTTATTGTTATTAACAAACAGCTGATGTATTTACACATATTAAGTTTGGGACAACTCTTTAAACAGTTATAAGACAGTGGACAGATAGCCATGAAGTTGATTTTGTTTATTAAATAATTAATTCATAGCCTTATAATCGTAAGAACGTTTTAAAATATTAACATCCCTTTCAGGGCAACTTGATTTAGATGTATGTCTTTAATATTGGAGAACGACAGTTGTGTTTTTTGGAATTGTCTGAAATACAATACATAGAAGAGTGATTTGCAGAACAAGAACCGGCCAATAAAATATCGTCTATTGCCAATGCTATTTGTTACAAACAGAACTCAAAAGTTGTGGGGGGGGGTGGTGAACGGGAAGGGGGAATATGCTTGGCTCAAACTACAACCATGATTTGGAGTCACAATAGAGTGTAAAATAGATGAGTGCTTCAAAAATAGAGTTTAGTTTTTAGGACAGTGCTTATATCAATCGTAAGAAGGACCAATTTCCTTCATATTATGTCAAAAGTATTTACTTCAAAGGTAGATAAAGTTCATTACAGTTTATTGCACAGTTTTATAGATACTGTCAAATTCACTTGTTTCAAACATAGGTGAATGTTTGACAATGCAAAAAGCCAATGAGATAGATTAATGAGATCGATTAGAACCAACACAGATTCAAAAACATTTGTACAGCATTGTTAATGAATTTGGGTATAGCACCAAAAGTAGATCTTTAGGTAGTTGAGAATTTTAAGAGTCAGCAACAGATTTCGATGAATCAAAATACCGTTGTATAGGGACTAACCCCAAGAACCTGCTTAAATAGATTAGCTCCTGTACGGATAATCCAATTTGAATTAACGATGTACATTTATCCCAAACGGTCCCTGAGAGAAGGAAGTGACAGCACATCCGGGTTCCACAAAATATGTTTGGAAAAATGAGCAAAGCCCCACAAAATGGCACAGAGCCACTGATAATGACAGCAAACCACAGATAGATAGATTTATTAGATAAAAACATATGGTTTTAAGAATAATGGCTCCATAAAAGCAAAGGATGCAAACATAATTGGTAAATAGATTAGAATATTTTTTAAACTATAAGTGAATATTTTTAGTGCTTAATTTCAGACGGGGTTGAAGAAGGATCAGAATGACAGCAGTGGTCATCAAAGGAGTTTAGTGAAGGAATGTTTCAATGTGGTTGTTGTGTTGTTCTCTTCCTGATTAACTCTTCACGGATACGAGCCAAACTAGGATGAAGAATCTCCCCAGTCCCTCACCCAGAGAATATTGAAAGATTGTGACCTATTGTTATTATAGGTCAAAAGAGGACTGACCCGAATTTTCCATAAAATGCTGCACATCAGACAAAGGAATATGCACTCAGGAATCATAGAGATGACCAGCTTACAAAACCAGACAATTATTGACTCCAAGAATAAACTAATGCTCTCTCCACTCTCGACGAGGGCAAAAGTCCAACCACAATCAGGCGCCCAGTGGTGGGGGGCATTGTTTGCTCAGGTGGAGATGGAAGACCGGTCCAGAATCAGGACCAGGGGCCCAGACGCATCCAGATCTGTGGACCGTCATCGGACCCTTTTGATAGAAACTGCTGGGGAGGAATTGGCAGTCAGTCAGCCGGAGGGCCAGGAGAGGGACATATAGTTTAGAGCTTTCTTTTTTGTGAATATCTGTATCTGATTTAAAGATATTTAAATGCAGATGTTTAACGTGAAGATCTCTGTCTCGCTCTTGCATCGACTTTGGATACGTCAGTCTAAGGGAATTATTACTTCAGTACGATGTTAAGGTAGGGTTAAGGTGGTCTGAGTTAGATGGTTAAGTTAGGATTAAGGTGGTCTGATTACGATGGTTAAGGTTAGGTTTAAGGCGTGTCTGAGTTAGATGGTGAAGTTAGGTTTAAGGTGGGTCGAAGGAAGATGGTTAAGGTATAGGGTAAGGTGGTCTGAGTAAGATGGTAGGGTTAGGGTTAAGTGGGTTCTGAGGAAATTGTTAAGGTTAGGGTAAAGGGGTCTGATAAGATGGTAAAGGTTAGGGTTAAGGTAAGGATTAAGCGGTCTGAGTAAGATGGTTAAGGTTAGGGTTAAGGCGGTCTGAGTAAGATGGTTATGGTTAGGTTTAAGGCGGTCCTGAGTAAGATGTTAGGGTTAAGGTTAAGGCGGTCTGAGTAAGATGTTAAGGTTTTGATTAAGGTTAAGGCGTTCTGAGTAAGATGGTTGAGGTTAGGTTTAAGGCGGTCTGAGTAAGGATGGTTAAGGTTAGTGTTAAGGCGGTCTGAGTAAGATGGTTAGGGGTTAGGGTTAAGGCGGTCTGAGTAAGATGGTTAAGGTTTGAGTTAAGGTTAAGGCGGTCTGAGTAAGATGGTTGAGTTAGGGTTAAGGCGGTCTGAGTAAAGATGTTAGTTAGTTTAAGGCGGTCTGAGTAAGATGGTTAGGGTTAAGGTTAAGGCGGTCTGAGTACGATGGTTAAGGTTTGAGTTAAGGTTAAGGTGGGTCGGAGTAAGATGGTTTAAGGTAGTCCTGAGTAAGAAGGTAGGGTTCATGGTTTAGCTGTTGATTGACTGACTTGTGTTGGTGGATTTCAATGGTGTTGTATGTCCTCTAATGCCTTCTTTGTGACCTAGGCTATACAGAATCAATTGTATTGTATGTAAGTATGATGGGTAAGGTTAGGTTAAGGCGGGTCCTGAGTAAGATAGTTAGAGGTTAAGGGGGTATTAAGGCGGTCATGAGTTAGATGTTAGGGTTAGGGTTAAGGGTGGGTCCTGAGTAAAGATGGTGAAGTTCGGGTTAAGGTGGTCTGAGTAAGATGTTAAGGTTTTAGGGTTAGGGTGGTCTGAGTAAGATGTAAGGTTAGGGTTAAGGTGGGCTGATGAGATGGTTTAGAGGTTAGGTTAAAGCGGCACTCACTGACTTTATTTTTGTATTCTTTACGGAACAGCTATCCCATGCCATGCAAGTGCATTGGGATTATTCTCCCTTTTGAAGAATAGTACGCAGATTTGGGCTGGCGTGACATTTATTTTAGATCGAGTTTTGATGAACAAGAAGAGAATGTGTTTCGGGTCGCAGAATGTGACCAATCACAGCGGACCACTGGCCCCCACTTTCACGTGAGAAATCTACAGGTCAGTTAGCACAGAAGGCTGAGTTAGCACGGCAAAGAAAACAAACAAGTGGCGGAGCTAACTGAAGCTTCCTCGCTTCGTCCACGGTTACTGCATACACAGCGAGACAAGCCATCCAAATGAAAGTCTCCGTTCCTACCGCGCCATTCCACGGTTCTAATCGTCTATGGTCAAAACGCCATCCACGTGCAATCCATGTCCATCGTATTTATCATATTGGGAGACGCTAGGCGTCCGGTCCCAACAGTGGGATGTGTGTGGTGGGGGTTCGATAGCTTCGTGGGTGCGGGGAGGGAGCATAAAGAGAGAGGCCAGCGAGTCTGCGCTTCAAAATCCCAAAGTCATAGTGCAGCTTTAAAAAGCCATAACCCTTAACCATCTCACTCAGACCACACCTTTATCCCTAACCTAACCATCTTACTCAGACCACCTTAACCCAGAACTTAACCATCTAACTCAGACCACCTTAACCCTAACTTAACCATCTTACTCAACCCACCCTTAACCCTAACCCTAACCATCTAAACCTCAGACCTGCCTTAAACCTAACCCTATCTATCTTACTCAGACCCCCTTAAACCTAACCTTAACATCTTACTTACAATACAAGACAATTTATATTCTTGTAATAGCCCTAGGTCACAACAGAAGTCCATATCAGAACTTAACAAAAACCATTGAAATCACCAACCACAAGTCATCAATCAACAGCTAAAACACATGAACCCTAACCTTCTTACTCAGACTACCTTAACCATCTTACTCAGCACCACCTTAACCTTAACTCAATCTTAACCATCTTACTCAGACCGCCTAAACCTTAACCCTAACCATCTACTCAGACCGACTTAACCTCAACCATCCCATCTTACTCAGACCGCCTTAACCCTAAACCTCATACCATCTACTCAGACACGTCCTTAACACTTAACGTCAAACCTTAACCATCTTACTCAGAACCGCCTTAAACTTACCCTAACCATCTTACTCAGACCCCGCCCTTTAACCCTGAACCTTAACCATCTTACTCAGACCGCCTTAAACCTAACCTCAACCATCTTACTCAGGACAACCCCTAGCCTAACCTTAACCAAACCTTAAACCATCTTACACAGACCGCCTTAACCTTAACCTTAACCCTAACCATCTTACTCAGACCCTGCTTAAAACCTGAACCATAACCAGCTTACTCAGACCGCCTTAACCCTAACCTTAACCATTCTTACTCAGACCCAGCCTTAAACCTTAACCTTAACCCTAACCTTAACCACTTACGCAGACCACCTTTACCCCTAAACCTTAATGAACCATCTCCTCAACCCACCTTAACCCGAAGCCCTAACCATCTTAACTCAGACCAAACCTTTACCAAACCTTAACCATTCTTCCCTCAGCACCCACCTTAAACCTAAACCTTAACCATCAAAACGACAGACCGCCTTAAAACTAACCTTAACCAACCGTACTCAGACCAACCTTAACCCTAACCTTATAACCATCTAACTCAGACACGACTTAGCCCTAACCTTAGCCATCGTACTGAAGTCAATAATTCCCTTTGACTGACTATCATATCGATGCAAGAGCGAGACAAAGATCTTCACGTTTTAACATCTGCTTTAATTATCTTTACAACAGATACAAATATTCAACAAAAAAAAGAGTGCTCCTAAACTAATAATGTCCCTCCTCTCCTGGCCCTCGCTTACTGACTGCCAAGCTCCTCCCCAGCAGTTTCTATCAAAGGGTCCGATGACGTTCACAGAACTGGACTGGTCTGGCCCTGTCGCTGGTCTGGACCCCGGTCCTTTCCATCGTCACAGGAGCAAACAATGCCCCCCACCACTGGGCGCCTGATTGTGTTTTGACTTTTGCCCGCGTCGAGAGTGGGAGAGAGCATTTTTGTTTATTCTTGGAGTCAATAATTGTCTGGTTTTGTAAGCGGGTCATACCTCTATGATTCCTGAGTGCATATTCCTTTGTCTGATGTGCAAGCATTTTGTGAATATTCGTCAGTCCTCGTTTGACCTATATTATCCAATAGGTCCCACAATCTTTCAATATTCCTCTGGGTGACGGGACTGGGAGATTCCATCATCCTAGTTCGGCCTCGATATCTGTGAAGAGTTTAATACAAGGAAGACGAACAACACACAACCACATTGAAACATTCCTTCACTAAACTCTTTGTATGACCACTGCTGTCATTCTGATCCTACTTCAACCTCGTCTGTAAATGTATGGCACTAAAACATCACTATAGTTTAAACATTCCAATCTATTTACCAATATGTTTGCATCTTTGCTTTTATTGAGCCATATTCTTAAACGTATGTTGTTATCTAAGAAAACTATCTATAACTGTGGTTTGCTGTCATTATCAGAGTGTTCCCTCTGTCCATTTTGTGGGGCTTTGCTCATTTTTCCAAACACATTTTGTTTGAACCAGGAAGTGCCTGTCACTTCCTTCTCTCAACACCAGTTTGTGGGATAAATGGGTACAACGTTAATCAAATAGTATTCACCGTAACAGATACTAATCTATTTTAGCAGGTTCTCCTGGGTTCAGTCCCTATACAACGGTATTTTGATTCTCTAATCTGTTGCTGACTCTTAAAATTCTCAAAACTACTAAAGATCTACTTTTGTGCTATACCAATCATTAAAATCTTTTCTAATGTTTTTGAATCTGTGTTGGTTTCTAATCCATCTCATTAATTCTATCATCTTTAGCTTTTTGCATTGTCAACATTCACCTATGTTTATACAAGTGAATTTGACAGTATCTAATATAACTGTTGCATAAACTGTAATGAACTTTATCTACCTTTGAAGAAATACTTTTGGACATAATATTAGGAAATTGTCCTTTTTTATCCGTTTGATATTAGCCCTGTCTAAAAATAATTCTCTATTTTTGGAAGCCATCTATCTATTTTACACTCTATTGTGACTTACAAATCTTGTTTAGTTTGGAGCCAAAGCATATTCCCCCAACTTTTGAAGTTCTGATTGTAACAATAAGCATTGGCAATAGACGATTTTTTTATTGGCCGATTCTTGTTCTCTAAGCACATTCATTATTGTATTTCTGACAATTCCAAAAACAACACAGTCGTTCTCCAATATTAAAGACATACATCTAAATCAAGTTCCTGAAAGGGATTTAAACTATTTTAAAACGTTCTCTACGATTATAAAGGCTATGAAATTAATTATTTAATAAACAAAAGCACATACAGAGGCTTCTGTCCACTGCTTATAACTGTTTAAAGAGTTGTCTCAATAATTAATATGTGTAGATACACAGCTGTTTGTAATAAACAATAACATTTGACCTGTTCTCCCAATGAAGCAGCTCAGTGGCGGCGTCAAACAAAGTTATTATTTGAGCTATTTATTAGAGTTAAAATTGTGTTAAAGCCTGTCGTTCTATGTCTGCATTTAATACTAACTCTCTATAACCACATCTGCCTAGTTCCTACAGATGTGGAAAACAGAAGCATCTAAAATCTGACTCAATTTGATTCCTTTTTACTTAGTTATTAAATAATTTGACATATTGAGACTATTTTCACAATAGAACTATTTGATTATTCCCTAGTCTAACTACTTATTACTACTGTTTATTCTGACACGATCAACCTATAGCTCCTCGAATCCGAATGACATTATAGCTCAGACTGATTTCATTCTATTCTATATTAGATCTTATTATTATTGATCTATTACTTAAAGAGTAGATCTGTTTTGATGTTATAAGCGCTATTATTTCTCCTTGTGAATTTGCACAACACCCATTTTGAATTTGCACAACACTAACTAAATTTAGAATGACCTCCCAAGGGGGACAAATATAGTTTTTTATTTCATTTGCAACTCCGAACAATTACTTAATAATTTTCCCATTTTTGCTTTTTAGGCTGCCTTCTATTATTTATTTGTCTTGTAAATATAGTTTTAAACACTTCTTTCTAATGATTTAGAAGGTTAAGGACCATGACCACCTATGACAATACAATGACCCCCTCTGTTGGTCGTGGTCCAAAGTATAAAACATGCATCTGTATGTGTGGTAGATTACTGTTCCAATCCTGTTGCTCCTCCCGAATGCCTCAATTCTATTGTGGGCTTTGGTGCCAAAGTAGAGCTCATTTCCTTAATTCATACTACGGGTCATCCCTGAAGCAGTGCTGTTTATCTTTCCTCTGAAAAGAACAAACATTAGAACATACAAGAAACGGCCCACTTTCCTCTCGTCGCATGGTGCGGCCTGTTCCAATCAATCCAATGGGCAAAACATAACTGCATTGACAGAACGGTGTGTGACATCAGGGCAGAGGCTGTAGCCAAATACAGACTTAACAATATGTATGTTTTCTAATTTTACACTCCCCTAAAGTGAGTTACAAAACCTAAGTCAGTCCTCCTCCCAATGACCGCTCACTGCGGTTGGACCGAATCACTTGTCCGGACAAACAGCAGAGGGAGGGGCTCCCAGTACCTTCAGCGAGGTATTTCATCTCAGAGTACGTTCCGGCAAGTACTTTTTTCTCGAGAGACTCTGGCCCAGAGTACTCATCTACTTGTACACCTGTTCAATAAGCTTGTCGTCTTTGAATCTCTAGTACTATATTCACCGTATGCTGTATGACAAAAAATTATTTATTCCCATGATCACATTAAAACATGACAGAAAACTTTTGTTAATTCCCATGATTCCAGTTCAGCATTCCTCAGTTTCACTCCACAACACAGCACACAACACTAACTCCCAACACCTCCACGTTGAGTATTGTCCAGTTTGTTAACTTCATTCACTGCCCATGACGACAAAAGTCGTTCTAGTTGTTTTAGTGGACCTCACTGCCACAGACGACTTAGACGACTTTTTTCCGTGTTATTACACGGAGGCTGCAGTAATGTCTGGCCACCCTTGTTAATGACCCCACAACGACTGATATCTTGTGCGAAATGTACCTGTAAAGTGATTAAATCACCACCATTAGATGCAGTATTGCACCACAGGAGAGGTCATAAGTCAGTGGAGAGAAGGAGGAGGAGTGTGGGGTTTTGAGAGCGTGCTGCTGTAGCAGAGCGATGATCAGCGTACTGTAGCAGTGAGAGACCGATCAGATCTAGTTTAGCGATAGTATAGGCAAGAGTGTGGCAAAAAAGAATAGTTATAACTGTATACTCTGCTTCAGGAGATTGACTCTCGCGATCCAAGTGAGTGAGGTCCGAGAGGGGAGAGAGGGGAGACCCCGGTGGAGGTCCGTATCTGCAGCCATATTTTTCGCGGACAAGAGCCCCGAGCAGAGACACTCCTTCGCCTCTCAGCGCGTATCAGCTGCTGTTGTTAACTGATGCATGGCTCGGATTCGTTCAGCATACCTGATCATGATTTATCTGGGGGGGGGACACACCACAAACAACTCACACAACAACTTTAAGACAGCACCTCACTCACTCACTCACGCACAAAGACCACTCACGATCGCCATCACTGACAACCACTCACAACACACAGACACGCTCCTCGCAACAGACACTCACTCCACACTGACACTCACATCACACAGACACTCTGCTCCTCGCCACACTGACATTCACGACACACACACTCAAATTCAACATGCTTCATTTCTATTTTTGGTAATACATCTATAGTTTTAATGATCTTTGTGTTGTTGTTGTTTTGAACGTTTTGGTTGATGGTATAGGAAGAAAAGTTTAAATTTCTATCTGTGAATAAATGCCAACAATTTGCCATCAAAAGTACTATTTCAGAGTCATGTTTTTTATAATTTTTGTAATGGAACAAGTGTGAAGATGTTTGAGTTGTCACTAAAGGCAGCAAAAATGCAATCTAAAGTCTCTTTTCTGTCTTGAATGTTCCTGTTTACATACAGCTCGTTACCCGCTGTCTTTTCCTTGGCCAGACCTGGTGTTAATGGTGTAATACCTTTGTTCTATGGCGATAACTCAAGAACGGTAATAGGTAGAAACCAACGGTTTTTTTTTTCAGAGTAAAGCAGGAGAGGTGAATCCTTTAATTTGGTGCCCTGGTGTTTACATCGTACATAAAAAATGAATATTCTGTGGCATCAAAGTGGGTCAAATCACCTGAAAATTGCTGGCAGAATCACTTCTCAAATCTGAAAATGCCTGGCAGTCAGGGAGTTTAAGGTCAACGTAGTGTATGTGACATGACGCACAAACATATAACCTTACACAAACATATACATGACACAAACTTATAACATACACAAGAGGCCTGTAATTTTAAACTTTGTTATAATTTTCCATGTCAAATTACAATTGTCTCATGAGACTATTTTATAGTTGCAACTTTCAGAGCCTCAAACATGCAAACTTTGAGAGATTTTTCCTAAAAGATCCATATTCAAACTTTAGTGTTTAAACCCACCGTGGTCTTTAAAATCGGAGCCTTGTCACAAACTGTGTCCCCTATATTTTTTAATGAGCTCTTGTTACTTAACAAAAAACTCATGCACTTGCAAATAAGATTGTTTTTCCCTTTTTTTTAAAGCCAGTTCGGATTCCTTAAAAATGTAATTAGTTCAGACTTTATAACTTCACCCTTGGTTTTTTAACGGTCATTGGTGGAGAAAAGACCATTGTCCTATGTGTGTTGTGTCCTTGCAATCCAATCAAATGTCTCAGATAAACTGCCAAACAGTTTTATCAAAGACAATAATGTGTCGCTAATTGTTTCATTTAGCTATTTGGTAGAGAAACATGTCTAAATGATTTCAAAAAATGTCCCTACATCTTGTTTTCAACCAATAACAGTGTTGCGTCTTATGTTATCAGAAAATATCCAATATCACCTTTAGCCAAAAATTCAGACATGGCTTTAAATCATTTTCAAACTTTTGATGTCTGAACCAAACCATTTTGTACTTAAATGCAGCGTCCATTAAAAGCTCAGTTCTCTTTCTAGCACCAGTTCAACTGTGCATTGGACTGTTTTTAAATATTTAATAACGAACCACGGTCAAAGGTTTGAAAACACTGCTTTAAAATACCGTATTACCAAGATCATAGCCAGTAAAATCAATATTTCTAAACTTCCTTCTCCGCGTCTATAACTTTAAATCATACTAGTTTCAATAATAGAGCTCCTCTACCTTAATTATACTGCTGTTCTATTCCCTTTGTCCATGCTAAAAGCAAGAGTCAATGAAATTCCTAACGATTGTCCTGTATTCTTCATGCAGCTAAATGTGGTGTTATGACGAAATACCTAGCTAAATGTGTAAATATGACTTAATATGATCTCTGGCGTTTGTTGCCTGTCCTGTATATTTACCTTCTGTGGTCTCCATTAGGCCACCACGTCTCAAATGTCCGTTAATGTCTTTCTTTACATCATGGCGTCTTTTCAATGTCTTTTTGTCTCAATGTGTCCCAATGTCTTTGTCCCATGTCTTTTTCCCCTTCTTCTTTAAACAAGCACTTTCTTTCTTCTTCTTTCAATAATCACCTCTTTCTTCTTTCAATCACTTTTCTCATGTCTTTCTTTGTCTCAGTGTGTTGGTCTTCTTCTTCTGTTAGGTTTACACTACGTTCTTCTCCGTGGCCACAAACTCCACTACGGGTTTGTTTGCAAAAGTCTGGTTCTTCTCATGAAATGGAGGCCGAGAGGTCTCTTCGAGAGTTCCCGTTACTGCTGCAGCCGATGCGCGTCTTTGCTGCCCCCTGGGTGAAACGGGGGAGACGCAGATGGTCCGTGCTGATCTGGCGCCCGATTGGAGGTCTTGTGGCAGACGATTTTGGCCAAATGAGACAGACTGAAGTTTGTCTTCGAAATAACAGACAAACAAGAAGCACAAAGCAAGTGTGTTAATTACCATACGAAACCAATAGATTAATTACTATTTCAAAATAAAACCTATGAAATAATTAATAATCATTTAAAACATTAAATTCTGAAAAAAACTCAATTCTGCATTCAACTGCTATCCTAAGCCCTACTTTTCCAAAAGTATAATGCTCTCTAAGATCTTTCTACCCTTTTATTCACTCAAAAGTGGGAAAAAAAACTTGTCCAGATAAATATAAAATAAAATAATGCCTCTTTATAATCGAACTCAAAGTTCTGTGATCCTAAGTGACTCCATGTCAGTAACATTATCGTGTGTATATATGTAATTTTCTACAAAAATTTCTTTCTTCACGTGAGAGATAGATAGACAGAGAGAGAGAGTAGGAGAGAGAGAGAGAGAGAGAGGAGGAAGGGAGAGAGAGAGGACAGAACAAGGGAGGGGAGGGCCGAGTGGCTTGTATGCCCAAGCATTTTTCAGAGGAGGGAGCCAGAGGGAGAAGGAGGGGCGTGTGTTTTCTCAAAACAGAGAGTACATGTACGACTGAAATACACCAAATTCATGAACATCCCCTTTAAAATTGCTACATTTTCCCTCGTTTTTTATCGTGGACAATGTTTTAATTATCAGTGGTGAAGTTTTCGTCTCGACGTCATACGACACTTTACATTTTTTAAATACGTCAGTAATGGAAACATTACAATTTTGGCTACCTGATTAATGTTTCGATAGTTTACAGAGAATCAGGAAAATAAGATCTGCTGGAACCCGCCGATACATTAAATCAGTAGCAAATGGTAATGTTTTTCCATTACGTGCCCACGTATTTAAATTAAATGTAAAGTGTCGTTTGAACGAGAGAGAACTCTCACCACTGATATAACATTGCCCGATAAAAAACGAGGAAAATGTAGCAAATTTTAAAAGGGGATGTTCATGAATTTGGTTATTTCAGTCGTAAATGTACTCTCTGTGTTGAAACCACACAGCCCCTTCCTTCTCCCTCCTGGCTCCCTCTCGGAAAATGCTTGAGGCAAACATGCCCTCTCGGCCCCTCCCCTCCCTCGTTCTGTCCTCGTCTCTCTCCCTTCCTCCACTCTCATCCTCTCTCTCTCTCTCTCGCCATCTCTCTCTGTCTTTCTCTCTCCTCGTGAAGAAAGAATTTTTTTTGTAGAAAATTACATATATAACACGATAATGTTACGGACTTGGAGTCATAGTATCACAGAACTTTGAGTTTAGATTATAAAGAGGCATTATTTTATTTTTATTTTTTATCTGGACAAGTTTTTTTTCCCTTACATTTTGGTGATATAAAAGTTAAATGATCTTAGAGAGCATTAATACTTTTGAAAAAGTAGGGCTTAGGATAGGCAGTTGAATGCAGAAGGTTTTCAGATTTTTAATGTTTAAAATGTTAATATAGATTATTTTCATAGGTTTATTTTGAAATTGTAATTAATCATTGGTTTCGTAGGTAATTAACAACTTGTTTGTGCCTTCCTTGATTTCTGTTTTTTCCGAGAAAACGTCTGTCTGTCTCATTTGGCCAAAATCGTCCTGCCAAAGACCTCAATCGTGCGCCATCAGCACGGACCATCTGCGTCTCCCCCGTTTCACCCACAGGGGGCAGCAAAGACTGCGCATCGGCTGCAGCAGCTAACAGGAACTCTCCGAAGAAGACCTCTCCGCCTCCATTTCATGGAGAAGAACCAGACTTTTGCACAAACCGAGTGGAGTTATGTGGCACGGAAAGAACGTTGTGTAAACCTAACAAGACGAAGAAGACACACACTGAGACCAAGAAAGACATGAGAAAGTGATTGAAAGAAAAAGAAGTGAATTATTGAAAAGAAGAAGAAAAAATGTGATGTTTAAAAGAAGAAGGAAAAATACATGGAGACAAAGCCAATATGTCACTTTGAGAACATAAAACATGAAAGACGCCATGAGTCAAAGAAAGACATTAACGGACATTTGAGACGTGGCTGGCCTAAATGAGACACACAGAGTAAATATACAGACACAACAAACGCACAGAGACATTTAAGTCATATTTACCATTTAGCCCTAGGTCATATCCGTCATAACACCACATTTAGCTGCCATGAAAGACTACAGACAATCGTTAGAATTAATAGACTCTTCTTTTAGCATGAGACACAAGGAGATAGAACAGCAGTATATTTAAGGTAGAGAGCCTATTATGAAACAGTATATTTAAAAGTTATAGACGCGGAGAAGTTAGAACTATTGATTTAACTGCATTATCTTGGTAATACGGAATAAATTAAAGCATGTTTTCACCTTTGAATCCGTGGTTCCGGTAGGGGGGGTAATCTATATAAAACATTCACATGCACTGTTGAAACTGGTGCTAGAAAGATAACAGCAGCTTTTAATGGACTCTGCAATTTAGTTACAAAATGGTTTTGTTCTGACAATTTAAAGTTTGAAAAATGATTAAGCATTTCCTGAATTTGGCTAAAGGTGAGATTGGATCATTTCTGATAACACATAGCGCAACACTGTTCATTGGTTGAAAACAAAGATGTAGGGACATTTTTTGAAATCTTTTATACCATGTTTCCTCTTACCAAATAGCTAAATTAAAACAATTAGGACAATTATGTCTTTGATATAACTGTTGGCAGTTTTTTCTGAGACATGATTGGTGCAAGTACAACCAACACCATAGGACAATTGTCTTTTCTCCACATAAACGTAAAACAATTTGACAGTATTAAGTTTGAAACTAATTACATTTTTTAAGGAATCCGAACTGGCCTTTTAAAAAAAAGAGGAAAACATTTAATTGCACGTCATGAGTTTTTTTTTGTTAAGTAACAAGAGCTCATTAAAAATATAGGGGACACTGTTGTGACAAGCCCGAGTAAAGACCACGTGGTTTAAACACTAAAGTTTTGAAATGGATCCTTTAGAAAAATCTCTCAAAAGCTTTGCCATGTCTGCAGGCTCTGAAAGTTGCAACTATACAAATAGCTTCATGAACAATTGTAATTGAACATGGAAAAAATATAACAAAAGTTAAAATTACAGGCCTCTTTGTATGGTTATATTTTGTATGTATACGGTTTGTTATGTTATAGGTGTGTGCTCTGTCAATACTACGACGTTGGACTTAACTCACTGCTCCAGGCATTTTCAGATTTGAGAAGTGCATTCTGCCAGCAATTTCAGGTGATTTGAAAAAAAAACCCAACTTTGAAGTGCCACAGAATATTCATTTTTTAGACTGTAAACACCAAGGGCACCAAATTAAAGATTCACCTCTCCTGCTTTACTCTTGAAAAAAACAGTTTTGTTTCTACCCTCTTACCGTTCTTGAGTTATTCGCCATAGACAAGCATACTTTCACCCATATCACCTGGTCTGAGCAAGAAAACAGAGGAAACGAGCTGTATGTTAACAGAACATATCAAGCAAAAAGGGAGACTTTAGATGCATTTTTGCTGCTTTAGTGACAACTCGAAAACATCTTCACACTGTTCCATTACTAAGGAATTATAAAAACAGACTCTGAAATAATACCTTTTTGATGGCAAATTGTTGCAAGTTTTTCACAGATAGAAAATTTAACTTTCTTCTATACCATCAACCAAACGTCAAACAACAACATCACTAAGATCAATAATACTATAGATGTATAAAATAAATGAAGCAGTGAATTTGAGTGTGGTGTGAGCTTGTCAGTGTGCGAGCGAGTGTCGTGTGAGTAGTTCAGTGTGCGAGTGAGTGTCTGTGCGAGTGAGTGTCTGTGTGTGTGAGTGTCAGTGTGCGTGTGAGGGTCTGTGTGCGTGAGTGAGTGAGTGAGTGGCGTGTGGAGTGGTTTTTTGTGAGTGTGTCCGTTAAATCATGATCAGGTTTGCTGAACGAATCCGAGGTTCATGTCAGTAACAGACAGCAGCTGATACGGCTGCGAGAGGCGAAGGTGTGTCTCTGCTCGGGGCTCTTGCTCCGCGCAAATATGGCTGCAGATACGGACCTCCACCGGGGTCTCCCATCTCTCCCCTCTCGACCTCACTCACTGATCCGCGAGTCAATCTCTGAAGCAGTGTATACTGCTTATAACTTTTACTTTTTTTGCCATCACTCTTGCTATAATCTATCGCTAAACAGAATCTGATCCGTCTCATGCTACAGTACGCTGAGCATCCTCTGCTACAGCATGCACGCTCTCCACGACCGCCACACTCCTCCTCCTTCTCTCCACTGACTTATGACCTCTCCTGTGTGCAATACTGCATCCTACTGTTGGGTGATTTATCATACAGTACTTTGCTCTATATATCAGTGATTGTGGGTCATTAACAAGGTGGCGCCAGACATTAAACTGCAGCCTCCCGTGTAATAACAACGAATAAAGTCGTCTTAAGTCGTCTTGGGCAGTGAGCGTCACTATACAATAGAACGACTTTTGCGTCATGGCAGTGATTGAGTAACAAAACTGGACCATACTAACGTGGGGTGTTTGTGAGTGTGTTGGGAGAGTGTCGGTGGAGTGAACTGAGGAATGCTGAACGAATCATGGAATAACAAAATGTTTTCTGTAATGTTTTTAATGTGATCATGGAATAATTATTTTGTTGTCAACAGCATACGGTGTAAGTACTAATAAGATTCAAAGATGACAAGCTTTATTGAACAGGTGTAAAAAGTGAGAGTACTCTGGGATGAGTACGCGAAAAAGTACTCTGCGGAAAGTACTCCTGAGATGAATACCTCGCTGAAAGGTACTGGGAGCCCCTCCCTCTGATGTTTGTCCGAAATGGTGGGGGGGGGTGGGGGGGGGGGGGGGGGCTGGGGGTTGCGGTTCCAACCGCATGAGCGTCATTGAGTGAACAACTTTGGTTGTAACTCACATTTAGTGGAGGTAGAAAAAAATTAGAAAACATACATATTAGTTAAGTCTGGTATTTGGCGTACAGCCTCTGCCCTGATGTCTCACACCGTCGGTCAATGCAGTTAGTTTTGCACCATTGGGATTGATTGACAGGCCGCACCATGCGACGAGAGGAAAGTGGGCGTTTCTTGTGGTTCTAATGTTTGTTTTTCAGATGAAAGATAAACGCACCTGCTTCAGGATGACAAGTAGTATGAATTAAGGAAATGAGCCTCTACTTTGGCACCAAAGCCCACAATATGATTGAGGACGATCCGGGAGGAGCAACAGATTGGAACAGTAAATCTACACAACCACCTACAGATGCATGTTTTTATACTTTGGACCACGACCAACGAGGGGAGTATTGTATTGTCATAGGTGGCATGGTCCTTAACCTTCTAAATCATTAGAAAGAAGTGGTAAAACATATATTTACAAGAACAAATAAATAATAGAAAGGCAGCCTAAAAAACAAAATGAGAAATTGTTAAGTAAATTTCGGAGTTGCCAAATTGAAAATAAAATTCCTATTTTGTCCCATAGGGGTCATTCTAAAGTTTAGTGTTGGGCAAATTCAAAAAGGGTGTGTGGCAAATTCAAAAGGAAAATAATTAGCGCTTATAACATCAAACTGATCTACTCTTTAAGATAATAATCATATAACTAATAAGATAATAATAAATAGAATGAAATAGTCTGGAGCTATAATGTCATTGGATTCGAGGAGCTATAGGTTTGAGTGTCAAGAATAAACAATAGTAAATAATAGTTTAGACTAGTGAATAATCAAAATGTTCTATTGTGAAAATATGTATTCCAATATGTCAAATTTTTCTAATAACTAAAGTAAAAAGGAATCAAATAGAGTCAGGATTTTAGATGCTTTCTGTTTTCCACATCTGGTTAGGAACTAGTGCAGATGTGTTTATAAGAGAGTTAGTATTTAAAATGCAGACATAGAACGACAGGCTTTAACACAATTTTAAATCTAAAATAGCTCAATAATAACATTGCTTTTGACGCAGCCTCTTGAGCTCGCCATTGAGAACAGGTCAAATGTATTGTTTATTACAAACAGCTGATGTAATTTACACATATTAAGTTTGGGACAACTCTTTAAAAGTTTTAAGCAGTGGGACAAACCATGAATGTGCTTTGTTTATTAAATAGTAGTCTTCAATAGCTTATAATCGAGAGAACGTTTTAATTAGTTAAAATCCCTTTCAGGCAACTTGATTTAGATGTATGCTCCCGTTAGATTGGAGAACGACTGTTTGTTTTTGGAATTGTGTCTGAAATACAAAAAAAAACATGAGAATAGTGATTTGCAGAACAAGAACCGGCCAATAAAAAATCGTCTATTGGGCCCCCCCAAAAAAATGCTATTGTTACCATCAGAACCTAAAGTTGGGAATAGCTTAGGCTCAAACTACAACAAGATTTTGGAGTCCACAATAGAGTGTAAAAAGATAGATGCATTCAAAAATATAGATTATTTTTAGACAGGGCTAATACAAAACGGTAAAAGGACCATTTCCCTTCATATTAGGTCCAAAAGTATTTACGTCAAAGGTAGATAAAGTACTTACAGTTTATGCCAGTTTTTATTAGATTCTGTCAAATTCACTTGTTTCAAACCTAGGAGAATGTTGACAATGCAAAAAGCTAATGAGATAGATTAATAGATCGATTAGAACCAACACAGATTCCAAAAACAGTTGAAAGCATTTTTAATGAATTGGTATAGCACAAAAGTAGATCTTTAGTATTTTTGAGAATTTTTAAGAGTCAGCAACAGATAGAGAATCAACTACCGTTGTATAGGGACCTAACCCCAAGAAACCTGCTAAAATAGATTACTCCAGGTACGGATAATACCATTTGGATTAACGATGTACATTTATCCCAAACGTCTGAGAGAAGGAAGTTGAAAAAACAGCACTTCCTGGTTCTACAAAAGGGTGGTTGGTAAAATGACAAAGCCCCACAAAATGGCACAGAGCCACTGATTAATGACAGCAAACCACAGTATAGATAGATTTAATTAGATAAAAACATAGTTTAAGAATATGGCTCATTAAAAGCAAAGATGCAAAACATATTGGTAAATAGATAGAATATTTAACCAATTATAACTATAGTGAATAGTTTTTTAGTGCATACAATTACAGACGAGGTTGAAGAAGGATCAGAATGACAGCAGTGGTCCATCAAAGAGTTTTAGTGAAGGAAATGTTTTTTCAATGTGGTTGTGTGTTGTTCGTCTTCCTGTTTTAACTCTTCACAGATATCGAGCCCAGAACTAGGAGGTATGGAACTCCTCCAGTCCCGTCACCCAGAAATATTGAAAGTGTGAACTAGTTGGTTAATATAGGTCAAAAGAGGGACTTAACGAATATTCCACAAAAGATGCACATCAGACAAAGAATATGCACTCAGGAATCAAAGAGATGACCAGCTTACAAAACCAGACAATTATTTGACTTCCCAGAATAAACCAAATGCTCTCTCCCACGCTCGACCGAGGGCAAAGTCCAACACAATCAGGCGCCCAGTGGTGGGCATTGTTTGCTCAGTGGTGGAGATGGAAGAACCGGGTCCAGAACCAGACCAGGCCAGACCAGTCCCAGATCCTGTGACGTCACGGACCTTTGATAGAAACTGCTGGGAGGAGATTGGCAGTCAGTCAGCCGAGGCCATGGAGAGGACAATATTATTTAGGAGCACTTTTTTTTGTTTGAATATTCCTGTAATCGTTTGTAAAAGATAATTAAATGCAGATGTTAAACGTGAAGATCTCTTGTCTCGCTCTTGCAGCGACTTTGGATACGGTCATCAATGGGTATTTATTGACTTCAGTACGATGGTTAAGGTTAGGGTTAAGGTGGTCTGAGTTAGATGGTAAGGTAGTTGTTAAGTGGTCTGAGTACGTTGGTTAAGGTTAGGTTTTAAGGCGGTCTGAGTTAGATGGTTTAGGTTCAGGTTTAAGGTGGGTCTGAGGAGATGGTTAAAGGTTAGGGTAAAGGTGGTTCAGAGTAAGATGGTTAGGGTTAGGGTTTAAGTGGGTCTGAGGAAGATGGTTAAGGTTAGGGTAAAGTGGTCTGAGTAAGATGGTTAAGGTTTGGGTTACGGTTTAGGTTAAGGCGGGTCTGAGTAAGTTGTTTAAGGTTAGGGTTTAAAGGCGGTCTGAGTAAGATGGTGATGGTTAGGTTAAGGCGGTCTGGAGTAAGTTGGTTAGGGTTAAGGTAAGGCGGTCTGAGTAAGATGGTTAAGGTTGAGTTAAGTAAGGCGTCTGAGTAAGATGGTTTGAGTTAGGTTTAAGGCGGTCTGAGTAAGATGGTTATGGTTAGGGTTAAGGCGGTCTGAGTAAGATGGTTGGTTAAGGTTAAGGCGGTCTGAGTAAGATGGTTAAGGTTTGAGTTAGAAGGTTAAGGCGGTCTGAGTAAGAAGTTGAGGATAGGGTTAAGGCGGTCTGAGTAAGATGGTTATGGTTAGGTTGAAGCGGGTCGAGTAAGAGGTTGTAGGGATAAGGTTTAAGGCGGCTGAGTAATGATGGTTAAGGTTTGAGTTAAGGTTAAGGGGGCTGAAGTAAGTTGGTTTAAGGTAGTCTGATTATGAAGGTTAGGGTTCAGTGTATTACTGTTGATTGACTGACTTGTGTTGGGATATCCAATGGTTTTGTTAAGTCTCTGAGATGACTTCTGTTGTGTACCTAGGGCTATAACAAGAATAAATGGTATTGTATTGTAAGTAAGATGGTTAAGGTTAGGTTTAAGCGGGTCTGATAAGATAGTTAGGTTAGGTTTTGAAGGCGTCTGAGTTAGATGGTTAGGGTTAGGGTTAAGGGTAGGTCCTGAAGTAAGATGTTAAGGTTAGGTTAAGGTGGATCTGAGTAAGAGGGTTAAGTTAGGGTTATGTGGTCCGTAGTAAGATGGTTAAGGTTAGGTTAAGTGGTCTGAGTGAGATGGTTTAAGGGTAGGGTTCAAGCTGCACTAACTGACTTTTATTTTTGTATCATGACGGAAAAGCTATCCATGTCCATGCAGTGCATTGGGATATTCGCACCTATGAAGAAAAAGTACGCAGATTTGGGCTGGCGTGACATTATATTTTTGTCGAGTTTTGATGAAACGAAAGGAAAAATGTGTTTCGGTCGCTAATTGTGACCACTCAGCGACCACTGGCCCCACACTTTCCGTGAGAAATCTACAGGTCCGTTAGCACGGAAGGCTGAGTTAGCACACGATAAACAAACAAGGGGCGGAGCTAACCTATGCCTTCCCTCGTCTTCGCACCGGTTACTGCATACACAGCGAGACATGCCATCCAATAGAAAGTCTCGTTCCCCGCGCTTCCCGGTTTCTATCGTTTCTATGGTCACGCCATCACGGGCAAATCAGTCCATAGTAATTTATCCATATTGGGAGACGCTAGCTCCGACCCAACAGTGGGTGTGTTGTGGGGGCGTTAGCTTCGTGGTGCGGGAGGAGCTGAAAGAGAGAGCCAGCGAGTCCTGCGCTTCAAAATCCCAAAGTCAGTTAGTGCAGCTTTAACCCTAACCTTAACCATCTCACGTCAGACCACCATAACCCTAACCTTAACCATCTTACTCAGTAACACACCTTAACCCAAACCTTATCCATCTTACCAAACCAACCTTAACCCTAGACCTTGAACTCTTATCTCAGACACCCCCCCTTAACCCTAACCCTAACTCATCTACCTCTGACTCGGCCTTAAAACCTAACCCTCACTATCTTTACTCAACCCGCCTTTAAACCTAACCTTAACCATCTTACTACAATACAATAACAATTTATTCTTGTATAGCCCTAGTCACTACAGAAGTCATCTCAGAGAACATACAAAACCATTGAAATCACCATACCAAGTCAGTCATCAACAGCTTAAAAAAAAACACATGAACCCTAACCTTCTTACTCAGACTACCTAACCATCTTACTCCAGAGAACCACCTATCCATTAACTCCAACTTAACCATCTTACTCAGAACCGCCTTAACCTTATCCCTAACCATTTACTCAGACCGCCTAAAGCCTAACCATCAACCATCTTACGCAGACCGCCTTAACCCTAACCTCACCCGTCTTCTCAGAACGACTTAACCTTATCAAACTCAAACCTTATCCATCTTACTCATCCGCCTGAACCTTGAACCCTAACCAACCACTTACTCAGACGCCTTAACCCCTAACCTTAACCATTCTACTCAGATACCAGCCCTAAACCTAACCTCAACCATCTTACTCCCAGGACCGCCTTAACCTTAACTCAAACCTTAACCAGCATACTCAACGCATTAACCTTTTAACCCTAACCACTTACTCAGACCGCCTTATACCTAACCATAACCATCTTACGCAGACCAGGCCTTAACCCTAACCTAACCATCTACTCAACCGCCTTAACCTTAACCTTAACCCTAACCTTAACCAATCTACTCTACCCACACCTTTAACCCTAACCTAACATCTTCCTCAACTCCCACCTTAACCCTAACCCTAACCATCGTACTCCGAACCACCTTTACCCTAACCTATCCATCTTCCTCAGACCCACCTTAAAACCTAACCTGTAAACATCTAACTCCAGACCGCATTAAACCTAACCTTAACCATCGTACTCAGACCACCTAACCCTATACCTTAACCATCTAAAAACCAGACCACCTTAACCTAACCTTAACCATCGTACTGAAGTCAATAATTCCCTTTGACTGACGTATCATACTCGATGCAGACGAGACAAGAGATCTTCACGTTTAACATACTGCCTTTAATTATCTTTACAATCAGATACAGAATATTCAACAAAAAAAGTGCTCCTAAACTAATATGTCCCCTCTCCTGGCCCTCGGACTGACTGACTGCCAATCTCCTCCCAGCAATTTCCTATCAAAGGGTCCGATGACAGTGCACAGATCTGGGACTGGTCTTGCCCCTGGTCCTGAGTCTGGCCAGGTCTTTCCATCTCCACCTGAGCAAACATTGCCCCCGCACCACTGGCGCCTGATTGGGGGGGTGTTGGACTTTTTGGCCTACCTCGTCGAGATGGGAGAGACATATTGTTTATTCTTGGAGTCAATAATTGTCTGGTTTTGAAGCAGCGTGGTCGATCTCTTATGATTCCTGAGTGCCATAAGTCATTTGTCCTGATGTGCAAAGCATTTTGTGATAATTCGTCAGTCCCCCTCTTTTGACCTAGATTAACCAATAGGTCACATTCTTGCAATATTCTCTGGTACGGGACTGGGGAGATTCATCATCCTAGTTCTGGCTCTATATCTGTGAAGAGTTAATACAGGTAGAGGAAAAAAAAAAAAAAAAGAAAAAACGAACAACACACAACTCATTGAAACATTCCATCCACTGCGTAAACTCTTTGATGACCACTGCTGTCAGTCTGATCCTTCTTCAACTCGTCTGTCATGTATGCGACTAAAACTATTCCACTATGAGTTTTTAAACTATTCTAATGCTATTTACCAATATGGTTTGCATCTTTGCTTTTATTGAGCACTTATTCTTAAACATAATGTTGTTTATCTAATAAATCTAATCTATACTGAGTTTGCTGGCAATAATCAGTGGCTCTGGTGCCATTTTGGGGGCTTTGCTTCATTTTCCCAAACACACTTAATCACATTTTGTTGAACCAGGAAGTGCTGTCACTTCCTTCCTCAGACCCGTTTGGGATAAAAAGTACATCGTTAATCAATAAATTGTTATTATCCGTTACGAGCTAATCTATTTTAGCAGGTTTCTCTGGGTTAGTCCCTATAACACGGTATTTGATTTCTCTAATCTGATTGCTTGACTCTTAAAATTCCTCAAAACTACCTATAGATCTACTTTTGTGCGATACCAAATCATTAAAAATGCGTTCAAATGTTTTTTGAATCTGTGTTGGTTCTAATCGATTCTCTTTATCTAATCTCAGAAGCTTTTGCATTGTCCAACATTCACCTAATGGTTTGAAACAAGTGAATTTGACAGTATCTAATAAAACTGTGCATAAACTGTAATGAACTTTATCTACCTTTGAAGTAAATACTTTTGACATAATATGAAGGAAATGGTCTTTTTACCTTTGATATTAGCCCTGGCTACAAATAATCTCTATTTTGAAAGTATCTATCTATTTTACACACTATTGTGACTCCAAATCTTGTTGTAGTTTGAGCCAAAGCATATTCCCAACTTTTGATTTCTGATTGAAACAATAGCATTGGCAAAAGAACGATGTTTTATTGGCCGTTCTTGTTCTGCAAATCACTATTCTAGGTATTAGTAGTTCAGCACAATTCCAAAAACAACACAGTCTACTCCAATATTTAAGACAACATCTAAATCAAGTGGCCTGAAAGGATTTAAACTATTTAAAAACGTTCTCTACGATTATAGCTATGAAATTAATTTTTTAATAAACAAAAGCAATCATGGCTTCTGTCCACTGCTTATAACTGTTTAAAGAGTTTGTCCAAAACTTATTAGGTGTAAATACATCTGCTGTTTGTAATAAACAATAACATTTACCTGTTTCTCTCCAATGGAGCATCTCAGAGGCTGCGTCAAAAGCTATGTTATATTGACGATTTTTAGATTTAAAATGTGTTAAAGCCTGTCGTTTCTATGTCCTGCATTTTAATACACTCTCTATAAACACATCTGCACTAGTTCCTACAGAGGTGAAAACAGAAGCATCTAAAATCTGACTCTATTGGATTCCTTTTTACTTTAGGTATGTAGAACAAAAATTTGACATTAGTGATTACTTATTTTTCACAATAGAACTATTTGATTAGTTCCACTAGTCTAGACTATTATTCACTATTGTTTTATTCTGACACTTCAACCATAGCTCCTCGAATCCAGTGATGACATTATAGCTCCAGACTATTTCATTCTAGTCTATTCTTATTAGTGAATTATTAAATGATCCCCCTTATTTTGATCTTAAAGAGTAGATCTGTTTGATGTTATAAGTCGTCTATTATTTCTCCTGTTGAATTTGCACACACCCTTTTGATTTTGCACAACCTAAATTTAGATATGACCCCCTTGGGTAAATATATAATTTTATTTCATTTTGGCAACTTCGAAAATTACTTAATAATTTTCCCATTTGCGTTTTTTAAGGCTGCCCTATTCTATATTTATTTGTTCTTGTAAATATAATGTTTTTACACTTTCTTTTTCTAAATAGATTTAGAAGTTAAGGACCGATGACCACCCTATGACAATACAATACTCCCCTCTGTTGGTCGTGGTCCCTAGTATAACATTTTTGGGGCATCTGTATGTGTGGGTAATTACTGTTCCAAATCCTGGTGCTTCCTCCCGGATCGTCCTCAATTCATATTGTGGCTTTGTGCAAAAGTAAGAGGCTTCAATTTCCTTAATTCATAACTACTGTCACCCCTGAAGCAGTCAGTTTAATCTTTCATCTGAAAAACAAACATTAGAACACAAGAAAACGCCCACTTTCCTCTCGTGCGCTTGGTGCGGCCTGTCAATTCAATCGAATGTGGGCAAAAACATATCTGCAATTGAAAGACGGTGTGTACAATCAGGCAGAGGCTGGTTAGCCAAATACAGACTTAACAATATGTAGGGTTTCTAATTTACCTCCCTAAAATGTGAGTACATAACCAAAGTTTGTCCTCCTCCCAAGACCGCTCACCTGCGGTTGGGGACCGAATTCACTGTCCGGACAAACAGCAGAGGGAGGGGCTCTCCCAGTACCTTCAACGAGTATTTCATCTCAGAGTACTTTCCGCAGAGTACTTTTCTCAGAGAACTCATCCCCAGTAGTACTCTCACTTTAACATCACAGTTCAATAAAGCTTGTCATCTAGAATCTCTAGTACTTACAAACAACCGTATGCTTGTTGACAATAAATAATTATTCCATGATCACTTTAAAACATACCAGAAAACTTTTGTTATTCCCTATTCCGTTCAGCATACTCCTCAGTTCACATCCACAACACACCACAACACACTCACAACACCCCGACGTTAGCAGTGGTCCATTTTTGTTAACTCATTCACTGCCCATGACGACAAAAGTCGTTTCAATTGTATAGTGACGCTCACTGCCCTCAGACGACTTAACGACTTTTTCGTGTTAATTACACGGTGCGAGGCTGCAGTAAGTGTCTGTCGCACACCTATGTTAATGAACCCGACAACACTGGAGATATTTAGTGCAAAGGTACCTGTAATGATAAATCACCACCATAGGATGCCAGTATTGCACCAAAGAAGGTCTAAGTCAGTGGAAGAAGGAGGGAGGAGTGTGGGGTCATTGGAGAGCGTTGCTGCTTAGCAGAGCGATGATAGCGTACTGTAGCATTGAGACGGATCAGTATCTAGTTTAGCGATAGTATAAGCCAAGAGTGATGGCAAAAAAGAAGGTAGTTATAAGCATATACACTGACTGCTTCAGGAGATTGACTCGCGGATCAGTGAGTGAGGTTCGAAGGGAGAGAGGGGAGTACCCCGTGGAGGGTCCGTATCTGCAGCTCATATTTGCGCGGAGCAAAGCCCCGACAGAGACACTCCTTCCGGCCTCTCGCCAGCGTATCACTGCTGTTGTTTTACTGATGCCTCGGATGTCGTTCTGAAAACCTGAATCATGATTTATCGACACGACTCACAAACTCTCACACGGCACTCACTCACTCACTCACAGAGGCACAGCAGACACTCACACTTCTCGCACACTGACACTCACACACACAGACACTCACCGCACAGAGCACTCCACTATCGCAAACACTGAAACTCTCTCACACAGACACATCGCGCGCACACTTGAATTCACACTCAGCCGAAATAACACACTCAAAATTCACTGGCTTCATTCTACTTTTATACATCTATAGTTTTTATTGATCTTTGTGTTGTTTTTGTGTTTGACTTTTGGTTGATGGTTTAGAAGAATGTTAAATTTTCTATCTGTGAATATATTGCCAACAATTTGCCGAGTCAGAAAAGTATTATTTCAGAGTCAAGTTTTTATATAATTTTGTAATGGAACAAGTGTGAAGATGTTTTGAGTTGTCCACTAAAGCAGTCAAAACAGCATCTTAAGTCTCTTTTCTGCTTGATATGTTCCTGTTTACATACAGCACGTTTCCCCGCTGTTTTCTTGCTCTACCCAGGTGTTATGGGTGAAAGTAATGCTTTGTTCTTGGCGAATACCTCAAGTACGGTAAGGAAGGTAGAAACAAAATCTGTTTTTTACAGAGTAAAGCAGGAAGGTGAAGTCTTTAATTTGGTGCCCTTGGTGTTTACATCGTCTAAAAAATTAATAATCCTGTGGCAGTCTTCAAATTTGGGGGTCAAATCACCTGAAATTGCTGGCAGAATGCACTTCTCAATCTGAAAATGCCTGGCAGTCAGTGAGCTTAAGGTCAAACGTAGTGTATTTGACAATGACGCACAAACATATAAATACCAGTACATATACAAACACAAACATTAACATACACAAGAGGCCCTAAATTTTAACTTTGTTTATATTTTTTCCATGTCCAATTACTATTGTCTCATGAGCTATTTTATAGTTGCAACTTTTCAGAGCCTGCAAACATCTAACTTTTGAGAGATTTTTCCTATAAGATCCCATTTCAAAGCTTTAGGTTTAAACCACGTGTCATTACTCGGGCTGTGTGCCACAAAACGTGTCCCTATATTTTTAATACCTCGTTTGTGTACTTAACAAAAACTCATGCACGTGCAATAAATGTTTTTTCCCTTTTTTTTTTTATAAGCCAGTTCGGATTTCCTTAAAAAATGTAAATTAGTTTCAAACTTTAATACTCACCCTTGTTTTAACGTTCATAGGGGAGAAAAGACCATTGTCCTATGTGTGTTGTTGTACTTGCACCAATCATGTCGCAGATAAACTCCCACAGTTATATCCAAAGACATAATTGTCCTAATTGGTTCTAATTTAGGCTATTTGGAAGAGAAACATGTCATAAAACGATTTAAAAAAAGTCCCTACATCTTTGTTTTCAACCATGTACAGTGTTGCGGTCTATGTGTTATCAGAAATGATCCAATTCACCTTTAGCCAAAAATTCAGAAAATGCTTTAATCAGTTTTCAAACTTTAATTGTCTGAACAAAACCATTTTTGTACTAAATGCAGCGTCCATTAATTGCTGCAGTTTCTCTTTCTAGCACCAGTTTCAACTGTGCATGTGACTGTTTGTAAATAAATTAACGAACCACGGTTCAAAAGGTTGAAAACACTGCTTTAATATCCTATTAACCAAGATCATGCAGTTTTAAAATCATAATTCAAACTTCTCCGCGTCTATTACTTTAATATACTGTTTCAATAATAGAAGCTCCTCTACCTTAAATAAACTGCTGTTCTAAATCTCCTTGTGTCTCATGCTAAAGCAAGATCCTAATATATTCTAACGATTGTTCCTGTAATTCTTCATGCACTAAATTTGGTGTTGATAACATACCTAGCTAAATGTGTAAATATGACTTAAATATGTCTCTCGTCGTTTGGTGCCCTGTCTGTATATTTACCTTGTGCTTCATTAGGCCACCACGTCCAAATGTCCGTTAATGTCTTTCTTTACTCATGGCGTCTCAATGTCTTTTGTCTCAAAGTGTCTCAATGTCTTTGTCTCCATGTCTTTTTCCTTCTTCTTAAACAATCACTTTCTTCTTCCTTCTTGCAATAATCACCTTCTTTCTTCTTTCAATCACTTTCTCATGTCTTTCTTTTCTCAGTGTGTGTCCCCTTCTTCTTCGTGTAGGTTTACACAACGTTTTTCTCCGTGCACATAATCTCCACTCGTTTTGTGCAAAATGTCTGGATCCTTCTCCTGAATGGAGGCCGGAGAGGTCTTCTCGAGAGTTCCTGTTTAGCTGCTGCAGCCGATGCTGCAGTCTTTGCTGCCCCCCTGTGGTGAAACGGGGGAGACCAGATGGTCCGTGTGATGCGCCCGATTGAGGTCTTGTGGCAGAAACGATTTTGGCCATTGAGACTGACAGAAGTTTTCTCGGAAAAAACAGACATACAAGAAGCTCAAACAAGTGTGTTGAATTACCATAAGATAACAAACCAATGATTAATTACAATTCAAAAGAAACCTATGATATAATTAATATTAAACATTTTAAAAACATTAAATTCTGAAAAAAAACCCCCAATTTTTTTTCCCTGCATTCAACTGCTATCCTAAGCCCTACTTTTTCCACAAGTATAATGCTCTCTAAGATCATTCTATCTTTTATATCACCAGATATGTAAGGGAAAAAAAAACGTGTCCAGCATAAAAAATAAAAATAAATAATGTCCTCTTTTAACTATACTCAAAGTTCTGCTGATCCTATGACTCCATGGGCTGTAACTTTATCGTGTGTTAATATAGATAATTTGCTACAAAAAATTCTTTCTTCAGGGGACGAGAGAGAAAGAAAGACAGAGAGAGAGAGAGAGAAGAGAGAGAGAGAGAGAGAGGAGGAAGGGGAGAGAGAGAGACGAACGAGGGAGGGAGGGGCCGGTGGCTTGTATGCCTCAAGCATTTTTCAGAGAGGGAGCCAGGAGGGAAAGGAGGGCTTGTGTGGGTTTCCAAACAAGAGTACATGTAACGACTGAAATACACCTATTCATGAACATCCCCTTTAAAATTTGCTAACATTTCCCTCGTTGTTTTATCGTGACAATGTTTTAATCAGTGGTGAGAGTTCTCTCACTCAACGACACTTTAAACATTTATTAAATACGTCCAGTAATGGAAAACATTACAATTTGCTAACCTGATTAATGTTGCGATAGTTACAGAAACAGGAAAAAAAAAGATTCTGCTGGAACCCTCGATACATTAATCAGTACGCAAATGTAATGTTTTTCCCATTACTGACGTATTTAAATAATTAAATCGTTTGACGGAGAGAACTCTCACCCACTGATAAAACATTGTCACGCCAATAAAAAACGAGGAAAATGTAGCAATGTTAAAGGGGATGTTCATGAATTGGGTGTATTTTCATCGTACATGTACACCCTCTGTTTGAGAAACCACACAGCCCCTCCTTCTCCCTCCTGGCTCCCTCTCTGAAAAATGCTTGAGGCATACAAGCCCACTCGCCCCTCCCCTCCTCGTTCTGTCCTCTCTCTCCCCCTTCCCCTCTCTCTCTCACTCTCTACTCTCTCTCTCCCATCTCATCTGTCTTTCTCATCTCTCTCGTGAAGAAAGAATTTTTGTATGTAAATTACATATAAACACACGATAAAGTTACTGACATGGAGTCATAGGATCACAGAACTTTGAGTTAGAATTACAAAGAGGCATTATTTATTTTTTATTTTTTATCGGACAAGTTTTTTTCCCTACATTTTGGTGATATAAAATTAAAATGATCTTATAGAGCATTATACTTTTTGGAAAAAGTAGAGGGCTTAGGATAGCAGTTGAATGATAATTGGTTTTCAAATTTTTATGTTAAAATGTTTATATAATTATTTCATAGGTTTATTTTGAATTGTAATTTGAATCATTGGTTTCGTATGGTAATTTACACACTTGTTTGTGCTTCTTGTTGTCTGTTTTTTCCGAGAAAACTTCTGTCTGTCTCATTTGGCCAAAATCGTCTGCCACAAGACCTCAATCGGCGCCATCAGCACGGACAATCTGCGTCTCCCCCCCGTTTCACCCACAGGGGGGCAGCAAAGACTGCAGCATCGGCGGCAGCTGCTAACAGAACTCTCGAAAAGACCTCTCCGGCCTCCATTTCATGGAGAAGAACCAGACTTTTGCACAAAACCGGTGATTTTATGTGCACGAGAGAACTTGTGTAAACCTAACAAGAAGAAGAAGGACACACACTGAGACTAAGAAAGACATGTAAAGGATTGAAAGAAAAAAGAAGTGATATTGAAAGAAGAATAAAGAAAGTGATTGTTTAAAGAAAGAAGGAAAAAGTCATGAGACATAGACATTGACACTTTGAGACAAAAGACATTGAAAGACGCATGAGTAAAAGAAAGACATTAACGGACATTTGAGAGTGGCTGGCCTAAAATGATCCACACAGAAGAAATATACAGACATGCAACAAACGCACAGAGACATATTAAAGTCATATTACTCATTTAGCTAGGTCATTTCGTTCATAACACCACCGATTTATCTGCATGAAAGAATACAGGACAATCCGTTAGAATTAATTAGAAACTCTTGCTTTACATGAGACACAAGGAGATTATAACAGCGTCTATTTAAGGTAGAGGAGCTCTATATTGAAACTAGTATTATTTAAAGTTATAGACGCGGAGAAGATTAGAATTATTGATTTTTACTGCATGATCTTGGTAATACGGATATTAAATGCAGTGTTTCAACCTTGTGAACCGGGTTCTTAATTATTTAAAAACAGTCACATGCACATTGAAACTGTGCTAGAAAGAGAACTGCAGCTTTTAATGGACCGCTGCATTTAGTACAAAATGGTTTGTTCAGACAATTAAAGTTTGAAAAAAGGGGTGATTTAAAGCTTTTCTGGATTTTGCTAAAGGTGATATTGGATCATTTCTGCTAACACATAGACGCAACACTGTTCATTGGTGAAAACAAAGATGTAGGGACTTTGTAGAAATTCTTTTAATGACATGTTTTCTCTTCCAAATACTACAATTAAAACTATTAGGACAATTATGTTCTTTGATATAACTGTGCAGTTATCTGTGACATGATTGGTGCAAGTACAAGCAACACACATAGGACAATGTCTTTCTCCCATGAACGTAAAACAAGGGTGAAGGTTTAAAGTTTGAAACAAATTTACATTTTTTAAGGATTCCGAACTGGCTTTAAAAAAAGAAGGGAAAAACATTTTTTTCCCGAGCATGAGTTTTTTTGTTAAGTAGCAAGAGCACTTTAAAAATATAGGTGACACGTTTTGTGACAAGCCCGAGTAAAGACCACGTGGTTTAAACACTAAAGTTTGAAATGGATCCTTTTAGGAAAAATCTCTCCAAAGCTTTGGAACTTGTCTGCAGGCTCTGAAAGTTGCAACTAAAAATAGCTCATGAACAATTGTAATTGACATGGAAAAATATAACAAAGGTAAACATTACAGGCCTCTTGTGTATGTTATATGTTTGTGTATGTTATATGTTTGTGTATGTTATATGTTTGTGCGTCATGTCATATCGCACTTTTGACCTTAACTCACTGACTGCCAGGAAATTTTCAGATTTGAGAGTGCATTCTGCCAGCAATTTTTGTTTCAGGTGATTTGACCCAACTTTGAAGTGGCCACAGAATATTCATTTTTTAGACG
This sequence comes from Knipowitschia caucasica, assembly GCA_964034765.1. NCBI lineage: Eukaryota > Metazoa > Chordata > Actinopteri > Gobiiformes > Gobiidae > Knipowitschia > Knipowitschia caucasica. The sequence goes on from OZ035831.1 coordinate 14,858,762, forward strand.
ATGTACACACCAAAGGGCGACCAAATTAAAAGATTCCACCTCTCCTGCTTTACCTCTGCAAAAAACAGTTTTGTTTTTCTACTCTTACCGGTCTTGAGGTTATTCCGCCATAGAAAAGGGCTAAGCATACTTCACCATAACACCGGGTCCTGACAAGAAAAACAGAGAAACGAGTCTGTATTAAACAGAACATATCAAGCAGAAAAGAGGACTTTAGATGCATTTTGCTGCTTTAGTGATAAAAAAACCCTCAAACATCTTCACACTGTTCCATATCAAAATTTATAAAAACAATGACTCTGAAATTAATACTTTTGATGCAAATTGTTGGGCAATTTTATTCACAGATAGAAAATTTAACTTTCTTCTATACAACAACCAAAACGTCCAAACAACAACAACACAAAGATCAATAAAACTATAGATGTATAAAATAGAAGAAGCATGTGAAATTGGAGTGTTGTGTTAAGGTCAGTGTCGAGCGATGCTGTGTGAGTGAGTGTCAGTGTGCGAGTGATGGTCTTGTGCGAGTGAGTGTCTGTGTGTGTGAGTGTCAGTGTGCGAGTGAGTGTCTGTGTGCGTGAGTGAGTGAGTGAAGTGCGTGTGAGTGTATGTGAGTGTGTCCGATAAATCATGATCAGGTTTGCTGAACGAATCCGAGGCATCAGTAACAACAGCACTGATACGCTGCGAGAGGCGGAAGGTGTTCCTCTGCTCGGGGCTCGTGCTCCGCGCAAATATGCTGCAGATACGGACCCGTTTTTGTTTTTACTTACTCCACCGTGGTCCCCCTCTCTCCCCTCCGACCCACTCACTGATCCCGCGATCAATCTCTGAAGCAGTGTATACTGCTTATAACTATTCTTTATTGCCATCACGCCTGCTCTACTATCGCAAACTAGATCTGATCCGTCTCAATGCCTACAGTACGCTAAGCATCGCTCTGCTACTGCACCACGCTCTACAAAGACCCCACACTCCTCCTCCTTCTCTCCACTGACTTATGACCTCTCTCGTGGTGCAATACTGCATCCTTCTGGTGGTGATTTAGCATTACAGGTACATTTGCACTATATTTCGTGGTTGTGGGTCTTAACAAGGTGCGCCAGACATTACTGCAGCCTCCCGTGTAATAACAAGAAAAAGTCGTCTAATGTCGTCTTGGGCAGTGAGCGTCACTATACAATAGAACGACTTTTGTCGTCTGGCAGTGAATGAGTTAACAAACTGACCAATACTACGTGGGGTGTTGTGATTGTGTTGTGAGTTGTGTTGTGGAGAGAAACTGAGGAATGCTGAACGAATCATTGTATAACAAAAGTTTTCGGTAAGGTTTTTAAGGTGATCATGGAATAATATTTTTTTCACAGCATACGTGTAAGTACGAGAGATTCAAAGATGAACAGCTTTATGAACAGGTTGTAAAAGTGAGAGTACTCTGGATGAGTAATCTGAGAAAAGTACTCGCGAAAGTACTCTGATATGAAATACCGTCGCTGAAGTAATGGGAGCCCCTCACCTCTGCTGTTTGTCCGACAGGATTCGGTCCAACCGCAGTGAGCGGTCATTGGGAGGAGGACAACTTTGGTTTGTAAACTCACTTTTAGGGGAGTGAAAATTAAAACTTACATATGTAAGTCTGTATTTTGGCTACAGCCTCCTGCCCTATGTCACTCACCGTCTGTCAATGCAGTTATTGTTTTGCCCATTGGATTGATTGACAGGCCGCACCATGCGACGAGAGAAGTGGGCGTTCCTTGTGTTCTAATGTTTGTTTTCAGATAAAGAGATAAACTGCACCTCTTCATGGATACATTAGATGAATTACGAAATGAGCAGCTACTTTGGCACCAAAGCCCACAATAGGAATGAGGACGGATCCGGAGGAGCAACAGGATTGGACAGTAATCTTACACACACAACAGATGCATGTTATTATACTTTGGACCACGACCAACAGAGGGGAGTATTGTATTGTCATAGGTGTCATGGTCCTTACCTTCTAAATCAATAGAAAGAAAGTGTAAAACATATATTTACAAGAACAAATAAAGAATAGAAAGGGCAGCCTAAAAAGCAAAATGGAAAATATTAGTAATTTTCGGAAGTTGCCAAAAGAAATAAAATTCTATAGTTGTCCCATAGGGGGGTCATTCTAAATTTAGTGTTGTGCAAATTCATAAGGGTTTTGCCAAATTCAAAGGAGAAATAATAGCCTTAATAAACATCCAAACAGGATCTACTCTTTAAGATAATACTCATAAGAATAATAAGATAATAATTAGAATGATGAAATATCTGGAGCTATAATGTCATTGGATCAGGAGCTATAGGTTGCAGTGTCAAATAAGACAATAGTAATAAATGTTAGACTAGTGGAATAATCAAAATAGTTCTATGTGAAAATAAGTATCAATAATGTCAAAATTATTCTAATAACCTAAAGTAAAAAGGAATCATATAGAGTCAAAATTTTTTTTTTTTTTTTTTAGATGCTTCTTTTTTCCCACATCTGTAGGTACTAGTGGCATATGTGTTTATAGAGTAGTATTAAAAGCAGACCATAGAACGACAGCTTTAACTCAATTTTAAATACTAAAAATAGCTCAAATATAACATTGCATTTGACGCAGCCTCTGGACTGCTCCAATTTGGAGAACAGGTCAAATTTTATTGTTTATTACAAACAGCTGATGTATTTACACAATTTAAGTTTTGGGACTAACTCCTTTAAACAGTTATAAGCAGTGGACAGAAGCCATGAATGTGCTTTTGTTTATTAAATAATTATTTTCATAGCCTTATAATCGTAGAGAACGTTTTAAAATAGTTAAAATCCCTTTAGGCAACTTGAATTTAGATGTATGTCGTTAATATTGGAGAACGACTGTGTTGTTTTTGGATGTGTCCTGAAATACAATACATAGAATAGTGATTTCAGAACAAGAACCGCCAATAAAAAATCGTCTATTGCAATGCTATTGTACAATCAGACTCAACAGTTGGGAATATGCTTTGGCTCAACTACAACCAAGATTTTGGAGTCACAATAAGTGGTAAAAATAAGATAGATGCTTTCAAAAATAGAGATTATTTTTAGACAGGCTATTATCAAACGTAAAAGACCATTCCTTCATATTATTCCAAAAGTATTTACTTCAAAGGTAGAGAAAGTTCATTACAGTTTATGCACAGTTTTTTATTAGATACTGTCAAATTCACTTGTTTCAAACAATAGGTGAAATGTTGACAATCGCAAAAAGCTAATGAGATAGATTATGAATCGATTAGAACCAACACAGATTCAAAAGAGTTAAAAAAAACATTTGAAAGCATTTATTGATTTGGTTATAGCACAAAAGTAGAGCGTTAGTAGTTTTGAGAATTTTAAGAGTCAGCAACAGATTATGAAACAAAATACCGTTGTATAGGGACTAACCCAAGAAAACCTGCTAAATAGATTAGCTCCTGTACGGATAATACCAATGTGATTAACGATGTACATTTATCCCAAACGGTCTGAGAGAAGGAAAGTGACAGCACTTCCTGGTTCAACAAAAGGTTGTTTGGAAAAATGAGCAAAGCCCCCACAAAATGGGAAACAGAGCCACTGATATTGAACAGCAGAACCACAGTTATAGATAGATTTATTAGATAAAAACATGATGTTTTAAGAATATGGCCTCAATAAAAGCAAAGATCAACATATTGGTAAATAGATAGATTGTTTTAAACTGATGTGAATATTTTAGTGCATACATTACAGACGAGGTTAAAGAAGGATCAGAATGACAGCAGTGGTCATCAAAGAGTTTAGTGAAGGAATGTTTCAATGTGGTTGTGTTTTGTTCGTCTTCCTGTATTAACTCATCACAGATATCGAGCCCAGAACTAGATGATGGAATCTCCCCTGTCCCGTCACCAGGGAATATGAAAGATTGTGACCTATTGGTTAATAATAGGTCAAAAGAGGGACTGACGAATATTCACAAAATGCTGCACATCAGACAAAGGAAATATGCACGCAGGAATCATAAGAGATGGACAGCTTTACAAAACCAGACAATTATTGACTCCAAGAATTACAAATGCTCTCGCCCACTTTTGGCGCGACGAGGGCAAAAGTCCAACACAATCAGGCGCCCAGTGGTGGGGCATTGTTTGCTCAGGTGGAGATGGAAGACCGGTCCAGACCAGGACCAGGGGCCCAGACCATTCCCAGAACTGGTGACGTCACGGACCTTTGATAGAAACTGCTGGGAGGGATTGGCATTCAGTCAGCCGAGGGCCAGGAGAGGGACATATAGTGTTAGAGCACTTTTTTTGTTGAATATTGCTGTATCTGATTGAATGATAATTAAATGCAGATGTTAAACCTGGAAGATTCTTTCTCGCTCTTGCTTCGACTTTGGATACGTCAGTCAAAGGGAATTATTTGACTTCAGTACATGGGTTAAGGTTAGGGTTAAGGTGGTCCTGAGTTAGATGGTTAAGGTTAGGGTTAAGGTGGTCTGAGTACGAATGGTAGGTAGGTTAAGGCGGTCCTGAGTTAGATGGTTAAGGTTAGGTTTAAGGTGGGTCTGATGAAGATGGTTAAGTTAGGTAAAGGTGTCTGTGTAAGATGGTTAGGGTTAGGGTTAAGTGGTCTGAGATGATGGTTAAGTAGTAAAGGTGGTCTGAGTAAGATGGTTAAGTTAGGGTAAGGTTAAGGTTAAGGCTGTCTGAGTAAGATGGTTAAGGTTTATGGTTAAGCGGTCCTGAGTAAGATGGTTATGGTTAGGTTTAAGGCGGTCTGAGGTAAGATGGTTAGGGTTAAGGGTTAAGGCGGTCTGAGTAAAGATGTTATGTTTGAGTTAAGGTTAAGGGCGGTCTGAGTAAGATGGTTTGAGTTTAGTTGAAGGCGGTCTGAGGTAAGATGGTTAAGGTTTTTTGGTTAGGCGGTCTGAGTAGATGGTAGTTAAGGTTAAGGCGGTCTTGAGTAAGATGGTTAAGGTTTGAGTTAGAGGTTAAGGCGGTCTGGGAAGATGGTTGAGGGTTAGGGTTAAGCGTCCTGATAAGATGGTTTACAGGTTAGGTTTAAAGGCGTCTGATAAGATGGTTAGGTTAATGTTAAGCGGCTGAGTAAGATGGTTTAAGGTTGAGTTAAGGTTAAGGTGGTCTGAGTAAGATGGTTAAGGTAGTCTAGATAAGAAGTTAGGGTTCGATGTGTTTTAGCTGATGATTGACTGACTTGTGGTTGGTGATTTAATGGTTTTGTTAAGTCTCTAGATGACTTCTGTTTGTACCTAGCTATACAAGATTAAATTGTATTGTAATTGTAATTATGATGGTTAAGTTAGGTTTAAGGCGGTCTGAGTAAGATAGTTTAGGTTAGGTTTTAGCGGTCTGGTTAGAGTGGTTAGGTTATAGGGTATTAAGGGTGGGTCTGAGTAAGAGTTAAGGTTAGGGTTTAAGGTGGTCTGAGAAGATGGTTAAGTTAGTGTTAAGGTGTGCTGAGTTAAGATGGTTAAGGTTAGGGTTAAGGTGGACTGATGAGATGGTTAAGGTGAGGGTTAAAGCTGCACTATCTGACTTTATTTTTGTATTCATTACTGAAAAGCTATCCATGGCCCATTGAGCATGTGCAATGGATATTCGTCCTTATTGAAGAAATAAGTAGCCGCAGGATTTGGGCTGGGCGTACTTATATTTTAGATCGAGTTTTGTAGAAACAGGAAGAGAATGTGTTTTCGGGTCCAATTGTGACCAATCACAGCGACCACTGCAACCCCCACTATTCGTGAGAAATCTAGCAGGTCCGTTAGGCACAGAAGGCTGAGTTTAGCACAACAAGTGGCGGAGCTAACCTGATGCTTCCTCGTCAGTCGTCCCAGGTACTGATTACACAGCGAGACAGCCATCCCAAAAGAAAGTCTCGTTCCTCCGCGCTTCCCGGTTCTATCGTCTAATGGTCACGCCATCCACGTGACAAATCATGTCCATGTATTTATCCATAGTGGGAGACGCTAGCTCCGTCCCAACAGTGGGGTGTGTGTGGGGGCGATAGCTCGTCGGTGCGGGGAGGGGAGCAAAAAGAGAGAGGCCAGCGAGTCTGGCGGCTTCAAAATCCCAAATCAATAGTGCAGCTTTAACCCTAACCTTAACGAATCTCACTCTACCACCTTAACCCTAATCCTTAACATCTTACTCAGCACTCACCTAACCCTAACCTTAACCGATCTACTCAACCACCTTAACCCCCTAACCTTAACCATCTTACGGCAGACCACCCTTTACCCTAACCCTAACCATCTAACTCCAGACCGCCTTAAACCCTAACCTAACTATCTTACTCAGAACCCAGCCTATTAAACCTAAAACCTAAACCAACTTACTTACAATACAATACAATTTATCTTGTAATAGGCCCAGGTCACAACAGAAGTCATCTCAGAGACTTTACTAAACCATTGAAATCACCAACACAAGTCCAGTCAATCAACAGCTAAAACAAACATGAACCCTAACCTTCTTACTCAGACTACCTTAAACCATCTTACTCAGACCAACTTAACCTTAAAACGTCATACCTAAACCATCTTAAACCAGACCCCGTCTACCTTAACCCTAAACCATCTTACCAGACCGCCTTAAACCTAACCATAACCATCTTACTCAGACCGCCTAACCCTAACCTCAACCATCTTACTCAGACCGCCTTAACCGAACTCAACCTAACCATCTTACCTCAGACCACCGCCTTACTTAACCCTAAACCATCTTACTCAGACCGCCTTAAACCCTAAACTTAACCTCTTAACTCAGACCGCCTTAAAACCTAACCTCAACCATCTGACTCAGACCGCCTTAACCTTAACTCAAACCTTAACCCATCTTTACTCAGACCACTTAACCTTAACCCTAACCTCTTACTCAGAAGAACCGCCTTAAACCTAACCATAGCCCATCTTACTCAGACGCTTAACCCTAAGCACCGTAACCATCTTACTCAGACCTGCCTTAAAACCTTAACCTTAAACTCTAACCTTAACCAACTTACTCAGACCACCTTACCCTAACCTTAACCATCTTCCTCAGATCCCACCTTAACCCTACCCCTAACCATCTTAACTCAGCACCACCTTTACCCTAGACCTTAACCAGCTTCCTCAGAACCACCACCTTAAACCTAACCTTAACCATCTAACTCTACCGCGCCTTAAACCTAACCGTTAACATCGTACTCAGACACCTAACCCTAACCTTAACCATCTAACTCAGACCACCTTAACCCTAACCTTAACCATCGGTACTGGAAGTCAATAATTCCCCTTTGGACTGACGTATCCAAAGTCGGATGCAAGAGCGAGACAAGAGATCTCACGTTTAACATCTGCATTTTTAATTTACTTTACAATCAGATACAGAATATTCAACAAAAAAAGTGCTCCTAAACTAATATGTCCCTCTCCTGGCCCTCGGCTGACTGAACTGCCAATCTCCTCCCAACAGTTCTATCAAAGGGTCCGATGACGTCACACAGATCTGGGACTGGTCTGGCCCCTGTCCTGGGTCTGGACCCGTCTTCCATCTCCCACCTGAGCCAAACGACTAAATGCCCCCAACACTGGCCGCCTGATGGGTTTTGGACTTTTGCCCTCGTCGAAGGTGGAGAGAGCATTTGTTTTTATTCTTGGATTCAAAATTGTCTGGTTTGTAAGCTGTCATCCTCTTATGATTCCTGAGTGCATATTCCTTTGTCTGATGTGCAGCATTTTGTGAATATTCGTCAGTCCATCTTTTGACCTATATGAACCAATAGGTCACAATCTTTCAATATCTCTGGTGAAAACGGACTGGGAGATTCCATCATCCTAGTTTCTGGCTCGATATCTGTGAAAGTTAATACAGGAAAGACGAACAACACGACAACCACATTGAAACATTTCCTTCACTAAACTCTTTGAGGACCACTGGCTGTCTTCTAGCCTTCTTCAACCTCTCTGTAATGTATGCACTATAAACTATTCACTATAGTTTAACTATTCCTAACTATTTACCCCAATATGTTGGCATCTTTGCTTTTATTGAGGCCATATTCTTAAACTTATGTTTTTTTATCTAATAAATCTATCTTATACTGTGGTTTGCTGTCATGATCAGTGGCTCTGTGCCATTTGTGGGGCTTGCTCATTGTTTCCAACACATTTGTTGAACCGAGGAAGTGCTGTCACTTCCTTCTCTCAGAAACCGTTTGGGATAACTTAACATCGTTAATCAAATTGGTATTATCCGTACAGAGCTAATCTATTTTAAGCAGGTTTTCTCTGGGGGTAGTCCCCTATACCAACGGTAATTCTTGATTCTCTAATCTTTGCTGACTCTTAAAATTCCTCAAAACTACCTAACAATCTACTTTTGGGCTATACCCAAATTCATTAAAATGCTTTCAAATGTTTTTTGAATCTGGTGTTTGGTTCAATCGAATCTCATTTAATCTATCTCATTTAGCTTTTTGTCATTGTCAACATTCACCTATGTTTGAAACAAGTGAATTTGACCAGAATCTATGAAAACGTGCATAAACTGTAATGAACTTATCTACATTTGAAGTAATACTTTTGGCAAATTTGAAGGAAAGTTCCTTTTATTAAACCGTTTGATAGTAGCCCTGGTCTAAAAATAACTCATTTTGAAAGCCTTCTATCTATTTTACACTCTATTGTGAGCCAAATCTTGGTTGTAGTATTTTGAGCCAAAGCATATTCCCCAACTTTTGATTCTGATTGTAACAAATAGCATTGCATTAGACGATTTTTATTGCCGGATTCTTGTCTGGCCAAATCTCTATTCTTGTATTGTATTTCAGACAATTCCTCCAAAAACAACACGTCGTTCTCCAATATTATAAAGACTCACATCTAACCAAGTTGCCTGGAAAGGGAGTTAAACCTATTTTAAAACGTTCTCCTACGATTATAAGGCTAAATGAAATTAATTATTATAATATACAAAAGCACATACATTGGCTTCTGTCCACTGCTATAACTGGTTGAATGAGTTGTCCCAAACTTAATATGTGTAAATACATCAGCTGTTTGTAATAAACAATAACATTTGACCTGTTCTCCAATGGAGCAGCTCAGAGTCTGCGTCCAAAAGCAATGTGTATATTTGGAGCTATTTTTAGATTAAAATTGTGTTAAAGGCCTGTCGTTCGATGTCTGCATTTATTACTACTCTCTAGTAAACACATCTGCACTAGTTCCTAAACAGGATGTGGAAAAGCAAAGCATCTAAAATCGACTCTATTTGATTCCTTTTTACTTTAGTTATTAGAATAATTTGATCATATGATCTATAATTTCACATAGAAATATTTTGATTATTCACTTGTCTAACTTATTATTACATTTGTTTTATCTGACACTTCAACCTATAGCTCCTCGAATCCAATGACATTATAGCTCCAGACAATTTCACAATCTATTCTAATTATTATCTATATTATTATTGATCTATATCTTAAGAGTAGATCTGTTTGATGTAAAGCGCTATTATTTCCCTTTTGAAATTTGCACAACACCCCTTTTGAATTTTGCACAACACGAAATTTAGAATGTCCTCCCTATGGACAAATAGAGAATTTTATTTCATTTTGGCAACTCCGAAAATTACTTAATATTTTTCCCACATTTTGCTTTTTAGGCAGCCCTTTCTATTATTTATTTGTTCTTGTAAAGATATGTTTTAACAGCACTTCTTCTAATGATTAGAAGGTTAAGGAACCCATGAACCACCTATGACATTAACAATACTCCCCTCCTGTTGGTCGTGGTCCCAAAGTAATAAAACATGCATCTGTAGTGTGTTGTAGGATTACTGTTCCACTCCTGTTGCTACCTCCCGATCGCCTCAATTCATATTGTGGGGCTTTTGGTGCAAAAGTAAGAGGCTCATTTCCTTAATTCACTACTACTGTCATGCCCTGAAGCAGTGGGGCATTTTATCATTCATCTGAAAAACAAACATAGAACACAAGAAAAAACGCCGCACTTTCCTCTCCGTCGCATGGTGCACCTGTCAATCAATCCAATTGGCAAAACATAACTGCATTGACAGAACGGTGTGTGACCTTCAGGGCAGAAGGCTGTAGCCAAATACAGAACTTAACAATATTTATGTTTCTAATTTTACACTCCCCTAAATGTGAGTTACAAAAACCAACAGTTGTCCTCCTCCCAATGACCCTCACGCGGTTGGAAAAACCGAATCAACTGTCCGGACAAACAGCAGAGGGACGCTCTCCAGTACCTTCAGCGATGTATTTCATCTCAGAGTACTTTCCGCAGAGTACTTTTCTCAGAGTACTCATCCAGAGTACTCTCTCTTTTACACCTGTTCAATAAAGCTTGTCACTGTTGAATCTCTAGTACTTACACCGTATCTGTGACAAAAAATATTATTCCATGATCACATTAAAACATTACAGAAAACTTATTGTTATTCCCATGATTCCGTTCAGCATTCCCATTCACTCCACAACACACTCACAACTACACTCAAAACGACCCCACTTAGTATTGGTCCATTTGTTAACTCATCACTGCCCATGTGACGACAAAAGTTCGGTTTCTAATGTATAAGTGACCTCACTGCCCAAGACGACTTAGACGACTTTTTCGTGTTATTACACGTGAGCTCAGTAATTCTGGCGCACCTTGTTAATGACCCACAACACTGATTATATAGTGCAAATGTACTGTAATGATAAATCACCACCAGTAAGTTGCAGTATTGCACCACAGGGGAGGTCATAAGTCAGATGGAGAGAGAAGGAGGAGTATGTGGGTCCTTTGGAGAGCGTGCTGCTGTAGCAGGCGATGATTGCGTACTAGCATTGAGACGGATCAGATCTGAGTTAGCGATAGTATAGCAAGAGTGATGGCAAAAAAGAATAGTTATAAGCTTAATAACACTGCTTCAGAGATTGACGTATCGCGGATCAGTGAGTGAGGTCGAGAGGGGAGAGAGGGGAGACCCGGGGAGGTCCGTGTATCTGAGCCCATAATGGCGCGGGAGCAAGAGCCCGAGCAGAGACAACACCTGTCCCCTCTGCCTCTCGTCAGCGTATCTGCTGCTGTTGTGAACGATGCCTCGATTCGTTTCAGCAAACCTGATCATGATTTAATCGGCACACACTCACAAACACTCACACCGCACTCACTCACTCACGTCACGGCACACTACGACAAACTCACTTCCGCTAGAAATCGCCACTGACACTCACACACAACGACACTCACTCGCACAGACACGTCACGTCGCACACTGACACTCACTCACACAGAACACTCGCCTCGCCATACACTGACATTTCACCACCACACACACACGTCAAATTCACATGCTTCATTCTATTTTAATACATCATATTTTTATTATCTTTGTGTTTTGTTGTTTTGACGTTTTGGTTGATGGAATAGAAAAAGTTAAATTTTCTATCTGTGAATAAATTTGCCAACAATTTGCCAATCAAAAGTATGTATTTCAGAGGGCTGTTTTTTATAATTTATTGTAATGAACAAGTGTGAAGGATGTTTTTGAGTTGTATCTAAGCAGCAAAATGCATCTAAAGTCTCTTTTTCTTCTCTTGAATATGATCTGTTTACATACTGCTCGTTTCCTCTGTTTTCTTGCTCAGACCAGGTGTTATGGGTGAAAGTATGCTTTGTTCTATGGCGAAGATAACTCAAGAACGGTAATGAGGTAGAACAACTTTTTTTTTTTCAGAGTAAAGCAGGAGAGGTGAATCTTTAATTTGGTGCCCTTGGGTGGTTTACATCGTCAAAAAAAGAATTTCTGTGGCACTCAAAGTTGGGGTCAAATCAACTGAAATTGCTGCAGAATGCACTTCTCAAATCTGAAAATCGCCTGCAGTCAGTGAGATTAAGGTCCAACGAGTGTAAATTTGACATGACGCACAAACAATAACAATAACACAAACATTTAACATACACAAACATATAACATACACAAGAGGCCTGTAATTTTAACTTTGTTATATTTTTTCCATGTCCAATTACAATTGTCCTCCTGAGCTAATTTATAGTTTTGCAACTTCAGAGCCTGCAGAACATGCAAAGCTTTGAGAGATTTTTCCCTAAAAGGATCCATTTCAAACTTTAGTGTTTTAAACCACGTGGTCTTTACTCGGGCTTGTCCACAAATCTGTTGTCCCCCCAAAATTTTTAATGACTCTTGTTACTTAAACAAAACTCATGCACTGCATTACAATGTTTTTTCCCTATTTTTTTTTGTAAAAGCCAGTTCGGAATTCCTTAAAAAATGTAAATTAGTTTCAAACTTAATACTTGCAACCTTGTTTTACCTCATGTGGAGAAAAAGACCATTGTCCTATGTGTGTGTTGTTACTTGACCAATCTATGTCTCAGATAAACTGCCAACAGTTATATCAAAGACATAATTTAGTCCCCTAAGTTTTTCTAATTTAGCTAATTGGAAGAGATAACATGTCATAAAAGATTTCAAAAAATGTCCCTACATCTTGTTTTTCAACCAATGAACATGATGCGTCTATGTGTTTATCAAAATGCTCCAATATCACCTCTTAGCCAAAAGTTCAGAAATGCTTTTAAATCATTTTTTCAAACTTTAATTGTCTGAACAAACCATTTTGTATAAAGCAGCGTCCATTAAAAGCTGGCTGTTCTCTTTCTAGCACCAGTTTCAACTGTGCATTGTGACTGTTTTTAAATAATTCATAACGAACCAATAACGGTTCAAAGGTTGAAAAAACTGCTTTAAATATCCTTATTACCAAGATCTTGCAGTGTAAAATCAATAATTCTAAACTTCTCCGCGTAATAACTTTAATAATACTAGTTTCAATAAAAGCTCCTCTACCTTAAATATACTCTGTTCTAATCTCCTCGTGTTCTCATGAAAAGCAAGAGTCCTAATTAATTCTAACGAATTCCTTATATCTGTCAGCAGCGAAATGATGGTGTTATGAACGAATTGACCTAGCTAGAATGTGTAAATATGACTTTAATATGTCTCTGTGCGTTTGTTGCCTGTCTGTATTTTACCTTCTTTGTGTCTCATTTAGGCCGCCGACGTCTCTAATGTCCGTTAATGTCTTTCTTTTTTACTCGTGCGTCTTTCTATGTCTTTTGTCTCAAAGTGTCCAATGTCTTGTCTCCATGTCTTTTTCCTTCATCTTTAAACAATCACTTCTTTCTTTTCCTTTCTTTCATAATCACCTTCTTTTCTCTTTCAATCACTTTCTCATGTCTTTCTTTGTCTCATTGTGTGTCCTTCTTCTTCTTGATAGGTTTACACAAGTTCTTCTCCTTGCACATAACTCCCACTCGGTTTGTGCAAAAAGTCTGGTTCTTCTCCATGAAATGGAGGCCGGAGAGGTCTTCTTCGAGAGTTCCTGTAGCTGCTGCAGCCGATGCTGGCAGTCTTTGCTGCCCCCCTGTGGGGTGAAACGGGGGAGACGCAATGGTTCCGGAAGCTGATGGGCGCCCGATTGATGGTCCTTGTGCAGACGATTTTGGGGCCAAATGAGACAGACAGAAGGTTTTTCTTTTCTCGGAAAAACAGACAAACATGAAGCAGCAAACAAGTGTGTTAGATTACCATATACGAAACCCAATGATTAATTACAATGCAAAATTAAACCTATAAATAAGTAATATTAACATTTTTAAACGATTAAATTCTGAAACCAATTCTGCATTCAAACTGCTATCCCCCCTAAGCCCTACTTTTTCCCCAAAAGTATAATGCTCTCTAAGTGCTTTCTAACTTTTATATCACCAAATATGTAGGAAAAAAAACTTGTCCAGATAAAAAATAAAAATAAATAATGCCTCTTTATAATCTAACTCAAAGTTCTGTGATCCTATGACTCCATGTCGAGTAACATTATCGTGTGTATTTATGTAATTTTCTACAAAAAAATTCTTTCTTCACGAGAGAGAGGAGAAAGAACAGAGAGAGACGAAGAAGAGAGTAGAGAGAGAGAGAGAGGGAGGAAAGGGAGAGAGAGAGGACAGAACGAGGAGGGAGGGGCGAGTGCTTGAATGCCTCAAAGCATTTTTCAGACGAGGAGCCAGTAGGGAGAAGGAGGGGCTGTGTGTGTTTCTCAAACAGAGGAGTACAATGTACGACTGAAATACACCACATTCAATGAACAATCCCCCTTTAAAATTTGCCTACATTTTCGCTACGTTTTTTATCGTGACAATGTTTATCAGTGGTGAGAATGTTCTCTCACGCCGAAGTTCAAACGACACTTTACATTATTTATATACGGTCAGTAATCGAAAACATACAATTTGCTACCTGATTAACTGTTTCGATAGTTACAGAGAATCAGGAAAAAAAGATTCTGCTGGAAACCCTCGATACATTAATCAGTACAAATTGTAATTTTCCATTACTGACGTACTTTTAAATAAATGTAAAGTGTCCGTTTGACGTGAAGAAAGAACTCTCAACACGATAAAACATTGTCCACGATACAAAAACGAGGGAAATGTAGCAAATTTTAAAGGGGATGTTTCATCGAATTTGGTGTATTTCAGTCGTACATGTACTCCTCTGTTTGAGAAACCACACAGCCCCTCCCTTCTTCCATCCTGGCTCCCTCTCTGAAAAATGCTTGAGGCATACAAGCCACTCGGCCCCTCCCCTCCCTCCGTTCTGTCCTCTCTCCTCCTCCCCTTCCTCCTCTCTCTCTCTCTCGCTCTCTCTCTCCTCTCTCTCTGTCTTTCTCTCTCTCCGTGAAGAAGAGAATTTTTTGTAGAAAATTACATTTATACACACGATAATGTTACTGACATGGAGTCATAGAATCACAGAACCTTTGAGTTAGATTATAAAGAAGGCATTATTTTAATTTTTTATTTTTTATCTGTACAAGTTTTTTTCCCCTACAACTTTTGTGATAGAAAAGTTAGAATTGATCCTTAGAGAGCATTATACTTTTGGAAAAATAGGGCTTAGGATAGCAGTTTGAATGCAGAATTGGTTTTCAGAATTTTATGTTAACTGTTAATATTAATTTATTTCATAGGTTTATTTTGAATTGGAATTAATCATTGGTTTCGTATGGTAATTAACACACTTGTTTGTGCTTCTTGTTTGTCTGTTTTTCCCGAGAAAAATTCTGTCAGTCTCATTTGGCCAAAATCGTCCTGCCACAAGAACTCAATCGGGCGCCATCTCATGGGGGGGGGGGGGGGAGGGGGGGGGGCGGACCCATCTGCGTCTCCCCCGTTTCACCCACAGGGGAGCAAAGGACTGCTGCATCGCTGCAGACAGCTAACAGGAACTCTCGAAGAAGACCTCTCCGGCCCTCCATTTCATGGAGAAGATCTAAAGAGAGGACGTTTGCACAAACCGAGTGGGATTATGTGCACGGAGAAGAACGTTGTGTAAAACCTAACAAAGAAGAAGAAGGACACACACGGAGACAAAGAAAGACATGAGAAAGTGATTGAAAGAAGAAAGAAGTGGATTATTGAATGAAGAAAAAGAAAGTGATTGTTAAAAAGAAGGAAAAAGACAATGGAGACAAAGACATTGGACACTTGGAGACAAAAGACAATGAAAGTCCCATGAGTAAAAGAAAGACATTAACGGACATTTGAGACGTGGCTGGCCTAAATGAGACACACAGAAGGTAAAATATACAGGACAGCAACAAACTCACAGAGACATATTAAGTCCATATTTACACATTTAGCAGGTCATTCGTTCATAACTCCACCATTTAGCTGCATGGAAAGAATACAGACAAATCGTTAGAATAAATTATACTCTTGCTTTAGCATGAGACACAAGAGATTAGAACAGCAGTATATTTAAGGTAGAGACTCTATTATTGAAACTAGTATTATTTAAAGTTATTGACGCGGAGAAGTTTAGAATTATTGATTCGTACTGCAGATCTTGGTAATACGGATATTTAAAGCAGTGTTTATCAACCTTTGAACCGTGGTTCGTTAATTATTTACAAAAACAGTCACATGCACAGTTGAAAAACTGGTGCTAGAAAGAGACTGCAGCTTTTAAGGACGCTGCAGTTATACAAAATGGTTTTGTTTCAACAAATTAAAGTTTGAAAAATGATATAAAGCATTTCTGAATTTTGGCTAAAGGTGATATTGGATCATTTCTGATAACACATAGACGCAACACTGTTCATGTGAAAACAAAGATGATAGGGACATTTTTTGGGAAAATCTTTATACATGTTGCTCTTCCTAATAGCTAAATTAGAAACATAGGACACTTAGTGTCTTTGATATAACTGTTGGCAGTTTATTATCTGAGACATGATTGGTGGGCAAGTCAACAACACACATAGGAAACTGTCTTGTCTCCACATGAACGTAAAACAAGGGTGACTTTTAAAGTTTGAAACTAATTTACATTTTTTAAGGAATACGAACTGGCTTTAAAAAAAAAAGGGAAAAACATTTATTGCACTGCAGAGTTTTTTTGTTAAGTAACAAGGAGCTCATTAAAAATATAGGACACAGTTTGTACAAGCCCGAGTAAAGACCACGTGGTTTAAACACTAATAGTTTGAAATGATCCTTTTAGGAAAAATCTCTCAAAGTTTCTTTGCAGGTTTCTGCAGGCTCTGAAAGTGCAACTATAAAATAGCTCATGAGACAATTGGACTTGGACATGGAAAAATATAACAAAGTTAAAATTACAGGCCTCTTGTGTTATGTTATATGTTTGGGTATGTTTATATGTTTGTGTATGTTTATATGTTTGTGCGTCATGTCAAATACACACGTTGACCTAAACCTCACTGACTTGCCACAGTTTCAGATTTTAGAGGTGCATTCTGCCCAGCAAATTTAAGGTGATTTGAAAACCCACTTTGATGTGCCACAGAATATCATTTTTTAGACGATGTAAACACCAAGGGCACCAAATTAAAGATTCACCCTCCTGCTTTACTCTTGAAAAAAACAGTTTGTTTTCTACCTCTTACCGTTCTGAGGTATTCGCCATAAGAACAAAGCATTACTTTCACCCCATAAACACCTGGTCTGAAGCAAGAAACAAGGAAACGAGCTGTATGTAAACCAGGAACATATCCAAGTCATAAAAGAGACTTTAGATGCATTTTGCTGCTTAGTGACAACTCAAAACAATCTTCACACTTGTTCCATTAACAAATATTGATAAAACATGACTCTGAAATAATACTTTTGATGGCAAATTGTTGGCAATTTTATTCACAATAGAAAATTTAAACTTTCTTCTATCCCATCAACCAAAACGTCGTACAACAACAACACAAAGATCAATAATACTATAGAATGCATAAAATAGAATGAAAGCTATGTGAATTTGAGTGTGTGTGTGTGAATGTCCGTGAGCGAGCGAGTGTCTGTGTGAGTGAGTGTCAGTGTGCTAGTAGAGTGTCTGTGCGAGTGAGTGTCTGTGTGTGTGAGTGTAAGTGTGCGAGTGAGTGGCTGTGTGCGTGAGTGAGTGAGTGAGTTGCTGTGAGTGTTTGTGAGTGGTCCGATAAATCCCATGATCAGGTTTGCTGAACGAATCCGAGGCATCAGTAACAACATGCAGCTGATACGCTGCGAGAGCGGAAGGTGTGTCTCTGCTCGGCCTTCTTGCTCCGCGCAAATATGGCTGCAGATACGGACCTCCACCGGGGTCTCCCCTCTCTCCCCTCTCGGCCTCGACTCACTGATCCCGAGTCAAATCTCGAAAGCAGTGTATTCTGCTTATAAATATTCTTTTTTGCCATCACTCTTGCTATACTATCGCTTAAACTAGATCTGATCCGTCTCAAGCTACAGTAACGCTTTCATCGCTCTGCTACAGCAGCACGCTCTTCCAAAGACCCCACACTCCTCCTCCTTCTCTCCACTGACTTATGACCTCATCCTGTGTGCATTACAGCATCCACTGGTGGTGATTTATCATGACAGGGACATTTGCCTATATTCAGTGTTGTGGGTCATTAACAAGGTGCGCCAGACAATACTGCTGCCTCCCTGTAATACACGAAAAAAGTCGTCTAAGTTCGTCTGGGGCAGAGCGTCACTATACAATAGAACGACTTTTGTCGACAATGGGCATGATTGAGTTTAACAAACTGGACCAATACTAACGTGGGGGTGTTTGTGAGTGTGTGGGGAGTGTTTGTGGAGTGAACTGTGGAAATGCTGAACGAATCATGGAATAACTAAAGTTTTCTGTAAGGGTTTTAATGTGACATGAATTAATTTATTTTTTGTCAACACATACGGTGAAGGACTTAGAGATTCAAAGATGACAAGCTTTATTGAACAGGTGTAAAAGTGAATTTTTTTTGTACTCTGGGATGAGTACTCTGAGAAAGTACTCTGCGGAAAGTACTCTGAGATGAAATACCTCGCTGAAGGTACTGGAGCACCTCCTCTGCGGTTTGTCCGACAGTGGATTCGGTCCAACCGCAAGTTGAGCGGTCATTGGGAGGAGGACAACTTTGGTTTGTAACTCACATTGTAAGGGGAGTGTAAAATTAATACATACATATTTAGTTAAGTCTGTTTTGTGGCTACAGCCTCTGCCCTGATGTCACACTCCGTCTGTCAATGCAGTTATTTTTTGCCCAATTGGATTGATTGACAGGCCGCACATGCGACGAGAGGAAAGATGGCGTTTCTTGTGGTTCTAATGTTGTTTTTCAGATGAAAGATAATCTGCACCTGCTTCAGGGATGACAGTAGTATGAATTAAGGAAATTGAGCCTCTACCTTTGCACGCAAGCCCACAAGATGAATTGAAGGACGATCCGGGAGGAGAAACCTGGATTGGAACAGTAATCTACACACACATAAAGATGCATGTTTTATTCGTGGACCACGACCAACAAGGGGAGTATTTGTATTGTCATAGGGGTCAAGGTCCCTTAACATTCGAAATCATTAGATAGAAGTGTATAACATATATTTACAAGAACAAATAAATTAGCGAAAGGGCAGCCTAAAAAAGCCAAAATGGGAAAATTATTAAGTAATTTTCGGGAGTTGCCAAAAAGGAAATAAAAGTCTATATTTGTCCCATAAGGGGGTCATTCTAAATTTAGTTTTGTGCAAATTCAAAGGGTTGTTGTGCAAATCTCAAAAGGAAAATAATAGCGCTTATAACATCAAACAGATCTAGCTCTTTTAAGATAATAGATCATATAATAATAGATAATAGATAGAATAGAATGAAATAGACTGGAGCTATAATGTCATTGGATTCGAGAGCTATAGGTTGAAGTGTCCAGAATAAACCATAGTAATAATAGTTAGACTAGTGAATAATCAAAATAGTTCATTGTGAAAAAAGTATCAGATAATGGTCCCAAATTAGTCTTATAACTAAAGTAAAAAGGATCAAATAGAGTCAGATTTTAGATCTCTGTTTTCCCATCTGTAGGACTAGTGCAGATGTGTTTATAGAGAGTAGTTTTAAAAGTTGCAGACATAGAACGACAGGCTTTAACCACAATTTTAAATCGTAAAAATAGCTCAAATCTAACATTGCTTTTGACGCAGGCCTCTGACTGCTCCATTGGAGAACAGGTCAAATGTTATTGTGTATTACAAACAGCTGAGGTATTTACACATATTAATTTGGGACACTCTTTAAACAGTTTATAATCATCGACAGAAGCCATGAATGTGCTTTTGGTATTAAATAATTAATTTCATAGCCTGAAATGGTTGAGAACGTTTTAAAATATTTAAAAATCCCTTCAGGCAACTTGATTTAGATGTATGTCTTAATATTGGAGAACGACGTTTTGTTTTTGGATTGTCTGAAATACAATACATAGATTAGTGATTTGCAAACAAGAACGGCCAATAGAAATAATCGTCTATTGCCAATGCAATTGTTACAATCAGAACTCAAAAGGTTGGGAATATGCTTTGGCTCAAACTACAACCAAATTTGGGATCACAATAAGAGTGTACAATAGATGAGATGCTTTCAAAAATAGAGATTAATTTTTAGACAGGGCTAATATCATACGGTAAAAGGACCATTTCCTTCAATATTATGTCCAAAAGTATTTACTTCAAAGTATATACAGTTCATTACAGTTTATGCACAGTTTTCATTAGATACTGTCAAATTCACTTGTTTCAAACAAGGTAATGTAGACATTGCAAAAGCTTAAGGAGATTGATTAATGAGATCGATTAGAACCAACCACAGATTCAAAACATTTGAAAGCATTTTTTGGAAATTTGGGTATAGACACAAAAGTAATCTTTAGGTAGTTTTTGAGAATTTTTAAGAGTCAGCAACAGATTAGAGATTCAAAAATACCGTTGTATAGGGACTAACCCCAGAGAAACCTGCTGAAATAGATTAGTCTCCTGTACGGATAATACCAATTTGATTAACGATGTACATTTATCCAAACGGTCTGAGAGAATGAAGTGACAGCACTTCTGGTTCAACAAAATGTTTTGGGAAAAATGAGCAAGCCCCACACAATGGCACAGAGCCACTAATAATGACAGCAAACCACAGTATAGATAGATTTAGTAGATAAAAACATCTGTTTTAGAGAAAATGGCTCAATAAAAGCAAAGATGCAAACATATTGGTAAATAGATTAAATTAGTTTAAACTAAGTGACTAGTTTTAGTGCAACATTACAGACGAGGTTGAAGAAGGATCAGAATGACTGCAGTGGTCATGCAAAGAGTTTATGAAGGAATGTTCATGTGGTGTGTGTTTGTTCGTCTTCCTGTATTAAACTACTTCACAGATATCGAGCCAGAACTAGATGATGGAATCTCCCAGTCCCGTCACCCAGAGAATAATGAAAGATTGTGACTATTGGTTAATATAGGTCAAAAGAGGGACTGACAATATTCACAAATGCTGCAATCAGACAAAGGAATATGCCTCAGGAATCATAGAGATGACCCACTTGACAAACCTGACATTTAATTAGACTCCAAGAATAAACAAATGCTGCTCTGCCCACTCTCGACGAGGGCAAAAGTCCAACCAATCAGCGCCCATGGTGGGGGCATTGTTTCTCAGGTGGAGATGGAAGACCGGTAACAACCAGGACCAGGGGCCAGACCATCCCAGATCTGTGACTATCGGAACCCTTTGATTAGAAAACTGCTGGAGAGAGATTGGCAGTCATCACCGAGGGCCAGGAGAGGACATATTGAGTTTAGGAAGCCTACTTTTTTTGTTGAATATCTGTATCTGATTGTAAAGATAATTAAATGCAGAGTTAAACGTGAAGATCTCTTGTCTCGCTCTTGCATCGACTTTGGTCGTCAGTCAAAGGGGAATTGTTGACACTTCATACGATGGTAAGTGTTATGGGTTAAGGGGTCTGAGTTAGATGGAAGTTAGGTTAAGAGGTCTGAGTACGATGGTTAAGGTTAGGTTTAAGGCGGTCGAGTTAGATGGGTTAAGGTTAGGTTTAAGGTGGGTCTGAGGAAGATGGTTAAGGTTAGTGTAAAGGTGGTCTGAGTAAGAATGGTTAGGGAGGTTAAGTGGGTCGGAGAAGATGTTAATGTTAGGGTAAAGGTGGTCTGAGTAAGAATGGTTAAGGTTAGGGTTAAGGTTAAGGTTAAAGGCGGTCTAGAAAGATGGTTAAGGTTAGGGTTAAGGCGTCTGAGTAAGATGGTTATGGTTAGGTTTAAGGCGGTCTGAGTATGATGGTCAGGGTTAAGTTAAGGCGGTCTGAGTAAGATGTTAAGGTTTGAGTTAAGTTAAGGCGGTCTGAGTAGATAGGTTGAGTTAGGTTTTAGGCGGTCTGAGTAAGATGGTTAAGGATAGGGTTAAGGCGGGCCTGAGTAAGATGGGTTAGGGTTAAGGTTAAGGCGTCTTAGTAAGATGGTTAAGGTTTGATTAAGGTTAAGGCGGTCTGAGAAGATGTTGAGGTAGGTTTAAGGCGGTCTGAGTAAATGGTTATGGTTAGGTTTAAGGCGGTCTGAGTAAATGGGTTTAGGGTTAAGGTTTTGCGGTCTGAGTAAGAGTGGTTAAAGTTTGAGTTTAAGGTTATGTGGTCAGAGGAAGATGGTTAAGGTATCGAGTAAAAGGTGCAGGTTCATGTGTTTTAGCGTTTGATTGACTGACTTGTGTTGGTGATTTCAATGGTTTTGTTAAGTCTCTGAGATGACTTCTGTTGTGACCTAGGGCTATACAAGAATAAATTTATTGTAATTGTAAGTAAATGGTTAAGGTTAGGTTTTAAGGCGGGTCTGAGTAAGATAGTAGGGTTAGGTTTAAGCGTCTGAGTTAGATGGTTAGGGTGTAGGTTAAGGGGGGGTCCTGAGTAAGATGTTTAAGGTTAGGGTTAAGGTGGTCTGAGTAAGATGGTTAAGTTAGGGTAAGTGGTCTGGAGTAAAGATGGTTAAGGTTAGGGTTAGGTGGTCGTGAGGTAGAGATGGTTTAAGGTTAGGGTTTAAGCTGCACTAACTGACTTTTATTTTTGTATTCATTACGGAAAAGCCTATCCATGTCCATGCAGTTTCATTGGATATTGCGTCCTTTTGAAGAAAAAGACGCTGATTTTGGCTGGCGTGACATTTATATTTAGATCGAGTTTTGATGAAACAAGGAAGAAATTGTTCGTTCGGGGGGCTTGGGGGGGTTGAGTGTGGTTTGTGGTAGGGGTGGGGGTGAGGTCGGGGGGGGGGCGGGGGGGAGGAGGGGGGGGGGGGGGTGGGGGGGGGGGGGGGGGGGGGGGGGGGGGGTGGGGGGGGGGGGGGGGGATGGGGGAGTGGGGGGGGGGGGGGGGGGGGGGGGGGGGGGGGGGAGGGGGGGGTGGGGGGGGGGTATATGAGGTACAAATGGCCCCCACTGTCGTGTGATATCTACAGTCCGTTTAGCACAGGAGAAGGCTGTAGGGGAGCAATACAAGGGCGGACTAGACCTGTAGCTTCCTCATGTCTTCGTCACCGGGTACGCATTACTAAACAGCGAGACAGCCATCCAAAAGAAAGTCTCAGTTCCGCACCGCGCTTCCCGGATTTCTATCGTTCTAATGTCACGCCATCCACGATGCAAATCCATGGTCCATGGTATATTATCCATATTGGGAGTCGCAGCTCCGTCCCAACAGGTGTGTGTGGGGGCGATAGCTTCGTGGTGGCGGGAGGGGAGCAGAAAGAGAGAGGCAGCGAGTCTGCGGCGTTTCAAAATCCCAAGTCAGTAGTGCAGCTTTTAAACCCTAACCTTAACCATCTCAACTCCAGACCACCGTAACCCAACCTTACCATCTTACTCAGACCCTTAACCCTAACCTTAACCATCCTTACCACACCACCTTAACCCTAACCTTAACCATCTTACTCAGACCCAACACTTAACCCTAACCCTAACCATCTAACTCAGACCCGACTTAATACCAACCCTAACTATCTTACTCTGACCCGCCTTTAAACCTAACCTTAACCATATTAATTACAAGCAATACAATTATTCTGTTATAGCCCTAGGTCACAACAGAAGTCATCTCAGAGAACTTAACAAAACCATTGAACTCACAACACAAGTCAGCCCAATCAACAGCTAATACATACATAACCCTAACCTGTCTTACTCAACTACCTTACCATCTTACCAGACCACCTTAACCTTAACTCAAACCCTTAACCATCTTACTCAACAGCCTTTAAACCTTAACCTAACCTTCTTACTCAGACCGCCTTAAACCTAAACCTAACCATCTTACTCAGACCGCCTTAACCCTAACCTCAACCTTCTTTACGTCAATAAGCGCCTTAACCTTAACTCAAACCTTAACCATCTTACTCACAAACCGCACTTAACCTAACCCTAACCACTTACTCACACCAGCGCGTAGACCCTAACCTTAACCATCTTACTCAACCGCCTAAAACCTAACCTCAACAATCTTACTCTGACCGCCTTAACCTTAACTCAACCTTTAAACCATCTCTTACTCAGACCAGCCTTAACCTTAACCAACCACTTACTCAGACCCGCCCTTAACCTAACCATAACCATCTTACTCAGACCCGCCTTAACCCTAAACCTTAACCATCTTACTCAGACCCGTGCCTTAACCTTTACCTTAACGCCGAACCTTAATCCATCTTACTCAACCTACCTTTACCCTATCCTTATCCATCTTCCTCCGACACCACCTTAACCCTACACCCTAACCATCTTACTCCAGACCAATCCTTTACCCTACACCTTAACCTTCTTCCTCAGACCCACCTTAAAGCCTAACCTAACCATCTAACTCAAGACCGCCTAACCTAACCTAAACCAGCGTAACTCAAACACCTTAACAAACCTAAACCTTAACCATCTTTCTCAGACCACCTTAACCCTAACCTTAACCATCCGTACTGAAGTCATAATTTCCCTTTGACTGACAGTATCCCAAAGTCGATGCAAGAGCGACTAAGAATCTTTCACAGTTTAACACTGCATTTAATTATCTTTACAATCAATACAAATATCAATCAAAAAAAGTGCTCCTAAACTAATAGGTCCCCTCTCCTGCCCTACGGCTGACTGACTGCAAATCTCCGCCCAGCAGTTTCTATCAAAGGGTCCCGATGACGTCACTGATCTGGACTGGTCTGGCCCCTGGTCCGGTTCCTGGACCCGGTCCTTATCCATCTCACCTGAGGCAAACAATTACCCACCACTGGGCGCTGATTGTTGGACTTTTGCCCCTCGTCGAGAGTGGGAGAGAGCATTTGTTTATTCTTGGAGTCAATAATTGTCCTGTTTTGTAACTGGTCATCTCTTATGATTCCTGATGCATATTCCTTTGTCACCAGATGTGCAGCATTTGTGAATATTCGTCAGTCCCTCTTTTGACCTATATTAACCAAATAAGGTCAACAATCTTTCAATATTCTCTGGGTGAGCGGGACTGGGGAGATTCCATCACCTAGTTCTCCTGGCTCGTATCTGTGAAGAGTTTAATACAGGGAAGATCGAACCAACACACAACCACATGAAAACATTCTTCACTAAACTCTTGGATGACCACTGCTGCATTCTGATCCCTTCTTCAACTTCGTCTGTAATGTATGCAGCTAAAACTATTCACTATAGTTTAAACTATTCTAATCTATTTACCATATGTTGCTTCTTGCTTTTATTGAGCCATATTCTTAAAACATATGTTTTTATCTAATAAATCTATCTATACTGTGGTTTTGCTGTCATATCAGTGGCTCGTTCCTTTTTGTGGGGCTTTGCTCATTTTTTCCTAACACATTTTGTTTGAACCAGGAAAGAGTGGTCACTTACCTTCTCTCAGACCTTTGGATAAATGTACATCGTTAATCAAATTGTATTATCCGTACAGGAGCCTAATCTATTGTAGCAGGTTTCTCTGGGGTTAGTCCCTATACTTAACGGTATTTTGATTCTCGTATCTGTTGCTGACTCTTAAAATCCTCAAACTACCCGAAAAGAAAAAAAAAAAAATTCTACTTTTGTGCTATAATCAAATTCATTAAAATGCTTTTCCAAATGTTTTTGAATCTGTGTTGGTTCTAAAAGCGAATCTCTTAATCTATCTCATTACTTTTTGCATTGTCACCATTCACCTATGTTTGAAACAAGTGAATTTGACATACTTAATAAAACTGTGCATAAACTGAATAACTTATCTACCTTTGAAGTAAATACTTTAGGACTAATATGAAGGAATGGTCCTTTTATTTAAACCGTTTGAATATTAGCCAGTCCTAAAAATAATCTCTATTTTTGAAAGCATCTATCTATTTTAACACTCTATTTTGTGACTCCAATCTTGGTTGTAGTTTTTGAGCCAAAGCATAATACCACTTTAGTTCCTGATTGGTAACATAGCATTGGCAATAGAACGATTTTTATTGGCCGGTCTTGTTCTTCAAATGAATTCACTATTCTATGTATTGTATTTCAGGACAATTCACAAAACGAACACAGTCGTTCTCCAATATTAAAAGACATACATCTAAACAAGTTGCCTGAAAAGGGATTTTACTATTTTAAACGTTCTCTAACGATTATAAGGCATGAAATTATAATTATTTAAATAAACAAAAGCACATTCTATAGAGGATAAAATCCACTGATATTGATTTGATGATATATGGAGTGTAATGCATACATTTTCTTTGTTTTTAATAATTTTTAAAAAGTTTTTTTTGAAATTTTTTTTTTCTTTCTTTTTCCACTTTATTGATTGATCAATTTGAGTGATCACATGTGATTATGTGATCAAAGGGGAGGGTGTTAGTATTAGATAGCAATATGGCCTACGTGCAGGACTCTACAAGGACTCTACAAGGACTCCATGTTATAACTATGATGTGACTGTCTCTTTGTGACACGTATGTCTTTCGATGTGTGACGTGACAATGACTAAATAAACTGTGTACTGCCTTTATTCTGTCTGAGAGAAAGAAACAGAGTAAACCAGTGGAACTTGAGAGAAACTTAAATAAACTTCCAGAGTTTGGCACACCACGATCCGTCTCTGTCTGCTTGAATCCTAACAGAGCGCACAATGGCGATCCGCGCGGAACAGCCCAAAGCCCTGCAGCTCCAGAGCGCAGTCCGGGATCCGCTCATTTAGCCAGGTCTCAGTGAAGCAGAACAAACACAAGAACACAGCGCCAATAGTGGTTTATCTCATGTTGTCACCCAGTTACCATCACCAGTGTAATGTGCCACAGTAAATATATATAAAGCTTGGGTGTTTCACTTTCAAACCACTGAAATGGAACAATATAATAACATCCCCTTAGGCCCCGTTTATACGGAGGCGCTGCGCCGACGTTGTCAAGCGTTCACACGAGGATCAAAAACAATGTAGTTCTAGCACCCGGCCAGTAGTGGGCAGAGGAACTTTACAACACAACACACGTGAGCCCAAGCAGTATATTCACTTCCTCAACAACATCCTCCTCAGGCGCCGCAAAGACGTGAAAGAATGCACCAACATCATTCTGCATTTAACGGCAGCTGCAAAAATGGAAACTGAAACTAGAGGAGCGTATCTGAGGCCCCGTTTATACGGAGACAATGCAACAGTAAAACGCTATAGTTGGATGTCGGTTGCTACCCATGTTCATACGGAGACTGTGTGTCGCGTGTGTTGTGTTGTAAAGTTCCTCTGCCCACTACTGGCCGGGCGCTAGAACTACATTGTTTTTGATCCTCGTATGAACGCAGTTAAATTTGCATAAGGAGCCTGGTCGTTTCTGTTAATGTTCTGGCAACGTCTTCGCAGCGCCTCCGTATATACGGGGCCTGAGCTGTCCTACTCTGCAGGCTGGATCTTAACTCTTACGTTTTCACCTCCCTGGAACACAGTCTCCATGTGAACAGGGGGTAGCAGCCAACATCCAACTATAGCGTTTTACTGTTGCATTGTCTCCGTCTAAACGGGGCTTTAGATCAGCTTTCAGACAGACAGAACTCAACCAATTAGCTCTCAGCCAAATAGTGACTCACAGGGGTAAAGATAATCTTTAATCTCAAAAGAAAATCCTTTTCACATGTTATGCAACTTAAATATATTAAACACATTTATCCAAATATTTGGAGATATGAAAGTGTGAGGCTTTAGACATGGTTGTTCAGATATCAACATGTTTGTTTTGAAAAAGCTGAAGGCAGCATGTTGTGGTTGGATTTGTTCACAACGTTTTTCTTTAACAAGACTAAACAGTTAGTTAGACTAATCACAAATACACATTTCATTTAGTCTGTCTCTGCTAAAATTATATTTTTTTGTCGTGGGACAAAGGATCTTTATATAAAAAGCTATAAAAGACTCTCCCTAAAACAGCTGTTTGTTATAACCTCAGTCCACACTATGCCTGGAGTTTGGACACAATTAAAAAGAAGAGAATGTGAAGCTGTTGTTAAGTTTTGCAAACACTTTCTATAGGAAACAGAAGTGACCAAAATATATTAAGAAAACATAAACAACTAAGAAACCCAGCTAACAGCTGTCACTCAGCTCACCACCACAAATATTTTTATAATCCCTAATTTGTTTAGTTCCAAAAGTAAACACATTGTTTTGTTTGGAACATACTTACACCTTTTTATTTGATTCTGCTGTCATTTTAGAAGCATCTGAGTTATTAAACCTCTCCAAAAAGTCCATGTGAAGATCAAAAACATTTACTACATTAATTGACAACTATTTCAATAATCAATTAGTTCCAATTCATTGATTCACTTGTTACAGCCCTAATCATTGAAAACAACAAAAAAGCTAAAATCTGGGTTGATTTCCGATTGGTACACAACTATACTGCGTAATATCTATCTTACCTACAGTTACAATATACATAAATGTATATAAATGTGCAGCCATTATCTAGTGTTGCGTCCCGGCCTCACTCACCGGTGACAGTCGTGCCACACCCAGCTCTCACGGTGAGCTTTTGGCTTGAAGTCGGACTGTCCGTTGTTGTGGATCTGGGAGGAGAAACGCAGCAGGCGACGGTAGGAGTTGGCAGGGGTGGAGCTGGAGGAGGAGGCCAGGCAGTTCTCCTCATAGGCACACTGCAGCATGAACATGGGCCGGTCCTCCATGTAGGTGGTCTGCTCTACCACCTGAGGGTTCAGCACCAGGTCTGGGGCGGCTGTGAACACACCAGGTGAGACCCAGGATTAAAGAGGACCTCAAGAGGACGTAACATGCTTTTGTCGGGTATAGCGACCCTATAGAAGAGGGTCTGAAACTCATTTAGCCTGTGGGCCGGACAGGGTCAAGTCTGAAGCTGGGCCGCATTAAGGGATACATTTATCATGGGTTTGTGTCTGTGAAAATTCACAAGCTATATTTCAGTTTACACACACAGTTTAGCTTCTTTATTGATCGATAGATATAGTTTATTGATTCCCGTAGGAAAATTGCAGTTATCCAGCAGCAGAAAACACATCCATTTAAACACAAGTACATCTATTAAATAAATTAACATTTATAAACATTTCTAACTCCTGTTGCTACAATTACTCCTCTTCTATAACTGCTTTCATATATTTATATGAAAACTTAGATTGAAACAAAACTGGACCAAAGGCAAATAGGCTCAGTATTGTGAGCATCTGGGCTGAATTATCTTTACTATTTTACTTTTAATAATTACTTGCATTCAGGGTTGAGGGCTCTCAGTCTCCAGAAGACTCCTCTCTGAGCAGTATTTTCGACTAAGTGCTTTTTTCATATTGTGCACTTTCTTGATTCTAGCACGCTAGATCAAGCTTGATCTAGTGTGCTAGAGGGCAGGAGGGTCTGTTGGACAGTCAGTGTCCAACTAGAAGGACTGTGGTGAGGATCCAGGACACTTTAACATTCTACAACATGTATGGACATTTATCAACATTCATGGACATTGGTCTCTCCCTATGGACCAATTCATAATATCTTAACTGTTGATTATCTGATCTGTGTTGGTGATTTCAATGGTTTTGTTAAGTCCTCTGAGATTACTTCTGTCGTGATTTAGGGCTATACAAGAATAATTTGTTGTTGTTGTTGATATTGTTGTTGAAGCCTTCTCTTCTTAACTAGTAGACAATTGTATAAACATCTGACCTTTTAAGTACAAGATATTTAGGGAGATATTTGTGCCATATTACGTTAAGAATTGTTAAGAATTGTATTAAATTGATCTCCTGCGCTTAAATGTTGATATAAAATAAGTAATTTTATGAATTGTAATATTATGGGTAAGTCCCGCCTTCCCTTCTCTTAGCTATAGCTCAAAATTCACGATACCGTCCACTTTAACCAATCAAGTGATGCCAAGGGCTCTCAATCATCGCGCTTGTGCTCGTATATGTAGATAGATAGATAGATAATTTATTGATCCCTCGTAGGAGAAATTCAGGTGTCCAGTAGCAGCAGGTGTCCAGTAGCAGAGACTCGCGCCACCACTGAGCTGCACTGTCCAGCCCAAAAAAGCGACACAGTGATGGACTTGGGGGACTCCCTTCTTAGCAGAAGTGGAGTGCATTTATTGCGACTCGCCCTCACTGTTCTCCGACCGCGGTAAAGTGGCCCGGCTTTTCAGAGTCAGCGGTAAAGAGGTCCGCACATCAAAAGCGGGTGGCTGCTTTCTGCTGTTATTTTATGCGATTCATCCCCGCGGCTTCTCTTTCCAAAGTTACTGTAAGTAACAGCATAAACTACCGCTGCCCTCTCTCCCTCCGCTGCCTTCTCTCCCTCTCTTCGCACCATCAGCCTGACCTCACATGTGACTTTTCTCTCCCTCCGGGTTTTTCTGTTGTGGATATTAACCACGTTTCATTTTAAAGCAGGTATTATTTGTTTGAAGCCTCCAAACACCTTTAGTTTTAGCAAACAACAGCAGGTCACGCTTTGTCGCTGCGTGACGTAAGCTGCGTAACTTGATTTTGATTGACGCTGTCAATGACTGGACCAAATTACAAACGTAATTTAAATATATTATATTCTCCTAACACAATTTAACAAGTAGTCCTTTTGAATCAAATCAAATGCTAAATCAATATTTAAGGGCTATTATTTAGCTCAATTTTTTATATTTTTTATATATATTTTTTTGTGTGGAAATCATCTTGCGTCCCCCCCAGGGGTTCCTGGTCGGGACCCCCACTTTGGGAACCACTGTGTTAAAAGGAACAATATGTAAACATCTGGCCAAAAGTGGTACTGCAGTCACAGTCAATATTTTGTAGTCCTCTCCCTGACTCAGCATGCTAATGTTGAATTAATGTTTCATTTTTTTTTTTTATTTGGACATTTGAGATAAAAAACAAAATAAAAGCAATGTAATTATAGATTATCCTAAATAAATAAGCAATTGATGTCCAAAATAGGAGTGGGAAGAATGGATGTTGGAACGTATTTCTTCAGCGTATCAACATCAGGGTTTGCTCCAGAGGATATCATCTTTCAATTTTATGTATTCCCTATTTTTTTGACAAACATGTATAAGTCCCACATCAAAAAGAGACTAACATTATTTTAATTGGGGTACATGTGGTCTCAAATGATTCTTTTTACAATTAAGCTTTAATCTACAAAAAAACGTCTTGACCTTCGTCTTTTACCGTATTTAGAAAAATCTGTCATAAAACGTGATAACATGCAATTAAATACAAAAAGGCTCTGCCCGGAATTGAACCCGGGTTACTGCATCATGAGCGCGTAGTTTTAACTATTAGACTACCGATTCGCGTTGTAAACAATATTCTGAAGAACGGACTGAAACCAGCAAATTTTGCATCACACGTAAACTTTTATCAGCTGTCTCAATTGTTCAAAGGCGTCCCGATATAAATCCTCGTTTTAGTCTTTGTTTTGTCGTTAATTATTTGAGTCATAACAAGACCTCTTTTAGTTCTGCGCCACATGTTATTTTACCAGTGAGATTAGCTGCGCGAAGTTCTGGCAACCTGATCACGGACTTACATGACACTTCCTGATTGGCGAAACGGCAGAGGGTAGGACATCAAAATAAAAACAATAACAACTTTTACGGGTCGTAAAACTAATTTTGATATTCAAATTCGTTCGGTTGAACTACTGTTATCTGTTAAAGATCTATTCGAAAAGAGCATGATTTAATAATGCCTTTTGAAATATGGGGGCCATTTAATGATGACTTGACATGCAAATATTACATACTGCTACTTTAAGTAGCAGTATGTAATACATCTCGTATAATGTTTTCTCCAATTAACATTTAAATGTGTTGATTGATTTTTGTGTTATTGAGCGTGGCTAGCTCCGATAGCTTCTCTCACACAGACAGAAGTAATAAGTGACAGGCGCTGAAAGCTCGTTGTGATGAAGTGTACAAACTACTGTCTGGAGTAATCTTAGTATTTTACACACCTGAAATACAAGCACAGAGTGCGTTGCCAAAGGGCAGCGGCCATTATTGGTTTGAGAGGTCCGTTACCAAGAAATAATTATCTGTAGAACAACAAATCAATGGAGCATTCTACAGCTGCTGTGAGGAACTGAATAAAAAATTATGATAATAAATAAATAAATAAATAATAATAATCTCTCCTCTGGCGCGTGCACAAAAAAATATGTGCGGCTTCAAGATCAATCAGAAAGGAAAGGGGAGGGAGGTTGGGTTGTTTTTGTCAAATCATGTACCTCTCTACCTCTCTTTTTTCTGACATACTCCAGACAATCACTTGAAGTGCTTGTCTGCCCAGTGTGTAGGCGTTTTTGCATACATTTCTGTATACCAGAATGTATGCAGAAATGTATATACCCTCACCTCACTCAACTCACTCAACTCACTCAACTCACTCAACTCACTCAACTCACTCAACTCACTCAACTCACTCAACTCACTCAACTCACTCTCAGAGCAGGACACCCCAGCTGCATAGCGCCCCCCTCCTCTGGCACACTGCAGGTGTGCTCCGTGGTGTAAGCAGTGGGACAGGGACATCTCCGTGCCCGAGCAGCGCACTCCACTCATCACCACGGCGTCCGCACTGACCGGCCCGGACCAGTACCACGTCTCCTGGAAACACACGTTACATGGGATCAGAGGCCAGGTCCCTCATATTATCAAACATTCAACATTCATATTGGAAGGCAGGTTTTTAACTTGAGGCTTATGGGAAAATCAGCCTCAGCAAACACTTGGACCTGAATCTCTGAGGTTATTCTCTCCAGTATTCAGGGTATCAGTGTATCAAGGCTCACATTTACTTTTCACCATAATAAGGCAATTCTGGCGATGAGCAGGTAATAATGTGGTTGTAAATGTGACAAATGGTTTTGCCCAGTAGAAGTGAAATCTTACAAAACTAATAATTTAAGTGAAGTGAAACACTTCCAGAGTTCGGGTCTGCGTCTGACTCAGGGTTCAGGTCTAACCTCAATTTAATACAATTCATTTTTATAGTCCTAAATCACAACAGTATCTTTGAGGACAGTCTGTGTCCGCATACATGTCGATTTGCTAATACAGAGCAGAAGTAAGTATTTTTTATGTATATGGCACATTTTTACAGACCAAGGTCACCCAAAGCGCTTTACAATGTTCAGAGTTCAGATATTGTTCCATTTTCTCCCCACGGTGATGACGGAAGTGAGAAGCCGAAAGCCGAGAAGCCTTTGACCAAACACCATTCATTCACTCACTTAATCATTACATTCATACCTATTGTGCATGTTTTTAGTGGTTGGAGAAACTGGGGCACCCGGAGGAAACCTACACAGACACAGGGAGAACTCAGAAAGCCTCTGTTCCGACTGGGATTCGAACCCAAGAGCTTCTTGCTGAGAAGCGAGAGTGCTATCCACTCAGCCACTGTGTCGCCCGCAGAAGAGAGAATAAAACAGTTCAAACACAGGTAACACAACTCTAAAAACACAGAGCCATTGGTCCACAAGGGGCAGATGACCAATGTCTATTAACTCACTGACTGCCAGGCATTTTCAGATTTGAGAAGTGCGTTCTGCCAGCAATTTCAGGTGATTTGACCCAACTTTGAAGTGCCACAGAATATTCATTTTTTAGACGATGTAAACACCAAGGGCACCAAATTAAAGATTAACCTCTCTGCTTTACTCTGAAAAAAACAGTTTGTTTCTACCCCTTACTGTTCTTGAGCTATTCGCCATAGAACAAAGCATACTTTCACCCACAACACCTGGTCTGAGCAAGAAAACAGAGAAAACGAGCTGTATGTAAACAGGAACATATCAAGCAGAAGAGACTTTTAGATGCATTTTTGCTGCTTTAGTGACAACTCAAAACATCTTCACACTTGTTCCATTACAAAAATTATAAAAACATGACTCTGAAATAATACTTTTGATGGCAAATTGTTGGCAATTTATTCACAGATAGAAAATTTAACTTTCTTCTATACCATCAACCAAAACGTCAAACAACACAAAGATCAATAAAACTATAAATGTATAAAATAGAATGAAGCGTGTAAATTTGAGTGTGTGTGAATGTCAGTGTGCGAGTGAGTGTCTGTGAGTGCGTGCGTGCGTGTCTGTGTGCGTGTGAGTGAGTGAGTGCGTGTGTGTATGAGTGAGTTTATCTGCTTTTTCAGTCCTCCCAGTAGTTCAGCTTTGAGTTGTAGAGGTTGAAACACTGTGTGCAACGGAACACGACACGCTGTGTGCCATTTGTAGTTCTCCCTCCGTGAAGAAGAGCTCCAGAAAGTCAGCTGGATCAGATGAATCCAGCTCCAGAAAGTCAGCTGGATCAGATGAATCCAGCTTCGCAGCCTCTGTCCTCAGCCTCTGTGGTCCAGGAGCTCCTGTGAAGGGCAACTGACTCGGCTCCCACTGATCCTCCTGTCAGCCATCTTCCCCAGAGCTTCTGGGTGACGAACGTGCTGGAAAATGGATACCCACAATAACTATATTATACAGTGAATTTGTTACAATAATCAATACATAAAATACAATGAAGGCCTTCCTCCCACATTATTGACTGACTACTTTTGGAGCAAACACAGTATACTATATTATTATTATTATTATTATATTATATTGCCATGGGATGTACAGAATAGAAATAGTAGTTCTTTTACCTTTTTTGTGCACAGCAACTGCCTCTTGATGCACCACCTGTAAATAATATAAATTTGTATATCACTATACCAGGAGAATATATACAATAATATGTACAATGGTATGAGGAGGAATTATCTTTACCTCTGCTCCTTGCCCTGTCAACCCCAATGGGGGAGGGCTCTTTTATCAGAATCTGTGAATGGAGAACACATTTCATTTAGTCAGAGCTATGACACTGCAACAAGATGTTCAAGTATGAAATAACTAAACATAAAAATAATAAATACAACAATGATAAAACGCATAACTGGCATTTACTAAAGAAACAGTAGGATTTCAGAGCTGTGTTACTTAGCAGATCAGAGCAAGTTTCCGCGCCTTTCCCTCCTCTCAAGTTAGCATATTCCTGGCAATTTAGCAAGTTCTTACCTTCGACTCTTTGTGGAGCTTCTGGAGAGGATGCTCTGCTGGATTGAGACTGCAACCACTCATCCGATAAATCATGATCAGGTTCTCTGAACGAATCCGAGGCATCAGTAACAACAGCAGCTGATACGCTGCGAGAGGAGGAAGGTGTGTCCCTGCTCCGGGCTCTTGCTCCGCGCAAATGTGGCTGCAGAGACGGACCTCCACCGGGGTCTCCACTCTCTCCCCTCTCGACCTCACTCACTGATCCGCGAGTCAATCCCTGAAGCAGTGTTAACTGCTTATAACTATTCTTTTTCGCCATCACTCTTGCTATACTATCGCTAAACTAGATCGCTGATCCGTCTCAATGCTACGCTATCATCGCTCGCTCTGCTACAGCAGCACGCTCTCCAAACACTCCCACACTCCTTCCTCCTCTCCACTGACTTATGACCTCTCCTGTGGTGCAATACTGCATCCTACTGGTGTTAATTTATCATTACAGGTACATTTGCACTATATATCAGTATTGTGGGTCATTCACAAGGTGCGCCAGACATTACTGTAGCCTCCCGTGTAATAACACGAAAAACTCGTCAAACTTGTCATGGGCAGTGAGCGTTACTATTCAATATGACGAGTTTTGTCGTCATGGGCAGTGAATGAGTTAATATTAATATCCATCCATTTTCTTCCCCTTAATCCATTTCTGGGTCGGGGGGTGGCAGTCAGAGCTACACCCAGTCCACGTAGCACCAGCCCCTTAATGTAATAATGTTAATACATGTCCATAAATGTCGTTCAATGTCAAATGTCCTGGATCATTGCCACTGTCCGTGACCCTGCTGCATCGGCAAGGAAAAACAATAAATTCCCAGTGGGATAAGAGGGAGGAACCTCGGGGAGGCCCACAAGTTCTGACTTAGGCATCTGGTCTGGGTCTGGGTCTGGATTTAGGTCCTCTTACCTGGAAGGCATTGCTGGCGAAGCCCAGGCCCAGCTGCCTGCACACCACCATGGCCTCTCGTACGCTCCAGCCTTCGCTGCACACAGAGCCCCAGACCAGGGAGCCATTCTTCTCCTGCAGCACCTCCACACGGCCCTCGAACGGGGAGCGGCCACCAGACAGACGCAGCTGCAGCACAAACACTTCACTCAGCAGAGCACCTTCCATTGTCTTACACAAGATTCATTCACTTTGGTGTGAAGGTCCATTTAAAGCTAGGGTGCAAAAGTTTTAATCAACATAAGAATGGAATACAATCCATGTCACTATGCTTTGCTACTATGGGGTAAGGTTACTGTCAATAAAGACGTGCCGGTCTAAAAAAAATGCGTGCATATTTATTGGTATTTGTGCATAAAAATATTTTATTAATTCATGATTAAGATAATACAAACTAAAAAGACATGGAATTTCGTAATTAAGAATAAAAAAATATAAAACTGTATGTGTGATTTTGTTTTTGTGAATGCTATTTTTTTTGTGCTTGCATTTTCTTTTTGAGAATACGAATTTCAGCAGTGAGCAAACTGTCAATATTACGTCACTGCTCACAGACATTAACAATCGAGCCTGCGCAGAGTTGATCATGGCAGAGGGCAACATTAACAATTTGGCTCAAAATCAGGTAAATAACTATATTTGATCATTTTGGTCGTAAATAAATGTGTACAAAATATTAATTCCATAAAATGAGTTCATAAGATGTTTCTTGTCCCTCTCTAGAAACGTTTTTTTAGGCAGTGTTTAGGCTAGCTTCAATGCTAGTTTTACAGCTTACCATGTTATTTTAAAACCAACATTTTTACATTCTTAGCATTTACATTTTATGAAGCCTTTGCCCCGAATCAATGTGGTTAATGTGTTGATACCAGCCCCAACCCTCCAGATTATTCATATTTTGCGCTGTTACTGCCCCTGAGTAATATGAAGAACACCTCCGTGCTATACTCATCCTTGGTTGTTAGACGGAGCAGACCCTGTCCCTGTGGGCCTCAATCTTATATTTGTGAGTAAATTTGACACATTACTTTTACTCACTAGTTCAGTAACGCTAGTTAGTCTGTTTAGACTAAAATAAATGCATTGTTTTCTGTAGAATAAAACAATATATGGATAAGAAAATAAAACTAGCATTGGAGCTAACAACACTGCCAAAAAACCTTTAGACGGACAAGAAACATCTTCTTATGAACACATTTATGGAATGAATATTTCTTACACATTCATTTACGACCAAAATGAAAAAATATAGTTATATACCTGATTTTGAGCCACTTTATTTATGTTGTGTCCCTCTGCCATGTTTAGTTTTTAGGCAATGAAGTTGATCAACTCTGCGCAGGCTCGAATATTGACAGTTTGCTGTCAATATATTGACGTAATATTGACAGTTTGCTCACTGCCGAAATTCGTATTCTCAAAAAGAAAATGCAAGCACACAAAAAAAAAATCGCAAACAAAATCACACATACAGTTTTATATTTGTTTATTCTTAATTACAAAATTCCATGTCTTTTTAGTTTGTATTATCTTAATCATGAATTAATAGAATATTGTTATGCACAAATACCAATAAATATGCACGCATTTTTTTTAAGACATGCACGTCTTTATTGACAGTAACCTTACCCCATATGCTACTATCACTAGTTTTCACATGCATATATTTTTGGCCACATCTTTGGTTAAGTTTTTTCAGACATTCTCTAGTGTGCGTACATGTCTTTGCATAACCGATGCACAAGACATGTACAGCGCTGAAGCTGGACTGCGGAGCCTCAGTCTCCTCCGTGTCTTCTCCCGAAGTGCACTCGCTAAATTAAAGCTGAGGTACCTAAATTTCCTTTCGACTACCAGTTCATGTTAGTTGTGCCAAAAAAGTAATGGTGTGAGCAAATCAAACAGATTTAATGACATTCTGCATTTCAGACTATTTTGAAATGTCCCTCATCTGTAACAAACAATAGTTTTGGTCTGAGTCTAAATAGAAAGACAGAAATAATGTTAATTCCCTTTTATATGGATTTATTGTTATAACAAACAAATACAGTACATATGTTCACTAAGCTGTCATTTATCTTTCCATTCAAACAACCATTTACAGAAAAATATGGCATAATTTTGCCAATAGTTTGAAATGTGATTAATTACGATTAATTAATTTTTAAGCTGTAATTAACTCGATTAAAAAAATTTATCGTTTGACAGCCCTACTTTAAACAAAGAACAGCTAGTTTACTTCCTGTCTATGCTATCGCTATGGCACTGTGGTGAGTGATAATGAAGTTTTTTAGGAATTAGACTGATACATTCAGCTGTGAGACTGACCCAAAAGTGTTGACGTGCTTTCTCTCTGAGGAATAGCTTTGACTGTGGCCACTCAGAGAGATTAGTTTACTTTATAAAAGCACAAAGACAGCACAATCAAAGAGCACTGCTGTGTCCCAAAAATGCCCAGTATCCTCACAGTGTAATGCCCGTTTGAGCATTATTTAGGAAAAAGGTGTATTGTATGTACAGTACAGACCAAAAGTTTACACACCTTCTCATTCAAAGAGTTTTTTTATTTTCATGATTGTGAAAATTGTAGATTCACACTGAAGGCATCAAAACTATGAATTCACTCATGTGGAATTATGTACTTACTTACTTAAAAAAAAGTATGAAACAACTGAAAATATGTCTTATATTCAAGGTTCTTCAAAGTAGGACCTTTAGCTCTGATTACTGCTTCACACACTCTTGGCATTCTCTTGATGAGCTTCAAGAGGTCTGAGTTCCCACAGATGCTTAGCACTTGTTGGCGCTTTCGCCTTCACTCTGTGGTCCAGCCCCAAAACCATCTGGATTGGGTTCAGGTCCGGTGACTGGAGGCCAGGTCACCTGGCCCAGCACCCACCACTCTCCTTATTGGTCAAATAGCCCTTACACAGCCTGGGTGTGAATCTACAGTCAATAGTCATGAAAAGAAAGTAACCTCACTGAATGAGAAAGTGTGTCCAAACTTTTAGTCTGTACTGTATGTGTATTTATTGGTGTATTGTGTGTGGATTGTGTGTGTGTGTGTGTCCTTACCCTCTCCTGGAAGCCCATGTGTGGCACATTACACCGTACTCCTGCGTCCTCCTCGTGGCTGCAGTCGGCCGCCTCTTTGTTGAAGGGACATTCTGTGACCGACTTCTCCAGACCAGAGCACTGCACTTCGTTCATGTGCACGGGGCCCATACCTGAGGGCCACACATCTTCAGGATTAGATCACTGCAATAGCTCTACAAATTCTACACTACAAAAAGACATGTGACAGGGAAATCTACACGGGATAAGATCTAAAAGGTAAACTCAATACAATTCAATTTATTTTTTTACAGCCCTAAATCACAAAAGGAGTGGTCTCAGAGGACTTTGTTGTGAGTGATCTCAGAGAAAATTTCCATTCACCAACCCACCGGGGAATGAACAATGTATGTTCGAACAAATAGTTCGAACATACAATAAAAACAAACACAAAGGAACCATTGGTCAAAAGGGAGGGGGATTACTACTGTCCATAAATGTTGACATATGTCCAGAAATGTCCTCAAATGTCCTGGATCATTGATCATCACTGCCCTTAAGGCACGGTCACATAGGTTTTTACAAACCAACTAGACCAATTGGCCCAGATCGTCACCACAGGGGTGTGAAGCACGGCCCGCGGTCACAAGGGCTTATTCTTTTAACCGTGCCAGAGCAACTGTGCTGTAGTACAACGCTCGGTCCAGCTGGTGGCGCTAATACTAACTTAAAAGACTACCTCGTTGTCAAAAGTTAAGTTTCCGTTTCTCTTCCTGTTTACATTCTGCTACTGTAGCTAACAGCTCGAGCATGGAACGCATTCTTTGTATCAGAGCAATGTTTACAAGTGTGACGTGTGTATTTCTCCAAAGTGCAGCAGCTCAGTGGGTAACGTGTGTGTGTGTGTGTGTGGGCGCGCCGCGGACACGGGACTGCGCCTCTTTAGTAACGAGTGTAAGAGCGCTGAGAAATGAATGAATGAGAATGAAAAATGTGGACGATCAGAGCGACCGGAGCCAGGCAGGATACAAGTGTGTGTTCTAGCGACTAATTAAAGTCTGATTCTTGACCGTCCAAAGTATATTATTGCAATTGCACCACATTGTGAAACGCTTTTGTTTGGCCCTGGAGCGACACACTCCCCTGCGCCCCTCCACCGCGGTCCGGGGGATTATATGAAAGGTGCAGGAGAATACGAAAGTGCAGAGACGTGTGTGAAAATGCGCATCACAACGGAATGTGACGCACAATATCAAGTCCCCACCACACCTCATCCCCCACTCCCCAACATCCGCCTCACTGACCCCCATCATCTGGGCTTTAGAAGCGTGCCCTGGCCCACCTCTCTCAACCGTGCTCAGGCCCACTTGCAGCAACCGTGCCCAAGCCCAGTTGCCGCGGTCACATAGCACCTAAAGCCCTGATCTAATCGCAAAGTGGGCCCAGGCCCACTTTAACCGGATTTTAGACCCTCCTGCAGCAACAAGGAATGACTCAAAAAAAGGAAGAAAAAACATAACTTTTGACCCACAAATGTTAACATCCACATTGTTTCAGTAACATCAGAAGTTTTTTTAACCACCCAAAACATTGATAGAATAAAAAGTATATCAAAGAGACATTGATATTTATACTCATGCATTGGTAACTGGGCTTTCCAAACAAGCTCTAAAACAGCTGTAGAATGTTCAAAACGCAGTAGCTGTAGTCTTGACGAGAACCAGGAAGTAATATGCCATTATAGTCCAGTTTTTAGGTCTCTGCACTGGCAGATAATAGACTTTAACGCATCTCTGCTTGTGTACTACTGTCCACACACCAAATGAGCCATCACACCAAAGCTCATCTGTGACATGTTAGTGCCATATGAACAAACTGCAACTCTGAGGTCACAATCCCTCAGGGACTAGTCACCTGCAGGTGCCCAGAGTCAGGGCTTAATATTGAGAGGTGGCATTTCAGATTTATGCAGCTGAAATCAGGAACAGTCTTCCTGAAAATGTGAGAATGTTCAAATCCTGGATAATGCAGTTCTGTTTAGCTGTGTGTAACACGTATGTGCATAAGAGTTACTGATTATATCGGTAATATGGTAACTGTCTTTGTAAAATGTAATATGACTAAGACTACTCAGAAAAATAAGTTCTCTCTGGGAGGAAATGATAGTGCGTATGAAATACTCAAGACACCTGGGATGCTAGCAAATTATTTGTGTTATTGATATTTTAAAGAAGGGGTATTTACAATATTTACAGGCTCAAATGCACTTGAATATTTACAAAACAAAACAAAACCAAAACAAGTAACCAATCGCTCTTTCTATCCACCGAGTTCCCACTCAGAGTCCGATAGGGCCTCTTATAGCGCTTTTCCACAGCACCGGCACTACACCACTCTACACGACACGGCACGTTACTTTTGCATTTCCACTAGCGTTGAAGCTAGGTATTGTGTTCTATTTTCGGACCGCCTCTGGAGCGGTTCCAAAAAGCTACACGCTCGTGACGTAAGCGGACTGCCTACGCTATTGGCCAACGGCTCTCTCACACTATTGGCCAACGACTGTCGTCACTGGTAGCGTCATAAGTGCGACGTCTGACCGTATTGAGAGACAAGATTCAACCCCGCCATTTTTAAAACTGCCCTGTGAGCATACGCACTGCACTCGAGAAATGGAATCCAGCAAGCCGCAAAAGTCCACACCGTGGTCTGTTGATGAGGTCCAAACATTTCTGTCTTTACTGGCCGAAGACAGAATACAGAAGGAGCTCGATGGCAGTACGCGAAATGAGAAGGTCTATAAAGAGATCGCCCAGCTCTTGCTAACACACGGTTACCACCGTACGCATCAGCAGTGCAGGGACAAGATTAAGAAGATGAAGTGCGATTACCGGGCCATAAAGGACCACAATGGCCGAAGTGGGGTCAATCGGAAGACCTGGAGGTGGTATGCCGAGATGGATGCCATTTATGGCCACAGGCCTGCAAACAATGGACGGGAGTGTGCTCTGGACTCTTCTTCCACGTCGAGAATGGGCGATAATGGTAAGTGCTTTGTAACTTTTATCTGTAGTTATTGTGAAAATGCATTATCACGTAACCTGTGGCTCAATGCCCACTGGAATGTATTTATTCATGTAAACGTTTGATTGTTGTCTGCTGTACAAAGTGAGCTAGCTACTTTAAGCTATCGATAGCAAGCTGCTAACACGTGCTACATCTTGCCATTTCACGTGTTGCCATTCAGTTTTGTGCTTTTACTTAAGTCGTTGTGTGTGTTTGTCTTATTATAGAATCCCTTGTCGCAAGTGAAGCGTCGAACGACCCCCCAAGGTCCCCGTCTCCAATCCCTCCAGAACCAGCTGCTGCTTCGACGCCTGATGCGTTCCCTTCGATAGCGAGCGACACGTCTAGCAGCGCACAGCGTGTGGTCACGGGTAAGGCAAACATAATACATGATCGATAGATATTTTATTCATCACCCTGGGAGAAATTCATGTCCTATAGCAGCAAAAAAAAAATAATACAACTACATTGATACTGTGCCGCAACAGTGCAGCTCTATACCGACACCTGGTGGATCTCAGAAGTAATTGCATTCAACTCGGTGAAGTATGTCCAATTAATGCATAGTTTGGACACCATCACCCTAGCTTTAGAGAGTGTCAATAAAAAAGGAATCGGACCACCTGTCAGTGATCTTTTTCCAAATAAAAAATCTAATTTGTGATACAATACCACTTCACTTTGGTGTGAAAAAGAAATGCAGCGAAATGTAAGTTTAGCTGCACTGACTGATTTGATTAATCTGGGTGTATTTAAGTCATGCTCATGCTTTGTCCTAAAATGCCTAAACATTGACCATTAAATATTGTTTATTGACAAAGCGTGATACATGACATACAAACATTACCCGATTTGCAATTAAGTCAAATGATCCCACACGTAACACTTTAAGTGGAGGTTTTTCCTCTTTGAAAGGGTAGTTGTTGCAAAATCTCGGGTAGTGTGATATATACTGGTCTGAAACGTAATAATCTTTTTGCCTACATAAAAGTATGTCTCCAGAAA
This sequence comes from Knipowitschia caucasica, assembly GCA_964034765.1. NCBI lineage: Eukaryota > Metazoa > Chordata > Actinopteri > Gobiiformes > Gobiidae > Knipowitschia > Knipowitschia caucasica. The sequence goes on from OZ035831.1 coordinate 14,901,874, forward strand.
TGTCACTGCTTTGGATAATTACCAACTGTTAATACTTCTTTTATTGTTGTACAGGGAAGAGAAAAAGGGCGCTCTTCCAGACGGAGACTGTAGAAATGATGAGGCAGATCCAAGCTGAAGATGTGGTGCAGCAGGAGCTGAACCGGACACAGCAACTCCAGCTCGTCAGAGAGTCGCAAGAGTTGGAAGCGACATTGAGGAGGGAGGAAAATGCACAGGCGGCTGCATTTAACCAATCATTTCTTGGTCTCCTGGGCCAGCTGGTGGAAGCCATGAGTGGCCGCCGAAACTGACACTTCACCAAGACACTCTTCACCAAGACACTTTGTAAATAATTTTATTGGTGCACTTTAAAATTTTGTTTTTTTTAAATAAATGTGTGATTTTTTCCAAGCCAGGTTTCATTTCTCGGTACACATGAGTTAACATGCAAACCAAAGGTTTCACATTATTTGTTGTCAGTAAATCCTTAATTGTGGTAAATTTAGGAATAGAAGGTTTATTTATTTAAGTGAGGAGCCTACAGGGAACAATACAGACTACTGATAATGTACAGTGTTGGTTACAATACAATAAGCTAGGAAAGTGGGTAAGAAAGGCACAATAAAGAGTTTGTGTGTGCACGTGCGAGTGGCTGATCCAAATCTGAAAGGGAATAAAGGTATTTGTAATGGTGGGAATGGTTAATGGGTGTATGATTGAAAATGTATGAATTAATATTTCATTAATATGCAATATTGGCTCTCTGCATATACATGAACACATACATGCATATCCCACCAAAAGGTTACAATGACAAAACAAGTAACAGCACAAAAAATGAATCCATTATGACTGTCAATACTTGCACTACATTGTGTCCTGTTCTAGTGGTGCGTTGGACCTCTCCACTTGCCCTCTTGAGTTTCTCATTATTGCTATTAACATCCATATCTATATTAATGTTATCAGCACTATTTTTGTGCAATGCGAGCAAGTGCTGAAACCCATTTTTAAAAGTTAGCGGTCTCTGTAGTGGTATCTATGGAGGACTTTGAGTTGTATGTTTGAGTTTTTGGCCATAAAGTAAATGTTGCGGATTTGGGTCCAGAAATTGGCATCTGGAGAAAATGCAAAGTCTTGACATCGTGTTGGGTAGTGTCAATTCCTGTAAGTCATTTGCATAATTGAGTTTGTTTTTGGGAGTGAACTTTAGAAGCTCTGCGTTTAAATGGGCCCAGGTTGTGGGCTGTTTGGATATTGATTTGAATAACTGTTTGGATATTGATTTTATTTAGGATTATTGCTCTTCATTGTGAGTATTCCAGGAAGCATCTGCAGCAGATGGCATATTCCTGCGACTGTTCTGTGAGTGGTGACTGTAATGTGACCTATATGAGTAATACCTGTACTTTCCCAGGAGTGAAATATGAATAGAAGGCATTTTTGCTGAATACAAAAAGGTTTATTTGTTGTTCCAAAACAGGCAAAATGTTCAGACATTGGACAGAAAGTGACGCATCAGACCCTCCCTAACATCACTGCCCCCCTCATCTGCACCCTGTGCCACTGCTACCACAGGCTGAACTGTTGCTACAGGTGTGTCCCATTCTGTCACGTAGGTCTCTCCATGGTTTTCGCACAGATTGTGCAGAGCACAACAAGCCAGCACCATAGACTTTACCAGTTCAGTGTCAGAGTCATTCCTTTTCAGAAGACAGCGCCATCTTCCTTTAAACCTGCCGAAAGCATTTTCAACAACCACCCGCCCTCTGCTGAATTTTCTGTTGAATAGTTGCTGTTCGTCTGTCAGTCGTCCGGTGTCCTGAAAATGTTTTAGGAGCCAGTTCCGCAGGGGGTAAGCGGAGTCCCCTAGGAGGTAATAGCCAGCAGTCACCCCACCAATTTCTCTTGTGTGAGCTGGGAAGAGGCTTCCCCGGCAGGCTAACTCCCACAAGTTAGAGAGTCTCAAGACCCTGGCATCATGCAAGCTCCCAGGCAATCCGGCAAACACGTTCCAAAACAACCCCTTTCCATCAACCACACCTTGGAGAATAATGGAATGCCACCCTTTGCGGTTGAAATAGTCACAATGACATTCCTGTGGAGCCATGATAGGGATGTGGGATCCATCAATGGCACCAACACAGTGTGGGACCCCCCATCTGTTCTCGTTGTAGGCAGCAATCTCCCTGAATTTCTCCTCAGTAGGACAACGGATCTGCGCTGGGACCAACACCGCATTTGCTGCAGCACAAAAGTCTTGCACACAGCGGCACACCGTTGTTATACTGACTCCAAAAAGGTGACCAATGCTTCGGTACTCAGAGCCAGTAGCAAGTTTCCAGAGTGCGATAGCCACTCTCTTCTTTAGGGGCACACATACCCGGTAAGTAGTGTCTTGTCGCTCCATAATCAAGCACAGCTTTGTGCAGAGGTAATCAAACGTTTCTTTGGACATGCGGAAATTCTGCACCCACTGCGTGTTGTTGAAGCTTGGGACTACAATATCCCACCACTCGGAGGCTCGGTTTAAGGCCCACACCGATGGCTTGCGGCGGCGACGCAACCCGAGAAGCATCTGAAACACACACATACAGCATACACATTTTAATGATTTACAGAGACAGCCAGCAGCCATTTTGTTCAGGACGGCTGCTACAAAGCTAGCGATAGCAATATTAGCTTACCCACAAACGCCGTCTTTTTTCAGCTCGTTGTCTCCTGTCCTCAACTGCAAACTCCTGCAAGGTTTTCAATAACTTCGTCATTCTTTGGTGTCTGGCCGCCTGGATTCTTCTCAGGCTTTTCAGTCTATTTGTGACTAGTAGCCACAGAGAGAGCAGCAACACCACGATCGTGTCGGAGTCCTCCATTGTTTGAGGATGTAATGTTTTTCCTGGTTTCATGCTCGTGAGTCGCGCGGAAATGGCGTAACGGTAGCGGAAATGACGTAACGGTAGCGGTGGTATGAAAAGCCCACCCACTTGAAGATGTCCGATGGAGATATGTGGAAAAGCACGCGATGCAGGGATTGTACTAAATATACTGTAAGTTAGTAACAAAAGTGATGTTTAAACTTTATGGGAGCAACTTGGACCTTGGTAAAAATCCTTCAGGTGAATGTGCTTCTATGTCCGTTCTTGGGCAGCAGATAAAGGAACTTAAGCAAGAAATTGTCAGCCTCACTGGAATGTTAGATAGCCTTCACGATAGCCAGCGCTTTGGGTATCAGACTCACCCAGAATTGAAAGAGTCTCAGTTCAATTCAATCAAATTTATTTTTGGATAGCCTAATTGAAACACTATATAATCTCTGAGGTCTACATGAATGTGGCTTCACCACAAGATCAGAGAATCAACTGTTCAAACACAGGAACGGCAACAATTAAAAAACACACTGGTCCAAAGGGCAGATCAACCAATGCCCATCAATTTTAATTTCCGTACTGTACATGTCTTTTAATGTCAATGGCCTATGGAGCTGATCATAACCGTTGAAAAACACGATGCAACCTTCTTTGTTTATTCTCCAACATGTATTCTTTCCTCTTTCTTTTTTCCTCGGGAGCATATCTGGCACACTTCTCTACAAACAAGCCCACGGAGCAGGTTCTGTCGCTTCTCTCTCTGAAGAGTCATGTGCCCAGAGAATCAAGGATGCCCATAGTGAGCGCTTATGAGGACTGGCCTCATTAGACCAGAAACTTACGTTTAAAGAACTTCATCTGTGCCACAAAAAGTCTGTGATTCATGCTGGGGATCACTTTAGCTGAGGCTCAGAGAGAGACCAGGTAAACATCAAGGTTACGAGGGAGGAGGGTCTATGATGAAGGCATTCCTCCCTCTGGCTTCAGTACTTTGCCTTACAGTTGATGCAGTCTTTCTTTCACACAAAAAACACACCAGGTTATTTTTTACCTTTGCATTGGTTGGGTTCGACTAATTTCAGTGAGAAAGTGCGAGCCCCAAATACCAATTTTATTGAAGGTGATCAAAAGGTTGGAACAATTAAACTCCAATTTACCCAGATGTGATTTTTAGTGAGTAGTTCACAAACATGCCTTTATTATTGACTTTTTTTCAGCCCAACATCTTCATATTTTGTTTTATGAATATCATCAACACTTCTATGACACCTTTATGAGAAAAAAAGATTAGACCAGATGGTTGACATGTACTGTATCAATGGCAATGTGAGAAAGAAATGAGCAATCCACTTCATCCATCATTTCTACCATTTATCATTTCGTGGGTCAGGGGGGTGGCAGTCAGAGATGCACCCAAGTCTCATAGCACCAAGCCCCTCACTGATCCTCTGCAGGTGGTGAGTCCACAGGAGAAGGCTGCCTCTGGAAATCCCTTTTTTGTGAGCATAGCCTTGAGCCTTTCAGTCGGGGCTTTTGGGCAAAAAAAAAGTGGGGGTTAAGTGTCTTTGCCAGGACCACAACGTCAGCAGTCATCAGTGGGAGTCGGTGGTGAAGGGGTAGAGGTGGGAATTGATCCCCACGGACCTTCTGAATTGAGCAATCCATTGACATTTTCATGTTTGACCTGTTACCATTAGTTTACCTGGGACACATTTTTCTACTGCCTCCACTACAATTTTAAACCATAGGCTCTTTGGAATGTAACGTCAACCATTTATCTTCTCCTTTTATATAGAAACCATTGCATGAAAGGTAGATTAGATTTAGTTTTTGTAATTATATAACAAAAATATTGTCTAACAAAAATAGGAATGCTTTTGTAGACAGCTTACAAGACCATGACTGGAACTGCGCTTGGTGTGTGCTGTCCTGGTGCATAGTACATTGTCTTGCCACAGTTTTTCCAATGTGGTTTTACATCAATGGTATATACATTCTTGAATCTTGAGGTCCAGTACTAAACTCAAAACATAGGGACTGGGGTCAAGTCTTTTTAATTTCCTCCTCAAGTGCCTTCCTATGGGCTCAGAATCAGAGTGTACCAAAACACACACTTTGTTCTCCTCTTTCCCTCTCTGTGCCAGACTAAATTCCAGCTGGCATGAATCATAATGAAAGTGAGAAGGAGAGAAAAACTATGCCACCTCATCTTTAAGGTAAAACAACCGGTCTAAGCAGGGTCTCAACCAGTAGCTCAGGGAGGCCACAGTTAGCTCGCCACCCCCTTCCAGGTATTAATCGCACCAAAGGAGTGTAGAAAATAAAAAATCAACTAATGTATCTATATTTACAATATTAATATTTATAATAATTATTTTATATTATTTGGTTGTAATATCCAATTACCTTTGGTGCAATAGTAACAAAAATATGCAATGATGTAATATTGACTGTCCCAATATCACAAATTATATCACCACATTTTCTCCAGGGGGCACGCTTAACGGTGTAGTAGCTGCCTCATTGTCCCGGGAAAGTAGATTCTGGGGGAAAAAGGTTGGAGACCCCTGGTCCACACAATATAAGGACAAACCTATGTGGTTTTACCGGTATTTGTAAAGATTAGACTTTATTAAATTTATCCTGAACTGTGGTTTATTGATCAGTCAATGCAATTAAAATTTGATCTTTGTGAATGTAGTATTTTTTTCTGCTGAAATCTACATTTGTCACATGTATGCGGCTAGTTATGGAAGCTTGTAGCCTTTCCCTCGCCAAACCAAATGGCGAAAGTGGAGAGTGGCGAGTATTTGAGCTCTCACAGAAGAAAGTCTTTGGGTTCAATGTCCACTCGAGACAAGGCACTTTCTGTGTGAAGTTTGCATGTTATCCCCATGTCTCCGTAAAATGTTGACTCGGAGTCCTGGGGATAACATGCAACTTCACACAGAAAGGCCTTGTTCGAGGTGGAATTGAAACCCAAGACTTTCTTGCTGTGGAGCTCAAATATCGCCACTCTGCCAGTTGTGCCATTGGGGTTTGGCGAGGGAAAATGGCTAAAAGCTTCCATACTATCCGCACCCTTTACATGATGACCAAATGTAGATTCAGCCAGAAAAAAATACTACATATCACACAGGTCAAACTTTTAATTGCAATGATGCTGTTTCTATAACCACAGTATAGGATAATGTAATAATGTATGATCTTGACAAATACAGGTTAGAACACATAGGTTTGCCTCTTATTTGTGTGGACCAGGGTCTCAACCTTTTTCACCCAGAGAAGCTACTTTCCGGGACAATGAAGGCAGCTAGGCTACTCCTTTAAGCGGCCCTGGTAGAAAATGTTGTGATATAATTTGTGATATTGGGTACAGTCTTTATTAATCAGTGGCTATTTGTTATGAGTGCACAAAGTTAGTGGATTTCCAACAATATAAAATATAATGAATTAATTATATAATTATTTAATATTGTAAATATTGTGTACATTAGTTGATTAGTTTATTTCTACATCCTTTGTGAGCTACCTGGAAGGGGTGGTGGGCGAGCTATGGTGGCTCGAGCTACTGGTTGGAGGACCCCTGGCTTAGACCGGTTGTTTACCTTAAGATGAGGTTGATGATAGTTGTTCTCTCCTTTCTCTTTCAGTATGTTTCATGCCAGCTGGAATTTAAGTCTGGCACAGAGAGGGAAAGAGAGAACTAAAGGTGTGTGTTGTACCTCTGTTCTGAGGCCCATAGGAAGAACGTGTGGAGGAAATTAAAAGACTTGACCCAGCTCCTGATGTTAGGAGAATTAGTACTGGGACTCAGATTCAAGATTGTATTTACATTTGATGTAAAACCACATTGGAAAAATCTGTGCAAGACAATGTTACTAGGCACCAGGACTGCACACACCAGCGCTCTTTCCATGGATCATGGTCTTGGTATGATGTCTACAAATGCATTCTATATTTTTGTTAGAAAATATTTTTGTTAGATATTAGCAAAAAATAATTCTAATCTACTCCTTTCATGGCAATTGTTATTATATATAGGAGATGATATAATGGTGAAGTATACTTTCCAAAGAGCCTATTGCGTTTAAAATTGTAGGGGAGTGGCAGGAGAAAATTGTTCCAGGTTAACTATGGGTCACAGTCAAACATGAATAATGTCAATGATTGATCATTTCAGAGGTCGTGGGTTCAAATTCCCACTTCTACACCTTCTCCACGACTCCCCTCTGATGACTGCTGTCGTTTTGTCTTGGGCAAAGATACATTAACCCCACTTTTTGCCCAAAGCCCCGAGCGGAAAGATCAAGGCCTATGCTATCCACAGGCAGGCGCAGCGTCTCTGTGGACTTCACCACCGGCAGAGGATCAGTGTGGGTGGTGCTATGAGATTGGGTGGATCTCTGACTGCCACCCCCCTGACCCAGAAAGGGATCTAATGGGTAGAAAATGGATGGATGGATGGATGTCAATTTCTTTCAAACATTGCCTTTGTCAGCTACTTGTCAACCATCTGGTCTAATCTTTTTCTCATAAAAGGTGTTAGAAGTGTGAAGATATCATAATAAACAAAATATGAAAGGATGTTGGCTGTAAGAAAAGTCAATTATATTATGGCAGGTTTGTGAAAAACTAATCACTAATAAATTCCTAATTCTGGGTTATATTGGATGTTTAATTGTTTCAACCTTTTTGATCTCCTTTCCATATAATTGTTTTTGCTCGCCACTTTCTCACTGAATTTAAGTCTGAACCTACCTATGCAAAGGTAAAAAAAACTGGTAGTGGTTTTTTGGTGTGAAAGATAGACTGCATCAACTTGTAAGGCTCAAAAGTACTGAAGCAGAGGGAGAAGGCCTTCATCAGGAGACCCTCCTCCCTCTGTAACCTTGAGGTTTACTGTCTTCTTGTGCCTCGAGCTAAGTGATCCCCAGCATGATTCACGACTGTTTGTGGCACAGATGATGTATTTAAACTTAAAGTTTCTGGTCTAATGAGGCCAGGTCTATAAGCGCTCACTATGGGCATCCTGATCTCTGGGCACATGGATCTTCAAGAGGGAGTGAAGCGAAACAGAAGCCTGATCGTGGGCTTGTTTGTAGAGATGTGGCAAGGATAATGCTCAAGTGTAAAAAAGAAATTAGGGAAAGGAATAAATGTTGGTATAAACAAAGAAGGTTGCATCTGGGTTTTCACGGTTATGTTCAGGCTCCATGGCCATTGACATTAAAAGGACCATGTACAGTACGGCGAAATTAAAATTGATGGGCATTGTGATCTGCCCCTTTTGGACCAATTGTGTTTCTTTATTGTTGCCTTTCCTGTGTCGTTGAACAGTTGGATTCTCTGAATTGTGTTGGTGAATCCACATCATGTAGTCCCTCAGAGATTATATAGTGTTGCAATTTAGGGCTATACCAAAAATAAATTGACATTGAATTGAACCTGAAACTTCCTTGTCTTCAGTGAGTCTGATTAACCAAAGCCGATGGCTCTAGTGATAGGCTTTAAACAGTCCAGTGAGGCTGGACATTTCTTGACTTAAAGTTTCCTTTCTGCTGCACAGTGACTGGCCCCCCGGACATAGAGCACATTCACATGAACGGATTTTTACCAAGGTTTAGTTGCTCCAATAAGTTTATCCATCACTTTTGTTACTAAAAACTTACAGTTATATTTTGTACAATCCATGCATCTTTGAAAACAGCTGTTATCAGTTTGAATGGGGCTGTCTATTTGAGGTCATTACTCTCACAATTACAGCACCTGGTATCATCAAAAACAAGATACTTTGACCGGGGACATTCATATACTTGATCGCTCTTGAACGTTGTTAAACGATGAGGACATAGTCTGAATGGTGTAATTAGTACATCATCGTCATAACGTTGCATTGTATTTTGCCAGTGTGAATATTCCATTCTAATTGTCTTGCTTGAGTAATGGAGAGTGGAGCCCTGTCTGCTGGTCAGTCAGATCGGACAGCGCACCATGCATCTTGTGGTGATGGACAAATGGGCGCTGCTCAAAACCATGACTCAGGGCAGACCGTGATTGGACATCCTTCCCTAATCGTGACTTTGTGTGGGAAGATTTGGTTTTTTCATATTAGTAAAAATGTGTGCTTCTATGATTGACAAAACTATGAGAGAGGTATCTGTTATGTTGCTGGAACTTCATAAAGTCTTTGCAACACATCTTAATTAAGGATTGGGCATTGCCCCTTTCTTCAATGCAAGGACTGTTCACCTCTGCAGCCTTCATAAAAGACGGCTATTAACCCCCGAGTTACAGGTGGTTCATGACTTCTCTTTAGGCTAGTATCAGGGAAATGAATCTCTGGGGGAAAGAAGCTTCTACAAGTTGTAATGAAGCGTACAGTTTAGCCATTTTGCGGTGTGTGGTTCAGTTGTGTTATGGTACAGAGACGTTTTTTCAAGGTCACAGCGTCCAAAGAAGGGGCAATTTGTGGTGGCTGATTAAATTGTAAAGATCATGTGGGCATATACTGCTTGAGCTTTGTGCGAGAAGTTATTCAAACCTGTTTGGTCCAAGGTGAGAGGAGAGAGGTTGTTTTAAGTAAAATACATAGTTAAACAGTTAGCAATTAAACCCATAATCATAAAACATTCTTTAATTTTGAGTTCACTCACTGAGGGTATCACTGATTAGATGCCCAAATAATGGTGAGAATAACTAGATGTGACCATTGGGGAAATTCCGGAAGAGCGGTGCGGTGCTTGATAGGAAATATTCCATTTCTATGCTTTACAGGTCTGACTAGGATTTGTGGGTGCGGTGATTAGTAAATAATACAGATGGAGCATGAAATCCGCTTTTCATCGTAAATCCTTTAAAAAGGCATGGTCTTAAGTTTATTTCCTAAAATTTAAAGAAATGAACAATTGGTAAAACATCATATGAATTCATTGGCCTTAAATCTGCTGTTAAAGTTTTAAAATCCCATTGAATGTTTAATCAGAAATTGGCTTAGCTTCGTAACTCTGTATTCATCGAGAACAAAAGGCAGTTATCAACCTTTCAAATGCTTTATTTGACATGGATTTGCTGAAGGAAAATGTTTGGGTGGGCACAGTTTTGTTTCAATTTCCATTCAATTAAATTATTATTCTTCTAATGCCCTAAATCACAACACTTGTTATCTAGGAGGACATTACAAAACCGTTGAATTCACCAACACAGATCAGGAATCAAACTGCTCAAAAAAAGAAATGCAAGATAAAAAATACATAGAGCCATATGGTCCATAAAGTGCAGACCAAAAAGTGATGGATAAATGTACATTAAAGTTTGGTCCACAGTGTCTTGGATCATCACCACTGTCCTTTCAAACCTCCTGCCATTGGCAAGGACAAACTCTAATAAAAAAAAGTGGAAAAAAAGTGAGGTCCACATGAGAGAGGGATCCGCGCACACAGTCGGACAAGCGATCGATCCAGACTAAGAAACGAGGGCCGAAGCCCGCGGGACTGTGCTGTTTCGTTACTTACTGTGGAAAACGTCCCTCTAGCAGCAATAGCTTTCTTTTACTTGTGAACATGTTGCAGAGCATTGCCTTTATGCTAAATGATAAAACTTTCTACTGTCATATTCTATGTGGGTGGCTGGATTTATTGGACTCACAAGGCCACTATCATCAGGAGGGCCTAATAGGTTCGTAGTGTGAGGGGGTTTTCAATGCACTTAATGTGTAATAAAATATGTCCCTGTAAGTGCACTTCTGTGAGAAATCGAAAGTGTCCAGTGTTGAGTACTCCACTCATTAAAGACCGCCTACCAAATGACAACTTCCTTGCACAGCTAATTTGTCCCAAAAGTGATTCTTGTGGTTTTTTCCACTAGTCTATTCCCTCTAAGAATCTCAGCACATGTTGTTTTTCGATTCTTTGTTGTCGGCCTGTTTTACTTCCAATAGCTACCTCGGCGGGTTGACTATAGACTGTCTTTTCTTACAATGACGTATAGCTGGTTTGCTAGAAATGTTACTTTGTAGGAACACAGACATGCTTTATTTCGTGTTTTATTCCTTCAATCCAAGCCTTACATTTGATTGGGGATAATTATTGAAAGCATCCAAAAAGATACCCTTGTACTTTCTGGGTATTGAATTGTGCCTCTAAATGATGGATGACGGTGGGAGCAGCCTGATGATAAGAGCACCTGGACAGGGACAGACCTTCCACCTGACGCGGCCAGGGATGGCTCGGCCTCATGCCTGTAGCATCATTACACTGCTTCTGCCAGACCGGCGCTGCCGCCCTGAGTGATGGGCTCCACCAGGCCAAGCAGGAGGCATATGGGGCGGCCCATCCCAACCAGCCCGGCCCATTCATCTTCAGGCCCCCAGCAGAGAGCCACGATACGGTACACTGGGTCTGCGCTATGCATGCCCACCTGAAGGCCTGCCCTCTAAAATAAACTGCCACTTCATTTTCTGCAGGAAGGATGCTGCCTCGACTGAGAAGGACATGCACTGGATGTGATAGATTGTGAGTCATTGCCAATTAGCCAGTGGCAGATTTTACCAACATTTTTTCACCGATTTCATAATTAAAATTGATAATCATTTCTAATTGTTATTCATTCATTTGCAGAATGGTGGGTAGGGACTATTAATTAGTATGCTAAATGAAACCGTGCACGGATTGTCCATAGAGGAGTTGGGCTAGTGGTTGTTAACATTTGTATTCATAAATGTGTTGTTTTGCACTGGCAGTGATGTTAATATACAGAAACATGTGTAGGATGACATCATTATGGTAGTAAACATGAAAATAACACCTTGACTATAGGTCCTTGTTCCCAACTTTTATCTATGGATGTCTCAATACAACTGGTTTTCTGTTTGTTTTTGTGTGTGAAATTGCGCTCTACAGGTTTCAAACAAAACCTGTAGATTGAGTGATTGAAACCCCAGGAGTACTTTATTTGCCAATACTTTGCGGATACCAATACCAGTTTTGGTTGTTCATTTTTACAGAGATCTCTGAGCCGTCTTCTTGACGTAAAGATAAATCCTCAGCATCATGACTTAGCCGCTAACTCTGCCACTTGTATTCTATGTGAATTCAATTTGGACATTTCAGTCTGTTACTTCCTGATTTAGGTGATTATCATCTCAGACTTAATTAATTATATTACGCTTCATGAGCATGCAGAATCCACTCGTTGTGAGATTAGACACAAAGTCTAGATACAGGAGCTAAGTACGAGAATATACGGTATGGAAAGCGTTACGCATTACAAACATTCTGTTGCATCCCTATTACTGTGCCATCCCAAATGAATTCTTCAGCCGTTATATAATTGTAATGGTCCATTGCTTAATTTTTTCCAAACCAGGCAGGGCAGAGAAGAGAGGGCTGAATGTGTGAGGACCTGTGTTTTCTGTATTGACTTTATTTCAAACCAACCCAAAATAAGACCAGATGAAATGAAGTGCCATTACACCTTGATATCATCCTTCTTGAGCTTTAACACAAAGGAGGATTATAAATTGCCTCTGGAAAGCCATCTCTTCGATTCTCTAACAGACAGCTTCAACATTTCTGACAGCTGCATTTAGTAGGACATAGCAGTAAAATCATCACTATGCAGCCTGTGAAATCAGTATCGTACATGACGATTACTAACATCCCATTTTGTCTCCATCACGCATGTGAAGATATTTCTTATAATAAATGCTTTGTTTTTGCCCCGGCCCTCTTCGGATGCAGAACCAGTGCAGCCAGATGCAAAAGCCAATGTACACAGCTTGTCTGTAACCGTGCGTTCCAATATTTCATAAGGTAATGGTTGCCTTAATGTTTCATAATCTTACTGCATTGCGCCCAAACTGTTTTCCTTTTATTTGTATCACATTGCCTCCCTGTTGTCCTATTAGCTTTGGCATTTAAAAAAAAAAATTCGCTCCTAGTTTTTCTTTCTTTCTGTTTCACCCCCCCCCCCCCCCCCCCCCCTGAGCATTAATGAAATCTGAAAACAGCCGGCTGCTTTTCCCAAGTTAATAAATATCCCAGGGTTGAAGTTGGTGAAGGTTGAATGTGTGCATGGCCATCAGAGGAGGCCAATAGATTCCACTGGTCTGATTTAAATGTCTATCACAGGGTGTTGGCACCAGCGCCCTGCATTCTGGCTCCTGGGTGGTCATGCACCATTCACACAGTTTACCTTACACCTCACTTTTGCCGTTGTGTCACTATGAGTGATCGCCACTTATCCTCAGTCTTATGGGGCGTTTCCAGCCCAAACATACAATACTGCCTGCACGAGCTCATTTCTACTGCAGCAGAAGAAACAAAAACTCTGCCTGTTGTTGATTTGTAGAACCCTGAGTGATTTCTCTGCTTTAAAAGTATACTTTTTGTTTTGCCCCTGACAAAACTTATCTAGTGTTGAAGGTGTAGGCGTCAGGGGCCATTTTAAATAAAGGAATTATTATTTTTACAATGTTCCTGCTGAGTGCATAAGTTACGGTATACCTTTTTGGTTCTGGCAAAATGTTGTTTCATTATATTCTAGAGTTTCCGAGAAACACCGTAAGCATACAGATTTAACTTTGTTTGAGCAGTTTATTTGGAGCTAAATAATACATCGAGGATGTTTGCTAATAATATTCGATGATATAGAGAAGGGCAAGTTCCAAGAGTATTCACATGGAGCAGTATTCAGCAGAAAGACGTTTCTATGGCCAAGATTCTGAGAGAATGGATTCGGCATCACTTCAAGCAGCCAATTATCATCAGCAATCTATTGTTTCATTTAAGAACTGCAGGATTTAGAGCACTTTGAGACAACCTTGGAGAGGTGTTATTCATCAGTAGAAGACATTATTTTGGATGAGAAGCAGGAGTTGAAGGCATATTCTCGTGTTTTACTTTGCTTATCACATTCTTACTTCAGTGTTAGTTTAAATTGGCATATATAGTGACAGGAGATCTGAACATATCGGGTTGGGTTGGAATTAATTATCGTTTGAAGTGTTTGTTCAAGCTGATTATACTATAAGCGTATCATGTGGAATTCAACAATCACAGCAAAAGAAACAAGAGTTGCGTATGAGTCAGCAATTATTTCCAAATATAACCAGTAAGGACCCGCGTTCAGTAACTAAACACTAAGTAACACAATATATTTGGGCTTTGAAACTTTGGGCCACCACATTCGCAGATCTGTGTTTTGGTTACAGGGAGCAGCACCCTCAGCTCACACAATCCAGCACCCCCCTAGCACAATTCTGCCTCTGTGAATTGGTCGGTTTGATTTTGACTTTGGATTCCAAACCAAAGATGGGATTTGGCTCAAATATTGGATTATGATTGCAAGAACCCCATTTCCCCAAGAAATCCTGCAGCGCAAGGTTAGCAAAAGCTCTGGGTTAGAGTTAGCGTCACCTTGCGGGATACTAAGTTTAAGAATATTTTTATTACACCCAGGATTTTTCTGCATACAACGGGCCACATATCAGCAACAACAGCAGCCAGCGCTAAGGATTATAGGCGGACGTCTGGATGATCAAGTGGACGATTAAAGCATTCTGGGTGCGGTTACAAGAAAAAATCTTGCCTTTAAAGTGGTTGATCTCAACATGCATTTTTCACCTATTGACGTTGGAGATTGCGTTCCGATCAACCATGTAGCCGGTTTTAGCCCAAGCTGACATTATGTTCCAAAGTTGAGACTTTTACCGATACGGCATCACGGTCTCTAAGGAAAGACGGAATTTGACCTCTGGACACTGAAGCAGGTGACATTTGCAAACCCCAAAGCCAACTTTGTTTACATTGTTATTATTTCTAAAAGTACATTTTTCTTTTATACTGGACAATGTTTTTGACTGGAGGGCTAATAACTCAAGGAAAATCACTTGAAACATCTCTGTTGTAACAATTACCTACTTATCGGCTTTTTGCAATCGATAAAATTTATCTGAGCTCGGAAACATTTACCATAAGTTTCATTGCAGTTATGTAAAAAGATGGTTTACTAATCCCACTTAGCATATAAAGATTGCAAAACCATAATTATAAAGTAATTTTCAATCTCAGATTTTGGCGTGCAGTTAGTGTAGCACATGTTTTCATGAAAGTTAGCACAAAGTTTGTTTGGCGTTTTGTTGTTTTTTGGTTGTTTTTAAAAAACATACGCTGTCATCTCCAATTTGTCTTTAACGATAGCATCAAGTAAATTATGGTTTGTTTGTTGTTCTCTGGTTGACTTGCTGCTTCCTGCTCATAGAAATGCATGTCTACTTTCATAACACTATGGCATCTGGAAAAGTGCACAGCAGTTCGGAGGTTATTTCAACATAATGTCAAACAAAAAAATTATACTTTGTGCCATTATCAGATTTTGCCATTATATAGTCTGAAATTTAAAGGGTGTGTCTATGTTGACAATTTAAGATACACAAGCCAAATACTTCTGCAACTGTTTCTGCAAAAACTACTAGACAAATTCTAATTTGTACTCAAACTTACTCAGATATAGTAATGGGTTCAATGCATCAAAATGAAAGAACATTTTATGGTCTTATTTGTGTTATTATTGTAGAGGGCTGACTCCAGCTCTACAATGCACACACACATTTTTTAACAAACAAAACATTTGCATGTATTTGTTTCATGAATTATGGGACATAAATTGCATAACTATAACTGTATCTATTACAAGATGCTAATGATGATGGTAAAAAAGCAGGATTGTATTGTGAAAATGTGAATCTTTTTACAGTTGCTTAGATGTAGTATTGATAAAAAGGAAGGAAGAATAGATAGCTTTTTGCTTCTGCCTCTCCTTTTGAGCTTTGTTTCTTGAATCATATGTACCTGTTATTAAAAAAGTACATTGTAAACTGCTCAGATAAACTATTACTATGATTTACTGGTGTATCTCAGAACGGGCCTGCACTGTTGGAATTTTGGGGCAATACAAAATTCATTGACTGGTTGAGAGATATGCAATAATAATACTATCATTTTTGCAGCAACAAAATCTTTTAGTTTTTGGAACCTATATGTGTTTTTGCTCAAACCGTTTCTTAAAAAGTTCAAAAAAAAAACTAATCCATAAGTCTGATTTCTCATGTACAACAGGTGGTAAGATCAAATAAACTAACGGGGTTTCATCCAAGAGACTGGCATCCAAGAGTTATTGTGCACCACAAAAAAAATTTTTATCCTTACCATAATTTAGTCAATCAATTCAATTCATTTACAATCAAAACATGCCATCATTTATGGGTATGCAGTGGCATGTATGATTTGGTCATTTACTCTTGGCGACAATCATATTTAACAAATCTTAAATTCCGTATTCAAATGTGCATTTTTAACCAAAATGATGCTGAACTGGTGCGTCTGTATCTTTAGCATGTTCAGCCATACAACTTCTTAACTTTCTATTCCCATGTTGACAAATGGACATTGTATTAGTAAAAGTTGTTTTCCTACGTATTTTATTATCGCGCTTGTGGTTTGTTGATTTGTCCATAAGTATCTCACATGTGTATTGTGGCGACCCATGGCTTTAGCAGCAGCTTATTCACAGGGCAGGTCCAGATGACATTAGCCGATAAGAGTCTTTTATGTGGGCTTCTCAATCAGGCACATTTCCCTGCCTTAAGCCATAAAAATACAATCCTCGCGTTTTGCTTTCCCTGGAGAAACATAATTGGCCACTCTGAAGTGTACCTTTGGGTACATCTTAGTCAACGCAGACAATCGCCGCCAATTCTTTTTCAGTTGGGAGGTTTGCCTCAGAGGCCACTGTCCCTTCAGTGTCTGCCAGGTTGTTTTGTTTACATTATGTCAATCGCAAATTCCTATAATTAAATCATTAGCAAACGGCATGTCCTTCATAGTTATAGTTCTACCTTGCTGTTTATAAATGCTGTCAGGTTTTATAATTGATATAAGACAAATTAGGAATTGAGTTCTTTTTCTTTTCGAGACACGGTAATTAAAATGACCTGACCAGAGTTTGCCTTCTGGAAATTTGACTATAAAACTGGCAGTGAGTGGAATACTTACCTGCCAACATTGTTGGACAAAAGTATAATTTTAATAAACATTATTTTAATGATGAATCTGCTTGTTTGTTGTGGTTATATAAAGCAGTCACATTGAGAATGAACAGTGCTGGCATTGGAAGATATTATATAAATGCAATAGCAAACATGTACTAGTTTGATAAATAACCCACTAAAAATCCCTATTCACAAATCCATAATGCTTTGCAGGTTTGCTATCAATCTAATGCACCAATCTAAAAACTTGACCCTAATTTGAGCGGCTCATTTTCCATCAGAGAGGTATATATGGGGTAAGGTTTTACTGTCATTAAAGACGTGCATGTCTAAAAAAAAATGCTGTGCATATTATATTGGTATTTGTGCTTGACATAAATATTTTATTAATCATGATTAAGATTAATACAAATAAAAACCCCATGGAATTTCGTAATTAAGATAAAAAAAAATATAAAACTGTTATCTGTGATTTTGGTACTGTGAATGCGATTTTTTTTTGTGTGCTTGCATTTTCTTTTTGAGAATATGAAATTCAGCAGTGAGCAAACTGGTTAACATTACGTCAATGCTCACAGACATTACAATCGAGCCTGCGCAAAGTTGATCAACTTCATTGCCTAAAAAACCTAAACATGGCAGAAGGACACAACAATAACAAGTGGCTCAAAATCAAGTATATAAACTATATTTTATTCATTTTGGTTGTAGAAATGAATGTGTAAGGAAATATTAATTCCATAAATAAGTGTTCATAAGAAGATGTTTCGCCTGTCCCTCTAAAGAGACTTTTTGGCAGGTGTTGTTAGCTCCTATGCTAGTTATAGTTTCTTATCCTTATATTGTTTTTTTCTACAGAAAATAAAGCTTTTATTTTAGTCTAAACAACAGACTAACTAGTTCTTACTAAAACTAGTGAGTAAAAGTAATGTGTCAAATGAACAAATATAAGATTGAGGGTCCACCAGGGACAGGGTTGCTACGTTAACAATCCAAGGATGAGTATAGCACGGAGTTGTGAACTTCGTATTGCTCAGGGGCCAGTACAGCGCGAACTATGATTAATCTGGCGGGTTGGGGGGTGGTATCAACACTTAACCACATTGATTTGGGGCAAAGGCTTCAAAAAGTGTAAATGCTTAAGGAATGTAAAATGTGGTTTTAAAAAACATGGTAAGCTGTAAAATAGCCTCGAAGCTAGTGTTAACTAAACACTGCCTAAAACCGTGTCTTGAGTGGGACAAGAAACTCTTTGAACACATTTTATGGAATTAATATGTCGTAAACATTTATTTACGACCAAACTGATAAAATATAGTTATTTACCTGATTTTGAGCCAAATTGTTAATGTTGTTGCCCTCTGCCATGATCATCGCTGCGCTAGCGCGATTGGTAATGTCTGTGAGCAGTGAAGTATTATTGACAGTTGCTCACTGCTGAAATTCATATTTTCAAAAAGAAATGCAAGCACACAAAAAAAAAATCGTTATTCACCAGTACAAAATAACACAGTACAGTTTTATATTTTTTTTTTATTCTTTAATACGAAATTCCAGGTCTTTTTAGTTTGTATTATCTTAATCATGATTCATATAAAATAAATTATGCACATATACCAATAATTAAGACGCAGGTTTTTTGACTATGCACGTCTTTATTGCTGTAAAACTTAACCATAGGTATCATTAAACACAACCATGCATAAAAAGTTTGCATCTTTATTTGGAATTTGAAAAAAATCAAACGGGCAAAGGCTTTTGTTTCCGAGCATGCTGTATCATTTGTTGAACGGGCCAAGTCAGATGGCGATCTTTAATATTGTATTAGTGCATCAACAAACACGTGCATGTAAAATAATTTTTTACTCTCCGCCTCATACGCAGGCTTACGTCACTCACATTTCCCTTTTCAAATCTCCCTCCAAATGGGGTAGCCTGGTAAGACTAAAGTGAACGGGGGGGACGCGCGGAATGTGGGCGCGAGTCTAAGCTGTGATTGAACACTTGAATATAATGCAACAAATTATGACCTAAAAATACAAGTATTCCAACTACATCGCCTTGGTTAACACTACACAATTATCAATATTACAAAACAGCTATGCTAATAAGAATCTACCTCAATGCTATAACTAATTCACAAACCTGACAATCGATATGAAATACTCTTCTGCTATAGATTGTTTTTTGCTACCACCATTGACCGTACATATCGCCTGCTGGCCAATGTTGACGCACAGATTCAAAATTTCAAATGTAGTAATACAGGTCGCCTATGATGGGGCCCTCACTTGACAGTTTTAGCAGAAAGTTCACTAAAGTGACAAAATTTATGACCAGGATATGTACAAAACAGTATAGGGAGCTCCCAGTCACGACCCATAGATCCGGCGTCAGCCTTTTTGACGGATTCCGTCCGCCGACTCCGCAGCAATGGAGTTTAGCTAGTAGTTCAGAAACTTCTGGAACTAATGTAAACTGAACAAAAAATTTCCTGAACATCATCGGTGAGTTACTCATTATATTACCAACCTAAATCCATAATCAGATCCTCTTCAAATGTGTCTAAAATGTTCGTTTCATGTTAATGGTTACTTAGGTTTATCTACGATCGCTTGTTGTTACATTAAAACGTATTTTCGTTCAAGAAAACGTTAACAATTTTTATTCTGAAAACCTACGTTGCACCCGTATAAATAGATATTCCTTGTGTCTGATCACGTATCTGTTGAATCAAACTGCACACATCACTCCCGGCATGCTAGTAAATCTCGCTTCACTGTAGTATCACCCAGCGGTTTTGCATTTCTACACGTCCAAATGGCATGAAGTCAGCGGGACGTCCCTATTGGACATCCAGTTTCATACCGTTTATTTGCAATACAAAAAGGGGATTGAGGGTGAGTTGTCTGAATAAATATTATGTATTATTTTTGGCCATTAAATTTATTGACAAGACAAAAATTCTTTTTTTCATTATTCTTTCAACATGATATGGTTAAAATTGGAATGGCCCCTATGCTATGCTAGAGTGAGACTGAAGGAGCGGGAGTAACGTACAATTGTGCCAGAAAGTTCCATGTATCAGCATGGAGGGATCTAAAAACCTATCCAGGTCTGTGTTTGGCATGTTGGGAACAATGGGTGCAACTGCATCTTGTGTAAAAGCCCCCCATATTGGATATGGAACAGGGTATGGATCTAATAATGGTCTTGTTTGTTCTGTTTAAATTGCGTTGTACAGGTTTGAATATTTTTTTTTTTTAGTAATTGATGATCAGAGTTGTTTTCCACTTCTTCAATAATTTGTTTCAAACGGTGTAATATGACAACAAACCATTACAGGCGTTGTTGGAAAGCTTAGAAGAATCATGGGGCAGTGTAGACGCATCCCTGCTTCTGTATTCTGCATCTCCCCCTGACGCCCATCAGGGACCTCAGGCTTTGTCCAAAACTTATCTCCTCCTCGATCAGCCTGAGCCCAGAGGGAACCCCTGTTCTGGACTCACCTGGGACTGCCACAGAGCAAACAGATCCAATTTTGTGCAGCAACAAGCTCTTGAATAGAAGGCCTGACACAAAGTAAAACTTCTGTACTTTGACTAGTTTACACTGTTGGAAAACAATTTACAGCGGTTACAATCATGGGTGTGCAATAGACAGTCAGTTTAGTTGTTGGCTTTCCCCAATCGTCATAAATATAGTGGAATCAGGATGAGTCTCCGTGAAGTGAAGTGAATTTTAGGGGGGGCCAAACATCAGAAATCAAGACAGTTGTGATTTTTAATGAATACCTGCTTTAAAGAGTATTTTAAATACATAAGACGACGGGAGCAAAGGTCTAAACACAAGATGGAGACACAGGTGAAAAAACTTCAGTGTGGGGCATACACTAAACAGAACAGTCATGGAAGGTTACAACAAGTCGAACAGGAGAATTATAATAATGAATATACGTAAAAATATAACTATAAATATATTCTGCTAGATATGATCTACAACTGAGCCACTGTCGCCATGTGCTATGATGATACTCTTGTGAAAGTCCTGTATAAATCCATCAACGTTAATGCTGTAATTAGGGAATGGCGCGGCTATGGCAAAAACAGTAAAATGTCTCGATTTTATTTCCTGCTATTGGACGATTCGATTTTGAATACATTTTCATTAAGTCACGAAGACAAACTTGCCCTTAGATAATATTTTTGGATCTTTTCAGCTCAATATTCAAGTTTTCAAACTATTTTTAATTTGTTTCCCAAACTCCTCGAATAATATAATAAAGTTCGAGTACTGACTGTGCTGATACTGCATGTATAATTCATGTTGTTGCTGGGAATTCTCACAATAGGCTTCTTCGATTTTCAAACAGGAGACTGTATTTATTTTTCAAACATGAGGGATGCCACAGGTATGGACAGGTCGGACATTGTCTCTGTCACAACCTGAGATGTTGATAATTATGCCCAATTTTGTCTGGTGTTCATTTGGACCATAAATCACCTATCTTTAGCCACGCCTGATCGAAGCTGCATTGGTGTTTACTGCTTAGTCACAAGCCCCATCACCCATTAGACAAGTTGATTTATGTAATGCGTTCTCCTTCAGACGTTGTTAGTGGAGTGAGGTTATGGATGCCGACACTTAATTAGATGGTTGTCTATTGATTTATAGATCAGCCCCTTATCAATCTTTATTCAGCTAAAGCAATGGTCCCAGCAAAAACAATACAAAAAGGTTAAGGTAGCGACTGCACTTAAAGTTGCACTTCATTTTATCGCCGTAGGGCAAACTCATTCCTACTGCATTTGAACCATCAAATGCAGACCATGACGCGGGGGCGCGCGATGGTCTGAGTATGTGCCGACTTGAGTCAGCTTCTTACCTGGAGACAGTGTTCCGCTGATTTAATCACTTTTGAAGTTATTTCGTTTTGGATTTCCACTGTGGATTTAACGAGACTGGATTAATACTCCTTGGTTACGCTGCTGGGCTTCGGTTTGTTCTGTCGAGTTGTCTGCCCGTCGAGATGATCTCCCGCAGCTGTTAATGATGTAATGCAAACCTGGCATGCGCGTCTCACGGCAGCTGAATACAATCCAAGATGGCGGGAAATGTGTCCGGAAGTGCTTTAAAGTTAAAATACATAACAAATTAGATCACAAAAATGTCACTTTTGATGCAATTTGAGGCGAGAGGTTGATGTTCCGTGTTGTGATATGGTGTTTTAAGAGTAAGAGTTTTTGTGTAAAGTTTGTTTTTAAGCAGCCCACCTGCTCTTGTGAAACTACACTGCAAGTGTATACCATAATCTGATTTTGCGCTTTGCGCCAGAACCCGACAGGAATGGGGAGATTAAAATTAAAATTCATTTTGTGTGAACACACTTTTGTTAATCATATTGAATACAGATATGATCCTTGCATTTTAAATTTAATTTATTATTTCCTATTCTCAAACGACAGTCCAGTCACAGGACGCGCCATCTGCCTACCGTTCAGTTAAAATTGACAAACCCAACAAGCATGCTGCAGTAACTGTACTGTATTAGGACAGAGTGCAAGTAAACGTACAAACAAAACCATCAGTCTGATCGTTAGTGTACTAATCGTCCGAATAGGCTTAGCCACAATACTGTGCAGCAGCAATTTTGCCAATTCCGGCTCCCTTGGTCATTTTGGTTGTTGATATTCTTTACACGCACGTCCATCATAATTCACCCGGTGTTGCCAGAGAGTAAACTAGTATTTCTTCCATCTCTGGAGTGACCATCGAACTTTTTTTTTTTTTTTACTGTTGTTTCCTCGCGGCTCGTCTTCGTCTTATGATTTGGCTAACGCCCGCTGTCATGGCAACGCGTCGTCTGTCCTCAGGGGACACCACACACCGGAAGGAAACGGGCCAAAACAATCCAACTTGATGGATATCCCGATATTGAGAACGGTGCAGTCTGAAGTCCTTCCAAGCGCGAGCACAGTCTTTAAGACAAAACAACACACGGCAGGAAAATTCATCAGATTTTTGTGTTTCACGATATTCGGATCGTTCGTACTGATTGTAGTAGGGGTAAATTGGGTCCAAAACTCGGGCCTTATTTTCCTGCGTGGTGAACCAGGCATTACTCTTTACAACCACACATATCACACGCCCGGAACATCAAAACATATCGCCTCATATTGCTTTAATAAAAGTGACTTTGTGTCTTAATTTGTTTGTATTTTAATTTTAACAGCAAATCGCGGATACATTGTCCGCCATCTTGGATTGTTTCAGCTGCGTGAGAAGGCTGCGCAGGTTTGCATTCATCTTTTACACAGCTGAGGGAGATCATCTCGACGGGCTCAGACCAACTCGACAGGAACACGAAGCTCCAGCAGCGAAATGGAGTATTAATCATGTCTGTTAAATCCACAGGTGGTAATTTCCACAACGAGAATAACTTCCAAAAGTGATTATAATCTGCGGAACAGGGTCCTACAGGTAAAGTGTCCAAGTGGCATCTGACGTCAGACCATGCGCGCCCCGCGCATGGTCTTGCATTTGTTGGTTCAAATGCAGAGATGAGTTGCCCTACGGCGATATACATAAAGTGCACCTTTTAAAGTGCCATTAGGCTACTTTACCTTTTGTATTGTTGTTGTGTGGGGACCATTGCTTTGCTGAATAAAAGATTGATCAAGGCTGATCTATAATTCAAAGACACAAGCTAATTAGCTGTCGTTCATTACCTCCACTAACACCGGCTGGAGGTGAACGCTTTACATAATCAACTTGGTCTATATGGGTGATGGGCTTGTGACTAAGCAGTAAACACAAATGCAGTCTTTTCAGGCGTGCTAATGATTGGTGATTTTATGTTTCAAATTGAATCCAGACAAAATTGCATAATGAGCAACATCAGGTTGTGGATAGAGGACAAATGTCGAACTGGTCATAGACTGTGCATTCCTCATGTTTGAAAAATAATTAACAGTCTCTGTTGAAAATCGAAGTAGGCTTATTGTGAGCAATTCCTCAGCAACACATGGAATTATACTTGCAGCTTCAGCACTGTCTGTATGAACTTTTATTATTCGAAATTTGGGGAAAACAATTTATAAATAGTTTTGAATCTTGAATTTTGAGCTGAAAGTTCCAAAAATATTTCTATGGGCAAAGTTTGTCTTAGGTGACTTTAATGAAAATGTATTCAAAATCGTGAAATGTCCAAGCAGGAAATAAAATCGAGATTTTACCTTTTTGCCATATCGCCAGCCCTAATTACAGATTATACGTTGATGGTTTAGACAGAACTTTCCAAAAGGCGTCAACATCATGCTCATGTTACGGACAGTGGCACAGTTGGTGAGCAGTATGTAGCAGTATAAATGAAAGTTATTTTTACGTAATATTCATATTCTATTCTCCTCGTTGACTGTGTGTACTTCCTGTCTGTTTCTGTTAATTGTATGCCCCACATCTGAAGGTTTCACTGTGTCTCATCTGTGTCCGTTTAGACCTTGTGCTCCTGTCGTCTTTGTATTAAAAATACTCTTTAAATCAGGTATTCATAATCAAACTGTCTTGATTCATGTGTTTGACTTAAATCACTTCACGGAGACTCATCTGTTCTAACTAGAGTTATGAAGATTTAGGGATATGCACAACAACTAACTGACTGCTTATTGCACAGCCTTGATTGTTACCGACTTAATTGTTTTCCAACAGTGTAACTATGTCAAAGTACAGAAGGTTGTTACTTGTGTCTGCTTCCTATTTCATAGCTTGTTGCGCTGCACATAATTGGAGCTGTGTGCTCTGTGAGAAGCAGGTGAGTCCAGAACAGGGGGCAGGCTGTCCCCTGAGGTCAGGCTTCGAGGTGGAGAAAAGTTTTTGGTCAAAAAGACTGAGTTCACCCTGATGGCTTCAGGGGGAGATGCAGAATAAACAGAAGAGGGATGCGTCTACACCTGCCCATGAGCTTCTAAGCTTTTGCACACTGAAATGGTTTTGTTTGTTCTATTGTATCACCGTTTGAATTCAAAATTATTGGAAAAGAAGTGGAAAACAACTTGAATCATCAATTAATAAAAAATAAATTTCCAAAACCTGGTACAACGCAAATTTTACAGAACCAAACAAGACTCAATTATTAGATCCATACCTGTTCCATATCCTATATGGGGGGCTTTTTTACCACAGTTGCAGGTTGCACATTGTTCCCACAGCAAAACAACAGACCTGGAGTTGTTTTTAGTATCCATCCTGTGAATACATGGAACTTCTGACAAATTGTACGTTACTCCGCTCCTTCTGTCTCACTATAGCAGTAGCATAGGGCTGGTCAATTTACCAGTCATGTTTGAAAAGAATAAGAAAAATGATATTGTTTGTCAATAATTTTAATGGCCCAAAATAATATCAGTAATATGTATTATGACATCTCACCCATTCAAATCAATTTATTTATTGCTTAATAAACGGTATGATTGGAGTGTCCAATCAGGACGTCAGCGTGAAGTCATGCCATTTGGACGGTTGTAGAAATGCAATAAACCGCTGGTGATACTACAGGTCGTGGCGAGATTTTACTATCATGCCGGAGTGATGTTGTGCAGTTGGATGCGAACAGATACGTGATCCAGACCAAGGAATTATCTTATACCGGGTGCACGGAGGTTTCAGAATAATTGTTAACGTTTTTCTTGTCGAAAATACTGTTTAATGTAACTAAAAGCGATCGTGTAACCCGGAAGTAAGACATTAACATGAAACGAACAAATTTTTTTTGGACACATTTGATGAGGATCTGATTATGGATTTAGGTTTGGTATATAAATTGAGGAACTCACCGCTGATGTTCAGAATTTTTTTGTCTGTTTTTCATGTTAGGTTTCCAGTCAGTTTCTGAACTAGCTTGCTTAATCAATTGCTGCGGAGTCGGCGGTAGGATTCCGTCAAAAAAATGGCTGACGACGCGGCTAGGGGGTCATGTGATGGGAGCTCCCTATAGTGTTTTGTACATATCCTGGTCATATTTTTGTCACTCTTAGTGCAACGTTTGCTATAAACTGTCAGTGAGGCGCCATCTGTAGGCGACCTGTATTTAACTACATTTGAATTTTGATAATTGGCGTCTACATCTGGCGCAGCAGCGATATGTAGGTCACATGGTGGTGCAAAACCTCGATTAGCAGAGAGTTTTTCATTCGATGTCTGGTTGTGATTGTGATAGCTTTGAGGTAGATTCTTATTAGAATAGCTGTTTGTTAGTATGTACTTGTGTAGTGTTAACAGCGTTGTTGTGAATTTTGTAGTTTTAGTTATTAGTTGCATTTATTTTTCAAGTGTCAATCACTGCTTAGACTCGCCCCATCAATTCCCCCCCGTTCACTTTTTGTCCCTTTACCAGGCTACGACCATTTGGAGGGAGATTTGAATGGGAATGTGGAGTGACGTAAGCCTCGATGAGAGGGAGTAAAAAATTATTTTACATGGCTCGTGTTGGTGATGCACTAATACAATATTAATGATCGGCCATCTGCTGGCCGTTCAACAAATAATACTATGAATCAAGGGAAATCAAAAGCCTTTGCCTGTTTGATTTTTCAAATTTTCAAATATATGAGCAGATTCTTTTTATGCATTGGTTGTGTTTAATGTATACCTAGGGGTAGTGTTACTGTCAATAAAGACGTGACTGTCTTAAAAAATGCTGTGCTATATTTATTGGTATTTGTGCATAATTCTATTTTTATGAATTCATGATTAATGATAATACAAACTAAAAGACATGGAATTTCGTAATTAAGAATAAAAAAAATATAAAACTGTATGTGTGATTTTTGTACTTGTGAATACGATTTTTTTTTTGTGTGCTTGCATTTTTTTTTGTGAATATGAATTTAGCAGTGAGATATCAGTCAATAATAACGTCCTCTGCTCACAGACATTAACAATCGAGATGCGCAGAGGTGAATCTGGCAGAGGGCAACAACATTAACAATTTGCTCAAAATCAGGTAACTAAACTATATTTGATCAGTTGGTCGTAAATAAATTGTGTTAAGAAATATTAAATTTCCCATAAAATGTGTTCTCTAAGATGTTTCTGGTCCCTCTCTAGAAACGTTTTTTTTAGGCAGTGTTTAGTTAAACATAGCTTCGAGGTAGTTTTAAGATTACCATGTTATTTTAACCAACTTTTTTTACATTCTTAGCAGTTACATTTTATGAAGCCTTGTGCCCAAATCAAATGTGGTTAAAAGTGTTGATACCCAGCCCAACCTCCCAGATTATTCATTGTTCCGCGCTGTACTGCCCATGAGCAATACGAAGTTCACTCCGTGCTATACTCAATCCTTGGTAGTTAGACGTAGCAGACCCTGTCCCTGTGGCCTCAATCTTATATTTGTACATTTGACACATTCTTTTATCACTAGTTTAGTAAGACTAGTTAGTCTGTTGTTTAGACTAAAAGAATGATTATTTTTGTGAATAAAACCAATATAAGGATAAGAAAAATTAAAACTAGAAGTGGAGCTAACAACACTGCCAAAAAGCCTTTAGTGGGACAAGAAACATCTTCTTATGAAACACATTTTTATGGAATTAATATTTCTGTACACATTTCATTTACAACCAAAATGATAAAATATAGTTTATACTTGAGTTTGAGCCCTTTGTTTATGTTGTGTTCTTCTGCCATGTTTTGTTTTTAGGCAATGAGTTGATCAACTCTGACGCAGGCTCGATTGGTTAATGTCTTGTGTAGCAGTGACGTAATGTTAACCGTTTGCTCACTGCTGAAATTCATATTCTCAAAAAGAAATGCAAGAACACAAAAAAAATCGCATTCACAAAGGACAAAATCACACGACAGTTTTATAGTTTTTTTTTATTCTTAATTACGATATTCCATGTGTTTTTAGAATGTATACTTAATATGAATTAATATAAATATTCGTGGATGCACAAATACCCAATAATTATGCACGCATTTTTTTTAGACATGCACGTCTTTATTTGACAGTAACCTTACCCCAGTTTATAACCTCTCTGAACGGTATATGGACGCTAATATTAGGGTCAAGTTTTTGATTGTGTGCATTAGATTGATAGCAACCTGCCAATGCATTATGGATTGTTGAAATAGGGATTTTAGTGGGTTATTATCAAACTAGTACATGTTTGCTTTGATTTATATAATATCTTCCAATGCCAGCATGGTCATTCTCAATGTGACTGGCGTTATTTTTACCCTAAAACAGACAAGCAGATTCATCATTAAATAAATGTTATATACTTTGTCCACAATGTTGGCAGGTAAGTTCCACCTCAACTGCAAGTTTTAGTCAATTTTCCAAGGGGGGGGGGGGAAGGGCAAAATTGGGCAGGGTTCATTTTAATTACGTGTCTGCGAAAAGAAACTCAATTCTAATTTTGTCTTTATATCAATTAATAACTTGACCGCATTATAACAGCAGGTACTACTATTACTATGAAGGAACATGCGTTGTTAAATGGATTTAATTTTAGATTTTGCGTTGACATAATGTGGGAATACAAACAACCTGGGAAGACACTGTAGGACAGTGGACCTCTGATGGCACCTCCCCAACTGAAAGAAATTGGCGGCAATTGTCTGGGTTGGACTAAGATGTCAATGGTTCACCTTCAGAGTGGGCCTATTATGTTTCTCTGATGCTAATCCGCTGAGGATTGTATTTTATGGCTTAAGGCGGGAAATGTGCTGATGAGAAGCCCACAATAAATGACTCTTATCGGCTAATGGCATCTGGTTCCTGCCCTGTGAATAAAGCTGCTGCTAAAATGCCAGGGTCGCACAATACACATGTGAGATAATTATTGGACAAAATCAACCCATAACCACAAGCGGCCGATATAAAATGTAGGAAAAACAACTTTCTAATACATGTCCATTTGTCAACATGGGGATAGAAAGATAAGAAGTTGTTGGCTGAACATGCGAAAGATTCAGACGCACCAAGTTCTGCATCATTTTGGTTAAAAATTGCACATTTTGAATACGGAATTAAGATTTGTTAATGGATGTCGCCAAGGTAATGTCCAAATCATACAAGCCACTCATACACATATGATGGCCTGTTTGATTGTATTGATTGAAATTGATGTGAAGAAATTATGGTAAGATTATTGCACAATAACTTTGGATGCCAGTTTCTTTGGTGAAACCAGTTAGTTTGATTTTCCACCTGGTGTACATGAGAAATCAGACTTATGGATTTAGTTGTGTTTTTTGTAACTTTTTATAAGAAACGGTTTTGAGCAAAAACTACATTAGTTCCTATAAACTAAAAGATTTGTTGCTGCCTAAATGATAGGATTTTATGCATATTCTCTCAACCACGTAATTGAATTTTTGTATTGCCCAACATTCCAACAGAAGCCGTTTGAGATACAATCATATAAATCATAGTAATAGTTTTATCTGAGCAGTTTTACAATGTACTTTTTACAGGGGAGAGTACATATGATTCAAGAAACAATGCTCAAAAAGGTGAAGGCAGAAGCAAAACAAGCTTATTTATGTCTTCCCTTTTATCACTACTACATCTAAGCAAACTGTAAAAAGATTCACATTTACACATAACATTCACTGATTGTTAACCCATCACATTATCATCTTGAATAGATAACAGTTATAGATATCCTATTTATGTCCCATAATTCATGAAAATAATACTGCAATGTTTTGTTTTGTGTTAAATAAATATGTGTGGTGATTGAGGGCTGGAGTCAGCCCCATCTACAATTATAACACAAATAAGACCATAATGTGCTTTCATTTTGATGCATTGAACCATTCCCGATATCTGAGTAAGTGAGACAAATTAGAATTGGTTAGTAGTTTGCAGAAACTGGTTGCAGAAGTATTTGCTGTGTTATTCGTTAAATGTCAACATAGACACACATTTTAAATTTCAGATATAGAATGGCAACTCTGATAATGCACAAAAGTATAATTTTATGTTGACTTTTGTTGAACTAACCTCCTGGACTGCTGTTGCACTTTTCCTATATGCCATGTGTATGAATAGTTGACATGCATTTCAATGAGCAGGGAAGCAGCAAGTCAACAGAGAACAACAACACATAAAACCATAATTTACTTGAGCTATCGTTAAAGACAAATTGGAGATGGACAGCTATGTTAACACAAAACAACCAAAAAACGTACATACAATCTTTGTGCTAAACTTTCAGTGAAAAATGTGCTCCACTAACTGCACAAATCTGAGATTTGAAATTAATTTTAATTCTGTTGTGCATTTTGAGCGTAAGTGGGTTGTAGAAACCATTGTTACCATTAACTCAAGCAAACTTATGTAAATGTTTCCAGTCTCAGAATTATAGATTGCAAAGCCGATATGTAGGTAATTGTACAAAGAGAGTTCAAGTGATTTTTGATTTTTAGCCCCTCAAGTCTCTAAAAAACATTGTCAGTATTGAAAGAATAATGTACTTTTAGGTTTTAATAACCAATGTAACAAAGTTTGGCTTTGGGGTTGCAAATGTCACATGCTTTCCAGTGTCCTGAGGTCAAATCGTCTTTTCTTAGAGACCGTATTGCGTAGCCGGTAAAAGTCTCAACTTTGGAACCTATGTCAGCTTGGGCCTAAAACCGGCTACATGGTGATGATGCAATCTCAAAGTCAGATAGGTGATAAAAAGCATGTTTGAGATCGAACCACTTTACAAGGCAAGATTTTGTGTCTTGTAAAACCGCACCAGAATGCTTTATCGTCCACTTGTCATCTGACGTCAGCCTATATTCATTAGCTTGCGCTGTGTGCTAGATCATGGCCAGTTTATGAGATAATCCAGTGTGAATAGAAAAAATTCTTAAACTTAGTTATCCGCATTGGGTGACGCTAACTCTACCCAGAGCTTTTTGCTAACCATGCGCTGCAGGGTTTCTTGGGGAATTGGGTTCTGCTTCTAATTCCAATATTGAGCAAAATCCCCTTCTTTGTGGTTTGGAATCCAAAGTAAATCAACCAGACCAATCACAGAGCCAGATTTGTGCTTAGGGGGGTGCATGGTTGTGTGAGGCTGAGGTGCTGAACCCTGTAACCAAACAAAGATCGTGCTGAATGTGGCCCCAAGTTCAAGCCCAAATATGTTTACTTTAGTGTTTATTTGACCTGAACGCGGGTCCTTACTGTTTATATTGGAAATAATTTATGACTCATAACGCTACTCTTGTTCTTTGCTGGGATTGGTTGAATTCCCACATGATTACCGCTTTGTATTAATCAGCTTGAACTCAACTTCAAAGATAATAATTCAACCCCAACTCGATAGGTTCAGATCTCCTGTCTTATATGATTTAAAACTTAACACTGGAAGTAAGAATGTGGAGTAAGCATAAGTAAAACACGAGAAATATGCCTTCAATCCTGCTGCTCATCCAAAAATAATGTTTTACTGATGAAGAAACACTCTCAAAGGTTCGTTCAAGTTCTTAAATCCTGCAGTTCTTAAATGAAAACAATAGATTGCTGATGATTAATTGCTGCTTGAGTGATGCCGATCCATTTTCTCCGACTCGTGGCATGAAACGTCTTTCTGCTGAAAAACAGCTCCAGGTGAATACGTTTGGTACTTGCCCTTCCTCTATCTCTTGATATATTATTAGCAAACATCCTGATGTTTTATTTAGCTTCCAAAATAAATGCTCAAACAAAGTTCAAATCTTGTAAGGCTTACAGGTGTTTCTTCGGAACACAGATATAATGAAACAAACACTTTTTGGCACAGATCCAAAAGGTATACGTATATTAGGCACTCAGCTGAACTTTGTAAAAAATAATAAGTCTTTATTTAATTGGACCTGAGCCTACTTGTACATTTCAACACTAGATATATTTTGTCAGGGCAAAACAAAAAGAGTATTCTTTTTGCAGTGACTCACTCAGGTTATACAATCACACAGGTGTTTTTGTTTCTGCTGCAGTAGAAATGAGATCTTTGCAGGCAGTTTGTGTATGTTTGGGCTGGAACGCCCCATAGACTGAGGATAAGTGGGCGATCACTCATAGTGAACAACGGCAAAAGGTGAGGTGTAAGTAAAAAAACTGTGTGAATGTGCATGACCAACCAAGGAGCCAGATGCTGGCGCTGGTGCCAACACCTGTGAGATAGAATTAATCAGACCAGTGGAATCTATTGGCATTCCTTGATGGGACCTCCATGCACTCATTCAAACCTGCACAACTTCTACCCTGGGTTATTTTTAAACTTGGGAAAGCAGCGGCTGTTTCCGATTCATTATTGATCAGTGAAAACATAAAGAAAGAAAACTGACGAATTTTTTTTTTTTAAATGCCAAGCAAATAGGACCACAGGAGGCCTATGTGATACACTAACAAAGGGAAACAGTTTGGCGCAAGCAGGTGATTATGAAAAACATTAAGCAAACCATGACTTAATGAGTATTATTGAAGCTGGCACGGTTACTGACAAGCTGTGTACATCTGGCTTTTGCATCTGGCTGCACTGGTTCTGCATCCGAAGAGGGCCGGGGCCAAAAACAAGCAGTTATTATAAGAATTTCTTCAATGCGGATGGAGGAAACAAAATGGGATGTTAGTAATTGTACATGTACTGAGATGATGTCACTAGGTGCATAGTGATGATTTTACTGCTATGGCCCCTACTAAATGCACTGTCAGAAATGTTGAAGCTGTCTGTTTGTAGAATCGAAGAGATGGCTTTCAGGAGGGCAATTTATAATCCTCCTGTGTGTTAAGGGCTCAAGATGGATGATAGCAATTTGACTGGGCTCTCAATTCTTCTGGTCTTATTTTGGGGTGGTTGAATAAAGTCAATACAGAAAACACAGGTCATATACCTACATCAGCCCTCTCTTCTCTGCCATGTGGTTTGGAAAAAAGTAAGCATGCGACATTACAATTATTTTAGTGGGCTGAAGAATTCATTGGGATGCACAGTAATTAGGATGACAGTGGTTTGTAATGCCGTATCGCTTCCATACGGATGCTCGTACTTAGCTCCTGGTATCAGACTTTGTGTCTAATCTCACAAACAGGAGGGAGGTTTCTGCAGCGTGCATGAAGCTGGTATATTTTTAAATTAAGTTCTGAGATGTGTAATTCACCTAAATTCATGCGGTACAGACTGAAATGTCAAATGAAATTCACTAGAATTACAAGTGCAGAGTTAGCGGCAAAGTCATGATGCGAGGAATTATCTTTACCGCTGAAGAAGGGCTCAATTCTGTAACAATGAAAATATCTGGTATTGGTTTCAGCAAGTTATTGCAAATAAAGTCCTCCTGGGTTTCAATCAATCAATCTACAGGTTTGTTTGAACCTGTAGAGCGCAATTTCACACAAAAAACAAAACAGATGAACCCAGGATTGTATTGAGACATCCATAAGATTAAAAGTGGGAACATAGGACCTATAGTCAAGGTGTTATTTTTCATGTTTAACCTACATATGATGTCATCTATAACTTGTTTCTGTATATTACATTCACAGCCATTACAGACATCACATTTATGAATACAATTGTTAACAACCACTATCCAACTCTCTCTCTGGGACAATCCGTGCACGGTTTCATTAGCAGAATAATTTAATTGGTCCCAACCAACATTATGCAATGAATGAATAACATTTGAAATGATTATATATTTATTATGAAATTGGAAATTGGTGGTAAAATTCCAAACTGGCTATAGGCATGACTTCAAATCTTTCACATCAGGCATTGTCATTGCTCATTCGAGAGCATCCTTCCTGCAGAAAATGAAGTGCCGTTTTATTTTAGGTGGGCAGGCTTCAGGTGGGCATGCAGAGCGCTGAGCAGTGTACCAGTATCGTGGCTCTTGCTGGGGGCTGATGATGAATGGACGGGCTGAGTGGGATGGGCCGCCTCCATGGCCGCTTGGCCTGGTGGAGCCATCAATCAGGGCGGCTGCGAGGTTCTGGGCAGAGCTCAGTGTTTAATGATGGAGCCCGCATGTGGCCGATGCAATCCCTGCGCCCCACTCAGGTGGAAGTCTGCACCTGTCCAGTGCTCTTTCCTCAGCTGCTCCTCTCCGTCATCCATCATTTAGAGGCACAATTACATACCCGAATGTACAGGGTACTTTTTGGATGGCTTTCAATTAATTAATCCCATCATTATGTAGGCTGGGATGTAAGGGAATAAAACACAAATAAAGCATGGCTGTTTCCACAAAGAAGCCTTTCTAGCAAAACAGCTTAGTCTTTGTATAGAAAAGACAGGTCTATACGTCAACACGCCGAGGTAGCGTTGATGGAAAACAGGCGACAACAAAGAATCGAATTAACAACATGTGCTGAGATTCTTAGAGGGGGAGAATCGAAGAGTGGGAAAAAAACCACAAGAATACACTTTGACTAATAGCTTGTGCATGATGTTGTCATTAGGCGTTTATATGAGTGTTGTACTCAGGACACTGGTCACTTCGATTTCTCCACTGAGTGCATTAAAAGGGACAGATTTTATGACACATTTATGTGCCTTTATACCACCTCACACAACATATTAGGCTCCTGATGAGGTG
This sequence comes from Knipowitschia caucasica, assembly GCA_964034765.1. Taxonomy (NCBI): domain Eukaryota; kingdom Metazoa; phylum Chordata; class Actinopteri; order Gobiiformes; family Gobiidae; genus Knipowitschia; species Knipowitschia caucasica. The sequence goes on from OZ035831.1 coordinate 14,936,356, forward strand.
GCCTTATGAGTCAATAATTCCACCCTCATGAATATGACAGTAGAGTGTTTGATCATTTAGCAGAAAGCATGCTCTGCGAAACTGTTCACAGTAAAAAGAAGCTATTGCTGCTTAGTGGACGTTTTCCACGTTAGTAACGAATACAGCCACAGTACACCGCGTGCGCTTCAGGCCCTCGTTCTGTCGTCCTGCGCGATCGTAGCTTGTCCCCCGTCTGTGAGGAGCGGATCCCTCTCTCCAATGTGGAACTCAACTTTTTTTCACTGTTTTTTTTATTAGAGTTTTCTCTTGCCAATGCCGGTGGGTGAAAAGACTGTGTGTTGATCCAAGACACTGGCCCAACTTGTAAGGACATTTATCATCACTTTTTGTCTGCTCTTTATCGGACCATATGGCTCTATGTGTTTTTATATTGCATTTCTTGTGTTTGAGCTGTTTGATTCTCTGATAGTGTGAGAATTCAAACGGTTTTGTAAAGTCTCTCCGACGGAAACTTGTGTTGTGATTTAGGGCTTTAGAAGAATATAATTTAATGAATTGAAATGAAACAAACTGTTGCCTCAAACCTTTTCTTCAGCAATCCATGTCAAATTAAGCATTTGAAAGAGTGATAATTCCTTTAGTTCTCGCTGAATACAGAGTTACGGAAGCTAAGCCGAATTCTGATTAAACTTTCAATTGGATTTTAAAACTCTTAACAGCAGATTTAAGGCAATGAATTATTATGGATTTTACATTTGTTAGTTCTTTAATTTTTAGAATATTAAACCTTAAGGACCTTGCTCTTTTTTAAGGATTTAAATGGAAAAGCGATTTCATGCTCCTCTGTAATTGATTGGTCTAATCACCCACAAATCCTGTAAGCTGTAAAGCATAGAAGGATATTTCCGGATCAAGCCCGCACTCTCTCTGCCGTAAGTTCCCAATGTCCACATCTAGTTAATCTCAGCTTATTTGGGCATCTAATCAGTGAGACTCAGTGACGTGAACTTCATAATTAATGAATGTTTTTATGATTATGGTTTTAATGCATAACTGTGAACTTTGTTTTAATTACAAAATCCTCTCCCGCTGGACCACAGTCTTGAATATACTCGAACAAGTGCTCAAGCAGTATATGCAATGAGCTTTATATTTCAGACATCCACAAAATGGCCTCTTTGGACGCTGTGACCTTGGAAAAAGTCTCTGTACCTAACACAACCGGCAAATGGCTATACTGTACGCTCATTAAAACTAGTAGAAGCTTCTTTACCAGTATCATTTCCCTTATACAGACGTAAAGGAAGTCATGTCACATGTAATCTCGGGGTTTATAGCGTCTTTATGAAGGCTGTGGGGTGAAACGTCCTTGCTTTGGAAGGAAAGGGGGGCAATGCCATTCCTTATTTCAAGATGTGTTGCCATGACATTATGAAGTTCCAGCAATTACAGATACCTCTTCATTAGGTTTTGGCAAGCATAGAAGCACACATTTTACTAATATGAACAAATACCATTCTTCACACACAGTCACGATTAGGGAAGTGTCAATCACGCGCTCTGAGTCATGGTTGAGCAGCTCCATTTGTCCATCACCACCAGATGCAGTGTTGCGCTGTCCATCTGACTGAAGCAGACAGGGATCCACTTCCATTACTCAGAGCAAGTCAATTAGAAGGAATATTCACCGTCAAAATACAATGCAAAACGTTATGAGATGATGTACTAATTACACCAGTCAGGACTATGGGCATCATCGTTTAACAACGTTCAAGAGCGTATCCTTGGTTTATGTATGTCCCGTGCAAAGTATCTTTGTTTGATGAGTACCTGGGTCGGTGTAAAGTGAGAGTAATGTCCTTCAAATAGGGACAGCCCCATTCAAACTGATAGATCTGCTGTTTTCAAAAGATGAGCAGGGAGTGTACAAAAATATACTGTAAGTTAGTAACAAAAGTGATGGATTAACTTTAAGGGAGCAAACTTGACCTTGGTAAAAATCGTAGGTGAAATGGCTCTCTGTCCAGTCTCTTGCAGCAGAAAAGGAAACTTTAAGCAAGAATGTCAGCCTCACTGGATGTTAATGCCTTCACTTTGCCACGCTTTTGGGTATCAGACTCACTGAATTGGACAAGGAGTTCATGATTCAATTCATTCAATTTATTTTTGTCTAGCCTAAATGGCTACATATATTATCTCTGAGGACTACAGAATGTGGATTCTCAAACACAGATCAGAGAATCCACTGTTCAAACACAGGAAAGGCAACAATAAAAAACACTTGGTCCAAAAGGGGCAGTAATCACCAATGCCCATCAATTGTAATTTCCGTTCTGTACATGTCCTTTTAATTCAATGGCCTAAGGAGTTGTCATAAACGTGAAAACCAAGATGGCAACCTTCATTTGTTTATTCCAAATTTATTCCTTTCCTCATTTCTTTTTTACTCTTGTGCATTATTCATTGCCACTTCTCTACAACAAGCCCACGAGCAGCTTCTGTCGCTTCTCTCCTCTCTGAAGAGTCATTGTGCCCCAGTGATCATGGATGCCCATAGTTAGCGCTTATGAGACTGGCCTCAAATAGACAGAAACTTTAATTTAACGACTTATACTGTGCCACAAAAAGTCAGTGAATCATGCTGGGGATCACTTTCGATGAGGCTCAGAGAGAGACAGTAAACATCAAGGTTACAGAAGGGAGGAGGGTTCTCTGAGGAAGGCTTTACTCCCTTCTGGCTTCAGTTACTTTGCCTTACAGTTGGATGCAGTCTTCTTTCACACAAAAAACACTCCAGTTATTTTTACCTTTGCATAGGTTGGGGTTCAGGACTTAAATTTCAGTGAGAAAGTGCGAGCAAAATACATTTATATTGAAAGGAGATCAAAAAGGTTGAACCATCCATATTCCATCCATTTTCTACCCTTTAATCCATTTTCGGGTCAGGGGGGTGTGGCAGTCAGAGAGCCATCCCCAAGTCTCTAGCACCAGAGCCACCCTCACTGAGCCCCTCACTGCAGGTGGTGAGTCCACAGGAGGACGGCTGCTCTATGAGTGTGAGCATAGCCTTGATCTTTCAGTGGGGCTTTTGGGCAAAGTGGGATAAGTGTCTGACAAGGTCACAAACGACAGCAGTCATCAGTGGTGTCGGTGGAGAAGTGTAGAGGGGGAATTGAACCCACGACCTTCTGAAATGAGCAATCATTGACATTTTTCATGTTTGACTGTTACCATTAGTTACCTCGGGATCTATTTTCGTACTGCCCTCCACTACATTTTAATCCATAGGCTCTTTGGAAATGTAGACTTCACCATTTATCATATCCTTATATAAAGAAAACAATGCCATGAAAGAGTAGATTTAGATTTGTTTTTGTAATTATCTACAAATAATATTTATAACAAAAATTTGAATGCTTTTGTAGACATCATACCAAAGACCATGATCCTGGTAAAGAGCTCTGGTGTGTGCTGTCCTGGTGATAGTACATTGTCATTGCCACAGTTTTTCAATGTGGTTTTACATCAAATGGTAATACATCTTGAATCTGAGGTCCAGTAATAATCCTAACAATCAGGGACTGGGTCAAGTCTTTTAATTTCCTCCCACAAGTGCTTCATCTGGGCTCAGACAGTGGTACAAAACACACCTTTGTTTCCTCTTTCCCTATCTGTGCAGACTTAAATTCCAGTGGCATGAAATAATGAAATTGAGAAATGGAGAGATAAACTATGCACCTATCTTAAGGTAACACAAACCTGGTCTAAGCCAGGGGTCTCCCACCAGTAGCTGGGAGGAGTGGGTGTGGGGGCCAGTAGCTCGCCCAACCCCCTTCCAGGTAGCTCACAAAAGGATGTAGAAATAAAAATACAAAATCATCTAATGTATCAATATTTACAATATTCATAATTATATATTTATTAGTTTATTTTTTTGTTGTTAATCAAACTACTTTGTGCACTAATAACAATTATGCAATGATGAATTTGACTGTAAATGGTGGCCACACCAGATACATCTCAGGGTGAAGTTTTTTGTGGTCAACCTTAGGTACACCCTAGGAGTGCAGGAACATTTAAACTTTTCCTTGAAAGGGAACAGCCCACATGGTTGAAGTTGGTGCGTATGATGCAACCCCCTTTTGTCAGTGACTGGTCATCCACGACAGACAGTCAATTGTTTTAGGATGATGGACTTAAAGAGTTTCAGAGGAGAATGAGACTGTTAAATACTGGGTTCTTTGAGACCATAGAATGAGAACTTTAACAGGCACAGTTACTGTGCTCAACAAGTCCGGAGAATTTGATGCAAATATCATAAGGGATAAATAAATGAGACGGCTGGTGGAGTCAGGGTGCGTACAGTCACTAGTGAAAAGTGGAAGTTAGAGCTATGTGTCTAACTGTGACTTATGTGTATGACTGTGTAGGACTGTGTAACTGTGGAGGACTAGCTTAAACCATTCCAATATATTGAGGAGAGCTCAGTTAACTCATTCAAATCAAAAAACTAAAATGTTAAAAAGGTAGGACCAATATTAACCCAACGTTACAATACAAATATTTTCAGTAGATGAGTACATGCCTATGGAGGACCGTGGCTGCCAAAACAATAAATATATACAGAAATAAATAAATACATTTAAAAAAGATAAAATTTGCAAAGAAATGCATGCAATTATGAGAATAAGTGCATTTATTTCTGTATTTATTTATTTATATATTTATTTATTTATTTATATATTTATTTATTTATATATTTATTTATTTATTTATATATTTATTTATTTCTTTTTGTATTCATTCATACATTTATTTCTGCATTTATACATTTATTTCTCTATTTCTGTATTTACTTTTGTATTTATTTATTTATTTCTCTATTTATTTCTCTATTTTTGCATTTATTTATTTATTTCTCTATTAATTTATTTATTTTTGCATTTTTGCAAAAATAAAGGATTAGATCATCGTCGCCCTGGTACAGTGTTCAACTCCACACTTTAAAACAGGACGTCAGAAAATTGGAGAGGCTATATCGCCACTCCCACTCGGAGCCTGTCCACAGGGAGTGGAAAGCAGGTCTCCGAAACTACAAGAATGCCCTTCGCAGGGCTCGAACTCAATACTATTGAACTTTAATAGAAGTGAATAAAAATAACAGTAGATTTTTGTTTAGCACCGTCGCTAAACTCACAAACTGCCATAGCGCAATCGAGCCTAAAATTCCAAGCTCACTGAGCAGTGTCGACTTTCGCCACTTCTTTAATAATAAAATTACATCCATCCGTGACAAACTGGAGGAGGTTACTCCTGCTGTAGGTAAGTCGACAGGCTGAAGCGGCAATACGTGACTTCCCACTTAGACTCTTCAGTGGGCCTCAATAAACATGGCTGTGAGCCAACGATCTCTGTGGTCACATGCCTTCAAAAGCCTAACTTGCATGTTAGACGCAGTTACATGGCTCTTCAAAGGAATACTTTCCTTTGATAATTGAGCCTATCGTAAATATAATAAACGCATCCATACAATGTGGCTATGTCCCACAAGCTTTTAAAACCGCGGTAATCAAACCCCTTCTGAAGAAAACAAACCTGGACCCAGAAATACTTACAAACTACAGACCGATCTCAAACCTCACTTTCATATCTAAAATCCTGGAAAAACTTATAGCTGAGCAGCTTCGCTGCCACCTGCAGGAAAATAATATGTTTTGAAGTCTTTCAATCTGATTCAGAGCCTCATCATAGCACTGAAACGGCAACTAGTCAAAGTCACAACATGACTTACTACTAGCTGCTGATATGTCAGTGCTGGTCCTACTGGACCTTAGTGCTGGCATTTGACACAATAGACCACAGCAATTCTACTGCAGAGGCTAGAAATGTGATATGTGTTAAATCCTATTTATCAGATCGGTATCACTTCGTCAACGTAAATCAGAACTCGTCGCCTATTCTGGATGACATGCTGCCGTTAGGCATTATTAAAAAGCATGGAATTAATTTCCACTGCTATGCAGATGACACACAGCATCTGTCGATGAAGCCAAATCAGACAGATCACTAGAAAAGCTCAGTGCCTGCATAAAGGACCTTAAAATGTGGATGACTCTTAACTTCCTACTTCTCAACCCGGAGAAGACAGAAGTGATCCTACTCGGTCCGAAGCGCCTGCGTGACTCCCTTACTAACCAGATAATTATTCTCGATAATGTCAGTATTATACCCAGTAACACTGTGAGGAATCTTGGAGTCATTTTTGACCAAGAACTCTCCTTCAAGGCTTATATAAGCCAAGCAACTAAAACGGCGTACTTCCACTTACGGAACATCGCTAAAATTAGGAATTTCCTTCCTAAAAGTGACGCGGAAAAACGTATTCACGCTTTTGTCACCTCAAGACTTGACTACTGTAACGCTTTATTGGCAGCATGCCCTAAAACCTCTTTGAAGAGCTTCCAGCTCGTTCAGAATACAGCAGCTAGGATCTTAACAGGTACCAAAAGGAGGGAGCACATAACTCCGGTGTTAAAATCACTCCACTGGCTCCCTGTGGAGTACAGAATAAAGTTTAAAATCCTTCTCTTAACATATAAAGCCATAAATGGCTTGGCTCCTTCTATCTCCAAGACACATTAGTGTCATATCAACCAAGTCGAGCGTTGCACTCACAAAACGCCAGACGTCTGGTGGTTCCTAAGGTCTCAAAAATTACTGTTGGCGGCAGAGCATTTAGCTCCAGGCTCCTTTACTGTGGAATCAGCTTCCCATTTATGTTAAGGAAGCAGATACGGTCTCCACATTCAAGGCCAGGCTTAAAGCACTCTACTTTAATTTAGCATATAATTAGGTAATATATAATATATGGTGTATATATTATATATATATATGCTGCATTATGTTATATATTATACAATATATGTATTATGTTTATATTATGCTGTATGTTTGTTATGTATTATATACTGTAAATATTATCACAGTATGTATTATATATGATATATATATGATATAAAATATATAATGGTATTTGCCTGGATGTTTTTGCACACCTGGTGTGCAATCCATGAATCTGGTGCTGTAGCCTAGGCTAGCCTAGCCGTGGCTGCTGCTGTCTCACCTCCTTTCAGATACGCTCTCTTTATTCAAGGCTAGGTGTAAAACAGTTCTCTTTAGTTTAGCATATGGCTAGGAAGGTAAGACTCAGGGAAGGCTAAACTCCTCAGACTGTCAGTCAAGCTGCATAGGGAGACCCCTGCTGGAGAAGTATGGTAACTTGAGCACTATCCTCTCCTCCTTCCTACTTTATCTGTTTAGCATTATTAGGATTTTGACTGTAGTTTGTTCATTGCTATTCACCCGTTGTCCCATTGTCTGTTTCATGGTACGATGACGGGATCTCTGAGCCTGGCCTCCTCCATCTACACCTGCGGACTGCCCCGCCCGATCCGCCTGGGAGTTCTTCAGTCCTGCACCGGACCTGTCCACGTTCAGCGGCCACTGGTCCACGTTCTGTAGCTAGCTTAGGTCCTAGATCATTAGCCTGTCCGTCCGGAGGAGCTGATCCCTTTCTCAAATGGGTCTCCCTCCCTGTGGGTTTCCCTAGTTCTCCCCAAGGTTTCTCACTTTTTCCCACTGGGTTTTTTAAGAGTTTTTCCTTGTCGATGCAGGAGGGTCTTGTTGGACAGTTAGTGTCCAACAGAAAGGATTGGTGATGATCAGGACACTTTAGCATTCTACAACATGTATGGACATTTTCGAGGGGCGCTGGGGAGTGTGTCGCTCCAGGGTCAAAAGGATGCGTTTCCTACGGGAAATAACTCTCCTCTTTTCCAACCTTGTTGCAGTGTGGTCCTATTGCAATAACATTTCAGACATTCAAGAATCAGTCTTTATTTAATCCCCAGAACACACTAACACACACTCTGGCGGTACGGTGGCTGAGTGGATAGCACTCTCGCCTTTCAGCAAGAATGTCCTGGGTTCGAATCCCGGTCGGACCAGGGCCTTTCTGAGTGGAGATTGCATGTTCTCCCAGTGTCTGCGTAGGTTTCCTCCGGGTACTCCGGTTTCCCCTACCACTAAAAATATGTACAATAGGTCTGGCATGCGCCTCCTATACTGGCGACCCCGCTCCTATCTCTGTGTGGAGCGAGAGGACAAATGCTAACAATGACAAATAATAACAATTGTAAACCGCTTTGAGACTCCGATGTGCAGTGAAAAGGCGGTATATAAATAAAGATTGCTGCTGCTTGCTTACTCTCTCCAGTCGCTCTGCTTGTACACCACACTTTTCATTTTTTGATTCTCATTCATTATTTTCTCAGCGCTCTTACGCTCGTTACTAAAGTGGCACACTCCCGTGCACACACACACACAAAAATATCGGTTGTTTATTTAAACCAGAGAAGCAATGCTTTGTTTGTGAACGCTCCAGAGCTTGTGTCGCGCTTTCTTGGGCAGAAGTTTTGAAACAATGAGCACACGGCCCTTTGGAATGTACTGATCTCAAAAATATCAGCTTAGCATAGTATTGTGGTAGTCCACCAACGTACCCGCGTTGTTTAGTAGTTAAGAGTTTTTCTGCGTGTGCCTAGTGCGCAGAAGCATTCCGCGCCGGGCATGCAGGGAACAGCTGTCTTTGCGGTGGTTTTGGGCGGCTACTCGGGTAAACCTGTGATTGAGTGTTTATTAGCGGTATAAATTTAACGTTTATTATTTTGTATTGAAATAATAATTATTAAATGTTTAATGGGAAAATAAATATTTTATGTTGACACCTGTGAATATCCCTACTAAGTTTGAAACCAAACCTATGCCACTAGGCTCACTTGATTTTAACACTAATCCTATAAAAGAAAAAATATTATGAGAATAAACTCAAAGTATTTTGAGAATATTCTCTAAATATTACAAGATAATAGTAAATGAACAGTGAAACGCCTTGTCCAGAGTTCACTGAAGCTCTAGATGGTTTTATGCTTTCATATACTCTTAAACTGACAACCCAAGTTAAGAGTGGTGTTATTTGTTATGAACTGTGCGCTTATGTGCTGTATCGTGTCTCAGTCACGGATTTATCCCACAACTTTCCCAACATCGCTTTTTCGCTTGTGGCTTGGACAGAGCACATACACAGGCAGTCCCAGTTGCGTAATTGATAAAGTATTTGAAAAGTACTATTGTACTTTTTTGTGGTCTTACAGCAATAACATCCAAATGTATTATTTTGCTACTAAACATGATAAAAATTGCAAATTTCCAACACACTGAATGTAGTGAAATATAACGCCAACTGTATGTCATTCTATTCTCGAATGTAAACACAAGATGAAAAAGTCATTAGAAGAGCCAGTTCAATTTAATTTTGTATTGCTCCATATCACAACCAGCAGTCGTCTTGGAGGACTTTCAAAGTTGTTGATTTGTCAACAACAGATCAGAGAATCACTTTGAACACAGGAAATGCAATAATAACAAAGACATAGGAGCTATTGGTCCATAGGGATCCGAATGATCACTGTCTATAAATGTTAATAAATGTGCGAAAGGTCCTTACATTTCCTTAAATGTTTCAGATCATCACTGTCCTCAGACCCTGCTTCCAGAGCTAGTCAACAAATTGAAACAAAGTTTGCAAACTACATTAGGTTAATGGGTATAATGCTCACCCCTGCTTTCATTTGGGTTTTGCTATTTTCTTGCCACCTCATGCTGATAAAATGGGGGTTGTAGCCTTCCATATCTGGCCAAAACTTCAAAGCCCCCTCACTGTGAGTTTTCTTAGATCAACTTAGATTTCTCAGATGCTAATGGGCTTCCCCTGAATCATTGTTTACTCAAAGAGGCCAGCTCAACTTTGTGTAATTGAGATGCAATGTACTTAAGGGTCGGTAGATAAGAGATGGTGAGAAGGAGATATGAGGCTTCTGTTATTCAACAAAAGTCATTCATAAGAGCAGCAGCAGCAGCCCAGAGTTGATGATGGCTGTCAAAATCGCACATTTCAGGAAAAGAAAGTAGTTCTGAGGTGAAGGGCATAAGGGCAGCTGTCCCGAAGCTTTCCATCTTTTGTATTTTGATGGATGGATATTTTGTAATAGTCGGAGACATATTGCAAACAGATGGTTCAGGTGGAGAAGGTGTTTCTACAATCAATCTTCAATAGATGGAATTCACCAATAATGTTGTATCTATGGACGCAATGAGCGTTTAGAAACAAAAGCCTTATTTTTTTACTGAATTGCATTGTACTGGAAAGATGGCAGAAGAAAGTTTCCTTTTTTTAGGCATGTGTCTTTGGATCAAAATCGGCAAACTATAAAATATAGCCAAGGAAAAGAACAAATAATAAAGTACATCTCATCTCTCATCTCATAATGTTTAACTTATATCACTTTAAATCTTAATTATGCAACCCCTAACCCACAATGTCACAGGACTGAAAAGCCCATCCAGTCTGTCTACAGACAGACAATAAAAGGGCACGGTCACATAGGTTTTTACAAACAAACTAGACAGTATTAGTATGATTGTAACAGTATAAAAGTTGTTGTCTGGATCAATATCATGGTCCCTGTCAGGACCTACATAGTCAGTATATTGAAAAGCTTGCAACTCCAGAGTGGATGTAAATTCTTCTGCAGATAAATGTCTTATTTGAGTATGCATGTCAGTCAGCTTACATTGTATTGCAGTAGCATGACAACCAGGTTTACTCATACTCAGTCAGTTCTTCAATACCAATTGAATACCAATACCTTCGCTTCTTCTGGGTTTCCATTTAGTTTTATAAAAACTTTACAGTTGGCAGTCCATGTATGTTGTATCTTCTTCATTTTTCTCAGCTACCTGGCTTTCTTTGCGATATCTGCATTGCGCTTCGTGAGGTGTTCATTGATGTAAACATTTGTTCCTGTAAGCTTTTTTCCTTCCTTCAAAATGGAAATCTTGTGTTTTCTGTTCGTAAATCTCATGATGACAGTAGATTTGTCACCGGCATTCCTCCTCGGTAACACATGGCAAGCCTCTATGTGATTACAATCCAGCTCAATGCCTTTAGATTGTAGATATTGAGGATATGTATATATTGAGGATATTTTTGATTGCATCCAAGACATTCTGGACCTTGGAATCGGTTTGCGACTCTCCTGTGGATTTTATACTTTTAATGATTTTATGGAATGAAAAAAAAATTAAACAAAATTGGAGAATGTTTTCTGATGCCACTCCCCAGACCTGACTTGTATGTGGCAATTTGGAGTTAATCTTCTACATTGTAGCTACAGTTTACATTTTTCAGTCTTCTCAACGTATTTTTCCTGCTACCCCGGCTTTAATACTAATGATTTAAATGATTTTACCTTTACCAGAGTTGATTTTTATATAGTATCTGAAAACCTAACACTGGTATTTTACCATATTTTCCACAGTGTCTATCATATGGTTTGAACGTATTGGAATATCTGTCAGGCACCAATGTATATCAAATAAAAAACAATTTTTTATATATATAATTTGTGCTTATTTACCTCTATGCTACACAGACACATGGGGCCAGATTTTGGAAACCACAGCACACAAAATCCATTGAATTTAACATAAAAATCCCTTACATAATTTATTTCTTCAAATCAAAATTTTCAATAAAATTCTGGATCACAGGAGTCAGCCTACAGATGTGAACTCACATGAATCTGCTCTTTGCTGTGCACAACTTTTCGTTCAGTGCAGGATACATTCAGGCTATTTCAGGTTTTATTGAGATTAATTAACAAAGCAATTTCAGGCAGAAGTCAACAAAGCAAGGGTGTCATATCACAGCATGTGCGGTGATGCATTTGAGTGTCCCAGAAAGGCCCACATGCTGGGGTTTGCCCACCACTGAACCAGGCTTTCACCTTGTATTTGCTTGTCTTCTCCTCCGTCACTCCTGTTGTTTCCCTGTAAACTAGCATTGCTTCAACATAAGTGAATGTCTTAAAAATCAATTATATGCAGCATATTTTCCCACTTTTCCACATATGTCACTGTGAGCTTATCTTCTCTGTTGAGCTGTCGAGAGACCAGACCAAGGCCGGGTCTGCTTCTCATCAGTCCAGATCCAAACCAGAGCCAGGAATATAACCAGACTTCTTCAGGACCCGGAGCCCTCCAAAGCACTTATTTTTCAGCCTGTCTTTAAAACTATCTGATCACTGTGAAATCTGTTCTCTTCGACGAAGCCAAAAATCTCTCCAGGCTCTCGCTGGCAATCAGGCTGAAGGACACTGTGGGCTCGGAGCAATGGTGTGCACTCATGTGACTATAAGTGGAGATCAAATTGTTTGGAGCATTTTCAAGATGTTGACTAGGTTTTTTTCCATATAAATATTGCAATTATGATTTTTTTATTTCATGTTTTGATAGTAGGACACGGTTTACATGGAAAATTCATATTTGACTGCAACACTTTCCCGGGATTAAAGTCACAATGTTATGTCTGTTTAGATTCAACTGCAGGTTTTCATTACAACCAAGCTTGGTTTGCTCCTGCTTGGTTAGGAGGCCCACGCCGGCCCTTGGAGGACCGAATTATATATTGCTGGCTGTGATATAACTTCTTGCACAAAATGGTGAAGAAAATGAAGTCTGGGATTGTGTCTTTAATTCAGACAGAAGACATAGTTTATTGTCGATAGACAGCACGAACAAAGATGTTACAGAATGCCGATGATATTATACAGCATGGAGGAATGGAGATCGTCCAACAGCATTCGCCGCAGTACCAGTAGCTTGGCCTTCAGAAAACCAAAACATGTAGTGGAAAAATACTGCTGAAGAAGATGACAAAGTCTGGGATTGCGTCTTTCATTCAGACAGAAGACATGTTTTATTGTCGATGGTAGAGACAGCACGAACAACACGAACAACAGAATGCAAGTGTATTATACAGAGCGGAGGCATGGAGACCTCCAATCAGCAGCTGCCACAGTGTGCTTGTAGCTTGGCCTTCAGATAGACAAAACAAGGGAAAAGTACAGGCTTCTGCACATTGATAGAATGATGAGTTTAACTTTAACAAAAGTTGCTTAACAGTGTTATGAAATCTCACATTCCCCCCTCTGGTCACACATTCACGTGTGACCATCAGGATCGATAAACAGCAACATAACATCATAACTCAATACTTCAAAAACTCAAACTCGGTACTTCAAAAAACTCAGAACTCGGAATACTTCAAAAACTCAGAAAACTCATAAAACATGTTCAGATCTTTCATAAAACTTGTCAACAATCTTCAGCAAAATACCAAACTTCATCAGTCGATGGTGGTTCCAGATATTGCTTTGAAAACAGTCTCTCCCACCTCTCCGTTTTAGTTTTCTTCAGGCTGCATTTGTTGTGTTGAGCCATGAATTCTTCTGTGACGTGTCTTTCAATCACGCGTTTCAGCTTTAGTGTCCAGATTCAGAAATCCAATTCAGTCCAAATTATGTCCAAATTCAAAAATCCAATTGTTCCAAATTATGTCCATGCAAAAGAGGACGATGGTATTGTCCATGTCTCAGCAGCTCACAGCAGGCCTGACTGGAATCAGGGGCTGTGCAGATTGTTCAAGTGTGCTGGTCCAGATGCATGGTTTCTCTTGAGGTTTCTCAGTTTTGGCTTAAAAAAACCCACATTTTTGTGTAAAAAAATAAAAAATTCTTCTTTTCTCTAGATGTTACAGACAATGCCCGCATTCTCCACCACCTGAAGAAGATGATCGCGTCTTTCATTCAGACAGAAGACATGTTTTATTGTCGATGGTAGAGACAGCACGAACAACACGAACAACAGAATGCAAGTGTATTATACAGAGCGGAGGCATGGAGACCTCCAATCAGCAGCTGCCACAGTGCCATGTAGCTTGGCCTTCAGATAGACAAAACAAGGGAAAAGTACTGGCTTCTGCACATTGATAGAATGATTAGTTTAACTTTAACAAAAGTTGCTTAAAAGTGTTATGAAATCTCACACCGCCTTGAGCATATTATTAGAATGATGAGTGTCACTTTTACCACAGTTGCTTCAAAGTGTCATGATATCTCAAATGGTATAGGCTCATCCCCCTCCCCTCCTGTCTAAAAGATCTATCCAGTAATACAAAATAGACAGCACCAAGGATTACATGAGTCTGCTTTATAAAGACACTCATCGTTGATGATGCATATATCCTTCAAGCGTTATGGCATGTTTATGTCACTGTTGGTGCAGTATGGCAAATGTTCATACTGAGAACATCTCCCACTGCGTATGCCAGTCATCGCTCCACTGCTTCCTTCCCCATTCTCAGTATTGTCATAAGTGCATTGAAAAGATAACATGCCCAGTGACCAGGTGGTCTGTGTGGGACTGGTGTGAGAGCAGCTTGGCCCTCTCACACACTGCCCCAATTCATATGCTCTTTCCTGGGACCCAAAGAGCGGGGTCAGACACATACACAGCCCCCCGTGACCCCACTTACCTTTGCGCATCCACCCCCATCCAAAGACAATGGCACAATTTGTCTTTACGATTGTGTGTCAGTCAGTGGTCCGAGGCTCTTTTCAGTGGGCAGCCCCATTTGTATTTATTTATTTATCCCGCTGGTAGGAGGCCGGGGGTTGTCTAGCCTCTGGAACAGGAGCTCTTTGTTTTTGCTGGCTTTCACATGGAGCTCTCCAGCGTCATTGTACAGGCCATTTTCATACTCATTGGTCTAGCCTCGGGAGGTGCTTGAGCAAAAATAAAAAATGCTGACAAGGTGCTGCTGCTGGTGTGCTGACTGGATCAACTTTGACCTAGTTTGGAAACCTTAGAAGGATAAATACAAGTCAATCTATTGATTAGTGGTGATGCATATAAGGCTCCATTGTGTCCTATGGAGAAGGAGGAGCCTCTATACATACTGTATACATACTGTATACAAAAAATGAAAAAAGGAGGACTACATTGTTGTTGCTGGACCAAAGAAGCTCCCAAACGGAGGAGGGGTGCAGCCCACTTATCCAAAACCAGTCCAGTGTACTACACTTATTTGTATATATTGTGTGTGATCCCTGTGTGCTCTTACTACTGTCCTGTATGTGCGCTGCAACATTGAAATTTCCCCACTATGGGACAAATAAAGGAATTCTTATCTTATCTTATCTTCTTTTTCATTTGTGCATTTGACTTTCCCACTGGATCAACTTCCCGGCAAGTTTTCGCAGCACAATTGAACACACCATGTTACAGCTCAGATAATCCTAATAAAAAAACTCAACAACAAAAATTGTCGGAATGTGAATTGTTTTTAGATTTATTCACCAAATTTCTTTGTATCAAGCAAATACCAAGACACATTTAATATTAAATGTGGTTTAAAGTTTCTTTAAGATTTCCACTCGGCTACACTAAAAACTGCTGGAAGACTTTAAGAATGATTTCCAGTCCAAATCCACAAATGGACCGCGAAACCCAAGACCTGGTTTAATACCTCATCATTCTGGTTTTAGTCTGTCAGCGACTCGGATCCAGCCCCAGAAGGAGATTTTTTCAATTCCAACTGTGCAAACTGTGCTGGTATTTAAGTTTTTCTGATAATATTTAGTTTAGTCTTTTAACATTAAGTCCGGGCTTTATGGATCAAATAGCTCATTATCAAATGGAAATATATACACCACAAGGGTCAAGAGCAGTCCACTCTCTGTCAATCCAGGAGTGCTTTAATCTGGGATCAGTCATCTTACTTTTACATGCACAGGGGAATGAGACTGAGCCAAATGCAGGCTGCAGCCAGAGGTGTACAATGTAAGTGTTACAGTGATGGGAGGGGAATAAACGATTGAACCAGACCAGTAAAAACAAATCGTTTGGACATGACATTACAAATGACACACAATGCCTCACATGATTTTGACTGTAGTGTGTTCATTACTATTCACCCGTTGTCCCATTGTCTGTTTCATGGCGCGACAACCGGACCTCTGAACCTGGCCTCCTTCACCTTCATCTACGGACTGCCCTGCCCGACCCGCCTGGGAGCGCTTCAGTCCTGCACCTGTCTGCATTATTAAGATTTTGACTGTAGTGTGTTCATTGCTATTCACCCGTTGTCCAATAGTCTGTTTCATGCCGCAACAATGGGACCTCTGAACCTGGCCTCCTCCATCTACACCTGTGGACTGCCATGCCCGACCCGCCTGGGAGTGCTTCAGTCCTGCACCGGACCTGTCCACGCTCTGCGGCCGCTGCGTGGCATTGGTCCACGTTCTGTAGCTTAGGTCCTGGATCATTAGCCCGTTCGTCCGTGTCGAAGCGGATCCCTTTCTCAAATGTGGGTCTCCCCGAGGTTTCTCACTTTTTTTCCCTCTAGGTTTTTGTGAGTGTTTCCTTGCCGATGCAGGAGGGTCTGTTGGGCAGTTAGTGACCAACTAGAAGGACTGCGGTGATGATTCAGGACACTTCAACATTCTACAACATGTATGGGCATTTATCAACATTCATGGACACTATGGACCAATTCATATGTGTATATTTTGTGACTTACTGTAGCTGTTGATTCTCTGATCTGTGTTGGTGATTTCAATGGTTTTGTAAAAGAAGCTATACCCGATTTTTTTTCTAAGTAGTTCATAAAAATGCTTTTTACTACATACAAGTTGTATCATAATACATAATTTAATTGAAAACGAGGTCATTGATTCCACTCTGTATGAAATTCAAGCAGTGAAAAGTGCTGAGTAGAGTCTTAGCGGGCCGTTTGTTCTCCTCCACTCACAGAACGAGCAGCGAACAGCCTGCGTCCTCTAGCCTCTACAGCGCTGCTTAACAGCAGGGCTTCGACTTCAAAATTCGAATATAATTCTAAATATTTTTTGTTTTTAATACAAATTCAACCAAATATTTGCCAGCCCTTATAATTCGAAATGTATTTAATGACTGCAAATAAAATAGTTCGCTCCCAAAGGTTTCACCGGGACGTGCTAGGCAGGTAACAGCTAAGCTAGCTAGCTGTTTCATGGTAACTTCCGGGTTTTTCGTGATCGCTTTTTGTCACGTTAAAACAGTATTTTTGTCATGAAAACGTTGACAGCAAATTCTGAAATCGTCCGTGCATGTGTGTTAAGGATGTATATGTATACTGTATTGTCCGATTAACGTTTAATGGTGTTGATTGATTGATATGTATTTGTTTATTGAGCGTGGCTAGCTCCGCTAGCTTCTCTACACAGACAAGTGTGCAGAAAAACTGCACAATGTAGTGACAGGCGCTGATAGTAAAGTAATGGCAGTATTTTACACACCTGAATTACAAACAGAGATTCCATTGCCAAAGGGCTGCGGTCATTATTGGTTTGAGAGTTCTGTTATCAAGAAAAAATGATCGGAAGAATTACATTCAAGTCAATGGAGTGTTCTGCTGCTGCTGTGAGGAGCTGTATAATAAATTATAATTAAATATTAGAATATATTCTAATGTTTAAATTAATACATTCGGACGCGAAACTAATGGTATTTTTTTACTTATATATTGTGTTAGCAGTGCATTGCTTTAGTGCCATTTAATCAGTGATTGTTGTACAGCTTACAAGTTGCGCTTATGCTAATGTTTGCATACGTATCAGATCGCAAATAAAACTAGATGGCTCCGTGTTATGAGAGCGTAGGGGAAATGAGAAGCCATTGAGCGAGTTGGGGGGCGGTGCTAAACATTCAAACATTGCAGAAACGGGTATAGCGCCTTTAAGTCCTCTGCGATGACGTCTGTCGTGATTTAGGGCTTTACAAGAATAAGATGCTGTTGTTGTTGTGTCATCAATCTTCGCGCTTCTACGAATGGCCTCAATTATGGCATGCTTGGGCTTTCTGTCGGGCTCTGTCAAAGAACCCATCTCTGTCGATGCCGTGGAGCGTGGCCTCAACGGTTGTGCCCACCTCGTACTGCGTTGATTTAGTTGGTTTCAGGTTCTCAGATGCTACCATTGAGCTGCTAACTAAGTACTTGGATGCTATCCGTGACTTCCCCTCCCCGGTTTTCACTACAGACATCAGAGGCTGGTTCGGCCTTGTCAACCAGGTGGCCAACTATGCCCAATTGCGTGACACTATGGTGTCGTTCTTCGGTCCGGCTCACTCGCTGCTCCAAAGCTGCTCCATGCAGCTGGCGGCCTCTAGTGGTAAACTCTTCAACCTTAAAAAGCAAATTAATTATTCGTCCACAGGTGTACTTATTTTGACCCAAGCGCAATTATAGCTCCAGTGTTTATTATCTGTCTATCATCTTAAATAATAGATCTCGTTTGATGTGAGAGACTAATAAAGGATGAGTGAGTCTATTGAGTTTGCATAATATGTGCCCTTTAAAGCCTGTGTCCATCTTCTTGCATTTCAGTTGAGGATTGATTGAGATTCGCGGCGGAGGAAGACGACCCAATTTGTCTCATGCGGTTTGGAACACATAAACACCATCCGTCTTCCCATGACAGCTCCGATTGTTTTACTCTCGCAAAGCCGTAATCACAACACGCTCCAGATACAAGACTGCACTTTCCTTTGATCGCTCAGTTCGGCTTTTTCACACCAGCCACGGATCAACTTTGAGAGAATTTTGTTGTTAGAAACAGAGAGCGTTTCAATAACAAAACGCAATTAAAAGAAAACATGTTTATAACACCGCAGACTTAAGAAGTATGAATGGTTGGCTCCAGGCCCTCAGGGATAGAGAGGAGATAAGAAGGAAGGGACCAGGACAAACACAAAATTCCCTTAAATTAAAATGTGAATTATAATTATAATCGGTAAATCCTTTTGTGTACAGTGTTCCCCAACCTTTTTGAGCACACACATTGAAAACAACTGTAGCCTTTATTATTACAGCGCAAAGTCATGCTCATCAATTATTTGGACCAATATTGGATCAGTTCCAAAGGCAGACCAAACAACATCTCAATACACACTGTTCGAAGAACACTGCTTTGATAAGAAGAATGTATCGGCTTGAAGTTCTATTTTTCTCAATAATGACTGCAGCCAAACAAGGCCAATTAGTGCTAGAGTTTGCATTCATACATTTTCCCAATGCTTTTTATGGTATGGGGACAGCAGTCTAACAGATACAAAAGCTCTGACATCGTTCTTGACAGGACCTGTAATGCACTTTCTGTATATGTGCATTCACTTAATGCTTGTCCTTGTTTAAGATAGTTATTGTATGTGTGTAAATGCTTTAAGATAAGCATTTACACACATACAATAACAGTGCATTCGTTAAATGAACTTGCCTGATTAAAAATTATTAATTAATTAATTTTCATTTTATGTGGGGGTCACGAGTTGAGAGCTCTGGCTTCACATCCCACAAGATCATCCTTATTAAGTAGAATAAAAACCTCGAAACCAGTGAATTACTAATGTATTTTTCTTCAATTCCAGGTGTGTGGGAAACATTTTCTAATGGACAACCCACAAGAGAAAATCTTTATCCCGTGTTGCATATGGGATATTATGATGATTGTTGTGTTTTTAAGATCCTTCATTGTTTTGTTTAACTAATGCACAGCTCAATCCCCCCCCCCAAAAAAAGACATGTAATTAGGCTGTACACCAGAACTCAATCACTGAAGCTGGAGAAGATGAAGGGCATTTGGAGAAAATTCCTCTGCTGAGGCGTGATGTTGGAGTCCAGTGGCCAGATCACAACTAGTTTCAGCAGTAATGTGAAGATGAAGTGATCCAAACCGATCCATCACCAGAGCTATCAGCACAACATTTAGATAAGAAAGACTTTATGTTTTACACAGGTGTGTGTGCTGACACTTTATGGCGAGTCCTGCTGACTTTTGCCACAAACACTTAATATCAAATTGTGACTCCTCTCTATATCCTCTCCATACAGTCACAAACTACTTCTAGAATTTTGCTTTCTCTCTCTATGGTTGCTGATACATAATGATATGAGTTCACTGCCTTTGAAACCTCACATTGCCTTTTTAATGCGATCACCCCATCTGTAAGGGTAGCATCATGCAAACATGGCTCTAACACGGTCAACATAGACACAATTTATACTGCTAAAGTGACGCATATTTATCTTATTTAAGCCTGACATTTAACTGTCCTACAGTGTCCTGTCATTACCTGCCTCGGTAAATTTTGGCCGGTACCTGACGTCATCTACCCAATGTTCCCTTTCCTTTGCCACAATTTTTTGTGATAACATTTTCATGACAAAAATGATAAACTTAAACATGATGATGGTGACAAGAATGTGGATAGACTAATGATGACAGTATAATTTGTAATTGTCGTCAAAATAATTGTTTTAATGACCAGGCAGCTAAAGCGAATGTATGTGTAGAAAGAGTTCATGAGTCTGACTTCCTAAGATAAGATAAAATAGACACTTCCCACTTTGACCCAGGCCTCACACTCTTTCTTGCCAACAGTCATCATTGACATCACAGTTTTTACACACGGTGAAAAGCAGCAGTGGGGGCGACAGTGGCTCAGTTGGTAGAGCATAGGCCTTTGAACCTGAAGATTGTGAATTTCAGCCCTCCATGAGACCCTCTCCTCTAACTCCCACTGATGTCTGCTGTTGTTGTGTCCTCGGGCAAGACACTTAAGCCTGGTTCACACGAGACGATTTTAAAATTGTCGGCCGATTTTTTTTTCCGTGTGAGACCCCACACACGGAGATAAAAAATCACGGGTCAAACAACTTTGGTCGTACAGTGTGTGGTGCGCAGCCACACGGCAAAATCACGCAAACCACACACATCACACACGAACCGATTTCACCCCTGAGTATTCACAGGTCACCGGAAATCTCACAACATCTCTCGAGATCAAGCGTGACTTCAGAGTAAACAGAGTGTGCGGGCCTCTCCTCTTCACGCAGCCTATAGAGACTCTCGTCTGAGCACAGCAGCCACAGACACCATGAGGACAAACACATACATGTGGATTTTACTGCTCTACAGTTCTCTGGCCCGTACTGTCTGTGCTGTTCAACAATACAGTTTGTACAGACGACCTGTGAACGCATCACACACACTGCTAGACATGAAACTTTACATACGCGCAAACCAACAAGCACGGCTGCAGTAACGGCTTCATCAACATGTCTGTACTGTATTAGGACAGAGTGCAAAGTAAACGTACAAACACAACCCATCAGTCTGATCATTTAGTACTAATCCCGTCCGAATAGGGCTTATGCCAACACTACCTGTGCAGCAGCAATTTCTGCCCAATTCCTCTCCTTGTCAGTTCGGTGATGATATTCTTTACACGACACGTCATACATGCATTCACGGTGTTGCCAGAGGTCAACTAGTTGTTCCTCCATCTCTGATGTCCACCGAACTTTCTGGTGCGCCATGCCGCTGACTGTTTTTTTTTTTTTTTTTACGGTGTTTCCTCGCTGACTCGTCTCGGCTTCTGATTGGCTACACGCCGCAGTCATGGCAACGCGCTCGTCTGTCCTCTGGGGACACCACACATGAAGAGAAATCGGGCCCAAACAATCCAACATGTTGGATATCCCCGATATTGAGATCGGAGCAGTCCTGAAGTCCTTCCGAGCGACGAGCACAGTCTTAAGACACCACACACGGCAGAAAAATCCATCAGATTTTTTGTTACATATTCGGAGCGTTCTTACGATTGTCGTAGGGGTAAATCGGGTCCAAAATCGGCCTAATTATCCTGCCGTGTGAACCAGGCTTTAACCCCATTTTTCCTGAAGCCCCCACTGAAAAATCAAGACTGTGCTCTCACCACAGAGCAGCCATCCTCCCGTGGACTCACCACCTGCAAGAGGATCAGTGGGGGGCTTCGGGCTGGTGCTCTGCGAGCCAGAATTAGACAAAGGGGAAGAAAATGGATAGATGGATGGATAGCCGGTGTCCCTGATGTCATGTGCCTATTAACTTGTTTTCGGAAAATTAAAAAACTTTTCATTGCATTTCTTGGTGTTTTGCATTGTCCGAATAAAGTTTCATTATTATATATATCAAATATATCAATAACCTTGCTGGGAGAAGTATGGTAACTTCAGCACTGTCCTATCCTTTCCTCTCCTCCTACAGGAGGGTCTAAGGACAGTGATGATTCAGGAAATACTGAATCCTTGCCCTCACCCTAAAAATCCTAACCCTGACCTCTAAACCGTAACCCTACTCTAGAATGGGAAGTATACTACCCACCTAAAAAAAACAATATAGAGTTGGGTGCATCTCAGGAGTAGAGAAATGCGTTCCATGAATCCTCTCTATGATGCATTCAATTAGTGCAGGGGAAGAGCATTTAATGAGCACCAGTTTCACATTATTATGGTCCTATATTATGCTCTTCTTCATGATTCACAGTCCATTCTATGCACATGTGTGATAATAATTTGGGTGTTAAACCAGACAGCTGAGATTATAGCTGTTCCTCCGTCTGTGAGTTATATGTAAGGGATAATGTATAGCCTACAGGTCATTATCGGAAAATAAGTACCGACAGGGCGAAGCGGACCCCGACGCGCGGAGGGGTCTGCTTCCGCCCTGAAGGTACTTATTTTCCGATAATGACCTGTAGGCTATACATTATCCCGCTTATTATACTGCTTTGTACCAACTTAACACACAAAATAAACTTCAGATCACTTTTATGAATGCCAAAAGTTTATTTAATGACAACAAATAAAGTAGTCCCAAAAAGTTTTCCCGTTGCTCGGCAACCGCGGGCAACAGTTAGGCTGGCAACTTCCAAACTAGAACTCTCTGGAACTGCATGAAAACTGAACAAAGAATTCTGAACATCAGCGGTGAGTGACCCATACATAAACCTAACCTAAATCCATAATTCGATCCTCTGCAAATGTGTCCGAAAATGTGCCGGTATCTTAAAATGTGCCGGTATCTACTTCCGGGTTTTTCGGGATCGCCTTTTCTCGCATTACATCAGTGTTTTTGTCATGAAAACGTAAACGGAAAATTCTGAAAACTTCCGTGCACTTGTATTAAGACTGGATATGTATAAATTACTCTCCGATTAACATTTCATTGCGTTGATTGATTGGCATTTGCGTTTATTGAGCGGCCAGAACTACTTCCGGGTTTTTCACGATCGCTTTTTGACGCAGAGAAATAGTATTTTTGTCATAAAGACAAGACCAGAAAATTCTGAAAATTTCCGTGCAGGTGTGTGAAGAATGTATATGTATAAGTATTCTCCGATTAACATTTAAGTGTGTTGATTGAGCGTGGCTAGCTCAGGAGTGGCCGGAACTACTTGCGGAGTTAACCACGCATTTGAAAGACAAGCAGAGAGAGCGTTGCCATGGGCAGCGGTCATTATTGTTTTGAGAGGTCCGTTATAGAAAATAATGACCATTCAAATCAATGGAGCGTTCTCCTGCTGCTGTGAGGAGCTGTATAATAAATATATATATGCACTGCACATTTCGGACATCTCGGTCCAGAAATGTGCAGTGCTAGGAACAGCAAAGATAAAATACATACGATTAAAATGCGATTACATTTTTTTTAATGCGCTAATTTTTGTGACGTTAATTAATCTTAATTAACGCGTTAAAGTCTAATATATATTGTTAGTAGAGTTGTTGGATTTTCATTAAAGTGAATTAGAATATATTAAAAGTTTAGACAGCTTTGGTTTAAGCTGCGTGTGTGATGGACGCATCAGCAGCATTTTCCCATCCCCCAGCCATTAAACACAGGAAGTTAAATTAAGGCAAGAACGCAGAGAACATCTGTTTAGAGTAGCCTCAGGCTTACTCACACAGGGGCTATTTGTGTGTCCTGAAACAGAGAAGGTATTGTCTTCACCTAAGGATGGTGGGACATATGGTCACATGTGTTTCAAATTATCAGGGTATAAGACGAGAGCTCTTTGGTCCATTCTTTGTCACTCTGCTGCTTTCCATCCAGCAGAGACCCAGACTAGACTGTAGTCTGTAACTTGTCTGTTTGTGCTGATGTCCAGATAACCTGTAGTTTTGAACCAGCGGCTGACAACATGTATTAAAGAGATTATGTTGTTGAAATGTGACTAGTTTTTTCACATATTTTGGTCCTTCTTGCGCCGGATGCCAACATGCTTTTCTGCGGAGCTGAGGATGCCTCAAACATGGAGTTGGAGCAGCGGTAAGACCTTCTTCATTCAGAACTGCTTTGAGGACTCCATCTTTGAGGCATGGCCAGTCTCCGGATTGAAGTTGACGGCAGAACTAGAGTTTCTGGACATCCACATGGACAAGGTAAAACTATTTTTTCCTAAAAAAAAAAAAATAAACTAAATTGAAATCGTCTTTGAAGGCAGGAAATCCATTTTATCTCCTCAAAAAAGCATTGGGGCAGTGAGATATCACGCACTTCTAAGACTCAAAAAAAAAGAGGCCGGGGATAACGAGGCTTATCCTTTTAATAGTCGAGGGCTATTTCTTAGGCCTAGGATAACGGGGTTTATCCTTCTAATAGTCGGGGAGCTATTACAAATTCAGCACTATGGACGCATACGTGTAGTTGGAAAACCAGATCTGGCCATTTGAGGGAAAAATGGAACATTTTGAGAGTGGTGATTTTTTCTTCAGCTGATTAGTGACTTTTTGGTAGAACTTTGTGGTAGCCTGCATGATAAGACGACAACAATTTTTCTAATAATAATTTAAACTGGAAATTGAAATTTAGATATAAAGGCCTAAAGTGTGAGTGTGTGTGTGCGTGCACGTTTGAGGTGCATCCTTTGTGTCCCCTTCTGCCTTTTCCCCTCCCCCCCCCCTCCCTGTTTTCCCTCTTCCCCTCATCCCCCTTCTCCCTTGCTCCCAATTCTGCCCCTCCCATCTGCTCAACTGTGACAAAGAATAGTTAAGTGGAGTAGTTTGTGATAGTTTAACTACTTTCGTTAATGCTTGCTATATTGACAAAAATAATTAAAAAGGGGTGGAACCAGTGATAAACATTTTACTGGTAAAAACATTTGGTAATGAGATTAGAGAATCATAGATAGATTTGAATTGACTTGAGCTGTGAAATTTGTGATTGGACAACTTTAAAGTTACAACATTTGGTACAAGCTCAAAAGGATTAGGTTGAAGCTGAATTAGATTGATGATAAATAAGACTCAAAGTTAGCTCAGATTTTTGATTTTTGTTTGCTTATGATCACAAAAGATGGTATTTTGTGCACACAAGTAGACTTTTATGTTAATTCTTGGGTTTGATTTGGAGTTTTTGTTTGTTTTGTGAGTAACTGTCTTTATGTGTAAGATTTAACAGACTAACATCTCCTCTTATGTGAGTAGTATTTGTTTGTTTGTTACATCAGGTTTTGCATGTAAGTGTTTGTCCTCTATGTCTAGGACTTAACTGACTGAACGGACTATAAAATAGGAATAAACATCAGGACTAAAATATTATTTCACAAATAATATGAAACAATATTAGGGTAAAATCAACAGAATTGTCAACTAATATTTTGTTCTGTTTCTGAGTTTGTTTCTGTCTCAGCTGAGAGAGGGACGTCTGGGGACAGTGTTTGGTTGTTCCCGGCACAGCATCGGTCACATGCTTCACCTCACTCCAACCAGAGAGACAGGTCTAAGAGCAGGAGGAGGGGGAGAAGCATCGGCAGAGGTGCTGTGGATGGGAACGACGAATCAGACGCCTAAGAAGTCCTCTCTGACTGATGCTGACTCAAACAATCAGATAAGTGGGAAACACTCTGAAAATAAGCAGTTTCATTTTTCAGATTTGAATAATAAATATGTTTAGTTTCATTTGAAGGGTTTAAATTCAACAGTAAGGGAAGTTACTGTAGCATGTTTAATGTTTACATCAAAGAAATGCAAATCTGTTTGATTCTGAATATAACTAGTTATACATTATTTCAATAGTTAATTGTGATGTTTTCATTTCTGAGACAAGAAAATTACAGTAATAGGACTGTCTTCAGCATCGGCTTTCATTAACTGCTAAGGTTTTCTTTTGGGGTTTACTGAACTAAGTCTGAAATGTATTAACAAATGTGTACTTTGTGTGTTTTGTTTGAGGGAAACACCTAAAACACCACATTTGATGCTCAAAAAGCTCAGAGTTCATTCCTGTGAAGGAGACGCCCACTCCCACCCCCACCAATCATCAACCAGCAAACCAGCAGGCCAAACCAAGGCTAAATGCTGCAACGACAGAAGCAATGATGCAAAGGGTCATCCAGAGGTCAGACTCAAATCAACAACTTGACTCTGTGTGTTTTTGGGACATTTTGCAGATTTCCAAAAAATCTGAAAGACTGGGTCGACCGAAGACATCACCTTTGTGCAAAGATCTAAGGACTGGAGGTTTCCAGTTTTTGCTGTCGGTTCTAAAGTGTGTGAACAGGACAGAGGCTTCTGGACATGATGGGGCTGTGCTGGATGGTGCTGGACATTGCTGGCTGCAGAAGACATTGGGGTGTGGAGGCGTGTCTACAACAGGCGTTACTGGACAATAGGCTTTTTGGTGTTGTGTTTAATTTGCTAACCAAAGTTGACACATTTCAAGTTAATACATTTCAGGTTAAAACATTCCAGTTTAATACATTTCAAATGAACGTTTAGGTTATACATTTTGATGCTACATTAATTTACATGAGTAAATTGGGTATTTGTGTCTTTTTCATTTCATACACATGAATAATTAGGAATTATGTTCAGTTATTGAGCCATTTTTAATGTCTCAAACAGGGGGGAGATATGGTTTATAGGGGAGCAATTACATATGAATATGAAATGATCTCTAAAAAACTTTTTTGAGTTCTTTTCTGTGTGTGTTTCTGTAACCAATGTGATTTTTATAAGACACATGTGAAGAGGGGTCTTTAAGTTGAGTCGACGCAACTTGGATTCAAATGTAATACTGTGTTTGTATTAATTTCATTGTGTTCCATCTTTAAGTTGGTTTACTAAACATTGAATGTGATTAATTCTTTTAATGAAAAACAGGAGGGAAATGTTAGTAGAGTTGTTGGATTTTCATTAAAGTGAATTAGAATATATTAAAAGTTTAGACAGCTTTGGTTTAAGCTACGTGTGTGATGGACGCATCAGCAGCATTTTCCCATCCCCCAGCCATTAAACACAGGAAGTTAAATTAAGGCAAGAACGCAGAGAACATCTGTTTAGAGTAGCCTCAGGCTTACTCACACAGGGGCTATTTGTGTGTCCTGAAACAGAGAAGGTATTGTCTTCACCTAAGGATGGTGGGACATATGGTCACATGTGTTTCAAATTATCAGGGTATAAGACGAGAGCTCTTTGGTCCATTCTTTGTCACTCTGCTGCTTTCCATCTAGCAGAGACCCAGACTAGACTGTAGTCTGTAACTTGTCTGTTTGTGCTGATGTCCAGATAACCTGTAGTTTTGAACCAGCGGCTGACAACATGTATTAAAGAGATTATGTTGTTGAAATGTGACTAGTTTTTTCACATATATACATACATATATATATAAAATCTTTGTTATAACTTTTTTTTTCTAAGTAAGGCTAATAATCAAATCAGAAAATGCCAGAAAAAGTACACTTTTCTGAAAAATGAGCAACAGGCCGAATTAAATTGCTTGGCGGGCCGTATTTTCAACTCTAGCACGGCCGGCAGCCAGTTGTGTGCATGGACTGACTTGTCAAGTTCCCTCCTTTGACCACACACTTCCTGTGTGGCCAAGGAAGTCTGGGGATCTCTTAAGCTAACGAGGCGAACAGGCTAACAGGCTTACGACAGCAACCAGTGGTTTTCTCAAATGTAATAATCAAAGCTAAACTTACCACTGCTTTCTTGGCTTAAAGTCATCTCGGTTTATATATTTCCACTTCAGACAGACATCTTGTTCCTCAGCTGGACCAGGAGCTCTCTGCAGTCTGTCTGGGGAAGTCAGTATGTTGTAAAGGTTTAAGAAGTTCACACACGGTTCTATTGCAGGCTTGTACAGCCGAACACACAACACGCTCTTCCAGGCCTTATAGAAGAAGTGACAATTCCATCGACAGCCACGGGACAAACAGCTTCACACAGCTCCTTCCAGCAGGATGGCACCGCGGTAATGGCAGCACCGCTTGACTTTCGGGTTTAACCTAGATCCATGGGTTTAGCCGGGTCAGTCAAGTCAGTCTGCACGAGGCGATTGCTTTCGTCTCACTGTCTGTGGCCCGCCCCCTTCATTTGCATTTAATTTTTAAGACACGAGGAAAGAATAATGTGTCTTGAAACAATAAAAAAGAACATAAATAAAAAAGGAAATAAATGAAGATGAGAAGAAAATAAATATATGCAAGTAGAAAATAAAGAGGATTAGTTATCTATTTGGGGGAAAAACTACAGTTAAATAATAATATATATTTTTATTTTAACCTTTGAATGAATAAGTAAATAAATAATAAAGCTTTATTATTTAGTTTGTTGTTTTAAACCAAAAAACTTTGTATAATAATAATATACATTTATTAAATCTTATAATTTGTAGCGTTATATTAATAATAATATGCAGATTGTGACATTTATTTATTTATTCATTTATTTATTAGTTTGACAGTTTTGGTCCTCCATACCTTTAATTAGAGTCAGCATGTCCAATTAATGGCCCGCGAATTGGCCAATTGTGGGCCTTTATGTCCTTTTGTGGGGCCCTCTGCCTTGCTAACCCAAAGTAGATCACAATGTCCATCCATCCATCCATCTTCTTCCCCTTAATCCATTTCTGGGTCGGGGGGGTGGCAGTCAGAGCTGCACCCAATTCACTTAGCACCAGCCCCTCACTGATCCTCTGCAGGTGGTGAGTCCACAGGAGGACGGCTGCTCTGTCAGTGACAATACAGCCTTGATTTTTCAGCGGGGGGTTCAGGCAATGCAGGGTTAAGTGTCTTGCCCAAGGACACAACGACAGCAGTCATCAGTGGGAGTCGGTGGAGAAGGTCCCGTGGTGGGCTTGAACCCACGACCTTCAGGCTCAAAGGCCAGTGCTCTACCAACTGAGCTACTGTCGCCCTAGATCACAATGTCATCCAGCCAATTTCAGCTCAGCCAATATAGGTATGCACTACCTAGTTGTAAAGCTCAGTACCTCTGTGTTTGTATATAATGACATTTATTTTATTTAATTGTGTTACAAAATTCCTTTAATGGCAGTAATAAAGCTAGTGAGATGGTTATTTGTCATTCAGTCAACATCAGCGCCATCATAGCTAATTATAATGCTCAGAACAGCCCAATTCCATAGTTTTTGTCCCCTAAAAGCATAGTAAACTAAAGTTAAAGCTGCACTAACTGACTTTGGGATTTTGAAGCCGTGGACTCGCTGGCCTCGCTCTTTCTGCTCCCCTCCCCGCACCCACGAAGCTATCGCCCCCCCACACACACCCACTGTTGTTGACGAAGCTAGCGTCTTCCAATATGGATAAACCATGGATATGGATTTGCACGTGGATGCCGTGACCATAGAACGATAGAACCGGGAAGCGCGGAGGAACGAGACTTTCTTTTGGATGGCTGTCTCGCTGTGTAAGCAGTAACCGGTGACGAAGACACACGAAGCTTCAGGTTAGCTCCGCCACTTGTTGTGCTAACTCAGCTGTCTGTGCTAATGGACCTGTAGATTTCTTACGAAAGTGGGGGCCAGTGGTCCGCTGTGATTGGTCACAATCTGCGACCCGAAACACATTCTCTTCCTTGTTTCATCAAAACTCGATCTAAAATATTATGTTACGCCAGTACAAATCTGCGCTACTTTTTCTTCAAAAGGACGTATATCCCAATGCACTGCATGGACATGGATAGCATTTTCGTAATGAATACAAAAATAAAGTCAGTTAGTGCAGCTTTAACTTACTAAAATGTTTGAACACCCCTGAATTAGACCATGCTGTTATGTTTACACCTAAATGTGTCAGAATATATTTTCCCAGTCCTAACTGTGGGAGCCAAGTTAGGATTAGTTAGTTAGCTATTTGCGTGTAGCATAGTGTATAATAGAGTGTTACTTAAAATCTGGAACAGTCTTCCTGAAGATGTGAGACAGGCCTCCTCTCTGACAATGTTTCATTTCATTTTTTTTTTTTTTTTTTTTTCATTTCATTTTTTATTTATTTCAATTGTTCTGAATATTCTTTCATTTTTACATGTTTACATAAAATAATAATAGTAGTCAGACAATTGAAAAGGAGCACAAAGAAGACAAACTTATATTATGTGCCCCTTTCTCCAAAAAAAACAAACAACATTTTTCAAGATGGTCTGATGTAACAACACATCAGTCACAAAGAAATAACGAATACAAAACATGCCACAAGCAGGGTTTGCTCATCAAAACAAATAATCCTCTTTCATTTAATTTCCAGTTCATATGATTTAATTATTGTTTCCTTGAATATTTGTTTAAACTGAAAAATATTTGTGGAGTTTTTTAAAGTGTGTCTTTCATGGAGTTCCACAGCTTGACTCCAGCCACTGAGATAGCCATCCGCTTCTGGGTGGTACTGGCAAAAGGAAGAATAAAGTTAAGTTTGTGTCGGAGACGAGAGTCTGATTTAAACGAAAATAGTGTTTGTACAGTTTGAGGCAACAAATGGTGTCTTGCCTTATACATTATTGTAAGTGTTTGGGTTTTTATAAGGTCAGGTACCTTTAGCAATTTGGATGTTATGAATAATGGGTTAGTGTGCTCTCTCCCATGGACTTTATGAATGGCTCTTATTGCTTTCTTTTGTAACGTTATCAAAGGCTTCAGTGTGGTTACATACGTATTTCCCCAAACTTCCAAACAATAAGAAAGACATGGCAATATTAATGTAAAATATAATATCCTCAGAGCTGTATAAGTTAAAAAATATTTCACTTTGTGAAGGATAGAGAGGTTTTTACATAATTTCTTTCGTGTATTTTCAACATGTGATTTCCAATTTAAATTCTCGTCGAGGGTCACACCCAAGAATCGAATTTCTTCTACCCTTTCAATGTTTATTCCATCTAAACACAACTCAATATTTCTATTTTGATAGCACTTGGTAAATAACATAAATTTAGTTTTGTTCACATTTAGAGATAATTTGTTTACCCTAAACCATTTGCTTATTTTTATCATTTCTTTTCCTACATTATTAATCACATCCTTTATATCGTCACCTGACAAAAGAAAATTGGTGTCATCGGCAAACAGCACCGATTGTAATATGTCTGATGCTTCACACAAATCATTGATGTATAAAATAAAAAGTTTTGGTCCAATAATGGAACCTTGGGGAATTCCACATTTAATCTTTAATTTTTCTGATGTGTTGCCAGCAAACTGTACAAATTGTTGTCTATTCTGTAAATAACTTATAATCCAGTTTAACACCCCCCCCTCTAATTCCATAATGCTGTAGTTTCTGAAATAAAATACTGTGGTCTATGGTGTCAAACGCCTTTTTGAGGTCGATAAATACCCCAATAGTACTTTTTTTGTTTTCTATTGCCGTACTAATGTGTTCTGTAAGCTTCATTAAGGCTAAGGCTGTTGATCGATTTGTTCGGAATCCAAACTGACTCTCATGTAACAAATGATGTTTTTCTATAAATGCATCTAATCTGGAAACAAAAAGTTTTTCAATAATTTTGGCAAACTGTGAAATCAATGAGATGGGTCTATAATTTGTAAGACAATGCTTGTCGCCTAATTTATACATTGGAATAACCTTTGATATTTTCAATCTATTTGGAAAAATACCAGATGTAAAAGACTGATTAAAGATCTGACATAGAGGCTTACATATACAGTCTATTGTCATTTTTATGATCGTCATATCAAACCCATCGCAATCTGTGGATGTTTTATTTTTTAATAGAGCTATGGTCGATTGAATTTCTGTTTCAGTGATTCCATCTAAATACATGGAATTCATAATTTTGCTTTCCCCTTTCCAAACGTCCGGTTGGTCGGGGTTGTCAATTTTTCTTGCAAGATTTGGGCCTATATTTACAAAATATGAGTTAAATTCATCAGCCATTTCATTTTTTTCAATTTCATTATTTTCTTCACTTAGTAAGTGGTTTGGCACACTCATTGTACCACTTCTATTCTCCATCACTTGATGTAGTACTTTCCATGTCCCTTTAATACTGTTCTTATTTTCGATTAACATTTTAGAGTAATAATCTTTTTTAGCCTGTCTCATAATACTAGTCAACTTGTTTTTGTATATTTTATATTTACATTCTGCAATTTTGTTTCTAAACTTTAGAAATTCCCTATATAATTTATTTTTCTTTTTACAAGCATTTTGCAAACCTCTTGTTAGCCATGGCTTTTTGTTACTTCTTCTCTTCTTGGTTATTATTGGACAGTTTTTATTATATAGTAATTGATATCGATTTAAGAAAGTATCAAATGCTAAGTTGACATCTTCAACATAAATACCTTTCCATTCCTCTGATAGCAGATCATTTCTAAACTTATCAACTGATTCTTCCGATCGTAATCTTACCGTTTTCAAGCATGTCTCTTTTTCTGAACTCATATGACTATGATGGAAATTAATAAATATCGGTAAATGGTCTGATATATCATTTATAAGAATGCCACTTTTAACTGTATCCTCTCTAATATTCGTAAATATATTATCGATGAGTGTGGCACAGTCTATGGTTATTCGTGTGGGCCTAGTTATAAGTGGACGGAGTCCTCTACTATACATTACATCAAGAAAATCTGATGTTGATTTTGTGTTTGGACAAACCTAGGGAACCGGGTGCCAAAGTTTATCTCGATGACTCTACAGACATGTTTGTGCCATTTGGCACAATTTTGGCACAGTTGGATTCCGCCTGGACTTTTTTTCCAATTCCATGTACAACTCTGCAGTGGTTTGTTTATTTGGCACAATTTTTGCTGGACTGGTCCAAAATATCGGGAACTGTCAATTTTAGTTCTTATTTGCTACACCACAGACAGGGAAAAAGCTTTTTTGAGGGAATATGTGTTTTTTTTTTAGGCGGAAGTTAGAATTGTCTGTTTCAACCTAATTTTATTGGCAACCATACAATTTATCATCTTTTTTCACTTCCACAGCAATCCCCAAGGTCCACCAGGTAATTTGGTACCAAGTTTGGCCACATATCTGGCTAAATACTATATGAAACCTTAGTAAATGTAGATTATAGCTTTTTCGGGAAAAAAGGCCTCTGGGCTTAAGAGGTTTAAAAGGTCAATGTTATAGTCTCCACACATGATATAAATTTTACTATCGTTTAAATGCTCTAGAATTGTATCTACTCTCTCTGTGAAGGTCTCCACATTAACACCAGGGGCTCGATACACACATGACACAACAATATTTTTACTTTTTTCGTTTTCTATTTCCACAGTTATGCACTCCATTATATTATTAACGGCAGTTGTCATTGTTTTCACTGATCGACACTTCAAATCAAGACTTACATACAGAGCCACTCCCCCTCCCCTCTTATTATTCCTTGTTATATGATGCAACTCATATCCTTCTAAATTAAATTCCGACACATTATCATTGCGTAACCATGTCTCAGACAACGCAATGATTTTAAAACGTCCATTTAAGACTTGCAAAAGATCACAGATTTTATTGAAATTTGCCTTTAAACTTCTACAATTAAAATGAATTAGAGAAAATGTATTGGCTTCAATGTTTTTAGTAAACTCTTCATCAGAGTAATATTTGCATGTATCATTTAGTTGATTTTCTGGGTAATCTTCTGATTGCAGTTCGTATTCCTGATCGTACACTTTATACTCTTCGTAGTCAAATCTCCGATAGAATTCACCATCCGTGAACCCAGTCATGTCATCAATCTGTTTCACGGGGATTTTGTATCCCCTATCTTACCCACATACCTTAGGTTACGACAGTGTCCACTTGAGTTGTGGGCAAACGAACCTGTTTAAAACCAGGTTAAAGACAGTTCTGTTTAGCTGTGCTACAACTGAGGGATTTTATATTTTTATCTTTCTTTTTAATGTACTGTGATTATTTATGATTTTAATGCTTTCTTGTTTTGTTCAGCACTTTGAATTGCCTTGTGTATGAATTGTGCTATACAAATGAACTTGCCTTGCCTTGCCTACTAATTTGGTGGTTTATTTTGTTATAAATTAGTAATGACGTAATTATTTGCTTAATTAATATTTATTTTAATGTAGGAACTATATGTCATGTTTGTGAATATCCCTTTAGAAGTAGATTAGTTTTGTTTTACATAGAAAATTTACGTTACCGTTGTAACGTAAATGGTTGGTTTGTTTACAGAGGAGTGAGCGAGCAGCTTAGGAGATAAGGAGCCAAACGGTTTTCTTACCGGATTTATTTTATTTAGAGACAACTTAACAAAGCCATTTTGTGCACAAGAGTATGGAATAAACGTTTGTTAATTCTTTTACATGGAGCTCCGTGGGAGTTTTTCTCTTTTTAAAAGTAGCACCAGTGTTTGTGCTTTCCGTTCATCCATTCTTCTTAACAAAAGATTGCCCATTCTGAAAGAAGCAGACACCAGTGGGACTTCTCAGAGAACAACTCTTTGCACTATGGAAGAGTCATAGTTTATTTGCACAACACAAACACAGAGCATATCAAAGGGTGTTGCAAAACAAGAAACCAAAGACAAACATCATAATGTGGCTTTCAAAAGTACAAAAACAACACAACATGCACATTTTTTCATGTTTACAGCAGTAAACATTTACAGGTATTTGGTAAATTACAATTGTGAAGTGAATGCAAAGTGCTGTGTTTAGCGTGAATTGGTCACTAAACATCATCATGAAGTCCAAGAAGCACACAAGAGGTCAAAGGTCAAGGATGAATTATAGAGAGTAGTGTTAAGTTATCCAAAAATGTTCTTATCTTATCTTTGAACAACTCACAGAGCATTATTCAGAAATGCAAAAAGAGTATGGCATCATTGCAAATCTACCAAGACCACAGACATCGACAGCTCGCCTGGAGGAATCAGTACATGGGGAAAATAGTAGTTGTACTCTCCCAAAAATCTGGCCTTTAAATAGAAAATGAAATATAATAAATAGGAAGATAGCGTAAATCAAAATAAATGAAAATGTTTATTTCAAAACCTTTAAAACACAATTTTACAGACCAAAAGAAAACAAAAAAATAACCAGCATGTTGAAAAGGGATTGGATGAAGAAAATGCTTATACAAATTACAACTCAACCACTTAACACAGAGACAATTTGAAGTAAACAATACATTATCAATGTAACTCAATGTACAAAAGCACTGTAGAAAAATATAATATCATATGATAGAATACAAATACAATAGAATACAAATACACACACACACACACACACACACACACACACACACACACACACTACTCAAAAGACAGTAATCTTAAAGACTTAATCCCCGATACTACCCCAGCCAGGCCAGTCCAAAATTCTTGTCATCATGGAACGTACAACTTTGGATTGTCCAGGCACAGTTGACAGACGTTGTCACGACACGCTGCAAATGACTCACTCATTTGGAGCAGAGACACAGTGAAATTAACAAGCAATATAAATCATCTGAACACAGCGCCGTCGATGCCTGTACACAATGTTTACAGTCATCCCTGTTGCCAATGGCAACACAGCGCTCGCAACAAATATAATTGGACAAGCAGGTTTAAATCATCCGCTGACAGCTCGTCTTTCTACCATTCAAATGTTTGATCAGATCAGAAAGTAAATAAATGTGGATTGGATTTCTGCTGTTCCCGCAGGCAGCTATCGTGTCTGTTTCAAAGCGACTTCATGTGACTTCTAACAATACTGAATTTGTTGTTCAGAAAGAGATTTAAATCCTATCACATGAGATTATATAGATTATAATATAGGGCTAAAGTGAACACAAAAATGCTTTTCACTCCCCCAGAAGCATCAATGTGACCCTGAACCTCTGCTTCCCCTGGATTTATGGACTGGATCCTCACGCCTCCAACCTCGCTGGGGTATCTTTCCTGGACGAGCCTGGCTCAACATATCTGATATGCGCAAATGCCCTTTTTCATATTTTCCTGCCCCTTGTGATCAAAAGTGTTGACTATGGCTAGAAACAATTATATTTCCAAATTCCCTCTAACCACATTCAAAAGTGAAGCCCTTTGGAAAATGGTGCATGTTTGTGTTTTGGCCCGACACTTGGCAAACACCCAAAAAGCTATAGAGCCATTATTCCTCATTATTTTTCATTCATCATTTCCCAATCAAACTATTAGGAACATTTGGGTCAGTGTGAGTGTGGAGGAATGCTGTTGTGAGGGTTTGGAGTCAGACAAAGGAATTTTTTAGCTTCTTACGCATAAACACCATAAAACTGTCAACATTTAACAGAATGATTAATGCCTTTCATTGTGGGGAGTGAAATATAAGGCAACTTGATACTCAAGTCTCAATTAAAACATGTCAAATGTGCTGAACTGACCCAGCACAGTGCTTTGACAACCCTCTCTGTACGTGTGAAATGTAAAAAAAGTGCTGCGGTAGAAAATAGGCCCATACATACGCGATGTCTGTCAAAAGTGCAGTAAACAGTTAATTAAAATGCTGATAAATGCACAGCTAGAACTGCGCGCTGCTGAAGCCTGTGTGGCAACTATTCCGTTTTACGGACGTCTGGCGGGCAGCAGCCTACACGCGTAAACAGAGACGCGACCGGTGGAGTCCTGCACTAGGATTATTCAACTGCAGTTTTTTGCAAAGATGTAACTAATCATCTTTATTTTCTCTCTGCATACAGTATATTCTCGCATTTTGAGTCTTCCTCCTTCCCACCACGTGACAGACGATGCCCAAATATGGGCGAGTACCGCTAATCTTTTGGTTCCCGTGAAGTCCCATGCACTACTGAGCACAACCATTCATTTGAATAGGGCATGTTGTATTAAATATAAGACTAAAAAGCAGATGTGAATTTGACTGACCCTGATTTGAACTCTGTCTCTTTCCTAAGCAAAAAGACCTGGTCTCCCCTTCTTCCATTTTAGTCCAAAGTGCAGGATGAGTTAATGATAGTTAATCTGGAAGGCCGAGATCTGCATTCTTAGATTCCGTTAATCCTTCCCGTTGTTTGGAGAAGGAGATGGACCCAGAATCTGGAGGGACAGCCTTGAAGAGCCTCCTGCCTTATCTCAAGGAAGTAATATTTCTATAGAATTAGGGAGGGGTAGTGTGTGTGAATGATTTCTGTTTAGGTCTGGCGAGACGGAGGAGAAGACCTGATGGACCCGTGACCCGAGAGCTGCCTGATGCGACACGCCCCTTCTTCCTGCACATTACTTAATGAATAGCTTGAATGTGTGTGTTAGTTTTTTCAGTCCGGATCAGGGTTTAGCTGTGTGACTTGGTGGAGCACCCAACCAATGTTACACCTTATATAGAGGATAGGGATTAGATACTTTTTGGTCCGGGCAAGCTGTCTAGATTCTTTTGTATTAGGGAAATAAACCTTTTTGAATTTAACTTTCTGAATCCTGGTCATCTTTATAAGGGATTTTGAACACGTCATTTTTTAATACAATAGGCACCATCTTGGATCACCAGGGCTTGGTTCAGATGGGGCACAGAGAAAAACTGACGGAGATCCACATGATCCACATGGTACGCTCTAGTAAAGGTGTGTCTAGAGCTGACCAAGATCATGTGGAGGGTCACAGCAGCAGACCAGCCTTTAATTTTTTATCTTTTTTATCTGACTTATACCCTTATTTGCTGAAGCCATTTTAAAGCAACTATGCAGCCATTAGACCAGGGGTGTCAAACTCATTTTGGTCTGGGGGCCAAATACAACTTATTTGGATCTCAACTGGGCCTGACCAGAAGATTCTTTGTATAAATAGTAAAAAGTCCAACTTTTTGTGCACATAAACACATTTATCTAAAACTTTAGCACTTTTATACTCACTTAGTTTTAGCTGTGAATCTGTTACTAACTTAAATGTAACAGTGAGTTTGTCATAGTGCAAATATAGTATTGTCAATATTACATTGTAAATGGCATTTCACAATATTTATTTTTATATGTGTGTGTGTTATCTTTGAGTGTACCTTTGTTTTATTGAGGATCGTTACAGAGAAAACTTGCTCAGGTACAGTTGGTAGCTCTAACGCAGCACCTCACCAAACAATCTCAGGTCAGTCTGGTAAGGTCCATGGTTAGGGTAAAATACAGAATAAAATACAGTTGCTGTTGGTTGCTATTCTCTGCTTGTTGTGTGCGTGTCTTTGCGTAGCCTGTAAACTTTGCGTAAACTGTGCATGATGCAATAAAAACATCTCAGAAGCTGGACAACGGAGCCTCTGTCTCCTCTGTGTCTTCTCCCGAAGCGCACTCGCTAAATTAAAACTGGGGTACCTAATTTTTCTCTTACATTACCAGTTTATGTTTGTTATGCCCAAAAGTAAAATGCTGTGAGCAAATCAAACAGGTGTAATGACATTCTGCATTTCAGACTTTTTTTGAAATGTTAGGGTTAGGGTTAACCCCTACTGTAACAAACAATAGTTTTGGTCTGAGCGTACTACAGAAAGACAGAATGTTAATAATGTTAATGCCATTTTATGTGGATTTATTGTAGTTATAAAAAATACAAATACAGTACATATGTAGTCATTAATCTTTCCATTCAAACAGCCATTTACAGACAAATATGGCATAATTTTGCTGATAGTTAGCAATGCGATTAATTACAATTAATTATTTTTTAAGCTGTAATTAACTCGATTAAAAAAATGGATTGTTTGACAGACCTAAATAAACATTACATACTTACTTACTTACAGATACAGTATGAGTAACCCTTCACAGAATTGGCTAAAAGTGTGTTATTCATAACAAAACTCTAAACATCCAAAGTAT
This sequence comes from Knipowitschia caucasica, assembly GCA_964034765.1. NCBI lineage: Eukaryota > Metazoa > Chordata > Actinopteri > Gobiiformes > Gobiidae > Knipowitschia > Knipowitschia caucasica. Next base: position 14,975,239 of record OZ035831.1, read on the forward strand.
TTCTACCACCTTCCACCATTTTGCTTCCACCAGCTTAAAGGTTATCTAATCTTGACAGTGATATTAATCTCTAACAAGAACAGCAGTTAGTCTCTTTGAAGCATGACAAGCAATGTGTTTACCCATCTTATTATAATACATCCATAGATACCTGAGGCCCCATTTATACGGAGGCGCAGCGCAGACTTTGCCAAGCTAAACGACCAGGCTCCTCATTCAAATTTCACAGCATTCATACGAGGATCAAACACGATGTAGTTCTAGCGCCCGGACAGCAGTGGGCAGAGGAACTTTACATCACTACGCCCACTCTATCTCTCTGACATTTTCTTATGACTAAAGGATTGTGTGTTTTACAAACCTTTTCACCTTCATAATTCCCAGTCCAAACTCCAAAGCAATCTTCTGTTTACCATTTTCTGTCATTCCTACACGCCTCCATTCAGAGGACATCGCATTAGAGGCTGCTGTGTCCATCCAGGCTTCTGTCAAAAATGAGGCCAGAAATTACATTAAGGGATGAAAGAGATTAATTGTGGACTTTATGAGTTCAGAGGTCCAGGCCACTCAGTTGTTTTTGGGCATTGCACTATAATAACTCTCAGGAAAATTACAGCATATTTATGCAGTGCGTTTGACAAGTTTCAAAAGTTGTAATCTGGACTAAATTTTGTAAGTATGTATTCGAAGTCACAGCACAGCACCAGAGGGAATTACATTATAATGGACTACAACTACGAAAGTTTATCATTCAAATGAAACAGAGATTCTAGACAATATGGGTGAAGTGCCTTGCCTATGAACACTTCTAGTCTCATTCTAGACTCTAGAATGAGGCTGGTGTGTACATGAAAGGTTGGAGGTGGTCAGAGGGGCCAATAGCACATATTGGTGAAAATACAGCTGCTGCGCTTTTTTTCCCCAACAGACATTTTCCATTTCTGTTTCTAAAACTGCTGCAATTCAAATGTATTCAATAATCAGGATCAATCCTTGTCAGTGTTGAAGCTTGTCTCACATTTTCAGGGAGTTAGTAACAGATTACTGCACTTCCTGTCATGTGATGAAACAAAATTAACTCAAAATGTAGAACTGCAAAAATGAAAGATTAAATTAAATGTAATCAAAAAAATAAAATAAGAGAAAAAGATACCAAAGTTACAAAACGACTAACGACACAGATGAGACACATGGGCAGGACAGGTAATCAGGAAACAGGAAGTAACACCGAAGAAGACACGGGGTTAACAAATTACAAAATAAAACAGGATTAAGCCTAAAGCATGACAGTATGCCCTCCTCAAGGGCTGGATCCCAGACGTACCAAAAATAAAAACAAGGGAGGAAGAGGGGGACCGGAGGCGGGATGGAAAACCTTATCTAGCAGAGCCAGGTCAGGGACAGAAAGCAGTGTGTCCTGCAGTGGCCCAGGACGAAGACATGGAGGGATGCATCCCTCTGCAGCGACTCTGAAGACGGTTGGGGATAAAGGCCAGAGATGACAAAAAAATAGAATTATGGAGCAGTCTGCTTGGGCCTTGCGTGGTTCTGTTATTCTGTCACGTGACAAAACAAAATTAAGCCAAAATGCAGAACTGCAAAAATGAAGGATTTAATAAAATGTAATACAAAACAGGACTCGAGGACAAGAACTAAAACTGACGTGGGAATGACAATGACGGACGTCCTGCAGGTGGTGAGTCCACAGGAGCCTTGATCTTTCAGCGGGGGCTTCAGGCAAATTGGGGTTAAGTGTCTTGCCCAAGGACACAACAACAGTAGACATCAGTGGGAATCGTGAAGTATAGGTCTTGTGGTGGGCTCGAGCCCACGACCTTCAGGCCAATGCTCTACCAACTGAGCCACTGTCGCCCTCGTTCTGCTCATCCATCCATCCATGTAAAAATCAGGAACATCCGGTGTTACCTTGTCGAAATACACTGCCTCATCTGCTCATGATGTAATGCAAACCTGAAGCAAAACGTTTACTTTTGAAACCCACATATCACAACATGGAACCATCAACATCTCGCCTCACATTGCAATAAAAGTGACATTTGTGTCTTAATTTGTTCGTATTGAAACGTTTAAAGCAATTCACAAACTTTATGTCCGCCTTTGTTTGCTTTGGCTGCCGAGGGACACGCATGCGCAGGTTTGAGGCAGTGTATTTTGACAAGGCAGTGCATCACACCGGCACACACATGTAACCTTTAAAAAAAACACACACATTCTACTCCCTCCCATAGTAGTTTAGGATAAAGCAGGCTGATTGCATTATTGACCCATGTCACTTGTTTCAGCAGATATTTTCTACTGAATATATTATTTTATACAGGCCAAAAATAACGCGTTGGATTTTTTCTTTTAGGGGAAACATAAGATATTTGTTGTACGTTGAGAAATGTATGTGCCTGCCTACATTTCACTATAATAATGAACAACAGCTTTTGTATATAACCAAAGCTTCAGAACAAAACACATCTAAATCCTATTGAACTGGCATGGGCCTACATGAGTCAGAACATGGAGATCTGCATCGGACCCTTGGCTCTTTTAGAGTGGTTGCCTGTGGTCCATTCACTGTTGTTGAAAGCAGCATGTGTTATGAATGAGGGTTCAAACAGTGCTCATTAGTGCAGTTTCCCTGACCACGCCATGGCCACCATAGCAGATGAGACCTCATTTAAATTGAATTAAATTAATATCTGTTTAGCCCTAAATCACAACAGCAGTTATTGGTTAGCCAACAACCATTCCTAGTTTTATTATTGTAAATGCAATATTATTATTATACAAAAAAACGCATTAACTATATTAGTAAAGTGATTCTGTTTAGTTCAGTCACATCTGTGATCCACAAAACAGTAACACACTAGAAACAAACACAAATCAAGGTTTATGGAGAAAGGTTTCAGGAAGTTGATATTACTCAGAATTAACTAAAAGAATACACACGTTCTATTTTGTTTACTGTATCAAAACGTATATACGTCTGTGTTATTGCTGAAAAATAGAATGTGTGAGAAAATTATTTCAAAACTAAGGTGTCAAGTTTATAGCATTTTTTTTTTATTATTTTTTTAGAAATATTATATAAGCTAATTATTTTTGTAATGCCCTAAATCATAAAAGGAGTACAACATTTTCAATTTGCTAACAACAAATTAGAGAATCAAGAACTCATATAATATGAGATGTTCAGTTATCATTGCAACTTTAAGCAGCTTCCGTTTATTCTATTTTTGTGTATGACATTGGCAAATTAATCAAATAAATTTGGGGCTTTTCCAGCTTTCTGATATGTAGTGCTTGATTCGATCCGGAACGCGCCATAATATGTTCCGGGCACCTTTGAACCTTGTGTGCGAGATCAAAATGATCCAGGTAAATAAAATAGGCCTTTTTTGGCATAGTCTTCCTAAATCATGGTTAGTAAAAATAAATAAAATGACCTATAATTCATTTGGTCTAATTAATTTAATCAAAATTTTGCTCAAAGCCACCCTGTGTATTTTTTACCATTTACATGTTAACTAATAACAAATGTGACCTTTTTAAGAATATTTACCTCCACCATGTTTTTGTAATTGGAGGAGGCAGCTTTCCATGCTGTTTTGCCACCCAGTCATGTGACCGGTGCGGAAAAACTATAAACAACGACGTCACACCAAGATCCTCCTATTGTCATAATTATGTGAGAAGATGAAATGGTATGATATTTAAACCACATTTGGAATTAATGAATTATCAATAGATACCAGTGTAACAACATATTTTCAAATTTGGAAGCCTCTAGGCTAGCTCAGACTAAGTTATAACACTGACATTTAGTAGACAAATGTAATCATTGCAGCTTCTGAATAGCAGTAGTTGAACTATGTTTCAAATGTGGTTTCAAATGCATGCCATTTCTAGCCTGGCTCTGCCAGACCCTTGTAGTTCCGCCATGCTCCACCAGAGGCGTTTGGCTGAACCACATGGGTCTGGTATCGAGCCCATAGCAAACGCCTTCCCCAGATAATTTTTTAATCGACAATCAGGATTGCCGGTGTTACGTGGGTTCTGCACATAGACTGTATATATTAATGGACAGAGTCACGCCTATCTCTGCCGTTCTAACTAATGGGCCAAAAAATGCGCTCTACTGGAGCAATCCAAAATGGCCGCGAGTGGTCCCACCCACAAGAAAATTGTGAAAAAACGCATCTGCGCATGCGTCAGCCGGCGCAACTCCATTCATTTGAACGAGAGACTTCAAAAATTCACAGCAAGTAAACTAGAGTGGACCAAAAAAATCCACCCCCCTCAGCATTGACACACATGTGGAACGGAACTTTGGGCCAAGAGCCAACTTTTGGTCCATCCTGTAAAGAAGTTTTTGAGAGGTCTGCCAACGCTATATGTTAGCATTGGCTAATTCTACTTCTGGGTCCACCCCCATCGGCCCGGGGTGGTATTGCAAGCATGTCAGCGCATGTCATTTTGGCCACTTTTGAGCTGGGACCCTCCCCCACTGGTTCTGCACTGCCTCCTCAAGCTTCTCTCATAGACCTTTTTCATGCCACGCCCCTTCTCCGCCATCTTCCGCCTTCTCGGAGAAAGCAACTTCCGGTTTCGCGGTAAGTCAATGACAGGATCATACTTTTCAGAAACGAGTTGAAATATCTCAATATCTTTCTGCTTTTTCAGAAACTTCCTTCGGGCTATGTAGGGAGCACTCCAGTACGATCACATTAATTGGAATATTTCTCCCTAAAAGGTTTGTGTCTTAGTAAAATCGGTGGTTTGTCAAGCTAAAGGCTAAGTTAGCATCCAGTTACCTGCACGGCTGTTTCTTTATGAACACAATCTTTAGTTTTAAATAATAGTATTGCTCAATAAGTTCAAGACTAAAGGTGTAACTACATTAGTATTATGTGTGGTACATACGTTTACAAATTTTTTTTTTCATTTTTTTTTTACTAGAATGGCATCCAGAAAATCTTGCTGTGTGCCTCTTTGTTCAGCTAACAAGAGAACACATCCTTACATAAGTTTCCACGAGTTCCCCATGGATGTTTGTAGACGTGCCAAATGGATCTGGGCCATTCGGAGATATGAGGGTCCACTTTTTAAGGTGGAAAATGGACGCAGTGCTGTCTGCAGTTTACATTTTGGACCAGATGACCTCTACACATCCAAAGGAGGATTGAGGAAGGTCCAGAAGAATTCTGTGCCATCCAAATTTGTTTGGAATAAATGGGGTAAGGTGTGTGTCTGTGTGTGTGTGTGTGTGTGTGTCTGTGTCCTAATGGCAGCAAAAGGTATACTGAATAACTATTGTTTATCTCAAATAATTAGGTGACTTGGCCTAAATGTTTTTTCCACATAATCATCTGAACAGTATTGTAAACATAATGAAATTTATATTGTTGTTTGTAAAGGAAAAGAAGTAAAGGAAAGGCCAACGAGGCACCGATGTTTAGAGGTAATTGAAGGGGAGTGCGAAGATCTTTGTCCGGAAGAGCTTGAGAGAGAGATGGTGGCTGCCACACAAGGAACAGTAGCCAAGGCTGTTTCAGACCATGATTACACAAAGCATCCTTCTCCTGGTGAGTATTCATACGGCAACGTATGCACTTAAGAGCAAGTTTAAAAAGTAGTCACCTGGACTCTGGATTAATTGGTTTGAGAACAGGAAATTGTAGCAAGCTTAATCCTGTCCAAAGGGAGATGTAAACTTTGGAACAGCTGTCCAGATGACGAATTTTGATAGATGGATGACTATTTTGATCAACTGCTTGATGAATGGGGGATTATAACGCTTAATATGTTGTTATTCTTTTCTAGGACAAGTAGACAGGGCTGCAATGCAAATTAAGGACTTGGAGCAGAAGGTGTTATGTCTGGAGCGGAAACTACATGAACTAACATTTAAAGACGAGCTGCCTCTTGTATACAAATTTTGTGTAACAGATGAGGACTTTCGCTATTATTGTCGATTTTCTTCTATAGAGGTTTTTGAGATATTTTGGGAGTCAATTCAGCCTTCTGCATCCAATCTTGTTTATTGGAGTAAGGCACAGCAATGTGCAGTAGTTGAAAAACGGTCGGCACTAGATCATATACGGAATCGGGACGAAACCGGAAGTAACAATCCTACTTTCAAATTAATTTTAGACTAATTCGTCCTTAAATGGTGACTGGTTAAGTTTTAGGTGTTTAAGTAAGATGGTTAAGTTTAGGGTTAAGGCTGGGTTATTTTATGGGAATGGCTGGTTAAGTTTAGGCATGAATAGGTAGTTTGTTATTTTTACTTCCGCTTCCGTCCCGATTCCGTATATGATCTTTTTTTTTTTTTTTTTTTTTTTAATTCAAAATGTAAAACATTACAAACTCTCGTAGAGACAACCAATTTCAAGGCAAGGCTTAAAGAAATAATAAAAAAAACAATTTAAATGAAAATACAAATTCACAAAATAGACACAAAAAAAACATATGACACACTGTTCAATGTCTTAACACAGAAGTAGATTTTCAGCAGACTGGTAGATTTGATTAGCTTTCAGATTGGTTTCTATACATATTTTCAGGGAGGACAAATACATTTTAAATTCGTTTTTAAAACATGTTGTGTTTGGCAGTTTCTTTTTCCATTTGCTTTTATGGATATGATATTTACCACTTATTAAGACAATATTAACAATTGTCACATAGTCTTTAGTAACATTACTTTTATATACAAGAATATCTTCTTCTGTAAAGTGTGTTAAATTTTCGATTTTTTTATTTAGCCAATTATGAATATCATTCCAGAATTGTTTTGATTTTGAGCAGGATACAAATAGATGTTTGATAGTTTCTGGCTCCTGCTGACAAAACTCGCATGGTTCAACTTCAAAACCAAATCGACCCCTCAGTGTCTCAGCAGATGGATAATAGTTGTTAATTATCTTAAATTGCATTTCTTTTATCTTAGGCAATACCGGCCATTTTACAAATTTCCAGTTTTTCCCATCTTCTATAGGATTTTCAAACATTTTATAATGGACTTTTTTATCATAATCATAATATAAGGTATTTTTAAACAACTTATTCAACTGCTTGTTATCCCATTTCTTATCTGTGATTTTTAAGCTATCAATTTTTAACTCAGGTAATTTTATTTGGACCGTAGAATATTGAATAGTGTTTCTGATCAATTGTAATAAGGGAATTGGAATTGCTTTACAGATTTTTCTGTAATCTTTAAGAGAGCACTGAAAATTATATCTATTATTTAAGTCATTTAAGTTTAATATTTGACCACTTGTATCCAGAATATCATGAACAAAGATAATATTTCGGTCAAACCAGTTTTGATTAAAACAAGTTTTTTTGTTTGATACAATTACTCTATTATTCCACAGGGTGGCACAGTGAGGGGTGAAGTTGTGGGTAAATATCATTTTCCAGTGATACAGTACTTGTTTGTGGAATTCAGACAATTTTATAGGCAGCTTTGAAATTTCAAAATCACATTTAAGTAAGAAATCTAATCCACCAACCATTTTAAAAATGTTTCTAGGGATGTGAAACCAACGTGAATCTGGCTTTAACAGAAATTCTTTCAACCATTTTAATCTGAAAGTTCCCAACATTGCTTCAAAATCAATAGACTTCAAGCCTCCTTGATCGGGTTCCTTCACCAGTTGGGATTTTTTTAAATAGTGTGTCTTATTCCTCCAGATAAACTTATAAATAATAGAATTGATCTTTTTTGTATTTTTTGGGTGAATATATAACGACTGGCATGGGTATATTAATTTTGAGATACCGTCTGCTTTTGATAACAAATTTCTCCCAAAAATTGTTAAATCTCTAGTAAGCCAGTGATTTAGTTTTCCCTGCATTGATTCAATTTTTTCTTTCATGTTAATTTCTTCCCTCTTTTTTTCATCCTTGATCAATTTTATTCCTAAATATTTCACTTCATTTTTTACTGGGATTGATGATATTTCTGCTTCTTCACATGTATAAAGAGGAAGAAGTTCACATTTTTTCAAGTTTAAGCAGAGGCCTGAGGCTTTTGAGAAAATGTTGATTATATCCAATGTATTTTTAACCATATTTTTATCTTGTAGAAAGAACACTGTATCATCTGCAAACTGACTGAGACGAAACTCGTGGTCAAAGAACTCGATACCTTGAAAATCTGGGTGATTAATGATAAGACAAGCAAGAAGTTGTGTACATAAAATAAATATTTTGGGAGAAATTGGACATCCTTGTCTTATACCACAGTTCACATTTATCCTGGGTGTAGTTCCCGAGTTTATTGAAATGTAACTATAAATTTCTGTATAAAACATTTTGATTATGGCACAAAATTTGGTTTCAAAACCAAAATATTGTAATGTTTGAAAAACAAAATCATGTTCTATTGAATCAAATGCTTTAAAGAAGTCAATGAATAATATTAGACTTTCTGTTTTTAATGTTGATTGATAGTCTATCATGTCTAATATTAATCTTACATTGTTATGAATATTTCTACCTTTAATAAATGCAGATTGCATGTTATCAATGACTTTGTCTACTACCTTCTTCAGTCTGTTTGCATATACTAAGGCTAACAATTTATAGTCATTGCATAATAGTGTAATAGGTCTCCAATTTTCTAATTTAGTTGAATCTTTGTTTGGTTTGGGCAGAAGGGTTATCAGGCCTGTTTTCATAGATGGAGAAAGAGTGCCTTCATTTATACAATCTTTAAATGTTTCAAATAATAAATCTTTGATATCTTTCCAAAAGAACTTAAGGAATTCAGAGGTCAAGCCATCGATACCAGGTGATTTGCCATTGCCCATTTCTTTCAAAGCGCTTTCAATTTCTGTAATATTTAAATCACTTTCAAGATATGCTTTATCTTCATCCTCCATTTTAGTAATTTGGTCTCCCATTAGTTCAAAAAGAAGCTCACAATCTTCTCTCCGGAAGTTTGATTTGTATAAGTCTGAATAGAAAAGGAAAATTTCATTTGAAATTTCCTCTGGATCCTCAATTATTGTATCATTCTTGCTTAGTTTACAAATTAACTTTTTTGATTGTCTTGATTTTTCCAACCCATAAAAATATGAAGTGTTTTTCTCTCCTTCTTCAATCCACCTTGCTCTGGAGCGTATAAAGGCACCATTGGCTCTTATCAAATACATATCATCAAGTTCTTTTTGGAGGGCGTTTAACTCTGCTGCTTCAACATCTAAAGGGTTAGGATTACTACATATTACATTTATTTTCCCAACAATTTTTTTTTGTTTTTGTTTGTTCTGTATTGAAAGGTTTTTGCCCGTAACAATAGCCAATCGTTTGGATTCAAACTTAAACCACTCCCACTTTCCTTTACTTGTCATATCCATCCCTTTAACTTTCACACCAAGATTCTGTATTTCTTTTATAAATATTTCATTTGTTAGAAGCCCATTGTTAAATTTCCATACATTACAATTTGAGCGTCTTTGCTTACAAAGTGCTAAGGACAAGAGTATAAGGCAGTGATCAGTGAGTGGAGATTGTTGAATTTCACATTTATTTATATATTTGTTTAGTGACGGTGAAGTAAGCCAATAATCTATCCTTGACCGCTGGTTGTTATTTGAGGCACTAATCCAAGTGTATTCCAATTTGGTTGGATTGCACAATCGCCAGTAATCAGCAGTGTTTGTTGATAGACAAAAGTTATGTATTGTGTCATTGAGATCAGGCTGTTGACCTCTGATAGGTGTTCTGTCTAACCAAGAGTTTTGGGCAGTATTGAAATCTCCACCAATTACTATATTCTCTGTTGCATGAGTGGTTTTCCATTCATTTATAAGCATCCTCAACTTATCCATCAGATTTTTATTTTGTACTCTATTGTTGTATCCATATAATGAAAGAATAATTATTTTTTGATTGCATGTTTCAATTGCTGCTATAATCCAATGACCTTCAGTGTCTACAAGATGACTTAATAATTTTCCTGAGAATTTGTTAAATAATATTAGTACTCCTGCCGAATGACTTGTGCCATGAGAGTATAACGCTTTGTCCCCCCACTGCTGTTTCCAAAAACCTTCATCTGCTGTACTTGAGTGCGTTTCTTGAAGAAAGATTAAATTGGCCTTAAAATCTTTACAAAATAAAAAAATTGCCTTGCGTTTAGTAACATTTTTCAAACCTCTAGCATTTAAAGAAATAAACAAAATTGACATTAGGAACTGCAAATAACCCTAGTGCTGAGATTGAACTAAGATGCAGGAATGAGTATTTTGTCCGTCAACATTTCAATGTTTCAACTAGCCCATCATAAATATAAAACTTTCAACTTACAACAATTATTTACTTACTTTCTTAAACTTTTTTTTTTTTTTTTTTAACCTTAAGGAGTGATCCATTCAGGCATTTTCAGTCTTTTCAGTCCTGTTGTCGCGTTATCTCAGGGCTCCACTCTTCTACCATCAATGAGTGCAAACCCCTCCCTCAGGTATGCCTTCTTCCCGGCACGTCTGGCTTCTTGTACTTGTGGCCACAGCTTGGCTCTGGCCTCACGATCCTCTTTGGAGAAGTCCTCTTTAAAAGTGATCTTCATTTCTTTGCAGATCCGAGCTTCCTTTGACTTCTTCCATATCTCATCTCTCACAGTGCGCATGGCAAACTGAATTATGATGGGTCTCGGCATGTTGTTGTTCACTGCTCCTCTTCTTCCCAAACGATGCACTATATCCACAGTGTCCCGGAGCTTGTCAACAGATGTAGGTATCACACGGGTGAGGATTCCAATGACCACCTCTCTGGTGTTCTCCTCGTCTTTCTCTGGAACCCCCAAAAGCCTCAGATCCCATCTCCTCTTGTATCTGGCACTTTCCAAGCATTGCTCTCCAAGTTTCTTGTTTTCTTCAGAGAGCAGCTTTACATTATCTTGTAACTCGACAATGTTATCTTTATTTTCCTTTACAGATTGACAAATATTCACAATACTTGTTTCAATACCTTCCAGCTTTTTTTCCAGAACGTCAAACTTTTTTAGGTCTGCCTTCACTCCATCCACACGTGTTTCAATGATCCCCAGCTTGCCATCCAAACCATCAAACCTTGACATTATTGATTGGAACACCACCGCGAGGTTGCTGCTCTCTCCATCTTCTTTATTCGTCCCGGTTCTCCTTTTAATTCTTTTGGGGTTTGGGCTGCTTAGTGGTTCTCCATATGGTCTAGTGTCTTCAGGATATTGTTCCATATCAGCAATTTTGTCTTCCTCGCACACGTGTTTTGATGTGGTCTCACTGTAATCATGCTCATTTAAGCTAACCTGTTCGGGGTTAGCCATCATGCCAATGTGTCGTAAATGACCAAGATGTCCTCCTTCGCACACTATCGAAACTTATCTGAGTGAATTAAGAAAGGTCTCTTTCCTCAACCGTTGGGCTAGTTCTTCCTTCGTAAGTTCAACTTTGGACTTTACATTCCGTGTTCTCCGTCAGACCCGCTTTGGTCGCCACCGCTCATTCCGCCATCTTAGCATCTTGCCGTTCTAACTAATGGGCCAAAAAATGCGCTCTACTGGAGCAATCCAAAATGGCCGCGAGTGGTCCCACCCACAAGAAAATTGTGAAAAAACGCATCTGCGCATGCGTCAGCCGGCGCAACTCCATTCATTTGAACGAGAGACTTCAAAAATTCACAGCAAGTAAACTAGAGTGGACCAAAAAAATCCACCCCCCTCAGCATTGACACACATGTGGAACGGAACTTTGGGCCAAGAGCCAACTTTTGGTCCATCCTGTAAAGAAGTTTTTGAGAGGTCTGCCAACGCTATATGTTAGCATTGGCTAATTCTACTTCTGGGTCCACCCCCATCGGCCCGGGGTGGTATTGCAAGCATGTCAGCGCATGTCATTTTGGCCACTTTTGAGCTGGGACCCTCCCCCACTGGTTCTGCACTGCCTCCTCAAGCTTCTCTCATAGACCTTTTTCATGCCACGCCCCTTCTCCGCCATCTTCCGCCTTCTCGGAGAAAGCAACTTCCGGTTTCGCGGTAAGTCAATGACAGGATCATACTTTTCAGAAACGAGTTGAAATATCTCAATATCTTCTGCTTTTTCAGAAACTTCCTTCGGGCTATGTAGGGAGCACTCCAGTACGGTCACATTAATTGGAATATTTCTCCCTAAAAGGTTTGTGTCTTAGTAAAATTGGTGGTTTGTCAAGCTAAAGGCTAAGTTAGCATCCAGTTACCTGCACGGCTGTTTCTTTATGAACACAATCTTTAGTTTTAAATAATAGTATTGCTCAATAAGTTCAAGACTAAAGGTGTAACTACATTAGTATTATGTGTGGTACATACGTTTACAAATTTTTTTTTTCATTTTTTTTTTACTAGAATGGCATCCAGAAAATCTTGCTGTGTGCCTCTTTGTTCAGCTAACAAGAGAACACATCCTTACATAAGTTTCCACGAGTTCCCCATGGATGTTTGTAGACGTGCCAAATGGATCTGGGCCATTCGGAGATATGAGGGTCCACTTTTTAAGGTGGAAAATGGACGCAGTGCTGTCTGCAGTTTACATTTTGGACCAGATGACCTCTACACATCCAAAGGAGGATTGAGGAAGGTCCAGAAGAATTCTGTGCCATCCAAATTTGTTTGGAATAAATGGGGTAAGGTGTGTGTCTGTGTGTGTGTGTGTGTGTGTGTCTGTGTCCTAATGGCAGCAAAAGGTATACTGAATAACTATTGTTTATCTCAAATAATTAGGTGACTTGGCCTAAATGTTTTTTCCACATAATCATCTGAACAGTATTGTAAACATAATGAAATTTATATTGTTGTTTGTAAAGGAAAAGAAGTAAAGGAAAGGCCAACGAGGCACCGATGTTTAGAGGTAATTGAAGGGGAGTGCGAAGATCTTTGTCCGGAAGAGCTTGAGAGAGAGATGGTGGCTGCCACACAAGGAACAGTAGCCAAGGCTGTTTCAGACCATGATTACACAAAGCATCCTTCTCCTGGTGAGTATTCATACGGCAACGTATGCACTTAAGAGCAAGTTTAAAAAGTAGTCACCTGGACTCTGGATTAATTGGTTTGAGAACAGGAAATTGTAGCAAGCTTAATCCTGTCCAAAGGGAGATGTAAACTTTGGAACAGCTGTCCAGATGACGAATTTTGATAGATGGATGACTATTTTGATCAACTGCTTGATGAATGGGGGATTATAACGCTTAATATGTTGTTATTCTTTTCTAGGACAAGTAGACAGGGCTGCAATGCAAATTAAGGACTTGGAGCAGAAGGTGTTATGTCTGGAGCGGAAACTACATGAACTAACATTTAAAGACGAGCTGCCTCTTGTATACAAATTTTGTGTAACAGATGAGGACTTTCGCTATTATTGTCGATTTTCTTCTATAGAGGTTTTTGAGATATTTTGGGAGTCAATTCAGCCTTCTGCATCCAATCTTGTTTATTGGAGTAAGGCACAGCAATGTGCAGTAGTTGAAAAACGGTCGGCACTAGATCATATACGGAATCGGGACGAAACCGGAAGTAACAATCCTACTTTCAAATTAATTTTAGACTAATTCGTCCTTAAATGGTGACTGGTTAAGTTTTAGGTGTTTAAGTAAGATGGTTAAGTTTAGGGTTAAGGCTGGGTTATTTTATGGGAATGGCTGGTTAAGTTTAGGCATGAATAGGTAGTTTGTTATTTTTACTTCCGCTTCCGTCCCGATTCCGTATATGATCTAGTGCTGACCGTTGAAAAACCAAGCCCTATGAGAAAGCTTCCGCTCATTGCATTGTCAAATAGCAAATCGACCAATCAGGATTGCCGGTGTTACGTGGGGTTTGCACTGCCTCCTCAAGCTTCTCTCATGCAGCAGCGAGAGGAATCCAAGATGGCGGACGTAAAGTCCGCGAATCTTTTTAAAAGAGTAAATACGATCGAATTAAGACACAGAGGTCACTTTTAATGCAATTTTAGGCGCGATGATGATGGTTCTATGTTGATATATGTGTGTTTTAAGAGTCAAATGTTCCTGTAAAGTTTGGTTGAAGCACTGGTTCAGTGTTCCTGTTTACACACTATGCAGCAGGGTTGCCAGGTTTGGTGGTTCCCGCATATTTTTTTCCAAGAGACTTGTAGGTATTAAATAAATAGAAAGACAATAAACACAATCATGATAGCCCAAGTTGATTATATTACGTTTTTAGCCAAAAAATCATTCTGAGTGTTTTTTTGTGTGTGGGTTTTCTCGCGGATTTTGGGTTGGAAAATATTGCTGGGATTTGGCGACCTATGGGAGCCGTGTGCTTCGATGTGAGTGGTTGAAAGCAGACTTCATTCAAGATAACGGACAAGTGGTCTATCCAATCACATACAAGGCTTTTTTTTACAAGGCCCTGCCTTCTGAAATCCAACCATTATGGCTCAGTACCAGACTCATGTGTGAAGTGCAGCGAACTACATGGGTCTGGCGAGAGTCAGGCTATGCCATTTCATCTTCTCACATAACTATGACGAGAGAACTATCCTACTGGAACACCATAGGCTTATCGCTGTTTGTTGTTAATCCATGTTTTAAAAAGCTTGTTAGCGCCTAGCCCCATCCAAGAAAGCGTGTCGAAGAGCTCTGAACCAATGTGAGGCCGAGGAACTTATTGAGCCATTGAAACGCTTCAAAATACTGACACAGTTGATACGCGAAACAAAGCAGTGGCGGTAGAGTCCAAGATGTTATCCTAAAAAGAAATGTTGCAAACCAAAAAAATAAAATTTGACACCTTTCATACCAAACCGAGTTTTAAGTCGGAAAAATTCAACTTTTTTTAGGAAGCCAGTTATTTCCATTGTTTCGGCAATGGAAGTCCTAGAGTTTGTTTTTTGATGCGCACGTAAGAAATTAAAATAGAATGAACGGAAGATACACAGACCATATAGACCTGTATTGTACTGTATATTGATTCTATTTTCTAATGAGACCTAATTTTAGAAACTCTTTGTTGAACTTAACACCTTTGCTTCATGTCTCAAAATGATAACTGCAAATAAAAAATGGTAGAACAACATATTTATATTTTCCTGTTTTCCATCATCACTCTTTGGATTGCTCTGCCTGTGTTAAGCACATCAGAACATTTTGGCAATAATTCAGCGTTTGTGGAAAGAAACCCAACCCTAATTTGATTTATTGTTGTCCCAAGGCTGCATTTTCAAACCAAACATCTGAACGCCATAAAATACACATTGCTTGCAAACATTATACCGCAAGAACAAAGCACCAATGGTTTTGATCAATTTGAAGACAAGAACTCTCACATGTTTCACTTCACGGCCGAGGGCAAGCATTGTATTGCCCTATAACTATTTTGTAATGAAGAATGCTGTGCAAATTCATTACATAATTATATGACTGTGATGAGGGCGTGAAAGCAGATGTTTTCAATGAAGTAAGTTAGTTTTCTTATTTTATTTTTTTTAACAAGGGCGCAACCCACAGAAAAGTTAAATATATGAGACGTAATACGGAGGAGGTGAAAAAGAGTAGTGGCAAACCAGGGATTAGGAGACCAATTTTAAACATACATACATACATACATTTTGGACTGCACCCCCGCTCCCTGCCTGGCAGCCTCTTCTGTCTTGCACCTTATAAATCCATGCCTGCACCGCACAGCCTTAGTCCTCGTTCTACAGCCTGAGTCCTGGATCTATAGCCTATCTGTCCATGGAAGCAAATCCCTCTCTCAATATGGGCCTCCTTTTAGCCACAGTGTTTACATTATAGTTGTTCCTAATGCAGTAGGGTTTACGAACAGTGATGATCTGGGACATTAATTGGACATTTATTAATATTTATTTACAGTGGTCATCCTGACCCCAATGGATCAATGGCTCCAATGTGTTTGTTACTATTGCATTTCAAAACGTGTTAAAACTTTTTGGTTCTTTTGTGTTGTTGTTCGTTAATCAACAACTTTGTAAAGTCCCTCGAGACGATCTTGTCTCGCTGTTGTGTTGCTATAGAATAAATACAATATAAAACTGAATTGAATTTTGGTAAAATTAAAAGTTGTGAGTTGTTTCTTTGGGGTTGTTTGCAGGTCATATAGGAAGATGGAAAAATATTTCAGAAATGTTGATTTTGGCTAAAAGTGCGATAGGATTTATTATATTTTTTTAGAGCTTAAAAGTCCAAAAGCATATCTTGATACAACAGTCTATGCTTGATACCTGATTGACTGTGAATTTGTTGAAACATTGAAAAAAAGACGCGGAACCTTGGTCATGCGCTCCCATGTTTCACACGGAGGACTATCGCTTCACATGCTAACAGCTGCTACAAATACACAGCCCTTCGACATGGCAGAGGTTTGTTTCTGGTGTACATATTCGCTCTGATTTTAAGCTTTTGACATATTTAGACCTGCGAGTCATAATGTGACTATATCATGATATTCAAGAACTACCTCAGTTTTTGTAAATGCCTGAAATCCAACAGGAAAAAAATCCGGATTAGCATAGAAGCTAAAGCTAGCCCTGCTCGCGAAACGGTTGTAAACATCTGTTGACTGTAATACATATTTGACACTTTCCGCTACTGTTGTGAAACATATATGTATTGCAGTGATCCTAATGTTTTACATGTCTCCTAATTTGTTTCCTTTCACCCACACCGTTGAATAAATGGCTTGTGTTAACTGGTTAAATGTAGTCATAGCTCACACGTTAGTTAAAAAAAATCTTTTTACAGTGGTTGGATAAAAGAAGACTTCACATAAAGCTGAAATTAATCTTTGTGGCTTTCTTTATCCTAATGTACGCCGTGTTACGCTCTTGTTTTTACGTGTTTATGGATAATGCTAACTATCTCATGAGCTCGTACATAGATATGATTGCGAATGCAACTCAAAACGATGTTTCAATCTTTTCTCATTGGGCTTTCAATATTTGTTATTATTTGCAACAATCACGATAAGAAAAAGTCAACCATGTTAGCATACGTAAATTAAAATAACTATGGTACGATACTATAAAACGAACATACAAAAAATTAAATCATAAAATGAAAACTAGATTTTGGTAGTTACTAGGACTAGCCAAAATATGTGTCCATCTACAACTTTTTTATTTCATCTGCCAAACATGTTTATCATTTATGCTAATCTGGTTTTAGTCCTGGCTGGTGCTATGAGACTTGGGTGGCATCTCTGATTGCCACCCCCCTGACCCAGAAATGGATTAAAGGGTAGAAAATGGATGGATGGATGGATGGTTTTAGTCCTAACAACATCACATTTTCCCAGTTCTGCACTGGTTTCCTGTGGCACAGAGAATAGGCTTTAAAGCAGCTCTGCTTCTGTACAAGTCACTTCATGGCCTTGTGACATGTTAGTGCCTTATGGACCAACTCGGACTCTGAGGAGCACAGAAGTCAGGACAAGCGAGTGCCCGGAGTTGGGACAAGACATGGGGAGGCAGCATTTCAGATTTATGTGTGATTTGAATGTTTCATTTCTTGTTTTGAGTTGCCGTGTGTATAAACTTGCCTTGCCTATAACCACTCTTCTCTTAATCAGTACCAATGACAAATGCTCTTTTCTCATATGGCCAAAGTGAATTCTTGTGCTGTTTGTATGTAAGCTATAAATGCTCTTTCCAGACTCACAGCCTGCAGGACATGAGGCAGCAGGCTGCCATCGCCTCCAAAGTGTTCATCCAGAGAGACTACACTACCGGGACAATGTGCCAGTTCCAGACCAAGCTGCCGTCTGATCTCGAGGCACGGGTGAGTGCTCTGTGTTTGTGGGAATTACATACACCTTGATCAGTTACATGTCACAATTTTATTTGAGTGAAAAATATTTGTAGTGGTTTATATAATGTGGTAATAGAAAAGAATTAATAAAGGTAAAGCACCTATAGAATACCTTAGGTATGATAATTACTATAATTACTACAAACAATCTCAATTGTTCAATTAATTCAAATAAATCTAAATTACAGCATTAGTGCTTCATATAGTTTTCAATTTGCCAATAACAAATCAGATAATCAAACGGTTCGAACACAGGAAATACAATAAATACAATCACATAGGAGCAATCGGTTAATAGAAAGAGCGATCCCTGTGAATAAATGATAATGAATTATCATAAATGTCTCAGATCATCACTGCCCTTAGACAATTCTGCATCGTCATAGAACAACTCAAAAAAAAAAACTAATATATATATATATATATATATATATATATAATTTCCTCCTCTTTAGCATGCATTTCACAGCGTCACCAGTTTCTTTACCTTCCAGCAGTTAAAATGCATTTGTGGTGAAGGAAAAGCTTTTTTGTGGCTCGTAACTGACTCTACGCCACATGAAAGTCTGTCTGGAGTCTGCAGCAGTAAAAATACACTCTACTACTTCAGCACATGTGATCACTTCCCCTTCGCTTCATCTGTTCACACACTGAATCTGCCATTCAAACACACAGCTTTGGGTGAATCAAAACATCTTCTAAGGCCTTATCTATTAATGGCTATTCTTGGACATTGTCCCCTAGATTATTTTTAATTTTTCTGATGTGCAATACAGGTGACGCTCTGAGAATTATAATATTGATCCTTCTCACTTCTGTAATTCATAATGTGAAACTAATGTTTGCCTCAAGCCTTTGTTATAATCTTGACCATAATAAATCACGTGTTAAAACATCGCGGATAATGAAAAAGGACTAAGCCATTATCAAAATGATAACAAACAAAGGCCTAGCATATGTAGCTTTGTATGTAATAAGTCAATATAATTTCTTTTTTCACATTTTAAGTTGTATTAAAGTGATTGTCAGAAAAAAAGAGAGAGGTATATGATTGGAAAAAAAACCGACTCAAGCTCCCTCCCCCTTTCTTTTTTGCCGGTCTTGAAGCTGCGCCTACTTTTCCGTGCACTCGCCAGAGGAGAGATTATTAATTTAAATATTCTGATATTTAATCATGATTTATTATACAGCTCCTCACAGCAGCAATAGAATGCTCCATTGATTTTAATGGAATTTCCAGTCGTTCTACCGATCATTATTTCTTGACAACAGACCTCTCAAACCCTCCTTGGACCCTTGGACCCTCCTTCACGTGTGTCTCATTCAACACAGCAGCGGCACCGCTTAGCTAGCAGCAGAGAAATATGCTCGGAGGAAACAAACTTGTCTAAAAACTGCAGCGCAGGTGGTGTAGCGTTAAAGTCCGTGGTATTTCATACAGCAGTGGACATGGCTCCTTTTTGTCGTCATTGAACAACATGGCTTTATACCAGGGATTTCAAACTCCGCAGCTAAAAACAAAACTTAAGGTTACTTAACGGAACTCTTTTTTTTTTTTATATAACAGAGTGAGGTGTTCTATAGATTATTGAGGTGAGGCATTACTTTGAAAAAAAGTTACTCACTATTAATGTAATCAGGTTTTTTATTTATTCCTCTATGCACATTGAGTTTTATTTTTGAATGAAGAAAAGGCACTATGTATAAATTCTTCAAAAACCGGAAATTAAAACAAATTTGACAGAAGCCCTTTGTTCCTACTTGAACTTTGGAAATTGGCATTTTGTTTTTGGCAGTAGTTTTATGAGGGTTATTTATCCTGTAAAAATATTGCTATATATCGTATATCGACATATAGATAATATATATCGAGATATCTCTTTTTCTCCATATTGCCCTGCGAGCCGCGTTCAGACCGGATCATGCATTGCGGCGACTTTCAAAGCAAAGTGAATGGTCACGCGCGTTCGAGTGTGGAACTGCATGTGAGTCTCGGGACGCACGCACGGACTGCGCAGTAGAGACCCACAGACTGTGTGGCAATGGCGCGGCAGAGGCGCAGGAGCGGAAAATGACGCACATAGGAGATAAATATTGGTGAAAGTTTCCTCGGGACGCTCGTGCAGCGACCAATCGGAGAGCCGCAAAGCGGTCACAGGGACATTAGTGGTCTGAGCAAGCAGACTGAAAATACTCAAACAGCCAAAACAGGAGCTACACCAGGACCAAAACCAGGGTTGACAACGGGGGACACAGTGCTTGTGAACATATCCGTTCTTATGCTCCCGTGACTGTATACAACTGCTTTGAGCGTGTTCGCCGATGCGGAAGTACCGTTTAATAATAGAATAAACTTATGGCTCACCTGCGTGAACACGTACTGCTGTTATATAAATCACACCATAGTAGAAGTCAGAGATGCACACAAGTCTCTGGACCCGCAAGTCCAAGTCAAGTCCAAGTCTCATTTCCTACGCATTAAAATTATGGCCAATGCAATTTAAAATGGACTAAAATATATGAATTAATTGTATTGTTTTTTAGAGCGCATTTTTCCAGCCTTAAACATTTCCGGCTGCAGGGGATACCAGGGCTGGACTGGGACCAAAAAACGATCCCGGGATTTTTGCCTCCTTTGCCAACCAAAGGGCACGCACCAGCCTGTGAAATGGATGGATCTGGAGCGTCAAAAAGCAACGAGTCCGAGTCCAGTCCGAGTCTTTAGTGGACGAGTCCGACTCGCGTCGCAAGTCTCTAAAAATAGTGACTTAAAGAGCGACTAAACACCAAATCAACTTTTTTAAACTCATAAACTGCATAAGTATGTTTATTGTAGTGCTGTCTACATATCCTGGTCATTTTTTTGACATTTTAGTTCAAATTAGATAAAATATCACTTTTGAGCCAAAAAACGCTGTGTGGCGCCCTCTCAACCTTTTTGGTGGTACTACATTTGAATTTGGTTCTGGCCTCTCCATTGACTCTGAAGTTCTCTATGACATCAGTTGTTTTGCGTGACGTCAGTCTGTCAGAGCCAGTGATGTGAACCCATTCAACTCTCACACACGCCCCAGCTGCAGTTTGGAGTATTCTGGCGCCATCTAGTGGATCAAAATTAAATTACATGAGTCATTCTGAGATTATTGAGTGTGATTAGGTTCAGGTGTGTAGCTTTACAATTATCTTAGTGTGTAAACAAGGGTGGAATGAGACTTTCTGGTCTGTAAACTATTGCTTTAAGCAGCAATGACAACTGTCTGTTTTTTTTTTTTGTGTGACAAGTGAGCTGTCAATCACAGCCCAGACCACGCCCAACTCTAAGCCCCCCTTCTTGTCCCTTGGTCCTGCAGGCAACGCCCTTTTTAGAGAAAATTTTCAAATCTTCATGTGGGCGGAGTAAGGCTGGGCACAGGTGTTTAGTCGCTCTTTAAAGACCTTATGACGGGTTTTAAAAAAAAAAATAGTGGATATCAAAATTGCATGACAATGTCAAATTGAAAGAGATTCCGGCAAAAAAAATCCTATATTTTATAAAGAACGTGTTTTTCATGAATTTAAGTTGTCTATACTCTAACCTGTGTGTGACGTCATAGCGGGTTACGCCCATGCATTGAAAACCATGGATCTATGCCACAGGTAGGGCTGGGCGATAAATCGATTTTAATCGTTAACTCGAATTAGACGTTTAGAGGGATTTATTTTAATGAAAATCGATTTTTTTTTTTTTTTTTTTTACTTCCACGAACGACGCCACCCCTTGGGCTTCCGTAGTTCAGAGTGTGGTCCCTCCGCCGCTTTCCAGCTACATAAACAACATGTCCGTCAACCGGGAAGAGCTAGTTCCAAAGAAAGGCACAGTTACGTCCGTTGTTTGGAATTGGTTCGCTTTTTCAGTGTCAGACGCGAAACAAATAACGCCACATTGCAAAGTGTGTTTAAAAGCTATTGCTACCTCAGGTAGCAGCACTACAAACTTGTTTCAGCATCTTAAACAGAAACATGCAGCCGAGTGGGAGGCGTGTGCCTCTCAACGACGCGAACAAGACCGCACTTCTGACAAACCCGAAAAAAAACAAACTACAGTCTTGGAAAGTTTGGCGAACTGTATCCCCTATGACAAGAAAGGACCCCGGTGGAAAGCAATCACAGATGCAGTGACGAAATATATTGCAGGAGGTATGGTACCCATATACACTGTGGAAAAGCCGTGGTTTATCAGCATGCTAAAAGTTGTCGACCCCAGATACGTGCTACCAAGCCGCAAATATTTTGCCGAAGTTGCCTTGCCTCGCATGTACAACAGTACTCGTCAAAAGATTACTAGAGAGCTGGAGGGGGTGTCGTTTTACTCCGCCACAACAGATCTGTGGTCCAGTCGAACAATGCAGCCCTATATGAGTTTGACGGTGCATTTTATTGACAACTGGACTTTGCGAAGCATCTGCCTTCAAACAGCCTACTTTCCCGAGGACCATAAAGGTGAAGCAATTGCGCACGGGCTAAAAGATGCACTGAGCTCCTGGAACCTTGATGAAAAACGACTCGCCTGTATGACAACAGACAGCGGCACCAACATGATAAAAGCTCTGAGAATCAACGAGTGGCCCAACCTCCAATGCTTTGGACATAAGCTGCACAATGCTATAGGTAAGAGTCTAATGGCTATGCATTCAAGTGATTTTTTTTTTTTTTACACACACATGTTGAACAGCTCAATTAATGCATTTTTAAATTAACTTGATGCATGAATTATTCAACATTTTACTCAAAGACATGTACAGTTATGATTTTGTATAATTTCAGTATTATCAGATTATTTTATTTATTTTATGAAAATATGGATTAAAAGACATTTCTCATAGCTGCATATTATACAATTATTTAATAATTTTCTTTTCCTGTTTTTCCAGTCTTGATGTATAAAAATATTGTATATTATATTTATCTATTATAAATTTCATTTATAATATTTATTTTTTCATTTATAATTATAAATATCAGTATATTTGATGACTCATTAATGTCCAGTGAAGTGGCTAATTTACCTTCCCCCTGACCCATGCTTATACTGGAAAACTGTTAAGATAGTTGGTGTCTATGCAAGGTTTAATGCAATATTAAGAAAACCCTAAAAATGTACATGCATGATTAATCATTAATGGTGTGTGCATTAAGAACGTGGAAAACTTGTTTTGTCACTGACCAATAGTTACACTAAAAAATGGTCTTTGTGTTTTCTTTCTTTTTTTATTATTTAGAGAATGGTGTGAAGGACCCACGAATCGAGCGTGCCATTGGAGTTTGTAAAAAGGCTGTTGCTGCCTTTTCCTATAGTTGGATGAAAAGACGAGAGATGGGTGAAGTACAGGCTGAGCTTGGTCTACCCAATCATCAGCTGGTAACAGAGTCCCCAACAAGATGGGGTTCACGTCAAAAAATGATAGAGAGATTTCTCGAACAGGAGAAGGCCATTGTTCGTGTCCTGGGGTCCGACAAGAAAAGCCGTCATCTTGTGCCCACTTGGCAAGATATTGAGGTTTTAGAGTCTGTGAATAAAGCTGTCAAACCACTCCAAGAATTTACAGACGCCCTGTCCGGAGAGGCTTATGTTAGCGTCTCCTACATTAAACCGGTGCTGCATTTGTTCAAAACCAATCTCTTACAGCCAGTGGAGGAAGACACCGAACTCACTAACACAATAAAAAGAAACATAATGCGGTACCTGGATGACAAATACAGTGACCCTGTGAAGAATGAACTTTTGGATATGTCCTCACTGATGGATCCCAGGTTCCGTACAACCTACATTGACCCAGACAAGGTGGAACAGGTCAAGAAAAGAGCAGTCACTGAAGTGATGTCTCTGTCTGTTGAAAAAAGTACACTACAGCAGCCTGGTCCAGCTATGCCAGTGTGTCAAGGAGAAGCAAAGTCTCCACCCAATAAGAAAATGACTTTAGCTGCTTTCTTCAAGAAGAATGTGCAAGAACCAGAGCCTTATTCTCACCAATCGGAGGCACTGAAAGTGCCTCCGATTGGTGTCAACCTACCTACTGACCCCTGAGATAGACCCAGACACTGAACCACTTCAGTGGTGGAAGCATCATGAACCAAACTTCCCAAGGCTCAGTAATCTGGCCAAAAAATACTTGTCTGTCCCTGCTACAAGTGCCCCATCAGAGAGGCTTTTCAGTGTGGGAGGGGGCATTGTTACATGTAACCGGGCATGCCTCAAGCCAGAGGTAGTAGACAGGCTTGTCTTCCTGGCTAAGAATGCATGATTGAGGAATTAAACTAAAATAATGGATGCAGATTTTTCATTGTGTTTACAATTTTGGGGATTTAGGAAAACTTTAAAGTTTTGTTTGCACTTTATGAATGTTATGGATACCACTGTTAAAAGTATGTATTTTTGTATTATATCAAATGTTTCCATTTTTGTTACATTTATTTGACCAAATGTGTTTTATCAAAAAGTGACACACAATATAATTTGATTTATATTTTAAGTTATTTAGAAGGTGCATGTCACTATAAGTTACATGTAACTGGGCATGCTTCAAGCCAGAGGTAGTAGACAGGCTTGTCTTCCGGACTAAAATGCATAAAAAAAGAATGTTGAAAGTAATGGAGGCAGATTTTTCCTTTGTTTACAATTTCAGGGATTCAGGAAAACTGTATAAAGTTTTGTTTGCACTTTATAAATACAACTGCTGTATGTATTTTTGTAATCTAATTTGGTCATTTTTGCTATGTTTATTTGACCAAAAAGGACTATTATTATTTTGAAGGTGCGTTGTCACTAAGTTAAGTTAAAATCAGAACAAAATAAAGAGTACATTTGTTTTGAGCCATTTCTTTGTAAGTTGTTTTTTGTTTTTAAACAGAAAAAAAAAAATCGATTTAAATCGAAAATTGGGTTTTCTGTGAAAAAATTGGAGATTTTTTTTTTTGGCCATATCGCCCAGCCCTAGCCACAGGACTGCCTTTTCTCTCTTCTCTCCACTGATGCCCAACACAATACTGCACTCTACAGGTGACAATTGCTCACTACACATAAATTGCCCTTTTGAGTGTGAAAAAGTGTCCGAGGTGGGATTTGAACCCCAGTGTCTGGATTGGCAGTCCATTGACACAACCACTGGACTATCTCAGTGACAACGAAAAGTTACATTCTAGTAGTCAAAGGACGCCTCAGAACCGCTATTCCCCCAACGGCAGACTGGGTACCGGTCCTTAGATCCACTGGTTCCCCCCCTGGTGTCACCTACAGCCTGATATAATCACCGTCTGTGAACAGTCCAAGCTGTTCGTTTGAGTGAATTAGTTCTCCCAACCCCCTACTCTTTTACCGTCCAAAAATCTTGTTTTATAGAGGTTTTCAAGTTGGAACATCTCCGCATCTCAAACGATTATCTCCCGAGTGCAGATTTATTATTTTTGGTCGCCTTTTCTGCTAATTTTTCAAGCACTTCCAGGAAACTGAAGGGAAAGTACTGTCTGTTCTAAAAGGCTCCTGTTTGCCAAAGTCTCTCAATGACTTGTGCCCAATCCTCATCACCCTATTTAAGATGAATCACATTTTTGCATTTACTATTATTGTGAGGTAATAAATTGCATTTTATGCTATCCTTGTTGCAAAAATAATAAAGAGATATATACATAATTTTGCCTTTATAAATGATATAAAACATACAACTGCATGGTTAAACTTTCTTTGGATGACCAAAGTCACCCCCAGAAATGTCGACCGGTATTTAATAATTCAGAATGGATTCTAAACCTGGGCGACAGTGGCTCAGCATTGGCCTTTGGGCCTGAAGGTTGTGGGTTTGAGCCCACCACAAGACCTACTTCATGACTCCCAGTGATGTCTGCTGTTGATGTGTCCTTGGGCAAGACACTTAACCCCACTGTGCCTGAAGCCCCAACCGCAGCAGAACATTTTTGTGGTTATGGGAAAAAAATGGTTAATTGTACAGGCCTAGTTATCAGAGTACTCCTTTTACATTTAAAAAACAGACAAACAAACACACTCGAAAGACACTAAAACATACCATATTGCATGTTTCCTTCAGTACTGTCTGACACCACAAGGAAACTGCTCAGCGTGAAACAAATTCACATAGTTTTGAGTTGTTAGAGTTCTGTTTAACAGCGTACAATGACAAATTGTATCTTCACTCTTACTTGCACTATCATTATTTGGTAATGCCTATTGTTTGTTTCTTTTCTTGTTTTGTTAAGCACTTTGAGTTTTCCTGTGCGTGAACTGTCCTATATAAATAAACGTTCCATCCCATTCCATCTTCTTCTGCTTCCTCCGTTGCCGGGTTGCGGGGGCAGCAGTCTAAGCAGAGACGCCCAGACTTCCCTATCCATACACACTTCCTCCAGCTCGTCCGGGGGGACCCCAAGGCGTTCCCTGGCCAGCTGAGAGACATAGTCCCTCCAGCGTGTCCTGGGTCTTCCCTGGGGCTTCCTCCCGGTGGGACGTGCCCGGAACACCTCCGTTCCGGAGGAGGCGTACAAGAGGCATCCGGAACAGATGCCTGAGCCACCTCAACTGGTTCCACTCGACGTGGAGAAGCAGCGGCTCTACTCCGAGCTCCTCCCGTGTGACTGAGCTCCTCACCCTATCTCTAAGGGAGCGCCCAGCCACTCTGCGGAGGAAGCTCATTTCGACCGCTTGTATCCACGATCTCGTTCTTTCGGTCATTACCCACAGCTCATGACCATAGGTGAGGGAGGGAACGAAGATTGACCGGTAAATTGAGAGCTTTTTTCTTTCAACTCCCACTTCACCACAACGGTCCGATACAGCGTGCGCAGTGATGCGGCACCCATCCGCCTGTCAATCTCAGGCTTCATCCTTCCCTCACTTGTGAACAAGACCCCGAGATACTTGAACTCCTCCACTTGAGGAAGAATCTTCCCACCCACCCGGAGAGGGCAAAGCACCTTTTTCCGGTCGAGCACCATGGCCTCAGATTTGAAGGTGCTGATTCTCATCCCAGCCACGTCACACACTGCTGCAAACCGTACCGGTGCATGTTGCAGGTCCTGGCTCGTTGGAGCCAACAGGACAACATTGTCTGCAAACAGCAGAGATGAAATCCTGTGGTCCCCGAACCGGACCCCCTCCGACCCCTGGCTGCGCCTAGAAATTAAACACAGTGAACAGAATCTGTGACAAAGGGCAGCCCTGGCGGAGGCCAACATGCACCGGGAACAGGTCTGACTTACTGCCTTAATGCGAACGCAGCTCTGGCTCCGGTCATACAGGGACCTGATGGCCCTCAGCAGAGGACCCCAAACCCCCCAAAGGACACCCCGGGGAACACGGTCGAACGCCCTCTCCAAATCCACATAGCACATGTGGACAGGTTGGGCAAACTCCCATGAACCCTCGAGTATCCGATGGAGAGTATAGAGCAAATCCAGTGTTCCGCGGCCGGGACGAAAACCAAACTGCTCCTCTTGAATCCGAGATTCGACCATCGGTCGTAGTCTCCTCTCCAGTACCTTGGAGTAAACCTTACCGGGGAGGCTGAGGAGTGTGATCCCACGATAATTGGAACACACCCTCCGGTCCCCTTTCTTGTAGAGAGGGACCATCACCCGGTCTGCCAAGAAGGCCGAGTACTCTGCACTGCTGTTCGGCCCGTAGGCTGTCACAACAGTGAGAGACTTGCCCCCCACCCAAAGGCGGAGGGACGTAACCCTCTCATTCACCAAGGAGAACTCCAACACGTGGCGGCTGAGATGGGGGGCAATGAGTATGGCCACCCCAGCTTGCCGCCTCTCCCCGCGAGAATACCAGAGAAGTGGAGCGTCCAACCCCTCTCAAGGAGTTGGGTTCCAGAGACCAAGTTGTGTGTGGAGGTGAGGCCGACTATCTCTAGTCGGTATCTCTCAACCTCCCCCACAAGCTCGGGCTCCTTCCCCCCCAGTGAGGTGACGTTCCACGTCCCAAGAGCCAGATGTTGTGTGTGTGGACTGGGTCGCCGAGGTCTCCGCCTTCGACTGCTGCCCAGTCCTCTCTGCACCTTCGTCTGACTCGTCACCTGAGACCTGTCTGCCATGGGAGACCCTACCAGGGGCATAAAGCCCCAGACAGCATAGCTCCCAGGATCACTCAAGTACTCAAACTCCCCCACCACGTGAAGGTTGCAGTCCAGGGGGGAGATAAATTAACGTAATATTGTAAAATACCACTATACCTGGGTTTCAGAATAATGATAAATGAATGTTTTGGCGGTAGGGCGGCGCATACACTTTTTACACCAAACAACATCTTGAGAAACACCATTATGCCACCCCTGTTGCCTGAAATCATCCAATACCACCTGATTGATCAAAAAATGTGAGAATATTGAAAAAATATGCACTTACATTTGTTTGATTTTCTATACAATACACTTTGCTGAGAATGATTTTTTTTATCCCTAACCCTAACACTTTTTACAGTCCAGGGTACTACGAAAGCCTTTGATGGACAATATGTCGTCTTTGACAGTGCTCCCCAACTCTCATGGTGCTTTCAGACCGGATCATGCGTCGGGTTTCAATGCAAAGTCCATGGTGACGCGCGTTCGGCCATCGCAACGCACAGACCGCTTGGTTCGCACGAACGGACTGTTCAGTAGAGACGCACGGACTTGGCGGGAAAGTGAAAAGGGAGGAGCAGGAGCGAAAAATCGACGCCCACAGGAGATGGATTTTGCTCATCCTTTCCTTGGGACGTTCGTGCGACAACCAATCAGAGAGCAGCAAAGTGGTCACGGGGACATCAGCGGACTGAGCGAGCAGACTGAAAATACTCATAAACAGCCAAAACAGGACCCACACCAGGCTTCACCAGAACTCAAACCAGGGTTGACAATGGGGGACTCTGTGCTTGTGAATATATGCGTTGTCATGCTCCCGTGACCTTATGCAACTGCTTCGAGTGTGTTCGCCGATGCTGAAATTCCGTTTAATAATATGAAAAAACGTATGGCGCACCTCCGTGAACACATACTACTGTTATATAAAGCCCGTGGAATGTCTGTGAGCAAAGACACGCTGCAAAGCTGCATATTGGAGAAGATCTGGACACAAGAAGCCGCTAGCATAGCTCTGTTAGCATCAGAGCCGGCCGGCTACTTCCGGGTACTTCCGGCTCGCGTCAGGACGTTCTGGTGTGAAGACCCCTGCGTTTGAAAACTAGAGAATGCGCGTCTGGTGAGCGGGGCTTTAGCGTTTCAGCGTTGGCGGTGTGAAAGCCCCGTCAGTCCTTCACCGGACTGCCAAGGAAAGAATTTAGTTTGATAAATGACCAGACCTCTCCCTACGTCTTGGTCATTTTACACTGTAGTGTGGAGGCTGCATTTGAAGCAACTGTAAACCTTACACTGAGTACCTTTGATACTCTGGGTAATTTTTACAGTTGTTCCACATAAAAATATGTTAACTAATAACACATGTGACCTTTTAAGAAAATTTCCACCATGTTTTTGTAATTGTTTTCATAGGCTTAGAATTTTACTTCTAAATGTCCATGAGAACTGAGGACTATCCATGTCAATGCCATCTTGAAATACATGGTGGATAAGGGACAAAAAGGATGCGAGAATCATGTTTTATTTTCACAGGTTCTACTAATATTGTTGCTTTCACCGTGCCCTCACAAGTTTGAAAAAGGGATACTGGAGGACCACCGTTATATAAAAGAATGACCCGAACAACTATCTTTTAGAAAAAAAAAGTCCAGAAACCAACATCATAGCAACGAAAGTGTCAACGTCGCAAACCACACGCACCAAAAGGCAGCGTTAAAACAACAGGAGGCACATTGTAAAGTTTGTACACAACAGACTTACATGTGAGAAATACGTAACTTTCTTCACACCAACAGTAAAGTTTCTTCACACCGATAGTAACTTTCTCCACACTGACAGTAATGAGAACGAGGCAGAACCTGCAACATGGGTCTCAGGATGTTCTCACTCGTTACGAGCGCAGTGTAACTACTATGTCAAGTTTCAGCTAAACGTATTGTTCTGTTTTCTTACCGTGTTGCGGATGAGGCGCCGTGGCTAACCTTAAAAATAACCTGAGCTTTTAGGTATGTTCTGCCGCAGCAGTGTGTATGTCATGGCTCCCACAGACGTTATCCTCCATGCGTCTCTTCTCTTCACACCTTGTTTGTAAAACTATATATTTCAATAGATCCATGGCAAAACTCATTAGAGCTTCTTTGCAGTGTGTGGGTGCCGCTTCAGAACGCGGTCTTGTTTACATGTCTGCCTCCACGCTACAGTGTCAAGTGACCAAGACGTAAGGATAGATCCAGTCATTTATCAACCTAAAGGATTCTTTCCTTGGCAGTCCGATGAATGAAGAGTATATATGGTCCATCGAAGGCTATATAAGATCTCAACGCTAGATGGGAGTAAAAACTACACACTGTACCTTTCAAACACTGTGTCTGTGCGTGTGTCTGCAGATCGACAAGCAGCAGTTTGAGGAGACTGTGAGAACGTTGAATAACCTCTACGCTGAAGCAGAGAAACTCGGGAGCCAGTCGTTCATCGAGGGCTGTTTGGCCTGCCTAACGGCTTACACGGTCTTCCTCTGCATGGAGACACACTACGAAAAGGTCAGACTTTTAACTAATACTTTGCTTGATTTAAATGCCTGGCCCATGAACATGATTTTGAGCGCAATAACGCCCTCTAGGGAAATTATAAGCCATCAAAAACGCACACGCTTTTTTAAAAAGACAAATCTGATTTACTTAAAAATAAAGTTATATACACAACTGATATACAGTATTTCATGTTAATAGACAACTGCAATTTTAATGAGCCAGACTGGTCCAAGGGGCAACAACCTGGATTATAAAACAGTTTCTACTGCCTTCAGGCTTTTCTGGACATTAAAATGATGTATGATATGTCCAAATTGATACACACCAGAGCTATATTACTGCCATATATGTAGTTTTTTTACACTATCAAATTAAGACAAAGTTAACGACTGGTTTTCAAAGGGACTGAGTTTTACAATTTGGTATAGTATGGCTCTATTGGTGAAGCTGTGGTAACCATGGTCACACTGTTACAGTAAGTGACCTTTGTGTGTTAGATCACTATCGCATTTTATTCGATTGTGTTTTTAACATAACTAATTTGGAGGAGCCATTTAATTCAACACTGTCACACTTTCAGAGAGGACACTGGACAAATATTTTCAGGCCGGTTTTCTGTCAATTGTACTCTGCTACTCCTTGTAGATCCGCCATGCTCCACCAGAGTTATTTCGCTGAGCTCCACATAAGGATCTGGGATCGGGGGCAATGCAAACTCCTTCAAGATAGCAAAAAATCATCAGGATTGCCGGGCGGTATTTCATAGATGTGCCATAGCAATAAAGCGACTGTTTGATTCAAACAACAATGGCGGCTTAATGTTTAAAGCCTTAAAGTCAGTCGTGCCTTTCAAAAATAAGAAAGGGTAAGGCTAAACCAGCACCATGGCTAAATTATGACACTTGAAATGAAGCATTAGAGGTCACTTGGTTGCTATTACTAATGATTAATGATACTAATACTAATGATAACCTCAGACTGACTACCCACGCACGTCACTTCACCAGGCTGGTCCCATCCTTCCTCAGCCTATCACATCAGCTTTGCCACTACCCTGTCAGCCTTGCCAATCAAGCCAGCGCTTAAAAGCAAGACTCCGCACAGCAAAAATAGCCTTTGAAGCCACTACCACCTCTGCTTTGGGATTTCATTGTACGCTCCCATCCACCTTTCCCTGTTGCCAACACCAGTGCTTAGGCCCTGGGGATCATAATCTGCACGCAAGTATCGATCCTCACAGACCTAGCAAGTAAAAACAAACTTGCAATCAAATGATCTTTTAACGCATCCTATCTCTTGTAGTCTCCCCAGATTGAATTATAAACATCTTTTTCTTCACAGGCTCTGTACCAGCATCACTTAAAACTTCCCTTGTGCAGCTCTCCTCAAAACGCCTGGCCTTGATACTTCAAATTGAAATTTTGGCCTATATCCAAGCTGCCATTTTTGTTCAAGATACTTGAAAAGACAGTTGTTAAGTTTATAGAAGTTTTGCACCAAAATGCTTTATTTTACCAAATTCACGGTTTTGTAGAGGGACCACTTTATTATGGGTCAAAAATGATGTGACTGCTGATGCAACCTTTGATACTGTGAATCATGGCGTTCTGATTCAGAGCTTGGAACATTGGTTTGGAATAAAAGCAACAGTGCTTCAGTGTTCCTGCTCATATCTGACCATTGATGATAATGCTTTGCCTCTCTTCTTTTGTATGTGTTGTCCCCCAGGGATCAGTAGTTTTTGCTTTATTTTCTTTATTCATGTTGCCCCTGGGGCATATTATGAAAATAGAGGTTTTCTCTTTATGAAAAAATCAGCAAAAATAACATGGCTTTATAATTGTATGTGTATCAGATACGTTAATGGGCATTCAGTTAACAATAATAGGCAACAAATATGACTACAATCCAAACATTTGATAGATATTTTACTTTAGAATCTTCTCAAGTAATTAAGAGGTGGTTTTATGTGTTTCAGGTTTTAAAGAAAATTGCCAAATTCATCCAGGAACAGAACGACAAGATCTATGCCCCGCGCGGCCTGCTGCTGACTGACCCGATCGAAAGGGGCCTCCGGGTTGTATCCTTCCATCGGCGCAAACTCTGTCAGTCTATATTTCTATATGGGCTGGTGTTAAGAAAATACATTATTCTATTTTTTTTTCTTTGCTTATCCTGATGAGCGCCTGACCGTAAAATGTTCTAAAAGTCTGTAGTTTTAATGAATTTACAATTGAGAAAGTTTGTTCTAATTATCCTAAATATGTACCAACGGTTGTATAATGAATAAAATATCTTAGTACGAAAATTCATGTTGTACTTGTACTGCACTTGTCAGAAGCCAGACTTTTAGAATCACTTCTACAATGCACATGTGTTCCCTTAAAATCAGGCCTGTCAAAATTATCGCGTTAACGCACGTTAATTACAATATTCATTAATTGCGTTTTTTTTAAATAAAACACGTTTATGTTGGTTGTTGTTAGGATGTTTGGACATTTTCAAACTGCAGCCCTGGAAAAGCTTAGCGTGTTGTTTGGACCAGAGGGAATCTCATTATAATGGACACTTTCCAACATATCTTTTACCTGGATAACTTTATCAAGGAAAGCGCAGTACTCTGACACTGGTACACTGTCATTCTTGTCCCTCATGTGACCTTTGCGCCATTTTCATAACCTCCGTCACTTGACCCACACGTAAGCAACTCCCAAGTGGTCACTTGCGAGCCTTGTTGCTCAGTGTGAATGACACAATTTCCAGGGTTTTTGCCAACGTAACGAAAAGCCCTAATGTCGTTTCCTGGCTGTGAAATAAAAGATCTCTCAATTTATAACAAGCTTCACAAATTGAGACGCTGCACAAACTGAAATTTTGATTCTGCTGCAATTAACCTTGCGCCCCCAAAGTTACCGTAAATTTTCCTCTGGCTTGGAGCGCACTGTCTTGTAAAAGTGCCTACGTAATCCGTAGCATGTGCCCCAAATCGGCAGAAGCACCTCCTCCTAGCTGAATGGACAACTCCCCCGACCACTCTCCAACGGAAGATTAGAAAGCAGCAAATATGATTGTTAACAGGCCTGGCCACACATTGGGTCTTGGCTATGAAGCTGCGATCTGCGAACGCTCCCCAACACGGCACGTTTCAAGTGCTTGTCAAGACCACACTGGCATTTCATGTGCGCTCAAATGAATAGGCTTAGCGCTAAAGCATAATGCAATCATATTTTTCCAGTAAAAATGGTGGTGATGAAATCCAGGGCAGTTGTAAGGTTAGGGGAGCTTTTATTTGGGAATCATGTCCTGTCTTTGACCCGTCTTTAACAGATGAATAATTTGAATTGAACTTAACCAACGTGTTTCAGATTGAAGTCACCATCTTTGAAGACAGAAGCCTGACGAGATAAAAAGCTGTCACAGGTAAGAGAAGGGCTGCCCTATCCTTTCCATTTCTGAATAATGGATGAACAGTGCTCTGCGAAACGTTGAAAAACTTAACATTTGGGCGCTGTGTTTTTTTGGGTGCTGGGAAAAATCTTCAAAACTGCACAATTTTATACAAAAACTAACCAATTAATCAGTCCTTTTGCTTGTCTGGTTCTATCAGTTTTCACATACATGTATTTTTGGTCAATTCTTTGGACAATTGCCACACTTACACACTCGAACAGGGCCTGAGTGGAATAATAGTACAAATTAGGGTCCGGCCCGAACTTTCTGGGTCTTCTCTGGCTCAGGCAAAGATCTTCAGCTCTAGAACACAGGTCTTATTTTAGACCGGCCCAGATAGTGAATGGAAAAT
The DNA here is from genome assembly GCA_964034765.1 of Knipowitschia caucasica. NCBI lineage: Eukaryota > Metazoa > Chordata > Actinopteri > Gobiiformes > Gobiidae > Knipowitschia > Knipowitschia caucasica. Next base: position 15,009,492 of record OZ035831.1, read on the forward strand.
GTGACGCTGCAGAAGTTGACACTTTGACCCAAAGTGAGTTGTTTTTGGCTGACGAAACTTCCCACAATCTCTTTCTGGCCGGACAGAGCAGTGAGGTTTGGGTCCGTCAGGAGCACACACTTTGTTCTGTGCTGGAATGTAAATTGCACTTTTATAAGGAGCTGCTGAGAGAGGATCTCAACACAGACCTCACTCACTACATGCACTAAAGATGGTACCTTTATTTAACCAAGAAAGACCCATCCACATTTGCTAGGGACATGCCCACTGCCCATTCTTTTAGTTCAACTGTTCACTGATTTACCAGAAAGCATCTGTCATTTACAAATTCACTCTTGATCTTTCATGTAGAAATATTTGAACCGTGACATGTTTTACATGCCGGTCTAAAATCATCCTCACTTCATCTGGAAAAGCAGAGTGAATGTTTGTAGAGCACAGGGGGCTTTCAGCGGCTCATTCCTCTGTTGTGAGCAGAGCCAGTCCTCAGTCTGGGCCCAAGTTTCAAGTCTCACTCACAATGAACCAAAGCAGAGACTTGTCAGGAAGTCTATTTTCTGTTCCCACTTTGAAATAATTTTACCATATTGGCAGGTCAACACAATATTAATACTTTTCTTTTAGCGTCACCAAAAATATAATCATATAAAACTAATGCCTGTCAGGGCTTACCCCTCCCACACACATACCCACACACACACACACACACATTGCAGAGCTGTCTTATCTAGCTTCTGGGTGTAACCTCCAGGCTTTGCCCTATGGCCTGAGGTCTGGGAGGTTAAATCAGTACACGCCTGATAAGACAGATGAAGTACACCCTGATGAAGACAATAACTTTTTTTCCTCAATTGACAGCAGTTGTCTCTATTACACTGAAGATCAGTTCAATAATATGAAGCTAAACGGCCAACTTTCTATTATTCATTTTAATAGTAGAAGTTTATATGCTAATTTTGGACAAATCAAGGATTACTTACATCAGCTTTCCAATCGGTTCAATATTATTGCAATTTCAGAGACTTGGATTACAGATTGGGGCGACAGTAGCTCAGTTGGTAGAGCATTGGCCTTAAGGCCAGAAGGTCGTGGGTTCAATTCCCACCTCTGCACCTTCTCCACCTCTGCACCTTCTCCACCGACTCCCACTGATGTGTCCTTGGGCAAGACACTTAACCCCACTTTGCCCAAAGCCCCCACTGAAAGATCAAGGCTTTGCTCACACTCAGAGAGCAGCCGTCCTCCTGTGGACTCACCACCTGCAGAGGATCAGTGAGGGGCTGGTGCTATGAGACTTGGGTGGCATCTCTGATTGCCACCCCCCTGACCCAGATATGGATTAAAGGGTAGAAAATGGATGGATGGATGGATTACAGATTGTAAAGGAGCCAATTTTGAACTGGAGGGATATGAACTTTTTTGAATAGGCAACATAAAGGAGGGGGAGGAGTGGCATTGTTTGTGGATAAACATTTGACCTACAGGATCATGGACAGTATGACTATAGCATTGGATGATTTACTGGAATGTTTAACAATTGAGTTATCAACAGAAGGAGCTAAAAATATTATTATAAGTTGTATATACAGAGCACCTGGTTCTAACGTGGAGTTATTCAAAGATTGGTTGGAGGAAACCTTTATAAAAAGAAATAATAATATAATTTATATGGAGATTTAAATATTGATTTGTTGAATCCAAATAATCACGGTGCAACAGAGGAATTCATGAATACAATGTATAGCCTTAATCTAATTCCTAAAATAACAAAACCATCAAGAGTAACAACAAATAGTGCCACTCTTATTGATAACATTTTCACTAATGACATAATCAATCATCAATCAATCTTTATTTATAGGGCGCTTTTCCTGCACAGGGCAACACAAAGCGCCTCACAGTCCACACCACACAATGCACAAATCATCACCATTAAAATACAATTAAAAACACATATGTAATTAAAAAGCATTAAAATCACATAAGTAATTTAAAAACATAAAAATCACACAAGTAATTAAAAACAATAAAATAGTTAAAAACACAAAAAGTTACAACAATAAATAACAAGGTGTGTTAAAAAGATAAAATTCTCTAGTTGTATGCACGGGAAAAAAGAAAAGTCTTTAACATGGATTTGAACATTGACAGAGAGGCAGCCAGTCTCACATCCTCAGGAAGACCGTTCCAGACTCCAGCTGCATAAATCTGAAAAGCAGCCTCCCCCTGTCTAGTCCTGACTCTGGGCACTAACAGGAGTCCCGTCCCTGCGCTCCTCAGAGTCCGGGCTGGTTCATATGGGACTAGCATATCATGGATGTACTTTGGTGCAAGGCCATGGAGAGACTTGTACACCAGGAGAGCTGCTTTAAAGTCTATTCTCTGGGCCACGGGAAGCGGCGGTACAATTAGTGGGTTGCTAATAAATGATATTAGTGATCATTTACCAATATTTACTATAACTAATCTAACTATGAAGGGTCATGAACAAGGAAAAAAACATTATTATAGACGCATGCAAGCTGTTGAGAACATTAACACTTTTAAGGATGATTTAATGCAGCAAGACTGGAATGCAATATATGAAACAATGGAGAGAGATGAAGCATATGAGAATTTCATACAGATATTTACCCACTTGTACAATAAAAACTGCCCCTTACAACAGTTCACTTGTAGGAGTCAAAATGATAATACAAATGCTTGGATGACAACAGGCCTTTTTAAGGCATGCAGAAAGAAAAATAAACTGTATAAAAACTTTATAAGGAAAAGGAATAGAGATGCAGAGATAAGGTACAAGCAATATAAGAATAAACTAACAAGCATAATGAGAAATAGTAAGAAAGAATATTATAGAAAGCTAATAGAAAATAACAAAGGTAATATGAAGGGGATATGGAAAACACTAAATGAAATTATAAAAGGCAATTGCAATCATAATAACTACCCAAGGCATTTCCTGGAAAATAATCAAGAAATTCGCAGTAGGGAAGATGCAGCTCACAAGTTTAATACATTCTTTGCTAATGTTGGGCCTGACTTAGCCGCTAAAATCCCTGAACAACACATGGGAGAAACTCCTTGGGGACAGCTAATAGAAACTAATCCTCATTCCATGTTTCTACAGCCAGTGGATTAAACTGAAATTATAGGAGTAGTCAGACAATTTAAAAGTAAGAAATCAAGTGATTATAATGATCTGAACATGGCCTTGATAAAAGAAGTAATTAATTACATTTCAAAACCATTAGTACACATCTTCAATTTATCATTCAGTACAGGTACAGTTCCAAACAGTATGAAGATAGCAAAAGTGATACCACTATTCAAAACTGGAAATAAGCATCATTTTACTAACTATAGACCTGTGTCCTTACTACCGCAATTCTCTAAAATATTAGAAAAACTTTACAGTAATAGATTAGATAAATTTGTGGACAAGTATAACCTACTGCATGACAGTCAATATGGTTTCAGGGCAAAACGGTCTACATCACTTGCATTGATGGAGTCTGTTGAAGAAATCACAAATTGCTTAGATGAAGGTAAAATAACGGCTGGGCTTTTTATAGACCTAAAAAAGGCATTTGATACAATAAATCATACTATATTAATAGATAAGTTAGAGAAATGTGGGATAAGGGGTATTGCATTAGAATGGATAAAAAGTTTAAAAAAAAATAGGAAACAGTTTGTGAAGCTTGACAATGTCAGCTCTCCATATTTGGATGTTGTATGCGGTATCCCCCAGGGGGCAGTAGTGGGTCCAAAGCTATTTATTATATATATTAATGAGTTGTGCAAGGTGTCGCAAATTTTCAAAACTGTGCTCTTCGCTGATGACACAAATTTGTTTTGTGCAAGTCACAATATAAGCGAACTCACAACTCAGAAACAGAAATGAGCAAGTTAAAAAGATGGTTTGCTCAAAATAAATTGTCATTAAATTTGACCAAAACTAAAATTATGTTTTTTGGAAATTTTAAAGATATGGAAAAAGTAACAATTAAAATAGAAGGTGTTGAAATTGAAAGAGTAACAGATAACAAGTTTCTGGGAGTCATAATTGATGATAAGTTAAACTGGAAGAGTCACGTAACATATATACAAAAGAAAATAGCAAAAAGTATTGCAATCTTATACAAAGCAAAGGATATATTGGATAAAAAAATTGCTACACACATTATACCATTCACTAATTTCACCATATTTTAGTTACTGTGCTGAGATCTGGGGCAACATCTACAAAACCACGCTAAATCCACTCATCAAACTGCAAAAAAAGGTAATAAGAATCATCAATAAAGCTGGATACAGAGATCACACAAACCCATTATTCATTCAGTCAAAAATAATAAAGATTCATGACCTGATTGATTTACAAACACTTCTAATTTTATTTAGAGCTAGAAATAAACAGCTTCCTGCACACATACAGAATATGTTTATTGAAAGAGAAACAAATTATAATTTAAGAGGATTGTTTTTTTTCCAATTTAAAAAGGTCCGCACCACATTAAAAAGCTTTTGTGTTACCGTCAGTGGAGTAAAAAAATGGAATGAATTGGACGCGGAACTTAAAAAAATGTCAAACATTATTTGAGTTTAAAAAAAGATACAAAGAAGTTATTTTTAATAAATATGTTCGTGAAGCATGCTAAAAACTTCCAAGCGCTAGATTGCATTTGGTAAAGGGAGATTTTTTTGATTTGTAAATTCAGAGTTGTAAGTAGGGGTGGGATTACACAAGTTTTTTTTAAACTTCCTCCCACTCCTATTTTGGACATCATTTGTTTGTTCGCTTAGTCAATGTAGAATTACATTGCTTTTGTTTTGTTTTCTCATTTTGAAACGTCCAAAATAAAAACATAAGAAGTGGCAGAAAGTATACCTGCCTACCGATTTATATTAAATTCTTACATTTCACCCAATCAAACTTGGAGCTGTGTACAAAGCCAGTTAGGCTTTGTTAAAACTGTTCTCCCCCTCTTCATAGACATACAAAAGCTATTTTTTTTGTGTGAAGAATCCAGGATCGACATCACGACCTCTACGACCTTTCACATACTCCATCTCTCTCCTGTCTGTCTTCATGTCCGTGTTCATAACTGCTGATCCCTGGTGGCAACAGGAATTGAACTCGTTTGGAACCAGAAAGATGCTTCTAGCCAAAAGTCAATATGAAATGAAACGCAATCATACAAATATTCCATGTTGAGTGATATGAGTGTCCAGTGCAGAGCGATCGGGCAGCGCACCAGCAGAGTAAAGTCCAACAGCCATATCAAATATGTACCGAATGGAATAGATATTTTAGACCTAGTTTAGTTTATGCTTTGTAATTGCAGACAGGTAATCCTTTCTTGGTCAAAAAGGCTTTTTGTTTTTCAAAAAGTATATTTTACACAGCGCAAATATGCTGTAAAAGCTTCTATTTTCATTTTAAATGATTCAGTAATCAATTGTGATTAAGCTTTCTATGGGCCCATGTCATGGGACAGGCAGAGCATGAGGTTTGTCTCTGACCACTCATGTCACTCATCATTTTTGATGCGTTTTGATGTTGTAACACTCAAACAGGGTCTTGATGCTTCACCAGGTATTTATGGAACTTCCTCCGCCCATGGATCTTGGTGGAGTTCACTCAAGAACAACCAAATGCTATGGATTACAGATAGTCCACTACTGTCTACAGCAGGCATGTGCTGCTTGCATACGTGGCCTAGCTCATTTTAGAGTAGGTCAAAAAAAAATTGCAACATTTTGAATGAAGGAAAACCTGCTGTATTTGTATTTAGATATTTTTTCATAATACAATAATTACATTTAAGTCTTATTGCTGATTGTTAAATTGGTCAGCACAACAGCTGAGAAACAGCCTCCAGACTGGAACAGAACTGATACGGTACTTAGTGGGGGGGCTGTTTCACAGCCGCAAGAAGAAAAAGGTGTGAATTCTCTGCCTGCTATGACCTCCCCACTTCCCCGCACTTACATTTGGACACGCGCTGTAGCCGAGAACAAACGTAAACAAAAATGGCAAGAACACTAACTAGCTTCGTATGCTTCCTGGTCTCTGCCGCCCATCAAGGGTCAATCTCTTTGTTTTTGTTTTACAGTTGCTGAAGAACCTTGTATCAACTATTGACGTCCAGAGATTGCCACCTGCTGGACACTCTGCGTATCTACAATCTTTTTAGGTGTAACACCATAATACTACCTTTAGCATGCCCCTACTATCCACATTGTACCAGTAGTCTTTGCTTTTTATATCAGAAGCAAACGTCCATATGAATGAGAATATATTTTCTCCACCTGCACCAATCAGGTCTGCTGTCACGACCACCTGTTTTCATCCAAATATCACATCTATTTTTTCTTTTACTGATGGAGAAATTTTTTTTTTATTTATATAGTTTGTTTTGGGAATTCTATTCTTCCTTTTGGGTTATTGGGAATGATGTACTAATATTTTCATGCATTTAATCTGCTCGTAGTCGTAATGTCATGGCTGATAGGTGAATGTGAGGAGGGACCTCATTCAGGCTGCTTCACATGGATCAAAGGTGATGTTGGTCGTGGATACATGATGTCCACTGTTTTGAAGTATCTTAAGACCACTACTGTCCGTCAATAACATTCCAGTTAGAGCACAACACAACTCTACACACAGTATAGAGAATCAATGAATAGAAAATTGCTAAAAATAATGGATCAAAATCTGTAACTTGTCCTAGATGTACATTTCCTGTGAGTTGCTGTATTGAAAGATAGTCCAGTATTTTGAGCAATCTACAAAAAGCAAAGGTGTGTTGTATTTTATTTTGAGGGGGGATGTTTGATCTCTCAAACATGGACTGGTCATGATCTTTTCTAAATACCGAGGATGCACAAGTTTCCCTCCCCTGCACTCTCCATACATGTTGATATGGCTTTGGACCATAGGCTGGAGCAGAGAGAAGAGCCTACTCAGGCTCCATGGCAGACTGAAGCCAGTCTGGGATAGCAGTGACCTGATTGGTCAGTAAGAGGACATGTATGGGTTTAATAAAGTAAGTGAAAGCACCAGAATCATAAAGTATTAAACCTGAAACCATAAACAATTAGAATGTGTATTTGTATAGCACAGTTTATACACAAGACAACTCGAAGTGCTGCACAAAATAGAAAGAATCATACAAGGCATTCTAATCATCCATAATTGAGTGAAGATGCACATCCAACTGTTGTCAGAGAAGAAGCATTTCTTACATTTTTAGGAAGACCAGATTGTAGCTGCTGCATACATCTGAAGCGCTGCCTCCACATGTTTAGTCCCAACTCTGGGCACCAGCAGGAGGTCAGACCCTGCGTTGGTTCATATGGCATTAATATGTCACAGTTGTAGATTAAACTATTAATCTCACAATGGAGAAATGTACATGTTTCATTTGGCTTGAATAAGATCACATAGGGTGAGCAAATGGGCAAACAGCAAAAAAGTAGATAAGGCATCTCATCTTATAGAAGTAGAAGATAAACTAGTTTGCGAGGCCAAGGACAGACTTGAACACAAGCAGAGCTGCTCTAAAGTATTCTCTAAGCCACAGGAAGCCAGTGCAGAGACCTGAAAACTGGACTTGTATCATCGGGTTAGTTACCCTAGGGCTGCACCTATATACTATTTGGCTGCATAGAGCTTTCCATCCTGAAATACATGCTTTGGTTCTGACTAATGGTTTTATCATTGTTCATTTTCACACAAAAACGCATGTGGCACACCAGTCTAATTCTCAGTGATCACGTGGACCTTCCTTTCGTTCAGTTTTTCTAATATTTTATTAAGGTATGACCAAGTTTAGTCGACAAATTTGGCTGAAAACTCTACATGACCTTCTCTGTTATTCATATCACAATCCTGGACTATCTTTGTAAGGCCTCTTGTTTACCCCTTGTACAGCCCCTAATGTGTCCTGGTTCGGTCCTGATCCCAGGTGACAGGACCTCGGGCTCTGTATTCAAAGTGCTCTTGTTTAATGATGGTGCCTGTTGTGGCTAGTGAATGTTTTCAGGCCTAGTTATTCTGCCTGGCAACTCCGAGCACAGACGTGTTGCGTGGAACTTCGGTTATTTGACTCAGTTCTATTTCTCACCTGGGTATGAAAACGTATGTTAGTTGAACATGTTAGCTCCTGGTGGATGTGAGCACTAAATGGAAATACTAACCAAATATATTTCCGGGGTGTCAAATTGGTTCCAGAAAGGGCCAGTGTGGCTGCAGGTTTTCATTCCAACCAAGCAGAGGCACACCGGACTCCACTCATCTCAAATCTTCAAGTTAGGACTGAGCTGGCGGGAATTTTAATTATTTGCATATTTTAATTTGGGTAGAATTGTGCCATGGATGGAGTTTTACACATAAAAGTGAAAGAAAAGAATAACCCATCTCATGCTCTAATGAGAATTTGTTGATGTTTGACATAATCATTAATAACTAAATATTGCATTTTTTGGATGGTGTGCTTCAGTTATAGGAGCATAGATGTCAGTGGTTTTAATCAGTTCAAGTTTTGGGCTAAACCAAGAATAATTGGAGTATTAAGGAAAGGAGCCTTGAATACACAGATTGATCTAATTTATAACTTCTTAACTCTAAAACTGCGCTTTCAATTGACTGACATAGCTATTGTATCACAAGACGTAAAAGTATACTTCTTATCTATGTACAATGACGGTCTATTCTAAACCATGATGAAACTTCCACATCTGCATTGCACCCTGAGGAGTTGTTGTCAGGCAGAATACGAGACCTTTTAGGACCTGGCGTCTGGATCCCTCCAAGGTTTTGCGTTGGGCTTATATTATTAAAACGTACAATCTATTGAGAATGTCACCACGTGTCCTGTTTAATTTCCCACTTGTAAATAACCCTTTTCTAATGATTTGTGATTGTGTGTATTTATCCTGAGCCTTGTGATGTTTTGTAATCCGACTTATGCCAATGAATAAACTGCTGTCTACTCGTCTCTGCCAAAGCTCTTGTAAGACTGTTGGTCTAACTCGGGATTGCCAGACTGATATATATATTTTCTACTATTATTACTACCTTGAGCATTGGTGGTAATGGGCTACTATGGTATGATATACATCATTTTCTCAAAACAACCATGCCGTTTAATGTATTCTAAACTTTGAACTTGCATTTATCTGGAATCATCAGGGAAATATAACTGTCAGTCTTCACTTACATTTCTTGTTTACCCAAGAGTCCATATTTAGTCCCAACAGTAACTAAACTCATTTTGTTCAGGGGGAAAAAACCACTACCAGAAAAGAATATCCAAACGTGTGTCAATTAAAGAAAATATTTGTCAAAAGGTCTTCATAATGTAAAAAAATATGATAAAAGGAAAGCACTTTTTACTTTTGGCCATTGACCACCGATTAGTTTTACTTTTTGTAAAGCCACTGTGTCTTTACAAAAAGTGAAGTGTGTTTACTTTTGCATGCGCTGGAAACGGCGACAAGTCTAAGGTGATGTTCCACCACTGCTGCTGTGACCTGTCCTGCTCCACCCAGAGGCTTCACCACTGCTGCTGTGACCTGAAGGGCTTATTACTATTGCTAGCTTTTTAGAAGGAACTATTTTATTTATTAGTTTTGCTGCTACTGAACGCCTGATTTTCTCCTACGAGGGATCAATAAAGTATCTATTTGATTATAATTATTACACAACTCATGCTTAAATTGTTTATGTTAATGCAATTCCTACATTTAAGTGAAAATCCAATATAAAGTGATTCCGAGCACCTTAGGGCCTAAGGCGCTCGGACGTCATTAGCTGGTTTTGTAAGTAATATATTATTGAACACGAGGATTCCATTGTTCCAGTGTAGTTTGTGTAATGTGTCTATCGGGCCTCATGGGGGCAGTGATGCAGCAGTCTCCTGGTGGCAACACCACATTGTGCAATAATACCCACAGTTGTGTGACTGACAGAATTGCTGATTTTGGTTAACTTGAGTAAAGTTAATTAACAGGTAAACCTTGACTTTACTTAAGTTAACCAATAAGCAAAGCAGGGTTTATGATGAATTATGATCCGGTAATGATAATGGAAGAGGCAGTGGCCGCTCTATTATGAATAAACATAAGAAGTCCATCCATCTATCTTCTTCCTCTTAATCAATTTCAGGGTCAGGGCAGCTCTGTTAGCATTAGAGCCGGCCGGCTACTTCAGGTACTTCCGGCTCGCGTCAGCGTTCTGGTGTGAAGTCCTCTGCGTCTGAAAACTAGAGAATGCACGTCACCATAGACTTTGCATTGAAACCCGACGCAACGCATGATCCGGTCTGAAAGCACCATAATGGGTTACTCCTTTTTTTTTTTTACTCAGAATGCAATTTCTGTTTCAAGAAATGAGGCAAACCATCACATTTCTGCATTGAACAAACACACTGACGGCGGCCTCTTTGCTCCATAACTTTATTCTTTTCACAAAGTTCAAGTATAAAAGACGATCAAAGGGCTGCCCTCAGAAAACAGAGGCACAGCGCCATAGCACCTGAAAAACACAGCTTGAACATTTACAAGTCTGGAGTCTCACGCTTCTCCTGCCTCAAGTTGCACTTGAGTCTTTTTAGTCCGACATCAGATCTTCTCGGTCAGCATACAATAATAGTCCATTAGAATGTATTTACCTATCGAATACTTTAAAATCCATTGCATATTTTTCATTTATTGTTCTGAAATACAAAAATATTATGAAAGGCACAAAAACATGAAGAGCATTGTTAAATAGGTTTAAAAAGCTGTCTAAATATTTGGAATAGAACAGATTTGTGATTGTGATGCATATACATACATGAAGCTATTAGCTAAGACTGAATTTCCACATTTCAAAGACATTTCCAAAAGTAAAAAAAACAAAAAAACTTTATACTGGCAAAATTTTGTCAGTATAATAAATGCCAAAAAATATGAACATTTTCAGCTCAACTCATCTAATTTACTTCAATATAAATAGTTAAATTTATCCTTATTATGATATACATGATAGCTTTAAACATGTCTTAAGGCTGATAAGATTCTTTTAGTGTAAAGAAGCTAGTACACCATGCTAACATGGTACACATTTGTGGATGTTTGGCATTTGTGCTTCAGAGCTGGGTTCCTGAGTTGGATTCCACTGCCAGACAAGGCCTTTCTGTGTGGAGTTTGCATGTCTGCGTTGTTTTCCTCCAGGTGCTCCAGTTTTTCCCCTACCACTAAAACACTTACAAAAGGTCTGATTGTAAAGAGAGAGAGGAAGGATACTGATGATCGGAGGCTTCGATGCGCCAGTGTGTTCAGTGTGAATGGGGAAATATCTGTACTCCAAAAACATTGTAAAGCGCTTTGGGTGACCTTGGTCTGTGAAATGTACTGTATCAATAAAGATTAGTTTATTAAAACAGCAGCACAACTAACAGAGATATCAACTAAACTAATCAACAAACGCAACAAAGGAAACTCAAATCACCAACATCTGACATCTGCAAAAGAGAAAATAATTTAATGGACTGGGACAATGGAAAACTAGTAGGAACAGAAGAACATAAATAAAAAAGATGGATACGAGAGGCGGTTGAAATCAGGAAGCGGGGAGCACGGACCATCAACAGAGACGAGAGGGCTTTCACCTTGGCTCACACTTGGGCCTTCTCCAGAGACCACAGCACTGCAGGAGGCGCGGCTAGTCTTACAGATCTGTCTGGTCTGTCAGACTGGTCGCATCCAGTAACAACAGCTGATAAGAGACATGTCAAAACATCATGTGTGTCCTCTGACAAAGGCTGAAGTCTACCACCAAAATATGTCATGTAATTAAGTAGTGCTAGCTTCTTCACTCTCTTTGTCTTATGAAAACAACCTTATAAGCCTTAAACTCATTTACTAATTTCTATCTTGAAAATGGAAAGCTATACTTATTCCATTGACAAATCTGTTTATACAAAGTTCAAGCAATGTTTAGTGCAAGCAACTTAAATTATACAATTTGCAAATTACGACAGCTAAAATTCCTGCAGCGTTTCTGCAGTCATACAGTACATGTACTGGGAGACCGGTGTTACCAGGCTTAAGGTTGACAACGACTGTAGGAGGTCATTTACACAAGGACGCTACGACAGTAAAACAAAATAGTTGGGTATCTGATTGGCCTTTCATTCACACAGAGACGGTGTTTAAGCGGGGTGAAAACCCTTGCATTGAGAAACGGCCTCCAGAGTGGAACAGAACAGATACGGTACTTCACAGCCATGTGAAGAGAAAAGTGTGAACTCTCTGGCTGCAATGATCTCACCACTTCCCCCCACGTACATTTGGACATACGTAGTAGCCCAGAACAGACGTAAACAACAATGGCGGCGGCTCACCTAATGCTATGTGTGCGTCGAGAACTACACAGGAGCAGTTCTAAACGAGGTCCGTCCAAACGAGACCATGTTTTAGTTTCCATTTTCGCTGCTGTTAAATGCAGAATGATGTTGGTGCATTCTTTCCTCTAAGACACTAAAATGTAAAATATGCAAAAATAGAACCTTGTTCTTTCACATAAAATAACCTTAATTTCACATAATAACCCTTTAAAAGGTTCCTCCACCAAACAAAAATTCTCTATCACTAACTCATTACCCAGCTCAAAAGAATTAAAAACATTAAAAGCATTATTGGAAGAAAAGAAATGAGAGAAATTGCAGATTGTCTCTGTGCTACTTTAAAGGTGGGATACCTAACTTTGGATTTATTTTTGGCCTCTGTCACATCCTCAGGTAACCCTTTACAGATGGAAAAGGGCAAAAGAAAAGACCATCTTCACTCAGCCAATCAGCTCTCTGGCCAAGAAGTCAGTGACTTACAGGGCAACTATGCAAACGGTAACACGTTTTCTTATATTAAAACATTATGTAGTGGACTGATTTGTTCCCAACATTTTACTGTCACAAGACTCCTTCTGTTGGGGCCAACAGCAAGAGGAACAAAGAAAGTTAGGTACCCCAGCTTTAAGAGCCAGATTAAGGATTTTCGGCAGATCAAGCCTCAGGCGGTGTGAGCAGCGGTTATGAGAAAGCTAATTTTTTACACAAACAAACAAACTACAAGATACTATTGAAACAAATTAAAAAATAATTGCAATGAGAGGTGTGGATGTATGCTGCTGCTTTATATTGTCCTATTAATCCAACAGTCAATTCAACAGCAAAGGCCCAGACAGCTTCAATGGTGGTTCTCTGGTTCTCTTGGTTCCCTGGGTCGCTGGTCTCTGGATCCCCTGGGTCTCTGGGATCTCTGGCGTCTGGGTCCCCTGGGTCCCCTGGGTCTCTGGTCCTGGTTCAGTCGTGATGAGGTCTTTACCTGTGGGTGATCTGGTTGTTGATGAGACCTGGGAATGTCTGCTCCGTCTCCTCGCTCAGAGAACCTCCTGTGGAGATTCATGTTAGTGGCGTGTGTTCATGGCGGTGACGTGTGTTCAGTGTGTGGGATTTGTTTCTCACCGTTATGACAGTTGTACATCCAGACTCGGTGGCCGTCGTATCGACACCTGCACTTCACAATGTTATTGGAATAATCAGACTCGGGCACCTCAAAGTTTGGGTTTATGACAATCTGCAGAAGACAAGACAAAAACATAACAAAAACACAACAAAACAAAACAGGAAGCAGAGACAAGAGTTCCTATAGTGGCTGTGAAATGAAAAAGACTTGCGAAAGACTCACGCAGCAGTGTGCTGCTGAGTGAATTTCAGATTCACGCCCGTAATAGAAGTAAGAAGCATACACACCATACGCCAACGCTCGAGCTGCGCTTGTCAACCCAAAATAGGAGCCTTGCATATTTTGGCTGCTCAGTTCCCAGTCAAAAGACATGGGACACATGTTTGTGCACTTGGCACTAGATGAGCTCCACACAATCACAGCACATGTTTTAAACATTAGACGGCAGTGTTCCCCATTACAGGTTAATGCAGGGCATCGTGCCTGCCACCTTTGTCACCCGCCTTAATTTCACCCCAATTCCTGCCTCATTGCCTGTAGAAACCCAACCCTGATCGCCCACGTGCCTCTCTATTGATACCAATACTGCCCCGCTTACCGGCAGACAAGTGACGATCAGTCTGTTAAACATACAGTATGTTCATTGGCTACAATGGTAGTATTGACCTGGCCAGACCTCATAAACAATGGTCAATTAATCCAATACAATGCGTTTCGAGAGAGGCGGCTCTCGGCCAATCAGAATGCGACTTTTTGCCTCTCATCAAGTTTGAAGAAAATTATATATTTTTTGACAACTCCCAAGTACAGATTGTAGAGGAGTGCACGTTTCTGGGTTTAACTCTGTCTGATGACCTGAAATGGGTTTTAAAACACTGACCGAGTCGTTAGGAAAGCTCGTCAGCGTCTCTACTTTCTGCGGAAACTTAGCGAATTTACCACTAACTCTAAGATTCTGCTTAACTTTTATCGCTGCACCATGGAGAGTTTACTTGTTGGTTCTGTGACTGTGTGGTTTGGAAACATCACAGACAAAGAAAAAAGAGCTTTAAACAAGGTGCTCCGCTCTGCGAAGAGGACCGTGGGCTGTGAGCTTCCTGTTCTGGAGGTTCTTTATGAATCCAGACTTTTAAACAAAGCTCTTAGGATTGTTAATGACTCTTCTGGCCACCCTGGGAAAGCCTTGTTCCAGCTTCTTCCCTCTGGCAGAAGATATCGTTCTCTGAGATGCAGGACATCTCGATATGCAAACAGCTTCTTTCCACAAGCTGTCATAAGTTTGAACAGAGCACTTTAATGATCTTGCACTTTGTATTGAAATTGTTTAGCCAATCGTTTTCACAGTGACAGCTGTTTTATTTGTTTGTTTGTTTGTTTTTTCTGTACTTTTAATGTTGTTTTATGTCTGTACTTGTGCACACTGGGGACTTTTGCTAATGAATTCCAATGTGGTTTTACTGCAAATGGAAAATAAATTAATCTGATCTGAATCTAATGGAGTCTAATAAAACACAGATTGTTCAAAATGGGGAAAATAACATATTGTTATATTTATTATATAAGACAAGATATGTTTATTTGTGAAGTACAGTTCACACAGTGCTTATTATTATTATAATTATTATCATCATAATAGTTATCCAATTATCCAAACCATGCTAATGTGGCTCTTTGATTTTATTGGAATTCAGTGACTTATCTCATCTGACATGGATGAGACAGGCTTGACAGTGATTCTGGACATCGTTTTTCTTTCTTTCATAAAGTCTCACGTCTGACCACAACAACCACAGAACAAGAGGACAAACACATACATGGGATAAACTACAGAGGGAGAGCAGCAGCCACCACACCTTTGTGTGCTCTGCTAGCTGCCAGTGTGAATACAAGGAGAGAAGAGGTGCGCGTCACTCAATGCGCTTGCGCTGAAAAGGGGGCTGTAGTTCTGACCACATTTTTCAGAGCAGAAATCGGATGTTACCTGGAAGATGTAGTCTCCGGGCTTGACCTCAGTGATGTCCACCCACTGACAGTCGATGTCGTGTCTGTACGTGTCCCAGCAGCCCACCGTGATGCCCTGGTCCCCAAAGTTTGCACACTCATATCTCTTTTCGATGCCTACAACACAACATAACTCTCTGATAAGGAAACAATATGTGAACCTACTTCATTTCTGACATGACATATGTGTTGGGATGACATCCGTATTATAATAGAAAATACTCTTCCTGTGTGTATTTCACCCCCTGCTGGTTGTGACACGCACACACACACACACACACACACACACACACACACACACACACACACACACTGTGGCTAACTTTAGAAGCCTCATTTCTGTAGATGATGTGCAGAGAGTTTGAGATTTCTACTCATCATGAACATTCACGTTTGAGATGTTCATTTTCCTGATTTGGTCATGAATACATAATCGAGAGTTTCTGGCAATACAACCACAATTACGACTTAGTTGAAATGTCTGTATACCAGAATTTGTATACAATCTTATGGCCCCAGAAAATAATGTCAAAAGGGAGGGGGCCTACCTTCGTCACACTCAGAGTCCTCCAGGCAGAAGCTGGCCTTGTGCCCCTCGGCCACTTTGGTCCCGTTCAGGCTGTAGAGGTCATAGAGGGTGAAAACCTCCATGCTGTGGTAGTGTCTGAAGACAAACACAACAGCAGACTTTTACTTGAGTGCTCCTGAGGGAACACACACTCACCACGCACCAAACAGCACGTTGGCTTATACAACAATCAGAATCAGAATCATTTTTATTGCCACGTAAGTAACAGGAGGTCACAGACTAGGAAATTGCTTTGGCTCAGTGCAACAGTCAAAAAGAGATAATAAAAATAAGAATAAAAAACACTTCTAAAGAATAAATTTAAATTTAAAATAGAGTTACAGTTACTATTTACAATATACAAGTGCACATGGTGCACACAATGTAAGGTGACAGCAGTACAGTGAAGTAAAGTGACGTATGATGGGCAGTAAAGTGACTTTATAAAGGGCGGGGGGACAGGTTAAGAAGTGTTCAAGAGTCCAACAGCAGAGGGGAAGAAACTGTTCTTGTGGCGGGAGGTTCTAGTCCTGATGGACCGCAGCCTCCTGCCTGAGGGGAGTGGTTGGAATAGTCCATGTGCAGGGTGAGAGGGGTCGGCTGTGATACGACCAGCCCGGCCTCGAGCTCGGGCGACGTACAGGTCCTGCAGCGATGGAAGGCTGCGGCCAATCACTTCCTCTGCAGAGCGCACAATGCGCTGTAGTCTCTGTTTGTCCCTGACTGTGGCTCCAGCGAACCACACAGTGACGGAGGAGGTGAGGATGGACTCGATGATGGCCGTGTAGAACTGCACCAACATCTGTGCAGGCAGCTTGGCTTTCCTGAGCTGCCGCAGGAAGTACATCCTCTGCTGGGCCTTCTTGATGAGGGAGCTGATGGTCGGCTCCCACTTGAGGTCCTGGGTGATGGTGGTGCCCAGGAAACGGAAGGACTCCACAGAGGTGATGGGGGAGTCCATCACGGAGGGTGGGGGTGGGGGGACAGTGCTCTTCCTGAAGTCCACAATCATCTCCACTGTCTTCTGGGCGTTCAGCTCCAGGTTGTTGTCACTGCACCAGGACACCAGCCGGTCCACCTCCCTCCTGTAGGCGGACTCATCGTTGTTGGAGATGAGTCCAATGAGGGTGGTGTCGTCCGCGAACTTGATCAGCTTCACGGAGTCGTGGCTGGAGGTGCAGTGGTTGGTGTACAGGGAGAAGAGCAGGGGAGAAAGAACACAGCCCTGTGGGGCTCCTGTATTTATAATCCGAGAGTCCGAGACATTCTTCCCCAGACGCACTCGCTGCTTCCTGTCCGTCAGGAAGTCAGTGATCCACCTGCAGGTGGAATCGGGCACGTTGAGCTGGGAGAGCTTGTCCTGGAGCAGGGATGGCAGGATTGTGTTGAAGGCAGAGCTGAAGTCCACGAACAGGACCCTGGCGTAGGTCCCCGGGGAGTCCAGGTGCTGTAGGATGTGGTGGAGGGCCAGGTTAATGGCGTCGTCTACAGATCTGTTGGCTCTGTAGGCGAACTGCAGGGGGTCCAGGAGGGGGGAGGTGAGGGACTTGAGATGGGAGAGAACCAGGCGTTCAAATGACTTCATGACGACAGACGTAAGTGCTACAGGTCTGTAGTCATTGAGTCCTGTGATCCTGGGCTTCTTCGGGACGGGGACAATGATGGAGGATTTGAAGCAGGCCGGGACATGGCAGGACTGCAGAGAGGTGTTGAAAATGTCCGTGAACACAGGAGTAAGCTCACTGGCGCAGTGTCTCAGAGTGGCCGGAGACACGTGGTCCGGGCCAGGAGCTTTGCGGGGGTGCAGCCTCAGGAAGAGTTGTTTAATCTCTTTAGCGGCTATTGTTAGGCTGGGGGCAGGGCTGATGGGTGGGTCGTTAGAGTAGTGGGGGGTGGGGGAGGGAGAGGTGTCAGGGGCAGCATCAAAGCGACTGAAAAATAAGTTCAGATCGTCAGCTAGCTTGTGGTCGTCAGCACAGGGGGGGGCTTTGGGTTTGTAGTTGGTGATCTCCCGTAGGCCCCTCCAGACAGAAGCAGTATCGTTGTTACCAAACTGCTCCTGTAGTCGTTCTCTGTGCCGGGACTTGGCTGCTTTCAGTTCTCTCCTGAACTGATATTTAGCTGCTTTGTAGCCGCTGCGGTCCCCCTCCCTGAAAGCAGACTCCTTTGCTTTCCTGAGCTGCCGGAGTTTAGCAGTGAACCAGGGTTTGTCATTGTTATAGATGACCCTGGTCCTTGTTGGAATGATGCTATCCTCACAGAAGTGAATGTATGACGTCACAGTGTCCGTATATTCATCCAAACTATCTGTGGCAGCTCTGAAAAGGTCCCAGTCTGTAGATTCCATGCATGCGCGCAGCTCTTCCACAGCTTCATCAGACCACACTTTGGAGCTCCTCATTGCAGGTTTTGAGAGCTTTAGTCTCTGTCTGTAAGCAGGAACCAGATGTATCATGGAGTGATCTGAGAAGCCGAGGGCTGGCTTGGGAACAGCGCGAAAAGCGCCGAGCACGGTGGTGTAACAGTGATCCAGAGTGTTCTCCTCTCTGGTCGGGCATTTGATAAACTGTCTGTATTTGGGTAATTCCTGGCTCAAGTTTCCCTTATTAAAATCCCCCAGGATAATAATCAGAGAGTCCGGGTATAAGCGTTCCATACACAGTACTTGCTCTGCGAGTGCGCGCTGAGCCTTGCGCGCGTCCGCGCATGGCGGTATGTAAACAGAGGCAAGAATGAATGAAACAATTTCGCGCGGGGAGTAATATGGTTTACAATGAATGAAAAGATATTCCAGAGCAGGAGAGCAGTGCTTGGAGATCACTGTCACATCGTTACACCAGTTTGTATTGACGTAGAAACACAGCCCTCCGCCTCTGCTCTTCCCTGAGAGCTGTTAGTATTAGATAGCAATATGGCCTACGTGCAGGACTGTACAAGGACTCTACAAGGACTCCATGTTATGACTATGATGTGACTGTCTCTTTGTGACACGTATGTCTTTCGATGTGTGATGTGACAATGACTATATAAACTGTGTACTGCCTTTATTCTGTCTGAGAGAAAGAAACAGAGTAAACCAGTGGAACTTGAGAGAAACTTAAATAAACTTCCAGAGTTTGGCACACCACGATCCGTCTCTGTCTGCCTAAATCCTAACAGATTTGGTGGAGAATGCGCGGCTCGGTTTGTGCCATTCTCTGGATTGTTTTGGGGGAGTTTGCTCTGTTTCTTTTCCTCTGCGTGAGAGATCGGCATGCTGTGTCTGGGAGCGGGGATTCCAGCAGGCTGGAAGAGCTGTTCCTGGATGCTTCTTGTCGCTTCTGTCACTTTTGTTTTTTAAATTGAAGATTCCGACGCGGAAAAGAGTTGGCAGACCTCTCGGACAGTCCTTGGATCCTGTTTGACAAGAATAAGGTAAGCAGACACCTTTTTTAATATGTAAAGTCTGCATAATTGGATATTAGCTAAATTTTGGTCTGTTTTTGGGGTCTGTCAAACTCTCTAAATTGTATTTTGAAGAAGTCTCGGGTTAAAGTCCCTTTGAGCCTCGGGGTTAAAGTCCCTTTGAGAAAGTCTCGGGGTTAAAGTCCCTTTGAGCCTCGGGGTTAAAGTCCCTTTGAGAAAGTCTCGGGGTTAAAGTCCCTTTGAGCCTCGGGGTTAAAGTCCCTTTGAGAAAGTCTCGGGGTTAAAGTCCCTTTGAGCCTCGGGGTTAAAGTCCCTTTGAGAAAGTCTCGGGGTTAAAGTCCCTTTGAGCCTCGGGGTTAAAGTCCCTTTGAGAAAGTCTCGGGGTTAAAGTTCCTTTGAGCCTCGGGGTTAAAGTCCCTTTGAGAAAGTCTCGGGGTTAAAGTCCCTTTGAGAAGAAGCTTCAGGGTTAAAGTCCCTTTGAGAGAAACCATGGTGTAGAATTAAAAGTAATTATAAAAAGGGAAACGTTAAACACTAAAGAGTGCCTTTTGTTACTAGTGTGGAAAGTGATCACTTCTAGATTTGGATGACAAAAGTATAAAGAACAACATCAGTTATATTCGCTTAACAAAGTAATCTTGAAAGTTATTCTTCTGTATCTTTTTGCCTGTGTGTGCACATCTCTATCTGCTGCCGTTGTCAGGGAAACGGCCCCCACCTTCGCTGCTCTGGCTCTGAATCAAAGCTACTGCTTTAGGATTTTTGGCTTTTCATAGTAGTTATTCCGTTAAATTTGCTAAATTTGCCATTTGAACATTGTGTTAGACACAGTTAAACGTTTTTAAACACCATTAGGGAATAGAAGTTTTGAATTAGTATGTTTTTGAAACCCACAGATTAGTACAAAAAGCTTTGCTTTTTTTTTTTAAATCTGCTGCTTATTTTGTGAGTCCATTATTGTATCTCTGATATATTTCATAGCTGTTTGTGAGAATTTTTTTTATGTTTTTATTTTAGTTACAAAAGCCGTTTTTCAAACATTTAAATTAGAATCTGTGTTAAAAGTGATTATTGATTATAGACTTCGTCTAAAAAAGAAAGAGGGAATTAGGAATAGAACAGGATAGCTGTAAAAGTATTATTAAGTTAAACTGTGACCCAATTTACAGTCTAAAAGCTGCGAGTTTTGTGAGTTTTGTTTTGTCTATAGCTCTGGCCTTGCAGCTGCTGCTCACTGCAGGGCGAGCAGAGTTTGATAGTGTCTTCCAATTCAAAATGTTTTTAAAAGTTTATTGAGTGCATTTGAAGAATGCAGCAATTATTTTAAATTAGTAGAAATAGTATGCTGAGATAAATATGTGTAAAAGGGAACAGGCCATAAAGTGAAACCAAAGTGGTTTCAAGATTAAAAACATCCACACAGTACAAAAGTATTTAATCATCGTTTTAAAGTTTAAAACGGTTGTTTGTTTTGAGTATAATTGTTGTTTTGATAACTTCTTTAGTTTCTGGTTTAAAATGTCAGCATTAGTAGGTATAAGGAATCTTTATTTTACATAGCGCTTGGGGAAAACCAGCACGCGCCTTCATAATTGTTTTGACTTCAGAGAGAAAAAACAATATCATTCACAATCTTGTTGTTTTTAAATTGACTCATAAGGTGGTTTTCCTAGAACCAAGAGCACAAACTGTACTGGGTAAACTGGGATGCTGGACACTGGACACCAAAGCCAACCCAGCCAGGTCACAGATCTAAGAGCAAAGGGAAATGCCACCTCCTTGCCCCTCCCCACGCCACTGCAGAACTGAGTGGGTGTGAGAGAGACCGGGGCCATGAAAAGAGGGTATCTGGAGACGTGATGGGTGGAGCATCAGGGAGAGACCTGAATGAGAGTTGAAAGTGTGTCCAGTTGGTTTGCATCACCACAGTGTGACCTTTGACACCTACAGGTGGTTCGAGGAGTCTGGAGAAACAACCCCAAAATTCACATACACACACACACATACACACATACACACACATACACTCACACATTCACATTTACATATAGATACATGAAAAAGCAGAACATGAGAAAAAAGCATTTTAAAAGTTTACTCCAATGTAAACACATATTTTTAATTGTCTATCACTTGAATCTTTAGTTGAATCAGTATTTTTTGAGACCAGAAATGTTCATTTGAATTCTATATTGTCATGGACATAATTGACCTCTGTCCTGACACTTTTGATTTGTTGATTTTGTACTGTGTGAAGTAATTACATTGATGATAATTAGATCTGATAAAAACACAAATTAGAGAAGTAAACTGCGCTTGCTTTTGTCTGAGGGACAGAAGCAACAGCATGAATAGAAATTGTGTTAAAGTAGAATCAAAGTGATTTAACCATAGAGAGTAACTACTGCATAACAAGCTGTGTACAGGAACTGAGGGACACTGCACCATTGACCAGAAGTGCATCGCCAAATGACCTGATGTGCTTCAAACTGAAAAAGACTGTATCTGGAGATCTGATGTGCATCTGGAGTGACCAAAACCATGGCTTGGACCCTACTGATGTCCAAGATGACATCTCTATTATGACCTGACCTGATGACGACTGAGACTCACCCTTAGGGGGACCCTGAGGACCCTGAGGATCTGAGAACCTTGGAGAGAAAAAATGGGGAGTGATGTTTATATTATTGAAATCATGCCATTGATGAGTGCTAAATGAGACAGATACTCATGATTCTTTCTTTTGTTTTTTGTTTGTCCCTAGCTTCTGGACATCTGATGATCTATTGGACACAGCCATTTGCAGAACAAGAACCAGCCAATGAAAACGTCTATTGCCGATGCTATTGCTACAACCAGAAACCTGTGACCAAATGCAATATACATGTTAAGTATTCAGACATCTGACAGACAAAAAAATTGACTTTTTTAGTCTGGGAGACTGAGCAACAGTTAAAATGTTTTAAAATGATAAAGTATTAGTATTGTAGCGTTTTTAGTAGTAGTTAGAAAGAGTAGAATTTGACTTCCTTTGTTTTTCATAAACACATTTCCACATAAGAGTTAAAATAGTACCCTACAATGTTATCCTTTTGATAGAGCAGATATAATATTAGAATCAGAGACAGTCCTGCCAGATCTACAAGCAACTGCTCATCCTTCTACTCATTACACCAGCAAAAAGACCCACATCTAATCCACCAATAACCACAGGACTGCAAGTTAAAAAGCCGGAGACGCCACTTTCCCGGCTTCTTGTAGTTTGGCCAAACTTTGTAGCTGCATGGTGCTGTCGACTAACGCACCTGTTCGCAATACTTGCGTTGTTCTGGATGGGGGGATCGCTTTCGGCTATCGTTGTTGCTCGTGCGCGTGGCCCGGGCTTTCCTCCGCTGGGTGCTCGGTGTATGTCTCATCCTCTGCGGGCTCTTCTGCGGGCTGGCTCCGTGGGGCCCTCCGCGGTTTCTGCGGCTGCTAGTGTCCTCGTGGTCTGCTGGTCCGTGCGTGTCCTGGCTCCGATTTGGCGGTCGGCTGCCGCGTTGTCCCGTTGCTTTCCCTAGTCTCCTGAATAGTGAGTAAGTGAGTAGTGTGCGCAACGCGGACAGATTATCCCGGTGTCTTGGATGCAGGCGGCTGGGTTTTTGCCCTACGCAATTGTGCTTGGCTTGGTTGCAGGCTCCGTTTTCACACGTGTTTGAGCTAACTGAGGGGCAATGCATATTAAATGGCACTCAATCTCTATTGTCTGAGGGATATAAGAGGAGCAATGTGCATTATTCAGATTCATGTTCTGACACTTGCAGTAAAACCACGTTGGAAAAATGTGCAAAGACTACCCATCGTGCTCCAGACGGCACACACCAGAGCTCTTGCCACGGCGCCATCTTTACAGAATTAATCTCATTACTCGCAGGTCACTATTGTTAAATGAATGTATTTAATTCGTCTAATCTGCAGGAGGATAAAAGGGGGGGAGGGGCCATGCATTTAAATAGCTAGGTCACTAGTATTTTATACTTAGGTAAACTAAACTGCAGTTGTTGCATTTTGAAAGTGCAGCAGAAAGAAAAAGGGCCCAATGTGAATCTGCAATGGGTTTGAAGTGGAGTTGGAGCTAATGAACGCATGGAAAAGTGATCGTTCACGCGTATCTGCCATAACCAAAGCAGCAAGATGGCTCCAGGGGACATCTGTTATTCGCATGGGAATGTTTCGGATTCGGGTTGATTTATTTCCTCAGGTACTTAAACAACCATGGGCATGGTTCTCTGACGCGCGCTGCTGCGGTCCCTGCTGCCGTTCCTACTGATGCCTGTTCCCGCTGCTGCCTGTTCCCGCTGCTGCCTGTTCCTGCTGCCGCTCCTGCTGCTGCCTGTCCTGCTGCTGCCTGCTGCTCCTACTACTACATGTGCCGCTCCTGCTGCTGCCGCCTGTCCCTGCTCCTGCTGCTCCTACTACTACATGTGCCGCTGCTGCTGTTCCTGCCGCTCCGCGGGCTCCCGGGCGGCACCTGTCTCTACGGCTCGGCTCTTTCAGACACGTATGTAACCTGGCTCACGGAGACCAGCGGCGCACGCTGGCGTGACATGTCTGTTGTTCGTATGAATCGCATTGTGGTGCTACTGCTCCTGCTAATGCTGCTTCTGCTGCTTCATACTGCTACCGCTACTGCTGCTACTGCTGCCGCTAATGCTGCTATTGCTGCCGCTGCTGCTTCATACTGCTACTGCTGCCGTGCTGCTGCTGCTTCTTTACTTTGACACCTCTCTTCACTTCGCATCTCTTTTACTGAAACACTAAACAGCTTCAACAATATTCTACTGCTGTGGCTTTGATACAGGATTATTGCTGTCATTATCTACGGATGCTGCAACCGCTGCTGCTGCTGCTTCATACTGCTACTGCTGCTACTGCTGCTCCTGCTAATGCTGCTTCTGCTGCTTCATACTGCTACCGTTACTGCTGCTACTGCTGCCGCTGCTGCTTCATACTGCATCTGCTGCCGTGCTGCTGCTGCTTCATGTACTTTGACATCTCTCTTCACTTCGCATCTCTTTTACTGAAACACTAAACAGCTTCAACAATATTCTACTGCTGTGGCTTTGATACAGGATTATTGCTGTCATTATCTACGGATGCTGCAACCGCTGCTGCTGCTTCATGCTGCTCCTGCTAATGCTGCTTCTGCTGCTTCATACTGCTACCGTTACTGCTGCTACTGCTGCCGCTGCTGCTTCATACTGCATCTGCTGCCGTGCTGCTGCTGCTTCATGTACTTTGACATCTCTCTTCACTTCGCATCTCTTTTACTGAAACACTAAACAGCTACAACAATATTCTACTGCTCTGGCTTTGATACAGGATTATTGCTGTTATTATCTACGGATGCTGCAGCTGCTGCTGCTGCTACTGCTGCTGCTGCTTCATACTGCTACTGCTGCTGCTTCATACGGCTACTGCTGCTACAGTAGGTCCCATTTCGTTTTGTCGCCTTTCACGCGTGAATCACACGAGACTCACGTGTGATTCACGCGTCTTTTATTTGTTTTTTTCCCAGTGATGCTGCAATGACCCAAACAACCACCAGGTGGCACTTGTGAGCAGAGAACATTGGCTTCTCACTGCTCATTATTCTCTCTTCACCGGATGATTTACTGTGGTTATAGCTCATTGATAAGGAGATGGACTGTGGTGCCAGAGGACTTAGGTTCAAGTACAGGCTGAGACACTTTTGATTTTGTTAACGTTTACATTTTTTCTAAAACATAGAAGGTCCAATGCCCCAGAAAAAAATAATAATAACCACACACGTTTATTGCAGTAATTTTTGTTAATACTTTTCATGAGGAGTTAGTGGACATGTGTGCCTTTAATATGAGCGGCCTTTGTGGGAATGGTTATATTCAAAGTATTAGAGTAAAATGAGTTTGTAAAACACCTGCGGCGCAGCGACGCGAAGCAGGAGCCGTAGTTCTGAGCGGAGCCAGAGCAGAGCCAGAGGTCTACAGAGATCAGAGAAGTATTTGGTACTGGCTCACTTAGATTCAGAGACACGCAGGTCTCCAGTGAAGCAGATACAGACATTATTAGTGACAGGAGTCCGCGCCACAATAGTCCACAGTCACCCACAGTTTACGTCCTCCGTGTGGCCACCGCGGTAAAGAGGTCCGGCTTTTAGGAGTCAGCGGTAAAGCGGTCCGCACATTAAAAGCGGATAGCCTTTACAGATTACAGCAACATTGGAAAGAGAAGACGTGGGGATGAGCCGCCACAATGCACTGTTTAACATAAAGCGGCCACCCGCTTTGAATGTGCGGACCTCTCTACCGCTGACTCCGAAAAGCCGGACCTCTTTACCGCGGTGTGCGGCCACAGTGGAAACATTTAGCGAACACCAGACAGGAGACGTGGTGAAGGGGACAGGGGGATCATAACACCGGGCATATGGGTGAATGCAGCAGGGTTAAACAACCGCGGGGAACGCAGGAGACGTGGCAGAAACCACGAAAGAAAACGCACCGCTAATCTGCCTTTACGGACGGAGATGATGATGATGATGAAGGCAGTTCTTTAGAGAAGATAATCCATAAAAGTGGATCAGAAATGTTGAAGAGCCTGTTGTTTATTGTTGAGACAATCTGACAAGTTCTGAGCCCATTCATTTAATCGCTCTGTTTCTAAACGATGAATTCTGGAGCCTCATTTCCACTGAGATAAACTGTATGCCACCAGGTCTTTTGAAAGGGTAATATTGAAACCAAAGTGCAGATTTCATGACTGGTAAACTATAAGCAGTGCCATCTTGATCATTGAAGGTCTAATACAGTTCCATATGGCCGTGGACCAGTGCTAAAATATTCTATATAAATTTGATCAGTGAATTTATTTCTATCCCACATTGTGTTTTCATACTAAAGATATTTCACGTAGACTGTTGATGGTATTCCCTGATCTCAAAATACACTCTCAAACTACATCTTTTTGAAATCTTTATACAATAATTAACATTTTCCAAAATGGCCACCACCTTGATGACGTCACAATATGCAAATTAGATGACGAATCAACATCCATCCCAAAGTTTGGTTCATACTGAAGATAGTTCTCATTTACAAAATGCCTTTATCTCAAACTTTAAAGTTATAGCCTTTTGAAATCTTGAAATCGAAATTGTAATTTTTTTTGAAAAAAATGGGCTTAGTGCTGTGTGAAAATCCCTCGTCACAGGCCTGGGCTCCGCACCGTGCTCCTCTTTGCTGTCATCGTTGCAACATGTCCAGAAGTTCAACTTTTTAGCACTAACCATGTTGTGGGTTTAGTCCATGGTTTTGTCAAGGAGATAATTAGCATACAACACTTACAGTCACACTGCAATCAGACATGGATTTACATTTGTCAGGCTGAATGCTGTGATACAGGAAACACGGCACAGAGATGACCCCTTAGCCAATCAGGACGCAGAACACAATACACTGGTTCTTCCTTAGCCAATCAGGATGAACACACCAAGTTCATATACAGTGAAAATCACGCTTAAAACTAAATCTGCAAGACCTCAAAAAAGAGAACCGCTATTCAGCTGAGGAGACTCCTATTCAGAACACATTATTCCTGTATGGAAGTTTCTGATTTGGTGTTTTTATGTAATTTTTTTACTATCATCATGTTTCAGATTATAGATTAGACAGTGAGCCAGATCAGATGTATCCCAATTAGGGCTGGGATAAACGATTATTTTTTAAACGATTAATCTAGCGATTATTTTTTCGATGCATCGATTAATCTAACGATTATTATTTTCGCTTCGATTCGATTTCAATTCGATTCGATTCTCGATTATCTCCCCATTAATTGACCAATATTGATGTATACATGTTGATTTAAATATTTTAATGAAAAAAACATGAATTCCTTCACAAAAAATATGTATTGCTTGCTCTTAAAATTCAAAAATAAGACATTCTTAGAGGTAGCATAAAACCTTAAAGCCTCGAAAACACAGCTTACTGAAAAAAGTGCATCTTATCATTCTTGAAACAAACATTTGATGCTTAGCATTCAATAAAAATATGAAAAAGTTCAGCCAAATACTTGTGTAGAGCAACTAAAAGAAAACAGTAACCAATGTAAACTTGAAGGCTTTAAGCTAAACAAAGAGTGCTTTTCCAGCAAAAACAGTGGGAGCCATCAGCCTGTCATGGCGTCCTTCCTGAACCAACAGAGTTTAACATTTAAGTTGAAGACACATAGGCCTATATTACTGAAGTCCATTAATTAAAGTGCATCTCTTAAATTCTTCATTCATATAAAAATAACAGCCAAAACTCTGCCACTCACCTTTTTCTTAAACTCAAAATTCAAAAATAAAATTCAAGTAAGAGTGTACAAGAGAAAAACAATGCATTGTGTAGCAAATAAAAAGGTCAACCAGTCATCCTTTCTTTTAGAGTTACTGAAAGAATACAGTAGAAGTCATCTCAGAGGACTTAAAACAACATTGAAGTCACCAACACAGATCAGAGAATCAATCAACAGTTAAACACATTAAGGATATTGAACACATGTTGAAAAATGTCCATATACGGCGGGCATGACAGTGAATAATACATGTAGGGGCTATTACGGGCGCCAATATT
Organism: Knipowitschia caucasica; assembly: GCA_964034765.1. Classification (NCBI taxonomy): domain Eukaryota; kingdom Metazoa; phylum Chordata; class Actinopteri; order Gobiiformes; family Gobiidae; genus Knipowitschia; species Knipowitschia caucasica. The sequence continues at coordinate 15,037,620 of OZ035831.1, forward strand.
CCGTTTGATACAAAGAAAGACAGACTAGTTGTAAGCTGTAGAGTTGCCACAGGACGCGTCATCAGCCTACGTCAGCACCCGCGAACTGCTATGAAAACATTAGCTTTGTGGTTCCACAGGCGCAGTTGACTGCTTAAACTAAACTTTGCACGAAACTTTGACTCTTAAAACCCACATGTGACAAAACGGAACCATCAACATCTCACCTCAAATTGCATTAAAAGTGACATTTGTGTCTGAATTTGTTCGTATTTTAACTTTTAAAGAAATTCACGGTCCGCCATCTTGGTTTGCTTCGGCTGCCGTGAGACGCGCATGCGCAGGTTTGCATTACATCATAAACAGCTGAGGCTGTGCATCTCTTCAAGGCAGTGTATCTCAGCGTTACACCGGCTTGCACTTCTCTAACACGGCACTCGCATTGCTACCGCTCGCCGCCATCTTTGTTTTGTGTGTGACGCACCGACGCGCATATTATACGTCGGTGTATTTTTTGCGTCGACGTCACCGATTGCGTCGACGTCACCGATTACGTCGACGCGTTGTCCCAGCCCTAATCCCAATGAAAATAATGTTATTGCATTCCCCCTCTGGAGGAAACCCTGGTAAGTATTGTTAATGTATCTGAAGAAGATGACATGTCTGGGATCGCGTCTTTAATTCCGACAGAAGACATGTTTTATTGTCGATGGTAGAGACAGCACGAACAACACACACACAGAATGCAAGTGTATTATACAGAGCGGAGGCATGGAGACCTCCAATCAGCAGCTTCCACGGTGCCAGTAGCTTGGCCTTCAGATAGACAAAACAAGGGAAAAGTACAGGCTTCTGCACATTGATAGAATGATGAGTTTAACTTGAACAAAAGTTGCTTCAAAGTGTTATGAAATCTCACATTCCCCCCTCTGGTCATACATTCACGTGTGACCATCAGGATCGATAAACAGCAACATAACATCATAACTCAATACTTCAAAAACTCATAAACTTGGTACTTCACTCGGTACTTCAAAAAACTCAGAACTCGGAATACTTCAAAAACTCAGAAAACTCATAAAACATGTTCAGATCTTTCATAAAACTTGTCAACAATCTTCAGTAAAATACCAAACTTCATCAGTCGATGGTGGTTCCAGATATTGCTTTGAAAACAGTCTCTCCCACTTCTCCGTGTTGGTTTCTTCAGGCTGCATTTGTGTCGAGCCATGAATTCTTCTCTGACGTGTCTTTCAATCACACGTTTCAGCTTCAGTGTCCAGATTCAGAAATCCAATTCAGTCCAAATGATGTCCAAATTCAGATATCCAATTATTCTAAATTATGTCCAAATTGTGTAATCCAATTTTTCCAAATGGTGTCCATGCAAAAGAGGACGATGGTATTGTCCATGTCTCAGCAGCTCACAGCAGGCCTGACTGGAATCAGGGGCTGTGCAGATTGTCCAAGTGCTGATCCAGATGCATTCTCTTGAGGTTTCTCAGTTTTGGCTTAAAAAAAAACAACACATTTTTGTGTAAAAAAAATAAGTCTTCTGTTCACTAGATGTTACAGACAAGGCCCGCATCCTCCACCACCTGAAGAAGATGACATAGTCTGGGATCGCGTCTTTCATTCAGACAGAAGATATGTTTTATTGTCGATGGTAGAGACAGCACGAACAACACGAACAACAGAATGCAAGTGTATTATACAGAGCGGAGGCATGCAGTCCTCCAATCAGCAGCTGCCACAGTGCCATGTAGCTTGGCCTTCAGATAAACAAAACAAGGGAAAAGTACTGGCTTCTGCACATTGATAGAATTATGAGTTTAACTTGAACAAAAGTTGTGAAGAAGATGACATAGTCTGGGATCGCGTCTTTAATTCAGACAGAAGACATGTTTTATTGTCGATGGTAGAGACAGCACGATCAAAGCACACGATCACAGATACAATAGAATGCAAGTGTATTATACAGAGCGGAGGCATGGAGACCTCCAATCAGCAGCTGCCACGGTGTGCTTGTAGCTTGGCCTTCAGATAGACACAACAAGGGAAAAGTACTGGCTTCTGCACATTGATAGAATGATGAGTTTAACTTTAACAAAAGTTGCTTAAAAGTGTTATGAAATCTCACATTCCCCCCTCTGGTCATACATTCACGTGTGACCATCAGGATCGATAAACAGCAACATAACATCATAACTCTGTCATGGTGTGGACTTTTTGGATTATTTTAACCTGGTTTTATTTACTTTTAGTTCTCTTGTATTTTGAGTTTTCCTGATTCCAGTGTGTCCTGTTGATTGTCAGCCCCGCCCTAATGTGATCCACCTGTGTCTCCTGTGTGTGTGTATATATACCCTGTGCTTTTCCCCACTTGTTGTCCGTCCATTGTCTCTACCAAGTTTGTCTTGTCTAGTTTTTCAGTTCTGGATTTTTGTGCCTTTGTCTCTCTGGATTTTGATTTTTATTAAATTACATTTGATTTTCAGTCCTGCATTTTGGGTTCCCTTTTTCTTCATGCAACCACGTGACAAACTCAATACTTCAAAAACTCATAAACTTGATACTTCACTCAGTACTTCAAAAAACTCAGAACTCGGAATACTTCAAAAACTCATAAAACATGTTCAGATCTTTCATAAAACTTGTCAACAATCTTCAGTAAAATACCAAACTTCATCAGTCGATGGTGGTTCCAGATATTGCTTTGAAAACAGTCTCTCCCACTTCTCCGTGTTGTTTCTTCAGGCTGCATTTGTGTCGAGCCATGAATTCTTCTGTGACGTGTCTTTCAATCACACGTTTCAGCTTTAGTGTCCAGATTCAGCAATTCAATTCAGTCCAAATTATGTCCAAATTCAGATATCCAGATTGTTCCAAATCATGTCCATGCAAAAGAGGACGATGGTATTTTCCATGTCTCAGCAGCTCACAGCCTGACTGGAATTAGGGGCTGTGCAGATAGTCCAAGTGTGCTGGTCCAGATGCATGGTTTGTCTTGAGGTTTCTCAGTTTTGGCTTAAAAAAAAACACTTTTTGTGTAAAAAAAAAGTCTTCTGTTCTCTAGATGTTACAGACAAGGCCCGCATCCTTCCACCACCTGAAGAAGATGACATAGTCTGGGATCGCGTCTTTAATTCAGACAGAAGACATGTTTTATTGTCGATGGTAGAGACAGCACGATCAAAGCACACGATCACAGATACAATAGAATGCAAGTGTATTATACAGAGCGGAGGCATGGAGACCTCCAATCAGCAGCTGCCACGGTGTGCTTGTAGCTTGGCCTTCAGATAGACACAACAAGGGAAAAGTACTGGCTTCTGCACATTGATAGAATGATGAGTTTCACTTTAACAAAAGTTGCTTCAAAGTGTTATGAAATCTCATAGTTGCTTCAAAGTGTTATGAAATCTCACATATCCATGGAAATTGAATTTGGTACATGTTTTGTGTAGGTAATGGATATGTATGTGATTGGCTGAAAAATCACACGTGGCCAGCCCACGTGGGATTACTCCCCATTGGATGAAATCACTACTTTCAAATAAGTATAATCTCTCGTGATTGGCTGGCAGATCTGTCACTGTTGGTCACCCTGCCTCATAATTAATGTAATAATACTTATATAAATATATATTTATTCATATTATGCTGCATATATTGTATCCTATGTAGGCTACTACACTATTATTAGGCCATCAATGACATGAATTAATTTATAGAGGAAATGAACTGAATGAACTGTTTTATGGCAATAAAACAGCCGTTTTAATGCCATACACACACACACACATATATATATATATATATATATATATATATGGTGCTACTTTGAACCAAGAATATAACACATATTTTCAGTTGGTTCATACTTTTTCTTTTAGGTATGTACATAATTCCAGATGAGTTTATTCAGTGTACAGCATTGAGCAAAGTTGAGCATTGTGCACCCCCTCAACCCTGATTAGCATTTGTATAGCTCACAGCATTCCCATTTACATGTTAAAGCCTCCTGTGGAGGAGGGAGGAGGGGACAACAAACTACCGTCAACAGCCGAATCCCAGAAGTTTCACAGTAATATACAGGGCCGAAAAGAGACAAAAATCACACTTTTCATGCAGTGATTGCAGTGATGGGCAAGCTACTTGATTTGTGTAGTGAGCTAAGCTACAAGCTACTCTACAATAAATTCAGCTTCACTACACAGAAGCTACCACCCATACAAATGTAGCAAGCTAAGTTACAAAATTCTGTCAAAAGTAGCTTGCTATATAGAAGCTATTTTCAATTAAACAAACTGCAGTTCATGCAATTTTATATTTTCCTGCATTAACATATTTTCTCATTTCTTATTTTTTGCACAATTCTTATCCATGCCAAATGTGACATGTAAATTTCTCCTGTGTGAGATTAATAAAGCTTATCTTCTTATTTGAGATAAACTGTCAGTCAGATAAAGGTTAAATTTTTTTTGATATTTATTGAACAATAGCCCAAAACACCAAAAACAACAAAGAGTAGGCATCTGAAAACATATTTCTTTTCGCTCATCTCAACTAGAGTGACGTACTTTTGGAGGTATGGCCACGGTACAACACTTTGAGAGTCCTTATCATGGTCCTCCTCCACCGCGGCGGCTCCTGGGCTCTCTGCCATGCTTTTGCTTCCCCCAGTAGCGCGCGCGCATGTGTGTGTGTGTGTGTGTACGTTCGTGTGTGTGTCGTTACCAAGCCCTGCGCATGCGCATCAGCATTCTGTCTTTCTATATGTTTGTTTTATGCTGCGGGAAAATGCTGTAATATATGAACATCAGAGATGTCCGTGAGAAAATAGCTTTGGCGGACGCTAAAATAAAAGCAATGTAATTATACATAGTTTATGCAAAATAAATAAGCAATTGATGTCCAAAATAGGAGTGGGAAGAATGGATGTTGCAACGTATTTCTTCAGCGTATCAACATCAGGGTTTGCTCAAGAGGATATCAACTTTCAATTTTATTTATTCCCTATTTTTTAGACAAACATGTAAAAGTTCCACATCAAAAAGAGACTAACATTATTTTAATTGGGGTACATGTGGTCTTAAATGATTATTTTTACAATTAAGCTATAATCTGCAAAAAAACGTCTTGACCTTCATCTTTTACCGTTTTTAGAGCAATCTGTCATAGAATGTGATAACATGCAATAAATACAAAAAGACATGGCGGGGATCGAACCCGGGTTCCTACATTGTAAGCGCACAGCTTAGACCTCTAGACCACCGATTCACACGAGCAGAAACACTGTGAAGAACGGACTCAAACTAGAAAATTCTGCATCACACGTGAACTTTTATCAGCTGTCTCAATTGTTCAAAGGCATCCCGATATAAATCCTCGTTTTAGTCTTTGTTTTGTCATTAATGATTTGAGAGTCATAACAAGACCTTTTTTAGTTCTGCGCCACATGTGTGCGTCACTAGGCAAAACTGGTTTGCACGCAGTCTTATATCTGAGCGTTTAAGTCGCTGGCAGAGCTAAAGCGGACTTAACCTGCCACCTAGTGGCGATAGGATGTAATATGTTTCACGCAGCTGCGTGATTCATGAAAAGCGTGAATGAAGACGACAAAACGAAATGGGACCTACTGTACTGCTGCTGCTGCTTCATTTACTTTGCCATCTCTCTTCACTTGCATCTCTTTTACTGAAACACTGAACAGCTACAACAACATTCTACTGCTGTGGCTTTGATACAGAATTATTACTGTTATTTTCTAAGGACGCTGCTGCTGCTGCTGCTGCCGCGGCTTGATACAGGACTATTGCTGTTATTATCTGAGGTTACTGCTGCTGCCGCTGCTGCTACTGCTACTGCTGCAACCCACTCTCTCAGAAGCTTATCCTGCTTCTAATGGATGCAGCCCGGCTGAGTATGCCGCGCTGCGCTGGACTCGCACCTATGCTCCCAGGGTCGCTTCGGCGGTCGTGCTTCATCTCTCTACTTAATCTTCTGATCTATCAGATGCAGCTGGCCAAGTAGCTGCGCTGAGCCGTCAATCGGACTCCTAATCAAAGGCATCCATACCTGTATTCTTCACTCTTCTGATCGCAGGCTCCCCATCATGCTGCCCATCCTGCAGCGGCGCTGAACTCCGGCTCATCTTCCAAGTACATGTCTGCCCTCCTCGCAGCATCTTCCTGCTCTCCTTCTATGGCTTCTCTGCATAGGCGTCTCACCATTGCTCACTCAACCTTCATGCGGTCCGAGACACGGCTTTCCCGACCATCCTACTATCCTGATTATCTACTCTCCAACCCAAGATTCTGAGCGTAAGGGCGCCTGCAACATCAATGGCCCTCTCCGATATGTCTCTGCCCCTACAGGTCTCCGCTTCTACACGGACGCTGCCCCTTCCGTGGGTTTTGGGGGATTCTTCCAGGACCATTGGTTTGCCGAGCGTGGCCGCTACTTTCCACCGGAGCATCTCCTTGCCCTACCCGAGATATTCCCAGTGGTCGTGGCCTGTGCGCGTGGAATCACACGTGGCAGAGAAAGAGGATCTCTGTCATGCGTGATAATCTCGACGTAGTGGAAGCATTAAACAAAGGTCGCTCTTCTCACCCAACATAATGTCCCCTGACCATTTCAACCTTCATCTCAAACATTTAAAGATCAAAGGCGCCTGCAACACAATAATAGCTCGCTCCGACACATCTCTCTGCCCCTACAGGTCCATGATGCGTTACACTCGCCTCCGCCGCAAAAAGATTTTAACGGACCTCTAATTCCCGCTCCAGACAACCTTCCCATGACAGCAACCTGGTTCAGAGCTCAGCTAAGATCCCTACTGCTCCTCTGCAATTTGTCTCCCCAGCTCTATACAGCCCACTCCTTCAGGATAGGCGCTGCCACGCGCGCGACCTCGCTGGGGCTCCCCCACTCTTCTCTGCAACAGCTGGGGCGCTGGTCCTCTTCGGCTTTCTCCACCTACATCAGGCCAGATGCGACCGCTATCATGGCAGCACAACGTCTACCGGCTTCCTCGTAAGCTCCCTGCAAAGCAAGTAAGCAATAAGACTCTGGTGGCGGCACGCACTTTCCTCAAACGCTCAAAGATTCCCCTGTTGCAGCATCTGGCTGAACATGCGCGTGCGCGCATGTTCTCAGCTTGCTCAAAGATTCCTCTGCTTCAGCGTCTGGCTGAACATGTGCGTGCGCGCATGTTCTCAGCTCGCTCAAAGATTACCCTGCTTCAGCGTCTGGCTGAATATGAGCATGCGCTCATATTCTCAGCTCGCTTAAAGATTGCCCTGCTGCAGCGTCTGGCTGAACATGCGCATGCGCGCATGTTCTCAGCTCGCTCAGATTCCTCTGCTTCAGCGTCTGGCGAATATGAGCATGCATCTCATATTCTCAGCTCGCTCAAAGATTCCCCTGCGGCAGCGTCTGGCTGAACATGCGCGTGCGCGCATGTTCTCAGCTCGCTCAAAGATTCCTCTGCTTCAGCGTCTGGCTGAACATGCGCGTGCACGCATGTTCTCAGCTCGCTTAAAGATTCCTCTGCTTCAGCGTCTGGCTGAACATGCGCGTGCGCGCATGTTCTCAGCTCGCTCAAAGATTCCTCTGCTTCAGCGTCTGGCGAATATGAGCATGCATCTCATATTCTCAGCTCGCTCAAAGACTCCCCTGCTGCAGCGTCTGGCTGAACATGCGCATGCGCGCATGTTCTCAGCTCGCTCAAAGATTCCCCTGCTTCGGCGTCTAGCTGAATATGAGCACGCTCATATTCTCAGCTCGCCCTGCCTAAACAAACACGGGCCCCAGCGGACGCAGCCTGGCTGAGCGACCGTGCGAGAAGCCTCTCACTCATGCTCTCAGGCCCGCGCAGTACGTCCTGCTATCCCAATCGCAGGCCCGCTTTTTGGGGATTATGCACGCGAGCAAGCGCCGTGCTCAACAGCATCCCTCCCGGGCCTAGGGCGCCAAACATGCTCAATCAATAAACATGCTTAAATCTAATAAGTCTAACGGCATTTTCCTCATGGGTCTCTCCAAGGTGAACTACAGCTGAGGTGGGAGAGTCTGTCCATAGGACAACAATCAGTCGTGCACTGCACAAATCTGGCCTTTATGGAAGAGTGGCAAGAAGAAAGCCATTTCTCAAAGATATCCATAAAAAGTCTCGTTTAAAGTTTGCCACAAGGCACTTGGGAGACACACCAAACATGTGGAAGAAGGTGCTCTGGTCAGATGAAACCAAAATTGAACTTTTTGGCCACAATGCAAAACGATATGTTTGGCGTAAAAGCAACACAGCTCATCACCCTGAACACACCATCCCCACTGTCAAACATGGTGGTGGCAGCATCATGGTTTGGGCCTGCTTTTCTTCAGCAGGGACAGGGAAGATGGCTAAAATTGATGGGAAGATGGATGGAGCCAAATACAGGATCATTCTGGAGGAAAACCTGTTGGAGTCTGCAAAAGACCTGAGAATGGGATGGAAATTTATCTTCCAACAGGACAATGATCCAAAACATAAAGCCAAATCTACAATGGAATGGTTCACAAATAGAAGTATCCAGGTGTTAGAATGGCCAAGTCAAAGTCCAGACCTGAATCCAATCGAGAATCTGTAGAAAGAGCTGAAGACTGCTGTTCACAAACACTCTCCATCCAACCTCACTGAGCTCGAGCTGTTTTGCAAGGAAGAATGGGAAAGAATTCCAGTCTCTCGATGTGCAAAACTGATGGAGACATACCCCAAGCGACTTGCAGCTGTAATTGCAGCAAAAGGTGGCGCTAAAAAGTATTAGCGCAAGGGGGCCGAATAATTTTCCACGCCCCACTTTTCAGTTTTTTATTTGTTAAAAAAAGTTTAAATTATTCAATACATTTCGTTCCACTTCACGATTGTGTCCCACTTGTTTAATTTAATTTAATTTTTGTATCTTTATGTTTGAAGCCTGAAATGTGGCGAAATGTTGAAAGGTTGAAGGGGGCCTTGCAAATACTTTCGCAGGGCACTGTATGTACAGTAATATATCGTCTGCATATAATGATATTTTATTTGTAGTGTAAAATGTATTATATCCATGTATTTGAGGGTGTTTCTGAATTATTTCTGCCAAAGGCTCTAGAGCCAGAGCAAACAACAAGGGACTAAGCACCCATCCTTGTCTAGTACCTCTACAAAGTTTGAACTGCTTCGGTACATTTTGATTTGTAAGTATTCTTGCATGAGGATTTTTATATAGTATTTTTATCCATGAGATAAATTCTTTACCCAATTGAAATTTCTCTAAAACAGCAAAAAGGTACGGCCATTCAACCTGGTCAAATGCCTTTTCGGCGTCTAAACTGAGTATTGCCAAATCTGTGAATATTTGTATTCCGTGAATAGATGATATTAAATAGACGTCTAATTTTATTCTGAGAACATCTATTGCGAAACAAATCCTGTTTGGTCAGGATTCACAAGTTTACACATAACAACACTGAGTCTTTTAGCTAACACTTTGGCCAGAATCTTTTGATCTGAATTTAAGAGAGAAATCGGCCAGTATGAGGCTACTTGTTCCAGGTCCTTCCCTTTTTTAGGAAGTACAGTAATTACTGCCTCATTAAGCGTTGGTGGTAAAGATTCGTTTTCAGAAGCCTGATTATACATTTTAGATAAATATGGAATCAATCTGTCTTCGTTACCCAACCCATCTGGGCCTGGACTCGTACCGCAATGAGCCAATGGCTTTGGCAATGTCTTCACATGTGATCTCAGCATTAAGAAACTTCAAATCTCCCTGAGAAGTCACTGGCAAATCACATTTATTTAAGAATGTTTCAATATCATTGGGTCCAGCAGTTGAACAAGACATATATAGTGATTCATAAAATTGCTTAAAACTATTATTTATGTCCATATGAGAAGTCAAAATTGATCAATCTTCAGCTCTAATCTTGTGGATTGTTCTATTGCTGTCAAATTTCTTTAACTGTCTGGTTAGAAGTTTTTGTGGTTTGTCTCCAAACTCAAAGTTCTTTTGTTTCATATATGTAAAGGCTCGACTAATTTTATAAGATAGAATTTGATTAAGTTGGTATTTCAATTTACAGATATAATTGTATTTATTATTGGTAGGTAGTCTGACATTATCTGCCTCCAACTCCTGTATTTGCTTTTCCAATTTAGCTTGTTCAGCTTTGTTCTGTTTCTTTTGAGAGGATTATGCAACCCCTAATATATGCCTTACAGGTTTCCCGATGAAAACCTGGTGAAGTATCACTCTGGTCATTTGTTTCAAAGAACAAGGTTGTATGTGAATTTAAATACTGCTGGAATTTTGCATTATTCAAAAGCTGAGGGTGAAATTTACAATTTCTCTCTGATTTAGTTAAGTTGCAAATTTGTAATGAAAGTGTAACTGGGAAGTGATCAGATATTATTGTGTTATGATATTTGGCTGTACATACATTTGGGAGCATTCTCCCATCTACCATAAAATAATCTATCCTTGTGTAGACATTGTGTACTTGAGAGTGAAAAGTGACGTTTCTTACAGTAAACCACAGCAGCTGAAAGACCCCATCCAATAACTCTAAGTAACTGGTTGAAAGTTGTTTTTCTCTTAAACTCACACAGCTTTGTCCATCTGGGGTTAGTTTTTAATTTAAGAGTTCTGAAGTTAAGTGAAACTGACTAAACTTCCTTGTTTACTCAGTTATAGTCTTTGAAGTCATTTTGATGGATTCCAATCTCCACACATGTAGTATTTTTGACTCATGTGTGAATGTTCCCTAAGAATAATTAGCTGAAGTTAAACATAATACATTTTGATCGGCGACCTATTCGTAATAAATAGATCGCCTATCGCGACAACTAAGAAGCAATGTTCAATTACAACACCCAAATTGGCGGATGCGCAGAAGATACTTTTTGCTAGCTATATTGTGGCCACAAATTGGTATTTTATGCGCATGTTGTAGCTATATTGTGGTCACAAATTAGTATTTCGTGCGTACGTTGTAGCCATATTGGGCCTCATGTATGAAACTTGCGTACAGCCAAATCAGGGTGTAAATGATGCGTACGCAAAATATTGACACTTTTCCGCATTTATCAATCTGGACGTGGGCGTACAATACGCAAAAAATATACGCCAGGTCTGGAGGTGGTGTAAATGTGTACACTCATTTCAATCTTCATTACAACACGCCAAAACACGCATGAAATGCAAGATTTGGACAAACATAAACATATTCCCACTCTGACAAGATTATTGGCACACCTCTCACATTACAAATATGCAATTTTACGATGTTATGTTAGGGCTAGTTTGTGTTATTAAATAACGTGCAAGATGTCAAACTAAGGCTCCCACAAATGTGTGGATTGTTATATGCACCTGCAATCAGTGCGTAATTGGTAGTTACCTAGTGTAACTTAAGTTCTACGAATGGTGTGAAGCCACTTAGTTCGCTGTGGGTATACTCAAGAAGCCCGAGCTTCGCGCCAGAGAGAAATTAACGCTCCAATCAGCGTTAATTTCCTTAATTTTAAATAGCCTTCTACAGCCCGCACCTGCCACTTTGAATTCTGCCAAAGCCAGGCTGGACTGATGGGCCCGTAGCTAAGTGGCTTCGCACCATTCGTACAACTTAAGTTACACTAGGTAACTACCAATTCTACGTCATGGTGCTCCAGCCACTTAGTTTTCTGTGGGTACCACGCGAAGCTGTAGAGAGATGTACTCCCATCAGGCCAGCGTACAGTGATTGGAGCCCTGCCCGAGTTCCCGCCACACTAACAAGGCGCATGGACCCGGGGCAGGAAGGAAGAAGAGCAGTGTACGAGGCCGCTCCTACCAAGGACGCCTGAGTAACACTGACAAGCTCCTGAGGAGCAAGAACAGAGCAAGGGCCGCTCCTATCAAGGACGCCCATACTCTGACAGGACTCCCGTAGGAGTAAGCAAGAAAACATACCCAAGACGCCTCTACCAAGAGCCTTCGGGGCACTGGAGCGTGCATCGCGGCACTCTCACTCTCCCTTGGGGAGAGTGAGAGAGGCCCGTTATCTGGGCGGTGCGTGAAGACTGCGGTGCGTGAAGAGTACAGCTACGCTTACCTACCTCGTCCGACGCAGGAGGGCGAAGGGAACTCGGACTAGCAGAGAAGGCAGCGACATCTCGATTCTCCATTAAGTTAAGTAGATCTCTCTATGGCGCCAGAGTTAAAAGTGGCAGGTGCGGGCTGTAGAGGGCTATTTATAGATGGGACTGGCACGTGATTGGAGCGTTAATTTCTCTCTGGCGCGAAGCTCGGGCTTCTTGAGTATACCCCCAGCGAACTAAGTGGCTGGAGCACCATGAAGTAGAATGGCTTTGGTTCATGCGGGTCCAAGCAAAGACTCACTGCACGGGTCTGATCAGGTTCTGGGACATGTAGGGGGTAAGCTCTGGTACCTCACGGTACAAGTGTGCCACATGGTCCTAGCTCGGTTCTCCACAACAGGCACAGGACCACAGAGTGCCATTGGTGGAACAGCCCATCAATGACAATGGTCAGCACTGCCTTTGGCCTGTACAGCTCAGACAGGCTCTCATTCAACCATTTTAAAATAATAATCACATACATAATTTGAAGATCATTTTATTTTTATATTTTCTTTTGGATGCTTTGGTCTGGCGGTCCTCCCCCTGGGCTGCTGAGCATTTCTTCTATGGGCTGCGCTAAACGCATTTTTGTTACCATTTTAAGGTTGCTCCCTTTTTTTTCACTTATAGCATAAATTTATGAATTCTTACTATTGGCCCAATATATCAACTGTTTGATATAATACAGCGTATTTTTCTTCGAACATGAATAAACTCACCTCTTCAGGAGTGCGTGTTGCAGGCCCCACGCTGTTTACAGATGCTGTCATCTCTTTCCACATTTTGTTTTTTGAGCCCCTTGATGCCACTTTTGAGAATTCCAAATAATAAGACTTTATTTTTTTTCCCACTTGATTCATAATCCTGCTCCGGGAAGTTATTTTTCCTCAGAGGACTGCTTAAAACAAACTTTACACGAAATTCTTACTCTTAAAACCGACATATCACAACGTGGAACCATCAACATCTCGCCTCAAATTGCATTAAAGTGACATTCGTGTCTTAATTCGTTTGTATTTAACTTTTAAAGCAATTCGCGGACTAAATGTCCGCCATCTTGGATTGCTTCGGCTGCCGTGAGACACGCATGCGCAGGTTTGCATTACATTATTAACAGCTGAGCCAGATCATCTCGACGGGCAGACCAACTCAACAGAACACCGGAAACCCCTGCTAAATACAGTGCCTTGCGAAAGTATTCGGCCCCCTTGAACCTTTCAACATTTCGCCACATTTCAGGCTTCAAACATAAAGATATAAAAATTACATTTTTTGTCAAGAATCAACAACAAGTGGGACACAATCGTGAAGTGGAACGAAATTTATTGGATAATTTAAACTTTTTTAACAAATAAAAAACTGAAAAGTGGGGCGTGCAATATTATTCGGCCCCCTTGTGCTAATACTTTGTAGCGCCACCTTTTGCTGCAATTACAGCTGCAAGTCGCTTGGGGTATGTCTCTATCAGTTTTGCACATCGAGAGACTGGAATTCTTGCCCATTCTTCCTTGCAAAACCGCTCGAGCTCAGTGAGGTTGGATTGGATTGGATTCAGGTCTGGACTTTGACTTGGCCATTCTAACACCTGGATACGTCTATTTGTGAACCATTCCATTGTAGATTTGGCTTTATGTTTTGGATCATTGTCCTGTTGGAAGATAAATCTCAGGTCTTTAGCAGTCTCCAACAGGTTTTCTTCCAGAATGGTCCTGTATTTGGCTCCATCCATCTTCCCATCAATTTTAGCCATCTTCCCTGTCCCTGCTGAAGAAAAGCAGGCCCAAACCATGATGCTGCCACCACCATGTTTGACAGTGGGGATGGTGTGTTCAGGGTGATGAGCTGTGTTGCTTTTACGCCAAATCGTTTTGCATTGTGGCCAAATAGGTCGATTTTGGTTTCATCTGACCAGAGCACCTTCTTCCACATGTTTGGTGTGTCTCCCAGGTGGCTTGTGGGAAACTTTAAACAAGACTTTTTATGGATATCTTTGAGAAATGGCTTTCTTCTTGCCACTCTTCCATAAAAACCAGATTTGTGCAGTGCACGACTGATTGTTGTCCTATGGAAAGACTCTCCCACCTCAGCTGTAGTTATCTGCAGTTCATCCAGAGTGATCATGGGCCTCTTGCCTGCATCTCTGATCAGTCTTCTCCTTGTTTGAGATGAAAGTTTGGAGGGACGGTCGGGTCTTGGTAGGTTTGCAGTGGTCTGATACTCCTTCCATTTCATTATAATTGCTTGCACAGTGCTCCTTGAGATGTTTAAAGCTTGGGAAATCTTTTTGTATCCAAATCCGGCTTTAAACTTCTCCACAACAGTATCTCGGACCTGCCTGGTGTGTTCCTTTGTCTTCATGGTTCTCTCTGCGCTTTAAACAGAACCCTGAGACTATCAAAGAGCAGGTGCATTTATACGGAGACTTAATTACACACAGGTGCATTCTATTTATCATCATCAGTCATTTAGGACAACATTGGATCATTCAAAGATCCTCACTGAACTTCTGGAGTGAGTTTGCTGCACTGAAAGTAAAGGGGCCGAATAATATTGCACGCCCCACTTTTCAGTTTTTTATTTGTTAAAAAAGTTTAAATTATCCAATAAATTTCGTTCCACTTCACGATTGTGTCCCACTTGTTGTTGATTCATGACAAAAAATAAAAATTCTATGTCTTTATGTTTGAAGCTTGAAATGTGGCGAAATGTTGAAAGGTTCAAGGGGGCCGAATACTTTCACAAGGCACTGTAATCAAGGCTCCTGTGGACTGGATCAGTGAGGGGCTGGTGATATGTGTACCCCGACCCAGAAATGGATTAAGGGGAAGAAAATGGATGGATGGATGGACATTTGTCTCTTCCTCCACACAGAGATGGGAGCAAGGTTACCTACAGACATCACATGCCAGACCTATTGTACATGTTTTTAGTGGTAGGGGAAACCGGAGCACCCAGAGGAAACCAGAGCACCCGGAGGAAACCAGAGCACCTGAGGGAAACCCTGGTTGTCTTTGTTGACAAACACACCGATTCACTTACGTCATGACCAAGAAATCCAGCGCTCTGATTGGTTGAAACTGGGTCAATGGCGATTTACATACTACTTTACATGATAAAAAGTTCAAATGTCAGGATTCTTTGTGTGGAAACTTAAGATTCATATTGTTTCAAGCTTTCAGAAAACGTTGTTAAGCACTATTACCCATGACGCTGGATTGGATGTTAATATCATTCAATCTAGCACGCGGCCTAGGAGAGAAACCAGAAAAACCTGAGACAGAGACCAGAGAGAGACCATAGTTGCTATGTGCTGACAAAGAAGATGTGGAACTTTGACAATTGGTTTCATGTGGATAGGCCCAGGAATTCAAAAGAAATTATCTCTAAACTAAGTCTAGAATCTGGTGATGGTAGAGCAGACCAGCAAAAATCTATGTGACAATTATTTTAACTCAAACCACTCTTTTCTATTTATGCCATAGCATAGGGGAAATGATCCCTCCAGCAATACATTTGCTGTTGGAGGAGGGAAGTAGGAATAAGTCCAGGTTTGGATATGCCTCTATTCAACTCAACATCATACAACTTGTACTGACCTGTATGCTCCACTAGAGGGAGCGCAAGGACTGTATCCCCTGTCGCCATAGACAGATTTACACAGTTAGGAATAGACACACAGAAACACAATGTGCACTTCGCATGTTCTCTGCAGTCTAATATTACGTGCTTATATCGCATTTGAATAATGTTTTGAAGCAATCATCTTTGAGGCAAGAAAATATTGATTTATATAAATATTTATGTCCCCTCGTGTGAAGGATTGTTAGATTCAAAACCCATGTTTGTTCTGAACACACCGTGACACCGCTAGGACTGCAAAATGTATCCAAACTTGAAGTTTTGGAACCTCACTTTTTAAAAAATAACACATTTGGTGTTGTGTAACAGGAATATACAGTATAAAGACAGTCCAACCGTCAAATTGTGTGAACAAACATAATTGTCAGAAATAGCGCTGTGGTCACTATTTGACTATTGGCCAAAAATACATGAAACAGTATGCAGAAATGTCACACTCAAATAAACAGAAGCACCTCAGTGTAAACACTGACTCAATGTCATTTATCTGAGACTGACAGCTTCAATCTTAAGTGGCTCTGTGGCGTGTGAAATGCACATCACGTCAAACCTCTGAAGCTGAGCAGGACAGGGCATGGTTAGATCACATTAGTCCTGTTCTCAGGTTTCTGCACTGGCTTCCTGCGACTCAGAGAATAGACTTTAACGGTGCCATATTACACTTTGTGACTTTTCTCTGGCTTAAACATCATTGCAGTGCTATTTGGCCTTCATACAACTGCCCAGAGTTGTTTTTATTTGATTCCTTTGAGCTTTAGTTAGAGAGCGATCTTTCTATATCATTCTCGAGAGGCAGCGAAACGCCCAGGTCCAAATCGATGACAATTTCTTATTATACACAATGAATATGTTTAAAATGATGACGTCAAAATCCAGGAGGTCATTGACATATCAAAAAAACGAATCACGGCGCACAGCCAGCTCACGAGTCCAGTTTCGAGTCCAGCTATACTATAGCTATGTCTATACTGTTTTTCTGCTTTTGACAGCGACTAAAAGTGTTAAGATCATGTCAACTTGGAGAACATTTGTTTTTAGGTGTAAATATGTGTTTGGCCCGGAAGAGGAAGAATGCAGCTCGACATTTTTCACGGGGAACTGCCTCTGTTTGAATGAATCTGTTCATCAGCAACACTTCACTAACACTATTCCAGAACTACAGGGTCACTGAAACTAGACTTACTCAAAAACTGATCTTGAAACCTGTGTTACGATAAAAGATGCTCACACGAAGCCTCGATCTGTAAGTACAGTACCACTTAATCACTGTATAGTAGTAAGTAGTAGTAAGTAATCTTTGTTTATATACCGCCTTTTCACTGCACATCGGAGTCTCAAAGCGGTTTACAATTGTTATTTTTTGGGAGTGGGGGTGCCAGTACAGGAGGCACATGCCAGACCTATTGTACATATTTTTAGTGGTAGGGGAAACCGGAGCACCCGGAGGAAACCTACGCAGACACGGGGAGAACATGCAAACTCCACTCAGAAAGGCCCTGGTCCAACCGGGATTTGAACCCAGGACCTTCTTGCTGAGAGGCGAGAGTGCTATCCACTCAGCCACCGTGCCGCCCGTACTTCTGTAAACAAAATAATTAGGGTCCGATTGTGGTTTGAGGACATAGGGCTCAATGTGTCGGATTATCATTGTAGTAAAAAGTTTATTCTCAGGTCAGTAGTGAGAGGCAATGTCACTGCGCAGGCGGGGGGAGGCGGGCTCACAGGCAGAGGAGCAGACTCCTCTCTGGATCATGGATTATGCAAGGGATGGCTATAATCTCACAAGTTTTGAGTGCTGTATGGTGTATCACTCAAATTATTATCATATCATACTGTATGTGCATAGGATGGATTGTGAAACATGAAGAAGAGCGCAATATGGAACCTTTAAAGCAGCTCTACTTGTGTCTCTCTATGGCCTCGCACAAAAGTACAACCGCAACATAATAACCAACTCTGACTCTGAAGAGCACAAGGACTGGCCTCCTGCTGGAACTCTGAGGAACACAGGGTCTGGCCTCCTACTGGTTCCCCAAAGTCAGAACTAAACATCGAGTGCCAATAATTCAGATGTATGCAACAAAAACAGTCGCAATAGATGTGCTTTGAGTGTGGCTTGGAAATGTGGGAGAGTGTCAGTGTTGTGGTGGTAAGGGAGAAGGGTGTTCCAGATCTTGGGAGAAGAGAGGCTGAATGCTCTGCTCCCCATGGTGACAAGGTGAGCAGGAGGCTGGAAGGAGGAGGAGGACAGGAGGGCACCGACATGTGTGCTGATGTGGAGGAGTTTAGGAGCTATGGAGGAGCCGTCGATGGAGAAATTCTTGATTTTGTTAAGGGTGGATGTGGTGCCTACAAGGAGAAGTTCTGTTTGTATTTCTGTTGAGTTTAAGGCTGTTTAATGGCTAGTACAGGACGCCCGGAGGTTCCGTTCTCTACTGTTCCTTGAAGAACGTGCCCATTTCGGATTCTTCATCATTCATTCGTCATGAATGCCAAGAGTCTGACTTTTAACACACACAATAGTTACCAGGAAAGATGTTTTAGCTGCTCCACCACAATGTGAAACTGTTGGCTTTTTTGAGCAGCTGATGGCACATAAACCTAAACCAAAATCCAAACTCTATTGCTTTGCCATTTCTCAACATCTTTCCCACCATCCATAAGAGAGGACAGGAGGGGCCTGTCTGGAGGGGCCTACGGGAGATCACCAACTACAAACCCAAAGCCCCCCCCTGTGCTGACGACCACAAGCTAGCTGACGAACTGAACTTATTTTTCAGTCGCTTTGATGCTGCCCCTGACACCTCTCCCTCCCCCACCCCCCACTACTCTAACGACCCACCCATCAGCCCTGCCCCCAGCCTAACAATAGCCGCTAAAGAGATTAAACAACTCTTCTTGAGGCTGCACCCCCGCAAAGCTCCTGGCCCGGACCACGTGTCTCCGGCCACTCTGAGACACTGCGCCAGTGAGCTTACTCCTGTGTTCACGGACATCTTCAACACCTCTCTGCAGTCCTGCCATGTCCCGGCCTGCTTCAAATCCTCCATCATTGTCCCCGTCCCGAAGAAGCCCAGGATCACAGGACTCAATGACTACAGACCTGTAGCACTTACGTCTGTCGTCATGAAGTCATTTGAACGCCTGGTTCTCTCCCATCTCAAGTCCCTCACCTCTCCCCTCCTGGACCCCCTGCAGTTCGCCTACAGAGCCAACAGATCTGTAGACGACGCCATTAACCTGGCCCTCCACCACATCCTACAGCACCTGGACTCCCCGGGGACCTACGCCAGGGTCCTGTTCGTGGACTTCAGCTCTGCCTTCAACACAATCCTGCCATCCCTGCTCCAGGACAAACTCTCCCAGCTCAACGTGCCCGATTCCACCTGCAGGTGGATCACTGACTTCCTGACGGACAGGAAGCAGCGAGTGCGTCTGGGGAAGAATGTCTCGGACTCTCGGATTATAAATACAGGAGCCCCACAGGGCTGTGTTCTTTCTCCCCTGCTCTTCTCCCTGTACACCAACCACTGCACCTCCAGCCACGACTCCGTGAAGCTGATCAAGTTCACGAACGACACCACCCTCATTGGACTCATCTCCAACAACGATGAGTCCGCCTACAGGAGGAAGGTGGACCGGCTGGTGTCCTGGTGCAGTGGTAACAACCTGGAGCTGAACGCCCAGAAGACAGTGGAGATGATTGTGGACTTCAGGAAGAGCACTGTCCCCCCACCCCCACCCTCCGTGATGGACTCCCCCATCACCTCTGTGGAGTCCTTCCGTTTCCTGGGCACCACCATCACCCAGGACCTCAAGTGGGAGCCGACCATCAGCTCCCTCATCAAGAAGGCCCAGCAGAGGATGTACTTCCTGCGGCAGCTCAGGAAAGCCAAGCTGCCTGCACAGATGTTGGTGCAGTTCTACACGGCCATCATCGAGTCCATCTTCACCTCCTCCGTCACCGTGTGGTTCGCTGGAGCCACAGTCAGGGACAAACAGAGACTACAGCGCATTGTGCGCTCTGCAGAGGAAGTGATCGGCCGCAGCCTTCCATCGCTGCAGGACCTGTACGTCGCCCGAGCTCGAGGCCGGGCTGGTCGTATCACAGCCGACCCCTCTCACCCTGCACATGGACTATTCCAACCACTCCCCTCAGGCAGGAGGCTGCGGTCCATCAGGACTAGAACCTCCCGCCACAAGAACAGTTTCTTCCCCTCTGCTGTTGGACTCTTGAACACTTCTTAACCTGTCCCCCCGCCCTTTATAAAGTCACTTTACTGCCCATCATACGTCACTTTACTTCACTGTACTGCTGTCACCTTACATTGTGTGCACCATGTGCACTTGTATATTGTAAATAGTAACTGTAACTCTATTTTAAATTTAAATTTATTCTTTAGAAGTGTGTTTTATTCTTATTTTTATTATCTCTTTTTGACTGTTGCACTGAGCCAAAGCAATTTCCTAGTCTGTGACCTCCTGTTACTTACGTGGCAATAAAAATGATTCTTATTCTTATTATTCTTATTCTAAATCAGCAGTTTGATGAAGAGCCTGCAGCCAACTGCCTTCATCTGTGAGGAACTTTTACGCCCTCTGTCAATCACGTTTAGAGCCTCAAATAAAAAGCAGCATCATCAAAGACTGATGTTTTGGAAAAAATCTTTGAGCCCCATAAAACTGGATCCTGCCTTAGTTTTCATAAAAGAGCATTCATGGGGATAATTTCACCTGAGGTTTTTTCCACATCAATGTTGCAGAGGTGTGGGAGACTTATACCTCGTTTGAGGTGAAATTCTGTTAAGGTGATATTCTGGCTGAAAAAATGGGGTTTCCCTGTCTGAGTCAGACACTTGACTTTACCGCACTTAAAATGAGTTTAAGTTGTTGAAATGTGCGTGGGATAATGTGTGAGCGTGTGTGCGTATGACCCAGAATCAAAAGGCTGTAGGCGGAGAGAGGGGTGGGTGGAAATAGGAATTTTCAGGGTAATTTTTACGGGTTATTTTAGATCTCAGGGCACAGAGAAATAAAAGTAAACTTGAGCAGGTCCCCCACATTTTACAGACCAAGGTCACACAAAGCGCTTTACAATGTTCAGAGTTCAGATTTTGTTCCAATCATTCCACACACGGTGATGACGGAAGCCAGTCGCCGAACACACCGGCTCATCAGCTCCCAATCAACACCATCCATTCACTCTCTCATTTACATTCATAACTATTGTGCATTTTTTTAGTGGTAGGGGAAACCGGAGCACCCGGAGGAAACCTACGCAGACAGACACTGGGAGAACATGCAAACTCCACTCAGAAAGGCCCTGTTCCGACCGGAATTCAAAGCCAGGACCTTCTTGCTGAGAAGCGAGAGTGCTATCCACTCAGCCACCCAGGACTTAAGCTGACTTCCTGGTGCTCTTCTCATATTTGATAGCCTGGCCTTAGCCATCCGTACACTCCGTTCAATCATCATTTCACTGCATGTAACATCTGGGTCTGGTCCCCATGTTAGCGATTACAATCGGTTGAATTTCGATCGACCCTTCAGAGAGCGCGGAAGGCAGGTGTTAGTTGTGGGTGATGTCAAGACTTTGCGTCGAACGGGAAGGTTGTGATTTGGCAATGGCAAAAAATGCGATAGTAAAGTAATCCGGTCTGGTTCTATCAAGAAATTGAAGCCGGAGCAAGAGGAATGTTTAGCAAATGTAATCGCTGGAAAAATTGTGGCGCTACTCCCCACATGCTCCGTTAGCGGCAAAGGAGATGGCTAGGCTAAATGCTAACGACAGACCTTACTACGTAATGTAATTTGTGGTATGGCGTGGTACGACCAGGCTACATATTTGATGAAGACGTAATGCCGAAACGTCCATCCATCCATCCATTTTCTACCCTTTAATCCATTTCTGGGTCAGGGGGGTGGCAATCAGAGATGCCACCCAAGTCTCATAGCACCAGCCCCTCACTGACCCTCTGCAGGTGGTGAGTCCACAGGAGGACGGCTGCTCTCTGAGTGTGAGCATAGCCTTGATCTTTCAGTGGGGGCTTTGGGCAAAGTGGGGTTAAGTGTCTTGCCCAAGGACACAACGACAGGAGTCATCAGTGGGAGTCGGTGGAGAAGGTGCAGAGGTGGGAAACGTCACCCACCCAATAATAAGACGCTGGGCAGGGATAATTCTTATTCAACTTTAAGGCTGTACAGGCCAACCATAGACTGTAAATATTAAAGGACGCAGTCAAACCTATCTCTGCCATCACTTTTGGCTTCTCTGGGCTTTTTCAAAATGGCTGCGGGGGCAGGAAAAGGTTAAAAAACGCATTGCTGCATGTGTTAGCCGGCACTAACCCGATTAATTTGAAGTCCACAGCGGCTAGCTTAGGCTGAGTTTATACTGAGACGCTGCGCAGACGTTTCCCGGCTAATAACAGAAACGACCAGGCTCCTAATGCAAAGTTCTCAGCGTTCAAAAAAAGCGTTCTCACCTCAAAAAAACAGAATATCCCATCTGGCCAACTAGGCATTATAAATTATAAAAATGCACACAAACACACACACATTGGAATGAAAATGCAACTCTGACGACAAAAAAAAAAGGTAGACAAAAGATTTTTAAAAATCCTTAGTCTAACTCGTGTTTTTAGGTGATATTAAAGAATATTCAATTAGTCACTCCCCACACTGCACCTCCCCCACGTCTCACGAAGGTCATTAATTCACAAACAATCATAATGACAAGGCCTGTTACATTACCTTGCACAATGTATGATTTTTACTTTTCCACGCACGTCTAATCAGCAGCCATTATCTCCTACATAAACAGCTGGGTGGAAAGTTCTTCCTCTCTGATAATACTTACTATCCTTCCTTATGTGTGCAATGTAATTTCAACGTTTACACAATACGTGCAAAGTCAAAAGCTCCTCATCACGGCTCACAGCGCTCCGTGGCTTGCCTTGACTTGGCTCCCGAAGAGCCGTGTGCCAACATGCCCTTGGGCGCAAGTTTGTGTGTGGAGAGAAGTGGATTCTAACTCCTGAAAAGCATGGACAGAATGGAGAATGGATGCTACTGATGGATTCTGTCGATAAATGTAATCAATGACTGTATGAGAGACTTGGAAAGGTATAGGACCAACATATCATCGGAAACATACAGTACTTGCATTTAGTCATAAAGTCCTAAATACATGTTTAGAAGCCATCCATTGCTCGGTTGTAGGTACGGCAGTCTATGCAAAGATGCCCAGATTTCCCTATCCACACACACTTATTACTGCTCATTCAGGGGAATCCCGAGGCCAGCTGAGAGACACAGTCCCTCCAAGTGTCCAGGGTCTTCCCAAGGTCCCTTCCTGGTGGGACGTGCCCAGAACATCTCCCCAGGAGGACGTCCAGGAGGCATTCCAAACAGATGCCCGAGCCACCTCAACTTTAGCAGCTCTATTCCGAGCTCCTCCTGTGTGACTGAGCTCCTCACCCTATCTTTATGGGAGTGCTCAGTCACTCTGCAAAGGAAACTCATGTGGGCCATTTACTGTATATCCGTGATCTTATCCTTTCGGCCTTTACCCAAAGCTTAACACACGTAGATTGACTGGTAAATCAAGAGCTTTGCCTTTTGACTCTGCTCACTCTTCACCACAACAGTCTGATCCAGCGATTCATCTCGGCATACACTGCACCAATGCGTCTGTCAGTCTGCACTCTCCATGCGTCTCTTCCCATGTGTTTTTGTGTTTGTTGGCTTTTCTATTACAACTTAAAAATCAATTCAATGTAGTCTAACTTCTTTACACTGTATGTAATAAATGGTCATATATCCATCTACTTTTGTTTTGCCGTGACAGGGACTACGAGTGTAAATGAACACCACTTCTATAACCTGGTATAATGCATCTCTTCCTTTGGCAAAGATTATTGTCCCTGTATGCAACATGGCAAGATATGTGTTACAATGAGGGACAATAGATAGATCAGTGGTTCTCAAAATGTGGTACGGGGCTCCCTCTAAAGAATGACTGAAATAAATAAATAAACAAAAAAAAAATATTTTTTTTTTATTTAACCAGGAAAGTCCCATTGAGATTGAAAACCTCTTTTTCAAGGGAGTCCTGGACAAAAAATACATACAAATACAGATTACAAACAATTTCATAAAATTACAGATTATAAAAAGAGTTACATTTCAATGAGGATGTCTCAAGTGCTCTCAACCTAGATCTAATGAAATAAGTTCAGATAATTTCCTGTCTTTTTGCAACACGTTCCATGTAGAAGGAGCAGCAAATACAAAAGCTTTTTTTCCCAGTTCTGTGCAAGAAGAACAGAAAGCAGCAAAAGATCATTTGATCCAAACCATATGAACCAACATCTCTTTGTGTGAGTAAATGGCAGATGTAAGAGGGCAGCAGACCAAGCCTTATAAACAAAAAACAAAAGGCTTTGCAGTTCGTAATGAATTGAACATTTTAATGAGAGAGAGAGAGAGAAATTCTAAAAAGCCAACAATAGTAATATGTAATGTAAGCAACAGCCCTTCAGGTCACAGCAGCAGAGATGATGTAGCCGCTGGGTGGAGCAGGGCAGGTCACAAGGTGGAGTAGCTGATTGGTTTGCACCATTTTCTCTGCTCTAGTCCTCAGCATTTTTCAAAAAGTTAGCATTCTTTCAGTGGATTTTTGCCCTTGTAAGGCACAAAACAACAATTGTTGTTCAACATAAACAATTATACATCATCAAATTCATATTCATATTACATACATTCATCTTTACACCGTGTCCCAGCTTTAATTGTTGCGGTGATATGAGGCAAACATCTGAATAAAAAAAGTCCCCACCTTTGGGTATCACTGTGCCCAATACACACATTTTATCAATCCCATTAAATAAGACTGTTATAGGACTGTCGTTTCTCCCACATTGAATGTATTTCAAAAGACTTGTCCACTTTGGACCATTATATTTCCCTAAAGTTTTGACAAATGAAAACACTGGTGTGTGAAGGCACGGTATTGGCCAACTGTGCTATAAACGATGATCTTATCCCAAACACGATCAAAGTGCTGTGATGTGTATCTGTAAGGACCTCCAGAACAGCTTTGAGGGGAAAACATGTCAAACACTGGAGAACAGTATTAATTTGTAAGGGGCAAAGTAAATGCAGATGGAAATGTTATTATTAAATGTTTTGAGTTGTGTCAGGACAGTGTTGATCTGGGACATTTATGCAAATGAGTCATCCTGCCATCCTATGGACCAATGGCTCCTATATGTTCAGTAATATTGCATTTCAATTATGATCGAATGGTTTAATTATCTAATCTGTTGTTGGCGAACAACTTTGTGAAGTCCTCCAAAACGTCTACTGTTGAGATTTGGGGCTGTATAAAAATAAATTGAATGAAAGCACCTGCATAGTTTGGGGTGTCGAGCTCCCCAAACTGTAGCTTGCCGCTTCCTTATGGCGCGTTCAGACCGCACGCTTTTTGGGCGCCTGGTTGTATGCTTGTGACAGACGATGTCACTGAGCGTTCTGGAGGCGTGTGCTAGTGGGAGAGCGTTTTGCACTGCATGGATATGGATTGCATTTTCGTAATGAATACGAAAATAAAGTCAGTTAGTGCAGCTTTATTTCTAAGAAAATTTGAGGCGAGAAATACCCCTCTATATTGTCATATCAGAGGTCTGTTTGGTGCAGTGGGGGCGGGTTTCGGCTCAAAAGTGGCCAAAATGACGTGCGCTGACATGCATGCAATACCACCCCGGGCTGATGGGGGTAGACCCAGA
The DNA here is from genome assembly GCA_964034765.1 of Knipowitschia caucasica. Lineage (NCBI taxonomy): Eukaryota > Metazoa > Chordata > Actinopteri > Gobiiformes > Gobiidae > Knipowitschia > Knipowitschia caucasica. The sequence goes on from OZ035831.1 coordinate 15,063,174, forward strand.
AGAAGAATTAGCCAATGCTAACATATAGCATTGGCAGACCTCTCAAAAACGTCTTTACAGGATGGACCAAAAGTTGGCTCTTGGCCCAAAGCTCCGTTCCACATGTGTGTCAATGCTGAGGGGGGTGAATTTTTTTGGTCCACTCTAGTTTACTTGCTGTGAATTTTTTAAGTCTCTCGTTCAAATGAATGAAGCTGCGCCGGCTGACGCATGCACAGATGCGTGTTTTCACAATTTTCTTGTGGGCGGGACCACTCGCGGCCATTTTGGATAGCTCCAGCAGAGCACTATTTTTGGCCCATTAGTTAGAACGGCGGAGATAGGCGTGACTCTGTCCGTTAATATATACAGTCTATGGTTTGGTGATAAAATCGAACATTTTCGGACTTTTCGTCCGGCGCAAAGCTCCGCCGCTTAGCTAACAGCGCGGTGCTGAAGCCCAGAACAACGCGTCCAAACGCGGGGACACATTTTGAGTCTAAGTTTGATTTTTTTTTTATTCTCATTTCCAGTTTGTATAAGCCCTCAGTCGTACAGGGATTAGTCAAAGCAAAGGAAGGTTTCTCACCCATCATCTGTACTTTTAAGCAAGTACTTCTTGAGGACGAAACGTCGGGAAAACTTGCTAAGAAGTACAGATGATGGGTGAGAAATCTCATTTCCAGGTTCTTCTGAAGCGCACACTGTAGAAGAGACCTGTGTCAGAGGCAGACGCCCAGCTCCTGCTGCTGTTGCTCCTCGTCTTCCGGGATGCAGAGCCCACTGTGTTCGAACTATGCATGACTTATGATGAATTAAAACATGAACATATTACATATATATAATATGTTTGTTGTAGTTCAAATTGTAAATCCGCAGTGAAGCTGGAGGTGATGGAGGTGAAGCTGGAGAAACGATGGCGTGTAATTTTGTTGCAGTCAGAGAAAGTCAAAGTTCATTTCACCAGAAGTCTCTGAAAAAGAACACACAAACATCATATTGAAACAAGGACACCACATTGATTTTTTCACACTTCCCATATTCAATTAATACTAGTTATGCCTGGTCGTACTACACCATAGTACAAATTACATTTCGTACTAAGGTCTGGAGGTGCTCCATTGAGCTACGTTTACAGGTGGGAGGGGTTAACTCCTTTTGCAGATGGAAACGATTGGATCTGAGTTTACCGTGACGTGTGTAGTGCGCCCGAGTCTGTTGTTAGCATTTAGCAGAGCCATCTCCTTTGCCGCTAACGGAGCCCGTGGGGAGTAGCGCCACACATTTTTCCAGCGATTACATTTGCTAAACATTCCTATTGCTCCGGCTTCAATTTCTTGATCGAACCAGACTTTACAATCGCATTTTTCGCCATTGCCAAACTACGACCTTCCCGTTCGACGCAAACTCTTGACATCACCCATAACTAACTACAACACTCTCCTTCCACGCTCGCTGGTTGGTCGGTCGAAATTCAATCGATTGTAATCGCTAACCCAGGGACCAGACCCAGACGTTACATGCAGTGAAATGATGATTGAGCGGAGTGTACGGATGGCTAAGGCCAGGCTACAATAAACCAGTACAAAATATAATACTGAAATAAGATAAGATAGACTTTATTGATCAGGATAAACTTACATGTCATATCTGGCATGGATAGAAACACTCAAGATTGTGCAAAAGAAAGAAATGTGCAAACATGTTAAATGCAGGATATTTATTAGTTACAATAAAAAGTGGCAATCAAGAAACAGTGTCAATAATAGTGCAGGTTTTTCAGTTCTAGTGCAAGTGACTTAAAGTGACTTATTGTACAGTCTGATAGCAGTGGGGATAAAGGCCCTGCGGTAGCGCTCCTTCTTGCACTGAGGGTGTCTCAGTCTTCCACTGAAGGAGCTACTCAGCTCCTCTACAGTCCTGTGCAGGGGGTGGGAGGTGTTGTCCATGATGGAGGTGACATTGACTCGCACCCTCCTGTCCCTCACCTCCTCCACAGAGTCCAGGGGGCAGTCCAAAGTGGAGCTGACCCTCCTGACCAGCTTGTTCAGTCTGCTCCTGTCCCACTCTGTGCTGCCCAGGGCCCAGCACACGGCAGCGTAGTGTATGGCAGAGGCTACCACACAGTCATAAACAGTTATGAGCAGAGGCCTGCTCACTCCGAAGGACCTCAACCTCATCAGAAGGAAGAGGCCCTTCTTACCACCTTGTTGGTGTTATGGGACAAGTCCAGTTGACGGTTAATGTGAACACTCAGGTTCTTGAAGCTGTCCACTGGCTCAATGTCCTCCTCCTGGATGTTCAGCAGCGTGTGGGAAAGTGGTTTTCTCCTGAAGTCGATTACCATCTCCTTGGTCTTACTGGTGTTCAAGCACAAGTGGTTGCGCTCCACCTGCAGAAGAAAATACAGAAATCTTTCCTGTATTCAAAATTAGAGGTACAAGCTATCACAGCAGGAGAAACAGACACTCTGATGAGTAACAGAAGAATAGTATAATAGAAATATACACACAAATAACCAACTAAGAAGCATGGCTAACCATTTTATAAATGTTATGGAAGTCAGACTTTGTCATCTGCAAATGTCTTTTATTAATGACAAAAGAAACATTTGTATAATGTGCTTTTATATGAAAAGTGCTTCATAATAAGCCGATCTGTCTATTCTGTCATTTCATGTATGTAAATGTAAATAAATATACAGTAGTCCCAGTCTTAGTATGGGATTTAAAATGATACACACAATCCTAGCTGCTGTCTATTGTCCCCCCCAAGCCTAATCCTGAGTTTTTAACTGATTTACTGATTTTTTAGGCACAGTCTGCTCTCTGTCCTCAAATGTCATTTTGGAGTTTCTCATTATCCCAACACGTAATCTCTCCCACACATGCAAAAGGCCATATTCTAGATCTGATTTCCTGTACTGGTGTCTCCCCCATAACGCCTCTTTTCTGGACATCCCGGTTTCTGGCCACAAGCTTATTTCATTCGGTCTCAACCTGCCACTGTTCAAAACATCCTCAACCCGTCAGATCACATTCAGAAATATAAAAAAACATTAATCTCTCATCATTTACCACAGAAATAAATAATCTCCCAAGCCGAGATAACATGGTCACTCCATAGGAACTCACCTCATTTTATAATAACAAACCCCATCAAATCCTGGACTCCTTAGCACCACTAAAAACAAGAACTGTATCCTTCTCCCGCTCTTCGCCGTGGTTTACTCAAGAGCTGCATGAACTGAAATCTATTGGTCGCTGTCTTGAGCGTCTATATCGCAAAACTGGACTGTCCATACATAAGGAAATGTATCACTCCCATCTAATCACTTATAAGAACACTATTGCCAATACTAGGGCCCCGTCCCAATTCTCACCCTTGCAATTAGGTGAGTGCCCTCACCAGAAAAGTGCCTTCCCAATGGGGAGTGCACTGACAACATTCTTCCTAAGAATTGGGACACCCCTGGATCTAGGGGACAATATGCAAATGACGCAGCAGACGTGTTCCACGTCACACACATTATCAATGTCTCTGATTTCACCACAGTTGAGATCTGACACTGATATGACTTTATGAAACACAGTATTTACTAAAATGAGACGTTTTTAATTCTATTTCATATGAAGATTTGCTATAATTAGGTACAGAACTGCTGCACATCACGCACTCAAACAGACGCACACACGCATACATGTACACACACAGAGGCAGACACACACGCATACATGTACACACACAGAGGCAGACACACACGCACACACAGACACACATGTACAAACACACAGAGACAGGCACATGCACATACGCGCACAGAGATGTACCACACAGAGACAGACGGGTACAGCAGCGGTCCCGCGGATCACAAAGCAAACTGTGTCAAAGTGATGCAGTCTCTGAACTACAACATGGATCTATAATAATGACATGGACCCACATCTCTGAAGCCTCAGTGAACGCCACTCGCTGCAGCCGCTTCGGGAGCGAACGGCACCAACACATGCTTTAAAAACTAACTCGCACACGCTTTGGAGCTTCCTAATGTTCCGCATTGCGCCCGTTTGTTTCATGTTGTTTTTTTTCATTGTGGCGCGGCTTTGCCCAACTGCTGCTTTACCAACAGCTATCGTAATGCATATTGGGATCACCCTCGTTCGCAAGTGAGCTCCGGACCTCACCTGTGCTCAAGGCCCTCGCCCCCCTCTCCCTAAGTATTGGGACACCCTTCCACTCCCGCGGGCACGTGCAAAATCTAGGGCAAGTGTGCTTTTTAAGGGCAAGGGTGAGAATTGGGACGGGGCCTAAGTCTAACTACCTAGCATCAATTATAAATACCAATACAACTCCAGAGCACTCTTCTCTTCTATGCGCAACATTCTATAGCCACCTGACACATCCACTGCCAACAGACACTCACCCTCTCTTTGCAATAAATTCTTGGACTTTTTCAATTCTAAAATAATTAATATCCATCAACAACTCTCTTCATGTGATCCATCCGTTTGCACTCACTGTTCATCCCTATTCCTGACCAATCCCTCAACTCTTTCCACGTTCCTACTTCCAACTGTGCCGAAAATAAACTCTCTGATATCCAAATCGAATCGAGCAGTTATAACGTCCATCCCCAAAAAAGCTGGCTCAGATCAGACCGATTTCAACAATTTTAGACCCATATCCAACCTCCCGTTCATTAGCAAGATTCTGGAAAAGTCAGTTGCCTCACAGATCCAAAACCATCTCGCCTACAATAATCTTCATGAAAAATTCCAATCCGGATTTTGTTCATCCCATAGCACTGAAACAGCATTAATCAAAATAACAAATTATCTTCTTTTAGCAGCAGACTCTGGACTCCTCACCAAACTCATTCTCCTGGATCTCACAGCTGCTTTTGACACAATCTCTCATCCAATCCTCCTCAACCGGCTCACCTCCATTGGCTTATGCAATACAGTACTCTCATGGTTTACCTCATACCTTTCTGACCGTTCCATCTCCAAATTCATAAATCAAAACTCTCCACTGTCACGAGCGATGTGCCCCAGGGCTCTGTCCTGGGGCCATTGCCAATGCTTTTTATCATCTACCTCTTCCCTCCTCGGCAATATATTCCGAAAATACAACATCAACTTCCACTGCTACGCGTATGACACCCAGCTCTACCTTTCCTCCAAGCCCACCATCACTCTCCCCCCTTCAGCCCTCTCTGATTGTCTTAATGACATTAAAATCTGGTTTTCCCACAATTTCCTCAAACTCAACTGTAATAAAACAGAATTCCTCCTTGTGGGCTCCAAACATACACTCACTAAATCCAATAATTTTTCCATCACTGCACCATCCCCCCTTCCCCTCAGGTTAAGAGTCCGGGTGTCATCCTCGACAGCACCCTTTCCTTCACAGCACACATAAACCTGGTCCGCCTACTTCCATCTCCGCAACATCAACAGTTTACGTCCGTCTCTCACCCCTAACAGCACAGCTACACTGGTTCATGCCCTGGTCACGTCCCCTCTTGATTATTGCAATTCACTCCTTTATGGTCTACCAAACAAATCCTCCATAAACTTCAAATGGTTCAGAACACTGCAGCACGCATCATCACCAAAACTCCTTCTGCCCAGCACATCACTCCTATTCTCAAACAGCTTCGTTGGTTACCGATTCCCTCCCGTATAGAATACAAAATTCTCCTCCTCACCTTCAAAGCACTTCATAACCTCACACCTCCATACCTGTCAGATCTCCTTCAGATGTACACACCCTCCCGCCCACCATGTGCTTCAGGGCCTTCAGCCGCTCTGCCCCCAATCTCTGGAATCATCTCTCACAAGACACTCGTGCAATAGTCTCCATCACCAAATTTAAATCTCGACTCAAAACTGAGCTATTCAGACGCGCCTATCCCACATAATCCTACATATTTCTCATATCTTTCTAATAGAACTTCTGCCACTCCACACTGTATTTTACTTCTGGGCCTTGTATTGTATTGTATTTTTAATGTGTGTTTTGTACTATTATTATTATTATTAATACAGAGCATACTATTGCTGAGATGGGGGGCAATGAGAATGGCCACCCCAGCCGCCACGTGTTGGAGTTCTCCCCGGTGAATGAGAGGGTCGCGTCCCTCCGCCTCCGGGTGGGGGACAAGTCACTCATTGTTGTGACGGCCTACGGGCCTAACGGCAGTGCAGAGTACCCGGCCTTCTTGGAGTCCTTGGGAGGGGTACTGGACGGTGCACCGCCCGGGGACTCCGTTATTCTCCTGGGGGACTTCAACGCCCATGTGGGAAACGCCAGTGACACTTGGAGAGGGGTGATCGGGAAGAACGATCATACTGTAAATCTTTAACTTTTCTTTTTGTTCTCTGCTGTTTGTCCTCCTGTTGCTCCTCTCATTGGGCCTCATTCACGAACGGTTCTTAGGAACAGATTTGTACGTAAATCCTACTTACGCGGTTTTTACGAAGAAAGTGGCATTCACGAATACTTCTCGTAACCAGAATTTCTCTTGGGCAAGTACAAATCCTACGAGTCCTCAGGAGCACTCGTACGCATTCAGTGCCGACATGTTCACACACCGGGGTTGTCCTCTTTGGTGAAGTTGAATAAAAATACAACATTCCAGTGATATGTCCGTCATATCGATGTATGTATTTATTTATTTGTAGTAATCTTTATTTATATACTGCCTTTTTCATTGCAGATCTGGCCTACTTTTTAATTCATTTTGAAATGAAATGTGCCAACGCTTTATCAAATACATTGGAAATCTTGCCGTGTATTAGTGACCCCTTCCTATTTATAGGGGGCATTTCTTTATCCACGGGCCACAGAACAACGGCATATATACTGCTGCTGCAAGAGGTTACTGGGTCCGCGCTGAGTCTCTGCGCTGGTCTCTCCTATGGATCTATACGGGTCTGCACTGGTCTCTCCCATGGATCTATACGGGTCTGCACTGGTCTCTCCCATGGATCTATACGGGTCTGCACTGGTCTCTCCCATATACGGGTCTGCACTGGTCTCTCCCATGGATCTATACTGGTCTGCACTGGTCTCTCCCATGGATCTAGACAGGTCTGCACTGGTCTCTCCCATGGATCTATACGGGTCTGCACTGGTCTCTCTCCATACGGGTCCGTGCTGCATGCTCCTGGATCCATACGGGTTCGCGCTGGTCTCTCAAGTCTGGTCTATGCGGTCTCTCTTCGGTCCGCGCTGGTCTCTGCGCACCGGTCTCTCCAGTCAGGTCACTACAGTCTATGCGGTCTCTCCTATAGGTCCGCGCTGGTTTCTGTGTGCTGGTCACTCCAGTCTCTCCTCGGGTCTGCATTGGTCTCAGCGCTGGTCCGCGCTGGATCTCCTCCCAGGGTCCAAAATTTTTTGAGATTAATCTCAAAACAGTTTGAGATTCATCTTTAAAATAATACATAATATATTTTTAAATTAAGCTCATAACATTTTGAGATTAATCTCATCATATTCTTAGATTAATCTCATAATTTTGCTAGTTCGACTTTATTATCATAATATTTCAACTTTTAAGTCAACATTTTATAACTTTATTCTCAGTCTGGTAAAAGAAGAAAAAAGGCCTGCTTTAGGCCTGTTGCTGTTTCCTCAGCCGTCTGCACACGGCCCTGCATCCCCTTATATGGGCATTAATGGGCGGTTACTTATGCTAAGTACCTATGCTAATGAAGCACCTGGCACGCGCGCTGTACTTACGAGGAAATGGGATTCATCAATCTGAGAGAACAGCTGCGAACAATTCAGCGGCTTACGAGTGCGTTGATGAATCCCACGTGGGGACTTCTTAGAAATCTACTTAAGGACAACTTGAGAAGAAAGTTGAGTAGTTTCTTACGAAGTTATTCGTGAATGAGGCCCATTGACCTCCTCCTGCTGTGCCTTTTCAGCGCAGAGACAAAGTGATCACGTCTACGCACAGCTATGGCTGCATGTTAACCACAATCTTACCTTGAGATTACGATTATAGATGTGGGCACTGTGAATTACAGCCTTTGAACATGTGGAAAATCAGCTGTCTCACATAAATCACAATCCCACAACTGTTTCAAGCTATAATCCAAAACTATTTTTTTTCTGTTGTGTTTTGGTTTGTATTTCAAGACGTACGGACGACACCGCTTTTGGGCCTGCAATTGGCCCCCTATGTAATTATCTGCAGCTAACACCAAAGTAGTCTTTGAGATCATAAACACAAGTTCACAGTGTCATCCAGCCAACTTCAGCTCCACCAATATAGGCATGCTAAAACTGGTTGGAAAGCTCAGAAGCTCTAGAAACAGCCATTGACTTAAATTGTATATACCTAAATTGGATTTACCGGTGAGATCCAACTTCAGCTCTGTTAAACGAGCCTGAATCAAAACAGTCCTAACAGTTTCACAATTTGAGTTGTTAGCCCCAAGAACAGGGCTAGTCAACTAAAGTGTGTCTCTTACTATAAGGTTGGAACACCCCTGATCCATGGCATTGCTATTACGATTGTTTAGTACATGATATTGAGTTAAAACAATGTGATATGGGGCCACATGAGGTCAGTAGTTGTTATACAATAAATACAATTTATATATATATATATATATATATATATATATATATATATATATATAGATATATATATATATAGATATTTAGAACAGATACACACGTATGTGTATTAATCTATATTTTATTGTTAACCATTTCATTGTGTGTATTATTATTAAAAAAATATATTTTCTTTTTTTCAGACTAATTTCATTTGACGGAAATCCGTCACCTCGACGGAACTCTTTAAGCACTAACATAATTCCACATGAGTTAATTCATAGTTTTAATTCAGTGTGAATCTACAATTTTCATAGATATCAAAATAAAAAAACTCTTTGAATGAGAAGGTGTGTCCAAAGTTTTGATCTGTACTGTATGTATGTACTGAATGTTTGTATATATATGTGCGTGTGTGTCTATATGTATGTATGTATGTATGTATGTCTGTGTACTGTTTGCATTTCACATATTTACTATATACTCTTTACAATTCTACAGTGTTGTGCAACAAAAATACAGTCACTTACAGTATTCACATAGAACAAACATACAGAATATCATTATGGTAAAACTGATAAATGTAAACAATATAACACACTCTTCCTCATGAGTGAAGCTGAAATTCACCTGAAAGAAATTGTTTAATTTAGGAAAGATTTTCACAAAAAAAAAAAATAAAGGAATGTATGAAATTAGCTTGACAGATTTTAAAAACTAGTTCAACCATTTTGTATGTAATGACCAAAGCGATGAAATGAGGACTATTGGTTTTACAGGGAAAAACTTCAGAAGTCATAACTATGTTTAATTTTGACTGATCTGGTTGAACTAATAGTTTTGAGTATTTGGAATATACACCCAAAATTCACATCCTTTTCTCTTCAAGTTTCATAGATGACGGCCTATGTGTTTTCCAACGTAAACAAGATCTTGGTGACACTTGGTGAGCACTATACATGACCTGTACAGCAATTTGAAAACTACGGTAAAGTTACACATGGCAGCATTTAGTGAGGTAACTGAGTACAAAGCACATATGTACTGTATGTATTTTACATATTGACTGCATATTAGGGATGGGAAGATACTCCGATTTGTATCAATACACGGACGTGCGCATGCGCGATGCGAGTCCACCGGCAAAAGCAGCCACAGATCGATTCATGTAAGATAACTATTTTAGAGTACACCGGATTTCAGACTATTGCATCGATAAATTGCGATTTATGACATATATGGATTTAATCAAAACGAAATAGTTTCACAACTATCACAACACCGTGCCGTGGGCGGCACGGTGGCTGAGTGGATAGCACTCTCGCCTCTCAGCAAGAAGGTCCTGTGTTCGAATCCCGGTCGGACCAGGGCCTTTCTGAGTGGAGTTTGCATGTTCTCCCCGTGTCTGCGTAGGTTTCCTCCGGGTACTCCGGTTTCCCCTACCACTAAAAATATGTCCAATAGTTCTGGCATGCGCCTCCTGTACTGGCCCCGCTCCCATCTCTGTGTGGAGTGAGAGACAAATGCCCAAAAATTAACAATTGTAAACCGCTTTGAGACTCAGACCTGCAGTGAAAAGGCGGTATATAAATAAAGATTACTTACTTACTTACTTACAACTTCACCTTTTCGCAGTGGATTGTGGGGAGGTGTTAGCACCAGCTGGCTGCTAACACAACAACATGGAATCACAGGAGCACAATCGGATATATTCACCAGCGAACTACAAATCAAAGGTTTGGCAGCACTATGGATTTTACAAGAGAGATGGGAAGCTTGACAAATCTAATGCTATTTGCAAACTTTGCAACGCTGCCATTAAGTACACCGGCAGCACAACCAACCTCATAGCCCACGTGAAACGGCGACACAATATAAACATTGAGGTGGCGGAGGCTAGTTCCGAGCCCGTCTCATGCGGTGAACCCAACATTTCAAAGTTTTTTAATGGACCGCTTGCCTTGAATTCTACCCGTGCCAAAGCTGTCACTGAGCAATACATGCTTCACGTTTTGGAGCCACGGTTCAAAATTCCATGCAGAAAATTATTTACGGAGAAAGAAATACCTGCTTTGTACGAGAAAGTGAAACGGGAGATTATGGAGTCACTACAGAGAGCCCAGAGAGTTGCGTTAACTGTGGATCGGTGGACGTCTTGCGCAACAGACTCGTACATCACAGTTACGGTGCACTACGTGGATGAGGCTTGGTCTTTTCAAAGCCACGTCTTACAGACCAGAGTGTTTAACGAGTCGCACACGGGGATCAATCTAGCGGCCTTACTGCGAGATGTGTGTCAGGGGTGGAAGTTGGAGGACAAAAACCCAGCTTTGGTCAGTGATAATGCTAGAAATATGCTACTAGCTGGTGCTCAAGCTGAGCTGGACCCACACTTCATTTTTTCATTTCATTTTTTTATTTATTTCATTCATTTAAAAACAAATGCAACAACAGCATTTAGCATGAATGAAAAGGAGCAGAAAGAAGTAAAAACTTATAATGTCTGCCCCCTATCAACACAAAATCATTTACAGTTCCAGTTCATTTAACTTTTAAGCTGTCTCATGCAGCCCTCTTTTTCCTTTTCTTTTTTTTTTTTAATTTTGGTCCAAGACATCAAAACACAAAATACGTAAATAAAGTTGATCCGCTACTCCGCAGTATCATATTTCTGTAACATTGATAATTTAACATAACACTTCTTAAACACGCAAATGGACTTAGAAGTTTTAATTTTACAATCAAGACTGTTCCACAGAGCGACACCATTGATTGATATACATCTTTCCTTTACAGCCGATTGAAACCTGGGTTTTGTAAAAACCTCAGTACCTTTTAGATCATATCTACTTTTTCTCTTAGTGAATCTGTTTTGCAAATTGTTTGGTAAATTTTCCAGATGAGCTTTATACATGACTTTTAGTAGGTTAAACTCTACTAATTCGTTAAATTTAAGCGTTTTTAGTTGTATGAACAAAGGATTGGTATGGTCTCTGTATCCTTTTCCACTAATGACCCTAATCGCTCTTTTCTGTAAAAGAAAAATTGGATTAATGTGTGTTTTGCAGGCACTTCCCCACACTTCAATGCAGTAGGTCAGATATGGAACAATCAATGAGTTATACAACAAGAACAATGCACTCTTGTTTAGAGAATCTTTGACTTTATGCACCACAGCTATTAATTGGGATACCTTTACTTTGACATTATCAATATGTGATTTCCATGTCAAATGCTCATCAATCATAATACCTAGAAACTTAATCTCATGTGCCCTTTCGATTTCTAATCCATTAATAAACAATGAAGCTTCAACATATTTCCTTTTACTGCAAAAAATCATAAACTTTGTCTTGCTAATATTTAGGGACAATTTGTTGGCACTGAACCACCTCATAATTTTTTTAAATTCATTCTCTATGATTTGTAAGACATCTTTTATATTTTTTCCTGAATAGAATAAAGTGGTGTCATCCGCAAATAGAATGCACCTAAGTAACTGAGACACAGACACAATGTCATTTACATATAGAAGAAAAAGTATAGGTCCAAGGACCGATCCTTGTGGTACCCCGCAAGTTATGTTACAATTTTTAGACTTTATGCTGTTAATTTCAACAAATTGACTTCTGTTTTTTAAGTAGCTGGTAATCCATTGGTGTGCCACACCTCTGATACCATATTTATTTAATTTATGCAACAATATCTTGTGGTCCAGCGTATCGAACGCTTTTTGAAGATCTACAAAGATGCTTACTAAATAGTGCTTTTTGTCTATAGCATTGGCAATTTCTTCAGTTAGTTCCATAATTGCGGTAGTAGTTGAGTGATTAGGACGAAACCCATATTGGCTGTTACTTAAAATCTTGAATTCAGTTAGAAATTTATTCAGTCTAATCGCAAATAACTTCTCCAGAATTTTAGAGAACTGTGGAAGTAATGATATTGGTCTATAATTAGAAAATTCTGATTTATTTCCTTTTTTAAAGAGTGGAATTACTTTGGCTATTTTCATGCGGTCTGGAAATATCCCTGAGGTAAATGACAAATTACAGATATAGGTAAAAGGCTCAATAATTACATCTATGATTTGCTTTATCAATACCATATTCATATCAGTATAATCATTTGATTTTTTATTGGCACACTTCTGGACAATTGTCAATATGTCACTCGCTTGTACACTTTCAAGAAAAATACTGCCAACATTATCTGGTACTGTTCCACCATTGATGTTTCCATCTGGGATTTGTTGTGACAAGGTAGGGCCAATATTTACAAAATAATCATTGAATTCATTCACAATTTCAGTTTTATTGTAAATGTCAACATTATTCTTTGTAAAATAATTTGGGAATTTTGTTTTTACTTTGCCTTTTTGCATGACAGTATTTATTACACTCCATGTGTCTTTGGTACTATTTTTATTTTTGTCTAGCAATTTAGTATAGTAATCCTTTTTTTCCCTTCGTATGATTCCAACTAATTTGTTTTTATATTTTTTATACCTATCTTCAGCATCTTTGGTTCTTGATCTTAGAAACAATCTATACAAATAGTTTTTTTTCTTGCAGGCATTTTTCAGTCCATTTGTCATCCATGGATTGTTAACAGTATTTTTCCTGATACAAGTGTTTTTTTTGGTTATTTTACAATTTTTATCATATAAACCAATTAGTGTCGACATAAAAGCTTCGTATGCAGAATTAACATTATCTGTGTATACTCTATCCCAGCTCTGTTTCTTCAGATCTTCCCTAAAGGCCTCTAAAGCCTTACTAGATTTATCGCGAATGAATGTTGTAGTTTCATCTTGTATAATATCATAACATGTTTTCTCATAAATTATAAATATCGGGAGATGATCACTCACGTCTGTCATAAGGATACCACTAATTAATTTACCACGTACATTTGTAAATATATTGTCAATGATGGTTGCACTATGATGAGCATCACTTGATGCTATAGGGTTTCCCAAATCTATATTGAAGTCACCACACAACATTAATGATTTGTTATTAATTTGTTCAAACATCTCAAGGATTTTATCTGTAAATGATTCAACACAAGACCCTGGTGCTCTATACACACAACTGATCAACATATTTTTACCAATCTCATTTGTTATTTCTACAGTAAGCATTTCCATCAGATTTTTCACAGTAATTGTTTTTTGTTCAATCATTTTACATTTTAGATGAGAATCAATGTAGAGGGCCACACCCCCTCCCTTTTTACTTACTCTGTTGACATAAAACATGTTGTATCCTTCAATCTGAACATCATTGATATCAGAGTCCTTCAACCAGCTTTCAGTTATAGCAATCACTTTAAAGGTTTTATCTAACTGACAGAGTAGCTCTTTTATTTTTACAAAGTTACACTTTAAACTTCGACTATTAAAGTGTATGATAGATAATGTTTCATTAAGCACCTTACTGATTTCAACATTATATTGTTGTACAGTATAGTAATCGCAAACTTTTTCCTCTGGGGTTAGCATGTCATGTTCAATATAATTTTCCAGATCATAAATTTTATGATTATTAGTATCTGTATGTGTGTCCATAGTTCAGTGTATGTCCAAGTGTATCCAACCTGGTCTCCGTTGTCAGTCCGTCCAAGCACGGGACTCCATCACTCTCACTGTGAATGTCCCGTCTTATACTTCTCAAGTTCCTTCAAAGTCTTGATGACTTTCGCTGAACCATCTTGTTCCCTGATCCACACGTTTCCATTCCATGTCCATGTCCCAGTAATTTTCTTCCATTTCCTAAGCATCCTCGCCTCCCTTGCGATACCTCCATTTTTCCTCGTAAGATGTTCGTTTATATACACCTTCGTTCCTTTCAGTTTTTTAGCTTGCATTAGTACATCGTTCCTATTTTTCCTGCTTATGAATCGAATTACTACAGCAGGTACAGAGTTCTCGGACCGGCTGGGCAATGTGTGGCAAGCAGATATTGCCTCTTTGCGAATGTTTATGTTATTCTTGTTAAGAAAATCCACCACCTGTTGTTCCAGTGACTGCAGCTCTTCCCTCGGAGCGTCCTCCGTCGTCTCCGCTCTAGCTGCCGCCCTGGCGTAGGTACGGTGTCGAGTCTTGATCCCAGTAATCACCAAATCGTCCCTCCGCGTATACTGTTCTAGTTCATCAATCCTCAGCTCCAGCGTAGAGATCCGTGTGTCCTTTTCTCTCATCATGATTTTCAATGTTGTCACTTCATCCACAAGTTTGAGCAGGCGCTCCTGTTGTGAAGTCACCTTTGCCAGCTCACTAGACATAAAGTTTAATGATCGCTTGATCTCCTCCATGTCGTCTGCCGCTGGCATGTTTTTAGATTTGTGTTTAATGTCCTGCCAAAACTTTAGCTCGAAACAGTTCGGGCTAGCAAGGGTTAGCACCGGCTCTTGTTCAAAGCAGTCTCCGGCTGCTGGTGTCACGCTGTGTCTCACTGCATGTGACACCAGCATGCACACCTGCATGCACACGTGAGATGTATTGCACACACGCTCAACTTGGCCTCACAAAAAGCTTTCAAAGTGGAGGACGTTTCACAAATCCTGCTGAAGGTGAGGAGGCTGGTCACCTTTTTCCACAAGAGCCCCAAAGCCACTGAAATACTGCATGAGACACAAATACAGTTGCACCTGCCCATCCATAAACTCATCCATGATGTATCCACTAGGTGGAATAGTTCCCTGGATATGCTGGAACGCTTTTGGGAACAGCAACCTGCTGTGTTAAATGCCTTGCTGTCTAAGAAGCTGAAGAGAGGAGAAGCTCTCGTCACACTCACAGAAGGTGACATGATCTTAATTCCAGAGATCATCAAGTTGATGGCGCCCTTAAAAGTTGCTACTGTACTTCTCAGTGAAGAAAAAAACCCCACTCTCTCCATGATTGCTCCAATACAGGCAAAACTGAAGATGCATTTTCAGCCAAATGACAGTGACCTACTCAGGAACAGTTTACAAAAGATGTTTCTGCCCGTTACACCTATCTTCAAGATCTTCTCTACTCGGCCTCAGCACTCGACCCACGTTTCAAAGGCTTGTCATTCTTGGACGACAGTGACTCCACCAAAGACATGGTCTTCATGAAGATTACAACAGCAGTGTTGAAGATGAGTGAAATGGTAAGCACTAACTACTAAGCAAGGCAAAACACAGTACTTTTGTCCAATAAATAAATAAATTGTGATTTGAGGTTTTGGATGAAGATGTGCCAGCTGAAGAGGACAACAGGAGCCCAAAAAGTGAAGAAGATGATACAGGTATGATAGATGTTTGAATGCTGAAGATTAATTGTTTTTGTTTTTTTCATCTCCTTTATATTGTTATTTACCCAATGTATCTCTTTTGTGTCTATTCTAACCATAGATCATTCACCTCCTAAGAAGAAGTTTGGAGATCTGCAGTGTCAGAGGGTGCAGAAGAAGACCATTCAGGACAGAGCTAAGGAGGAAATCTTAAAGTATAGGGAGAGGGAAACTTTAAGTTTGGAGGGTAATGTGTTGCAGTGGTGGAAACAACAAGTGGATCTTCCTCTTCTCTCAGCTTTGGCAAAGAGTTACCTTTCCATACCTGCCACTAGTGTACCGTGTGAGCGGGTTTTTAGCACAGCAGGTGAAATAATAAACGCCAAACGCAGTTTGCTGCACCCAGACCGCGTAGATCAGTTAATCTTTTTGAAAACCAACCTCAAACAAGAACATGTAGTTTAATTATGACAGCATGGCCATGTTAAACGTTTAAATGGACACAAAGTAGTATGTTCTTGGCACTTTGTTTTTAAGTTCTACTTGAAGTTACAGTTTTAAGGAAGGACTAATATGTCACTGTTAATCACAGTGCATTGTGTTCTATTTTGTCAACATTTGAATGTACTGTTAATATTTTTCTGGCACCTTGCAATGTCACTTTGTAATATTTTGAAGAATATGGCCATTTTTGAAATGCCTTGGATTTATTTGGCTAATAAATTCTTTCATTTACTTTTTTGCTTTATTAATTTAAAATAACTAAAATTGTTTACCAAATTAATTGAGTAAAAATGTTGGGTATCATGGTAAGTGTGAAAATCGAATCGCATAGTTAGCCTTAGCAGATGGCAAACTGGAATCGAGATGCATCGTGATAAAGTACTTAATTGAATCGCATCGTATCGGTGGGTTTAGATGGTGAACCTTTAATGAATCGGATCGTGACAAGTGTATCGAGATGTAAATCGAATCGGACAGAGACCCAAGATTCCCATCCCTACTGCATATGCTTTTTGCATTGTGCAAAAACAACGCAGTCAATTACGCATGTACAAACAAACATAAGAACTGCCATTATGGTAGAACTGTGCACAAATGTAAACAATACATAAATTACTCCTGGACATCATGGACATTCATCTACATCACAGCAAAAACGTTTTCAGGAAAAAAATGATACAGGAATGTATGAAATTAGCTTGACAGATTTTCAGAACTAGTTCACAATTTTGAATGTTATACCTCAAGCGATGAAATGAGGACTAGTAGGGAATGATTATTCAGCAGTGGTATGTTTCATTTTGACTGACATGACAAAAGCAAATGATAATGTTATAAAACAGCAGAGAATTGGATGAAAGTAACTGATACATGTCCAAATGCATTTGTAATTTGTTCAAAGGAATGAGAAACTGCTACGATGATGTGTACAAATGACTCAATGTTGTGGAGGTTGAACCAATAGTTATGAGAAGTTAGCGCTTGTACCTCACAGCAAGAAGTTCCTGTGTTGTGCTCTTCATATGACAGCCTGTGTCCTGGATCTCCAGCCTATAGTCCCAAGTGGGTGTCTTCTTCGTGGTCCCTCCTGGGGTCTTCCCATTTCCTGCTAGGTTTGTTGAAGTTCTTCTTGCTGAAGAATGAGGGTCATGTGACCAGTAGGTTTTTAGTGGCCAATGCACAATCTTTTAAAGTCATTGCAATCAAGGATTTCTGGTTGTTTTCTGGAACTGTGCATATTTTCAAATCACTTCAAACAATAACCGTGTATTTACCAAGTTACACATCCATAAGTAGTTCTGTTTTCCTCGCAAAGACCTTTGCATGTCATTTTCCATGCTGCTCCAAGCCAGGAAAAAGCAAACACTTCTCTCTTAGGTGGAAAGCCCCATAAAGCTGTCTTATTTTTGCATAAATGTATGATAACATAATAAGTATGGAGCCACGTTCAAAGAGTAAATGACTAGTGTTCCTAAGACAAGATAGAACGTAGCAGAAAGGAGAGAAAATGCTTATTATAAGCGAGCATACGGACTGACGAGGTGCCAGCCCTTTTCCAACAACACAGAGGAAAGTTGGAGCTTTGGTGCAATTTTGAAGCCAGGAAACAGCCACAGGTCACATGTGTTTGTATAATAAATGTCCACTGCATGGGCCTTTATGATTTATACAGATGCAAACAATAAAACATTTATTTAGGATGAATATAACATGGAAATGTCATATTTCATGTGAAGCAATCCATTTGGACTAGTTCACTGGCCCTCATTTATGAAAGTTGCGCAATAAAGGGTGTATATTTTTGGTGTATATTTCATTTACGCCACACTGAAGGCGGGATTTATGAACGTGTGAGATACGCACAGATATGAGCGTACGCAGCCGTGGCATTTTTCAACAGCCATAAATACGCTGGTGAAAACCAGCGTATTTATGAAAGTCACGCCTAGAAATATTCGGAAAACGCCCCGTTTTTACGGCAGGTCAGCATGGGAGTCGGTCAACAAGTCTAGTTTGAAGCTTCAGAAGGCCTGTTAGTGAGTATATTGAGTTTTAATGTATTATTTTCCAAATCTTGCATTTCATGCGTGTTTTGGCATGTTGTAATGAAGGTAGAAATGAGCGTACAGATTGATAAATGCCGAAAAGTGTTAATTTTTTGTACGCCTCATTGACACCCCTGTTTGGCCGTACGCAAGTTTCATACATGAGGCCCATTGTGTGCTCACTACAGCACATTCTTCAGGTAGAAGGATTTGATTTGTCTAATTTCAAGACCAATTAATTCAAGTAAACAATATCAAAATATAACTGTGTAAAACACAGTTCATAAACAACTAAAGTATTTCACAAACAAGATAAAATCACACAAGGCATTACAATACATAAATAATGATAGTACATTAAAAAGAGTAAAAATTCAATCTTTAATCTGTATGCTCAACTAAAGGCTGGCCATGGACAGACTTGTACAGAAGCAGAGCTGCTTTAGTCAATTCTCTGAGCCACAGGAAGCCAGTGCAGAGACTTGAGAACAGAACTCTTGTGATTGTTCTTTCTGGTTCTAGTCAGATCTCGAGCTGCAGTGTTTTGAATACATTTCAGCTAGGGATGTACCGATCCAGATTTTTTGTAATCCGATCCAATTCCGATATTCTAAATATTGTTTTGCCGATACCGATCCGATACCGATCCGATACAATTTTTTATCATATTTTCAAAGCATTAAAGATTTAGCATTTTTACCTGAATAAATACGTTTGTCGTGTCGGCTAACACACTTTAGCAGCCTTGTTTACAGTCACGAGGAATGAGGCTCAAGTTAGTTAGTCCTTTCGCTGCGTGCATCAGGTCTCTGTCCACTGCCTCTGCAGCGCCGCACATGCTATGCCTCGCACGGACGTGCATAACCATTGACACAGCATTGAAAAACAATCTTTAGATCCATGTACATTGTGCGGTTGTTGTTTTTGCATTTCCCCGAATGTTTTTTGGTTCACGCTTGGCTGCGATAGGTCGAGAAGCCTATGCCTACATCCCCCAGAATGCAGCGCGCTTCTGACTCGGCTTTACTTCCTATGTTTTCGTCCTGTTTTTTCTAACGGATTAATGTTAAACTAACATTCTATTGACCCTGTTTTCTATTGATATCGAACACATGTCTATTGTAATGTATCTCGTTGTCGTTTTATTGCCCAGCCCTAGTTTTACATTGTATTTAGTTTACGACAGCCGTAAAGCATGAGCATGCTGAAAAGTTACGTAAATCGGCTTCATAATTAATGCTGCTTTCAGACCGGATCATGCGTTGCGTCGGGTTTCAATGCAAAGTCTATGGTGACACGCGTTCGGCCGTCGCAATGCACAGACCGCTCGGTTCGCACGAACGGACTGTTCAGTAGAGACGCACGGACTTGGCGGCAAAGTGAAAAGGGAGGAGCAGGAGCGAAAAATTGACGCCCACAGGAGATGGATTCTGCTCATCCTTTCCTTGGGACGTTCGTGCGACAACCATTCAAAGAGCAGCAAAGTGGTCACGGGGACATTAGCGGACTGAGAGAGCAGACTGAAAATACTGTAAACAGCCAAAACAGGAGCTACACCAGGCTTCACCAGAACTCAAACCAGGGTTGACAATGGGGGACTCTGTGCTTGCGTTGTCATGCTCCCGTGACCGTATGCAACGGCTTCGAGTGTGTTTACCGATGCGGAAATACCGTTTAATAATATGAAAACACGTTTGGCGCACCTCCGTGAACACATACTACTGTTATATAAAGCCCGTCTCCGTTCAAAGACACGCTGCAAAGCTGCATATTGGAGAAGATCTGTACACAAGAAGCCGCTAGCATAGCGGCTCTGAAGCTGTTAGCATCAGAGCCGGCCGGTGTTCTCTCGAGTTGGTTTGCCCGTCGAGATGATCTGGCTCAGCTGATGTAATGCGCTGGTTTGCATTACATCATTAACAGCTGAGCATCTCGACGGGCAGACCAACTCGACAGAACACCGGCTACTTCCGGTACTTCAGCCTCGCGTCAGGACGTTCTGGTGTGAAGACCCCTGCGTCTGAAAACTAGAGAATGCGCGTCTGGTGAGCGGGGCTTCAGCGTTGGCGGTGTGAAAGCCCCATAACAAATCCGATATTATCCGATCCTTACAAAATACCCATATCGGCCTCCGATACAATACTGAATATCGGATCGGTACATCACTAATTGCAGCTTGTTTGGAGAACCCAGTGAGCAGGCCGTTACAGTAGTCTAACCTACTGAAGACAAATGCATGGATTTTTGTCTGTCATATTGTGAGTGGTATGTATAGGTTTGAACTAAACTCTTTTAATCAAAAATATAGTGATACAACAACATTGTTTTTGTAGCCGTTTGGAAATGGAGTTGTTAAGTCAAGCAGCACACTGTTGAGACATTGCTGCAAATGAATTTTGACATACAATACTTAAAATGTAGATGTACAGTGGTTTATCATGGGATAACATTCTAAAAATAACCTGCAATAAGCAAATTTCACCAAAGTAGCAGCTATAGGTTTTCAGGCTGTAAAACCCTTCACAACACACTTTATAATTTTTTTTAATCACCTAAACGAGTTTCCTAAATTGCATGAAAGGGTAAAATGTCCTGTTGTGCATGCCTTACGCACTCTCAAATGCCCTGTTTGTCTTTATTATTCCCCAAAGGTGTATTTCATGCCTCCTCACATACCCAAGATTGTCCGAGGGAACTCTGATAGAAAAACAAACTCAGAGATGCAGTGATCAACGCATATGTCAGTGGCACCCATCTAATCTAGCTGTAGTCCTCTTTCGGTTGTTATCTTTTGCATCCAAGTGTGTATTTTAGTGTAGTTTGCAGTGTTTTGCCTGCATGGGACTGAGTAGATTGGACTACGGCAGAGGCTGTGGAGCAGCCCACACCCCCAGACAGCAATTGGTTGACGCTGCTCTTTCCCACTATAAAAAAGGGAATTATGAATGAATGGGGGAGGAGTCTGGTGGTGCGGAAACAAAACTTTGACAAGAGACATTCCACACGGAAGAAGAGGGAGCGATCAGCGGGACCAGGCCGGGAGCAGATCAGCGGGACCAGGCCGGGAGCAGATCAGCGGGACCAGGCCGGGAGCAGATCAGCGGGACCAGGCAAGGAGCAGATCAGCGGGACCAGGCCGGGAGCAGATCAGCGGGACCAGGCCAGGAGCAGATCAGCGGGACCAGGCCGGGAGCAGATCAGCGGGACCAGGCCGGGAGCAGATCAGCGGGACCAGGCCGGGAGCAGATCAGCGGGACCAGGCCGCAGCAGATCCGCGGGACCAGGTCGCAGCAGATCCGCGGGACCAGGCTGCAGGGGCAGGAGACCCAGAAACGCCCACACGAGCTAAGTAAAGGGACGTGTAATATACTTACTCCGTACTTGTACTGTGGTCTGGCTCTCTGCCCCATTTCCCCCTCCTACCTTGAGGCTTCACTGTGCCCAGTGCTCTGGAGGAACCGGGAGCGTGTGAGTCTGAGGCGGCGTGAAGAGGACGCGACCTGGGGACCACCGCTGATTTATACAACGCTCTCTAAGCGCAGACTAAAGGGACGGCCCCATAAGCTCTACAAGGCGCATAATATGAACTATAGCTTTGAGAGAAGCTGACAGCGGAATTGTGTTTCCTCCGCAGACACCAACCGAGGGCCCATACCGGCGTGAGGCGGGGACACGCGCGCAGTCTTAGAGACAGACTGCGGTCTTTGGAGCTCCAGATTTCAATCTTTTTTATACTGACTTTTATGTATTTTAACACCAGCTTTTAGTCGTATATTTTAAGACTTTTTATATCATGTTATATTAAAGCTTGTGAACCTGCTTTACTTGGGCTTGTTATTTAACAGTGGTGTTTCTTTAAACGGATCTAAAAAGAACCTCACACCCTGTGTGACAATTTTGGCGTTGCTGGCAGGATCCGTACCACTGTTAAACATGCAGGCACAAGCAGGTACAAGTTCTAGGACTGGATCTAATTCCATCACTGCACAGTTCACTATGCCCTGGTTTATGGGTGCAGCATTTATCCCAAAATTTGGAGGGGAGCTAACAAAATTTGTAGAATGGAAAGCTCAGGTGGAGGCTATGCTCAGAGCACAAGGGCTAACCCCAGAGCAAGAAGCTGATTTTATATTGACTGCCTTGGAGGGGGAAGCAAAAAGAGAGCTACTATTAGAGCGAGCAGCTAACAGAGATACGGGGAGTAAGATTTTAGCCTTCTTAAAGGAACATTACGATAGGCCCACAACAAGATCTCAATTGAGAACTATTTTTTACAACTGTAAGCAAAGGGCTGACGAAAACATAAATGCTTTTGTATTGAGACTCAGAGAACATTTTTACAAATGGCAAGAATTGGAAAGAGCCGCAGCAGAGAGTTATAATGACTTGCTATTAGACCAACTCATGGTGGGCTTAAAGAGAGGCCCTGTGAAACAAGAGCTAACTCGCTTATTGAGACGCAATACTGACCTGACGTTTACTGGTGCATGCAAGGAAGCCCGTGCTTTAGAATTGGAATTGGAGGACGAAGGGGATACCATTGTGAGCCAGAGGGTCCAGACCTACACCCCACCCTTGCGCTCCGTACCAGACCCAGAAGAGCTAAAAGGACAAATTTGTATACAGCTCAAAGAAGAACTTATGTTAGAGATGCGGAAAGAGATGCAGGAACAGATGAAAACTCTGTCTAATAACTTAGTAGAACAAATGAAGGCTCAACTCTCTAGCCCTCCACAACCACTAGCCCCTTGGACACCCCCAACCCAGCAGTACAGACTACAAAATCCCACTTCCTACCGATGGGATGCACAGGGCCGCCCCATCTGCGGTAAATGTGGAGCCCCAGGGCATGTTCAGCGCAGATGCCCCCGTAAAGCATCTCAGACACAGGATTTTTAATTCCCCCTGCAGCTGTGGGCCAAGCAGTGGGGGCGATTGTCCTGGACAAAGAGCCCACCATCAAGATCCCACCACCATCTGGAATGCCCCATTCACGGACCAGGGCTGCTCTAGTTGGTGAGTGTGTAGATGTCATTGTAAAGCTTAACGATTGTGCGATACCGTTTGTACTTGACACAGGTTCTCAAGTAACTCTGCTGAGCCAAAGTTTATTCGAGAAACATTTGAAAGGGGCAGGGGTTTCTAGTGCAGAAGAGGTACCATGGTTAACCCTACGCGCAGCGAATGGGCTAAAGATTCCTTACATTGGCTATGCCCTAGTGACTGTTACAGTTGGGAATATTAGCGTGCCTGAAAAGGGCATTCTGGTGGTAGAAGATGCCTGTTTGGGGCCAGATAAGGGGATCTTGGGAATGAATGTAATAAAACCTGTTTGGTCTGCACTTACCCAGGAGAGCCACCCGGGTTTGGCAGCTTTTAGGACTCTGCTACCAACGGTTGAAGGCCAGGTCTGGGCGCAGGCATTTGCGGAGTGCCAGAGGGTGTCCATGAAGAGTCCTGCACCAGCTTACCAGGGGGTTGCCAAGCTACCACGCCAATCCCCCATAACCATTCCTCCCCTCTCTGAGATGGTGTTATGGCTGCAGGTGAGTGGGAATCCTGCAGACCAATCCAATGTGTTTGTTGAACCTCTGCCTAATAGTGATTCAGAGTGGTGTGTGGGACGGACCCTGACGAGGCTCAACAGTGGCCGGGTCCCATGTAGGGTATGTAACCCTAACCCCTATCCAGTGGAGGTGCCACAACGCCAACCCCTGGCTCAAGTATCTGAAGTGGCTGCCTCAGACATCAAAGGGGAGCAGGAACTGGTATTGGACAGTGTGGCACCGGACATTATTGAAGTAACCGTAAGGCGTGTGAGGACTGACCTGACTGCAGATGAAGATGCTCACCCAGTTCTATCTCTACAGGGGCAGGGCCTTGACCCGAGGGAACAACAGAGAATGGCGGAGCTCTTGAATAAATGGAGGAGGGTGTTTTCATGCCATGACGAAGACTTTGGCCGAACGAGTGCAGTCCAACACCGAATACCGACAGGCCCCGCCCACCCTAGCCGTGAGAGGTACAGACCCGTCCCCCCGAGCTTGTATACAGAACTCCAAGTGTTGTTGAAAAACATGTTGGAGACTCGAGTGGTGCGGGAGAGTGCCAGCCCATGGGCAGCCCCCATTGTTCTTGTGAAGAAGAAAGATGGGAGCTGGAGGTTCTGCGTGGACTATCGGAGGCTCAATGCGGTTACCCATAGAGACGCTTACCCATTGCCACGCATTGAAGAATCTTTGACAGGGCTGAAGGCGGCAAAATGGTATTCTACGCTGGACCTCGCAAGTGGATACTGGCAAGTGGAGATGGATCCGGCGGACCGGGAGAAAACCGCATTTACCACACCCTTTGGCCTTTACGAGTTCGAACGCATGCCTTTTGGGCTGTGTAATGCCCCGGCCACTTTCCAACGACTGATGCAGCGCTGCCTCGGAAGTCTGGTAAATGACTCATTGTTAATATATCTTGACGATGTTGTGGTGTTTTCTCCAGATTTTGATAGCCACCTCCGCCATCTCGAAGAAGTGTTCCAGCGGCTGGATGAATATGGGCTGAAGCTACAACCCAGGAAGTGTAGCCTATTCCAGCAGAAGGTGACTTACCTTGGCCATGTAATAAGTGAGCAAGGGGTAGCAACTGACCCAGAGAAGACTGCAGCCGTGAAAGAGTGGCCCACACCCAAAACAGTGAAGCAGGTAAAGTCCTTCCTTGGCTTCGCAGGCTATTACAGGCGCTTCATCCCAGACTTTTCAAAAATTGCGATACCGTTGAACGCCCTCACACGGAATACAACTAATACCCCTAAGACGGCTCTGGTAAATTGGTCTGTAGAATGTCAGGGTGCATTCGACAAGCTAAAAACGGCGTTACTCCATGCCCCAATACTGGCCTATGCAGACTTTTCTAAACCCTTCCGTGTATATACCGATGCTAGTTTTGAGGGATTGGGGGCGGTCCTGGCACAAGTCCAAGATGATAAGGAACGTGTGATAGCCTATGCCAGCCGCAGTTTATCACCTGTAGAGCGTAACGATCAGAACTACAGCTCCTTTAAATTGGAATTGTTGGCATTGAAGTGGGCGGTCACAGAGAAGTTTAAGGACTATCTATACGGCGCAGAGTTTACAGTGTTCACCGACAACAACCCTCTAGTGCATCTGGAGACTGCAAAGCTGGGGGCTGTGGAACAGCGATGGGCAGCCCAGTTGGCAAACTTCAGGTACAAGATAAAGTACCGTCCAGGAGTACAAAATCGTAATGCTGATGCGTTGTCTAGGTTGCCTGAAGGTGCCACCGGAGTGTTGAGGACTATCGCAGACCAGACTGAAATCGGGCTGGATATGGGAGAGTGGAGAGAGCGACAAGCCAAAGACCCAGACCTGGCCCTGCTACGCCAATGGAAAGGGCAACAGCAGACTCTACCAGAGGTACACAACACATCCCCATACTTAAAACGATTGTTGAAGGAATGGGACCACATTTCACTTAAAGACAATGTTCTTGGAAGGGTATGGGTTGAGCCAGGCTCAGGGGTAAAGATCTTTCAACAGATTATTCCAGAACATGAGACTGAAAGTTTGTGGCGGGTTTACCATGAAAAGATGGGACATCCTGGCTGCGAAAGGACACTGGAGGCCTTACGACGACGGTGCTACTGGCCTAGAATGACAGAGGATGTGAAAGAGTGGACAGAGCACTGCCCCCAGTGTATATATCACAAACCAGGACCCGACGGGAGGGCTGCCCTACTACCAATCGTCACCTCATACCCATTTGAGATTGTGGGTATAGATTATCTATCATTGGGACGAGAGGGGGACCCGTACACATACATTCTTGTTATGACTGATTTATTTTCAAAATTTGCTGTTGCTGTCCCCACTAGAGACCAGGGAGCAGAGACCACAGCACGTGCGTTATACACACATTGGATCCATCTTTTCGGATGTCCAGAGCGCATTCTCAGCGACCGGGGGGCTACATTTGAATCATCGTTAATTGCCCAACTGTGTCAACTCTACGGCTGCCGGAAGGACCGTACTACTGCTTACCACCCACAAGGGAATGGGGCTTGCGAGCGGTTTAACCAAACCCTCCTTGGGCTCTTAGGGTCCTTGGAGGAAACTCAACAGGCACACTGGCATACCCACTTACCAGCACTTGTCCAGGCTTATAACAACACCCCCCATGGGACTACTGGTTTGACCCCCCACTACTTAGTTTTTGGGAGACATGCAAGGCTGCCGGAAGATTGGACCACAGGTTTGGGGCCCACTGCTGACCGTCACTCTCTAGAAGGATGGGTCAAAGGACACCAAAAGGCACTAAACCATGCTTATGGCGTGGCAAAACAAAAGACTGAACTGAGACAAGAAAATGACCGTACGCGTTATGACCGGAGGGCAAAGCTCGCGCCCCTGTTGCCGGGGGAGCGTGTCCTCATCCGGAACTTTCGTCGCCGAGCAGGTGGGAAACTGTCCCCCAGATGGAACCCAGAACTCTATGTCGTCGTGGCTCCACTGCGCAAAGACCACCCAGTGTATGTCATACGCCCCGAAGGTAAAGACTCTCCTACGCGCACCATTCACAGAAATAACTTGAGGCCATGTCCGTTAAATGTGTTGGAGCCCAGGCAGGAGTCTACAACCCCAGAAGCGGCCGAACCACCGAGGGAAATGTGTCAGCCCCCTCCGACATGGTGGCTCCCAGGACTGGTCACTCGCACTCAGTCTTGCCTCCCAGAATCAGCCAGGGCCCCAGTTCCAGCAATTATAAGGAGCCCAGAGCCTGCTACTCCACCTGAGCATTCAGAACAGTTCCCCCAAAGTGCACGACGGTCTCAACGTACAAATATAGGAAAAAGACCTGTCAGATATGGTGACTGAGATTGATCGGGACGACCAATATTATAGACGGGGGGAATGTGAGTGGCACCCATCTAATCTAGCTGTAGTCCTCTTTCGGTTGTTATCTTTTGCATCCAAGTGTGTATTTTAGTGTAGTTTGCAGTGTTTTGCCTGCATGGGACTGAGTAGATTGGACTACGGCAGAGGCTGTGGAGCAGCCCACACCCCCAGACAGCAATTGGTTGACGCTGCTCTTTCCCACTATAAAAAAGGGAATTATGAATGAATGGGGGAGGAGTCTGGTGGTGCGGAAACAAAACTTTGACAAGAGACATTCCACACGGAAGAAGAGAGAGCGATCAGCGGGACCAGGCCGGGAGCAGATCAGCGGGACCAGGCCGGGAGCAGATCAGCGGGACCAGGCAAGGAGCAGATCAGCGGGACCAGGCCGGGAGCAGATCAGCGGGACCAGGCCAGGAGCAGATCAGCGGGACCAGGCCGGGAGCAGATCAGCGGGACCAGGCCGGGAGCAGATCAGCGGGACCAGGCCGGGAGCAGATCAGCAGGACCAGGTCGCAGCAGATCCGCGGGACCAGGTCGCAGCAGATCCGCGGGACCAGGCTGCAGGGGCAGGAGACCCAGAAACGCCCACACGAGCTAAGTAAAGGGACGTGTAATATACTTACTCCGTACTTGTACTGTGGTCTGGCTCTCTGCCCCATTTCCCCCTCCTACCTTGAGGCTTCACTGTGCCCAGTGCTCTGGAGGAACCGGGAGCGTGTGAGTCTGAGGCGGCGTGAAGAGGACGCGACCTGGGGACCACCGCTGATTTATACAACGCTCTCTAAGCGCAGACTAAAGGGACGGCCCCATAAGCTCTACAAGGCGCATAATATGAACTATAGCTTTGAGAGAAGCTGACAGCGGAATTGTGTTTCTTCCGCAGACACCAACCGAGGGCCCATACCGGCGTGAGGCGGGGACACGCGCGCAGTCTTAGAGACAGACTGCGGTCTTTGGAGCTCCAGATTTCAATCTTTTTTTATACTGACTTTTATGTATTTTAACACTAGCTTTTAGTCGTATATTTTAAGACTTTTTATATCATGTTATATTAAAGCTTGTGAACCTGCTTTACTTGGGCTTGTTATTTAACAGTGGTGTTTCTTTAAACGGATCTAAAAAGAACCTCACACCCTGTGTGACACATATACGAAAAAAATATATTGGGTATGTCTACCTGTTCAATATTCCACAGGGAAAACACCCTGTCAGAGAGATCTGGTGCAGGAAAGATGATGCACAGACACCGTCAAGTTATTAACTACAGCACATTACTCGAGCTGACGTTGTGATCAGCTGCTCATGTAAACTCCGTAGAAATACAATCCCCAAACAATATTTTTTCCAATTTAATCCTTACACAGTTACACACACATTTGTTGCCTGTTCTCCAGGGCTTCGCTCCAGTTTACAGAATATAGTTACTGGAAAAGCAGCCTCACACTGACATCACCCCTTTTAAAGTGTTCACTAATATCCGTTATCCAAAAACATATGCACATGCGGAGGCCCTCCCCCACCTGTCTCCCTAAGGGCAAACAACTCTGGTCTGCTTCAGTATGCCTCAGAACAGAAGAAGTGAGCAATGGTGGTTTGAACAGACTGAACTGATATGACACGTGCAAGAAAGAGGCAAAGGAAGAATGTGGTTGGAAGTTATTTCGCCTTCAGCCAAAGGGTTTTCCAATACTAGCAACAAACTATATTTCTAGTCTAATTCTATATGAGGGGAGAGAAGAGGGTTGGTGAATGTTTTGGACCTGTGTCTTGTCTCTGTCAATGAGAGTGTTGGTGCTTTTTTGTCATGAAGCAAAAGCTCAAACTCAGACTGGGAAGACCGCATGCCGCAGTTCTCACCCCATCCATGGCCAGCCTCCAGCCTCAATGTCATTGGAATAAGTTATCATTTTAAAAAGTAAAATGTGGCTAAAATATTGTCTGTATTGTAATTCACTTTAGCTCCGGGAAGACTCCTGGAAGTCTGGCGGACTCGTATGTTAAACATCAGGAGGAAGCAGGCTTTGTATACGCTAATATGGAGTGTCTTTTGCTGTGTTGGTACTTCCTTCCTATCTGCATATGAAGGTGTGTCTTCTAGTGTGAAAGCAGCTACAGACTGAGCTTCAGATCTGGTCTTAGAGAGACGGGGCTCTGTGCCCTGTCTCTGTCAAGACTTTTTCTCCTTGTACCGGGTAACAATTAAAAGATTAAGTATGTCTGTCTGTTTTGTGAGATTTTGTCAGGTTCAACTGTGTGGTTAAATATCAGCATTAACACTCAGCCAATCACACAGCTCTGCCAGCCTCGAGCCTCAGCCAATCACACAGCTCGGCCAGCCTTCCTGCCAACCACTGACAGCAAAGTGAGCAGTTTAAAAGCAGCCACTTCCTTCTAACCAGCCCTTCCTGAAGCTCTTGACCCCCAGCACCTCCTCAAGCTCCTGCACTGGCGCCTGCTCCGCCTACGCTCCATTCCCACCATGCTTCTAGCCAACACCAGTGCTTGACCCCAGGGAATCTGAGATCATCTCTGCAGCAATGTATGACACAGGCTTAAGTTTCTAAAGTCCCATGCACCTGATGCCCTTGTGGTCTCAGCTCTTCTAGTCCAGGCTCTGATGTCCCTATGTTTTTAGTCATTATTTGTTTGTTTTAATTAGATCCCCATTAGCAACCGTTAGAACAGTTGCTCTTCTTCCTGGGGTCTTAATTTCACAAAATACATCAAAGCTCAGCAACAAAATGACAAAACAGGATGTACATACAACATTCACACTAACAGTACAAAACACATAACAAGAAGACATCAGACAATGACAATAGACATAATGCCAAAATATCAAAACACAACGTACCACATTTAAAAAAATTGCTCTACTCCTAGAAGTTCATCTTCAAATACGATATATATATATATTTATCCATCCATTTTAATCCGTGTACCCTTCGATCATTAGTTATTCCGTTTCAAAATAAAATCAGAAAATCAAAATTTCCATTTGTTTATTGTTCTTTTCCTTTTCTAAACTTGAATAAAAAAATAAATCCTTTATGCTTCAATATCAATGTGTTGTTTTGGCTCTAGTTGTTTAAAATTCTCAAAAGAATTATGGCATTACTATTATTTCGTTTTATTATTATTTGCGACACCCGAAGAGAGAAGAGACCTCGCGGGCTTCTCAAAGCCGAGCCAGGGGGGCTACAGACGCGGGGGTGGGACCCAGGGACTCCCCTGGTCCCGGGGCACCCGCGGTGTGAATTTGACGCGCGGGGGATAAAGGACCAGAAAGTTATGGCCCTTGGAAACCACCGGGGGACCGCACGCCTCCCATCCGCCCATGAGCGCTCATTCTGGGGGAGGAGAAGACCGCAGCAGCAGGGTCAGGAGGCACGCTGCTCCATACCCCCGTGCTTACGGCCATACCACCTTGAGAATGCCCGATCTTGTTTGATTTCGAATGCTAGCCAATGTCAGGCCTGGTTAGTACTTGGATGGGAGACCGCCTGCAAGCTTTGTTTATGACTGTGTCTGAATCGTCCCTGTCAAATAAATGCATAAATAATATTGAAAGAGCATCGAGACTTAATTTTACAAATTTAATAAATATCAGGCAAATCCAAAGCACATAATACATTGTATAGCTTTCAAAACACAAATCAGAGAATAACACTTTAAGCACAAGCACAATGATAAAAACACAGAACCATTGGTCCATAAGGAGTAGACACAAATGTCATACATGTTGTAGAATGTTAAAGTGTCCTGGATCATCACAGTCCTTTTTGTTAGACACCAACTGTCCAATAGACCCTCCTGCATAAAAAGAAAAACTCTAAAACCCAGTGGGAGAAAAGTGAGAAACCTCTGGGAGACCAGATATTGAGAAAGGGATCCGCTCCACATGGACGGACGGGCTATAGATCCAGGACTTAAACTACAGAATGAGGACCAAGGCCCCGCGGAGCAGGACCCGGGCTGTAGAACGAGGACTGAGGCAGCTTCCAGGCAGTGAGTGGGTTGCAGCCTACAAGCCGGGGAGGACAGTCCGCAGGTGCAAATGGCGCTGTAATCATTTTACCCCTGGAGCTCGGGCCTGGGGGCGAGCTCAACAACAGCGCGAGTTGTTGTCGTGTAGTTGAGTTGAGTTGAGTGCAGGCCCCGGCGATCCAAGATGGCGCCCTATTCAAATGAATGGTTGTGCTCAGTGGCGCTTTGTGACGGCATGGGGGCTGAAAGATTAGCGGAAGTTGCCTGAAACTCGCAAAGATCTATGGGAAACTCGCCTGTATTTGGGCATCGTCTGGTCCTCCCGGTTCTGCGCAGTGGATGATCTCCCATAATGCGTTGCGCCAAACACGCGTGTGTGGGTCTCACACATGGATCTATTATAATAACTGGATAGGGTATTACTAGCTTGTAGCTGAATAACCCATGTGCTCAGGGGATTCTCGCGGTACTGCAGACTGAACCAGACTAAATTCACTGGGCTACCCAGAAATTTTCCCCATAGAACTGCATGCATATTAATGCATATTAAAACAGCTCAACCTCAGCTGACAGAGAACCTACAGCTTTCATAAAGGATGGATTTTGTGGGGATTTTAGTGTCCCTTATAATCCTGAACTTTTCTTCTTCTTAAATCCTTCGGTTTAAGAAGAAACCGAAGAAACCGTGCTCCTCTGTGCACGGGTCTCACTCACGTGCACAGAGGGGATCGGCCGCGCTCTGACCAATCAGAGCAGTTCATCAGAGCGGGAGTTAGAGCGAGAGCCAGACGAGTAGAGTTTGTGGCACTAAAGTGTGGATTTAAACAAAACCGAAGGATTTAAGAAGAAGAAAAAGTTCAGGATGACAAGGGACACTAAAATCCCCACAAAATCCGACCTTTATGAAAGCTGTAGGTTCTCTGTCAGCTGAGGTTGAGCTGTTTTAATATGCATTGAGTTCTATGGGGAAAATTTCTGGGTAGCCCCGTGAATTTAGTCTGGTTCAGTCTGCAGTACCGCGAGAATCCCCTGAGCACATGGGTTATTCAGCTACAAGCTAGTAATACCCTATCCAGTTATTATAATAGATCCATGGTTGAGTGCAGCTTGCAGTTGTTTCCGTCTCTCACCACTCGTCACCACTCACCACTCGTCATTTCCGGTAGCATATCAAACAAAATAATGGAAGTTGTTTTAGTAGTGTTTGTTTCCACTGCATAGCAAAGAAATGGGTGAATATTTTATTTAGAATGTTTTGATTTTCCAATTTAATTTAGAAAATGGAAATACAATAAAACAACCACGTAATTTGTTTTTCTGATTTTATTTTGAAACGGAATAACTAATGATCGAAGAGTACACGGATCTATTTTCTACCCCTTAATCCATTTAAGGGGTACGTACGAAGATGGCGCCTCGTACGGTCGACATGGCTCTTTGCTGCTCTCTTTTTCTTTTGTTTTTACTTTTTAACTGTGCATCTGGCTGTTCCTACACCCGTGAGGAACTTATGAACATCCGACCCACCGTTCCCATGGACCTATTGCCTGTTTTCTTGGCATCTGCGGCTGATTTAGTTCATGTTCTAGCCAAAAAAGTGTGGGCCCGTAAAAGGGGAAAGCGAGGAGGCCTGCTCGTGCGTCTTAGGAGGAGAGGAGCGCGCACGGCTCTCCCCGGCATTTTTCTCTCCAACGTACGCTCACTGGGCAATAAGATGGACGAACTCAGCCTGCTCATGAGAAGAAACAAGGACTTCGCCACATCCTGTGTCCTCTGCTTCACTGAGACCTGGCTAAATGAGCGGATCCCGGACTGCGCTCTGGAGCTGCAGGGCTTTGGGCTGTTTCGCGCGGATCGCCATTGTGCGCTCTCAGGGAAGAGCAGAGGCGGAGGGCTCTGTTTCTACGTCAATACAAACTGGTGTAACGATGTGACAGTGATCTCCAAGCACTGCTCTCCTGCTCTGGAATATCTTTTCATTCATTGTAAACCATATTACTCCCCGCGGGAAATTGTTTCATTCATTCTTGCCTCTGTTTACATACCGCCATGCGCGGACGCGCGCGAGGCTCAGCGCGCACTCGCAGAGCAAGTACTGTGTATGGAACGCTTATACCCGGACTCTCTGATTATTATCCTGGGGGATTTTAATAAGGGAAACTTGAGCCAGGAATTACCCAAATACAGACAGTTTATCAAATGCCCGACCAGAGAGGAGAACACTCTGGATCACTGTTACACCACCGTGCGCGGAGCTTTTCGCGCTGTTCCCAAGCCAGCCCTCGGCTTCTCAGATCACTCCATGATACATCTGGTTCCTGCTTACAGACAGAGACTAAAGCTCTCGAAACCTGCAGTGAGGAGCTCCAAAGTGTGGTCTGATGAAGCTGTGGAAGAGCTGCGCGCATGCATGGAATCTACAGACTGGGACCTTTTCAGAGCTGCCACAGACAGCTTGGATGAATATACGGACACTGTGACGTCATACATCCACTTCTGTGAGGATAGCATCATTCCAACAAGGACCAGGGTCATCTATAACAACGACAAACCCTGGTTCACTGCTAAACTCCGGCAGCTCAGGAAAGCAAAGGAGTCTGCTTTCAGGGAGGGGGACCGCAGCGGCTACAAAGCAGCTAAATATCAGTTCAGGAAAGAACTGAAAGCAGCCAAGTCCCGGCACAGAGAACGACTACAGGAGCAGTTTGGTAACAACGATACTGCTTCTGTCTGGAGGGGCCTACGGGAGATCACCAACTACAAACCCAAAGCCCCCCCCTGTGCCGATGACCACAAGCTAGCTGACGATCTGAACTTATTTTTCAGTCGCTTTGATGCTGCCCCTGACACCTCTCCCTCCCCCACCCCCCACTACTCTAACGACCCACCCATCAGCCCTGCCCCCAGCCTAACAATAGCCGCTAAAGAGATTAAACAACTCTTCCTGAGGCTGCACCCCCGCAAAGCTCCTGGCCCGGACCACGTGTCTCCGGCCACTCTGAGACACTGCGCCAGTGAGCTTACTCCTGTGTTCACGGACATTTTCAACTCCTCTCTGCAGTCCTGCCATGTCCCGGCCTGCTTCAAATCCTCCATCATTGTCCCCGTCCCGAAGAAGCCCAGGATCACAGGACTCAATGACTACAGACCTGTAGCACTTACGTCTGTAGTCATGAAGTCATTTGAACGCCTGGTTCTCTCCCATCTCAAGTCCCTCACCTCCCCCCTCCTGGACCCACTGCAGTTCGCCTACAGAGCCAACAGATCTGTAGACGACGCCATTAACCTGGCCCTCCACCCCATCCTACAGCACCTGGACTCCCCGGGGACCTACGCCAGGGTCCTGTTCGTGGACTTCAGCTCTGCCTTCAACACAATCCTGCCATCCCTGCTCCAGGACAAGCTCTCCCAGCTCAACGTGCCCGATTCCACCTGCAGGTGGATCACTGACTTCCTGACGGACAGGAAGCAGCGAGTGCGTCTGGGGAAGAATGTCTCGGACTCTCGGATTATAAATACAGGAGCCCCACAGGGCTGTGTTCTTTCTCCCCTGCTCTTCTCCCTGTACACCAACCACTGCACCTCCAGCCACGACTCCGTGAAGCTGATCAAGTTCGCGGACGACACCACCCTCATTGGACTCATCTCCAACAACGATGAGTCCGCCTACAGGAGGGAGGTGGACCGGCTGGTGTCCTGGTGCAGTGGTAACAACCTGGAGCTGAACGCCCAGAAGACAGTGGAGATGATTGTGGACTTCAGGAAGAGCACTGTCCCCCCGCCCCCGCCCTCCGTGATGGACTCCCCCATCACCTCTGTGGAGTCCTTCCGTTTCCTGGGCACCACCATCACCCAGGACCTCAAGTGGGAGCCGACCATCAGCTCCCCTCATCAAGAAGGCCCAGCAGAGGATGTACTTCCTGCGGCAGCTCAGGAAAGCCAAGCTGCCTGCACAGATGTTGGTGCAGTTCTACACGGCCATCATCGAGTCCATCCTCACCTCCTCCATCACCGTGTGGTTCGCTGGAGCCACAGTCAGGGACAAACAGAGACTACAGCGCATTGTGCGCTCTGCAGAGGAAGTGATCGGCCGCAGCCTTCCATCGCTGCAGGACCTGTACGTCGCCCGAGCTCGAGGCCGGGCTGGTCGTATCACAGCCGACCCCTCTCACCCTGCACATGGACTATTCCAACCACTCCCCTCAGGCAGGAGGCTGCGGTCCATCAGGACTAGAACCTCCCGCCACAAGAACAGTTTCCTCCCCTCTGCTGTTGGACTCTTGAACACTTCTTAACCTGTCCCCCCGCCCTTTATAAAGTCACTTTACTGCCCATCATACGTCACTTTACTTCACTGTACTGCTGTCACCTTACATTGTGTGCACCATGTGCACTTGTATATTGTAAATAGTAACTGTAACTCTATTTTAAATTTAAATTTATTCTTTAGAAGTGTTTTTTATTCTTATTTTTATTATCTCTTTTTGACTGTTGCACTGAGCCAAAGCAATTTCCAAGTCTGTGACCTCCCGTTACTTACGTTGGCAATAAAAATGATTCTGATTCTGATTCTGATTCTGATTTTTTTCAAACATGTATTTATTGAAATTTTACAGTTTTAAAAAAAATGAACACAAGGCACTTTCACAACAAGGATGTGTGTCTATACAAGTATTGACTAAAATAAATACACACAAATAAACAAATCAAATGAGGAAACAATATATCCTATTTTGCATCAGTCCAACCATCAACTGCGATATTGTTATTCCTAAGAAAGCCATAGAAAATATTCCACATTTGTAAAAAATCGTCAAGTTTGTTTTTGCTGACACAGCTTATTATTTCGAAAGCTAAAAATAAAACCATGCCTTTCAACCAC
Source organism: Knipowitschia caucasica (assembly GCA_964034765.1). NCBI lineage: Eukaryota > Metazoa > Chordata > Actinopteri > Gobiiformes > Gobiidae > Knipowitschia > Knipowitschia caucasica. Next base: position 15,099,322 of record OZ035831.1, read on the forward strand.
TGTGCAACAGTGCTTGCCTTAATCCATTTCTGGGTTGGGAGGGAGGCTATCAGTGATGCCACCGAAGTCACATAGCACCAACCCCTCACTGATCCTCTGCAGGTGGTGAGTCCACAGGAGGATGGCTACTCTGTCTGTGAGAGCATAGCCTTGATCTTTCAGGCAGGGGCTTTAGGCAAAGTAGGGTTAAGTGTCTTGCCCAAGGACACAACGACAGCAAAAAGGCAACATTTTTGTTTTTGCTCCCATTTTCCATGAGAAGAACTAAAGATCAAAAATTCATTCCAGATATTATTACCATTTCTCTCAAACATTGTTCACAAATCTGTCAAAATGTGTGAAAGGCTCAATCCCAATACCCACTCTGCACCCTACACTCCTCTACAAAGTGTGCATTGTTTGAAGTGCACAGGTTTGAGTGCACAGGATACAAGCGTGCAAAGAAGGAGGAATTGGGACAGTGCACACTGAGTGCAGGTTACGTCATCGACTCGTCAAAAGATGGTTATTTTCAGACGTAAACTTTATAAAAAATTAAAGGTAATTTTGTCTGACCCTGTGGGAAACAAAATGAGCTGCTCCATACACGTTAAAATACATGTATATTGGTTATTCGTAATTTGAGATAGCTGTATAATTTTAAGTTAAATGTGGGTAACTAACTTATCTGGTGAGTTTTTATACATCCTAAGTTTATTGTACTAAGTCTATAGTTTAAATTGAATGTTATATGAAAGCTTGGATTAAAAAATGTATTCAATTGTTAGCATAGAATGTCCGCAATTCTTCAATTAGTCATTTATGCTTCTATCCAAGTAACATACAGTGGGGCAAAAAAGTATTTAGTCAGCCACCGATTGTGCAAGTTCTCCCACTTAAAATAATGACAGAGGTCTGTAATTTTCATCATAGGTACACTTCAACTGTGAGAGACAGAATGTGGAAAAAAAATCCAGGAATTCACATTGTAGGATTTTTAAAGAATTTATTTGTAAATTATGGTGGAAAATAAGTATTTGGTCAATAACAAAAATTCAACTCAATACTTGGTAATCAGAATCAGAATCATTTTTATTGCCACGTAAGTAACAAACAAAAGTTACCATTTGGTAATTGTTTTGGCAAATGTTTTTAATACAACCTTTGTTGGCAATAACAGGGGTCAAACGATTACTATAGGTCTTTACCAGGTTTGCACACACAGTAGCTGGTATTTTGGCCCGTTCCTCCATGCAGATCTTCGAGAGCAGTGAACACAGACTTTCAACTCCCTCCACAGATTTTCAATGGGGTTGAGGTCTGAAGACTGGCTAGGCCACTCCAGGACTTTCAAATGCTTCTTACGGAGCCACTCCTTCGTTGCCCGGGCGGTGTGTTTGGGATCATTGTCATGCTGGAAGACCCAGCCACTTTTCATCTTCAAAGCTCTCACTGATGGAAGCAGGTTTTGGCTCAAAATCTCACGATACATGGCCCCATTCATTCTTTCCTTAACACGAATCAGTCGTCCTGTCCCCTTAGCAGAAAAACAGCCCCAAAGCATGACGTTTCCACCCCCATGCTTCACAGTAGGTATGGTGTTCTTGGGATGCAACTCAGTATTCTTCCTCCAAACACGACGAGTTGAGTTTATACCAAACAGTTCTACTTTGGTTTCATCTGACCACATGACATTCTCCCAATCCTCTGCTGTATCATCCATGTGCTCTCTGGCAAACTACAGACGGGCCTGGACATGCACTGGCTTCAGCAGCGGGACACGTCTGGCACTGCAGGATTTGATTCCCTGTCGTCGTAGTGTGTTACTGATGGTAACCTTTGTTACTTTGGTCCCAGCTCTCTGCAGGTCATTCACCAGGTCCCCCCGTGTGGTTCAGGGATTTTTGATCACCGTTCTCATGATAATTTTGACCCCACGGGATGAGATCTTGCGATTGAGGGAGATAATCAGTGGTCTTGTATGTCTTTGCCAGGATCAAAAACATAGTGTCTAAAGCAGACTTGGAGATTCTTATCCATGCATTTGTCTCCAGTAGGTTAGACTACTGCAATGGCCTGCTCACAGGTCTGTCCAAACAGGCTGTAAAACAGCTGCAGTACATTCAAAATGCAGCAGCTCGAGTCCTGACTAGAACCAGGAAGTACGACCACATTAGTCCGGTCCTCAGGTCCCTGCACTGGCTTCCTGTGGCTCAGAGAATAGACTTTAAAACAGCTCTGCTTGTGTACAAATCTCTCCATGGCCTCGCACCAAACTATATTAGTGACATGTTAGTCCCATATGAACCAGCCCGGACTCTGAGGAGCACAGGGACTGGACTCCTGTTAGTGCCCAGAGTCAGAACTAAACATGGGGAGGCTGCTTTTCAGATTCATGCTGCTAAAATCTGGAACAGTCTTCCTGAAGATGTGAGACAGGCCTCCTCTCTGACAATGTTTAAGACAAGGTTGAAAACAGTTCTGTTTAGCTGTGCATACAACTGAGGGATTTTATATTTTTATCTTTTTTTTAATGTACTGTGATTATTTATGATTTTAATGCTTTCTTGTTCTGTTCAGCACTTTGAATTGCCTTGTGTATGAATTGTGCTATATAAATAAACTTGCCTTGCCTTGCCTTGCCTTGCCTTCCATTTTCTGATAATTGCTCCCACAGTTGATTTGTTCACACCAAGCTGCTTGCCTATTGTAGATTCACTCTTTCCAGTCTGGTACAGGTCTACAATTCTTTTCCTGGTGTCCTTCGACAGCTCTTTGGTGTTGGCCATAGTGGAGTTTGGAGTCTGACTGTTTGAGGCTGTGGACAAGTGTCTTTTTATACAGATAACGAGTTCAAACAGGTGCCAATAATACAGGTTACAGGTGGAGGACAGAAGAGCTTCTTAAAGAAGAAGTTACAGGTCTGTGAGAGCCAGAGATCTTCCTGGTTTGAAGTGACCAAATACTTATTTTCCACCATAATGTACAAATAAATTCTTAACAAATCCTACAATGTGAATTCCCGGATTTTTTTTCACATTGTGTCTCTCACAGTTGAAGTGTACCTATGATGAAAATTACAGACCTCTGTCATTATTTTAAGTAGGAGAACTTGCACAATTGGTGGCTGACTAAATACTTTTTTGCCCCACTGTAGCAAAACTTATTTACACACATACAGCATATATATTTCAAAACTTACATTTAAATGCATTTTCCTGACGTTCTGGTGCGTACCGCAAAGAATTATGGTCAATATCCTTTGCCAGAGTCCGCATGAATGCAGGCTACACCGAAGTGTGGATCAGGGGCGCAAAGGGGCCGGGGCCAAAGACCTCCCTGGAGAATTGGGACACCCTATGCACTCGCACCCATCATCGGGAACGCGCAAATGAGGGACGCGAGGGTGGAAGTGCGAGTATTGGGATTGGGCCATAGTGAGCACTTCTGCTTTGCCCTTTGTAAACACTCACAGGTGTGCCACATCAAGATGCTGATCTGATTAGTGCACAAAGCGTCAGGTTTAAATTGAAAATACATGGGGGACGTGCCTCGGGGAGCGTAGAGAGATCCTGTGGCGTGTTACGCACCTCCCGAGCAGCGTTGACGCTAGAGTTGAACATTTTTGAACTTTTTAGACGAATTCGCGAGCATCATCCAATCAGAACCACTGTTCTCCAACAGTAACGTAGTGACGCATTTCACGACAGGACCGAGGGGGAAGACAACAAATCAGCTATGGAGGACAAGCTGTGCTGGTTCAGAGCTGTATAACCCCGCGGGCTATAACAACCGTGACAGAAATGGAGGAGGGTTAGTGAGGGGTTGGTGTCTCGGGTAAGTTATATAAACTTTTCACAATTGTTAATACAAAATCTGTAATGTCATCTTTAGGGAGAAACAAACCCACAGATTTAATATTAAAGCTACAAAGAGGAAAACAGTCACGTTTTCATGGAAAGAGTCCATGGAGACAGCAGCTATAGTATGCTAACACATTTTATCAGTATTAATATAAAATAGATCGTGTATATAATTTTTAATCCCATACTAAGACTGGGAATACTGTATGTTAATCTACATTTACTGTATATATTAGGCTTATTATGGAGCACCTTTCATACAATAGTGTGATTAATATATGTATAGCATGATAAAACATTTGCTTCTAAGTTGGTTATTTGTGTGTATATTTCTATTATATTATTCTACTTTTACTCCTCAGAGTGTCTGTTTCTCCTGCTGTGAAAGCTTGTACCTCTAATACGATGAGAACAGGAATTAAATACGGTAAGGATTTCTGTATTTTATTTTGTGGTATCCATGTTTTAATTTGATGTTTGTGTGTTCTTATTCAGAGACTTCTGGTGAAATGAACTTTGATTTTCTCTGACAGCAACAAAATTATACGCCATCGTTTCTCCAGCTTCACCTCCTGCTTCGCTGCGGATTTACAACATGAACTACAAAAAACATATTTTCATGTTTTATTTAATCATCAGTCATGAATAGTTAGAACAGTGGGCTCTGCATCTCTGAAGACGAGGAGTAACAGCAGCAGGAGGAGGAGCAACAGCAGCAGCAGCAGCAGGAAGAGCAACAGGAGCAGGAGGAGCAACAGTAGCGCGAAAAGCGTGCTGTCTGAACGCTGCATTAGACTGTCCACATTAAAAGGCCACCCTGAAATGTGCAGTTTTTTCTCCAAGACTGGTTCAGAGCAATCTCATCTTGGAGCAAGTGCTAATTACCATAGCAACACACACCAAAATGCCACAGATGCAACAAGCATTGAGGGAGCGTGCAATTGGCATGCTGACAGCAGGAATTTCAACCAGATCTGTTGCTCGTGCATTGAATGTTAATTTCTCCACCATAAGCCGTCTCCAAAGGAGAATATGGCAGAGAATATGGCAGTACATCCCGCCGGCCTCAAAACCTGCAGACCACATGTAACCAATCCAGCCCAGGACCCCCACATCCAGCAGGTTCACCTCCAAGATGGTCTGAGACCAGCCAAGGAGACAGCTGCTGAAACAATTGGTTTGCATAACCAAACAATTTCTGCACTAACCGTCAGAAACAACTGACGGTTAGTGCATGCTCGTTGTCCTCATCGGGGTCTTGACCTGACTCTAGCCCGTCGCCGTAACAGACTTGAGTGCGCAAATGCTCACATTCAATGGCGTCTGGCACGTTGGAGAGGTGTTCTCTTCACGGATGACTCTGAGTTTGCATTGCTAAGGGCAGATGGCAGACAGCGTGTGTGGCGTCGTGTGGGTGAGCGCTTTGCTGAGGTCAATGTTGTGGATCGAGTGGCCGATGGTGGTGGTGGGGCTGTGGTATGGGCAGGCATCTGTTATGGTCGAAGAACACAGGTGCATTTTATTGATGGCATTGTGAATACACAGAGATACCGTGATGAGATCCTGAGGCCCATTGTTGTGCCATACATCCATGAACATCACCTCATGTTTCAGCAAGATAATGCACGGCCCCATGTTGCAAGGGTCTGTACACAATTCTTGGAAGCTGAAAATATCCCAGTTCTTGCATGGCCAGCATACTCACCGGACATGTCACCCATTGAGCATGTTTGGGATGTGCTAGACCGGCGTATAAGACAGCATGCACCAGTTCCCACTGACATCCAGCAACTTTGCACAGCCATTGAAGAGTTGAAGAGGAGTGGACTAATATTCCACAGGCCACAATTGACAATCTGATAAACTCTATGCAAAGAAGATGTGTTGCACTGCATGAGGCAAATGGTGGTCACACCAGATACTGACTGGTTCTGAGTCCCAAATAAAAAAAAAAAAAATGCACATTTCAGAGTGGCCTTTTATTATGGACAGTCTAATGGCACGTTCAGACCGCCGACGCTGGAACGATGAGGCCTCGCGCACCAGACGCACATTCTTTAATTTTCAGACTAGAAGTCCTGACCTGCGGTGGCGCCCGCCGGAAGTGGCAGAAGTAGCGGGCGGACTTTGATGCTAACGGAGTTAAGCTAGCGGATTTTTGTGTTAAGTTCTTCTCCAATAATGCAGCTCTGCAGCGTCTCTGTGTCCAGAGACCTTCCAGAGACTTTATATAAAAACATTGTGTTCACGGAGGTGCGCCATACGTTTATTTTATTATTAAACGGTACTTCCGCATCGGCGAACACGCTAGAAGCAGTTGTTTACAGTCACAGGAGCATGAAAACGCAAGCAAGTTCACAAGCACAGAGACCCCATTGTCAACCCTGGGGTAGTCCTGGTGTAACTCTGGTTTTGGCTGTTTACGAGTATTTTCAGTTTGTTCGCTCAGACCGCTAATGTCCCCGCGACCACTTTGCGGCTCTCTCATAGGTCGCTGCACGAGCGTACCAAGGAAACGTTCAGCAATGTTTAACTCCTGCGTGCGTCGATTTTCCACTCCCGCGCCTCTGCCGTGCCTTTGCCACGCAGTCCGTGCTTCTCTGTGTGTGCATCTTGAGACGCACATGCAGTTCACTGTCAAATTTTTCATTCAGCTTCTTACGTTCCTGCATTAATCGGTTTTATTTGCGTAAAGCCTCTTTTTTTTAATGGAGGTATTTTTAACGCAGTGTCCTCTGAAAGCACACTTAAGTGCTTCCCAGACCAATGCTGTATTTTCATTTCATTTGAAAGAACTCATCAATAAATTTCTTTTTTGTTGATAAAATGCTCATCCTTTAATAATGATGAATTGAATTTCCAGTATCCTTTTCCTCTTGGATAGTCAGCAATTATTATTTTAAGTGATACCAGGGAAGGATCACCCAACATGAAACAATTACACAGCACATTCAAACACCAGTGACTTGTGTCTTGTCTGACTGTGATGCCATCTCGTTTCATCACCCTAGCTATTTAAATCAATATGACTGGTCCTTTCCATGAAAGTTTACTTTTTATTTATCACATTTAAATGAAAATAAAATCTGATTTAATGCACACAAAAATAATATTGCTTATATCTTAGCTCTTTTTTATTGTTCTTCACTGTTTTATTAGAGGCCAAGCTTCTGTCATGTTACTTAGATATGACAGCCCACTGTGACAGTGTGTGTCAGTAGAGTGTGTTCACTCACATAATCCCAGGCTCTTCTCAGCGCGTCTCATCAGTTCAGTTATATCCTCGCCGGTGCATCTGGTCTTGGAGGTTCTCTTGTTGAATTGATAATGCTCCTCGTTCTCCCACCGTTGCGCTGTGCTGCTCCAGTGTAGTCTCTGCGTTCAGACCTCGCTATCCAAGGCACTTGGCGGCGTCTTGCGCATTATCAAAGACGTGCTCAGTTCCATCTCCGTAGAAAACGTTTAGTTTTGCAGGGATAAGAATATGCTACTTGATGTTTTTTTATCCTTTAGTTGTTTCCTGATAAGCCTGTATGTGCCATGACAGATGATCTCCTTCTGTTTCCATGCAGCTGAGATTGTGCTTTTCTTCATATCAAAAGCTCAGAATGCTGCAATTATTGGCCTCCCGCTTGGCTAAAGAAGACAAAACGCTCATGCGTATTGTCTTCTCAAGTGATGCGCTCGAATGACGTTGATATCTCCAGTTACTGTAAATGCAGTGTCTTGCGGAAAAGTTTTTTCAAAAAGGCCATCATATTGTTGCCCTCGCATTTCTCTGGGATATTGAAGATGCGCACATTGGGCCTCATTCACCAATATCTTCTTAATAATCTTCTTAAATTTCTTCTCAAGCCGTTCTTAAGTAGATTTCTAAGAAAACCCTACGTGCGATTCATCAACGCGCTCGTAAGGCGCTGAATTGTTCGCAGCTGTTCTCTTAGACTGAAGAATGCCAACTCCTCGTAAGTAGAGCGTGCGTGCCAGGTGGGTCATTAGCATAGGTACTTAACATAGGTCACCGCCCATTAATGCCCATAAAAGGGACTGCAGGGCACCTTTTATGCATTATGCAGACGTCAGAGGAAAACAGCAACATGCCGAAAGCAAAGCGTTACACGGAGCCAAAGAGTCACCCTTTTTTCTTCTTTTGCCAGACTGAGATTAAAGTCATAACATTTTGACTTTAAAGTCAAACTAGCAAAATTATGCAATTAATTTAAAAAATATTATTAATTAATTAATTCAAATATTAATCTCAAAATATTATGAGATTAATCTCAAAATGTTATGAGATTAATCTCAAAATATTTTGGACCCTGGGAGGAGATCAGGACCAGTGCTGAAACCAATGCAGACCCGAGGAGAGACCACAGACTGGAGAGACCAGCGCGCAGAGACCAGCGCGGACCGAGGAGAGACCGTAGACTGGAGAGACCAGTGCCAACACAAGCACCAGTATATATGCCATTGTTTTGTGGCCCGTAGATGGAGAAATGCACCCTATAAATAGCGTGGGGTCACTAATAAACCGCATGATTTCCAATGTATTTTATACAGCATTGGCACATTTAATATAAAAATTAATTTAAAAATAGGCCAAAATACCATAAAACATGAACTGAATAAATACATACATCAATATGACAGACATATCACTGTAATGTTGTGTTTTATTGAACTTCACAAAAGAAGACAACACCAGCATGCCAACATGTCGGCACTGAATGTGCTTAAGAGTGCTACTGAGCTCTCATAGGATTTGTTCTTACCTCAGAGAAATTCTGGATAAGAGAGAAATTCATGAATGCCACAATCTTTGTAAAAAAAGTAGTATTTACGCACAAATGTGTTCCTAAGAACGGTTTGTGAATGAGGCCCATTGTTCTGCCTTGATTTTTTTCTCCAAGTATTCCATGTGGTCCTCCATATCAGTAATCTTGTTTACCAAGAGTTAGATGTTTGGTGGGAGATTTCTGTGTCTATTGACTCACCGACGCGGAGTTCAACATGCTCCAGTCAGAGTGTAGTCATCTCCCGATCCTCGCACATTTGTTTGTTCTGTTGCATTATGAGCTTAATGTCTCTCTGTATCGACCCGAAATGTCCCAAAGTCTGTCCTGAACTCTGTCAAGGAGAGCGAATCTTTGACAGAGATCACTAGGCTTTTTAATTCCTGCGCAACTGTGTCCAATATTGTGAGCAGATTCAAGTTTGGCTGCTCTTTTCTTGCTTTTTTGCGGCGCTGTCTTGTTCAAAGCGTAGCCAGAGCTCAAATTCATTGCCTTATGCACATTGTGCGTTTAATGTTCTATCCTCGGCCAGTATGAAGCACAATGTCTTTACTTTCCGCGTTTGTTTGGGAGACGACAAACTTCAGCGTCTCACTCCGTGACCATCTCTCTCCTGAATTTCTCCAAAAGGGGATCAATAAAGTATCTATATCTATTTATCTATCTTTACGGAAACTTTCATTGGCATTCCAATAATTTCTCCATTGCAGATACCTTGCTAGCACACTCAGTGACGTCTTTCTTAACGAAACATTAACCGTTGTGTTAATGTCCTCCTTGCCTGCCATGTATTCTGTGAAGCCGCGTTTTCCAAGCTTGGTTTGCGACTGTGTATTCTTCTTAGACATACCCAAAATCCCACTTCAGATTTAATACACTCTCATTACTCATTGGCCAGAATTGCAGCAAAGAGTAATTTGTTTTCACGTTTTTGTCCGAGTTTGAGCTGATGGAAACCGAAACCTCTCTTGTACTCAGAGCTGCGAGAGTCATGGCCAAGTTTTGATTTGTTCGTCAAAAATAGTTGGAACTCAAATGTTGCAACTTTGGTCTCAAAATGAGATAGATTAAATCTATTTGTATTGCGAATGTTACCTTAGATGGCCAAAGCCAAAAGTGGACCAACCAAGTAACATGTGAAATGCACCTTTAAGCTTGTTTTTCAAATATATTGTCTTTCTATCTCTTTTTGCCCGTAGGCTGTCTCCAGTCACCCACCTCAGTGCTGCTCAGACAGTCGCTGACAGACATGTTGATACATGTACATCGAGCCATTAGACACTGTTTTGTCTTTCAAAAGAAACTCTAACTGAAAAATCATTATGTGTATTGCATTCAATCTATTTTTGGCACTATACAGATTGTGTAACGTGTTATGTTTGGTGGCGCAGCAGTCAGTGCTCATGCTTAACAGCACTTTCAGTGTGGAGTTTAACTGTTCTCCCCCGCTTCTGAGTAGTGTGGTATAAGCGCTCCGATATACCCAACCACCAAAAACATACACATACATAACGTACAATATTTCTCCATACAGTATGTCATCATGACCTCCAGCAGCTATGATTTATTATGAAAATAATGTTTCCCAATCAGTCATATTCTAGAGAAGTGAGAGAAGAATGCTGCCTTCAGACAATGATGAGCAGAATGCATTTTAAGATGCAGCTCCACGTCTCAAATAAACACAGGAAGTGTTGAAACTCTATAAACCTCAGGATCACCAAAAGTATGTTTCCCCAGACTCAGGGTCTTTGTCAAGTCATGTGGCTGGCTCAGGTCTATGGTCAGTTGTGTTCCATTCCTGGCTTCTCCAAATCTGTGTGGTTAGGATTATTTAAAACTACACAAATTGGACCTCTTCACCAGGAGAAATGCAACTGTAATGTGTTTATTTGAGTATAGCTTGCTGCTAATGTGTGAGTAAACTTTGCCGAAAAGACACAAAGGATGAAGGTCATGACCTCAGCCCCTGTGGAAATCCTAATGTGCTTTGCCTTAACCCTCTATGCAACACTGAGTTTTTACTTGTCAGATTCCAAACTAACTCCACTCTGAGGTCAGTTTGAGAAATTATCTCAAAAAAAAAAATCTGGTTTGGAAGTTCCTATTGTGTCATCGCTCCAGCTGCACTGAGAATGAGGGTAGACATGGTGTGGATCTGTTGGGTAGAGGAACCCTCCCTCCAATAGGTCCATAAAGCCTTGTCTTTTTAATGCACTCCGCAGAATAACTTAGGTTCCAGACACAGAGAGGGCTGACTCCAGCTCTCAATGCACCACACGTTATAAAAACAATGAAGATAGTATTATTGCGATGAACTATGGAACATAAATTGATAAGTATTGTTGTTTTTGTTTTGTTTGCATCAACAAGATAAAAAGGATGATGGTAAAAATCAGGAATGTAAATATTTTTGCAACTTTGAGCGCTCAACTACGCATGCTTTGAGCGCTACTCGGAGGAGAAATCTAGAATTAAAGTTTCAGTTTCCATTTTTGCAGCTACTGTTAAATGTAGAATGATGTTGGTGCATTCGTTCACGTCTTTGTTGCGGCCTGAGGAGGATGTTGGTGAGGAAGTGGTTATACTGCTGGGGGTCACGCGTGTCGTGTTATGAAGTTCCACTGTCCCCTACTGGCCAGGTGCTAGAACTACATTGTTTTTTGTCACAATGTAAACACTGTGCGCTTTGAATAAAGAGTCTGGTCATTTTTGCTACTTGCTCTGCAGAATCTCTGCAGCTTCTCTGTCTAAACGGGGCCTCCGTCTCGACCCTTGACAAGGAGCTCCTCGTGTTTGGTAGAGCATTGGCCTTTGGGCCTGAAGGTCGTGGGTTTGAGCCCACCACAAGACCTACATCACGACTCCCACTGATGACTGCTGTCGTTGTGTCCTTGAGCAAGACACTTAACCCCACTTTGCCTGAAGCCCCCACTGAAAGATCTTAGCTCCTGTGGACTCACCACCTGCAGGAGGATCAGTGAGGGGCTGGTGCTATGTGTACTGGGTGCAGCTCTGACTGGCATTCCCCTGCCCCAGAAATAAATTAAGGGGAAGAAAATGGATGGATGTAAACACATTAGAGAAATATATTTTAGCAAAATGCAGATTCCATTAGTTCTCCACTTGATACGAACAGTTGCTACATCTGAACACACCATTGAAAACGTGGACTCAGAATCAGTGAAGGTTTTACATGGTCCTCAATGGAGAGATGGAAAGGAAGTCCATTCATCTATTTTCTTCCCTTTAATCCATTTTTCTGCCGGGGGGTGGCAGTCAGAGCTGCACCCAGTTCACAGAGCGCCAGCCCCTCCAGCAGGTGGTGAGTCCACAGGAGCCTTGATTATTCAGCAGGGGCTTCAGGCAAAGTGGGGTTAAGTGTCTTGCCCAAGGACACAACGACAGCAGTCATCAGTGGGAGTAATGAAGTAGGTTTTGTGATGGGCTCGAACCCACGACCTTCAGGCTCTTAGGCCAATGCTCTACCAACTGAGCCACTGTCTATTTTGCACTTTGCTGACGTCAGCTGCAACCCAGAAATGACAAGAACCGTATAAGCCTTGAACTTATAGGTGGCACGGTGGCTGAGTGGATTGCACTCTCGCCTCTCAGCAAGAAGGTCTTGGGTTCGAATCCTGGTTGGAACAGGGCCTTTCTGAGTGGAGTTTGCATGTTCTCCCTGTGTCTGCGTAGGTTTCCTCCGGGTGCTCCAGTTTCCCCTACCACTAAAAACATGCACAATAGGTATGAAAGTGAATGGATGGTGCTGATGGTCCAGTGTGTTCGGCAACTCACTTCTGTCATCACCGTGTGTGGAATGATTGGAACAATATCTGAACATTGTAAAGCCCTTTGGATGACCTCGGTCTGTATAATGCGCTATATAAAAAACATTACTTACTTACTTATTAAACATAAAGAAGACATGATACACTTTTAACATCAATGACACTAAAGTTTACAACTGCAGTTATGTCCTTTGGCAAGGCACTTTACCCATATTATTTAATATGACTCTTGTGTGTCTGTGAATAGATGGCAGTGGTAAACTGTACACAACTGTGTATAGAATAAATAATTAAAGTGCCTGTGTTTAATTATTTATGAAAAAAAAATGTCCTCACATTGTTGGTTAAAAAAAACATTGAGTGAAACTTCATCTACTGTATGGTGGTGGCACTTTGCGCTCGTTGCCTAGTTTGTGTGTATGTGAATGTTTCATGGGGGTCAGTGGCCGATGCATGGATTGATTGCAACAATTCTGTCAGTCTGACCCAGGGCAGCTGCAGCTACACTAGTGGTTTATCACAAATGTGTATGGAGTGAATGAAATGTGAAGCATATTTGACTGTTCAAAAATTTGCTGTTTAAAACAGTGCATTCTTATTATATAAAATTCCCCTAGGGCTTGTTATCTTGATGTTCAGACAGATGGTCCTGAAGTAAAAGTACTGTGTGTTCTATTGGAGAGAATCACACATGTGCAGACTTTACCAGTGTCTCCGTTTGTTTATATTTGTGCGACTCATGTCAGTAAACCTGTGGTCTACTCTAGATGTTTGTTTACTGCTCCGTCCGCACTATTTGCTCTGAGTGAGTTTGGCTTCTGATAGGACGTCCACAGCTTCCCCCCGGCAATCACTCCAAACATATGGAGGTTGTTGTTCACATGTGTGGTGCTAAAATCCTTTAATGGATCACAATCGGTATTCTGCTCTGAACATTTTTGGTGGCTCGACTGGAAACGACAGTAGAAATAGACAAGACACCAGTTCATCATCATTCATAATAATAATATGAGAATGCTTTTCATCGATTATAGCTCTGCTTTTAACTGCCTTGTCCCAGGTAAACTGATTGAAAAGCTCATGTCTCTCGGTTTAAGTGTTGCCATGTGTAAATGGATTTTTAGCTTTTTAACTGACAGATCTCAGAGAGTGAAAATCAATGACTGTTTTTCTGATGCTGTTTCTGTGAGCACTGGTTCTCCTCAGGGATGTATTTTGAGTCCTTTGCTTTTTACTTTGTACACTCATGATTGTGTGTCCTCCTCTGACTCAAACTTGATCATTAAATATGCTGATGACACCACCATCATCGGTCTCATCAGTAACAATGATGAATCCTCTTATAGAGCAGAGATACAAAATGTGGTTCAGTGGAGTAAAACTAACAACCTCCAGTTGAACGCATCGAAAACATGTGAACTGGTCTACGACTTCAGTTGCAATAGTTCTCATTTGCCTGTCGTAATCGACAACTCCCAGGTGCAGATCGTAGAGGAGTGCAAGTTTCTGGGTTTAACTCTGTCTAACGACCTGAAATGGGTTAAAAACACTGACCGAGTCGTTAAGAAAGCTCGTCAGCGTCTCTACTTTCTGCGTAAATCTAGAGAATTTACCACTAACTCTAAGATTCTGCTTAACTTTTATTGCTGCACCATGGAGAGTTTACTTGTTGGTTCTGTGTATGTGTGGTTTGGAAACATCACAGATAAAGAAAAGAGAGCTTTAAACAAGGTGCTCCGCTCTGTAAAGAGGACCGTGGGCTGTGAGCTTCCTGTTCTGGAGGTTCTTTATAAATCCAGACTTTTAAACAAAGCTCTTAGGATTGTTAATGACTCTTCTGGCCACCCTGGGAAAGCCATGTTCCAGCTTCTTCCCTCTGGCAGAAGATATCGCTCTCTGAGATGCAGGACATCTCGTTACGCTAACAGTTTTTATCCACAAGCTGTTATCAGTGTGAACAGAGCACTTTAATGATTTGCACTTGTTTTGAAACTGTTTTAGTCGATCGATTTCACAGTGACATTTGTTTACTGTTTTATTTTTGTCTTTTAATGTTGTTTTATGTCTGTATTTGTCAGTGCACACTGGTGACTTTTGCTAATGTATTCCAATGTGGTTTTTTACTGCAAATGGCAAATAAACTGAATCTGAATCTAATATTAATAATACATATAATCAGATTATTTGCGCTTTTCATGACACTCAAAAACACTTAACATTATTCCTTCTCTCCACATCGTGGTGCTTAACGGTATTGTGCGAGCCATCAATATTTTGGAACAGCCGGACCTTGTGATTGTTGGACTCAAAGACATAACACATTTGGAGACAAAAACACTAAGACAACGCATTTCTTTTCATCGTATATTTATGTAAAATTTGTATGTACACATAATAGGCAGTAGAGAACTGCTGACATTCAATCAAAAATAGTGCTAAAACGGACCAGGGAAATCAAATAAAAGATTAAATTGGCATTTACAATTTACTTTTTTTCTCTGGTAAATGATTCAGACTTCTCATTTTAAATCAAGAGACACAGAAGAAAATGGTTACAATTACATGACCGTAATGCGTTCAAAATTGCATTTTTTTGGATAACTTATTTACAAAAACATTGTAAACCTGGGACCAAGACCATCTCTGATGACCCACCACCTGCAGGAGGATCAGCAAGGGACAGGTGCTATGAGACTTGGGTGGCAGCTCTGATTGCCAACCCCCCCGACCCCCCCGACCCAGAAATGGACTAATAAAGGGGAAGACAATGACATGACATGACATTGTAAACCTGTTGTCTATTGTTCATAATGTCACAATATTCAAATCGGCTCCTATGGAATTGATTCACATTGTATGCATTTTGCCTTAGGAATACACTGATGTATGATTCCATTATCCATTATCACATTATAGCCATACATCCATTATTACATTATAGTCATACATTTTCACTCATGTAGGAAGTTCTTGTCTTTAGATCTGCCTGGTTGATGACTTATGGGTATCCACTAAACCATAGTTCATCCATATGTTGTGGGAGCGTGTCCATTTTTGTAACTTTGATTGACCTGCGCCCTACTACACATGACACAGCACAGAACAGTCAGTCCCTGTGCAGACGGAGACAATTTCTATTGTATCAGGAAAAGTATTTTGTCTAATCCAGCTCTCGTCCACATGGAGCTGGTGAAACTGCATACTGTAAACAAATATTTTCAAAACCTGGAGTGTTTAAATTTTAAGACCGCTGTACACACGCCACCGTGTGCAAAACTTCTACACAGAGAGTTATTCAAATCTATGTTTGAAGAAAATGTCCATGCGAAATGTTTCTCCTCATATTAGTCAAATCTGAAATAAAAGTCTCTTAATTTGCTGTGTGCAGTGTTCGCCTGTTTTTCATTAGCAGGGTGAGGGAGGGGAAGGGAGGGGGAGGGAGGGGAAGGGAGGGGAAGGGGGGGGGATACATGATTTTTGGTGTTTCCTGTTGCAGCCTCACAGTGCCACCATCAGACCTAATACATGCACTACACTGTATTGAGGTGATTTGCATTTGTCTTTCAGATTTGTGGAGATGGACATATTTACAGAGCTGGCTATGTCTGCAGTTACACGGTTTCAAATCTATATGCTTTTTTGTCTTTGTCTGGGGTGGGTCTAAATACAGAAGTCTGATTTCATTGAGAGTGAGTTGTATATTGTTATGAGCAAATGAAAACCTGTTCACTTTTAAACATTTAAACCACAAAATGTTCAAAGATCATCCTGTAAATGTACAAAGATAATCTTTACATTGTAAAGTGTGTTTAAACCATATTACAAATTATTTGGCAATTTTTGATTGCTTTTACAATGTCACATCTCATGTTTAGGTCTTGGAATGACAATACAAAGCAGCAGAAAGGGGACGCTATGGTTGTATCCCAAAATACACTGCAACTAGACTGCAATGAAACGGTAAGATAAGGTTGAGTGGAGATGTGGTCTTCCAAAACATAAGAACACTTCCTGTTTTAACAGCAGTCTGACCGTCCCACTACCCATGCCATCACCCTCAATGCAAAATAACACACTCCCCGCCCTTCAGTCTAAAAGCTGTTATCAAACTCCTTACACAATACCATTGTGGACAGATCAGTTTATTATGATGATTTACCGTGTAAGTAAAATGATTTGAAATGTCTTTTTAAAGCAAAAAACTAGTTTAATCGATGTTATGTGGTTTGATAGTTAGGTATCCCAGCTTTAATGAAACTACTAAATGGAAGTGTTTCTCATTCCAGGCTTTCATAATACATCCTCTGTATCCATATGTTCCACTTCAGAAATAATTTCACATTCTAAACCATGAATTGCCAACGGGAATATTCCTAACATCAGGAGGTTTACGGGCTGAAATGTACACAAATAATGCATCAAATGTGTTTGTCAATACAAAAAAACCTCTGGTGTATTCTGATTGGGACACAATATGATAAAAATTCACCAATAAGCCCTTTAACAGCCAACAAGACTGCAACACTCAAACTATACGCGTTTATTTTGGCCTACCCACCAACACGCAGTCTTTCGTTCCAAAACAGGACTTAGTTTCACTTTGAGTGAGTCCGTGCTTCTGTCTCGGACTAGAAGACGTTCTCATACGCTGGGCACTTGTAGGTCTTGAGCTTCTTGATGGTCTTCTTGAACTCTTTGCTGGACTTGTCCCACTTGTGGATGCCGGTCAGGAGGAAACTCTGGTCCACCTTGCGTCCCATGATGAGGTACTGGGGGCTGAGGTTGTCCAGCTGCTGACAGGGACAATCTGCTCCGTTCTTCAGGTTTAGGAACAGCTTCTTCAGATCTTTCTTCTTCAGTGTGCCCATTTTGATCATTTTCTTGCGCTTCTGCAGGATTACCTTACGATCCATGTTTTCACGCTTCACCTCCTTGATTTTGGCTTTGAACGCTGGGAAAACAAGAAGAAAAAACAAGAGGTAAGTAACAGGCCAACTAAACCTTTCAAAAGCAATGTTGAATATCCACTATTAAATCATTTACATCATTTTCTGTTGCCGCAACTCAGAGAAAATAGATGGATTACCGGGTTCTAAGACTGCTGTTGTGATGTTAGGGCTATACAAAAATAAACTGAATTGAATCAATTGTACACAGTGAATCAATTGTACACTGTGTAATATCAAGTGCCATCTAGCGGCGAGATCTTATGTTGCAGTCTAATATTGTACGGGTGCCTAGAGTTGAGGAGCACTGTTGCCTATACTGTTTGATAGTGCTCCTCAACTCTCAGTCATTCACCAGACTGCCAAGGAAAGAATACTTTAGTTTGAAAAATTACTGGATCTCTCCAAACGTCTCGGGCACTTGACACAATCGTATGGAGGAGTGGATGTAAACAACACTGCATTCAGACAGCAGCACCCTGCACCCCTGAGGCTCTGAGTTTTACCATGGATCTATTATAATATATAGTTTTACAAACGCGGTCTGAAGAGAAGAGACGCATGGAGGAATAGCGTCTGTGGGAGCTTAAAACAATGGTGATCAAAGAAGCAGGAGATATACACAGCCGCGGCAGGACATGGCTAACAGCTCATGTTAGCATTAGCGTTAGCCACAGCGCCCTATCTGCATCATGGAAAGAAACACAGAACATTCACTCACGCTGCTGATTAAGTATTCTGGCGATTGTTTTGCGGAGATTCTTTGTGTTTTATTTGAGGCTTTGTCCCTGAATAAGTTCAATTGAAACTTGTGACATAGTAGCTGGACTGTGCTCAGATCGGGTCAGAACATCCTGAGACTGAGTTGTAGATTCTGCCTCGTTCTTATTATTGTCAGTTTGAAAAAGTTACGTAATGTTCACGTGTGAGTCTGTTGTGTACAAACTACACAATGTGCCTCCTGTTGTGTTAATGCTGTCTTTGTGTGTGTGCTTTGCGATGTTGACACTTTGCTGCTTCTGCATAATTATTTTTCTTAAAGATTGTTGTTCGGATCGTTCTTTTATATAACTGTGGTCTTCAATGGTTCCTTCTTCCAATTTGTGAAGGCACAGTGAAAGCAAGGATATCAGTAGCTCATGTGAGCTCTTATCTCTTATCCACCACCGATTTCCAAGATGGCGCATTTACACGGAGAGCACTCCTCTCTTATGGACACTTATAAGTTAAATTCTAAGCCTATGAATACAATTCAAAAAACATGGTGGAGGTAAATATGCTTAAAAAGGTCACATTTGTTATTAGTTAACATGTATTTTCATATGGAGCAGCTGAATAAATTACACAGGGTGGCTTTAAAGCTCCAGCTGAAAGATCAAGGCTATGCTCACACTCAGAGAGCAGCCGCCCTCCTGTGGACTCACCACCTGCAGAGGGTCAGTGAGGGGCTGGTGCTATGAGACTTGGGTGGCATCTCTGATTGCCACCCCCCTGACCCAGAAATGGATTAAAGGGTAGAAAATGGATGGATGGATGGCTTTAAAGCTGAGGTTCCTCATTTTCAAAATACAAAACATTATAATGATTGTTTTGATATTTTATGATGTAATAAAATAAGTCTTAAATGTTGTAGTTCATTGCTCTCAAAACAGTTTGGTTGCATTACTAGTTTTCACATGCATTTTCTGCCTCTGTCACATCTTTAGATCAGCTTTTTTTAGACGGAAAGTGAAATGAAGAAGACCACGTCCACACTCAGCCAATTCTATCAAATTGTGACTCACTGGGCTTTTTCTAAACTCACTATATGGGTTTTGATCTTTTTACTTTTTGTCAGCCAGGTGATACAATCATCAAACTTCTGTAAATGTGGAAAATCAAAATAAAGACATGTTCCTCTTATTTAGAGCCAAATAAAATGTGGCGATCTGGGGTGAGGCACGCAGGAGCACTGCCTCACCCCAGATCGCTGGCTTCCTCACAGTGGACTGTGCAAGTGCACTCAGCTTGTGCTGATTGTCATTTCGCTGTTAGTTTCCTGTGTTAAACTTGTCATAGTGTTTATTAATGTTTTGCACATATGTATGTACTATTTATATTTAGTTTAAGTCTTTTGATCGGTGAGAAATACACAAGGAAAAAGCTTGAACCTTTCAACATTTCGCCACATTTCAGGCTTCAAACATTAAGATATAAAAATTTAATTTTTTGTCATGAATCAACAACAAGTGGGACACAATCGTGAAGTGGAACAAAATGTATTGGATAATTTAAACTTTTTTAACAAATAAAAAATGTAAAAGTGGGGCGTGCAATATTATTCGGCCCCTTTACTTTCAGTGCAGCAAACTCACTCCAGAAGTTCAGTGAGGATCTTTGAATGATCCAATGTTGTCCTAAATGACTGATGATGATAAATAGAATGCACTTGTGTGTAATCAAGTCTCCGTATAAATGCACCTGCTCTTTGATAGTCTCAGGGTTCTGTTTAAAGCGGAGAGAGAACCATGAAGACAAAGGAACACACCAGGCAGGTCCGAGAAACTGTTGTGGAGAAGTTTAAAGCCGGATTTGGATACAAAAAGATTTCCCAAGCTTTAAACATCTCAAGGAGCACTGTGCAATCAATTATATTGAAATGGAAGGAGTATCAGACCACTGCAAATCTACCAAGACCCGACCCTCCCTCCAAACTTTCATCTCAAACAAGGAGAAGACTGATCAGAGGCCCATGATCACTCTGGATGAACTGCAGATAACTACAGCTGAGGTGGGAGAGTCTGTCCATAGGACAACAATCAGTCGTGCAATGCACAAATCTGGCCTTTATGGAAGAGTGGCAAGAAGAAAGCCACTTCTCAAAGATATCCATAAAAAGTCTTGTTTAAAGTTTGCCACAAGCCACCTGGGAGACACACCAAACATGTGGAAGAAGGTGCTCTGGTCAGATGAAACCAAAATCGAACTTTTTGGCCACAATGCAAAACGATATGTTTGGCGTAAAAGCAACACAGCTCATCACCCTGAACACACCATCCCCACTGTCAAACATGGTGGTGGCAGCATCATGGTTTGGGCCTGCTTTTCTTCAGCAGGGACAGGGAAGATGGCTAAAATTGATGGGAAGATGGATGGAGCCAAATACAGGACCATTCTGGAAGAAAACCTGTTGGAGTCTGCAAAAGACCTGAGACTGGGACGGAGATTTATCTTCCAACAGGACAATGATCCAAAACATAAAGCCAAATCTACAATGGAATGGTTCACAAATAGACGTATCCAGGTGTTAGAATGGCCAAGTCAAAGTCCTGAATCCAATCGAGAATCTGTGGAAAGAGCTGAAGACTGCTGTTCACAAACGCTCTCCATCCAACCTCACTGAGCTCGAGCTGTTTTGCAAGGAAGAATGGACAAGAATTCCAGTCTCTCGATGTGCAAAACTGATAGAGACATACCCCAAGCGACTTGCAGCTGTAATTGCAGCAAAAGGTGGCACTACGAAGTATTAGCGCAAGGGGGCCGAATAATATTGCACGCCCCACTTTTCAGTTTTTTATTTGTTAAAAAAGTTTTAATTATCCAATAAATTTCGTTCCACCACACGTTTGTGTCCCACTTGTTGTTGATTCTTGACAAAAAAATATTTTTTTATATCTTTATGTTTGAAGCCTGTGTTAGTATTAGATAGCAATATGGCCTACGTGCAGGACTCTACAAGGACTCCATGTTATGACTATGATTTGACTGTCTCTTTGTGACACGTATGTCTTTCGATGTGTGACGTGACAATGACTATATAAACTGTGTACTGCCTTTATTCTGTCTGAGAGAAAGAAACAATGGAAACCACTGGAACTTGAGAGAAACCTAAATAAACTTCCAGAGTTTGGCGCACCACGATCCGTCTCTGTCTGCTTCATCCCTGACACCTGAAATGTGGCGAAATGTTGAAAGGTTCAAGGGGGCCGAATACTTTCCGAAGGTACTGTATGTCAATAGCCCAGACAACATTTCTCCAGGCTACACCTCCACAGTGCTGCCGGCCCGGATGGAATCTCACCCTCCACCCTGAGACACTGCGCGAAGGAGCTGTCCCCATTCTTCACCGACATCTTCAACACGTCGCTGGAGTCCTGCCATGTCCCCACCTGCCTCAAATCCTCCACCACCGTCCCCATTCCCAAGAAGACCCGGATCACAGGTCTCAATGACTACAGACCTGTGGCACTGACATCTGTAGTTATGAAGACATTTGAGCGCCTCGTCCTCCCCCACCTCAAGTCCTTCACCTCCCCCCTCCTGGACCCCCTGCAGTTCGCCTACAGAACCAACAGATCTGTAGAGATGGCTATAATCTCACATGTTTTTGAGTGTTGTATGGTGTTTCACTCAAATTATTATCACACATGTGCATAGGATTGACTGTGAAAAAGGAAGAAAAGCATAATATGGGACCTTTAAGGCATTAAAGAGAAATCATCATTACAGAGAAAACTTGCTCACAAAGTTACAGTGGGTAGATAGAAAAAAGCACTTTAACACAGCACCTCAGCTTAACCATCTTCAGTGTGAGGAAGTGCATGGTTATGTTATTATCAGAGAGAAAGCAAAAAACTGACCATGATTCAGTTGAAATTAACAAAACAACTTCCATAACGTGATCCATTCTTAACGACTGCAGCAGTGAGTCAAATGTCCAAAAGTCATCACCTCCATTTGAGGCTTTTTCACAACACCTGCCTTGACCATCAGTACCAGGCTGAGAGCACAGGACAAGTCCACACTGTCCAACGCACCAGCAACAACGCTAAAATCTCCTCTGTGATAGTCAAAGTTTCAGTAACACCACGAATGAATATGCGACATCAGTAACATCAGTCTCTTATCAATGGCAACAGGATGTTGGAGACAGCGTGTCGTTTCTCAGACCATGTCTGCAGCCTGTATGAGAGATTGGACAAACTCTCCCTCAGTCACAGAACACGCTCTGGTGGGAGCCACTACAGAGGCACTCAACTCGCTGCTGAGCTAAGCGCTGCGGCGCTGCATCACGTAGCCTTGTATCGCCGTAGCCTTGCATCGCAGATTTAAAATAAAAAGTTCTTATTGTTATTATCATTTTACAGTAATCAGCCATGGGCCATGTGAAATCTCTTGGCGGGCTGGATTTGGAAAAACACTAATTCGAACACTGCTTAAGAGTTTTGCAACTTGTTTAAGTTTGTGTTCTTCGCGTCCCTCCCTTCTCGCGTCTCTGCCTCTATCAGTCCTCACGTCTCTATCAGTCCTCGAGTCTCTATCAGTCCTCGCGTCTCTATCAGTCCTCGAGTCTCTATCAGTCCTCGCGTCTCTATTAGTCCTCACGTCTCTATCAGTCCTCACGTCTCTATCAGTCCTCGCGTCTCTATCAGTCCTCGCGTCTCTATCAGTCCTCGAGTCTCTATCAGTCCTCGCGTCTCTATTAGTCCTCACGTCTCTATCAGTCCTCACGTCTCTATCAGTCCTCGCGTCTCTATCAGTCCTCGCGTCTCTATCAGTCCTCGTGTCTCTATCAGTCCTCGCGTCTCTATCAGTCCTCGCGTCTCTATCAGTCCTCGTGTCTCTATCAGTCCTCGCCTCTCCCACCAAGATGTTAATACGGACAGAGAGTCCGCAGCTGGATTTTTTGTGGGATTATTAAAAGATGCTGTTTGTGGACGTTATTGCATTGGCGAATTACTGCGTCATTTAAAGTCGGTGCCTCCCCAATGACAAATCTCACCGCACGTGTTGTCCCCTAGATCAGTGGTTCCCAAAGTGGGGGTCCCGACCCCCGCGGAGGTCGTGAGATGATTTCCAAAGAAAAAAGGAAAACAGATGGAAAAAATATATAGCCCTTAAATATTTATTTTGCATTTGATTTGATTCAACAGGACTACTTGTTAAATTGTGTTTGGAGAAGAGTGGAAAAAATATTACATGTCCCAGACATTATGAGTTTACGACAGCGTCAATCAAAATCAAGTTACGTAGCCTACATCACATGCAGCGACAAAACGTGTCCTGCTGTGGTTTGTGAAAGCTAAAGGTGTTTGGAGGCTACAAACAAAAACTACCTGCTTTAAAATGAAACGTGTTTAATATCCACAACAGAAAAACCCAGAGGGAGAGAAAAGTCACTTGTGCCAGAGGTTAGGCGATGGTGCGAAGACTGTGGCGGAGGAACATCCGAGAGGGCGGCAGAGAACAGTGAGGGTGAGTCGCAAGAAATGCCCTCCACCTTTACTAAGGGGGGATCCTACCAAGCATCATCACTATGTACTTTTACTCACTACGTGAATAAAAATACACAAGGCTATTATTTTGGGATGGCGAGTGCAGCTTGGTACGTGCCGCTACATGCCACTACGCTTGTCTCCTTGTGTTTTATGGACAGTCCTCGCTGATAACATGGGCGCGAGCCTCTATGCAAGTCTAAACGCTTCACAGGACGTTTGATGTGTGTACAAAGTTTTACTCCGAATTAAGGCAATACGTGCTCATTTCATGCAACGGGAAGGGCTGTTGAGGTGGAAGTCGTGGGGAAGCAGCGCATTTATAATGGGGTCGAGGGCTAAAAAACTTTGGGGACCCTTGCCCTAGATCTATGGGTGTCCCATTTCTAAGGGAGAAGATCAACGAGCGCACTTCCCTATTGGAGGGCACTTTTCTGTTGAGGGCACTCATAACTCAAGTGCCCTCAGAATTGGGACGGGCCCTTTGAGTGCTGGTCAAAGCTTTGAGACCCCAAAGCACAACTTGCCCTGACTTTGTGCTAACATGGGCAAATAAGTGCTTACAACAGTTCATTTTGTGCACTGGGACAAAAATACATTTTTTGAACTTTGGTAAACTAATATTTGATTTGAGCAGTGCATACTGAGTGGTAGGAGTGCTGACAACTGCACTGGCATATCACCAGAGGTTACTTTGGCCTTCAGCTTCTTTCTTCCCACCTTGAAGCACTCAGAAACCCCTCACTGAGCTCTCACTGACGAGTCATCCACTTTCACTCACATTTTATGAATCTACGGCCCGATCATGAGTACACATCTCCTGGAGCTGGCAGCCGAAGTGCATTCTTGTGCACTGAAAAGCATCTTACTGGAAGTGTCGGCGGCATTTGCACTTTGTTAATTTATTTTCTTGCGTAATTACTTCCCATGTATTAGACAAACACATGACTTAACATGACGTGGACAGAACAAAGCAGTTCTGCTTGTTGGCCCTCGGAAGAGATTCCTGATATGAATTTAGTGATTTCAAGCTGATTGCACATGGGGATTAATGGGCCAAGGTTAAAAGTGCCGGGTGCATTTGTTTAACAAGTTGGACTGGACTATAAAACAACAGAAATACGTGTTTTTAAATAAATATGTCTTCTAAGTCTGAGATCTAAAGAGCTCAGACGCAGACACATTCCAGTAACCAGGAACAGTTATAACCGTAAATGTTCACATACAGATGCAGACACTGGGGGTCACATGCACAGGGAGCCGCTTTCAAAACCAATGAATTTTATGTCTGGAGCAGGATTTAAAACCGTCAACCTGGACAAAATGATGCAGAGTCTTCAAATTATGTAATCCATAACATTCATTTTGCGACACAATTAGTCAGCTGCACACTGTCTTCATTGGTGTAAAAACAATTCAACAAAAACTGTTGCATACACATGAGCCACATGAGTGCTGAGAGCAGATTGGCTGCTGCAAGGCCCTATTATTGTGCTAGTGGAGTATAATTATGGCAAGTTATAGATAAATAGTTAACTGATAAATTCAGGTTAGCAGTAACACATCGCTGCTGCCTACAGTCAGACTTAACATCATCCAAGTCTCGGGCAGAGGGGTGTTCAAGCGCAGCTGTCCCCTCCCAAGAAAGACCAGCTCTATTTAGAGCTGAAACCACATGAGCCAGGCCCATATGAAAAAGCCTTATGTTTCCCTGCTGGCCTGGGAACACCTCAAGATATCCCCAGATGAGCTGTTGAGCTGTCTGCATCAGTGGGGGCGGGGCCCGGCTCAAACAGGTCCATGAGCATGTGCGCTGACATGCTTGCAAATCTCCCTCCTAGCCTGTAGGGGTGTACCCGGCAATAGAATTACCCAACAGTTTGTATGCCGCCTTCTTTCCTCTGGAAAACGGCTTTACATTGTGTGTCAATGCTGAGGGGAGTTTTATTTTATTTTATTTTTTTGGACCAGCCTAATTTAGCTGCTGTGGACTTTTTAATGTACTCGTTAAATTAATGGGTGGTGGCACATTTGTTTTAACAGCAGAGATAAGCATGACTACATAGGTCTGCATGGGTAAGTTTGGCCCTAAATCGAGAACAGATAAAGTGAAAACAAATTAATGGATGGAAGGATGGAACTGTGCCTCTTGGCAGAGGTCTGCGTCAGGGGTAATACAATTAACAGTAGGCCTTTGCCTATGTGGGTCACAGTGGAGTTGTGTTTAGGTGAGTGAATGACATCTCTGCTACAGGAGAATAATAATGCCACAAACATGTATGAATGTGTGTGCATATAAGAAGGGATGAAATAGACCATGATGAAAATCGGTAAAAAAATCCTTCTTGAATGTTTGTCCAACTTTTGGCAATTTTCCAAACACATTCTATTCGCGTCACACTGAAGACCTGCCAATTACGCACCTTGACAACACGGGTGCAAAGAAAGTTCACCTTAAAACGGGATTACAGGAGAAAATTCAACAAAAGTTAATTCCCTATGGGGTGGTCAAACGCTTCTACTTAACAGAGCGTTCTGACATCAACCAGCACCAAATCTCACATTCCACAGAGCGGAGAGGCTAATCCCAAGCATGTGGTCGGATAAGGCCGACAGACTTTAACATCGTTATAAGCGGAGAGGAGATGGAACCGTACTAAATGTGTCTTTAAGTTCAAATCGCTTTAGTGAAGACGGTTTAGGAGCCTTCAGTGAGAAAAGTACTCTGGAAAGTGAGGTTTGAGCAATTAGAGAACTCAAAAATTCTCAGAGTGGATCATAAGACTTTCTGATATCCCAGACATGGGTTGAGCAATTGGACTAGACTTGGAATGAATGACTGCACACTATTTTATAATTAGGTTAAAGATTAGGTCAATAACTTTATAGTAAATTGGCAAACTTTCACAGCTAAGGGCCATAAAATACCTTTGAGCAATGGTACAGAATGAGGGTAAAATGCATACAACCCCCGGGGGGGAAGATATATAGCCCTTAAATATTTCAATATGACTACTTGTTAAATTGGGTTTCATTTCTGAAGCAATATTGACAGGCTGATAGGCATGTAATGAATTAATGCATTAGGGTAATAATATAAATAAATAACTTTACACAGGTGTAAAGAGATTTCATTTTAGATCAAAATTGAGACTCACACTCATTTTACCCATTAAAAGTGTATGGTATGGTTCATTTTAACAAACCTGGTTTCCAACCTGGTCAGTGTGGAAATCCTCATTATGGGCCCTCTTTGGATCAGTCTCACAGCTGAATGTATCAATCTAATTACTAAACAATATCACTACAACTCACCACAAGGACATAGCGTTAGCACAGACCAGAAGTAAACGAACCATTATAAGTTTACATGAAATGACATCATGCCTCACCGTGCATATAGCCCGTTTGACTCTTTGGGATGAAAGCTGATTGACAGTGAGAGTGGTCCACTCTTTTCCTATTCTCTGTCCAAAACGCCGCCCCGCAACACGCCGCCCGCACATGACATACCGCGGTGCGGGGCGTTGTGAAGCCGCATTCCCACCGCATCACACCCCACCGAACCACCATGATTTGTTTCCATAGCCATAAAAGTATGTTCTGCGCACTTTTCATGCATGTTCAGGGGGTCAAATTAAGGCTCAAAGTGCAGAATTTGACATCTCTCGAGCAAAAACAATAGGCCCTTTCCCCGTTCGGGGCTTGGGCCTATTAAACCAAGGAATTTTTTTTTTTACGTCTCGAGCAAAAACAATATAGGTTTCAATGGCACGTGATACATAATTTAAAAGCGTTTGAGTATACGCACGCAACCGTCACGTTGTGGTGAGTGAAGGGCGCTGACGCATCCGTCACGCACCGCCACCATTTGCATTCACCATTGTGAAAGCAATAGGCCCTTACCCCGTTTGGGGCTCGGGCCTATAAAAGCAATGTAATTATACATAGATAATGCACCACACCGTACCACGCAGCACCGTGCAACGAAGGTGGGGCCGCCGTGTGATGATTTGTTGCTGTTGCCATAGAAGAACGTTAGTCAAGTTGTAATGAATATGATGATTAGAGCTGTTTGGCACCCCATGTAAAACTTTGCCTCAATCTGTAGGGGGCGCTATTGGGCCAATTTCAAATATTTCACTTTCACCTGACCTAAACCCTGGAGTTGAACATTGGATTCAAGTTTTGTGCAAATCAGACTTTGTTTGTGCAAACTGGAGCAAAATTAATGTTGTGAAAAACGGTCAAAAAACACTCACATTTTGCCGCTCCGCTGCTCAAACAACGTTTCACTGATCAAAAATCCCTGAGGTCATTTTGATGGTACATGTGTTTAGACAATGTGGAGTGATATGGAGGCCAATTGGTGAAACGGCCGAGGAGGAGTCGCTTTCCAACCGACATGTATGAAAATGATTGCGGATCATTTTTCCATTTTGCAGTGAAATTTATGGGCTTCCTGTTTGTCAGAGGGCGGAGCCATGATAACATTTCGGTCGTATCTTGACTTGAGGAACATGTGTACCGAATTTCATGGCTCTACGACAAACTTGACCTCTGAAACTCCCATTGGTTGTTGTAGGTGGCGCTGTTCTGGCATTTTTTGAGTCCCATAAAAATAAACACCCAAATATCAAATTTTTCACCAGGTCTGATGTTTGGGCAAAATTTTACTACTTTTCGTGCATGTTCAGGGGGTGAAATTAAGGCTCAAAGTGCAGAATTTGACGTCTCTCGAGCAAAAACAATAGGCCCTTTCCCCGTTCGGGGCTCGGGCCTAATAAGCAATTTATGTCCAAATAGGAGTGGGAAGAATGGATGTTGGAACATATTTCTTCAGCGTATCAACATCAGGGTTTCCTCCAGAGAATATCACCCTTTAATTAGGCCCGAGGCCCGAACGGGGAAAGGGCCTATTGCTTTCACAATGGTAAATGCACATGGTGACGGTTGCGTGCGTAAACTCAAACGCTTTAAAATGATGTATCACGTGCCACTGAAACCTGTATTGTTTTTGCACTTTGAGCCTTAATTTGACCCCCTGAACATGCATGAAAAGTTGTTAAATTTTGCCCAAAAATCAGTCTTGGCGAAAAATTAGATATTTTGGTGTTTATTTTTATGGGACTAAAAAATGACAGAACAGCCCCACCTACAACAGCAAAAATAATACCCCTATGGGAGTTTTCGGAGGTCAAGTTTGTCATAGAGCCATGAGATTTGGTACACATGTTCCTCTAGTCAAGAGAAGAAAATATATTATTATGGCTTCGCCCTCTGACAAACAGCAAGCCCATAAATTTCACTGCAAAATGGAAAAATGAACAGCAAAAGTTTTCATACATGTCGGTTGGAAAGCGACTCCTCCTCGGCCGTTTCATCAATTTGCCTCAAAATCGCTCTACATCATCTCAACACATGTACCTTCAAAATGACCTCAGGGAATTTTGATCACTGAAAGATTGTTTGAGCAGCGGATGGGCAAAGTGTGACCTTTTTTTGGCAGTTTTTTACAACATTAAATTTACTCCCGTTTGCACATACAAAGTCTGATTTGCACAAAACTTTAATACATTGTTCAGCTCTAGGGTTTAGGTCATTTGAAAGTGAAATAAATTAACTTAGCTCATTAGCGCCCCCTACAGATGGGGTCAAAGTTTTTAGTATAGGAGCGTTTCGAGGTCAAATTTGCTATATAGCCATGACATTTGGTACACATGTTTCTCATCTCAAGACATGAAATAAAAGTTATTATGGCCCCGCCCCCTGACAAACAGGAAGCCCATAAATTTCACTTCAAAATGGACAAATGAAAGATGATCCTTTTCATACATGTCGGTTGGAAAGCGACTCCTCCTTGGCCGTTTCACCGATTTGCCTCAAAATCGCTCCACATCGTCTAAACACATGTACCATCATTTGGATTTCACAGACTTTTGATCAGTGAAACGTTGTTTGAGCAGCGGAGCGCCAAAAAGGGGCGTATTTTTTTTCCCTTTTTGACAATAGAAAAATTGCTTCCGTCTGCACAAACAAAGTCTGATTTGCACAAAACTTGGTTCCATGGTTCACCTCTTGGGTCTAGGTCATTTGAAAGTTAAAATGTTGAAGTTGGCTCTATAGCGCCACCTACAACAGCCAATTTAAAAACGCCTATGGGAGGGGTTCGAGGTCAAAATTGTCGTAGAATCATGTCATTTGGTACACATATTCCTCAAGTCAAGACATGGAAAAAATGTTATTATGGCTAAGCCCTCTGACAAACAGGAAGCCCATAAATTTCATTGCAAAATGGAAAAATGAAAAGCATTCATGTCTGTTGGAAAGCAGACATGAATGCTTTCCAACTGAGTCAAGTTTTACATGGGTGAGAATGGCTTGCACTAAACTTTACTCGGTTGTTCAACTCCTGGGCCTAGGTCGCCTGAAAGTGTGATCAATTACATTGTCCCATTAGCGCCCCCTACAGGCTGAGTATAACTTTTACATAGGGGACACAGCGCATTTAGTTTTTCTGTTGTTTGATCTCATATTTGACCCATTGAACATGCACAAAAACTCATCATATTCTTCTATTAAAAAAAAAATTCTGACAACCAATGAACTATTTTTATGTATTTGGTATAAGACTAAAAAAATGTATAGGTAGGGGGCGCTATTATTCAAAGTAAATGACCGATGTTGGCACATGCAAAGTCTGATTTGCTCAAGATTTGATTTGATAGTTCAACTCTCGAGATTGGGTAAACTGAAAGTGTAAAACATGAAATTTCCGCATAAGCGCCTGAGCGACTGAGTCCATGGTTACATGGGGAGAATAAGGTTTAGTTTTTCAATAGAGACACACAATCATTGATCATAGACATTCAAAATACACAGTGTCGCTCCCATCAGGGCTTTAGGAAGATGGTGCGTCACATGGTCATCAAACGAAGACTGTATATATATGGACACACTCACAGATTGTATGTGTAAACAGGAGCACATGTATAAAGTCTGATTTCACGCGGTGCTGGCAGTTGTGCGGGGCGGGAGTTGCGCGGTGCGGTGAGTCGCGGCGTGGCGAGGGCCGTTCGACGCCACTTGCGGCTTTAATTTTATTTATTCCCTATTTTTTTTAGACATGTATAAGTCCCACATCAAAAAGAGACACGTGGTCTCGAATGATTCTTTCTACAGTTAGGCTATAATCTGCAAAAACGTTTTGTTTTTAACCATTCACATAGAATATGATATTATGTAATTACAAACAGAATCCTCCCGGACTCGACCCCGGGTCGCTGGAGTGACAGCGCTACGGCTTAACCACTAGACCCCCATTGCATACAATATGATATTGAAGCAGGTACTTTAACTGTCAATGAAGAACGCAGTCAAAGCAGCAAGTTTTGCATCACACAAAAAGTTTTTATCCGCTGTCTCAATTTTTCAAAGGCGTCCCGATATAACTCCTCGTTTATGTCTTTGTTTTGTCAATGATTTGAGAGTGATAATAAGACCTTTTTAGTTCTGCAGCCACATGTTATTTTACCAGTGAGATTAGCCGCGGGGAGTTCTGGCAACCCAGATCTCAGACTTCCTGACTGGTGAAACGGCGGAGGGTAGGACATCAAAATGAAAACAATAGCAACTTTTACGGGTCATAAAACTAATTTTGATTTTCAAATATCTCGGGTGAACTACTGTGATCAGTTTAAGATGTATTCGAAAAGAGCATGATTTAATAATGCCTTTTGAAATATTGGGGCCATTTAATGATGACTTGACATGCAAATATTACATAATGCTTCTTTAAGCGTCTGTATTCAGTAATCACTCAATGGTATACTAAAAATCCATATGAAAAAAATACTTCTCACTGTTCTCAGGTCAAATATTTATATACAACTATAATGTGATTAATTTAGATAGATTTTATTTTTATTTTTTTGAGTCCCAACCCAAATTTTTATCTATTCTTCAAAGTAGCATCGATTCTGCAGTATATAACATTTGTCACACCAGTGACATCCAGCCTCTCCACTCTAAAATACTTATCAGCAAAATACTTTTGCTGGAACGTCTGGACAAGGCCTTTGAGTCAGGAACTAGTTAGATTTTTGGTTTGAAAGCCAGGCAACCCAGATTTAACCCCTGTGCTATAACATGGATATTACAGCCTTTGGAATCATGATTCTGAGGTCAAACCTTCTGGACTTTTTTCCTAAATCACTGCCTGTGCTTCTTGTCCTGTATATTTGCCCATGCCTCGTAGTTTGGGAGCCTGATGACAAGAAGGAGCAAACATCATCCATCTTTGGTCCACATGAACGATTGTGGAGGGCAGAGCCACGCCACCAGAGCTCCAGGCGTTAAACAAGTGTAACTTGAGAGTCGTGCGTACAGTCAGTGTTTGAAACAGCTCGACTTTGGAGCTACAACATTTTACATATGAAGTGTTCATTTGCATAAACAGATATCATTTTGAAAATGTATTAAACAATATTTAACATGTTTTGTTATAAGAGGATCTTTGTTTACATCCGCCCCTTGCTGTGTGGCAAAAAGACAGAGCGGCGCATACTGAAGCATGGTTATGCCACGAGTACTTTTAAATGACTCATGTGGGCGAATAGCACTGTTTTGAAGCACTTTAATGCAAGAAGATCAAAGGAGACCAAACTGAACAAATTCAAAGCCCATATAAGACCTGGAATGGCGAGAAAAAACATTGGTCAGACTCGCCTCTGTCTTGACACCGATCTGCTGGGAGACATTCATTCTTACTTCATAGAAAACCCGTGAATCTGTGGTGAAAATTAGGGCTGGGCGATAAAACGATAACGATATATATCGCGATAGACATGTGTTCGATATCAATAGAGAATGGGGTCGATAGAATGTTCGATAGTTTAACTTAACTCCGTCAGGAAAAACAGGAAGAAAACACCGGAAGTAAAGCCGACTCATAAGCGCATGGCATTGTGGGGGATGTAGGCGGAGGCTTCTCGACCAATAACAGCCGAGCAGGAACCGCAAAACTTTGTGGAAAATGCAAAAACAACAACAACCGCAGCATGCGAAGCGTCCATGGATCTATAGCTCGTGTTTCAATGCCGTGTCAATGGTTATGCACGTACGTGCGCGGAATAACATGTGCGGCGGCAGAGGCAGTGGACAGACCCGATGTATTCGGCGAAAGCAAGAGATTAACTTTTTCCTCGGGAAGCATGTGCGGCACAGAGAGCCACACGGAGCGGCCACGGGGACACAAGACCCTCAAACAGCTAAACCAGGAGCTAAACCAGGAATAAAAAAAACCAGGATTAAACCAGGACTAACAACGAGGGACACAGTGTGAACATATTTCTCCAGCCTCATCGCCCCGTGACTGTAAACAAGGCTGCTAAGGTTGGTTAGCCCACATGACAAATATATTTATTTAGGTAAAAAAAAAAAAAACTCAATATATATCGTTATCGACCGATATGAATGACTTATATCGTGATATAGTTTTCAGCCATATCGCCCAGCCCTAGTGAAAATCCATTTCTCGTGTTTTTCACAGCGGTAAAGTGGCCCGGCATTTCGCTGTTGCGGTAAAACCAAAATGCAATGTTTAAAAATAATCTTCACAGTCAACAAGTGTGCAGAGTAGTGATGTGGGGGTCACCTTTTTTTACAACCCGACCCGCCCGCCCCAAATTAAAACTCAATTCGGCCCGCCCAACCCAGAGAAGTGCGCATTGATTTCTCAACCCGGCCTGCCCCGAACCTGCAGACATTAAAACTACTGTTTTATTGTCAAAATCAAAGGACAACTCTTTTTCAGATAAAACAACATAATGTTTAATTGAATAAATAAAATAATAAATAAATAATTCAATTTACAGAACAGATCGGGACATTTTTAACATTTCCTTAAAGGAGCTATACCCGTTTCTGCAAGGTTTGAATGTTTAGCACTGCCCCCCAACTCACTCACAGGTCTCTCATTTCCCCTAGGCTCTCATTCCACGGAGCCATCTAGTTTTATTTGCGATCTGATACGTTAGCATTAGCGCAACTTCTTGTAAGCTGTACAACAATCAGTGATGAAATGGTACAAAAGCAACGCACTGCTAACAAAATAGTAAAAGAATACCGCTAGTTTCGCGTCCGAATGTACTAATTTAAACATTAGAATATGTTTGAATATCCTCCTCACAGCAGCAGTAGAACACTCCATTGATTTGAATGTAATTTCAAAAGGTTCTACCGATCATTTTTTCTTGATAACAGAACTCTCAAACCAATAATGGCCGTTGCCCTTTGGCAACACAATCTATGTTTGTAATTCAGGTGTGTAAAATACTAACATTACTCCGCAAGTACAACAAGTTTTCAGCGCCTGTCACTACTTCTGTCTGTGCAGAGAAGCTAGCGGAGCAAGCCGAGCTAGCCATGCTCAATAAACAAATATCAATCAATCAACACCTATAAATGTTAATCGGAGAATACATTATACATATACATCCTGAACACGCATGCACTGGCTCACATATATATATATATATATATATATATATATATATAGGCCGATCAGGAGTCTTTTGACCCAGCCCACCCGCACCAGACATGACTCATATTTTTGAGGCATCCAACCCGCCCGAAACCGCAGGACCCGCGGGTTGACTGCAGGTTTCGGGCCGACCCGCGCATCACTAGTGCAGTGAAAGTAGTTGCAAAATGTTAATGAATTTTTATCCCCTCATCTCATGTCTTCAGTGCTGGTGAAGCCATCATCCTGTGGACTCACCACCTGCCGGAGGATCAGCGAGGGACTGGTGCTATGAGACTTGGGTGGCAGCTCTGATTGCCGCCCCCCCTTGACCCAGATATTAATAACTAAAAGGGAAGAAAATGACATGACATGTATAGCACCATTTAACATAGTAGAATTGACTTGAATTGTCGACTCTGTTATTTATGCTTTCATGACTTGAAGTTGGACACCCGTCTAACTTCAAGTCAGTTAGACGGTCAAAGTGTGATGGTCAAATCATCAAGACTATTGGTCCTCCCAATTGTCAGTCGTTCTGGTGATACGTGCTTGTCAAATAATACCAGAGCGTTTTGTTCAAAAAGTGGAGAGGGCAGTTCTTTCCTATAATTTGGGAAAATCCTCCCAAATACCTTCAAAGTCAATAAAACATTATAAATAAAACAGATTATTATCGTTAGAAGTAGTAGCAGTAGTAGTATAAATTCATTGCTACTACTGTCTCCCTTCCTTGAATCATGTGCTATTTCACACAACACATCTTCTGCCAACAAATATTTAGACAGAAATGGCTTTTTCTCTTAAAGGACCAAAATGGATCTTCCAAAGTGATTGGTAGTTTACTTTCCGAATCTAAATCTAACTGATCTGTTCTCCCTCTGCCTAAATAATTTCCAGCCTGTTTGACACTGCCCTATGTCAGCTCATATATCTCTGAAATTACAAGACACATCCACAAGCTCGCCATAAATTCTGTCTAATTCCCCGAGAGGAATGTGATGCAACAGATTTGAAATGATTTTTATTTTTTTTCTCAAACTTGTAGATGAATAATGTTATCATATTTCATCATTATGGATTAGTGGACAGTGGTGCGGGGAATGCAGCTGTTAAAGCAGTTTATCTTTGGAATGGCGCAAAAGTGCAACTTTTCTTTGTGCTAAAGGAACTCAGCAGGAGGCAGAATTGGTTTGACTGCAAAAAAAAAAATATGCTGAGCAGAGCAGAGGGACTGCCCTCCTGCTGGGACTCTGAGAAGCACAGAGGCGGGCCTCCTGCTGGGACTCTGAGGAGCACAGGGACTGGCCTTTACTCTTAAAACATTTCTGCTTCACTGGGTACCACACTGAAGGGTTGTATCCACACTTTTTTATTACTGTACTATTATTATTTATTTGAATGCCTTTCAATGCCTTGCTATCCTGCTTGGGCAAGCCGTATCTTTATTTCACTTTTCCATCTGAAAAAGGGGATCTAAACTTGTGTTAAAGAACAAAGAAAATGTTTTAAGTCACACTGTTTTAAATATATACCTCCCTTGAAAGTCACATACACCAGCTTTAAATGGTTGAATAAACCAATACAACTATGGGCACTGTCACACTTCTTTGTTTGCAGATAAGATAATATAGCAGCTATCCATTTTACATTTTCAGCCCTCAGCCCTGACAGTTCCTCTGCAGTCCTCAGCCTAACCCTAACCCTTAGCTTCAGCTATATTTAAGTGTGTATGTCTGTCTTTCATTAAAAAAAAGATCTGGAATAGTTAATTCTTTAGGTTCAGGTTCACGTATGGTCTATATGATAAGTGTTGGTTCAAGTATTGACAGTGCTGGCTCCTTTGTGAGCAGCAGGAGGATATGGCAAAGTTACTGGGTTCCATATTGCACATTGACATCACACCATTATTACTACAGGTCACATGTGAAGTCAGTTCTGTTTGTCATTTCTCAATGTAATGAACATGCTGACAGTAGAATTATATAAGTTATAATATCATTTTAATGAATATTTAATGCATTGTCTTCAAACTAACTGTGTTGTCAAAGTTCACGGTGAATGCATGTTAACAGGTCAATGGGTACTTGCTAACCGTTGTCTTAATGTTTGCATTGTTAATGGATGTCCATATATCAATACGTTTGGGTTATGAAGTGACTTTGCTAAAGTGCTAAAGTATCCATGTTGTAGGTGTGCTTTTTGGTCTTAATAAATAGACCTGTAGTACTTAGGACTTCAGTGCACGCACGGTCACAGCACCCAAGATCAGAAATGTGCCGTGACCATGCAGGCGATCCTAGCGTTGCAAGTAAAAAAGGATCCTTGTCTGTTGTGTATGTCTTTGTCCAGGCACTGTAGTTTATTTTAAGCTTTAACACATGCACAGTCTGATAGCAGCAGGAAGGAAAGGAATTGTTTTTGAATTGTTACAAAATAAACAAGTGGTTATTACTAAACAGTGATTGCAATAATTAGGCTGCCTTTTGCCATTCTTTTGTTTGTACCCCTAAATGTGCCTTATTAAAATAAAACATTGGGCCTCATTCACCAACATCTTCTTAAGAAAGCTCTTAAATTTCTTCTCAAGTTGTTCTTAAGTACATTTCTAAGAAGACCCTGCGTGTGATTCATCAACGCGCTCTTAAACCGCTGAATTGTTCGCAGTTTAAGGATTAGATTGAAGAATGCCATCTAGTTGTTCTTAAATTGAGGAATGCCAACTCCTCGTAAATTGAGTGCGCGTGTCAGGTTATTAGCATAGGTAAACGTCCATTAATGCCCATAAAAGAGACTGCAGGGCCGTGGCAGACGCCAGAGGAAACAGCAATGCCTAAAACAAAGAATTACGACAGAGCCAAAGAGTCACCCTTTTTTCTTCTTTTGCCAGACTGAGATTAAAGTCATAACATTTTGACTTTAAAGTCGAAATATTATGAGAATAAAGTCGAACTAGCAAAATTATGAGATTAATTAAAAATATGATGTATTAAATTAAATATTAATCTCGAACTATTTTCAGATTAATCTCAAAATGTTATGAGATTCATCTTAAAATATTTTGGACCCTGGGAGGAGATCCAGCGCGGACCAGCTCTGAGACCAATGCAGACCCAAGGAGAGACCATAGACTGGAGAGACCAGCGCGAACAGGAGGAGAGACCAGTGCGGACCCGTAATAGATCCTTGGGAGAGACCAGCGCAGATCCGCATAGAGCCATGGGAGAGACCAGCGCGGACCCCACAACCTCCTGCAGCGCCAGTATATATGCCATTGTTCTGTGGCCCGTGGATGGAAAAACGCACCCATAAATAGGATGGGGTCACTGAAAGACAGCATGATTTCTAATGTATTTGATAAAGCGTTGGCACATTTAATTTAAAAATTAATAAAAAAATTGGCTAAATTACTAAAAGACATGAAATGAATAAATACATACATCAATATGACAGACATATCACTGTAATGTTGTGTTTTATTGAACTGAACAACATGATGGCACGGAATAGTGCTTAACCTCTTAAGCAAACGAGAAAAAAAATACTTCGGCTGGCAATAGCAGATGTATTTTGAACTTCATAATCCACAAGCTATATATCATTTTAAAGCTTATTTTCTCACTATATTTATATGTAAGTGTAAACGATATCAGACTTTGCATTAAAAAGATATAACGCATTTCGTCTTCTGCTGCTCCAACAAATTAGACTTTCCCCATCCTTGCTTAGTCTCTTTCTCTCAGTAAGTCTTCATTGAAAAAGAATATCCACTTGTATTTCCCAAAGTATAATCCATTCTTCAGAAATAATCAAAACATTTGCATTTTTCTGTTGCAAAAAAAAGCTCAGAAAAATGTTCAGGCTTCTCTTTCACATTTCACCAAGTTTGAGCTTTGTTTACCCCCACAAACATCATATCCACGTGTTCCTTTAGCTTCAAAAAGAGAGGTTCCATGAAGAGATAGGAGCAGGTTTCAGTCCGCAGGACCCTTGTGAAAAAGACAAACCGCATTCCACTTGCAGAGGGTCAGTTTTTGCCTTGTTGTTGATTACCAGGCTAGCGCAATGTGCTAGCTCTGAATGATTGACGTGTCTAAGTAGCCAATAAAAAGCGCTTTCTTTTGATGGGTTGGACTTGTAGGAACTCTTTTCATTTTCACAGTAAAAGCGTGCGTAAAGACGCTGTTAGTTCTGCTGTGCATATTTTATATGCATTTACACTACTAAAAAAATTATTTTGAAAAAGAAAATCACACAGATTTGTAACTTATAAGTACCAAAACTAAAAAATATGCTTTTTATGATGGTGAAATGTTAGTAAAGCAGTTTGGCACAATTTGGCACAAATTTTGCCAAAGTGGTTCCGAATGGCACTACTTGATAAAAAAGAGAAACTGCATAAAAACTATAAAACTTAGAAGTCTGAAACTTTACACAGTTGTTGTCAACAACACAAATGAACAAATGGGCTCTATGCACGCACCACTTCCGCGTTTCAGCTACTACCCCGCTTCACTTCCTGTTCGCGGGAAATGGCTTGAGTTTCACTGGAGTTCAGCAGTGGATAAAGAAGAGTTTCCCAAATAATGCTCAAACAGGAATTAAACTGTGAGGATACTGGGCATTTTTGAGACACAGCAGTGCTCTTTGATTGTGCTGTCATTGTGTTTTTATAAAGTTTACAAATCTCTCTGAGTGGCCACAATCAAAGCTCTACCTCAGAGAGAAAGCACAGCGACACTTTTGGGTCAGTCTCACAGCTGGATGTATCAATCTAATTACTAAAAAACGTCACTAAAACCCACCTAAAAGCCATAGGATAGCATAGGCAGGAAGTGAAAGGGCTGTTCCTTGTTAACAGGAAATGACGTCACACCTCCCCGTGCATATAGCCCATAGGCGTTGAAAAATTTTCTTCTTCTAATGAAGTAGGCTTTTTTAGGGCATTTATAAATTGAATTTTTTAGGCGAGGCTAAAACAAACAGGTTTTTTTCCCAAACTTCAAAGGATGCAGATTGAAATAGGAATGATATACATTATTTCAGTATATATTTACATAAACTAGAAGGGCCTAGCTTTAAAATGATGCATCACACAAGCATGTGAGATGTAAGATGTGTTTTTAAATAAGCAAAGACATTTGGGTATGCCCAACTTTTGTGCACGAGCCAAAACAGATGTAGGAGTTTAAGAGAGTGTTCGTAGGATTTGTTCTTACCCTAGAGAAATCCTGGGTAAGAGAAAACAACTTACAAACAAATTTGTTCTTAACTCATTGAATGCCAGCCTATTTCAGAACAGGTACTCCCACAGTGCCAGCCATTTCTGATGATTTTTACTGATTTTTCAAGACCCACAGAATATTGTGTACTATGACTATCTGAAATCCAACACCAGATTCTAAAAGAATGGACTGTCTACTTTCCTCAGCAAAAAGAATTTTGTTTATAGCTTTTTTCGTTCCCCTGTAATCCTCCGTCGAGTAGAGGGAAGTTTTACTGAAATCACCAGAAATCACCAGAAAGTTGAGAAAAAAGAGGCACAACATGTGCACCTACATGTTTTCAAACCATTCAGAGAGCAATGCTGCCACCTGCTGGCTCGATAAAATATGGTCTCAAGTCATCCCCATACATATTAGATACAATAGACATCTGGGAACGTGAAAATAGCGAAAAAGGCAATTGACGGATTAATCCGTCAATGGCACACGACGTTACTATTTGCTTTGACGTATTTGTGCGTCAATGGGACACAATGCAACAGTTTGTGAATGAGGCCCGTTGTGTATAGACATTTTGTATTTACTTTTCTTTTCTACAGCAAGAAAACTTTCTTCATTTTTTTGTGGAGGCCTATAGGTCTAGCTAACTCTTATTCTTCTAGAGATTAATAGAAAAAGTAAATTGTGGATACCTATGTAACTTTAATGCTGTTGCGAGAATAATATAGATGAATGGAATAAGCATCTAGAAGTTAAAGCTCTTTACTATAATAAAGCCGCCAAGGCATCTTCGACCATATATTTTGGCTTTTTGACGTTGTTTTATGGTACGGATGAAATGTAGGTGGCGCTCTTGTAAAAAAAAGCAACAGAATTGCCATTTGAATTTTTAAGTGAAATTATGTTCTTTGCAATTGTATGGCTGTGTTTGCATTTGGTAATTTTCCTATTTGGAAAAACACAAAAGCATCTCACCCCATTCTGGTGGTAATGTTAGGATTAGATAGCAATATGGCCTACGTGCAGGACAAGCACAGGGACTCTGATGGACTCTGATTATTTTGACTATGATATACTCGTGACTGTCTCTGTGTGACACGTATGTCTTTCGATGTGTGACGTAACAATGACTATATAAACTGTGTACTGACTCCATTCTGTCTGAGAGAAAGAAACAATTGAAACCACTGGAACTTGAGAGAAACTTAAATAAACTTCCAGAGTTTGGCGCACCACGATCCGTCTCTGTCTGCTTCATTCCTGACAGTAACATAGGGAGTTTATTCTTCATACTCGTTTCACTTTATTGAAGATATTAAACAACATTCTAAAACATTAAATAGTAAACCATGTTCAAGTACTACAACCTCAAGTCCTCATTGTTATTCTGTTTTTTATGTGCATTTTTGCATGTTTTTTTTCCTGCGTGCTTCTCATTCACCATCAACATCATACAACATCAGATGGTTAGAAAAGTGTACACAGTGTATGGTGACGGGTTTTACAGTCTTAAAACATACAGTTAAAAAATGTGATTGTTGTAGGTAATTTTACCCCCACAATAAGAGAGTGGCCACTGTAGTCACATTATCATTTTCAATGGCCAAGTACAATACACTATATATATGTCTTTGTTTAAGTCAGTTTACATCTTTTGTAGCAGATCTGTGAAACATTTTGTAAGAACATGTCCTATGTCATTATGTGTGCCCGACAATTATTGCACTGCATAGTCCAATACTCGTGCCCAAATGCAAAAAAAAATTAACTGCACTTCAATACATTGTGCAGCTCTGCAATACTGATGCAAGCCTAGCCTGGTCGTACCACACCATGGTACAAATTACATTTCGTACTAAGGTCTGGAGGCGCTCCATTGAGCTCCGTTTACAGGTGGGACGCAAACTCTTGCGTCGAACGGGCACTCACCCACAACTAACTACAACACCTGCCTTCCGCGCTCTCTGAATGGTCGGTCGAAATTCAACCGATTGTAATCGCTAACATAGGGACTAGACCCAGACGGTACATGCTGTGAAATGATGATTGAGCGGAGTCTACGGATGGCTAAGGCCAGGCTAGTGCAAGCCCCACTTTTCAGGTTTTTCATTTAAAACCAAATCTTGTATAATTTTGCTTTAATTTCACAATTGTTAGTTACTTTGTTGTGTAGAAAAACAAACAAACAATGAAATTATGTTCATGGTGGTAAACATGACTAAATGTGCAGAAGTCCATATCTCTATCCTCCAAATGCAGACACAAACTTCAACAAACGGCATATATATATGCTGTAAAAGCAGCAGCTCTCAGCAGCTCACTCTGACGGCCACAGCTGCTACACACATTAGCCACATTTGGTCACTTTCTTTCCAGAGATTTTTAACCCAAATCACTTCCACATGTAAAAACACAGGTAACAAGTCCAACACTCACAGAGCAGGGCAGAGAGAGCCGTGATCTGGCTGTGTAATCTTTCTAAATTGGAGTATTTATTGCTATAATGTGTGTCAAGATGAATTACCAAGGTTTCTCCATGTCTATAGCTTTAATAAGTCATCATATCTTAGGAAGTATCCCACACGTTTTTTTGATTAAACCTATTTTCTAACTGAAAAGAGCAATACATAAATGAGATTTGTTGTGCAAGCCTTTATGTTCTATGTGTATCATTTCAGAGATTGTAACAACCTGAGGGTTGTCCATGTAAACACTACCCAAACAGTTATTATAGTTCAGTCCATATAGGTGAATTTGTTGATTAGAGTTGGACATTCTAGTGGATATGTGTCCAGACTTTTCAGTAAGAGAGCCTCTTTAGTTAATCAGGCTTGTCTAGGGGCCCAAATTGTAAAACTGTGTTGACTGAATTCAAGCAGTTCTGAGCTTTATAATTAGCTATGATTGAACTGAAGTTGGCCAAATAATAAATTACTATCTCACCAGGTACATTAGCACCTCAGGCAATCACATTTCATTTGAGCTTTAACATGGACGTAATAGGCAACTACAAAATACTTTTTTACTAATATAGGTAATGCTGTATTATGCCAGCTTGGTAACTTACACATAAGGTATTCAGCTACAAACAAATTGGGATGTTGACGCAAATTTCCAGCACCTTGGTTTTAAAAGAAATAAAGAATTGACTCTTTATTTCTTTATCTTGTTACACTGTCATTATCCAAGTTAATGTATCTCGTGTGTCTTCACCTGACCCACATGTAAGCAATGGCCTAGAAAACAGTTTGGTGTTCACACTGATCACCCTTTAGCAAAAAGACTAGGTCCCAAGCCACCTAGAGGTTAGATGCCGATTGTATGTAAGACTGTATTGTATTTGCAATCAAGTACTAGATGGCTCTTCAAAACACAAGAAGACCTAAGAAGAACTGTTAGGTCAGTTATTTACAGGGCCATGGGGGCACGTTTTCAGCTTGGCCATGCTGAGACATACGTGGCAGATCTTAAAAAGATTTAGCAGCACAGGTTCCCATAGTCCTTTCGACACTTCTTCTCTAAACTCAAGTTCTATGGCCAACCACTTGTCCTCCAGAGAGCACAGAGAAGTCTTCTTCTGTTTCCATTAAATATATTGTATTCATCCAGAGTGAACATAATAGTAGGGTGTTTGTGGGAGTTAAACACACATTCCTTGGATTGTTGTGGAGCTCCTTGTATTTGGCTATTCTCTGGGACTATAGAGCTGGCCTCAACCAGCAACAACAATCAGAGTCTATTCTCTACTTCTACCTATTAGAAAGAACCTTCTAAGGTATTGCTAGCTTTAGCCGGACCCCGGCATGGTGGTGGACAACTTGCAATACGGCAAACTAAATTCACCAGGACGACCCAAGATATTTCTCCATAGACCTCAATGTTAACAAATACAGCTCATCCTCAACTGTAATAGAACCTACAGCTTTCTCAAAGGTAATTTTCATTGGGAGTTTGGTGTCCCTTGTCATCTTATTTTCCTTTTTAAACCCATCGGTTTTCAATAAATCCATGTGCCTTTGCTGGTGTTTCTTTCTTAACATTTACGGCAGAATGGTGCAGCAAAATGCTGATTGATCAGAATGCTCAGGTGACCGGGAGGACCAGATGTGGCTGCAATGCGTCACTTCCGCTAATATTTCTGCCTCCATGGTGCGACCATAAGCCAATCAGCACAAATCATTGAATTTGAATGGGCAGATATCTTGGGTCTAGATCTCCTCATGCTGGGTCTGTACACATAAACATAAACAGCATCTGATAGAAACTAATAATAGTGTTGAAATACTTGCCGCATTGCTATATAAGCCACTGAGTTTAAAGAAATCAAACTAGCGACTGATATTCC
The DNA here is from genome assembly GCA_964034765.1 of Knipowitschia caucasica. Lineage (NCBI taxonomy): Eukaryota > Metazoa > Chordata > Actinopteri > Gobiiformes > Gobiidae > Knipowitschia > Knipowitschia caucasica. The sequence goes on from OZ035831.1 coordinate 15,143,040, forward strand.
AGCAAATACGGTGTATGTGAGAAGAATCATATGTACGGCCACAATGTCCATTACTTAGACACTCAACAGGAACAACTGCAGCGCGCTCTCCAGACGCCACAACAAACAAACAAAGATTTTACTGCCACTTTAATGAGCCCAGTCATTAGTGCTCCCCCACTCCATGTGAAACTGGACTAAAGCAAGAACTGGTCCAGGAGGAAACCGGGACGAAGCCCAGTATTTAACTCCAAAAAACCGTCAATGAACCACAATGCAACTGTCCCCAACAAACTCCAAAAAAATCCTCCAGTGACAAATGCCAAAATTTTGCCAAAACAACTTACAATTAGGGCTGTCAAAATAATCGCGTTAACTCACGGTAATTACATTTTTCATTAGCGCGTAAACATTTTTTTTAACGCATTAACGCTCGTCCGAATGACCCGCCCATTTATCCATAATAACACTCAGAATGCTGCGTGTGAGATGGCATCAGAGCAGGTAGGCGTGACTGCCCCGTGTGTGACCGCGGGGCTGTTGTTTGCTATGAACTGAAGTCCGCCTCCTCCGGGGCCGCTCTGGCTGTTAGCCGCTAACAACAACACCGCTGTGAGCGGCTGTGAGTGAATGGCGCCGCGGTAACATGGTCATATAAGACCAAACACGCCACAGAACTATGGAGCTATTATTGTTTCAATAATATTTGTGTGTGCGTAAACAGATTTGTGTGTGCGTAAAAAGATTTGTGCGTGCGTAACCAGATTTGTGTGTGTGTAAAATAAATATTTGTGCGTGTGTAAATAGATTTGTATGTACGTATCAAGATTTGTGTGTGCGTAAAAAGATTTGTGTGTGCGTAGAAAGATTTGTGTGCGTGCAAAAAAAAAAAAGTACGTTTTACACAGAAGTTTTTTTTTTAGACACAAATCTTTTGACGCAGTCCTGCCTTCGCAGATTCGCAAGTGTAACTTGGACTGTGTGCGTGCGTAAACAGATTTGTGTGTGTGTAATTTGACATTTGTATCTGTAGCAGAACAATCTGTGTGTAAATAACCACGTTGTACGAAGAGAAGAACGGAAAAAAGCCTAAGTGCTACGCACAGGCTCTGTTTTACACACAAATCTCTTTTTGACACACCTCTGCCGCCAAGCGTGTGTCAAATAGATTCGTAAGCGTATTGTGGTTGTTCTATAGTACACCAGCAGATGGTGCTGTTGTATCTGGTTATTACCTACAGGCAAGCAAACCAAAACCTACTGCCTTGACAAGACACACTACCGCAGCTGTTTATGATATTTTTTTCCTATAGTCAAAATCCTGTCATTCACACCACTGTATTATACATGGATCTTTTATAATAACTGGATAGGGTGTTACTAGCTTGGAGCTGAAGGATTCTCGCATACTGCAGACTAAATTCACGTGGGCTACACAGAAATTGTCCCCATAGAACTCAATGTAAACTAAAACAGCTGACAGAGAACCTACAGCTTTCATAAAGGTCGGATTTTGTGGGAATTTTAGTGTCCCTTGTCATCCTGAACTTTTCTTCTTCTTAAATCCTTCGGTTTTCTTTAAATCTACACGTTAGTTAGTGCCACAAACTCTGCTGGTTTGCTTGCGTGTAGGTAATAACCAGCTACAACAGCACCATCTGCTGGTGTACTGCTAGAACAACCACATAACCTTCGTACAACGTGGTTATTTACACACAGATTGTTCTGCTACAGATACAAATGTCAAATTACACACACACAAATTTGTTTACGCACGCACACAGTCCAAGTTACTCTTGCGTCACCCTAACCCTTTTTTTTTACACACAAATCTTTCTACGCACACACAAATCTTTTTACGCACGCACAAATCTTTTTACGTACACACAAATCTGTTTACGCACTAGGGCTGGGCGATAAAACGATAACGATATATATCGCGATAGACATGTGTTCGATATCAATAGAGAATGGGGTCGATAGAATGTTCGATAGTTTAACTTAACTCCGTCAGGAAAAACAGGAAGAAAACACCGGAAGTAAAGCCGACTCATAAGCGCATGGCATTGTGGGGGATGTAGGCGGAGGCTTCTCGACCAATAACAGCCGAGCAGGAACCGCAAAACTTTGTGGAAAATGCAAAAACAACAACAACCGCAGCATGCGAAGCGTCCATGGATCTATAGCTCGTGTTTCAATGCTGTGTCAATGGTTATGCACGTACGTGCGCGGAATAACATGTGCGGCGGCAGAGGCAGTGGACAGACACGATGTATTCGGCGAAAGCAAGAGATTAACTTTTTCCTCGGGAAGCATGTGCGGCACAGAGAGCCACACGGAGCGGCCACGGGGACACAAGACCCTCAAACAGCTAAACCAGGAGCTAAACCAGGAATAAAAAACCAGGATTAAACCAGGACTAACAACGAGGGACACAGTGTGAACATATTTCTCCAGCCTCATCGCCCCGTGACTGTAAACAAGGCTGCTAAGGTTGGTTAGCCCACACGACAAATATATTTATTTAGGTAAAAAAAAAAACTCAATATATATCCTTATCGACCGATATGAATGACTTATATCGTGATATAGTTTTCAGCCATATCGCCCAGCCCTATTACGCACACACAAATATTATTGAAACAATAATAGCTTCATACAGAACTATTGTCTGCATGTTGTGTTTGTGTCTTTGCAACCTGTGCCTAACCTATCCATCCATCCATTTTCTACCCTTTAATCCATTTCTGGGTCAGGGGGGTGGCAATCAGAGAGGCCACCCAAGTCTCATAGCACCAGCCCCTCACTGACCGTCTGCAGGTGGTGAGTCCACAGGAGGACGGCTGCTCTCTGAGTGTGAGCATAGCCTTGATCTTTCAGTGGGGGCTTTGGGCAAAGTGGGGTTAAGTGTCTTGCCCAAGGACACAACGACAGCAGTCATCAGTGGGAGTCGGTGGAGAAGGTGTAGAGGTGGGAATTGAACCCACGACCTTCAGGCCTGAAGGCCAATGCTCTACCAACTGAGCTACTGTCGCTGGATAGGTGCCTGACCTATCCACACAAATACGCCGCTAAAGTGTCCGTGTCTCCTCCTGAAACTAAACTAAACTCGCTGAATTAAAGCTGGGGTATGTAAATTCCCCCCTTTCATTAACAGCTCATTTTGGTTGTGCCCAAAAGCAAAAGTTTGTGAGCAAATCAAACAGACAAATCAACAGTACATTTGGTATGAATGACAAAGTGTCATTATATTTGATAATCTCATTTAACTTCAATTGGAGTGGATTTTAAATAGAATTAATCGTGAGTTAACTCACCATTTCTGTGCGATGAATCAACTAAACATTTTTAATCATTTGACAGCCCTACTTACAATACATCTTTGTTCAACAATCCAACAACTTCTTATATGAAAAAACAATACCGAAACACGTTTTCAATAACAATATACACATTGCAAGAACTGATCAAACACAGTGAGAAGCTTGAATTTAGTAGTTTAAGCAGTTTTTGAATTAATTAGAAAAAAATGATTGTATTTTTACTCAAGCCGATTTGCCAGCGGAATTTGGAACAAACAATAAGGAATTTCACTGAGAAAGAAATTCAACTGTGCTTGAATTAAGACTCGGTCCTGGATCTACAACCTCAGTCCTGCTCTAGCTCTGCTCTGATGGGCAGCGCTGATTGGTCAGAGCGTGGCCGGGCCCCTCTGTGCACGTGCATGAGAGCCACACACGCGTATATGGCGCAACGCATTATGGGAGCTTGTCCACTGCGCAGAACTGGGAGGCTGCCCAAATACAGGTGAGTTCCGCAATTCTTTCGGCGCCCCTGCCGGCACATGCGCCACTGAACAAAAACCATTCATTTGAATAGGACACCATCTTGGATTGCCTGGGCTCAGGGCCGGAGTGGGACAACATTTCAGGCCGGGAGCTTTTCATCCATTCAGGCCAAACAAGGTTCTAAATTTGGGTTTTTGTCATTGTATTTTGATGTTCTTTTAATAGTTTTAAGATTGACTGTCAAAACTTTTGTTTTCTTTATTTTTTTTTATATTGACCGTTTATATAATCTCGGACGTTTAAGGATTGTTGTACGTTGCTTAGCAACGTAACGTTTATGGAGTTTAGTGAGAATAAAGACACACACACACACACACAATGAACTAAGTGTTCATTAGTGTATAACTATAACAAGCTAATCAATTATTGTTAAAAAAGTAGTAAGGTAAAATCACATTGTTACAGCTCATATAAAAGGAAAAATAAAAACGTGTATGAACCATCAGTTGGAGCGACCACTCATTTCAACCGGGGAAGCTACACTGGGTGCACTGCTAGGCTGGCCTGGCTGTGTAGCCGACGTGTGACGTCACATTTGTTTAATTTTGCTCTGGCCCAATGACAGTAAAGCTTTGGCCAGTGTTGTGCCAGTTCACAGCTTTTCTGAACTAGTTCAAGTTCAGTTCATACATGCTCAAAGTGAACAGTTCACGTTCGAAGTTCTCAATTTTAATTCTGAACTAGTTCAAAGTTCAGTTCATTTTACTTTTTGCGAGATATTCAAATAAATATTTTTTTTCACTACGAGCTAGAAATCACAAAACGTGGTATATATATATATATATTATATCTTGTACACTGCACAGGATGTTTTGACTCCAATGCAGACAAGATTTACATGGGTTTCAATGGGAACTGAGTTGTCCCATCTCTGCTCATAAGTACAAACTGTAATGCGCTGCAGAACGTGTGTCTATACTTTATGTCAAATGTAAACGGCCCTGTGTCACTGACTTACCCCTGTGTTTTCATCACGGCACATGTGAGTCCAACAACCAATGAATAGCACTAGCATACAGCGCCGCACCGCAAGTACACTGAGTCAGGGTGCGTTCACAGACGGTGGAAACCGTAGGAATTTTTAGTTTTCGGCGGAAACAGTGCGGAGAATACAGGAGGGAGGAACTTTCTCTCGTTGCGTTTCACTCAGTTTTAAATGGAAAACAAATTGTTTGCCGTTCATGACACATAATATGAACTAATTCACGTTCAAGTTCTTTATTAAAAAATGTGTTGCGTTCAGTTTAACGTTCACGAAAAAATGAGCGTGTTCAATGAACGCGTTCTTTTGAACTCATTCACGCACAACACTGGCTTTGGCCTGGGCCTTGCTCATTGGACCAGGCCACCAGGCAGGGTAGGAGTTTGCAAAGACCGTGAGGATGAAATTAAATTAAAAAAAATAAAAATAAAAAAAAGACCGTGATGATAGGGCAGGCCCAGGCCACTTTGACACGCAGGCCACCGGGAGATCTCCCGATGCTCCCGATGGCCAGTCCGGGCCAGCCTGGGCTTGTAATAACCTCTAAACATGTGCTAGCTGCTAACTGGTGGGCATTAGCATAAACACCAACCATCACCAAGCTTTTCAAATGCCACAATCAAATTGTTTGACCACTAAGAGAAACTGTTACTATTTAAAGGAGATATGTTTGGATTGTTCTAACTGTGCTTCGCTGGTGTTAATGACCGCTGCTCACCAAATTCACTGGCACACATGTGCTCCAGTATGGTGTCGGTGTTCATCTCGTTGTCACAGGGCGGGCAGACCGGGGAGTATCCTGCAAACACAAACACACACACTAATGAACATACACAAAAAGTATATACAAACACCCACAAGTACACACACACGCACAGGAACACATAGTAACGAATACACATAAGTATAGACCCACACACTTACGTGAATACACACAAGTATACACAGTTGACTCTGCATTATTATTTATTATCTGCATTATGTTTATTTATTCATTTGAATTTCATACTGATATCAGGGCCAATGCCATCTCCAATATCCAGCTGATGATAGAGGGAGTGACTAGAGTCAATTTTGTGGTTTGAAAGGCCATATGAGTGTTCTGTAGCAGCCTCAGCTCCTCGAAACCCTCCTACCTCCAGAGTAGGGCTGGGCGATATGGCAAAAAAGTAAAATCTCGATTTTATTTCCTGCTTTGGACGATGTCGATTTTAAATCGATTTTCAATAAAGACAGACTTTTCCCTTAAAATATTTTTTATCTTCCCGCTCAATATTTAAGTTTCAAAACTATTTTTTATTTGTTTCCCCCAATACATATTATAAAAGTCTTGTACAGACTTTGCTGATATCGCAAGTATAATTGATGTGCAGCTGGAACTCTCACAATATCCCTCATTCGATTTCACGATTTTCACATTTTTCACAAATTCGATTTTTTCAAAAGCCGATTAATTGCCAAAATTCGATTTATTGCCCAGCCCTACTCCAGAGCCCTGTGCGCTGACCTGACCTTACACAGGAATTTGACTTTTTATAGCCAGCTGCATTTCAACTGCAGTAAACAGCCACCGTGCTTGCGGCATGCGCACAGACCAACACACTGTGCATAAAATCCCTGTATGCGCTCACAAAGTATGAAATCAATGATACAAACATGCTAATGCAGGGCAGCGGAATGTTCTGCATTTCCAAGATAAGTTTGGATCACAGAAACATCAAAGGGTGAGGTGGGACTGGGAATTTCCTCAGAGAGAGGGCCACTGTACACTGTAGGTACTCGAAGTAGAGCTCCTGCTCCTCCGCATCAAGAGGAACCAGTTGAGGTGGCTCAGGAATAGATGGTTTTCCATCACGTGTGCATTACCCATGATGCTATGCGCAAACGCCATGTTGTGTGTCAAGCTTATTTTGCACGGATCATTAGTCACCATGTCATCTAAAGCCACGAATTCGGCCCACGCTGACCGCGTTATGTATATTGATACACTGTACGTAATCTGTAAGGTAAGATACTTGGGGAAATTGACAGTGATCGGAGATTTGGATCCATATGAAATGCGGCGAGACAAGTGGACTTCGCCAGAAATGGCTTACTTTCACTTAACAGTTTTACAATTAAAAAAGGTCATGATGTATATGATGCAATATTTCTTCTTATCACAGGCTGTACATCACTGACCCGGCCATACAAGCTTCTGTCTACCACCCTTTCCCCCTCCTCTTCTCATTCACTTAGAGGGGGTCACTTGAGGCCCACATATACATGGTATCACAGTTAAATCGGAGCTCTGAATATAAACCACACATACACAGATTTAGCTAGCTGTTATGAAATGGTCAGAACAGACCTTATAGTGCAGTTTTTCGGGGTTAGGGTTGAATCCCTCTCAGTTGATCCTCACCAACTAAAGGGTTCTTCTCTCCGTCGAGAGTCGCTATGTCGCTCCCGTGGCTCGTAATGACCTTCGGAATGTCCCCACAATCTGCACGGTTACTGCACACCCAAACAACGCAGGTAGTCGGCAGGTTTTAGCGCAAAAAAAGAGATGTGCTACGCTTTGTTTACCTACAACTATCGGCGGCTTGACTTACAAGATTGCGCACTGCGGAATTGTGGGTAGTGCGTTACGTCATTGTCATCCATGACCAATAATGGATTGGTCATGGATGACGATGACGTCACGCACTACCCACAATGTCTCCTGGATGCAGGCTTAAACCAATTACCTTTTTGCTATAAGGCATGCCTGCCACCACAGAGTCGAAGAGAATGGATTGGTTAGGAGTAATATCAAAATGCCACAACTGAAGACAAAATGTATGTGGAAAAATCAAATTCATACATAGCCAGATATTCTTATTTTGAGGCCAAATAGAATTTGTTGTACAAATGCAGTGGTTGTGTAATGACATTAATTCAAACTAGTTGGATTGCGTATTTAGCAGACACACACAATACTACTTATCCTGCGTTTGTCTCCAGTAGGTTAGACTACTGCAATGGCCTGCTCACTCCAAATGAGCTCTAAAACAGCTGTAGTATCAAAACGCTGTCCTCACTAGAACCAGGAAGCAAAAATATATCATGGCGCCCCTTGCACACTTGAAGAGGGCATCACAGTGAATAAGTGTGCAGTGAAAGTAGTCGCAAACCTCTTTCGGATTTAAAAACTGTTAAGTTTAAAATGTCTTCCACTTTTTCGGAAGAAAGAAAGAGCCAAAATGAGCCACCCTCTGTTAATCAGTGTTGGGCAAGTTATTGAGAAAACGTAATACATTTTGTATTACTTATTACTGTTATTTCAAAATAATGTATTACACTACAATATTACTCTATCTGAATTGTAATGCATTACCCTACTACTGCATTACTTTTAAGTTGGTTCTCCAAAAATATATATAGTAAAAAAAAAAGGATTAGGATTGAATCATCTCAAGTTCAATTTTATTAATTTAAGTCTAATAATCGAAGGGGTTGTTAATCTTGGGTCAGGTTCACCCCTGGCTTAGTCCTGGCTCAATCCTGGTTCAGTCCTGGTTGTTCTGGCTCAGTCCTGGCTCACAGCAGCTCACTGCTTTCTTGACTATGGAAGTGCATCATTCTTGCCGATGTTTAAAACGCGCCGCGTTGGCGCTCATCGCGCACGTATTTTCCGATATGGTTATAGGTTGCATCTGTTCATACCTCTACTTTGAGCCCCTTTTTCACTCTTCTTTTCTTCTGCGTTTATTGGCTGAACCTGACGGCTTGGACTGCCTTTTCATAATAAAGTTGACTTAAAAACACCAAACGTTGACCAAAAACACGTCCACCTATCTTTCTCACTTTCTGGGATGCGCGATCCACATCCCCCACCTACTCACCTTGGTTTGATATGATAAGAGTGCAGACGACAGCAGCAGGGTTCAATGTAGACGATTATTCATTTATTTTCAAACTGACGTGATGGGAAATACTTAGCAGAATAATAATTTTAAAAAAATGTAAGACAGCAATTTTGTGCCCCATCCTGCAGCAGGCGCCCCAGGCCAGCCCATGTCACAGATGCTCTGGGCTGGCCCTGATTCCAGTTCTCAGGTCTCTGCACCAGCTTCCTGTGGCTAAATGAATAGAACATATAGCAGCTCTGCTTGTATACAAGTCTGGCCTGGCACCAGGCCATGGCGAGGCCAAGTACATCCGTGACATGTTAGTGCCATTTGAACCAACTCAGGCACTGAGGAGCACAGAGACTGACTTAGCGCCAAGAGTCAGGGCTATTTATGTAGAGAAAATCTGGAAAATTCAGGTTAAAACAGTTATGTTTAGCTGTGCATACAACCAATGGATTGTATTTTCCCTTCACACACATACACAGCGGTCAGCAGCAGTTGTTCGTGCTTTAGTGGGGCTCCAGGTGCAAAGAGCTTAAGAAAACACTGCTTGTTTATTGGGCCACTGAAGTCAGTGTTTATTTCAATCCGCGCTTAAACCTCTTTCTTTATACAAATGTTTGCTACATGATTCACAAGTCCTGGGATTAACTTCAGAAAGTGGCAAGGAATGTATTCAAATTTGTATTAGAACTGACATTTATTGATTTTGTAAATCATATTTAATAAAATATCGATTTAATAAAAGCCCATGTGTCACCTCTATGACACACGCTGCCTTTAATGACAGCGCTGATGTTTCTGATTCACAGCACAGCTTTGTTTTGATACCAGGACCCTGTCCTGATTATGCCACAGCTTTCTCTTGCACAAGAACAAAGCAAGAGCTAGCACGGGTGGCCTGACAGTCATTTTTCTTTACTATTGTTAAATACTAGCAAAGTGGCTACTTGATTGAGAAACTGAAGAAAAACAACAGGATATAGTAGCATCAGGTAAAAAAAAAAAATCACAGTGTCATGGCTGCACTGGCAGGGGTCATCTATTAGCCAGGAGTACAGAGAACCGAATGGCACCGCCTCAGACCCAATTGAATATTTTGTTTCCTTTTGGACTACACAGCATCAGAAAGAACCCTCTATCAGGCATGTTTGGTGCGTTGGTCCCTGCCCTTACCCGCCTGGCTGCTCCTCCGTCCAAACGGATGCGAACAGCTGATGCCTGCAGTCTCGCGCTCAGCTCTGTGTGGTCCAGGGACAGGGGCTCATTCTCCGCCCGGGAGCCCAGAGCTGAGAGCACATACTGGGCTGTCACTCATCGCCCTCACCCCCTCACATCCATCCATTTCCCTACATAAACAGTCTAGATACTGTACCCTTATCCCGCTCAGACCACCATATGCGATTTGACTGGAATAAGAATAGAAAATATTAAGAATGCAGAAATTCTCAGCTGCAATGATTTGATAAAATCTTTTGTGGGGTTATCAAAATATATTGCTGTTGCGCGCACTTTCCACAATAGAGTATATTATACATTGATTATATATTGTCCTGGTAAAAATAATATGTTCGCAAGTGTCTATATTGCTTTACGTGGCTAATATAGCGAATAACTTGCCATAGTTCGATATAAGGAGATTATTTTTGCCCAATATTAAGAACTTAACTAAATGGAACAAGTGTATTCAAGTTCCAATTTTCAGTGCTGGCCCCAAACCAAACCATAAACAAACTCTATACATGTACCAGATTTAAACCTGCGTGTGAGAAACCTGGTTAGCACTGTGATGGCCCCTGAGTAAACCCATACCCTGTACGTACTGTAGATGGGCAGTGCTAACTTGCTTGCTCAATGAAGCCCAATAGTGAAGTGCTCATGAATGAATTTTGCTCGTCATTGCACAGGCTCATCTTGAGTTGAAATAGTAAACTACTCACAATAACCACAAATTCAAAAGATGAGCTAAAAAGAAATTAAAAGAAAGTAAAAAAAATCTAGTCCTTTCTTCGGCTTTCTCTGTCTTCTCTCTGCTTTCTTTCTCTGCTCTCTCCGGTCACTCTGGGCTCTTTCTGGTCTCTCTCAGTTTCTGGCTTCTGGCTTCTGGCTCAGGTCCAGGCTCTGGTCTCTGCAGGCCCATCCATCTGCCTCTTACAACATCACTCTTCCTCTTCTGAAAGTGAGTGCTTGTTTTCTCACTGCTCTCCACTCTGCGTTTGTCCCCACGGCTTTGAAGAATCCATGGCTCTATTGCTGATAGACGACCAGAGAGTTTACTTTGCTGGATGTGGGAAGCACTAGGGCCTGTTTGTTTGGTTTTGATTTAGCAAAAATGTAACAATGGCCCAATATGAACATTATGCAACTTTCTGGGAGTGGAATGACTTTATTTTTGGTTGAATTAACCAAAATATTATTGGGAGTGAGTGTACAAACTAAATTTTAAATCCTGCTGGACAGTCTCCCAGTGTTATCCTTGGGCACAAAAACACTGTTGTGTCCTCACAAATTTTGACAAATAAGTTATATTTACTGTATATATGAATTATAGGAAATACTATGAAAATGCAAATCAGGCAAAAAAGCAACACAAAGTGTGGCCTGCACGTAAACTGAGACAAGAGTGGTCTGAGCCTGCATGTATACTTAGACAAGAGTGGTATAGATGAATGTATGTAGTATATGTCTATGTATAATTCTTGTGTGTTGGTGTATCTGTATGCATAGCCAGGGAGAGTAGATGGATACATCGCACCATGTCATTTATTATAATGCCAGATCAGCTTAATATGTTCAACTTAACAAATAGTTTCTTTTTTTTTTTTTGGTCATTACTTAACAAAAAGAACAATTTCCTATCCAAAGAGACTATTTTCCAGACAGAATTTATAATCCTTGACTGATTTTTCCACAATCTATAACAGATAAAATTTGCAATCAAACCAAACCTCTTTTTGACAAAGGGTTAAATAGTTTTGTTTTTAGCGAATGCACTCACAAAGTAAAGTAAAAAACAACAGTGAAAGAAGAAAAAGCAAATACGTTGCACCATCTTCCTGCACCGCAAAATAATTGTTTTGGAACGCAAGACTGACAATTAGCAACTTGAAATTGTTGGCAGCCTAAATTTAGTTATGCAACATTTGATGTGCAGACAACTTCGCCCGAAATGCAGCATTTTGGTCTGAATTTAGTACAAGTGCTTATTTGGTCCAATCAAATTTCTTATTTATGGCTTATTTCCCAATGGTGCACTCGTATATATACAGAGTGCCAACAAAAATTCAGAAGAGAGAGAAATATAAATCCAAATCCATGGGTTACAGTTTCCTCAAAGATGATGGAAAAGTCTCACACACTTTTGAATAGGGCCTTTCTCTGCGCTGTTCTAATGGGCCCCTGTGACCCCAGTAAAAAGCCTTTCTCCCCAGCTCCCAATGGCCATAAGGCACCACTGTTGATTTTACTGCCTCGCTCATAATGGCAACACTATACAGCCGTTTACGCCTTTTCGCACACAATTGTTATGAAAATAGGATCACTTAAATTTGCCGTTACATATAAGATGGTCTTTGTGTGAAGATGGAGTGTGGCTTTAGCGGCTCAGTTACGGCTCGGCAATCACACTAACGATGTTTGTTCTCTCCTGGCTCAAACTTGTGACTTTCAGAGCCGTTTTGAGGCTGATTGTGGCAAAAGCATAATCCTAAGCTTTGGAAAGCTTTTTTGCAATGCTGTGGGGCACATTGACCAAAGCTTCTTATTGCCACCATCTCATCGTCATCTCACCTCAGATTCGTGCAAGATACATAAGCCCCGTTTCCACCAGCCCTACTTGGCCCTACTCTACTCTAACTGGTTGCATTTCCATTACTCTTTAGTATCTGGTACCATATCCTAGCAACCTACCCACAACAAACCAGTATCCAGTGAAATCCTGTGGTAACCATGGCTTCCAGCAGCACTCGCGCCAATCACTGTCAGTTAACACACTGGTACCAGCTCAGCCAGGATAGAACCAGGACCAAGCAGGTACTAAAAAAGTGCCTGTTTAACACGGCCAGTGGAAACATTTGCAATCAGGGTAGAGTAGAGCTGAGTTGAAAAGAGTAGGGCCAAGTAGGGATGGTGAAATCGGGGATTATTGAGTACATTTCCATAGCAGTTAAACTGGATCCCTCCCATAGTCACAGTTAAATATATTGAACAAAACTGGTTTATGAGCAACACTGTAGTCTGTGTTTTTAGCATACTCCGTATTCTTATGCAGGGGCGACAGTAGCTCAGTTGGTCGAGCACTGGCCTTTGAGCCTGAAGGTTGTGGGTTCAAACCCACCATAAGACCTACTTCACGACTCCCACTGATGACTGCTGTCGTTGTGTCCTTAGGCAAGACACTTAAACCCACTTTGCCTGAAGCCCCCACTGAAAGATCTCAGCTTCTGTGGACTCACCACCTGCAGGAGGATCAGTGAGGGGCTGGTGCTCTGTGTACTGGGTGGCATCTCTGGCCACCCCCCGACCCAGAAATGGATTAAGGGGAAGAAAATGGATGGATGGATGGATGGATGTATTCTTATGCTTGGTAAACGTGCTTCATGTGGATGCCTTGCCTTGCCCTAGGCATAAAAGCAGCGTGCAAAAAGAACATCCCACAGCGCCCCACTGTGGTACCTCCCACCTCAGCACTGACTTAGATTCTGAAAGCTTCAGACTAAAGTCTGTATCAAAAAAGACACTTTTTTATATTTTTATTGAATTAATGAAACCAGAACTTCCAAATTTAGGTCTATATTTAATTTTGTAATATGTATCACATAAAATACTTTTAGACGTTAACTATATGTCCAAAGGTATTTAGCACGATCACCATAAAAACTACCTAAATTCATGACCACATTTGTGCATATATTTGAGGCTGACTCTGGGGTATTGCTTCTTGTTTTTGTGTTGTAATGCAGCCCGCGAAAATTCAATTTGGTAGACGTTAACCAAAATTACCCCCTCCAGGCCGGCTGTCATCCCCAGCCTATCGCTCAGCAGACGCCCCCTTCCAATCATCTGTACCGACTCGCAGCCGCATAAAAACGGAGCAACTCCCACTACCGGCCTCCTGAAGCCTCGCAACCATCTCTTTTACTGAAACACTGAACAGCTACCTCTGAAGCCTTGCAAGGAATCGTTTTCGTCTACTCACGCTACTTGTGCGCGTGGCCCGGCTGTTCTCAGTCTGGCTGCTTGCGGTCTGCCCTCCTCCGCGTCCCGGCACCTGCTGTGGTTCGCGTGTTTCCACTGCTCTTCTCCACTGCTCTCCTCCACTGCGGGCTCTTTCTGCGGGGCCCTCCGCGGGTTCTGTGCTGTTGTTCCTCGTGGTCTGCTGCCGCATTGTCCCGTTGCTTTCCCCAAGTCTCCTGGCATGTGAGTGTGCTGACCGCGGACGGATTAATCCCTGAGTCTGGGCTGCAAGGTTGGTTTTTCGCCCTGTACTTGGTCTGCAGGCTTCGTTTCCACATGTGTCTGAGCTAACTGAGGGGCAATGCATGTTAAATGGCGTCTATCTCTATCGGCTGAGGGATATAAGAGGAGCAATGTGATTAATTCAGATTCATGTTCTGCCACTGCAGTAAACCACGTGGAAAAAAGTTTGCAAGACTACCCCACTGTGCTCCAGACGGCATGCACCAGAGCTCTGCCACGGCGCCATCTTTACAGCTTTAATCTCATTAATCGCAGGTCACTATGATAAATGATCGTAATAAATTCATCTATCTGCTGGAGGAAGGAGGGGCCATGCTTTTAAATAGCTAGGTCACTGGTATTAAATTAGGTAACTAAACTGCAGTGTTGCATTTTGAAAGTGCAGCGGAACGAAAAAGGGCCCAACGTGAATCTGCAATGGGCGTGAAGTGGTGTTGGAGCTATGAACGCATGGAAAAGTGATCGTTCATGCGTCTCTGCCATAACCATAGCAGCAAGATGGCTCCAGGGGACGTCTGTTATTCGCATGGGAATGTTTCGGATTCGGGTTGATTTATTTCCTCAGGCTGTTTAACAACCATGGGCATGGTTCTCTGACCGCCGCTGCTGCGGTCCCTGCTGCCGTTCCTACTGATGCCTGATCCCGCTGATGCCTGTTCCTGCTGCCTGTTCCTGCCGCCGCCCCTGCTGCTGTCTGTCCCTGCTGCCTGCTCCTGCTGCTCCTCCTACTACATTGCCGCTGCTGCTGTTCCTGCCGCTGCCGCTCCGCAGGCTCCCAGGCTGCACCCTTCTCTACGGCTCGGCGCCTTCAGACACGTATGTAACCTGGCTCACGGAGACAAGCGGCGCACGCTGGCGTGACACGTCTGTTGTTGGTATGAATCGCATCGTGGTGCTGCTGCTCCTGCTAATGCTGCTCCTGCTGCTTCATACTGCTACTGCTGTCGTGCTGCTGCTGCTTCATGTCTTTGACATCTCTCTTCACTTCGCATCTTTTAACTGAACACTAAACAGCTACAACAATATTCTACTGCTGTGGCTTTGATACAGGATTATTGCTGTTATTGTCTACGGATGCTGCAGCTGCTGCTGCTGCTGCTTCATACTGCTACGGCTGCTGCTGCTGCTTCATACTGCTACTGCTGCTACTACTGCTGCTGCTGCTTCATTACTTTGCCATCTCTCTTCACTGGCATCTCTTTTACTAAAACACTGAACAGCTACAACAACATTCTACTGCCGTGGCTTTGATACAGGATCATTGCTGTTATTATCTACGGACGCTGCGGCTGCTGCTGCTGCTGCTGCTGCTGCTTCATACGGCTGCTGCTGCTCCATACTGCTACTGCGCTACTGCTACTGCTGCTGCTTCATACCGCTACTGCTGCTGCTACTGCTGCTGCTGCTCATTTACTTGCCATATCTCTTCACTTGCATCTCTTTTACTGAAACACTGGTCAGCTACGACAACATCCTACTGCTGTGGCTCGATACAGGATTATTACTGTTAATCTCTAAGGATGCTGCTACTGCTGCTGCTGCTGCTGCCGCGGCTCGATACAGGTTATCGCTGTTATTATCTGAGGATACTGCTGCTGCTGCTACTGCTACTGCTACTGCTGCAACCCACTCTCTCAGAAGCTTATCCTGCTCCTAATGGATGCTGCCCGGCTGAGTACGCCGCGCTGCGCTGGACTCGCACCTATGTTCCCAGGGTCGCTTCGGCGGTCGTGCTTCATCTCTCTACTTAATCTTCTGATCTATCAGATGCAGCTGGCCAAGTAGCTGCGCTGAGCCGTCAATCGGACTCCTAATCAAAGGCATCCATACCTGTATTCTTCACTCTTTTTTTTTTTTTTTTTTTTTTTTTTTAATTATTTTTTATTTATACATACATGCAAACATACAAACAAAGCTTTACAAAACACACATACTGGGGAGCAACACAAAAGGGAAGGGGGCTAGACCGATACAAATTGACCCCGAGGGCCTATGGTGGCTGTGCATAGTGGATGTGTGTAGTGTCTGGATGCGTGTAGTGTCTGGATGTGTGTAGTGCGCGTGTAGTGTGTTCAGGTGTATGTTACATGAGTCAATTTCTTAGATGAGCTTTGATGAGTGAAATAAACAAAGATAGAGATAGTGACATATTTGCCATTATAGTAATAATAATGAGAGTAGTGATGACAGTAATAATATGAGTTAAGTAATTATAATTATAATATCAGAGCATAGTAATAGTAAGAATATAATAGAAAGGACATAGTATTGCAATAATGGGGAAGAGATGGCGATGTGAAGTAGTGACAGGCAGGGCACATATTGACATAAAAAAAAAAACAAATGAAACAGTAATAATAATAATAAAGAAATACACATATATACATATATAAATAAACATACCTACGCATATACATACATACATACACACGTACCCACACATATAGATGATAATAATTAATAGATAAGACAGTTCAATACACGGGAAAGTCACGTAGCCGCAGCAGCATTATCAGCTTTACTGAATCAGATTGTTATTCTTAGTGTGTATTTTTGTAATTTATATACACATCAATGTAGTATTTAAATATATGTATACATATATATATACATGCATATATACACATACTTACATACACTCACTATTGTTAAATATTTATAAATAAATTACTCATTATAAGATTATTTATAAATAGTAAGGTATACTTTTTCAAATGTCAGAACCCCAATCTGCACCTGTGCTCTTGTGTGGTGCATTAAAAACATTGTGTTGTATGTGGTGCATTAAAAACCCAAGGGGTGGAGCAAGGTGCAGATGAGGGAGCCCAGTTTTTTTTTTTTTTTTTTTCTTTTCCCTTCCCCTTGTTCTTTTGTTTTGTTCTTTTTTCCCTGTCCCTTTTCCCTTCCTTTCTTCTTCCCTTCCCTTTAAATGTCATATAGATATTGTAATCGTTACTGCCATTACTCTTCCCTTACTTTTTTTTCGTACTACTGCTGCTAAAAAAAATAATATCAATAATAATAACAATTGCTTTACTAGTTTTAACTAAGAGTAATGGCTATAACAACTTTGGTATATAACTATCATAATCCTATAGAATGTAATAACTATACTATATATTTAAATTATATAACGATGATAAGAATAATAATAATACTTGTATTATACTATTTGGCTATTAATACTACTGCGAAACCACGATGTTATGAATACTGTATGATAGATATGCATATGTACACACCTTTATATAAAAAACACATAGATATATACATAGTCAACTAGTTATATAAACATATGAACACAGTTATATATATATGTATACCCATTAGAAGGATTTTTAACAAATAAGTACATATTTAGAATTACCTGGCAGTGGGGTGGAGTGATTTAAGAAGTGGTGACCAGGGACAGAGGGATTCTGCTGTGGGATGGTTTTCGGATGATATGTGATCATTTAGCATGTTTTTCCATATTGAAATGTTTATTTTTTTCCTTGATTTCCAGTTCATAAGGATGGTTTTCTTGGCGATGGCTAGCGCCACTAGGAGGATGTTTGTGTTTGGTTGTGTAATGTTTAGCTGAGTGAGATCGCCTAATAAGCAAAGTGATGGGGACATTGGGATGTGGCAGCCTAAAAGTGAGGAGATAGAAGATGTGACCGCTTTCCAGAATTCTAAAATGGGTGGGCATTGCCAGAGGGCATGAATATAGGTGTCAGAAGTGTTTTGAGTGCAATAGGTGCAAGTGTCCTGTGAGAAACCCATTCTAAACATTCTATGGCCTGTGTAGTGTGTTCTGTGTAGGATTTTGAACTGTATCAGCTGTAAGTTTGTGTTTTTTGACATGGAGTACATATTTTGACAGATTTGTGTCCAGGAACTGGCATCGAGAGCTAATCCTAGATCTTCTTCCCATTTTGTTATAGGTAGATATATTTTATTGTCAGATTGTAATATAATTTTGTAGATCTTTGAAAGGAGTTTTTTTGTTGAGGTGATATTGACCACATCTGTTGTGAATGAGGGGAGTTCTAAGTTGATGGTAGTGTTTGAAAATGCAGAGGTTATGGATGATGTAAGCTGAAGGTATTTGAGGAATTGTTTGCTCTCGATGCCATGTTCCTGGACAAGATAAGAAAAGGGGACCAGTTTATTGTGGTGGATAATGTGTTTTAGGTGGGTGATTCCTTTTTCGGCCCACACGGAGAAGTTCATGGTTTTTTTATTGCTGAGGAAGTCAGGGTTGTGCCAGATTGGAGTATGATCGGATGGAGTTATGTTACTATTAGTTAATTTGTGAGATTTCCACCAGGCTGTCAGAGTCAATGATATTGTCAGAGATTTAAAAGGGGAGTATTTTTTGATTGAGGGGCTAAGGAATGGAAGGTCTGAGATTATATATGGATTGCATAAAGCTTGCTCGACGTCCAGCCATGTGATATCTGAGTTTTGGGGGTGGATCCATTTGAAGATGTATTGTGTCTGATTTGCAATTGAGTATATATTGAAGTTGGGTGCTGTAAGTCCACCTTTAGTTTTTGGTTTTTGTAATGTGCTTAATTTAATTCGGGGTGGTCTGTTATTCCAGTAAAATTTTGAAATTGTAGAGTCCAGGGCTGAGAACCATGATGAAGTGGGATGGGTTGGGATCATGTTAAAGAGGTAATTAATTTTAGGGAGGATCATCATTTTAACTGTATTTATTCTGCCAATTAGTGAAAGCGGTAGGTTTGTCCAGCGGGATAAGTTGTCATTTATTGTTTTGAGTAGAGGGGTAAAGTTTAGATTTATCAACTCAGACAGCCTGGAGGGAATCCTCACGCCGAGGTAGGTGATACAATCTGTTGTGCAGATAGGGATTGGGGGTAAATAGGTTGCCACATCCCAATGGTCTTTTTGGAGGGGAAGCATTGAAGACTTGTGCCAGTTGATGGAATAGTCCGAAACTTTTGAGAATCTTTCTATTAGATGTATTGTTTGGTTTAGTGAAGATTGTGGATTTTGTAGGAACAGGAGTATGTCGTCTGCATATAGGCTGATTTTATGGTGATGCTTCTGTGTTTGTAAACCAGTGATGTTAGGATCCATGCGAACGGCTGCAGCTAGTGGTTCGATGAAGATAGTGAAGAGAAGGGGGGAGAGTGGACAGCCCTGCCTGGTACCTCTGTGGAGGTTAAAGCTCTTTGACATTTGGCCATTGGTGGTTATTATAGCAGTGGGTGAGGTATATAGGATCTTGACCCAGT
This sequence comes from Knipowitschia caucasica, assembly GCA_964034765.1. Taxonomy (NCBI): domain Eukaryota; kingdom Metazoa; phylum Chordata; class Actinopteri; order Gobiiformes; family Gobiidae; genus Knipowitschia; species Knipowitschia caucasica. The sequence continues at coordinate 15,162,448 of OZ035831.1, forward strand.
TGACAAATGACTCCCCAAAACCAAACTTACCTAGTGTGGAGAAAAGGAATGACCAATTGACTTTATCAAATGCTTTTTCTGCATCTAATGTGACTATGGTGGCTGGTATTTTATGCTGTTGAGTATAATCTATAATGTTTAGCAGTCTACGAGTGTTGTTAGAAGAGAGCCTGCCTTTAATGAAACCGGTTTGATCTGAGTGGATAATGGTTGGGAGGATTTTTTCCAGACGGTGGGCTAGAGTTTTTGTGATGATTTTAAGATCGACATTCAAAAGTGAAATAGGGCGGTAACTGGAAGGAAGTGTGGGGTCTTTGTTAGGTTTTAGAAGTAATGTTATTATGGCTTGATTCATTCTGGCAGGGAGAATGGAAGTTTGTTAGTATTTCTTCAATCAATCTTAGAAACACAGGGTTTAATATGGACCAGAAGTGTTTGAAGAACTCAGCAGGGAAGCCATCCGGACCTGGAGATTTATGACTGGGCATTTTTTTAAGTGAGTTATAAAGTTCATTTTCCCGGATCGGTCTATTAAGGATTTGAATTTGATCCGAGTTAAGTTGAGGGAGATTAATGTTGTCAAGAAAAGCATCTATGCTTTCCTGAGATGGTTTATTTTCTGATGCATATAAAGTACTGTAATAATTTTTAAAAATATTGTTAATTTCCTGTGGAGACTGTGTTGACTTCCCTGCTGAGTTCTTCAATGATGAAATTGTAGATTTTTCTTTATTTTGTTTTATTAGACCGGCTAAAAATTTTCCTGAATTATTATTACTGTAGAGATTTTCTTGTCTTAAGCGGTGAAGTTGGAATTGTACCTTTTTATTAGTTATTTTGTTTAGCTCAGACTTATATTTTCTTAGTTCACTTTGTGTTAGTTCTGTTGGTTGGTTAGCATTTGATACTTCTAATTTTTTTATATTTTGTTCAATTTCTGTTTCTTTTTTAAGATCTAATCTTTTTTTGTAGGATGAATATGAAATGATGATGCCCCTTAAAACTGCTTTGCCCGTTTCCCACAATATGGATGGAGCCGTCTCTGGGGAGTCATTTATCTCAAGGAAGGCTGTCCACTCTCTCCTGATGAGCTTGTCAAATTCTGGGTCTTGTAGCAGTGAAGTATTGAAGCGCCATCTAGAGGGAGGTTTTTCCTGGTTTGGCATTTTAAGTAAAAAAGATACGGGGGCATGATCGCTAATTGTGATTGGGTGAATAGTTGTCTCAGTAATCCTCGGGAGTAGTGAATTGCTAACTAGGAAGAAGTCAAGTCGTGAATATGATTTATGTACTGATGAATAAAACGAGTATTCTCTATTAGTTGGGTGTTGCATGCGCCAGCAATCGCCAAGACCAAAATCACTCATGAACTGGTTTACAATTTCTGATGAATGATATATACGATTATTTGAGTTACTTTTATCCAAAGATGGGTCTATTACAGTATTGAAGTCGCCACCAATGATGAAAGGGGGGCTGTAGTTATTTAGTAGTGTTGCAAATAAGGTCAGAAAAAATGTAGGATTATCACTGTTCGGTCCGTACACATTGCAAATAGTTAGTGGAGAGTTATTAATGGAGATGTTCACAATGACAAAACGGCCTTCTGTATCAGTGAAAGTTGAGTTATGAACAAAGGATACTCCTTTATGGACCAAGATGGCAACCCCTCTTTGTCTAGTGTTGTAGTTGGATAAGAAAATATGATTGTAATTTGGTACACTGAAGTTACTATTATTATTTGGTAAATGGGTTTCTTGCAATATACATATGTTCACTTTATGCTTTGCAATGTAGTTAAGAATTCTTTTTTTCTTTAAATAGTTGCCCATACCACATACATTCCATGTTAGAAACTTGATTGACATGTTAATTGGTTAGATGTCAGTCAACACTTAAATGAAGTGTGTGTGTGTGTGTGTGTGTGTGTGTGTGTGTGTGTGTGTGTGTGTGTGTGTGTGTGTGTGTGTGTGTGTGTGTGTGTGTGTGTGTGTGTGTGTGTGTGTGTGTGTGTGTGTGTGTGTGTGTGTGTGTGTGTGTGTGTGTGTGTGTGTGCGCGTGTGTGCATGTGCGCGTGTGCGTGTGTATGCGTGTGATCGTGAAGTGAGTGGGGGGCCAGAGGGGAGACAGACAGACAGACATAGGGCATCAATCACACCAACGAGGGAAGACAAAGACAACACTAAGCAAAAACCTTTTAGGGTTAGAATTTTTGGTTAAGTGAGAGACCTGTGCAGTGATATTTTCTTTTTTTTTTTTGATTATTATTATTATTATTAACTGCTTCAATTGATAGATACGTTACCTTTTTGCTTTGAGTGGATTGAGGTGAGTTAGTATAACCAGGGGGTATCCTTTGGGTCACGATAAAGCTGTCCATCAATGTAGAGCTTGTCAACTACCAGAATAGCTTTTTTTCCTTGTTGAATCATACGTTTGCGGATAGGATATAGTTCTTTTCGACGTGTCATAATGTCTTTGGGGAATTGGTCGTTTAGTCCGTAATTTGTGCCTTTCAGTTGTTTTCCTTGCCTCTGTACGTGCTGCTTTTGTTGATAATGTTCGAATTTGGCGATGATGGGGCGGGGGTATTTGCTGTCAGTCTTTTGACCAAGGCGGTGAACTCGATGGAATGATATGGTTTGTACAGTGTCCGGAGGTAGATGAAGTTGTTTAAGCATAAAGTCCTTTATTAATTTCTCGGGGTTTTCGGAGCGCTGTTCAGAGATGCCGGTAAAGATAAGATTATCCCTCATACTCCGTGCTTGGAGGTCGAGTATGGTTTCCTTCATTTTCTTATTGTCAGTCGCCACTGTGTCGAGTTTGTTTGTGAGTGATTTGACCGTTTTTTCGAGCGTATTGTTTTTTTGAGTAAGTTCATCGATTTGGGATTGGCTGAATTCCAAACTTTGGCGTATGGCTTGGAATTCTTTGTGTAGACTTCAATCAGTGCAATCCTGCTATCCATAGTGGAAAGTTTTCGTTCAATCGAGAGTAGAATGTCGGTTATTTCAGGGGTTTCTGTGCCAGCGATGGGAGAAGAGTCTGTTCGCGGTCTCTTCTTTTCTTGGAGCGGGGTTATGGTGATGTTATTGGTTGTAGCCGCCGCCACCGGTTCTGTGCTGCTTTCTTCCATAGCGCAGTAACTGTTGAAGCAGAGGTCGATGTACTGCTCCAGTTGTTCCAGCGTTGTAGAGTGAATCCGTTTTCTTGAAAAGAAAATCTGCGGTTCCAGTAAGGTAGATGAGTGATTAACTTTGTTTGTTTATTTGCAGTCTAGTTGTCGGCTAGCGCCATTTTGGTCTCGCACCGTCTCGCGATAGTCTCGTTCACAGGCGCATGCTCAGAGTGCATGCCGGCGCATGCTCAGAGTTCACTCTTCTGATCGCAGGCTCCCCATCATGCTGCCCATCCTGCAGCGGCGCTGAACTCCGGCTCATCTTCCAAGTACATGTCTGCCCTCCTCGCAGCATCTTCCTGCTCTCCTTCTGTGGCTTCTCTGCATAAGCGTCTCACCATTTCTCACTCAACCTTCATGCGGTCCGAGACACGGCTTTCCCGACCATCCTACTATCCTGATTATCTACTCTCCAACCCAAGATTCTAAGCGTAAGGGCGCCTGCAACATCAATGGCCCTCTCCGACATGTCTCTGCCCCTACAGGTCTCCGCTTCTACACGGACGCTGCCCCTTCCGTGGGTTTTGGGGGATTCTTCCAGGACCTTGGTTTGCCGAGCGTGGCCGCTACTTCCACCGGAGCATCTCCTCTGCCTACACGAGATATTCCCAGTGGTCGTGGCCTGTGCGCTGTGGAATCACACGTGGCAGAGAAAGAGGTTCTCCGTCATGCGGATAATCTCGACGTAGTGGAAGCATTACACAAAGGTCGCTCTTTTTCACCCAACATAATGTCCCCTGACCCTTTCAACCTTCATCTCAAACATTCAAAGACCAAGGCGCCGCAACATAATAATAGCTCGCCCCTACAGGTCCATGAGGCGTACACTCACCCCCGCTGCAAAAAGGAGATTTCAACGGACCCCTAATTCTCACTCCAGACAACCTTTCCATGACAGCAACCTGGTTCAGAGCTCAACTAAGATCCCTACTGCTCCTCTGCAATTTGTCTCCCCAGCTCTATAAAGCCCACTCCTTCAGGATAGGCGCTGCCACGCGCGCGGCCTCGCTGGGGCTCCCCCACATCTCTCCAACAGCTGGGGTGCTGGTCCTCTTCGGCTTCTCCGCCTACATCAGCCCAGACGCGTCCGCCATCCTGGCTGCACAACGCCTACTGGCTTCCTCGCAAGCTCCCAGCAAAGCAATACGAAGCAAAGTAAGTGAAGCAATAAGATTCTGGTGGCGGCACGCACTTCTCAAACACTCTCCGCTGCCGCAGCGTCTGACGGAACGTGATGCAAACGCTCACGTTCCCAGCGCGCAAAAAAAAAAAAATAATAACCCACGAGGCATTACACTCGCCTCCGCTCTCGGAAAGGAGATCTCAACGGACCGTTATTTCTCACCCCCGATCACCTCCCAATGTCATCCAACGGGTTCAGAGCCCAACTAAAGTCCGTACTGCTGCTTTGTAACCCGTCTCCCCATCTCTACGCAGCTCACTCCTTCCGGATAGGCGCCGCAGCAGCCGAGTATCCGCAAGTATTGATCACAGTAGATAGCGGTCACAGCATATAGCGATAGCGGTCACAGCATATAGCGATAGCGGTCACAGCATATAGCGATAGCGGTCACAGCATATAGCGATAGCGGTCACAGCATATAGCGATAGCGGTCACAGCATATAGCAAAAAATGGTTAGCAGCATTGCGCTGGCGGTCACAGCATAGCGATAGCGGTCACAGCATATAGCGATAGCGGTCACAGCATATAGCGATAGCGGTCACAGCATATAGCGATAGCGGTCACAGCATATAGCGATAGCGGTCACAGCATATAGCGATAGCGGTCACAGCATAGCGATAGCGGTCACAGCTTAGCGATAGCGGTCACAGAATAGAGTAGTCACGACGTCTGTCCCCTCCAAACCAGGCTTCGAAAACTCCATCAACACGCAGCCTTTTTGGGGATTGTGCGCGCTCATCGCAGGAGCCTTTCCGATCCGAAGGCCGCACCGGGACCTAGGGCGCCAAACCTCCTTTCATAAAATACTCAACTCCCTGTTTCTCGTCTCTCCAAATTGAAATGCAGCCCGCGAAAATTCAATTTGGTAGACGTTAACCAAAATTACCCCCTCCAGGCCGGCTGTCATCCCCAGCCTATCGCTCAGCAGACGCCCCCTTCCAATCATCTGTACCGACTCGCAGCCGCATAAAAACGGAGCAACTCCCACTACCGGCCTCCTGAAGCCTCGCAACCACCGCCTCCCCTCCTCCTCCTCTTCACCCTGCCTCCAATCTGCCTTCAATTTTCTTCCCGCTGCCAAATGCCGCCACCAGTGCCTAGGTCCCGGGGGATTGTGCGCGCTCATCGCAGGAGCCTTTCCGATCCGAAGGCCGCACCGGGACCTAGGGCGCCAAACCTCCTTTCATAAAATACTCAACTCCCTGTTTCTCGTCTCTCCAAATTGAATTGTAGTGAGTGTTGGACCATATTGTCCATGTTTGAAATAAATAAATAATTGCACTCACAAACTTTGATTTTATCATGCACAACCATTATTCCACTTTGACAGAAACATTAGTGGATCCTGCTGAGCCTGCAGTGAAATGGGCCCTTGGAACACGCTTTGCTTTTTTCCCCCTGAAAACTAGAGCAGACCTATTTGAGTTGTTCCTTGCTAATGAGAGTCTAAGGACAATAACGATCTGGTACATTTATGAACAGTGGTCATCCTACTCATTATGGATGAATGGCTTCTATGTGTTTGTTATCGCATTTCCTGTGTTCAAACTGTTTGGCTCTATGATTTGTTGTTTGCAAATCGTCATGTGTACTGTTGTGATCCAGGGCTGGACACGATGTAATTGAATTAAATTTGACTAAGACTGCTCAAGACCTATGACAACGCAAAACTTCAATAAATCTAATGACTGCAGAAGTTTAGTATATGCTCATGAGATATTCTACTTGGACAGAGACAGTAGATTAAATAAATGACAGGGCCATTCTTCCTCTCTCGACGCTCTAAGCATTATAGTAAGTAAGTAAGTAATCTTTATTTATATACCGCCTCTCACAGACCAGAGTCACAAAGTGGTTTCCAATTGTTACTATTTTTGGGCACTTGTCCTCTCAGTCAACACAGAGATGGGAGTGGGGTCGCCGAACAGGAGGCGCATGCCAGACCTATTGTACATATTTTTAGTGGTGGGGAAACCGGAGCACCCGGAGGACATGCAAACTCCACTCAGAAAGGCCCAGGACCTTCTTGCTGAGAGGCGAGAGTGCTATCCACACAGCCACCGTGCCGCCCACTGTATAGTATACTCTTGTGAACTTTGACTAAGAGTACAGCCCGAAACCTTTCCTCATACATTCTTTTATAATCCTGTAATACTTTTGTATTAGTACTAAGTCAAAACAGCATGTACTGTCATGTCAGTGAAGCAGACGTCCAAACATACTAGTCTTGTGTACTTCAGTAAAATCATCTGAAGTAGTAAAGTACAATTGTCTATGCATTTTGATATGTGAAATGCATTTTGTCAAAGAATTGAGAGGGTGATTTCTATTTCACAATTTTGCGAATAGTCTGTGAAAGACTAAAACCTCTGTGACGCGGCTGTATAAGTGTTTCCTGGCACAGAATACAACCCATTATCAGTCCATGTGATATTGGACCAAATGTGAAGTAGATCGCAAGGAATTCAAAGTACTGAAATGTGGCTTTAAAAGGTAGGTTAAAAAACTTTTAAATAATACTTATGAAATATGAACATATATTTAAACCACAAAGTAACTCTGTAATAAAAAATCCCTTACTCAGCCTAAAGAGTCGACAAGTGACTCACAAGGCTCTTTCTTACGAGTATGCAAAAGATAACATTTTCTAATGAGATGAAGACAGCATGTCAGATTTCTTGATCAGACAAAAAGTAATGTGCCACGGCTTTAAATGAGAGAACAGGCCTACGTATGTTGCTTTAATGTGGCTTTTACAAAAAATTAAAACTGAAAACAAAAAATCATGTCCAAATTTGGTTAAATCAGCAAGAGAACCTTTTGAAGGTCTTAAAACAGGATTTGCCAATGAAACAAGCAATGTTTTCAAATCAATATAAAAATCTACTTCATTCATAGTAACACTCCATTATGTTGACTGTCTAAAGGAAGTAGCTCTCTGACACTTTAATTCCAAAAAAATAAGCTCTCCAAGGGAAAAGGTCGGAGACCCCTGCTTTAAAACAACACTACACTTTCAACCCCAAAATCGCCTCATTTTTACTTAACAGATGGCTACACAACATCTAAGCAGGTTTGTAGTGGTTAGTCATGCAAACCACTACAAACCTTGTTAGCCATGCTTCTAAGTAAATTCATCAATTGGAGTTAGCTCCAAATTTAGAGCCTTCAGCTTGCTTTCTACAGGTTTTGTTTATTGTCATACTCTGTCATTATAAAATATAATATACAAGGAAATTCTTAAAATGCCTTGAAAGAAATGTCTTTGTCAATGATTCAACAAAAATGCATTTTACAATTTCCTTTCTACATAAAGTTGATGTACCTAACTTTTTCCATAGATACAATAGTATATACAAAAGATATAATGTTTACTTAAAGCTAGGGTACCTGACTTTCAAACATAAATCCATGTAACTTATGGCTATAAAATAGTTTGCTTCCATCACTAGTTTTTAACGCATGTACTTTTTGGCCCTTGTTACATCTTTACATCAAAAAAGAGAATAGGTAGGACCATCCTCGCTCAGCCAATCAGCTTTCATAGTGTCACACAGGGCTTCTCTTGCAAGTACGCAAAATACAACATGTTTTCTAATAAGAAAAAAACAGAATATGGCGGTCTGATTTTATTCTTACATTTTACTTTTACATGACTCTTCCTGTCTTAAACAACATGCAGTATTTTGAAATAAAAAGTTCGGTCCCCCAGGTTTACTTCATCCCCTCCAAAGCAGTGTTTTTTCAACCAGTGGGCCGTGGAAGGTTAGTGTACCTTGAGATGTTGTTTGGCATGCATTTGGAAATCAACCAATATCATCTAAATCGTCAAAATAATGTCAAAATAAAATATTGTGAGTAGATTAGAAATATGTTTTTGCGCTTTGATTTTCCATATTACACTTTGATGAGAGATACTTTGATTTGTTAATAAATGCTGCAGAGTTTCATATTTGCATCAGTTTCAACTGTCATGTGACTGTTTATTCAATGAAAAACGTTTGGCTCAAAAACGTTGGGGAACACTGCACTGAGTATGGATCCTTCTGACCTGTGGGCATCGTGGCCTCCGTTGCGTTGGGCTGGGTCATGGCGATGCACACATCATCCTGCGGGAACTTGTCGCAGGTGAGCATCTCGGGCCAGGGAAAGCCGAAAGCCTCCATGATGGGGGTGCAGCCGTCTCTCACCGCTTCGCACAACCAGCGGCACGGATATATTGGTCTCTCCAGGCACACGGGTGCGAACAACGAGCAGAGGAAGACCTGTGTGCCGGGGTGACAGCTCTTATGCACTAGCGGCACCCAGCTACTGGCCTGCTGCTTCACCTCTGCCATGCTCTCGTGGTCCAGCAGGTTGGGCAGCAGCATCTGCGAGTACCCCACGGTGTGACACAGGCGCAGGTCGTCCGGGATGTCCACGCACTGGGGGGGCTTGCCGTAACCGCGACCCCCGTTATATGCGTCTGATCGCCAGCTTAGATATTCGTACTCGGACGCGACGCACGCACAAACCAACGCGAGCGACACGATGCTGCCGATCATGTTGCAAAGCTGAGCGAAACTTTAACTTCACGTATGAATAGATTCACCAGCAGAAGCTCCTGTCCTCTCCAGGGTCTCCGCTCAAAGTGGAGCCTGAAGCCGCCGCGCGTAAGGACACCAGCTTGTGAAGTACGCGCAACCAATAGGAGTCGTCTGCGCCTTTTGGCCCCAGTGCTGTCACTCAAGACGCTTTATTACCAGTGTGTAAAACTCTGCTGGGGCCCGCCTCCCCTCCTCCCCTCCTCCCCCTTCCCCTCCTCTCCTCTCCCCTATCTGCCCCCACTCGTACTTCCTTTGTCAAAACAAAACAATCAGCCAGTCAAAAGAGCGGCTTGAAGAGTTAATTTACAAAAACGGGTATCTCCGTTTTGAACATTTGTCAAAAAAATGTTTTCCTCTATATACAATCTTCAACATGGTTTGTTCTTAAGATAAGAGTTCCTTTATTCGTCCCACAGTGGGGAAATTTCTTGGCAATAATAATGAAAGGATAATTGGCTCAAGGAAAGATATACATATATTTGTTTGGCACTAAAATATAATGTATAAGGCTGTTCGAAAAACAACTTGATAAAGAGCAAATTGTAAACCTTTTCAATAGTTTTCTGAAAAATGCTGTCTTTGTCTTATCAGAAAACATGTCTTTTGCATACAAAAGAGTTGTGTGAGTCACTGTTTGACGCTGATTGGTGTTGTGAGGATGGTTCTCTCTTTTTCGTGTTTTTTTGGGACAAAATACATGCATGGGAAAATGATAGAACCAAACTTTTTTGAAAACAAGGAACTTTAATTGAATTGAATTCAATCCTGCATTTAACATGTTTGCACATTTCTTTCTTTTTGCAAAATCTTGAGTGTTTCTATCCATGCCAGATGTGACATGTACATTTCTCCTGTGTGAGATCAATAAAGTAAATCTTATCTTATCTTATTCTTGTATAGCCCTAAATCACAACAGTAGTTATCTAAGAGGACTGAACTAGACCGTTGAAATTGCCAACACAGATCAGAGAATCAAACAGTATTGGTCCATACGGGGAGTTGACCAAATGTGTTGATAAATGTCAAAAAATGTTGTAGAATGTAAGAGTGTCCCAGATCATCACCACTGTCCTTTTTGTTAGACCCTCGTCTAACAGACCGTCCTGCATCAACCCAGTTGGGAAAAAAAGTGAGAAACCTCAGATTAAGAGAGGGATTGCTCCCACGGACAGAGGGGGACTCAAGCTACAGAACAAGAACCAACGTCAGGCGGCGCAGGACTCAGGTTGAGGAACGAGGTGCGATGCAGCTGTCCTCGTTCGTGCATTATATTTTTTGTGGTTTGAAAAAAAGTACCCAAGCTTTAATACCGCCACTGAACCTATTTCAAATTATTTCTATTTGCTGTGTAAACAACTGAATAAATGTATTTTCACTATTTTCATGTACTGTAATTATTTATGATTTAAATGCCTTGTGTGATTTTAATGTTTCTTTTCGTGTGTTGTTTAGAACTTTTACAAAAAAAGTGGTTGAACTTCAACAATACTATTGCAACAACATATTATCAGTAGGGTAAAACTAACCTCAATGTAAAAAGTTAAATTTGTCTTCTTATGTTCATGATATGGCGGAATACTTCCTCCTTTGACGAAGGAGGAAGTATACTGCTGAAACATGTCGGGTTATCAAGCAGCACTAGCTTCTTCACATTATTTGTCTTATTAAAAGAACCTTCTAAGCCTAAAACTAACTTGTCTCGTGCATTAAATGTGCTATACAAATGAACATGCCTTGCTTCCAATAATAATAGCTTGTGTACTGACAGTGTAATCACTGCTTAATTAACAGCTAAGCACACGTTAAGAGACTTTGCCACTTCCATTAAACAATACACACTTTGGACTTAATTGCACTAACATTTGCAGAGGGATATTCTCACTGTCGGTGCATGCAAACACTCTGGAGGTGGTGCTGAGGGGCCCCCAAACACCCCCAGGAGCAGGGCCTGATGGATCCAGGTGTGAAGTGGCCTTTCAAACAACAGCCATCTGCATGTGAGTACACTCAATGGGGAAGCTCAAAACAAAGGGTAATTTGATTTGAACTGAAGCTGCAGCAGAGCCACGCCGCAGAGCCACACATGGATGTGTTTATCAAATCAATGAGCAGAGTGCAAATGCATATACTTTACATCACTACATTGTGACTCCAATCACTATCAAATATTCTACATGTTCTAAATAAACAGAAATAAAGCTTCAAGAAGTAAAGTGGGGGATGCCAAATAATAAAACAAAATAAAATCTTCATGTTTGTGGTCTGTTATGTGTCTTGCTCATAGAGCCTAGTGCTAAATGCATTGTGAGTGCATTTTATGAAAAGTTGTATACTGTTTGGGATTTGTGCCAGCACCAGGACTTCACACATGTCCAATCCAGACATGTTCCACGTCCGGCTCATAGTAGCTCAGTATCATCCAGCAAACTTCAGCTCCATTACAAGCTACAGCACCTCAAAAAACCCATATGGAATCCAGGCGCTAACTTTTTTTTGACAATATCCACATTTGTTCATGGCACACAAATCATGAAACTGACGAGAACATGAATATTAGTCATTCAGCTGAACTTCAGCTCTTCAGATGTGTATCAACATGATGTCACCGCTGTTAAGGTTTTCAGATTCAACCCCCAAAGCTGAAGCAGAAGCATTGCTTTGGGGGTTGAATCTGACACTGAAGACGTTTAGGATGTTTATTTACTATTCGAGAATTGAGCAGGCAGGCTGACTTAGCTGGAGGCAGACCGACAATCAAGAGCTGACTGGAGATGCTCATCAGCACCAGAGTCCGATGTCATCAGCACCAGTCTGCTAAGCTTGTACACAAATGTGTTGTTAAAGGAAACAGTACCTTTAAGATGATCTGTGTGTTGCGAGCTCGGAAGCACTTAGCTAGAATCTCACTATATTTTCAATGAGAACTATACAAATAAATAATACCAGCAACGCCACCTTAGATTTTGGCCTAAGGAACCATTAAGAAGTTTATCCCCGCATACCTAGACCACAGGTTCGTTTGGATATGGAGAGAGATAGAGGCAAATCTAACAAAATATAAGTTTATTTAAATAGCTGACAAGTTTAATTGATTATTCTAATTAAAACACTCTACATTCACAACACACACACACCCCCATTCATTCTCAGTCACACTGCATGCATTCCAGAACAATACAATCAACAGCCAGATAAACCAAAAAAAGGAAAAAGAAACAATTAACTTTTAAAAAGTGTCCCAACTACAGCAGCCGTTGCGTTCAGCCACACTAGGGCCAGAATTTGGTTACCTTGTGGGTAGAGGAATAAAAAGAAGCCCTGGTTGGATTGTCCTTATTTGAGGTGCGTGGAGGATTGGAGGCGCTGGATGGGATACGCGTCCTGCAGTCCCGCGGCCACCACAGACTTATATACTCCCACTCACTAGGTGCCTTTAGATTTAAAAGGCCAGACTATAGTGCAAAAGACCCCACTTGGAAGGGGAGGTCGGAGACAACAGGAATCCTAAAACATTATTGTGTATTAGAAACAAACTCCTATGTACGTATTGTTCAGGAGGCGCACAGAGTTAAACATACCGTTGCAGATTGAAGCGCTCCGCGCACGAGCCGCCCCAGCTCGTGACAGCTCACACTGGGACAAGCCTTTACGCACGGCAGTAACGTCCACGCCCAAGGGCCCGGTGAAGGAAAGCAGGCACAGCAGCGGTGTGCGCGCCAAGACGCCGGTATGCTACAAAACACGATTTTAGGATAATCTAACTCATATTTTAATCACTACGCAGTACTCACCAAAAGCGCATACGACGATCGCGTGGTTCAATTGCGCGGCCTCTTGCCTTGTGCAATTGAACCGTGGTAGTTTGGTAGCGAGACGCTGATCACAACACCTGCTCTGTCCCGGGACAAGTCACTAGACGTCAGAGGCGGAAGAGGTCGGGCCGAAGTAGGACGCGCCTCTATAAAGAGCCGGACCAAACTCTGATTGGCTAACCAGCGGGAGTGCGCACCACTACTTCACTTTGGAAAGACCCAAGAGGAAATGTAGTTAGAAGTTTATTGATTGAGTATGTTTGGCGCCCTAGGCCCGGGAGAGATGCTGATGAGTGCGGCGCTTGCTCGCGCGCATAATCCCCCCCGGGGCCTAAGCACTGGTGGCGGTAGAGGCAGCAGGCGAGCACGCTTCGAAGAGAGAAGGAGGAGGTGGGGCGGCGGAGGCTTTGCTGGCTTCGGAAGGCCGGAAAAGTGGGCGTCTCCGGCTTTTAACTTGCTGTCCTGGTGGTTATTGGTGGATTAGATGTGGGCGTTTTGCTGGTGTGATGAGTTGAGGATGAGCAGGCTTGTAGATCTGGCAGCAGCGGCCGGGTCTACCACAGTGAACTTCCGCGAAGAGCTTCATTTCACTTTGGAAAGACCCAAGAGGAAATGTAGTTAGAAGTTTATTGATTGAGTATGTTTGGCGCCCTAGGCCCGGGAGAGATGCTGATGAGTGCGGCGCTTGCTCGCGCGCATAATCCCCAAAACGGGCAGAGTTATATTTGCGCGCCGGGACGTGAGCGCTCGCATCACGATCACCGGACGCTGTCTGGGACGTGAGCGCTCGCATCACGATCGATACCAGACGCTGTAGCAAGTTATTTTTGAGCGCCGGGACGTGAGCGCTCGCATCACGATCACCGGACGCTGTCTGGGACGTGAGCGCTCGCATCACGATCGATACCAGACGCTGTAGCAGAGTTATCTTTGAGCGCCGGGACGTGAGCGCTCGCATCACGATCACCGGACGCTGTCTGGGACGTGAGCGCTCGCATCACGATCGATACCAGACGCTGTAGCAAGTTATCTTTGAGCGCCGGGACGTGAGCGCTCGCATCACGATCACCGGACGCTGTCTGGGACGTGAGCGCTCGCATCACGATCGATACCAGACGCTGTAGCAAGTTATCTTTGAGCGCCGGGACGTGTGCGCTCGCATCACGATCAACCGGACGCTGTCTGGGACGTGAGCGCTCGCATCACGATCGGTACCAGACGCTGTGCAGAGTTATCTTTAAAGTGCGTGCCGCCACCAGAAATCCTATTGGTTCACTTACTTGCTTGTATTGTTTTGCTGGGAGCTTACGAGGAAGCCAGTAGCCGTTGTGCAGCCAAGATGGCGGACGTGTCTGGCCTGATGTAGGCGGAGAAGGCCGAAGAGGACCAGCGCCCCAGCTGTTGCAGAGAGGTGTGGGGGAGCCCCAGCGAGGCCGCGCGCGTGGCAGCGCCTATTCGGAAAGAATGAGCTTTGTAGAGCTGGGGAGATAATTTACAGAGGAGTAGTAGGGATCTTAGTTGTGCTCTGAACCAGGTTGCTGTCATGGGAAGAATGTCTGGAGTGAGAAAGAGAGGTCCGTTAAAATCTCCTTTTTTGTAGCGGAGGCGAGTGTAGCGCATCATGGATTTGTAGGGGCAGAGAGATGTGTCCGAGCGAGCTATTACTATGTTGCAGGCTCCTTTGATTTTTGAATGTTTGAGACGGAGGTTGAAATGGTCAGGGTAATAGGCCAGATCGGAGAAAGCAATGTCTAGGGCCGCATTGAACGTAGAGTGAGCAGTGGTGAACTCGCTTATGCGGAGAAAGCCATAAAAGGCGAGCAGGAAGGCGCAGCGAAGGAGAGCAGACGTGTACTTGGAGAAAGAGCCGGAGTTCAGTGTGGTGCAGAGCTGTTCCAGGATGGGCAGCGTGATGGGGAGCCGGTGGTCAGAAGAGTGGGGAGCACATTTGTTAATGCCTTTGAAGAGGAGTTTAATTGAGGGTTCAGAGAATAGAGAGGAGAAGGCGGGGTTGTGACAGCGGGCCTGAAACTGAATGCCAGAGAGCAGCGTGCGAATGTAAGTTGTTTTGTGATGGAGATTGTCTGAGCAGTGAACTATGAAGGCTATGACAGTAGATACGGATGGAGGTAATGAAGGGATGTTGTGAGCGTGGCAGAAGAGGGAATAGGTTCTCCATGCGGAGCTGTATGTAGATAGAGTAGAGGGGGAGAGGCCCTTTTTCATATAGGATGAAGCAGAGGAGAGGAGGTGAGAGAGGGAAGGTGAGACTAGTCCAGGGTTAGTTGGTCCATGGTGGGAACCGCGCGTGGCTCCGTGCAGGCTGAGGGGCAGAGGCGCCGGAACTCCTGAAATTTAAAACGAGACAGACAGTCAGCGATTTGATTAAGGTGACCGGGGACGTGGCGTGCAGTGATTATAAAATTATTCAAAACAGAGAACCAAGTAATGCGTCTGAGAAAAGACATAATGTTAGGCGAAGAAGAGCGGCCTTTGTTTAGTGCTTCCACCACGTCGAGATTGTCACACATTACGGAGATCCTTTTTCTCCGCCACGTATGACTCCAGAGCGCGCAGGCCACGACCACGGGGTAGATTTCGTGTAAGGCCGAGGAGATGCTCCGGGGAAAAGTAGCGGGCCATGGCCCGGCGAACCACTGGTCCTGATAGAATCCCCCAAAACCCACGGAAGGGGCAGCGTCCGTGTAGAAGCGGAGATCGTCGGAGGACCGGACGATATCGTCATAAAAGAACGAAATGCCGTTCCAGCGGTCCAGCAGGCGCGACCAGAAGTCCAGGTCGGAGCGGCACCCGTCGTCCAGGGTGAGCGTGTCGTGCAGGGAGGGAACCGAACCCGCGAGGGTGAGAAGACGTGAAATAAAAGAGCGGCCCTGGGGAATGATGCGGATGGCATAATTGAGGTGCCCGAGCAGAGAGAGCAGCTCGCGTTTCGTGATGGAGGGAGAGGATAGGGCAGATTGTGACACAGCGCGCACGCGCAGGAGCTTCTCCAGCGGGAGGGAGGCCTCCATGGCGCGTGTGTCGAGGCGGATGCCGAGGAACTCCAGGGCGGTGGCAGGGCCCACGGTCTTCTCCTCGGACAGGGGGACCCCGAAGGCCGAGAAGGCCGACTTCAGCCTACGGAGCGAGTCCCCGGAGCCGTCCGCGGGGGGGTCGACGAGGAGAAAGTCATCTAGGAGATGGAGGACAGAAGGGAGACGGAGGTCGTTCAACAAAATCCAGCACAAGGCCTCAGAAAGGTTATTAAATAAGGAAGGACTGCTCCTGCAGCCAAACGTGAGGCGCGCAGCAAAATAAAAGCCGGAACGCCACTTTACTCCGAACAGGTGCCAGTGGTCGGGGTGGATGGGCAGCAGCTTGAAGGCGTCCGTAATGTCCGCTTTAGACAGCCAGGCCCCAGGGCCGAAGGCCTTCACCAGCCGGATTGCGTGATCCACGGTGGCGTACTGTAAAGAAAAGGGCTCAAGAGGGATGAGACTGTTAATGCTCGGAACGGGCCCGGAGCGGGGGTGGGACAAATCAAATATAAGGCGCTTCTTCCCGGAATACTTGCGTGTGGCAACCCCCAGCGGGCTGGAGCGAAACGGGAAAAAGGGGGGCCTGGAAAAGGGGCCGATGATGTAGCCCTTGTGCACCTCCCGCGCGAGGAGCTGCGTGACCACGAGAGGCTCGCGGAGAGCGGATTGTAGGTTACGGGACACGTAGGACGCCGAGGGGAGAGCCGCCACTCCGACATGGAAGCCCCGGGCCAGGCCTGTGAGGAGAAAGTCAACGAAGGCCCTGTCAGGATGGGGCGCGAGCGCGCGGGCCAGCGCGGGCACGGAGACCGGGGTTGAGAGGTGGGTGGAGATCAAGGCCTGTACGAAGGCCCCCCGGAACTGCGGCCCGGGCGGGGGCGACGGGGGCACACGAAACGTGGATGGGCTTCCCTGCACACACTGCAAACGTGGAGATAATTGCACAATGGAAAAGTACACGTGCCCGCGTTGAACACGCGGCACACACTGGTCTGATCATGTACCTCCGTTTTGGGGAATGAAGGCGCGCGGGGCCTAGGAGACTGACCAGCGGCGACGTCGAACGGGACGGAAGGGCAGAGGGGAGAGCTGTGGCCGGTCGCGCCGCACCGGGAGCAGGAGACCGCGGGGGCACTTCCAACGGACAGCAGCAAAACCTCCGTATCCAGGACCGCCCAGTCCACTCTGACGTTAGCCTGGGATACGAGGGCCGCGGCCTTGGCGGCGAAGGCCCGATGGTAGCGATAGAAATGAGAACCGCCGTAGCGGAGGGCCAGGTCCCCCATTAGGCCTAGATAGGCATCCAGCTCGGGCCTGCGCTCGGGGTACACGGAGCACAGGACGTCCCGGTACACGCCGAAGGCCACGAGAAACTCCCCGATGGATAGATCCCGCGAGAGGCGGGGATCAGCAGTCTTCACGACCGCAGTGACCAGGGAGGAGGCCGCCACCTGCCTGTCACACTCGGGGGAGGGGAGGATGAGGGAGACGAGATTAATGTAGCGTCCCAGCAGTATTTTCGACCGCAGCCGCGGGGAAACATTTGAGTATGCGTTGATGAAGGGCCTACCGGACGCCGTAGCCGCCACGGCCGTGGAGAGGGTGAAATCGACGACCAGGGAGTCGCCGGGAGGCGCAGCGGCGGGAACGGCCACCGGAGCCACGGTGGGGATGGGAGGTCGGGTTTCCACGACGCGGAGCCGGCCGGACACTGCGGCCATCGAGCTCTGGATAGATGCCACCGCCGATAGGATGGCGTCCGTGCGCGCGCACATCAATTCCCGGTCCTGAGCCGCAGCTGCCACATGGGCCGCGAAGGCTGCAGCGAGAGGATCCGGCAGGGGAGGGGGCACGCCGGGAACCGTGGGGGCGGCCCGGGAGACGTCGATGGGACGAGGTGCTGGGGGAAGCAGGGGCCCGTCGAGAGCAGGGGAAGGGGGGCAGGCACGCGTCGGCGGCAGGTGGTTGGCCTTACGACGGCGCTTGCGAGGAGGGGAGTCCGGAGCTGGGGGGGGGGAGGCGGAATCCGCTGACAGCTGCTCCACGAGGCACTGGAGCTGCAGCGGGGTAGCATCCGGGCCTGGCACGACGCCACGGGCCGTGAGGAAGGTGCGGACGGATCCAGCGTCCTGGGACGCCAGGCGCGCGCTCTTCCGGGACCGGTCGGGCACAGGCGAGGGGGGAACGAACAGGTCGTTCAGAGAGCCAGGCGAAGAGCCCGAAGCAGACGGGGACGCACGAGCACGGGGTGAAGGACGCATGGTAGACAGGTATAGTACGCTGACAACACTTGCAACTTCAGAAGCTTTGCTGGCTTCGGAAGGCCGGAAAAGTGGGCGTCTCCGGCTTTTAACTTGCTGTCCTGGTGGTTATTGGTGGATTAGATGTGGGCGTTTTGCTGGTGTGATGAGTTGAGGATGAGCAGGCTTGTAGATCTGGCAGCAGCGGCCGGGTCTACCACAGTGAACTTCCGCGAAGAGCTTCATATGTGCAAGCATTGGTCTACGGGGGTATGGTTCACCAATGGTATGGGAGGGGGAGCACAAACACTAGATCCAAACGATCAACTCATGCTCTTGCATCTAGGCTGAAAGGTTTGACTCTTTGGATTTGACTGCCCCTGGATCAGAGGCAGTCTTTAGAAGACTGCCCCTGGATCAGTCCTCTACTAACTTAGGAAGGTTCATCTTGTCTTAGTAGATTACATTTTTCTATACCATTGAATAACATTATCTTACAAAGGCCCTATTACTAAAATGTTTGGACATCCTTGCCCCAAATAGAACTTTGAATGTGTGAATAAAAAGAGAAAACGCTTAAAAGTCTATTCCAACACTCGACCACCTGGATACTGCTAGCAATCATCTTTCATAACCCTTTCAACACAAACCCCATGATTCAATAAAGAGAGAAGGGCCAAGTTCTGGACTTTACAAGCTCTGAACATCATGTAGAAATGTGTCTTTTCGAGCTCCAGCCAAAGTGAATGTTTGTATCCTTGAACAAGAGCCAACTACTGCCGCGCTCAAATGTAAAACACATTAAACCAAATGGAACACCGGTGACAGATGCCATCGTAATGTCAAAAATGGATATAATTTCCGGGGGGTGCAAACGTTTAAATGCGTTGTAAAAGTGTCAAAAATACAGCGGTAGATCTTAAGCTGCCTCTAATCAAATCGCAAATGATAGAACAAGGTATTGCCACTTAATTGCGAGCACTTTATTATATGAGAATGAATGTTGGCGAAAGTGCAGCCACCCAGATGACAGAGCTGTTTTTTTCTTCGAAGGATGCTTTAATGGGGCTGTTTTGAGAGACAAGCTTTACGGGCATCCAACAACAAACATGCATTGCTTTTGGCGGTTGCTAAAACAAACTTCATATCCAAGAAAATAAAGAAACTTTTTTTTTTTCTAAATACTTGACCTGGTTTTGCTCAAGCTCTAAGACACTCCTTGTCAGAAGAGACAAAAAACATTTGGTTTGAATATTTCGCTGTAATATAAGATTTCATGAAAGGTCGCAAACCTGTTTTCAGAACCACTTAAGGCCAAAATATGGATAACTGGAATTTTCCTAAGAACAATTCAAGTAAAAGGGATTATGTTGAAATTTGTTGAATTGTAAAGAGTGCATTTTTGTTTTTTGTTTTCATTGGACCAATTGCTACTGAACTTAAACAGCTAAAACCTAGGATACTTAACTATTCAAACGCAACAAATCTAACAATGTTATAAAATCTACAACTCTCAGGTGCTGTTTACCCGAGGACGCCTTGACAGTAAAACTTTAGAGTTGGGTATCGGACTGACTTTTTCGGGGGTGGGGACGCAAGTGTTGAGAAACAGGTCCCATTTGTACGGAGACAATGCGGCAGTAAAACGCTATAGTTGGATGTCGGTTGCTACGCCCCGTTCATACGGAGACTGTGTTCCAGGGAGGTGAAAACGTAAGATTTAAGATTCAGTCTGCAGAGTGAGACAGCTCAGAAATGCTGCTCAGCGGGGGCTCTTTCAAAAGGTGCTGATCTGACCAGCCACCTCAGCACTGCTCCCCGCACGTAAGTTTGGACCTGCGCAGGAGCCGAGAACAAACGTAAACAACAATGGCGGTGGGTACACTTACTAGCTACGTGTGCTTCGAGTGCTACAGGGAGGAGGATTCTACTCCTTCGTTCGTCCAAACGAGACCACGCGTAGTTCTAGTTTCAGTTTTCTATTTTCGCAGCTGCTGTTAAAATGCAGAATGTTGGTGCATTTTTTCACGTCTTCCAGAGGAAATGAGTATACTTCTGGGGCTCGCATATGTCGTGTTGTAAAGTTCTACAGGCCCCTACTGGCCCGGCACTAGAACTACATCGTGTTCCATTGTTGTGTAGACGTCTGAATGTTTGTGGATATACAAATCAAACGGAAAATTTAATGGAGTGAAACAGTTAATACACTGGAAATGAAATAATAAACATATTGGAGACATCGGCCTATAGGGAGAAGGATGACCAATTTCCATCGATGTTAAACTAATTTTCATGAATTTCCCGGGTCAACACTGTCCTTAGACCCTCTGGTATCCGCAAGCAATATCTCAAAAAGTTTCAAGTGGTAGAGTCTCATTGAGCTTTATGAATAGACTCTAAATACCAAATGACAAGTGTGCACCTAAGAAGTTGGGACACATATGGTTTCTTTAAGGATTGCACTTTGTTACAAATCCCCTCAATCACTCCTCAAAATGCTGTTTATCCACCCACAACAAGGCTAACACCACTTATCCTAAACCTCTATACATTGTTATTGAATGGCAAACAAAAGCAAGCTTAAACATTTAGCTTTGGCTCTGGTGGGTCACAGTTTCCCATTGATTGGAGCATCCATCGCATTTCCAGGCGTACACAGAGAGTCAAGGCCTGGCGTGCGTTCCCATGTACAGCTGTGGGGGGTGGCTGTGTGGGGGGGCTGTGGGGTGGGGGCTTGTGGTTTGTCATTTAGCATTATGTCCAAAGCGGCTCTGGGTAAGCTGTGCTGCCATGAGTGCTGTGACATGAGCAATGATGAGAGCTCTCGTTAGACGTATAGAAATAACAGCTGTTCTATGTCATGCAACATTCCCACACGAGATCTGTGGCCATTCTGCGTGAGTCGTTTTCACTCCATATGATTTAGCCTATTGGTTTGAGGTGATTCATGGTACTGTATGTGTAATTCATGAAAAGGAATTGACTTCTTCAAGCTTTGAACCATATTATAACAATATGGGTCCTTCGTCAAAAACAGATCTGGAGTTCTTTTTATCCTTTTGAACTAATATCAGGATGTGTCAAGAGCAGTGGTCACCTTATTACAGTGCCATAGCCCCATCTCCAGATAATGATGCTCGGCTTGGTCAGGACTAGAGCTGTAGAATTTTGCCTTTTGTTCAATCTACAGGGTTTTGTATTTGTGCAGTCTAACAGATCAGACAGATCTGTCTGACTGACCACTATGATCTCTATAGAAGTGAGTCCTATGTCTCCAGAGACCACAGCACAACGGAGGTCAGTATGACAGATTTGCCCATTCTCAGTCAGACTGACTGCATCCAGTTAGCTGATAACAGACAGGTCACACCATCATGTGTCACCTCTGATGATGGTGGAAGGCTACCATCCAAACATGATAATTAAGCAGGACAGGCAGGGCGACAGTAGCTCAGTTGGTAGAGCGTTGGCCTTTGGGCCTGAAGGTTGTGGGTTCGAGCCCACCTCAAGACCTACTTCACAACTCCCACTGATGACTGCTGTCGTTGTGTCCTTGGGCAAGACACTTAACCCCACTTTGCCCAAAGCCCCAGCTGAAAGATCTCAGCTCCTGTGGACTCACCACCTGCAGGAGGGTCAGTGAGGGGCTGGTGCTATGTGTACTGGGTGCAGCTCTGACTGCCACCCCCCTGACCCAGAAATGGATTAAGGGGAAGAAAATGGATGGATGGATGGAAGCTTGTTTACACTCTTTGCCTTATTAACCAAGAGGGCAGATATAAGTTGTTCTTAGTTTCCTGGGAATTCAAATAGGTGAGGGAGCAGAGTCTGAGCAGAGTTGCGGCTGCAATCTCAAACAGGCTCTATGATTATTAGAGCTATCTCAAACAGGCTCGATGATGATTGGAGCTAGCATAAACAGGCACCATGAGGATTAGAGCTAACTCTAACAGCAATATTCCCCTAACCTCGCTCACAGGCTTCTCATTTCCCCTATGCTCTCATCCCACGAAGCCATCTAGTTTTATCTGCGATCTGATACGTACGCAAACAATAGGATTAGCGCAACTTATTGTAAGCTGTACAACAATCACTGATGAAATGGTAGAAAAGCAACGCACTGCTAACAAAATATACAGCGGAAAAATTACAGCTAGTTTTACGTCCGAATGTAGTCCGAGCATAGATAGTCTGAGGCGGTCCACACCCGCAGGTCTCTCCCATAGACTGTAAGTCTCTCCAGGGGATACGATGTAAGCCATGTTCTCCCGGACTTGATTTATTTTTTGATCATTTTTTCGCTTTAGTTCTTCCCTCTTCTCTTCCTCACTGTTGTGTCGTTTGGGCTTTTTTGCTGTGTATGCAGTTACAGCAAGAAGAGTTATAGTCAATTCTACTAACAGGGAAATTTACCAACGCTGTAGAAGACGCAGCCTGTTCGTTCCTCGTTCTGTGAGTGGAGGAGGCTCGCTAAGTTCCTACTCAGCACTTTTTACGGCCTGAATTCATACACAAGCTGAATCAATGAGCTCAAGTTTTCAATTAAATTACGGATTATAATACAACTGTTATGTAGTAATAAGCATTTTTATGAAAAAAAAAAATCGGGTATAGCTTCTTTAATTGCTCACATTCAAGGGCCTACAGTATGGGGTAAGGTTACTGTCAATAAAGACGTGCATGTCTAAAAACAATGCGTGCTTATTTATCGGTATTTGTGCAAAAAAAATTCTATTAATTCATGATTAAGATAATACAAACTCAAAAGACATGGAATTTCATAAACAAAAAACTAAAAAACTGTATGTCTGAGTTTTTTATGTGCTTGCATTTTCTTCTTTGAGAGATTCCAATGTGGTTTTCATACTGCACATGGCAAATAAAATTAATCTGAATCTGACTATGAATTTCAGTAGTCAGCAAACTGTCAATATTACGTCACTGCTCACAGACATTAACAATCGAGCCTGCGCAGAGTTGATCAACTTCATTGCCACAAAACTAAACATGGCAAAGGCCAACAAAATAAACAACGTGGCTCAAAATCAGGTATATAACTATGTTTTATCATTTTGGTCGTAAATGAATGTGTAAGAAATATTAATTCCATAAAAAGTGTTCATAAGAAGATGTTTCTTGTCCCTCTCTAGAAACGTTTTTTTGGCAGTGTTGTTAGCTCCAATGCTAGTTTTATATTTTTAGTCTGATATGGTTTTTTTCTACAGAAAATAATGCATTTTACTTTGTTATTTTATGACATATTTCATCTGTTTTATTTGTATTGATCTGATAAACCATTTAATTAGGCCTAACTTGTTGGATTTTCTGTGTGCCAGGTCCCGCTAGCCGAACCTGGTTAGCATGCTTAACAACAGACTAACTAGCGTTACTGAACTAGTGAGTAAAAGTAATGTGTCAAATTTACTCACAAATATAAGATTGAGGCCCACAGGGACAGGGTCTGCTACGTCTATCAACCAAGGATGAGTATAGCACGGAGGTGTTCTTCATATTACTCAGGGGTAGTAATAGCGCGAAATATGAATAATCTGGAGGGTTGGGGCTGGTATCAACACATTAACCTCTTAACACCCGCCTCATTTTGGCTTGTGCACAAAAGTTGGGCATACCCAAAATGTCTTACATCTCACTCAATATGATGCATCATATTAAAGCTAGAACCTTGTAGTTTATGTAAATATACACTAAAATAATGTTTGTCATTCCTATTTCCCTCTGCATCCTTTGAAGTTTGGGGAAAAAACTATTTTTTTTAGCCTCGCCTAAAATTTTCAATTTCTAAATGCCCTAACAAAGGCATACTTCATTGTAAGTTCACAACATTCAAACTCTAGTCACTGTGTTGTTGACAACAACTGGCTAAAGTTTCAGACTTCTAAGTTTTATGGTTTTTATGCAGTTTCTCCTTTTCATCAAGTAGTGCCATTCGGAACGAATTTGGCACAATTGCGCAAACAATTGTGCAAACAATTGTGCTAAAAATCGGTAAATGCTAAGGATGTAATTGTGCCAAATTGTGCCAACATTCTTTACTGACATTTTATCATCATAAAACCATATTTTATTATTATTGGTACTAAGTTACTATGTGATGTATTTTTAAAAAGATTTCAAAGTAAATTTTTTGAGTGAAAAATCATTGCGGCTTCGAGAGCGTCTTTTGACTGCCATTGTCCACACTTCTTAGGACACAAATTAAGACTGAACACCGTTGTCCCACCCCTTGCAAGAAAGCTTTCCTCATTGGCTACACGGACATGTCAATCTTTCGGCCAAGAAGTAGATGCAAAGCAGTCAAATGACAACAAATGTGAAGTGACCCCATGCGCAAAACGCAGCCGCTTGTCTTACTCACGGAAGATGTTGCGGACCCAAAATAGCTCCTAGCTCTTCATGGAAGGTGTCATTTGAAAGATAAGGAGCTAAGTAACACGTGGTTCTACGTCATGGTGCTACGTCCCTTAGGACTTCGCTAGTGGGATATCACTCGTGACCCCCAGGTCACACGCCAGAGAGATCAAAATAATTTGCTCCAATCACCAGCGACCCTCCTCTATAAAGGCCCCTGCACAAGGCCGCACCCCCTCTTTCACTCTGGCGCCGATTGAGATCTACCACAGTACTCACTTCATTCTGAGGGATGTCTTCTGCTGTTCGTCAGAGTTCCCCTTCGCCCTCCGGCGTCGGACGTCGTCGTTGCTCGGCGTGTCGAGTCAGGCTCCAGCGCACGGACCAGCACTCCAGCTGCTTCATGTGCCTGGGCCCGGGCCATGCGGCGTTGAGCGCCAGCTGCGCCTCGTGTCTCGCTCTCCCCAGGGAGGAGAGCGAACGCAGGCGTGCGTTCCTCGCCGCTGCAGCGCCCCGTCCGGACTCCTCTCAGGACGAGGAGTCTGAGACTGACTGGGCCCCACTCGACCTTCCACTTTACTTCTTGGTGCCAAAGAAGTCAGGCGGGGTGCGTCCCATTTTGGATTTGCGCGTTCTGAACGAGTGCATTTCCAAACGGCAGTTTCGGATGCTGTCCACAAAGCAGCTCCTCAAGTGTGTCAGGCAGGGAGATTGGATGTCCTCCATAGACCTGACGGACGCTTACTTCCACGTGCCGATAGTTCCGGAACACAGGAGGTTCCTGCGCTTCGCAGTGGGAGAGAGGAATTACGAGTACTGCCATCTCCCCTTCGGCTACGCACTCGTGCCTCGGACCTTCTCCAAGTGCGTGGAGGCGGCACTGGAGCCGCTCAGACGCGCAGGGGTAAGAATATTAACCTACATAGACGATTGGTTAATACTGGCCTCATCCAGGGAAGTGGCCGTGAGTCACACGCACTGGGTCCTGTCCCACATACAGCGCCTGGGCTTTGTGGTGAACAGGGAGAAAAGCATGCTGCAGCCGGCTCAGCGCATGATCTATCTCGGCCTGCAGCTAGACTCTGTGACATTCCGTGCGGCTTTGTCCGTGGACAGACGGATGAACATTACCCGTCTGGCCAGGGAGGTTCTGGCGGGCCCCAGGGTCCCCGCTCGGCGCCTCAGGTCCCTGCTGGGAATGATGGCGGCGGCTCATGCTGTGGTGCGGCTAGGCCTTCTCCACATGAGGAATTTTCAGAGGTGGTTCTCACGCCTCAGGCTTCACCCCTCCCGGGACGGGGGGAGGCTTATCTGGGTTCCCCAAGTGGCAGCATCGGACATCAGGTTTTGGCTCACTCCGGGTCTATTGCGGGACGGAGTGACTCTGGCCTGCGCCGTGTCTCACGTGGAGGTGTTCACGGACGCGTCACTCGAAGGTTGGGGCGGGGTCCTCGGCCAGAGCTCTGTAGGAGGCTGCTGGTCGGACTCAGCCCGCCACATCAACCTGCTGGAGATGGAGGCAGTACACAAGGTACTGCTGCACTTTGCTCCTCAGCTGCAGGGGAGACACGTGATGGTGCGCTCAGACAACACCACAGTGGTCTCTTATCTGAACAGGCAGGGGGGCACCAGTTCCCCCGCCCTCCATCGCATGGCGACGGTGACGCTGCTGTGGGCGGCGCTTCACCTTCTGTCTCTGAGGGCGCGCCACGTCCCGGGGGTCCGGAACGTGGGG
Organism: Knipowitschia caucasica; assembly: GCA_964034765.1. NCBI lineage: Eukaryota > Metazoa > Chordata > Actinopteri > Gobiiformes > Gobiidae > Knipowitschia > Knipowitschia caucasica. The sequence continues at coordinate 15,188,590 of OZ035831.1, forward strand.
GCCGACAGGATGTCCAGGGGGGGCCCACTCCAGGACGAGTGGGGCCTGGCCCCACGGGTAGCTGCGGAGATCTGGCGGAGGTTCGGCCGTCCAGTGGTCGACCTTTTCGCTAGTGCAGAGAACGCACAGTGCCCGCCCTGGTTCGCCTTAAGGGCCGCGGACGAGCCGCCCTTAGGCGTGGACGCTCTGGCTCATTACCCCTGGCCAGAGGGCCTGCTGTATGCCTTCCCACCAGTGAGTCTCCTGCCGGTCCTGCTGCGGAGGATCGAACAGGAGAGGAGGTCGGTGATCCTGGTGGCTCCGGACAGTCCGCATGCCCGGTGGTTCCCCTTCCTGAGGGGCATGGCGGTGATGGAGCCCTGGGCCCTCCCGGACGAGCCGGGGGCTCTAGTCCAGGGGGGGGGGAGCCCTGTTTTCACGCCCGATAATCGGCCGCAGGCTCTGGGTTTGGAGGCTGAGAGGCGGAACCTTGTAGACCTGGGTCTTCCCCCGGCGGTGGTGGAGACCATTCAGGGGGCGAGGGCGCCGTCCACTGTGAGGGCCTACGCCACGAGGTGGAGGCTCTTCAGCGACTGGTGCGGTTCTCGCTCCTGGGATCCCAGGCGTTGCCCGCTGGAGGGGGTCCTGGGATTCCTACAGGAGCTTTTTGACAAAGGGAGGGCTGTCGCCACCTTGGTGGTGTTCGCGGCAGCCATTACCTCGGGTCACGACGGATTCGGGGGGTTCACGGCCCGCTCTCATCCGTTGGAGGAGGCCCCCGCTCCAGAGAACGCCCCCGGTTTGGGACCTCAGGGTGGTCCTTAGGGGGCTGTCGGGTCCGCCTTTTGACGGCGGCGGAGGCGAGTCCCGAGTGTGTCGCTTTTAAGACGGCCCTCTTGCTGGCGTTGGCGTCTGCTAAGAGGGCGGGCGACTTGTGTGCGCTCTCCATCCATGCGTCTTGCCTGTCCTTTGGAGAGGGCGACGGCATGGTGGAATTGTGGCCCAATCCGGCTTTTCTCCCCAAGGTCATCACGTCGGCCTTTAGGTCGAGAGTCATCAGGATTAGGGCATTCTATCCGCCGCCGCATGCCTTCCCCGAGGAGGAGCGGCGGCACCTTCTGTGTCTTGTCAGAATGCTTAGGCATTACCTGGCCATGACGTCTTCATTCAGGTTGGGTGATCAGCTGTTTGTGTGTCTGGGCCCCAAGAACAGGGGCGCCCCGCTGTCGGCTCAGCGGCTGGCGCACTGGGTCGCCACGGCGGTGCGGCGGGCGTATCAGGCGCAGGGTCTGGCCCCCCCGGTGGGCTTCACGTCACATTCCACGCGTGGGATGGCGGCCTCTACGGCCCTCCTCAGGGGGGCGTCGGTCGAGGACGTCTGCCGTGCGGCTTCTTGGGCGTCGTCCTCTTCTTTCGTCCGGTCTTATCTTTTGGATGTGTCGGACCGGTCGGTGGCCCATTCCGTGCTGAGTGCAGCGGACTGAGTTAGGTCCCTCCTCTGAGGGGGGCCTTCGGTTGACTTTCCGCCCTGGTTCAGGAGCTCTTGGGAGAGGCGTCCTACAGGTGCGGTACTTATTTGTGTGCTTTGGTCAGTCAGGTAGTCCACGTCAGGAGCTCTTGGGAGAGGCGTCCTGGGACTACGGGTGACCTACGGTCTGTGTTACGTGGGGGTATCCTTGGGAGGAGTGGCCCTGTAACACGCAATTGCTTCTTCTGCCCTGAGTCCTCTCACTTTGTGAGGGTCTTGCTCGGGCGGAGCTCCAATCACTCTTCGCTGGCCTGCTGGGAGTACATGTTCCTACGGCCTCCGCGTTGTGTCCCACTAGCGAAGTCCTAAGGGACGTAGCACCATGACGTAGAATTAATAGTTACCTAATGTAACTTAAGTTCTACGAATAGGTGCGTAGTCCCTTAGCTACGAGCCCATCAGGCCAGCCCGGCTTGGCAGAGTTCAAGAGGGGGTGCGGCCTTGTGCAGGGGCCTTTATAGATGAGGGTCGCTGGTGATTGGAGCAAATTATTTTGATCTCTCTGGCGTGTGACCTGGGGGTCACGAGTGATATCCCACTAGCGAAGTCCTAAGGGACTACGCACCTATTCGTAGAACTTAAGTTACATTAGGTAACTATTAAATACCAGATGTTTGGGTGAAAAACAAAGCTAAAAGTTCGCTTAAAGTGAAAGAACAGTCTCTGTGCTCTTTTTTTTGTTTTTTTCGCTACCGATAAATGCACATTTTTTCTGCAGAATGGATTATACTTTGGGAAATACAATTGGATATCATTTTTAAATGGACTGTTCCAGAGAGACCGGGAGGAGAGCTGATTTATTTATGCAGCACAAGCCCAAAGGTAAAACACTTTTTCGGAATTGATTTATTTTGTGCCCACATTATGTGTTATATCTTTTGAATGCAAAGTCTGATGTAGTTTACATAGTATAAGTTGTAGTATATAAATGTAGATAACAAAATAAGCTTTAAAATGATACACAGCTATTGGGGTTTTGGTGTTCAAAATGCATCTCCTATTGCCAGCAGAACATTTTAAAAATAAAAATTGGGTTAACCACATTGATTAGGGGCCAAGGCTTCATCAAATGTAAATGCTAAGAATGTAAACATGTTGGTTTTAAAGGAACATGGTAAGCTGTAAAACTAACATTGAAGCTAGCGTTAACTAAACATCGCTGAAAAAAATGTTTCTAGAGACGGACAAGAAACATCTTCTTATGAACATATTTTATGGAATTAATAATTCTTACACATTCATTTACATCCAAAATGATAAAATATAGTTATATACCTGATTTTGAGCCACGTTGATAGAGTTGCTGCCCTCTGCCATGTTTTAGAGTTGCGGCAATGAAGTTGATCAACTCTGCGCAGGCTCGATTGTTTATGTCTGTGAGCAGTGACGTAATATTGACCGTTTGCTGACTGCTGAAATTCGTATTCTCAAAGAAGAAAATGCAAGCAGATTAAAAAAAACGTATTCACAATTACAAAATTCCATGTCTTTTGAGTTTGTATTATCTTAATTATGAATTAATAAAACATTTTTATGCACAAATACCGATAAATATGCACAATTTTTTTTATACATGCACGTCTTTATTGACAGTAACCTTGCTCCATACTACAGCCACACTTACCTTGGAGCCTGACTCAAATGTATGTGCTTTTATATTGCATGCAATGTAACTCAAAGTGCTTTCCCTAAACAGCCTTTGCGTTTGAGTTTACGCACGCACCCATCACGTTGTGGTGCGCTAACGCGTCCGTCACAGACCGCCACCCCTTGCATTCACCATTGTGAAAGCAATAGGCCCTTACCCCGTTCGGAGCTCGGGCCTAAAAAAACCCATTCTGGTTCGGCTCCAAAATATGAAGAAATTGAAACCGGAGCAAGAGGAATGTTTTGCTGGCACAGATTTTGTGGCTCTACTCCCCACGGGCTCCGTTAGTGGAAAAGGAGATTGCTAGGCTAAATGCCTCACTCACTCGGTCGCTTTACATATACGTCATGGTAAACTCAGATCCAATAGTTTCAATATGCAAATGGGGTTAACCCCTCCTACCTTAGTACGAAAGGAAATTAGTACAATGGTGTGGTAAGACCAGGCTAGTTTAAATGTTATGTGTTGAAACTTGGTAATCTAAGACAATTAGATTACCAAGAATTTACAGTTACATTTTTGTACATTTACAAACCATTATCTACCAGTGTTTCTCCCAAACCAGGAGTCTCAGTCCCAGTTTCCACTTTTCTCTGATCAGATGAAAGCCTTGTGACACTTTCAAATATCAAATACTGTATTTTGGCAATTGTAATCACACATTAAAAAAAATGCAATCACACATCTTTGTGTAAGTTCTCAGAATCACACATCGTGTTACTTTGAGCATTTGATTTTCACACAGGCTCAACTGCAGCAGTACAAGTTATTTTTTCTGCAGCACAATTAAACGCACCATGTTTCGTGCTTTTGACTCACGCAACAAAACCCAAACAAATCAAAGAAAAATGTGCAGAGGGACTGTACTGAACCGCAATGATCAAAATGAGGGAGTGGCCTATGTATGTCCAAAAACATACGTTTCTAATATAAGCATGGGGTTTCCCAGTGCTCTCAAATACATCTGATGGCCTTGTCTCAGTAGTGTCCATTTTCTGTGGTTACATGCAGCAGAAACACAATAGAAATGGTTCCATCCATATATCATAAAGGGGCAGAATGTAATTTACTTTTAGTGGTCTAATACATTTACAATCACACCTTTGTCGCTGCCTGTGAGACAAAGTTCCTAAGCACTGATTACTGATGCAATCCACCTGTTAGGGTATAGAAATGGTACAAACTCTGGATTAATTTAAACATATGTGTGGTGTGTTTTTTGTTTGTGAATGTTGTTATAAATTAGAACCACCCAAAAATGAAAAACTGGCAACTGAAATGAGAGACTCATTCTGCTCTTTGATTTGAAACTGCTTGAAAAATGTAAACATATTATTGTGGAACTCATACCCATTGTTTTCTGGGTGATTCTCTGTAACGGGTGCCTTTTGGGTCCTCAGAATTTTGAAAAATGACCAAACATTATTGCATTTCTGAACATTGCATCTGACCAAGGAGTATTTGAACCTCTGGTAAAATACTGTTTCCCACCTTAGACATGGAATACCAAATATTACAAGGAATTTCCCATTCATTTTGTTACGGGGTTGAAGATTCTAGCTAAAAGTAGCCATATCTCCCATGTTAGTACCACATGGCATTTGGAAATTATGAAATTGATATACTTTTCCACACAGTTGTCTGATTCTTCCCCAACAATATCTAAATATCGTTTTTCTCTGTAACAGAGTTGAAAGGTCAATCTCACAGCAACGAACATTAAATACGGTTAATAATGTATGCCAATAATTACTTCTCTTCACAGCATGACCTTGAAAAGACTTGAGTAAGTAACTTTGTGAAGGTTGCGTATGTTGGACTGAACAAATAATTTCAAAAAGGGTGGAAAATGCCACGCCGTTACGGGGTTGAACCAACTTGGGGGACATGATTACAAAGAACCATTTCATGAAAAAAAAACATGAATTCTTTTCAGTTTTCTTTTATTATAGTTAGAGCAGACAGGTATATGATTATATTAGTAGAAAAAATGGGGTTAATGGCAATTCCTATATGTTTTAGATTGAATGAAAAAGTAACTTTGGTCACTGGGGACATGCATTTTCCTCTGCCATCAGATATTCAGCGACTCATAAAAATGTGAATAATGTATTTTTTTCAAATATTTTCTTGTGTTCTATGCAAATACACATGTTTCTTTCTGTTTCTCGGTTAAAATTCATATTATTGGTAAATTTATTTTTTAATCTTTGCGTTAAACCTATGGGACACAAAAGGCACTGGTTACAGAGAAGGACCCATCTACTATTTGGGACATACTGTATGTGTTAACCTCTTTACACCCACCGGCGCGCCGGCGGGCGATTTTTATTTTAAAAATGTTCTGGTGGCAATAGCAGATGCATTTTGAACACCAAACCCCAAAAGTTGTATATCATTTTAAAGCTTATTTTCTTATCTACATTTATATACAAGTGTAAAGGGTAAAGTTTCTTACCTTTGGGTTTGTGCTGCATAAATAAATCAGCTCTCCTCCCGGCTTCCTATAGCTCTTTCACTCCCTAATAGTCGAAGGAAAAAGAATATCCACTTGTATTTCCCAAAGAATAATCCATTCTGCAGAAATAATCCAAAAATGTGCATTTATCTTTAGCGAATAAAACGGAAAAAAGAGCACAAAGGCTGTTCTTTCACTGTTTACGGACTTTTAGCTTTGTTTTTCACCCATAAACATAGTATCCACGTGTTCAGCTACTCCTTAGCTTTAAAATGACACCTTCCATGAAGAGATAGGAGCTATTTTGGGTCCGCAACTTCCGTGAGTAATACAAGCAGCTGCGTTTTGCGCATGGGGTCACTTCACATTTGTTTTCATGTCACTCCCGTATTCGTCCCGGAAACCGGATTTAATAAAAAGTTTAATATGTCCTTAAGTGGTGACTGGTTAAGTTTAGGCGTCTGATTAAGATGGTTAAGTTTAGGGTTAAGGCTGGGTTGGGGTTATTTTATGGGAATGGCTGGTTAAGTTTAGGCATGAATAGGTAGTTTTTTATATTTACTTCCGCTTCCGTCCAGATTCTGTGACGTAATCTACTGCTGCGTATGCTCATTGGATCAAACTGAACTTCCGGACAAATCCGTTTCCGGGACGAATACGGGAGTGACAGTCATTCGACTGCTTTGCATCAACTTCCTGGCCGAAAGATTGTTATGTCCGTGTAGCCAATGAGGAAAGCTTTCTTGCAAGGGGTGGGACAACGGTGTTCAGTCTTAATATGTGTTCGTAGAAGTGTGCACAATGGCAGTCAAAAGACGCTCTTAAAGCCGCAATGATTTTACACAAAAATTTGTTTTACTTTGACATTTTTTTAGAAATAAATCACATAGATTAGTAACTTATAAGTACCAATAATAAAAAATATGGTTTTTATGATGATGAAATGTCAGTAAATCATTTTGGCACAATTTGTGCCAAATTCGTTCCGAATGGCACTACTTGATGAAAAGGAGAAACTGCATAAAAACTGTAAAACTTAGAAGTCTGAAACATTAGACAGTTGTTGTCAACAACACAATTACCATAGAGTTTGAATATTGTGAACTTACAATTAAGTATACCTTTTTTAGGGCCTTTAGAAATTGTAAATTTTTTCCCAAACTTCAAAGGAAGTGAAATAGGAATGACAAACATTATTTTAGTGTATATTTACATAAACTAGGAGGCTCTAGCAAGGGATACAGGGGGCTCTAGCAATGCATCACACAAGCATGTGACATGTAAGATGTATTTTTTAAAAAGCAAAGACATTTGGGTATGCCAAACTTGTTTGCACATTTTCAGGCTTTTTAAACAAACAGTATATTTGGAGGCAATACTGCAAAATTCACCAGTTAAATGCCACTCTGCATAATTTTATAATTATATAAGCAGTATTTCCTCTTTCATGCTGACCATCTCTTATTCCATGCGACATTCTTATCCATATGCTGTATCCAGATTTTTTTTATATTATTTACACACAAAAACATTAAATACCAAGGAAATCTGAAGCTCATGTTTAAGGGCCAAATGAACACAAAACATGCAATAATACAAGACTTAGCTCAAAGGTTTTGATATAATGAGCGTAATGGGAACCCCGGTGTGAACAGTATGTATGAACAGTGTGGGCGGAGGAGGAGCCCGGAGATTCCCTTTGGATAACCTGTGAAGCAGACGTTACAGGTGAATGAGAGACCATGATTACATGAGTCAGCTGCAGAGGGCCAACAAAGGCTGAAGGAGGTGCCGGAACGTGCAATTATCTTTTATATCCACATTTATGTAACTGTGCTGTTTCAATAGGCTCCTACTGAGATGAGAAAAAAAACCTTTCACTTTTCTGTAGGATATACAGAAACAACATAAGTAATTAATAAATAATAATATCACAAATATTAATATATATATATAATATATATATATATATATATATATATATATATATATATATATATATATATATATAATGATATTTAAAAAAACAACAGATTTAAGATAAACATTTTCAAGAGCACTTGGGTCACTGCCCTCAGGCGGCTGTTTATCACGCTGTTACATAAGGATCGGATGCACGGAATACATCACATCCTCCATAGCTTCAGGATTGCTAGCAAAATACAGCCTCCGAATTTTTTTAGCTGAGTTGATGCTATCACATGCCTTGTATCTGCCAAACACCGCCAACCACACCAGCCACATTGATGTCTACTCTGGAATGTGGCCTGCATTCTGGGATAGTGCCCTTTAGTCCCCCTGAAGGCACTTGTTAATTTCCATTTGGGGCAGTATTATTTGGATAAACGTTGCTGCACGTAGGGCCATCAATGAACAGGCTCCGCCTTCTTTGGCTAAAATCAGTCAACAGCAAGTCCCGGTTCTGGAAGGTCATTAAGGATGTGGCTAGTAATTGTTCATGAATTGCCTCAAATACATCAGTATTAATATGACTTAGGCCGCTGTATGTTTTGAATGTAAGTAGGTGATCCTTCGACGTTCTTATTTGGGTTTGATTGGAAAATTTGCGGAAGTTATTTGGATGTTTTCAAATCCTGATGCAATTTCAATCAACCAATTTGTTATCATCGTTGGTATTCCCTCTAGGAATCCTAGTGCATCACTATAACTGGTCTTCCCTCCTCTGGTCTAGCCTCTGTGCCCTTCTTGATCTGGTTTTTACTCTAATGATTTGTTTTCTAAATCTCTGGGCTTCTCTTGTATCCACTGGAGATATTTCAATTGGTATAAGTTAATTAGATCAACTCACACAGCCATCCCACAGAGGGGGTAGATATCCACTTAAAGACATTTGCCACCACAATACCACCACTACATCGCCTCTGGCTACTGTCAACTTGTGTCCATCTTAATTTTTCTGTGAAATTCCTCATAGCCTAATGCTAATGGATCTATTACATGTCCTAGCTCTTTTTTTTTCCCCTTTCCTTTTTCTCCTCTAAGATGGACCTTCTGATGACGCAGGTGTATTCACCTCTTACTTGTGAAATTATAAATTGGTGGTGTAGCATTTGTGGCCGTTACCGGATATATTTATCCATATAGTGAACAGTTAGTTATAGGTTATCTCTCATCTTAATCTCTACTAAACGATTATGATTTTCCCTATCTACTACAGTCGTACTGCGCATTTTACATAGGCCTTGGTCCCATACAAGCAATACATTGACTTAGTTGTGTAGCTTTGCAGCTTGCTCATCTTAAATAGCCAATTATTTTTTGTAGCTGTTATTCCTTTACTCCATTCTGAAAACACATCGCGGTAAGAGAGTTGCATTATATACCATTACTAGATTTGGTGTTCCCTCATGCCTACGTTAAGCCGCCCCCCCTTCTCTTGTGACACTGACTGGATCTTCACATATAGAAATTAATGCCCAAGGTTGTCTTCTCCTGGCACATATCCCATAACCAGAAATCCCAACAAAACCATAGAGGTTTCTTCCCTGATCTGTCTCTTGGGTCCAATGCTCACCTCGTCAAGTCCACTGTAATTGTACAGACATGTACACTTCCCTGCATACTCCCCTTGTCATGAAAATTATTTTGAATGGGTGTACTTGCAAACTCTGTAGTTGGTGTTGTGTCCAATCTAATCCGATATATGCCACCTTAGTCCCCACATGATTACTCTCCCATGTCATTTGTCATGGTACCATTCATAATCTGAATTTTCTGCTCCCACTTTTTTCCCCTTTGTTTACTAATGCCCTATAAAAGTACCTGAATGCCATATGTTTGTCTCCCCTTTGCCTTACACAATTGCACCCCAATTAGGTAATGTCGCTTTTGCACATGCGCCCAGTATCAATTCCCTTTTTGGGTCTTATTTTATACCCTGTCCCCTTTAGGTTGAATTTTGCGGTCTCTAATTGTGTTTTGCCGGGAAAATGTATGAATAAGAATCAGAAATGGAGGAATTGACACCAAGAGTTTTTCTCTCCGTACCATAGACACGGGTTGTTTTGCATACCCCTGGCCTAACTCTGTTTCCCAGGACCCACAAAAAAAGCCAGCTATAAATCCCTTATACCTCCACCATACTCTCCCACTCTCGTGGCCTCAACCCTAAGAATGTCCATGTCCTGATCATGTTTGAGAGGACCTGCATGGTGAACACCTCAATTCGTAAAGTCTATCCCAGCATACCAGATTAGGATTTCAGCTTTGATTTGCTCAATTGCTCATCTAGATAGTTGAATCTGGACATGAAATTTTTTTTTTTTTTTTTTTTTTTTTTAGATACGCAATCAATAATTATAAAAAGATTATTAATAATCAATCAATAAAAAATAACATATAATCGATCATAAGTATATAAAGAATATAATAATCAACTCAATAACAAAGAATAATAATCATTCTTCCCCCTGTTTTATCTCAATCCTGTATAAATTAATCATCCTGATAGGCCAATTTGTCACCCCCCACCATTATTCACTTATTCGATTCCAAACCACGTCATTAAATGCTCAGTCCCCTTGATCAGGCCCAATCCATAAAGTCAGAAGAAATTGCCAAATTCTTCAATAACCTGAAGTCCATCGAAATCAATTTCAAACGCCCTGAATCCCAAAACGAAAATGGCATATCCTGATAACAACATCCTGAAACCACATCGCCCTACCTTCATCAACCCAATCTCCAATGTCCAGGAGCCCCAAAACCCTGTCCTCCATCCATCTCCAATGGTCAAAATCCTGATATCCAGACTCCTAACCTCAGGGGCCATAACCTCAACAACCCAATCTCCAAAGTCGGGAAGTCCAGACCCAAAGTCCAAAGCCTCACTCCCTACAGTTCCAGAAGGGCTCTCATACTATTGTCATCACTAGTCCCTATGCCCAACAGACACTTGCATCACAGGGCTATCTGGAGGACTCTATAGTGCATTATAGGGTTGTTCCGCCCTCCCGAGAACGTCCCCATGTTCCTAACTAATAGAGTCAGACACTTCCCTCTCGTCCCCCCTGTCGGCCCTCCTTTTCTGATGTCGTAGTGATATCTCTCATTACATCAAGCAGGGAGCTTTCCGGTGCACTAGTGGGCCTATGTGTGATATGTGCACAAAGATGACTCTGTAGTTTTTTGTGATCGTCTAATACTATTTCAAAGTATACCGTATAGTATGGAGATTTTAAATGGGCCTTATCCCAAGTAGCTGATCCCAACAATGTTTCTGGTTATTCACAATAAATGTAGCCTCACATAGTTGAGCCATTGTCTGGTTCTTAAAATGCGAGCCGTTATCAGATCTGATAACTCTCGCCGGGCCGTACCTTGGAAAGATCTCTGTCAAGAATACTTTGGCTACTGATTCTGCATTTGCTTTTGCCAAAGGAAAAGCTTCAGGCCATCGTGTGAGTGGGTCAATCATTGTGAGCACGTATCTACACCCATCCGCTTTCTTATCAGCAGTCATGTTGATGAAATCAATTACGATTTCTGCCATGGGCCATGGAGGCACTGGGTATGCTCCTATGCCTGCCTTCACAGCCCTTGCCTTAGAGAGCCCTTGACATATGTCACATGAGTCACATAGATGCTGGATGGTTGGTAGCATAAAAGGATGGAACATGTGCCGTCTTAGTTCTGAAAAAAGTTTTGAGCACTTTATGTGTGTTTCCTCATGCTTACTTTGAATGATCTGTAGTAGTTTTTTAGTAGTCACGCACGGTTTACCAAATGTATCATAGAATACTCCTTCACTGTTTTTAATGGCCCCTGCAGTTTTCCATGCTGTCACATCATACAGTGAGGGATTTTCTTGCAATATGTGTGGACTGTTCTCTTCCCTTTCTTCCACTGGTGCCTCTGTTCCCTCAGGATTGTCTTCAATAACTGCCTGCAGAGCCGTACCTATCCTGTCATACCCAGCTGTCATTTTAGCAACTTTATCAGCAAACTCATTGCCCTTTGCCACGAAGTCTCTGGCTCGAGTATGTGCTCTGCACTTGACCAATGCAGTTTTGTGACGTACATTCTTGATTTGGTCTGCCACCTTCTGCCATAATTCCAAATGTGTAGGTCTCAATTTTTTGTTGTGATGAAATTGTCATGCAATACCCAGATTGGCAAGTGTAAATGCACTGTAGAATGCACATACTCAGAGTCAGTATATATTGTGATAGGTCCTTCTGGCCTGTTCTCCAAAGCCAGGCTAAATGCTTCTAATTCTGCATACTGAGCTGACTTCCCTGCCAGCGCCTCTGCCTTCAGTATGTTAAAATCAGGATTGGTAACAGGTGATGTTTCCCTGTCATGGATGACTGCTGCTGCGCTTGCAACCAATGCTCCAGTTTTGTCTCTATGCGAGTGTCCATCTATAAAAATAGCATGTGACCCCTCAATCTCTGACCTGCCCAACTTTTTGATCAAGTTTGTTTCTTCACTATGTTGGACCTCACACTGGTGAACTGGGCCTGAGATAGTAAATGGTAATATTGGAGAGTCTGTTGGTTCAAATGTAACTTACATATTTACGAGTAACAGATGAATCTTTTGAGACATTGAATTTGTCAATGCAAATGTGTTCCCCTTCAAAGCTGCATACATGTTATGTGGCGTTCTCACTATCACCTCTGAGTCCAAGATTATGTGTGATGTGGAAACCAGTGAGTTCTTAAGGGCCATTACATAACGTGCACATGAGAAGTGGTGTGCTTCTGATCCTCTGAGATTGGAGCTGAATATGTACAATATTTTGGGTGCATCTGCTATTTTCTGAAACAACACTGCACAATAATAATCTCCAGTCATTGTGATTTCCATCATAATTGGGTATTTCCTATCAACGCAGTGTAAAGTCTGCACCATTGATAGTTTTTCTTTGATTGATTGAAATGCCTGTGCTTGCTCCTCAGTCCATGTCAAGATCCCTCATAATCTGTGTAGCCTACATCAATCAACATTTTCTGCAAGGGCTTCATCATGTAGGAGAAGTTGAAAATATATTTCCTGATATAGCTTGCCGTATTTATGAAGGACATCATTTCTCTCACTGTTTTTGGTTTGGGAAACTCTGATAGTTTGATCAGTCTTGACTGGTCACACATGACTCCTTCTGAAGTGAGATAAGTCTTTAGAAAAGATACTCTCTGTCTTACAAATGCACACTTGTCATAATCAATTTTGAATCCCTTTTCTGCCACTACTCTAAGGACTTTCATAGTGATTTCTGTACATGCCTCTTCAGATACTCCTGAGATTAGAATATCATCTACATAGGCCAGAACAAAGTTTTTGTCTGGGTCAATGTCAATCTCAGAGAGCACGTCCTGGATCAATTTGTTAAAGATCCCAGGTGCAGCGCAGTGACCCTGTGGTAAACGCGTATACACATACTTCTTCCCCTCAACTGTGAATGCCAGATACTTCCAGCACTCAGGATGCAATGGGATGCAGAAGTATGCGTTACATAAATCAATGGTGGTAAACCATTTATGAGACGCTGGTAAGAATGCCATTGCTCTGTGTGGGTCAGGTGTGTCCAATAGTTTGTCTTGTGATCTCTCATTTAATTTCCTGAAGTCATTCACTAGTCTGCAGTATGGTTTTCCTGCCTTGTCTACTGCCAACATTGGAATATTGTATGGCGTATACTCTGGCGCTTCAACAATGATTCCTGCCTTCACCAATTCTGAGACTGTGTACTTCAATTTGTCCTGGAGTCCTGCTTTAATGGGATACTGCTTCTGGTAACACACTTGGTCATCAAACAGTAGTTTTATTGGCAGGATTCCTTCTGCTTTCCCGATGTCAAATGCATGTTTTGTCCATAGCCTCTCAGGTAAAGTGTGTTTCTGCTCTTCAAATAGGTTTGAATTGGTATTTTCCCTGCCATGTGTCCTTGTTCTCTGTACTTCCTGCATAGTGGCTTTATATTCAATTGGGTCATTGAATTTGATCACATAACCTCCTGTGGTTTCACTATGCAGTACAATGTATTGTAATTGTCCCTGTTGCACACACATTGGTTTTAAATTACTGGCCAATATCAGTGCACACATTGGACCTAAGTTCTTGGCCTCTGCTTTGGACTCAATCATCATTGTTACATGTGGTGTGGATTTGTCAACCCTAAATATTGGGAGTGTGTCTGTGTTTGAATTTGTGTTAGCAAACGCCACCCCATGTTCTCCCACCACTACGCAATTCAGCTTTTGTGTCACTTTAGGATCTTCTATTCCCTGTGTCTGGCATGCACTAGTCTTGTACATTTCCCACTCAATCAGATAGTTGTCATATGATTGTTGATCTTCTGGATGCCTGAAATATGCCTGTGTACAGTGTACGACATCTACTGGAGACCGCAAGTCCTTGCATCTCTCAGTAATCCATGGCAAAAATGGCTTAACTAGTTCATGCAATGTGTCATTGGATTCTTCACTACCCTCTAGCCAAAAAACTGTGGCTATGTTATCGTCAATTTTTGGTGTTTTAAGTTTTTGTTCCTGCTGGAGCAACAGTTCAGTTTCGAGGCCACAATCCTGTATTAACATGCCCAACTCATTTGACACTTCAATTTCATTCTGGAAAGAAATATCCAATTTCAAAAGTTTTATCAAATCCCTTCCCATTAGGTTGTGGGGACAGTTTGGGGCTATTAGAAATTCATGTTGGAAAGTCTGCTTTACTCCTGATTTATAGGTAACTGTGCAGTCTAGAGGTTTTGAGTAAAAACTCTTGTAGCCAAACCATTAAATCCAGATACGATTTTCCACTTTTGAGAGGGCTCTAGACTGCATTTTAATGAACTAAATGTTGCTCCAGTGTCTACCAACAGTTTCTGAGGCTGTCCCTCAATTGTTATTGTGATAAATTTTGGAGCCACGTTAATGCATCCCTCTCTATCTGGACCACGGCATCTTCATTTCGGTAATAAACTGAGTTGATGAGCAGCGACCTCTGGTCTTGACTCTGTCATCTGGTGAGTGGTCATATACTGTGGCTGTGGTTGGCCCAAGACCATTGGCTGTTGTGGTTGTACCTGTTGAGGTGCCTGATACATCTGGTGTATTTGTGGTTGCTGGTATGGCTGTTGCGGTTGTGCCTGGTGCACTTGTGGTTGTTGGTATGGCTGTTGTGGTTGTGCCTGGTACACTTGTGGTTGTTGGTATGTTTGAAATGGAAACTGCTGCTGACCTCCTTGACCCTGCATGTGTTGCATTCCTCCCGTTCTGCAGTTTCTTGCTATATGTCCGTACCGTCCACACCTGTAACACTTCATGTTTGATAAATCTCTGTCCTGTCTAAATTGTCCACCACCTCTACCTCTGCTATTCCTGGGGAATGTCTGGAACCTCTGTCCTTGATTTCCATAGGGCATGTATCCATTCATTTGCCATTCATAATCTGGTTGCTGCTGTATTTGTCCAGTCTGTATAATCTGCTGTGGTTGCATCACCTGTGTCTGCGTCTGAGGCTGCAGTGGACTTGGATTACCACTAAACAACATTTCTGCTTTCTCCACTTTTTCTGGCTTTGGTTCAGATTTTTTAATCTCTTTAACTAATTCCTTAATCAGTGACAAACTATCATCAGTTTTGGGGCTGTTTTTCTTCCGAAGTAGCTTTTTAATAGTACAATATGACCTAACAAAAGCTGGCGAGTCAGTATCCAAATTCAGAATGTGTTTTTCTTTTTCAGCTGTCGGTAGCTCCCTGAGCATCCGCTGATAGAACATTTTTTTGATCAAATCATAGGTTGGGGTGGACTCTCTTGGATACAATGCATCAAACTCCTTATTTAATCTATGCTTCATGGCCTCGGCTGTCTCTCCATCTTGCACTTCTAGATTTATGGTTTCCATAGCATTCATGGGCACAGGAAATAACGTTTCCATTTTTTCCATCACAGCTGAATACCATGCTTCCACTGAACAGCTGTTTGTGGCTCGAACTGCAACATTTTCAAATCCTGGCGACATGATTGGAAGGTGGACACCGAGGACGGTAGTGAGATCATTTAGGGTTAAATTTTGAGCAGGATAGTGTTCCAGGATTGACAACAAACATGCTCTGCCCCCATACTGCCTTGGGTCTTTCATTCTCAATTTTATAGAGTCAATTTCAGTTATAGTGAGCGGTTTACATGTCCTGATCTCTCTGCCGGACCTAGATGTCGATACCACAATTGGACACATCGACACATCTTCTCCTTGTCTGCGCCTAGCTTTCCTCTTGTTCTGTCGCCTTTCCTGTTGATAATAAATTTCCCCACTCGTACCGTCGTCATCTGAGTGTTCAGCTGTTACAAACGCATCTGAGCCGGTCATCAATAAATCTTCGTCTGACGAGCTTGATTCTGCATCTATAGTCTGATTAGATCGAGTAAAATAACGATGCTGTCTTTCTTTCCTAACTGTAATCGGCTTCTGAAAGCTGATTCTTAAATCTGTCTTCTTCCTCGTCCCTGAGTGCTGGTCCACTTCTTTCTGGGCCTCTCTGTCTGCGCCTCCCTCGCACCTCTGGGCTGTCACTCCTCCCGCCCTCTGCTCTCGCAGCTCTGCTCCCTTCTCTGCCTGAGAAGTAATTTCGTCAAATTTGGGACTAGAATTACTAATAAAGTTTTTTCCATTAAAACCATTTGCAAATGAATTTCCCCTAGTCCTTGGGGTATACTGCAAGTGAGATGGGCCTTCCTGAATCGTGTGGTTTTTAAGCTCACTTTCCAGTCTTGTCAATGTGTCATTGAATTGTCTTTCAGCCACTTGCGCCACAATTTCTCCAACCTGATCAATGTGTTTCTGAAGCTGGGTAGTCTGAGCCGTAACCTCTCGTACCTGTCTGAGCGCCTCTTGGGAGTGTTTTTGGTCCAGACTCTCCTCGTTTGTGCTAGTCACGGTACATTTGATTGGCTCTTCAAATGTAATCAATGGAGCCATTGTTACAGAGTCTTTACTTTTCACTAATTCTGTTAAATCTGGATACACTGGAGCATACGGTGGAGGGGAAGAATCAGGAGCTGTACTTTGCAATTTGGCAGCAGTCATCCATTTTTCATTTAGTTTGATCATCATTGCGATCAGTGTAACCTCATCTGTCAACTTTTGAATTTTCTTATTTTCTAACGGCTTCTCTCTTTGCATTTGAGAACGTTTCTCCAAAACTAATTCTCTTAGTTGTTTCATTAACCCTTCACTTGGGGGTGAATCTGACTTAGCTAAAATACCATCTTTCTTTTTTGATTTCAACCATGTTCTCATGCTCCTTGTTGTTGTATTTTTAATCTCTGTTGTCCCCTCTAAATACTGTATAATCCCCTTTATCCACTCATCTAATGTTACAGATGCCATGTTTTCTACCGTCTAGATTACAAGCCTTGTGTTATCAATATCAATGTAAAGAATCAGCAATTGGGTGCGTAATCTTAGGGCGTCAGATCGTGGTATCTCCCCGTTCGACCACAAATGTGGTGGGGAAATGTACGCACGAATCGTGACCCCGTCCTACGCGACCCAAATTACTGCGTTCACTGTGACCGTGGTGCAATGGTCACTTCCACAGAAAACATCAATCACTCATTCACACCAAGAGAAAAATTAAAAGTGAGAAAAGTTAGACACTTTCCCTGTCCTCTCCCTCTCGTCAATTAATTAAAACACACAGTTTTCTCCTTTAACTATTAAATCACTGAGATAGCACACAGTTCACTCCTTTAACTCATAACTCACTTAGATCCTCACACAGTTCTCCTTTTAGGTTGACTATCCATCACTGAGATAAAACACACAGTTTTTCTCCTTTTCTTAAGTCACTTAAACTTGAATACTAATATCCCAATAAATATAAAATACTTGCAAGCAAATCCTTCAATATTCACCCTACTTTTGTTTGTTTTTTTTTTTTATTTTTAGGTCTCAGGTCAGGTCAAAAGGAAAGATTAATTAGTTGGTAACAATTCTTACCGTTTTACTTTGGCGCCAAATTAATCTTTTCTTTGACCGGTCCTAGTGTCTCCTGTCGAATCCTGTTCGAGCGACGCCAAGTTCTGCAGTAATTTGTCAGAATTCCCCCGCCCCAGAAGCTGCAGACAGGCCGCACAGCCCGTTTCGTTCTGCAGGCCCTTTTAGTTCAACAAGAGACAAAAACCAATGTTAAAACAGTAAATAGAAATGACAGATACCAAACCTGATTTCAAAAGGTTATATTGAAGATTTGCAAGCAATATTACAATATTAACGGTCTGCGAACACAAGTCTCGCTTCGCGTCCAAGATAAGGAGTGGCCTCGGGGACGTCTCACTGCTCCTTGTCAGAAGAAAAAGCAAAAAGTTCCCGTGACCACTTCTGCACATCCCTTTATACTATACATCCAAGGTCAAATGACATCACAACTGTATGGACTCCACGACTCCTTCTGGCCAGCTGCCAACGTTTGCACCTGCTCTGATAACCACTCTTGTCTCCCTCCCATTTCACACAGACTAACCTTGAACTAACTGCTCTTTGAGATTTACACAAACAAGTGCTAATTTGGCAACAGAAACAATACTAAACTGATTTTAGTTTTAACTGCTGCAGGAGGTTAATATTCCAACAGTAGAGATGGGGAGACAGGTTACAAAGCAGTAATACAGACTTTAGTTGGGCTCTGAACCAGTTAGATGTCATTGGGAGGTGATCGGGGGTGAGAAATAACGGTCCGTTGAGATCTCCTTTCCGAGAGCGGAGGCGAGTGTAATACATCATGGATCTGTAGGGACAGGGAGAAGTGTCAGACCGAGCTATGACTATATTGCAAGCGCCTTTGTGTTTGGAATGCTTGAGATGAAGGTTGAAGTAGTCGGGGTAATAAGACAGGTCGGAGAAGGCAATGTCTTTGGCTGCATTAAAGGTGGCGAGGGGGTTAGTAAATTCGCTTATGCGTAGGAAGCCGTAAAAAGCGAGGAGGAAGACGCTGGACAGGAGAGCGATGGCGTACTTTGAGAGCGAGCTGGAGCTGAGTGCGGCGCAGAGCTGGTGGAGGATGGACAGTGTGATGGGGCGCCTGTGGTCCGAGGAATGCGGGGAGCAATTGTGAATGCCTTTGATGACTAGTTTGATTGACGGATCGGAAAAAAGAGAGGAGAAAGCAGGGTTGTGACAGCGGGCCTGGAATTGTATCCCGGCGAGTAGGGCGCGAATGTATGTGATTTTATAATGGAGGTTATCCGCGCAGTGAACTATGAAGGCGCAGACGGTGACAGCAGAGGGCGGAATGAGAGGAATGCAGTGGGCGTGACAGAAGCTGGAGTAGACTTTCCGAGCGAAGCTGTAGGATTTCAGTGTGGAAGGTGAGAGGCCCCTCTTCATGTAGGATGCAGCGGAGGAGATGAGGAGGTGAAGAGACGGAGGGATTAGTCCAGGGCGAGGGATTCCATGCAGGGGATCTGGCATGGCGATGGGTTGGCAGAAGGGCAGAGGCGTCGGAATTCCTGGAATTTGAAACGAGAGAGAGAATCAGCGAGACAATTAAGGTGACCAGGGACGTGACGAGCAGTGATAATAAAATTGTTCAGGACTGAGAGCCATGTGATACGTCTAAGAAAAGTCATGATTTGGGGAGAGGATGAACGACCTCTGTTGATTATTTCGACGACGTCGAGGTTGTCGCACATCACGGAAATCCTTTTCCTCTGCCACGTATGGCTCCACAGCGCGCAGGCTACGGTCACGGGATATATCTCGTGGAGCGCGGAGGAGATGATTTGAGGGAAGGCGTCGGGCCAGGGCCCGGCGAACCACTGGTCCTGAAAGAATCCCCCAAAACCCACGGACGGGGCTGCGTCCGTGAAGAACCGCAGGTCGTCCGAGGATAGGACGACGTCGCTGTAGAAAAAGGAGACGCCATTCCAGCGGCTCAGCAGGCGAGACCAGAACACCAGGTTGGAGCGGCACCCCGCGTCCAGGCAGACCGCGTCGTTGAGGGAGGAGACGGAGCCGGCGAGGGAGAGGAGTCTGGAGATGAAGGAGCGACCTTGAGGAATAATGCGGATGGCGTAATTAAGATGCCCGAGGAGGGAGAGCAGCTGACGCTTCGAAAGTGACAGGGATGTCCAGCGGGAGGGAGGCCTCCATGGCGCGCGTGTCGAGGCGGATCCCGAGAAACTCTAGAGCGGTGGCGGGGCCTGTGGCCTTCTCCTCGGAGAGGGGGACTCCCAGGGCGGAGAAAGCGAGCTTGAGTTTGCGGAGAGAGCTCCCGGAGCCGTCCGAGGGTGGGTCTACCACGAGAAAGTCATCGAGGAGATGCAGGACGGAGGGGAGCCGTACGTAATTTAGCAGGATCCAGCACAGCGCCTCCGCAAGATTATTAAATAAAGAGGGACTACTCCGGCAGCCAAAAGTGAGGCGCACGGCAAAGAAAAACTCTGAACGCCACTTTACTCCGAACAGGTGCCAGTGGTCTGGGTGGATGGGCAGCAGCTTGAACGCGTCCGTGATATCGGCCTTGGAGAGCCAGGAGCCGGGGCCGAAAGTCTTTATAAGCCTGATCGCATGGTCCACGGTAGCGTACTGCAGGGAGAAAGGAGCCAGAGGGATGAGACTATTGATGCTCGGGGTGGGCCCGGAGCGGGGACAGGAGAGGTCGAAAATAAGACGCTTCTTCCCAGAGTATTTACGGGTGGCGATGCCTAACGGGTTGGAACGGAACAGAGTGAAGGGGGGCCTGGAGAAAGGGCCGATGACGTAGCCCAGGGACACCTCTCGTGCCAGAAGCCGCGTAACGACCTGGGGCTCACGGGAAGCTGAGAGGAGGTTGCGGGACACGAGAGACGCCGTGGGGAGGGCCTCGACACCCACGAGAAAGCCGTGGGCCAGGCCAGACAGGAGGAACTGAACGAAAACCCGGTCGGGATGGAGCTCGAGCGCGTGGGCGAGCCCGTGCACGGAGACCGGGGTCGAGAGGTGGGCCCTGATCAGCGCCTGGAAGAAGGCCCCTCGGAGCGGCCTTGCTGGCCGCGCCGCGGACACAGAAAGCGTGGGTGGGCCTCCCTGCACACACTGCACACATGGAGATAAGAGCACGGATTAAAGGAACACACGCTCATATTGAATTTATTACATACTTGGGGGGGGCCAGCCCCGAACGCACGGGAAGTCAGCCCTAGAGGTTTGGTCTCGCCCCCACGGTGTCCGAAGGGGATGCCCGGGCAGAGGGGGGACGTGTGTCCCGAAGCGCCGCACCGGGAGCAGGAAACAGCGGGGGTGCCGCCGATGGACAGGAGCAGCACCTCGGTGTCCAGGGCCGCCCAGTCCACTCGGAAGTTTGCCTGAGTGATAAGGGCCGCGGCCTTGGCAGCGAAGGCTCTGTGGTAACGATAAAATATGCTGCCTCCGTACCGGAGGGACAGGTCCCCCATCAGGCCTAGATAGGAATCCAGCTCAGGCCTCCGCTCGGGGTACACGGAGCATATGACGTCGCGGTAGACCCCGAAGGCGACGAGGAATTCCCCAATGTTCAGCTCACGGGACAACCGGGGATCCGCAGTCTTCACGACCGCGGTGATGAGGTCCGAAGCGGCCACCTGTCGGTCGCACTCGGGAGAGGGGAGAATAAGGGAGACCAGATTGATATAGCGGCCCCAGAAGAATCTTGGAGCGGAGGCGCGGAGACACGTTGGAAAATGCGTGAATGTGAGGCCTACCAGACGCTGGAGCGGAGACAGCGGTGCCGAGGGAGAAGCCGGCCTCGTGAGAGTCCACGGGAAACGCCACCGTAGGAGAGGGCGCCGGGACAACAGCAGGAAAAGCCGCCGGGACGGCGGCGGGAGCTTGGTGCTCGACGGCACGGAGCCGCGTGGACACCGAGCCATGTTGCGCTGTAGAGAGGAGACAGCGGACAGAATAGCGTCCGTGCGCGCGCAGAGAAGAGCGCGGTCCTGGGCCGCAGTGGGGGCGTCCTCGGGACCTGCCAGGGGGGCAGCCACGGGAGGAACGACCCGAGAAGACGCCGGGACCGCCGTAGGTGCGCCAGCGTAGCGGGGCCTACGAGCGCGTGGAGGAGCCCGGGAGGCCGCAGCAGAAGAGCCTGAGGATCCAGGGGAAGGCCCAGAATCCGCGAGAGGAGGCCGCGGGAGGCAGGCGCGCTTCGCCTGAGTGTGCTTCGTCTTGGATTGACGTTTGCGGGGAGGGGGAACCAATTCCCGGAGGGGCGAGGTAGAGCCCGCTGGACAGCTGGTCGAAGAGGCTCTGGAGCTGAAGAGACGTAGCGTCGGGGCCGGGCACAACACCCCGCGCTGCGAGGTAGGCGCGCACCGACCCTGGGTCCCTGGAAGCCAGACGCACGCTCTTACGAGAGCTGGGGGCCACAGGCGAGACGTTGCGGAGGAGGATGGAAGCGGAGTCAGGCGCCGAGTCGTCGGGAGACGCGGGCGCGCGGACGGTCGTAGAAGCTTGCATGGTGTACAGACGCGTTAAGCTAGCATACACTGCGAGGCTTCAAGAGGCCGGTAGTGGGAGTTTTCTCCGTTTTTATGCGGCTGGCGAGTCGGTACAGATGATTGGAAGGGGGCGTCTGCAGAGCGGTAGGCTGGGGATGAGAGCCGCCTGGAGGGGGTAATTTTGGTTAACGTCTACCAAATTGAACTTTCGCTGGCTGCATAATACAACATCATTGGCCAACCTCGTGCACGTGATGCACGTCTCCAAGATCATATTTAATGGGCACATATCGATGGCCGCAAAAAAAAACCTCCTATCTGCGATTTTCTCGATTTTGGGTTTTCACAATAAATGGAAAGAAGAAGGTTGACTCCACATTCTCAGGCTCTTAGCAAGATCATTTTGCATTTTTTAAAGACATTTAGGTCACTTGAAAAAAACCTTCTATCTGAAATGCTTGTATTTCTTCAGCACAAAACCTTCTATCTACATCAGCAGCTGACTATGCTTATTTTTGGGCACGTAAACATGTTAAAATGTCTGCCAAATTGTAAATGTTGATTGTTTTAACAGTAATTGTGCACATTGCACCCTGCTATTAGAGTTTTTGTTACTATTGGTAATAATGGAATCATGCATGCGAATGAGTTGGCGCACTGCTGTGATACATTTTATGAAACAATAGAGTGACTAAATAGGAAAGAAAGTGAACACCACATAATATTGTACAGATTCTAAAATAATTGAAATTTAGTGTCATTAGTGTCAGGCCTTTTCCAGGTTTTGAAATGAGTGAGATCGAGGCCTGTTGCATGGTTAAGGGCATGTACTGTATTTGTCTTATATCATTAAACAATACAGTCAAGTTGGGTGCAAGGACATCTTTCAGTTGTATAGCCATCGTCACCTGGAGTTTTCCCATTAGCTAGAGTTTTTACTGATGTTTTAAATTCATGATTTTGGGCTTTCCAGAAGATCGTTATCAGTTTGTGTTAGTAGGCAGATTTAGGCAGCATAATTCTGATCTATATAAATGACTGTAGATTTTGGCAAATGTTTGATTCAACTCTTTTGGGTCACTTATTAACATGTCATTAGGACTATATTAAATTAATTGTTTGTTCTCTCGTTGTTTGAGTTTCAGGGCTGTTTTTCCTGCTTTTTCTCCAAACTCAAAAGCAAAAGCATTTTCTTCATGGAGGACTGATTGATATTCATCTGTGCAAATCAGAATCTCCTTTTTTAGCATAGAATTGTTGGGGTCAGATATACAGTGGGAAAGTAGGGGAATTTAGTCATCCACCAGTTGTGCAAGTTCTCCCACTTAAAAAGCCTTTAACTCCCATCGAAGGTAAACCTCAACTATCACAGACAATCCAGAAAATCACACTGTAAATGACACTCACAGACATGTAACTCCTTCTTTAAGAGGCTCCTTTGTCCTCCACTCATTCCCTGTATTGATGGCTCCTGTTTGAACTTTAAAAGACACCTGTCCACAACCGCAAACACTGTAGACCTGCACCAGGCTGGGAAGACTAACTATGCAATAGGTAAGCAGCTTGGTGTGAAGAAACAGACAATGTGATTTTCAGGATTTCTTTTTCTCATTCTGTGTGTCATCGTTGAGGTTTACCAATGATGGAAATTTCAGGACTCCCTCGTCTTTTTAAGTGGGAGAACTCGCACAACTGGTGCTGACTAAATACTTTTTTGCCCCACTTTATGTTCTAGACGTGAGTTTTTCAGAGAGTTCTTTTTTTATACATATGTTCAGACTTTGACACTGTCAATTTGTTCATTTTAATGTGGCCTTAATGCAGATTGTCATATCAACTTTTACAATTTAAGTTCCACTGTCAATTGCCTCATTTTTTTGCTATGCACAGTGATGACTGAATTGTTGATCACTTTACAACATTCTGTTGTTCAAAATGTGTTGTGTGTATATTTCCATTAGAATATCCTTCCTAATTAGACTGTCCTTTTCTAATTTACAACATAGTTTGGCTATTTTCTCCCTATTTACACTTGAGTCAAAAACTCCTATGTGCACAAAAGTGCAGAAAAATAAGGGAAAAAACACTCTCCACTGTGATGTGCAAAAATACGTATGTATGTATTTTTTCACACAATATAGAAATATTGTCTTAAAACATTAGAATATACTTCAACATTTTAAACAAAAAACATAAAATAATCAAATTAAACGTTTTTTTTGTTTCCTGGAAAAAGTGATTTTTTTCAGATAGGAGGTTTTGTATTGCGGCCATCGATATGTTACATGTTTGTGTACAAAACTGTAATATGGAGTATAGTCAGTATAGTATTGAGCTCACTGTGAGCTCCTCACCCCCTCCCTCCTGTTCCTGCTGCTGTGGGCGTGGCTGTGGGCGTGGCTGTGGGCGTGGCTGTTCCTGTTGCTGTGGGCGCGGCTGTGGGCGTGGCTGTTCCTGCTCCCTGTTCCTGTCCTGTACACCTGCCCATCATCGCTAATCATCTATGTGTTTAAGCCTGGGCATTTCCTCAGTCCTCTGTCAGGTCCTCAGTCTACATTGTGAGACAACACCTCAGGCCTTTTGCTATTTTTGATAAGTTTTTGAAGCCCTCGTCTACACTGCAAAAAGTCAATTCTAAGCAAGTAAAAAAGGTCTTGAAATGAGAATAAAAACCTTGTTTTTTGTATAAAAAGAAAAATTATCTTGTCTAGCAAAATTTCCTTGAGAATAAAATTCTTAGTTTTAGAAATTAATTCCAGCTTTTTCTTATTAAGAAAAATGTACTTTAAAAAGTAATATTTGGATCCAAAACAAGCAACAATGACTTATTTAGGCTTTAAACATAAAGCCTCTTTCTTAATTCAAGAAAAAATAAGAAAACAAGAAATCTTAAAATAAGAAAAATATTTTATTCAATTGAATTCAATGCGTTTCACTTCAATGTATTTGTGTATCGTCCAAAACCACAGCAGCAGTTGCCTAGGAGGACATTACAAAGTTATCGATTCACCAAAAACAGATCAGAGAATCATACAAACACAGGAAATGCAATAATAACAAACACATAGGAGCCATATAAGGAGCAGGATGACCACTGTCCAGAAATGTTAATAAATGTCTTTAAATGTCCCAGATCATCACTGTCCTTAGACCCTCCTGCATCATAGAGGAACCACAAACCCACCGATGTGACATAATACAAAATGATTGGCCAACAGTAGATATAATTGACGGCGCTATTGAGCAAGTGGTGAAAAGGTGGTACTGCACCCTGAACTCCCCAGAATAGGGACGGCGCTATTGAGCAAGTGGTGAAAAGTGTTACTGCACTGTATTTTTCAAAGAGGTGTCACTTTTGAATGTTTAATGAGTTAGCCTCTGCCTGGTGTGTAAGTGTGGTTCACAGTTGTCTAAAGTGATTTATTGAGCAGCGTTTAGCGTAGCACCTGCGTAGGGTCACACCAAGCTTATTCTAAAACAAACAGTGATGGCCTAGTTAAGGGAAGACACGTCAATAACTAATTAATCTACACGGAGGACCTGCCCCAGACCTGTCAACCTATACAAACATGATGAAGGGATGGGTGGATGAAGGGGTGGGAGGACTATGGTGAGCCCCCGCCCTCTAAGAAGTTTTCAATGGATCAAACGCATTACGGTTGTCTACGGGAAGGTTATACAATATGTCTAATACAGGTAAGTTATTAATATACCATTTTTCAGTATTCATATTAAATGTTTTAATTTAGTTTATCTCTAGGAAAGGGTCGTTTATTGACACATTATGACACCGATGAGGATTTAACCCCATCACCAAAAGTTACGAGAGGTCTACAGCCAACGGA
This sequence comes from Knipowitschia caucasica, assembly GCA_964034765.1. Classification (NCBI taxonomy): domain Eukaryota; kingdom Metazoa; phylum Chordata; class Actinopteri; order Gobiiformes; family Gobiidae; genus Knipowitschia; species Knipowitschia caucasica. The sequence continues at coordinate 15,214,470 of OZ035831.1, forward strand.
TGAAATATGGTAAGATCTCATTTTCCTTAAGGTCTTAACCAGATGCTTAATACTTTTTTCATTTTATACAGCACAGGTAAATTAAAGAGCAAGTCAATGCCCCTGATGCATAAATTACGACAAGTAAATCAACGTAAAGCAAGTCTAGCTCCGTAAGTCCGTACATATACTAACTAATTTTATATAACATGCTTTATGAACGGTGTAAATCTTTTTTCTAGAGCAATTCTATCACGCTGTAACGGACACAAAATACATAATCACGGGGATGATGATGATGATGATAAAAGGTGAGTTACATATTATAATTTTATAATGATAGAGGTTATAATTTTCTTCTCACTATTTTTTTAGCTCATCAGGGGGTGACGAAGCCACAGAGAATCAACCCTCTGTAAACCAGCATTTCAACATACTGGATTTTACAACACTGGACATTGATGCCATTATAGGAGATGAAGGTGTACCAAACAACTATCAAGATGTATTAAACGCTGGATCACCATTCCCGGACCGTGAGGAATACTTGGAGCAAATATCTGGACATACTACTACTCCTGATGTACCTATAACGAATGCTCTAGCACCACTCAAGGTGAATACTTTGCAAGAAAACACACATCTGTTAAACACCTGTAGTGATGTACGTGAAAAAGCGTTGGTGAAAACAGAGCTCTCCAACATACGCGAGGAAGTGGAATCAAACAAGGCGCGTTGTGTTAGTGCAGAGGTACATACAAACAGGAGTCTATCAACTTTGAACCAGCAACTAAAATACGGCGAGACCCGTGCACTTAACGAAATAGATCAGTTAAAGATACAAGTTCACCATCTTCAAACCGAGCACGTAAAAGTTGCTAAGCAAGTGTTGGTGTTACAAAATCAGCGTACAAACGCTACTATACACAGAGCTAAACTCCTGGCAAGAGGGCAACGAGCCCAACTACAGACACGCGCGCTTCAACGAGAGGTCCTACAATTGCAAACTCAATACACGAAAGCCTCTATACATACCCGTCAATTAGAAACAAAAACCTTACAGGGGGAAATACAAATTCAAAATTTGACTACTGAAATCAAGCATCTTAAAAACACGGGAAACGTAATAGCTGATAGAATTGAACAAGTGGATAACCAAGCGAGCACGTCTATAGCGGCTGCTATAGAGCAAATCAATGAAAACACTACTCATTTGAAAGCCATCGAAAATGCATGCAATCCTGAAACACACTAAAAGGCCTAACGCTACCTCACCCTCCCAACTTCCGAAAAAAATAAGAATGAATTATGTCCCGCGCTCTAACACTTATACATGTGTGGAACGTTTAATTCGTACTAATTATCAAACAACGCGTAACACTGATCGTTTAATTCGTACTAATTATCAAACAACGCGTAGCACGTATCCGTGTATTGATCGACTAATTCGCACAAATCATCAAAGTACGTCCCATGCTGCAGAACGGTTAATAGCACCAACCCATGTCATAGCTGAAAGGCCTCCGCTATCACACATTAACTCAAATACAGATAATGTTGTTAACCAGTCAATAAGTAAAGATACTATCCAACCCGCAATACAACGCCCTGCAAACAACTGTGTAGGCATAAATAGTCAAACTATAGAAATGGATACACAAAATGACGAGTCACCTAAACACAGCTCTGTTTTAAGTCGCCACAACAATGTTACAACTGTTTCAAGAAATTGTATAGTTCACACAGAGACAGACCCCTTGGGGGACAATGCTAATGAAATAGAGGGTAACGAGACCATACAAGTAGGGGGTGTTGTACAGATTACTGAACAAAGTGATATCCCCGCTAACGTACAATCAGGTGGGGAGGTCCATGTTAACATAATACCAGAGTTTAATACCACGGTAATGTCTGTGCACATTGATTTTCGTGGTATAGATCCTACAGATACCGTAAAGGCTTGTGAAAGAGTAAATGAAAAATTAACGGGGTTAATAACCCAAGCTGTAAACAATACAGAGCAAGGATGTGTGATGAATGTTGCATTACGAGGGCCCTCGCTTAGTGACGATATTCAAGTTATTTTGAACTCTGACAATGACTACAACGTTGACCATTTTTTAGAGGAAGTGGAAAAAGTGTTACAAAGTAACGATAAGTCCATTATAGAAGATGAAATGACATTAATAGTGAGTATAGCACATTCACAAAGTGGTGGTGGTAGTGGTGATCAGCGTCTCAAACTTGGTGCAGTAGCATACGATACAATATTGATAAAGAAAGGTAAATTTCTTTATAACCCTCACAATACCGAAAATGCCTTGTGTTTTGCCATGTGTATCGCTCATGCATTTCATGCGAACTATACCCATAGTAAATTACTCGATAAAGCCAAAGAGTGGCAAGCGGCAGTTGGTCTGGATCAACAAACAAGCGTAACACTGAATGATGTGTCAAAGTTTGAGAATCTGTTGAACATAAAAATTGTGGTTTTTCACAACAATCCACCGACTAAACGTCTTCAATCATTTGAAACACAGGATAGAATGCACGAATGCACAATAGCTTTATACCTTTATGAGAATCACTACTATCATATCAAAAATAAAACAGGGTTCTTTGGGAGTCCATATGTGTGCAAATACTGTCTCAAGCCATACGGTACTAGTTTGCATCACCTCTGTAAATACCTTTGTAACATCTGTTACACACAATGTGAAAGCACAGGGAAAAACAGAACAATTAAATGTCCTGAGTGTAAACGCATCTGCAAATCTTCCCACTGCTTTAAGCAGCATAAACTGCCAGACCCCGTCCATGATAGAATACCTTGCCTTTCTGTGACATATTGTGAAGAATGTAAACATCAGTATCACACCACAGCTAAAAAACATGTGTGTCAAATTCAAAAATGCATCCACTGTGATGCTGATCTCCCTGAAGGTGAAGAAAAGCACCATAGCTGTTACATCAAACCTTTAAAAGTGGTTCAAGAGACAACCAACTACATTTTTTATGATTTTGAGACAAGGTACGATGGTAACAAGCATGTCCCCGTGTTAGTCTGTACGCTTGACCAGGACGGTGATAAATATAACTTTGCACACGATGGTTGTGTTAAACGAATGTTGAAATATTTTAGAACACCAAAGTTTCGTGATTACACATTCATAGCACACAATGCAGCTGCGTTTGACAACTACTTAATTCTGGAAGAGTTTGCGAGACAGGGGCTAACCCCACGTCTCACTGTAAGAGGCACGCGTGTGCTCTGCATGTATGACAAGCGACTTAGACAAAGATGGCTGGACTCGTTCAGTTTTCTACCAATGCGTTTAGCACGTATGCCTGAAGCATTAGGGTTTGATGACCTAGAAAAGGGTCATTTCCCTCATTTATTTAACACCAAAGAAAATGAGTGTTATATAGGCCCCTACCCTGAACCAGCCTTTTACGGCGTTGACAAAATGGATCAAGCACAGAAAGCTAAATTCAACGAGTGGTATGACGGTGTAAAACATACAGAATTCAATCTACAATTTGAAATGCAACGCTATTGTCTCAATGACGTAGCTGTTCTCAGACGTGGGTGTCTGCTCTATCGCGAAATGCTACTCTCGGGGACAGAGGTGGATCCGTACACGTTTGTAACTCTACCAAGTTATTGTATGGGCGTTTACAAAACGCTATTCCTGGAGAAAAACACTATAGCTCTAACATATGACGGCTGTTATAATGGGGCCAATAAGTGTTTCTCTGACGGATCAATCAAATGGCTCGAGTACCTCTGTAAAACCAAAGGGTTAACAATACAACATGCTCTTAAAGGGGGGGAAAAGAAAATGGGCCGCTATCACGTAGACGGTTATAATAGCTCTACAAACACATGTTACGAGTTCTTTGGGTGCTTTATTCACGGACATGACAAGTGTTACCCGCCCGGAGGGATGAATCACCTATCTAAAAAGACTTTTAGTGATCTCTACATTGCAACCATTGACAAAATAAAAAACCTGAAAGATCAATCCAAAGTTAATGTGGTAGTCATGTGGGAATGCGAATGGAACAAGTTAACTAAAACAGATGCTTCTGTGAAAGAATTTCTCAAAGATTACAAAAGTCCTGAGCGTTTAAATCCACGTGATGCTCTTTATGGCGGTCGTACAAATGCTATAAAGTTATATTACAAGGTGTCTAACGGTGTAAAAGTACTCTACTATGATTACACAAGTCTATATCCGTCTGTACAAGCGTGCAAAGAATACCCCATAGGTCACCCACAAAATCATCATTGTATATGTGATTTTGAACCGCTAGAATCCTATTTCGGATTTGTAAAATGCTTGGTATTACCGCCAAGAGGACTGTTACACCCTGTGCTACCCCATAAAATGCATGACAAACTGTTTTTCATCCTATGTAAAACATGCGCCACAGTGAGGGGTTTCAAGGGGTAGTGCTGCACTTCACTTTTACAACAGAATCAGTTCAAATACATAGAATCACATGTTTGATGCCAGTATGCAATTCATGATGTTTCTGCCTGTTATTAAAAGGGATTCAAGTGGTTTGCTGCTGAAATTCACTTTTACAACAGAATCATTCAAATACATAGAATCACAGTTGTTGGATGCCAGTATGCAATTCATGATGTTTCTGGCCTGTTTTAGGGTTTCAAGTGGTTTGCTGCATGAAAATCACTTTTACAACAGAATCAGTTCAAATACATAGAATCACAGTTGTTGGATGCCAGTATGCAATTCATGATGTTTCTGGTCTGTTTTAAGCGTTTCAAGTGGTTTGCTGCATGAAAATCACGGTAACACTTTACATTACGGGCCGGTAAGTCCATGGTACTTACAGTGGTACTTCTAGGTACTTACAGTGGTACTGTACGGTGGTACTTACGGTGGTACTTACGGTGGTACTTACAGTGGTACTTACAGTGGTACTTACGGTGGTACTTACAGTGGTACTTACGGGTGGTACTTACGGTGGTACTTACGGTGGTACTTACGGTGGTACTATACGGTGGTACTTACGGTGGTACTTACGGGTGGTACTTACGGTGGTACTTACGGTGGTACTTACGGTGGTACTTACGGTGGTACTTACGGTGGTACTTACGGTGGTACTTACGGTGGTACTTACGGTGGTACTTACAGTGGGGTACTTACAGTGGTATCTTACGGTGGTACTTACGGTGGTACTTACGGTGGTACTTACGGTGGTACTTACGGTGGTACTTACGGTGGTACTTACGGTGGTACTTACGGTGGTACTTACGGTGGTACTTACGGTGGTACTTACAGTGGTACTTACAGTGGTACTTACAGTGGTACTTCTAGGTACTTACAGTGGTACTTACAGTGGTACTTCTAGGTACTTATTGTGGTACTTTCAGTGGTACTTCTAGGTACTTTACAGTGGTACTTATTGTGGTACTTAGAGGTACTTATTGTGGTACTTACAGTGGTACTTCTAGGTACTTATTGGGATAATTCTAGATACAGCTGTAACTTAGTAATTCAAGGACACTACAGTATTATTCCTATGTAGTAAATGTGGTACTTCTACATACATACATACAGAGGTCATTTGTAGGATTGTTTGACTATAAAACATAAAACAACATTATGTAAAACAAACGTACTTTATTAATATGGAAATTAAGTAGCACAGAAAGGACAGTATAAATACATTTAATGCATATTTCAAAAAACAAGTTTCAAGGACAAGGGAAACACTGCAAGAACTAGGTACCCAACCCAAGTAACAAGAATTACACATTACCAGGTACTTACGCAAGGCAAGTACCAGGTACTTACCAGGCAAGTGACCAGGTACTTACCAGGCAAGTACCAGGTACTTACCAGCAAGTACCAGGTACTTACCAGCAAGTACCAGGTACTTACCAGGCAAGTACCAGGTACTTACCAGCAAGTACCAGGTACTGTACCAGGCAAGTACCAGGTACTTACCAGGCAAGTACCAGGTACTTACCAGCAAGTACCAGGTACTTACCAGCAAGTACCAGGTACTTACCAGCAAGTACCAGGTACTACCATAGGGACTGGCCCGTAATAAGACAAAGGACTTTAACATAAGTACCAGTGATAACACCAGTAATTATATAGTAAGTACCAGGTACTTTACCATATGATCTGGCCCATAATAAGACAAAGGACTTTTAACATAAGTACCAGTGATAACACCAGTAATTATATAGTAAGTACCAGGTACTTACCATAGGACACTGGCCCATAATAAGACAAAGGACTTACCCCATAAGTTACTAGTGATACAAGTTATTAATTACCATACTATACATAGGGACTGGCCCAGGTACTTACCACAAGTACAGTGAAACACCAGTACTTACCAGCAAGTACCAGGTACTTACCATAGAGGAACTGGCCCGGAATAAGACAAAGGACTTTAACATAAGTACCAGTGATAACACCAGTAATTATATAGTAAGTACCAGGTACTTACCATAGGACAACTGGCCCATAATAAGACAAAGGACTTTTAACATAAGATACCAGTGATAACACCAGTAATTATATAGTAAGTACCAGGTACTTACCATAGGAACTGGCCCATAATAAGACAAAGGGACTTACCCATAAGTACTAGTGATACCAGTAATTATATAGTATACCCATGTACTTACCAGCAAGTACCAGGTACTTACCACAGTAAGTACCTGGTACTTGCTGGTAAGTACCTGGTACTGCTGGTAAGTACTGGTACTTGCTGGTAAGTACCTAATACTTGCTGGTAAGTACCTGGTACTTGCTGTTAAGTACCTGGTACTTGCTGGTAAGTACCTGGTACTTGGCTGGTAAGTACCTGGTACTTGCTGGTAAGTACCTGGTACTTGCTGGTAAGTACCTGGTACTTGCTGGTAAGTACCTGGTACTTGCTGGTAAGTACCTGGTACTTGCTGGTAAGTACTGGTACTTGCTGGTAAGTACATGGTACTTGCTGGTAAGTACATGGTATACTATATAATTACTGGTATCACTAGTACTTATGGGTAAGTCCTTTGTCTTATTATGGGCCAGTTCCTATGGTAAGTACCTGGTACTTACTATATAATTACTGGTGTTATCACTGGTACTTATGTTAAAGTCCTTTGTCTTATTATGGGCCAGTCCCTATGGTAAGTACCTGGTACTCACTGTATAATTACTGGTGTTATCACTGGTACTTATGTTAAAGTCCTTTGTCTTATTATGGGCCAGTCCCTATGGTAAGTACCTGGTACTTGCTGTTAAGTACCTGGTACTTGCTGTTAAGTACCTGGTACTTGCTGGTAAGTACCTGGTACTTGCTGGTAAGTACCTGGTACTTGGCTGGTAAGTACCTGGTAATGTGTAATTCTTGTTACTTGGGTTGGGTACCTAGTTCTTGCAGTGTTTCCCTTGTCCTTGAAACTTGTTTTGAAATATGCATTAAATGTATTTATACTGTCCTTTCTGTGCTACTTATTCCATATTAATAAAGACGTTTGTTTTACATAATGTTGTTTTATGTTTTATAGTCAAACAATCCTACAAATGACCTCTGTATGTATGTATGTAGAAGTACCACATTTACTACATAGGAATAATGCTGTAGTATCCTTGAATTACTAAGTTACAGCTGTATCTAGAATTATCACAATAAGTACCTAGAAGTACCACTGTAAGTACCACAATAAGTACCTCTAAGTACCACTGTAAGTACCTAGAAGTACCACTGTAAGTACCACAATAAGTACCTAGAAGTACCACTAGAAGTACCACTGTAAGTACCTAGAAGTACCTAGAAGTACCACTGTAAGTACCACTGTAAGTACCACTGTAAGTACCACCGTAAGTACCACCGTAAGTACCACCGTAAGTACCACCGTAAGTACCACCGTAAGTACCACCGTAAGTACCACCGTAAGTACCACCGTAAGTACCACCGTAAGTACCTAGAAGTACCACTGTAAGTACCTAGAAGTACCACTGTAAGTACCACTGTAAGTACCACTGTAAGTACCACCGTAAGTACCACCGTAAGTACCACCGTAAGTACCACTGTAAGTACCACCGTAAGTACCTAGAAGTACCACTGTAAGTACCTAGAAGTACCACTGTAAGTACCACTGTAAGTACCACTGTAAGTACCACCGTAAGTACCACCGTAAGTACCACCGTAAGTACCACCGTAAGTACCACCGTAAGTACCACCGTAAGTACCACCGTAAGTACCACCGTAAGTACCACTGTAAGTACCTAGAAGTACCACTGTAAGTACCTAGAAGTACCACTGTAAGTACCATGGACTTACCGGCCCGTAATGTAAAGTGTTACCGAACATCCACCTGTGATGATGTTCTGCCTATTGCCACATATAACCAACAAACCTCTGAGATACATCACAGATTATACTTCACTACTACTCCGACCGCACGGGAGTTCCCAGTGATTAATTTCACTAAAGTGGGTGAGGTCAGTGGAGTGGCCAACTGGCACTCATACCCAGCTTTTTTGGTGGAGGTCCCGGGTTTTTGGGGCTATCCATGCCCGTCAAACCAGGTGTGGGTTTGTGGAGATAAAGTGTATCTGTGGCTTCCAGAGAGATGGTGTGGAACTTGTCATCTGGCCACCCTAGGTCCGGCCTCCTACATCATTTCAAGTGATAACTTGACACAGCACTTGGGCCAGAGGCAGAAAAGGGCTGCTGCCACAGCGGCCAGAAGCCCACCTTTAATCTCAGATGTAAGAGGAGTGTTCATGACAGCCCTTCCCATGTATGGAGTTGCTTATTTAAGTCATAGGATGAATGATATTGCATGGAATTTGGAGAATTTGACTAATATTGTCACGGACCTCACTGAACAAATCAGGGGAGATCCAGAGAAGGAGGCTATGCGACAAATGATCATGCAGAATCGAGTAGCATTAGATTTTGTTTTATCTGAAACTGGTGGTGTGTGTCAGTTAATTAAGGATCATTGTTGTACGTTCATTCCATCATCCAACTCAAATTATTCACTAATTTTGGATCGACTAAAAAGTCTTAAAACTGAGATGCTAAGTGAGCGAGACAATGACAACATGAATTGGGACTTATTGTCATGGTTTTCTACTGGAGCATGGTGGCAACTGATATTGAAAATAGCGACACCTGCAATAATGATTTTGGTTTTATTTTGCATATTTGTCACTTGTTTGTTGCCATGTGCTAAGTCTTTAACCAACAGAATGATAAACACTGCAGTTGCAGACACATTGTTTTCGGATCAATGTCAAGCGTTGTTAGCTCACACAAATGTAAATGATGATTTTGATATTTCTGTGTAAGTTTGTTATGAAGGTATTGCAGAAAACTGAGAAGAGTTGTAATGCTGGATGTTGAAACTTTACATTTATATATTATGAATAGGGGGGAATTATGTCAATGGAGTATGTTATTGTGTTATTATCATATTAATAAATGTAACGTTTAGTCTAGGATCTAAAAACTAGTAGTAAGCAGAGTAAAGAATGTATGGAACCACCCCCCAGCTATTAAACACAGGAAGTTAAATTAAAGCAAGAACGCAGAGAACATCTGTTTAGAGTAGCCTCAGGCCTACTCACACAGGGGCTATTTGTTTGTTCTGAAACAGAGAAGGTATTGTCTTCACCTAAGGATGTTGAGACACATGTCTTCAATTATCATGTCATGTGACTGTGTGCTTATCATCGATAGCCTGTTCTTGAAGCGGAGTCTTTTGCTTTTGGTTTTGCCAGGGAGAGGACCCAGATTGGAGCAACCAGTCTGCCATTTGTCTGTATCCTGTAACCTGTATTCTGTCTTTTATATATTAAACCTTTTTTATATATCTAAGCAGAATTTGTAGTGTCCATTTTTCATCGAAGGAGAAACCGTGGCTGAACCAGCGTTAACAGAAAATAATAATCTGGATGTAGGTGTCCAGGAATATACATATATGTGTTTTAAGTTTACGTTTATTAAAGAAAACCCCTTGAGATGAATCATCTCATTTTCGAGGGGGTCCTAAACATAAATACAAACATATTAACAAACACGCATACACAACAACCACGCATACACAACAACAATTTACAAAGAATTAAAAATGACAAGTTAAATAAAAAAAATAAAACATGAAACAAATGCTCCTCCCCTCTGCTAAAATCAAACATTTAGAAAAGACAAAGTAAAACTATTAACAATAATGACAAGAACACAGAACATTAGTGGCATGAACAAGGAGTTTCAAGAAACCTAAATAATTCAAACTTAAATAAACCAAAAGACAGAATGGACCGTATGGATGTGGGGAGTTTATTCCAGTCTGATGGAGCCTTATAATGAAATGATCTGCGTCCAACTTCTTTAAAAACTCTTGGAACAGAAAAGGTGAGACAATGAGAGCTTCGGAATGAAAAAGGTGTAGAGAGAGGGACAAAAAACTGTAAATACTGCAGACAACTAAAATGAAATAATTTAAATAAGTGCATCCAGTGAAGGTGACGTCTGATGTGAGGCTGAAGCCGGTGAAGGTTCTCATAAAGTGATATGGACATTTGAGAATGAATCTACAGAGACAGTTAAAAAGTGTATTGAGTGGTTTGAGATGGAAGGGAAATGTTTTTTTGATAAAAGACGTCAGCGTAATCGATGATGGGGAGAACCAGTTGTGTAATTATGCGTTTTCTGACATTGAGGGTGAAGCTGTGAGATGATCGGAATAATGGGCCCATTGTGGCTTTCTAAGTTCTTCTGATGATGGAGTTGATGTGATGTTTGAAGTTAAGTTCAGGGTCCAACCAGAGGCCGAGATATTCGATTGTGTCTGCATTGTGCATTTTGGAACCGTTGTTAAAGGTATAAAGGAGGATTTTCCCATATTTTAGGAAAGAACCGCCCTTTCTACTTTTTGAACAAAACTCTCTGCTCTTATAGGACAAGGACGTATAAACAGAATGATTGACATTTGGGAGGACCAATAGTGTTGATGATCCACCCGGAAGTAGAAAATCCTCTTGTATACCTTTAAAGTAAATATGGATATCAGGGGAGTGGAGTAATTTTTTCATGTTTAAAATTAATTTATTGTTTGAGAGCCAGTTTTGTGTGGAGTCAAAATCAAGTTGCAACAGATTTTGGAGAGATGTGATGATGAGTTTGAGTTGTAAATAACTGTGTCATCGGCGTAGATGTTTATGGAGCAGTTGGAAATAACGTGTTGGAGATCATCATCATCTTATCCTGGACCCTGAGTCTGTAATAAAGTTTGATGATGATGATGATGATTAATAAAAATTTAAAAAAGAAGGGGGCCTAATGTGGAGCCCTGTGGAACACCTTTATAAACTATAGCTCTCCCTGATCGTGCAACATGACAAACAACATATTGAAATCGACTGTGAGGATATGAATTGAACCAAAGAATAGCATTTCTGTCTAAAAAAACCTCATTTGTGAATTTTAATAAAGCAGTTGTTGTAGAAAACCCTGAACGAAAACCGGACTGAAAAGGAGAAAGTATATTGACTTAATTCATGTAGTGATTTAACTGTTGGAATATTATTTTTGAGGGATCACCTTTGTTGAAAACAGGATTGACTCTGGCAGTTTTAAAAATTGATGGAATTGTTGAGGTTTTTATTGACAAATTAAAGAGGTCGGATAAAGGAAACATGAGGACGTGAGCAGCAATTTTCAGAAAGTTAACTTCAAGATTGTCTGGACCAGCTCCGCAGTTTGATTTTAATTCATTTAAACAAGTATAAACAGTAAGTGGAGATATTTTTGAAAACGAGAAAGAAGGACCAGCACGAGATGTGTTTTGGCAATCACCAGACACAGTTGTTAGGGATTATTTTGTTTATGGAAGAGAAATATTCATTAAATGCTTGAGATATTTTGATTGGATCTGATATATTTTCATAGTTTACTACTACATTTCAGTTAATTTATTTTTAGATTTGTTTAAGACCAGATGAAGTTGGGCCCAGAATTTCTTTGGGTTGTTCATGTTTTGAGCAAACCCCTCTTTGAAATATTCAGATTTTGCGTTCCTTGTTTGTGTTGTGCAGTTATTTCTAAGTAATTTGTAAGTTTCCCAATCAGCCGGATGTTTTGTTTTGTTTGTGTTTTTCCCATGCTGCATCTCTTTCTCTGCAGAGGTGATCCAGGGGAGCGTTTTGAAAGGGGCGTGTTTGTTGATGATGTTGGTGAATACAGACGCATCCTCAGCATTTGGAATGAGTTTAAACCGGTCCCAGTTAATATTTAATACATCATTAATAAATCTGTCTGTATTCAGATTCTTGGTTTGTCTAAATGTGATGGGGGAGTTTTTATTTTCCAGACACAGAAAACAATGGAATGATTTCTGAAGCAATCTGCCATGACACCAGAAGAGGAGATTCTGTGGAGCCAGTTACAGTTAAAGTCACCCAAGTTCGTTTTTTAAAGAAACTAACTCTTTCATAGAGTCAGCCGGAACAGACAGGGCCTATAGATATTAGTGATGGTTAAATGTTTGTTGGCGTGAAAGTGAATATCAACAGATAAACACTCAAAGTTAACTGGCTCATCAGTTGGAAAGACACGCACTGAGGTTAAGTTATTGGATACATATGTTGCCACACCACCTCCTCTTGAACCTTGATCCGATCGATGCAAAACAAATCTATCAATTTTTACCTCATCATCTGAGATACCATTGTGCAGCCACGTTTCTGAAATACTGATGTTAGGTTTGTACTGGTGTGACCACAGTCTGAGAAAGTCCATTTTAGATACTATGCTCCTAAAGTTCAGATTCATTATTTTCAGTCCCTTTGTTGTCATTTTCATTTATTAACCATTAGATAAATGTGACAGTGCAGGGGGAGGAGCGAGCACGGAGGAGCTTGATCAAAAAACAAATTCATACAAACACAGACAAACGTGTCAATCTCTGAAGAGAGACTGGCAGGAGCAAGGATAAGTAAGAGTACAAAAAACCTATCAAAAAAAAAAATATTCCCAGAAACCCCCTCCCTGAAGTCCAAAGTTAAAAACTAGGGGGTAAACAATAATCAACCCATTTGGTCCATGTGCACCCACAGTTACTATTTTACTTGTTTTAAATAATACAAAATTCAACACTATATACAGTACATATATATATATATATATAGTATGAAATACACAGATAATAGGAGTACGATGTTGGATGATGATCAGTTCTTGTTTTCCACAAAACAAAAAACTTAAAAGTAAATTTCACAGTAACAAATATATTGTAGATTTTGGTGCGGCAGAAGCAGGAGATAATATTCTTACTATTTCTGTGAACTTAAAACATCACATGCAGCAGTTGTATGCAAATTCCATTCTGCTCTGAACACAGTTTGATATAATGAGGATTCACTCTCCATAGTTACAAGAGAGCCGTCAATCAAAGCCCACGCCACGCCCAACTCTAAGCCCCCCTTCTTGTCCCTTGGTCCTCCTGGGCAACGCCCATTTTGGGGAGAATTTTCAAATGTTCATGTGGGCGGAGTCAGGCTGGGCACTGGTGTTTAGTTGATCTTTAAAGTGAACCAGGTTTGAGCTATGAACATTTGGACAGAAGGGGGGGGGGGGACGTGTCTGATTATCTGCACCAATGTAAACTTCATGCAGAATGAATCGGTATTTTGAAAGGATTTAGGGGAAAAAAATAGAAAAACACCTATAATGTACGAATAAAGGGTGGTGACCTGCTTTTATATATGAAACAATGTTGAACTAACTTCTTTTTCCCACAAAAAAATATCAAACAATAAAAATATGCTGAAATGTTTGTTGGACGTTGTCTCAAATCCGAACATCGTCGAACTGGAAGGCTGCGTTGTCTTTGCCTCGTCGTTCCCACCGTGCTCCGTCTTCTGGCAGCTTGTAGGAAAAATTTATGATCGCCGTGACAACCAGCAGAGCCACACCCACGAGACCTACCCACACGGCCCCACCCACCTGCTGCTCCTCGGGCGTTGGCGGGAGTTTGAAGTCTGGCGGGAAGTTGATGGAACCGCCGTGCAACACAACCACGGCGTTCCACAGAAGCGGAATCAGCGACAAGATGGCCGCCAGCAGAGTGAGCACGCCTCCTGAGCGGAAAGCAAACCTAGTGCGCTTTTTTATCCCGAAAAAGGCGTTCCGTAATGCGTAGAGAAGAGCAGCAAAGCCTAGGATTCCGCTGGCTAACGACACGAACATTAGAATCTGCGCGGCTGTGATTTCCAGAGGCGTGAAAGCATCGCAGAGGTGGAACGAGGAGCAGTGCATAACAAGGAGCTCGGGGGAAGCGTCATGGTGGGGAGAAGAAACACGCACGGAAGATACCGATCCATGCGATGCCGGAGGAGACACTCGGGTGTTGCGGGATCAGCCAGACACGCCACTGCACCAGACCCAGCGACACGGCGAGCAGAGAACACCCCACTAGCCCCAGCGGGAGAGCTCCAAGCTGCGCCTGAGCAGAGTGCGCCAAGTACACCATCTGGAGGACGAGGAGGGAGCAACAGTGTGACATCAGCGTTGTGCTTTATTTAAAAACTAACAGTTCAAGAAAGAGGAGTGCTTCAGTCAGTCATTTTTTATCAGATGCTCATCAGGATCAGCAGTGAAAATACTCTAATAACGTCAGTTCAAACAAAAGAAATGCAATAAAGGAAGTTTATTTAAACTGGTTAATTCTCTGATCTTTGGCAAATTCAGCGGTAAAGTTTTGTAAAGTCCTTTGAGATAACTACTATCGTGATTTAATCTATACAAGATTAAATTTAATTGAAAGAGAGTTCTTTTTTTAGATTCCTGGTAAAAGGACGGAAGTGGGACAAGTATAGGAGTTGGACCCCTCGGCGACGTCATGAGTTTTGATCCCAGTGTAAGCAATAATTATTTATTTTATAGTGGAAACCACTCCGATTTTGGTCTTTGTATAGTCCTCCTTAAGTTTTGTGTAACTTTTTACAACATTGTTTCTGAGTGTGATGAATCCCCAGTGCTTCGATGTCTGCTAACATCTTTTCATTTTGCCGCGATGCCTCAAACCTCATCTGAATTTCTGTGGTGCTGTAC